>CP139501.1:10543587-11791174 GCA_021014915.2 Artemisia tridentata subsp. tridentata | reverse complement strand
GGATGTGTATCGACTATCGGGAGTTGAATAAGCTAACCATCAAGAATCGATACCCACTCCCGAGAATCGATGATCTATTTGATCAACTACAGGGTTCATCAGTTTATTCCAAGATAGACCTGAGATCAGGTTATCATCAACTCCGAGTCCGGGAAGAGGATATCTCGAAGTCTGCATTCAGAACCCGATATGGTCATTACGAATTCCAAGTTATGTCACCAAAGAGTCTTATACGATAAACTATTTTGAAAAGTACCTTACCACACAGCAAGCAACAAATACATGAGCACTGGTCACACGTAAACTTTTCAATTGAATTAAGACATTTAAAACACGAACATTTCGCTAAGACTTACCATACTGATCTAGGTCGCTTGACAGAGCGGTTGCATTGAGTTGTTGTTGATTAGCAGATTGCTATTGTTTTTAAGGTGAGTTTATAGCCCCATTTTTTATATGTATTACTTTTATAAACCTTGGGGTGAGAAGCATGCAAAACTGTTTTCATAGACAAAAATGAACTTTGTTTTTTTACACACTTGTATGCGAAAACCTAAGTTAGCTGAATCCCATTGCGCCCACCATCATCAACCGTCAATTCCTGCTGGGAAACGCGTGTGATATAAATAGATCTATTGGGGGTGACTCCGCCGTTCGGTTGGCTCGGCATAGTCAATGCGAACGTATACCATATCGGAATTTGCCAAGTATTTAGGGATTAACACTCGCGGGCACACTTTATTTGCTATGCCAGCTTGGCATATTGTTTATCAAGTTTGGTTGGATGAGATTAGTGTTTGCATAGCGGGATAGTGTGCTTGCTGAATTGTTTTGCTGAATTATTTGCTATGGTCCATATGTGCTTATTTACTTTAAACCTATGAACTCACCAGCGTTAGCTGACTTTTAGCATGTTTTTCTCAGGTATTTGAGAATGTGTTTAACGAAAGCAAGGCATGGCAATGGTCATAAATTTGTGGGAAATGTTTTTGCTTATGCGTTAAATTCTTAATTTGAGACCGCTTTGTTAAATGGGCTTCATTTTATTTAAATTGTACTTGATGTATGACAATTTAACTTGGAAATGTAAACTAATTTAAAACGTTTTAATCCGTTCTCTATATCTTTGTGTTGTGATTATCGATTTAGTAGCACCCAAATGTGTATGCTTCCGCAAATCTTGATTTTGGGGGTGTTACATCTACTAATCTAATTGTATGCAAAAGGGTAGAGAGAATGTATGTTCAAGTGATGATCAAATGAGTAAACAATGGGCTACTATTTATAGTCAACAAACTTAGCAACCCACGGATGGGACGGATCCAAATGTAGGGATCCGTCCGTGTAGTGTTTTGGTTCCGTGGGAACCTGACAGACAATCTTACCAAATCTTCACCAAATCTAACCAAGATATTTCCATATTTTTCATTGAGTAATGATCTAAGCAAGATATACATATGATCTTCAAAATCTCCTAAAGATTTCAAAGTGATGCATGCCATGATGTCATAGTACATTTTACAAATTTAGAATTAAAATGTATATGAATGTAAACTTGTAAAATGTATATACTAGCTAACTAATATATGTTTACCAAGTTGTACCATGTTAGTTTATGTGTTACTAAAAATGTTAAACTACTTATGCTATTATAGGACTTAAGATATTATGTCATTAACATCATTTTTATGTAATCACATTCGTCTTAGTTTATCACCTAAAGTGCACTTATCCTATTTTGACACCTAAAGTGGTACTTAATCTATTTTGACATGAATACAACTTAGGAAGTATGATGTACAAGTAAAAGTACTTGTATATGCAAAATGTAAAATGAGGTTCGAAGTAGAATGGTTAACCTTTTAAAATACTTAATGACTCTAAACGTATTTTAAACATTCTAAATGGTTTGTTAAGGGGTTTGATCATAATGCCACATAACAAACATGTACGAACCTGTGTTGTACCATACGAGGACTTGAGAAGTCGAGAGGTGTTGAATGTATGTTGAGACAAAATAAGATTACGAGTAACTTGTACATTTTACGTTATGTATCAAGTTACATGTTTGTCATCAATCAAAACAAACGAGACTATATAGATTAAATATCGTAATATTTGCATTAACAGTTGGTAACAAGAAAGTAGTGTGTCTCAATCACCTTTAATAAATCAAGCATGGTCCCCAAATGGTTTATACCTAATAAAAGGCTCCGCAGATCCAATGATACACATATTTGACATCCGGTTCAATGACAACCAACCATCACAATCTATCAAAGCTCATCAAAAACGTGTTTTCAAAGCTGCATGGCACCAATCTCTTCCTCTGCTCGTTTCCATATCATCTGATCTCAATATCGGATTGCACAACATCGTTTAAAACGTGCATTTTGTGTAAAGGTATATATTTCATGTCGCCTGGTTTGAACTTTGAAATGAACATCATAGTTGCAAAAGGAAAATCTAGTACTCCAATATTTTAAATTTAGTATGCAGCTATGTAATGCCCATAGTTACAACTTGGTGAATGAAGCTTTTCTTAATCTCGCCTACATTGCCTATAGTATTAGTTGTTGATGATTGCCTCGATTGCTCTTTTGTGATTTGGTCCAAACTCATTGTTCATGTTACTTAGAGCACTTGGTGTGGCAACGTTTTTAGGCCTTTTTCACCCCATAATTCTACGTTACCGCACCGGTTTTGACGTTGGTGATGGCGTTACAGGTAGGTGTTGGGAGAATGATGTTAGCAAACTATTATTTATTTTCTTATTCGATTGGTATATTTTTATTGCTGATTTTAGGAAAAATTGCAATCAAATACAATCATGCAACATATAAAAACGAGTAAACTACAAATTATATCCCTAACGTTTGCCATTTTTGTGAGAAATGTCCCTAATTTTGAAATTATGCAAGCTGTGTGCCTATTGTTTGGATTTTTTGCGAGAAATACCCCTAAGCCGCTACTTTAGTTGCAAATTCCCATTTTTTGCTAATGATTGTTAAATTTTCCCGTTATTAGCTATGTGAAATGACTAATTTACCCTCTTGTTCTTCCCACTTTTATTTTAGAGTTTTTTAATTTGCACCACCGCCACCCTCTACCACCACACAACCAGCACCACCACCCTTCACCACCACACACTTTGAACTTTTACTGTAGCATTATGAACATAATTTGCAGTTTACCCCAAATTTAATAAACTACCTACTTACTACTCCATTTACTAATCCCCTGTATATAATAAATCACTCATAGCCTCACTTTCTTATCCTTGACCCCTTCCGCCCATTTTCACATTCTCACAAATTGTACTTCATGAACAATTACTTTTACTTCTTTATGGATTTGTGGCATTAATGTAGTTGCTGGCTCTCTGCTATGAGATTGTGATATTTGGGCGAGAGGGTATGTTATAGTGGAAATCATCCAAATCCAGTGAGAATGTGAAAATGGAATCGGATCTAGCGATTTACTAATCCCCATAACATGGCGCACGGTAGCAACAACAACCTCCCTTGCGACAACGACAACCGTTGCATGATCTGCAAATTAATCCCACCGTTGTAACAAACTCTCACGAGTAAAACATGTGCCACTCCATGGCACCTTACGTGCCTCTCATCACCTCCACAACCCTATCCGAATGGAACTGCCCTAACTGTTCTGATCTCTTTACTTCTCATGTGCGCCGTCGGATGAAGGTAATTCGCTTGTTGCTGCTGTTCGCGCCATTGGATGCGACGTGTCGCTTTCTGAGATAGAGAAGGCGAAGCGACGATAGCGGTTGTTGAGTGGTGCCAGAGAAGAGATCGGTGACGGCGGTGGTGGTGGTGTAGCAACCCGTACTTTTCAGGTTATTAAATTAACCCTTTACTCCTATTTGTTATTACTTAAATTTTTATTTAAGTAAATACTTTTGCGTATAATTAAATAAGTTTAATCGTGTGAATTTTCATCACGACCAACACAAGAGTAGGATAAGTCTATGTGTTCAAAATACTCATATTTCACCAATAGTCATATTTTATATGAACTATTGCCACTTTGTCATTTTTCCGTAGACATTTTATTTTTTCGTAATATGCGTACTCAAACCTGTGTTATTAGGTTTTAACAACATAAGCGCACTCCATTAGACTTATCACACTTTTAATATACTTAGTTGAGGTATATTGATAAGTTTAGACATTTTCATAAGTATTATATTCTTATGTTACCCGGTTTTAAGTTTAGAGACTTAACGGTTTAACATTAGTAATTACTGGGACCAAACTATACCTCGTTGAACTTTACTTCATAAGTAAACTTTATAAGCTTGCAACCTAGCTCCTCCCCACCTCAAGCATGAGGTGGGCGTACAAGAGATATCACAAAGGCCACATGGTCTCAAATTTGCATACCATGTCTCTTTTTGTGACAACAATTCATACACCTCCATATATAAACACATTTATCACTATCTTCATTAGTAAGAAAAACACATAAGAAAAATATATCTCTCCTTTGGCTCCTCTCCCATCCGTACACCCTCATAACACACTCATCATCAAAAGTTTTTGATCAAGACTCAAGATATACTAAGAAAGATGAAGACCAAGGTGTGTTCTACCTAGTCCAAATGAAGATTTGGTGATTCCAAGCTAGAAACAAGGGTTATATAAAAACCAAAGCCTGAAGTTAGAAGACTAGTAAAAGGTTTCATAAGGCTATAACAACTTGGGTTGAAGATTGGAAAGACTTGTTGAAGATAGAAGGCTTAGGGTAGTGTTCTTGGGTTCTTAGTGTTTTCTATCCAAAGAAGTTGTAAGACTTTGTTTAGTTTTCAACCTTTTCATTCATTTTGATGTAATTTACATGTTGTACAAGTT
This sequence comes from Artemisia tridentata subsp. tridentata, assembly GCA_021014915.2. Taxonomy (NCBI): domain Eukaryota; kingdom Viridiplantae; phylum Streptophyta; class Magnoliopsida; order Asterales; family Asteraceae; genus Artemisia; species Artemisia tridentata. The sequence goes on along the minus strand of CP139501.1, from coordinate 11,786,297 downwards.
TCATATGTAATATGGCATGGTATGATGTTGTACATATAGGAAAAGATGGATAAAACTTGTGTAGAAACCCCTTTAAGACAACTAGTGTGTAACTAGTGATTTGTGATGAGTTTTGACACAAATTTATGAGCCATGGACTTGAATGACTTTAATAAGTTGTTAGAGGAAGTAAAAACTAGAACTTGAGCTTTTAAATCACTTAAAAAGGGTTTGTAGTTAAAAAGTTATAGCTAAATGAAGATTACTAGATGGAAATTAGGTGCTGGAACAAAAAGTTTTCTAATCCGACTTTAAATCACGATTTTGACCCTTTTCTGCTCTGAATCAACAAAAGTGTAAAACAAAAAAGTTGCTCAGAATGATTTTTTATACATCAGTCCAAGAACACGTGTGCAAAAAGTGAAAAACAAAGGCTAAAAACTGCAAAAACCAACTGGACCAGTTTAAGACTGAAAAACGGCCATGGCTAATGAGTTTTGGGTGCGTTTTTATATTTTGTGGCCGAGACACAGCCAAGGCTGTTGTCTCAAGGCCTTCTAGCCGAGACATAGCCATGGCTATGGCATTGGTTGTTGTCTCAAGGCTGTGAGTCTAGCCGCATGGCTAGCTTGAGTTTGACGGCTCAAATATTGTTTTTGAGATTTGCTTACCAAATTGAACCTTTTTCCCGACCTCGAGAACCTAGGAAAATGACCATATCACATATTAACTATATGAATATCACTTCTATAAGTCATAACTTTCAGTTGATTCACGAAAATTGTATTAACTAGTATGGTATTTAAAAATTCGTTTTGAACACTTTAATCGACAATATTATGAGACGCCGTTGTCATTTTTATCACAACACACATTGAGTTAGTAACATTTACACTTGACGAATGTTATGCTAAACCACTTCACGACGCATAACTTATATCATCACCTTACCTCACTAGTTCAACTAATAGTCTTTGACGAAACACGACAAATTTTTTTATACAACATTTGTCTCGTCAATTACTTTTACTTGTAAATGATAAGTCCTACAATAGTAGGAAGTTTCATTATCATAAGAGGCCTCTTCGGGGTGTCGTATCGACGAGTTGTGGATTTACGAATTAAAGTGTCCTGGCTTCTTATGCGTTCACTACATGACCTCTAGATTTTGATAGCCCGAACGATAGTACGAAGTTATTTTTAAAAGGCAAATAGCCAAATGACATTTTAAGGATGCTTCACTCATTTACACAGCATAAGATATATGTACAACATCTTAATCAAGTCAATGACTTTACATATACTTGTACACTCATATTGTGCATTATACTAAGACGCAATCACTATGCTCTCGTATGTTTTTGTTAAACATCGTGGTCTTGCCATACACTATCTGTTGTATTAAACTACTACTGATCACTACGGTGAGTTCATAGCCCCAACTTTGTTTTAAACTGTTTTATAAACTCTTTGGGGGAGATACATGCTACTGTTTTATTATGGACAATTACTTGTAAACTGAATGCTAGCCCTGAATGTATTATTGCATGCCTAAGTTGTTTATGTCAAATGTCCCCAACATCATGGACCACTAATCACTTGCGAGTGAGCGCAAATATTGTGGATAGGCCTATTGGGATTGACGAATCCCATTTGTGTTAATCATACAGCGGATATCACAAACGCACTATATTTGAATTTCTAGGTATATGGCATAGTACCTACATGGGGCAAATTGTCTAATGTATATATCGTACGGTGATATATATATATATACAGTCAGTCGTGCGTGCCATGAGCTTAGAGCAATAATATCTACCAGGATGATGATGGCGCACATTGCAATTATACTATGAACTTTATTGTCCACTACTATTTACAAACCTATGAATTCACTCAACCTTTGTGTTGACATTTTAGCATGTTTATCTCAGGTTCGAAAGGAATTTGTTGACATGTGAAGGTGCACGGAAAACATTTTGAAGACGATGCATATATTTTAATTCGAAAAACTTTACAACTTTTATGTTGTACATATTGTAAACTTGTGGGACCTCTTTGTACACTCTACATTTTATATCGAATGATAATTTATTTCAAAACGTCTCATTTTGAGTCGTTTTCTGTAACTTGTACTGTGTGCTATGAAGTAATACCCCAGTGACACTATCTTCTGCTGCGATAATTTTGGGGGTGTTATAGATTGGTACCAGAGCTACAATTATAGAGAACCAGGTTGCATATGAACCTAGACTATAACTACAATTTACGTTTAACCTGTATCACTCATTGCTGTCTTCAAAATTCCGTGCGCCAAGATTACTCCTTAACACAATACTGTATTATTTATATACAGACTGTTTATATGAACGATTGACTAAATATGACTGCGCATGCTTATTCCAAGGCATTACGGCACAACAAGTTTTCCCCGATCATACACATTTTATTGTGATCTACGAGATTTTCTCAAGACATTGTAGTTGATAAAATGGTCATACTTATATCTCGGACATCGTAAGATACACAACTGGCTTATATGTTTCTCATACATTAAGAGATACACAATAGTCTTATCTATTTCTATAATAGTCATATCTATTTATCATACATTAAGAGATACACAATGATCTTATCCGTTTCTCAGACATTGAGAGACAAACAATGGTCTTATCGATTTCTCAGACATTGAGAAATACACATTAGTCTCTTTTTTTTCCGACATTGTGAGTTGCACAATGGTCTCTCTCGTATTTCTTAAACATTGTGAGGAAACTATTTCATAATTATGAACTCACCAACTCTGTTGAATGCTATTTCGGGTTTCTCTAATTATTTTACTCCTCGTCTTCGAGGTTGAGTGTTGGGAATTAAACCAACAGTTGGTACGGTTCATTGAAAGTTAGTACGGTTGAAGATTTATTGAAGTATACATCAGCAGTTGGTACTGCTGATACATTGAAGTTAGGACTGCTTACAAGATCAAGGTGAAACCGTGCATGGATAAATATAGAAAAGATATGGTATATATCTTATTTGTATAGAATGATACGGTTAGATGTTTTACTTGTATAAGACTCTTTGCATTATAAAAAGAGATCCTTAGTTAGGGTTTTAATATACCTAATATCTAATATATCCCTTCATACGAATTATCAAGAGCTTCACATTCATATTGTAATCGTTCGATATATATTGAAGTGATTATTTGGTTGATATCGTTTGTGTTCTTATTTGTTCTTATTGTTTTATTCAATCAATCACCAAACACAAAACATCTTCTAGATACTTGGTAGTAAATTCCGCGTGCTATCAAGTATATACTCAAAGTATCCCCAACACAACGTGTGTGTTTAGATCCGGTCAAGTGGTATCAGAGACAGGTTTCTGATACTTTGAGTTTAGAAGATCCAGAAGTATTTACTCACTAGCAACCAAGAAGATGGACATGGAGACACCTCAAACCTCAATCCTTGCTAAACTCCCCATGCTAAAACATAATGAATACGATTTATGGCGGCTCAGAATAGAGCAATATTTCATGGTGCAAGACTATGCATTATGGGATATCATTATCAATGGTGATTCTTTCAAACCAATTGCTGTTGAAGAAACACGTGCTGATGGTTCTAAGATTACAAAGCTTAACACTGAGCCAGTTACAAACGAGGAGAGAATCAAAAAGAAGAATGATCAGAAGGCTAGGAATTTGTTACTAATGGCAATTCCTAATGATCAAGTGCTGAATTTTAGCCATTACGAGACTGCTAAAACTCTTTTTGAAGTAGTGGTGGAAAGATTTGGTGGCAATGAAGCTACCAAGAAGGCACAGAAAACCCTACTTAAGCAAAGTTATGAGAACTTCACTGCATCATGCAATGAAACTTTGGACCATATCTTTAATAGGCTTCAAAAGATCATCAGTCAACTTACTGTATTGAAGATTGTGATTCCACAGGAAGACCTCAACATGAAGTTTCTAAATAGTTTACCTGCTGAATGGAACACTTATGTTGTGGTTTGGAGTAATAAACCAGAGCTGGAGAAAATGACAATGAATGAGCTTTACAACAATCTTAAGATTGTTGAGCAGAAGGTGAAGAAGAGTGGTAGCACCAGTTCTAGCGCAGGGAATATAGCTTTCTTGTCTTCTTCAAACAGTACGAATCATGAAGATGAAGAAGCAGTTGGTACTGCTAACCCAACAGTTAGCACTGCTAGTGTAAAAACTAGTACTGCTGGCTTGACTGAAGTGACTATATATGGATTTGTAGTAGAACAATCTGGTGGGTCTCAAATCTTCAATGAAGACCTTCTTCAGATTGCTGAAGATGATTTGGAAGCTATGGATTTAAAGTGGTAGTTGGCTTTGATAAGCATCAGGGCTAAAAAGTATTACCAAAGAACTGGGAATAAGATCACTTTCAATGGAAGAGATGTTGCTGGGTATGATAAGTCTAAGGTGGAGTGCTATAATTGTCACAAGATGGGGCACTTTGCCAGGGAATGTAGAGGTCCAAGACAACAAAGCAACCAGGGTCAAGGGTTTAAGAATCAGCAAGGAACAAGGAGAACAGTTAATGTTGAAGAGCCTTCTTCCAAGGCTATGGTAGCTGTAGATGGAGCTGGATTCGATTGGAGCTTCATGGAGGAAGAAGAGGAACCAGCTAACTTGGGTTTGATGGCTTTCTCAGACTCTGAGGTACATATACTTGAAAAATGCTCAAACTCTTGTCGTGCTTTAAAAGATTATGAAAATGTTAAGAAACAGTATGATGAGCTTAGAATAGAATTTAATCAAGTAAATTTTAGTCTGACAAATCATAAAAGAGGACTAGCTGTTTTGGAAGAACAAATTGTGTTTTATAAACAGAACGAGTCAAACTTTTTTGATGAGATAGGTGTTTTAAAGAGGGATTTGCAAATAAAAGATAATAAAATGAGTGGACTTGTATATAAACTAGAGAAGCTTAAAAAGGAAAAAGAAATCATCCAGTTAAGTGTAGATACTCTTGAACATACTTCAAAAGGAGTTAAGAAGATAGTAGAGAGTCAAATACTTAACAAAGCTAAATCTGGTTTAGGTTATAAGTCAGTTGCACCCCCTTTAGAGGAATATTTGCTCCACCAGGAATTGATTTAGCTCATACAGGTTTAGATGAGTTTAAGGATATGGATTTTCCTGGATATGGTGTGAAAGCAAGTGAGAATCATGTTAAGTTTGTTAAGGCAGAAGATTCTTTTGTGAGTGCTAGTGATAGATCTCTTTCTGATGAAAAGATGTACTCTGATAGGAACTCAGATGCTCCAACCGTTGAGGAGTGGACATCTAATGATGAGGATGGCAAGGTTAAGGTCAAACAAAATGCTGTTAAAGTAGAAGTTAAACATACTCCTAATGTGGTTAAGACTGAGAACATAAAACCAATTAGGAAAAGTGTTAAGTATGCTGAGATGTATAGAACTAGAAACAGATCACCAGTTTCTGAGAATAGTCATAGTAACTGGAATAACTCAAGATCTAAGCAAGTAAAGGATAAGTTTGCTATGATTAGAAAAGTGTGCTTTGTATGTGGTAGTTTTAATCATATGGCTGCTTATTGTGATTCTAAACCCATGGAAAAAGAGGGTTTCTGGTAATACAAGGGTGAATAGAAATAACAATGCTAGGGTAACTCAAAATAGTCCAACTAGATTGACAAACCCAAATGCAAATCATAAGATGTCACCCAAAGCTGTTATGTTAAAGACTGGCATCAAAACAGTTTCAACTGCTAGTCAAAATAAGTGGTTTAATAACAAGCAAACTGTTTCAAGTGCAAAACAATTTTCAAATAATGCACAAACAGTTAAAAGGCATTTTTATGAGAAAACAGCAATGACAAATCAGAAATGGGTGACAAAAGTTAAACAAGCAGTTCCAACTGCTAGACCAACATATCCTACTGCTAGGCACTTAAATGTTGAGGAAAAAAGGGGCAATGTTGTCAAGGCCTCAGCACATTGGGTTAGACAATCTACCAAACTCAATGGTGCATCAATGACCTCCAACAAGTTTTCTCATCTTGATGCACAAGGCAGATCCAAACCAGTGATGGTTTGGGTCCCCAAAAGAAACTAACACCTTTATTTTGTGTGCAGGAACATCCTTCAAATGGTAAAGAAGATAGAGGATACTCAGACAGTGGATGTTCTAGGCACATGACAGGCAACATGTCCTATCTTTCAGATTTCATAGCATTGGATGGTGGACCAGTTGTCTTTGGTGGTGGTGGTGGTGGAAGGATTACTGGTAAAGGGGTAATTAAAACTGGTAATCTTGATTTTGAAAATGTGTATTATGTACCAGAACTTAAGTACAATCTTTTCAGTGTATCACAAATTTTTGATAAACAGAACAAAGTTTTATTTACTGATACTGATTGTCTTATTCTTTCTCCTGATTTCAAGCTACCTGATGAAAGTCAAGTATTGCTTAAAATCCCTAGAAAGGATAATACATACAGTGTTGAGATGAATAAACTAGTTCCTAAGGTTAGACTTACTTGTCTTGTTGCAAAAGCCACATTGGAGGAATCAATGTTGTGGCACAGAAGGCTTGGTCATGTTAATTTTAAAACCATTAACAAAATTGCTAAAAATGGGTTGGTAAGAGGTTTACCAAATGAAACTTTTCTCAATGACCAAACCTGTGTTTCTTGCCTTAAAGGTAAGCAACACAGAGTCTCATGTAAGCCAAAGACCCAGAACTCTATTTCTCAAGCTTTATATATGTTGCATATGGACTTGTTTGGTCCTACTTCTGTGAATAGATTGAATTTTAAGAGATACTGTCTTGTTATCACTGATGATTATAGTAGGTTTTCTTGGGTGTTCTTTATGAGAACCAAGGATGAGACTAGTGAAATCCTTAAGACCTTCATTGTTGAAGTAGAAAACCTAGTTGAAAAGAAAGTTAAAATAATCAGATGTGACAATGGGACTGAATTCAAGAATAGGGTGATGGATGATTTTTGTAGAGAAAAAGGTATTAAGAGGGAGTTTAGTGTAGCTAGAACCCCACAGTAAAATGGAGTAGCTGAGAGAAAGAATATGACTCTTATAGAGGCTGCTAGAACAATGTTAGCTGACTCTAAGCTGCCAGTTTCATTTTGGGCTGAAGCAGTTAGCACTGCTTATTATGTATTGAATAGGGTTTTAGTTGTGCAACCTCACAATAAGACTGCTTATGAGCTCCTTAGAGGTAGAACCCCTGCTTTAAGCTTCATGAGACCTTTTGGTTGTCATATTTCTATCCTTAATACCAAAGACCAACTAGGAAAGTTTGATGGGAAATCTGAGGAAGGTTTCTTTGTTGGTTATTCTCTGCACAGTAAGGCTTTTAGGGTGTACAATACAAGCACCAAGCATGTAGAAGAAAATCTGCACATAGAATTTTTGGAGAATAAACCAAATGTTGCAGGTGTTGGTCCAGATTGGATCTTTGATATTGACAGTCTTTCAGATTCCATGAATTATGTGCCTGTTACAGGTACAAATACTAACCATGATGCAGGTTCAGAGGAGGAAGATGATGATTGCATTTTCATACCAGTCATGGAAGAAAGTCCAGTGAATGAGTCTTCTACAAAGAAAGATGATATTCCTTCATCAAGTGGTGTAGACAAAGAGAAAGATGCTGCTGAAACCAGTTGTCAGAATGGTAAAGAAAATGAAAATCCAACGAGCAGTACCAATGCTGAGCAAAATAGTGATGCTGCTGGACCAAGTCAACCTCATCTTGATTCACCAGTTGATACTGCTTCTCAAGTTGATGAGTTTGATTTCTTTGGAGATGGTCTGCAAAACATGCCTACCAGCTATGCAGCTCCTTCTACTCCCCATACTATTGTACATAGGAATCATCCACTTACCAATATCATAGGAGATGTACAATCTGGAGTCAAGACCAGAAGGCAAATACAAGACCCAGATCATCATGGATTTCTTAGTGTGGTATATGAGGAGAAACATCATGATGATGAGCATGAGTGTATGTTTGTATGTTTTCTATCTCAGGTAGAACCCAAGAATGTGCTAAAGGCTTTAGAAGAATCAAGTTGGGTTGAGGCTATGCAAGAAGAACTGCTTCAATTCAAAATTCAGAAGGTTTGGGTTCTGGTTGATCTACCAAAGGGAATGAGAGTGATTGGTACAAAGTGGGTATTCGGGAACAAAAAGGATGAGAGGGGGATTGTGATAAAGAACAAAGCAAGATTGGTTGCTCAAGGCTATACTCAGGAAGAGGGTATAGATTATGAGGAGGTCTTTGCTCCAGTTGCCAGGATTGAAGCAATAAGATTATTCCTTGCTTATGCTTCATTTATGGGATTTATTGTCTATCAAATGGATGTGAAGAGTGCCTTTCTGTATGGTACTATTGATGAGGAGGTTTATGTCTCTCAACCTCCTGGTTTCATAGATCCAGACTATCCTGAAAAAGTTTATAAGGTGGTTAAAGCTCTTTATGGATTGCATCAAGCTCCAAGAGCTTGGTATGGGACTCTTGCTACTTATTTGTTGAAGAATGGATTCAATAGGGGTAAAATTGATCAAACTCTGTTTATCAAGAAGAACAAGGGTGACATTCTACTAGTTCAAGTTTATGTAGATGATATCATCTTTGGTTCTACTAACAAAGAAATGTGTAGATGATGAAGCGAAAAGTGTACCGCTTTTAAGGGGTCATTTAAGCCCTAAATCGTATTTATTTGATCAAATATTGCCCTAAATCGTTCCTTTTGTCATTTTAGGTACTTTTGAGGAGAAATCTGGAAAAGGAGGCATTTTGGACGTTTTTGGAGCATAAAAGTGAAGAAAACGACAAAGTCTCAAAATTGTGCTGGAAGTTACCTTTGACGGCGTCAGGATTACCTCTGGACGGCGTCATGGCTTGGCAAAAGTGGTGGATGTGAAATTTACTCATGATAAGCCAGAGAAATTTGCATGGGAATTCTGACGGCGTCACGCTTTAATCTGATCAAGGTCGTCACGGTATAATTTAAAGAGGGACGGCGTCAAGCCTTGATAAGCCAGAATGGATTTTGGAGAGCTAAAGAGGGACGGCGTCAAGAAGGTCATCCGGGAACCCTAAAAGCGGCGAGGTGACGGCGTCACACTCCATAACGTGACGCCGTCAGATCTGAAAGTCTATATATAGTTTTCTAATTTTTTGTCATTAGTGTGGAACTTATTGAGGAACTTTGTGTGTGAAAACCCTAAGACGAATTGGGCATCTTTTTCAAGGCTTTTTGCCTTGAGATCTTCCATGTTACATTAAAGATAAGTTATCAATTAATCATTCAATATGTCTATGTGTTGTTTGATTCTATCTTGTTCTTGTCTTTTGTTTAACATGTTAGGCTAGATTTATCTTGTGTTTGCTTAGATCTAATGAAACCTAGCTATTGATTATTGGTTATTAGTGTGTTGTTAGTTGTATTGGATGATTGTTCATCTATGTTAGGCTTAAGAAAACTGGCTAACTTCCTATTCGGTAACTTGCTTGAACGTCTTAAGAAACATGAACCAATGCGTACTAAGGTTTTTATGGTTGTATTTAATGCACAAGCGAATTCTAGTGATCCCATGTTAGGAGCTTCCTAGCCGGCTCGACATAGGAGTGAAGTAGGAGCTTGTAGAGTTGGGGAAGTACGTACGCCACCCCACGATTGGTATTAAGGAATACACCCGTCATCCACGCGATTAATGCACACTAATTAACCGGTAAAAGATAGTTAGGGAGTAAGGAAATCTAAGTAAACACATTCCTCTCCATATAAGTTTTCACCAACATTTTCATTTTCTGTTATTTTATTTCATTTGCATTCGTAGTTATTTGGGTTAGTTGACTAGCAACTAATTCCGCCCACTCCTTAAAACCCGAGATTTTACTTGCTTTCACAAAAAAATATAAAAACATAAAAAGAATCTTCTCTCACCCTTAGACCTATTAGAGTAGTTTTTCATACCTAACGAACACTATTCCCTGTGGAGAACGATCAATCCCCCGTACTTACCACTACACTATACTACATCGGTCAGGTACACTGCCTGGTGGGGTTGTAAGCCTCTTGAGATCCCTTGAGAGGTAAAACCTGTTGTAAGGTCGCAAAACCACGCATCAAGTTTTTGGCGCCGCTGCCGGGGAATAGTTATTGTTTAGGTTGAATTTTTATTTTATTTGGTCTACTCACTAGATTCCTTTCTAGTGAGATTTTTATTTTCTTTTTATTAGATTTCTTTAGTCTATCTTTTTCTTTGTGCCCTTTGTTTGTAAAACCATTTTCATTTGTCACCATGGCGGATGAAATTTCATTTAGATCATTGACAATAGAGGAACAATTACTTTACACGGATAGATTTGCTTCCTGTTGTTCCAATGAATTTTTAAGTGATCTTAGATATATACAAGAGGAGATGGGTATAAAGTTTGATAGGTTTGATGAATTATGTGCATGTGTGGCTTCTATTAAACAATCATTGTTAGGATCAACTCCTTTTAATAAGACCCTTTGGAAAAATTTTGAGGAAAGCCTCCTAACCGTGAACCATAAGTTTAATGAATTAATGGGTTCGTATACATCACAACTTGAGGAAATAATTGAGGAGGATTTAGCCGAACATGAGCATATTGAGCAAAAAGACCTAGGTTTTATGATCAATGACTTTGAATCTCAAGGAACACATGATGAATCCTTTAGGCAAATTGAACATAGTAATCATGTTATCGAGGAAGATTCTTATGAATCGGACTTAGAACTTGAAATGGCTAGAGAAGGATTTGAGATACTTAGGAACATGTTTGGGTTAGATTCTACTAAAACACATGATGTGGATATAATTGATATAGAGACAAGGAAGGATGAGGTAAATAACACAAACCTACCAAGTACTCCACAAAACCCACCATCATTCGAGGCACACACACCGCCCGTGACTTACCCGGAAGAAGTAGAAGAGACTTTAGGAATCCCGATGGAGGTAGAACCTTTGAACCAAACACAACTAGAGGATATAGGTTTGAATGCTTATAGTGATCACAACCTTACTCTTAGTTCTAGGGGATTTCCTATTTTTGATGAACCGGAGCCTCAACCAAAACCGTTACCTAATCTTCCATCTTTAGATGTGAATTTAGGAATTAAAAAAGGTCCCGGTCCACCCATCAAACTATGTAGTCTGGGTAATGTTAAGATTAAGGTAGTAGACTCTAGGCCATGTGGAGTGGAAGCTAATATAGGAGTGAACCATGACCTTACATACTTACATCACCCATTCATGATTGATCACAAGAAATATTATGGGTTTAAACCGGGTTTATTTGGTCAAGATGGATTCCCAACTAGGAATCTCTCGAAGTTGATAGAAGATGATCCCTTTTTAGGAGAAAACTTTAATTCACCCATTGACCAAAGTGAACTAGGTAAGGTTATGATGAAAGGAGCACACCCCTTTGAGCATATAATTCATCCACCACTCTTTCCTCACGCGGCATACTTCCACCAATATGGTGTGTATCGCTACTATCACCCGCACTTAATCCTAAGTGTAGGAAAAACCTCTCCTTTATCCGTTAAATAAGGGTAGAGTCAGGCTCGTGACTCGAACAAAAACAAGCGCTTCTTGGGAGGCAACCCAAGCTTTATTTGTTTTGTGTGTTTATTTATTTGTTTGTTTGATTTTATTTGTTTCCGTATGTATGTTTAAATTTTATTATTATTGATTCATGTTAAAAACTAATTTGTGAAAATGCTTTATTTTGTTTTTAACTTCGTCTTAACTACATATAAAGGTATTTTGCAAAAGTTAAGTGTAAGGGAAATCCAAATCGGTTTATTAGAACACAAATAAACATGAATCGTAATAATAATAAATGAACATACATATTAGTATTTGTTTGAGTCAAATGCTTGTATCGAGTCATAATGATGTTTTGCAGGAATTCCAGGAAGTAAGGTGTAGGTTTTTCCAAAAATTTTCCAGAAACGTAACATGAGAATTCTGTCAGATCATTTCTGACGGCGTCAGGCTTTACAACCTGACGGCGTCAGGTTTAATTTTCTGAAAATTTTTGAAAGTTTTGTTTTCATAAAAAGTTTTTATTAAATCTATAACTTATAATCTCCAGGAATCTGCAAAATTATCATTCCACGAGCATTATATCCTTATATATAGAGTTTATCCCGCCGATGTTATGCAGGTTTTCGTGTTTGTTTTCTCAGGTTTAACAGGTTATTTTGGACAAGGAAATGTTTTGGATCAAGCTTTTGGCGATGCATTAGTCATGGAGCTTCAACATTCTCTTGGAAGAAGATTTAACCGTGTTATTTCATTATCCACCAAGCGAATCAGGGGAGTATTTGATTTCATACTTTTACTTTATGCTTTTACATCTTGTTATTTGAACATTGGGGACAATGTTCATCTTAAGTGTAAGGGGGGGGGGGTAAAAGTACGATTAGAGAATGCTATTACGCTTGATTTTTGTTTGTTTAATAGTGGATGTGTAATAAAACTGAGATAAATACCTGTTAGGGTAATTTTAGGGCCAAATTTAAAATTTTTTACGACATATAGGAGTGAAACTTTAGTTTTAATGAGCGTCTCACGGATAGGAGTTATATGACTAGCACAAAACCGTACCACTAAAAAATTTTCCACCCCAAATATGTGAGGTTCGCCCCTAGAATTGGTAGGAAAAGCATTTATGCTATGATGTGTGTACCGGTAGCACTTAGATTCTAGAACTTGCGTTAGGACCATTCCGAGGCCACAAGTGAGACTACATTCGTGTAGTTAGATTTACTACATGATAAGAGGCATTAGGATAAACCCATTGTTTTACACCTGTGTTTTTGTTATAATTACATTGGCTACATTGGTCAAGTAATTCTCCCACACCCTTCGCGTTGTACTAATTTTTAGTACACGATACCCCTAGTACACCCCTCAGAGCCTATCTTTTCGTTTCGACCTTTAAGCATTTTACTTAAAGGAAGAATTTGTTTACACCCCACTTAAATGTACACCCAAATCGCCTTAGCCCACCTTGTATGCACTCATCTTTAGTGCATTATTGTGACAACATTTGTTTAAACCCTTAGTTAATTATCTAATTGATTACATGGTTGCTAAGTCGAGTCATATCCCTGTACATATTGTTTTGGGACGATTGGGACTCATGGGTAAAGTACTAGTGTAATGGAGTAATGGGAAAGAACATCATTTATTACCCCCATATGTGCTAAATGTTTTAAAAGTACTCCAAGTGTTTTAATTATCTTAATTCGAGTCATTAGAATAGTTATTTGTAAAGTTATGTAAAAGTTCAAGTGTAAGGGGAATGCAACGCCCCTATGATGTATTATTTTGGATGGTAGGGCAAAAGTGTATGTCAAAAAAAAAAAATAAAAAAAAAAAAAAAATCAAGAAAAATACAAAAAAATGAGAAAAAGAAAAATAGAAAAAAAAAACATACGGACTACCATCCCGTTTCATTTTATGTTTATTTTATGTTTTTTATTTATTTTTAGCTTAGCAACATTGTATAGTACATGTAATTAATCAAGATCTTTAACTCGCCACCAGTAAAGTATCCCTTATCCAACAAATCCGTGTTTATCATATCCCTACACCTAACGTTATAACCCATGTAAAAGCCCTCTTTGATAGTTTATCTTAGGTGCTTACGCCTAGTGGAGGAGGTTTTCGATCCTTTCCCAAGCCTATGGTAATCTATTTGCTATGACAGGTAGTGAGAGATATTATCCGTTTTCATTTATGAGATTTATTTTGATGACACTTGAGAGATGTGAGTATCTAAACACTACTTGTGAGGTGCTAGTTTGTAATCTCCGTGCTTATTTTGATTAAAGTGGAACGATTATTTGTTGTAATTACTTTTATATTAGCGTTAAATGACCCCTAACTTGTATTTTGATTAGAATAAAAGCGCATTTGCTTGAGGACAAGCAAATCTCAAGTGTAAGGGTATTTGATGAAGCGAAAAGTGTACCGCTTTTAAGGGGTCATTTAAGCCCTAAATCGTATTTATTTGATCAAATATCGCCCTAAATCGTTCCTTTTGTCATTTTAGGTACTTTTGAGGAGAAATCTGGAAAAGGAGGCATTTTGGACGTTTTTGGAGCATAAAAGTGAAGAAAATGACAAAGTCTCAAAATTGTGCTGGAAATTACCTTTGACGGCGTCAGGATTACCTCTTGACGGCGTCATGGCTTGGCAAAAGTGGTGGATGTGAAATTTACTCATGATAAGCCAGAGAAATTAGCATGAAATTCTGACGGCGTCACGCTTTAATCTGATCAAGGTCGTCACGGTATAAATTAAAGAGGGACGGCGTCACCCCTAATCCTGACGGCGTCAAGCCTTGATAAGCCAGAACGGATTTCGGAGAGCTAAAGAGGGACGGCGTCAAGAAGGTCATCCGGGAACCCTAAAAGCGGCGAGGTGACGGCGTCACACTCCATAATGTGACGCCGTCAGATATGAAAGTCTATATATAGTTTTCTAATTTTTTGTCATTAGTGTGGAACTTATTGAGGAACTTTGTGTGTGAAAACCCTAAGACGAATTGGGCATCTTTTCAAGGCTTTTTGCCTTGAGATCTTCCATGTTACATTAAAGATAAGTTATCAATTAATCATTCAATATGTCTATGTGTTGTTTGATTCTATCTTGTTCTTGTCTTTTGTTTAACATGTTAGGCTAGATTTATCTTGTGTTTGCTTAGATCTAATGAAACCTAGCTATTGATTATTGGTTATTAGTGTGTTGTTAGTTGTATTGGATGATTGTTCATCTATGTTAGGCTTAAGAAAACTGGCTAACTTCCTATTCGGTAACTTGCTTGAACGTCTTAAGAAACATGAACCAATGCGTACTAAGGTTTTTATGGTTGTATTTAATGCACAAGCGAATTCTAGTGATCCCATGTTAGGAGCTTCCTAGCCGGCTCGACATAGGAGTGAAGTAGGAGCTTGTAGAGTTGGGGAAGTACGTACGCCACCCCACGATTGGTATTAAGGAATACACCCGTCATCCACGCGATTAATGCACACTAATTAACCGGTAAAAGATAGTTAGGGAGTAAGGAAATCTAAGTAAACACATTCCTCTCCATATAAGTTTTCACCAACATTTTCATTTTCTGTTATTTTATTTCATTTGCATTCGTAGTTATTTGGGTTAGTTGACTAGCAACTAATTCCGCCCACTCCTTAAAACCCGAGATTTTACTTGCTTTCACAAAAAAATATAAAAACATAAAAAGAATCTTCTCTCACCCTTAGACCTATTAGAGTAGTTTTTCATACCTAACGAACACTATTCCCTATGGAGAACGATCAATCCCCCGTACTTACCACTACACTATACTACATCGGTCAGGTACACTGCCTGGTGGGGTTGTAAGCCTCTTGAGATCCCTTGAGAGGTAAAACCTGTTGTAAGGTCGCAAAACCACGCATCAGTAGAGAGTTTGAGAAATTAATGAAAGATCAGTTTGCTATGAGCTCTATGGGTGAGCTTACTTTCTTTCTTGGGCTTCAAGTACAGCAGAAGTCTGATGGAATATTTATCTCTCAGGATAAATATGTTGGTGAAATATTGAGGAAATTCCAATTCACAGATGCCAAGGTTGCTAGCACACCAGTTGATAAGGAGACACATTTGCTATTAAAGGATCACAGTGGTGAAGATGTGGATGTGCACATGTATAGATCAATGATTGGGTCTCTGATGTATCTCACATCATCTAGGCCTGAAATTATGTTTTTAGTTTGTGCCTGTGCAAGATTCCAAGTAAATCCTAAGGTGTCTCATCTCACAGCAGTAAAGAGAATCTTCAGATACCTTAAAGGTCAGCCTAACTTGGGGCTATGGTATCCTAAAGAGTCTACATTTGATCTTGTAGCATTCTCTGATTCTGATTATGCTGGTGCTAGCATGGATAGAAAGTCTACAACAGGTGGTTGTCAGTTCTTGGGTTGTAGATTAATTTCTTGGCAGTGTAAGAAGCAGACTATGGTGGCCACTTCTACTACTGAAGCAGAATATGTGGCAGCAGCAAGTTGTTGTGCTCAAGTTCTCTGGATTCAAAATCAGTTGCTTGACTATGGGTACAATTTCTTAAATACTATTATACATATAGACAATAGCAGTACAATGTGCATCATTAAAAATCCAGTTCAACATTCAAAAACTAAACACATTGAAATCAGACATCATTTTATAAGAGACTGTGCTGAAAAGAAGTTAATAAAAGTTGTTAAAATACATACTGATGACAACTTTGCTGATCTCTTAACAAAAGGTTTTGATGTAGGAAGGTTTCAGTACTTGGTAACAGGTATTGGAATGCTTAATCCTTCAAAAGATTAATGTCTAAGTGTTTTTGGTTTTTGTACTGCAAGTTGTGCTATTTGTATAGTTAGTACTGCTTAGTAATTTTTAGTACTGCTTGTGAATTTGTTAGTCAACAGTGATAAATTTTAAAAGAAAATATTGTGTATTGTGTTTTCTTTGGTTTTGGACTAACATTTCAGGTTAAGAAAAGCTTTTTGCTTTGGATTGTGCTTTGACACATATGGTGGTTTGGACTATCAAGTGTGCATGCTTGACACACAACAAATGGTAATTGGTTCACCATGTCTAATCCACATAAGAACCAACTTGTCTAGATCAAACGGTTTCTGGTAAAGACTACTCAAATCCGTTTATGGTTGACAGTTTACCAAAAACTGGTTGGTTATCAACTCACTAAATCTAAGTGTGAAGAGTTGGCTAGTCCATAGCAAATGGCTATTGGTAAAGACATGTCAAATCCGTTCATAGCTGATAGTTTGCTAAAAACTATAAGTGGACAAAAAAGTTTTCGAATCCACATTAAACTTACAATTTGATTTTATCTCTGAAAACTTTTTGCTAACAGTTAGTACTGCTGGGGTTAACAGTTTGGACTGCTGGCTTCACCAGTTTGTACTGATTGTTCAAACTTAGTTCCTACTGAGTTTATGCTCTGTGATACACCTCTCTCAGAAGGTAATACATCTGGAAGTGTTGAGAGTAGTTTGAAACTAAACAACTGACTTGATGGTAACTTGTACAAATTGTCATATTGGATGTTGAGCTTGGATGTGATATATTCTAGTTCATCTGATGGTGAAGATTCTTCCAAACAGGGGAGGATTAAAGTTTGTTCTAGTTGCTGTTAAAGATGCTTATGAAATTCAAGGGAGGAATTAAGAAGTCAGAGATGGATTATAAACAGGTGCATAAAATTTATTCATTAAAGATGGATTCATTACATAAGAGCTTCACATAAGAAAAACAACCAAAAAAACCAACCAACTCTCAACTCACAAACCTAAACAACACACAAACCTAAACCAATCTAACACATAACCACTACTCAAGCTTCCTTTTGCCTTTGTCCTTGATGTCTGGCATGGATTTGTGAACTCCTTTGCCATCGATTGAGTTCCACACTTTCCAACTAGGAAGTCCCAAAACTTGTTTCTCAGGTCTTGGAAGTGGACGTGGTTGATGTTTTTCGGGCACTTGAACCTTACTCATTTTTGCCACAGCTTTTTCTATCTCTCTTGTCAATACAACTGATAGTGGAAGTACTTGTTGATCATCATCATCAGAGGATATTGAAAGGTCATCATCAGAAGATACTTCTTGAGCTTTTGGAGATGGGTTTCTGATAGTTAGAAAAGTGTGTGTGTGTACCTAGGCGTGAGTCTTTGTTTAGACGCCTAGGGTTAGGGTTTGTAATCATTCGACAAACCTTGTGCAATGATAATGTGTTAATCCTAGATGAGGTCTAGCAGGCCTCGAGCAAACGATCTCCACAATGAGCGTGAACATTCATTCCTTACTCTCGGAATACCTACGACATTTCGTAATACACCGCTTTGTAACTCATTAGTTAAGTATGAAATAGTTTTCTCACAATGTGTGTTCTACCTAGTCCAAATGAAGATATACTAAGAAAGATGAAGACCAAGGTGTGTTCTACCTAGTCCAAATGAAGATTTGGTGATTCCAAGCTAGAAACAAGGGTTACATAAAAACCAAAGCCTGAAGTTAGAAGACTAGTAAAAGGTTTCATAAGGCTATAACAACTTGGGTTGAAGATTGGAAAGCTTAGGGTAGTGTTCATGGGTTCTTAGTGTTTTCTATCCAGAGAAGTTGTAAGACTTTGTTTAGTTTTCAACCTTTTCATTCATTTTGATGTAATTTACATGTTGTACAAGTTTCATATGTAATATGGCATGGTATGATGTTGTACATATAGGAAAAGATGGATAAAACTTGTGTAGAAACCCCTTTAAGACAACTAGTGTGTAACTAGTGATTTGTGATGAGTTTTGACACAAATTCATGAGCCATGGACTTGAATGACTTTAATAAGCTTTTAGAGGAAGTAAAAACTAGAACTTGAGCTTTTGAATCACTTAAAAAGGGCTTTGTAGTTAAAAAGTTATAGCTAAATGAAGATTACTAGATGGAAATTAGGTGCTGGAACAAAAAGTCTTCTGATCCGACTTTAAATCACGATTTCGACCCTTTTATGCTCCGAATAATCAAAAGTGTAAAACACAAAAGTTGTTCATAATGATATTTTATACAAAAACACAGGTACACGTGTGCAGAAAGTGAAAAAAAAAGGATAAAAGCTGCAAAAACCAACTGGACCTGTTTAAGACTGAAAAACAGCCATGGCTAAAGAGTTTTGGTGGCGTTTTGATATTTTGAGGCCGATACACAACCAAGGCTAAGCCATGGCTGTTGTCTCAAAGCCTTCTAGCCGAGACATAGCCAAGGCTATGACCTTGGTTGTTGTCTCAAGGCTGTGAGTCTAGCCGCATGGCTAGCTTGAGTTTGACGGCTCAAATCTTGTTTTTTAGATTTACTTACCAAATTGAACCCTTTTCCAACCTCGACAACCTAGAAAAATGACCAAATCACATATTAACTAAAAGAATATCACTTCCATAAGTCACAACTTTCACTTGATTCACGTAAATTGTATTAACTAGTATGGTATTTAAAAATCGTTTTGAACTCTTTAATCGACAATATTATGAGACGCCGTTGTCATTTTTATCACAACACACATTGAGTTAGTAACATTTACACTTGACGAATGTTATGCTAAACCACTTCACGATGCACAACTTATATCATCACGTCACCACACTAGTTCAACTAATAGTCTTTGACGAAACACGACAAATTTTTTTATACAACATTTGTCTCGTCAAATACTTTTACTTATAAATGATAAGTCCTACAATAGTAGGAAGTTTCATTATCATAAGAGGCCTCTTCGGGGTGTCGTATCGACGAGTTGTGGATTTACGAGTTAAAGTGTCCTGGCTCCTCATACGTTCACTACATGACCTCTAGATTTTGATAGCCCGAACGGTAGTACGAAGTTATTTATAAAAGGCTAATAGCCAAACGACATTTTAAGGATGCTTTACTCATTTACACAACATAAGATATATGCACAACATCTTAATCAAGTCAATGACTTTACATATACTTGTACACTCATATTGTACATTATACTAAGACGCAATCACTATGCTCTCGTAGGTTATTGTTAAAGATCGTGGTCTTGCCATACACTATCTGTTGTATTAAACTACTACTGATCACTACGGTGAGTTCATAGCCCCAACTTTGTTTAATTATTTTATAAAATTTTTGGGGGAGATACATGCTAGTGTTTTTATTATGGACAATTACTTGTAAACTGAATGCTAGCCCTGAATGTATTATTGCATGCCTAAGTTGTTTATGCCAAAAGTCCCCAATATCATGGACCACTAATCACTTGCGAGTGAGCGCAAATATTGTAGATAGGCCTATCGGGATTGACGAATCCCGTTTGTGTTAATCATACAACGGATATCACAAACGCACTATATTTGAATTTCTAGGTATATGGCATAGTACCTACACGGGGCAAATTGTTTGATGTATATATCGTACGGTGATATATATATATATATACAGTCCATAGGACCTTAGATCTATAACCTTATCATACAGTATTGATGCACAAAGATGGTGGCAAGAGATGTAGGTGTTGACTTTTAGAGAGAGAAATAAGAGAGATAAAAACAATAGAACTTTTATTAAAACACACACACTTACACACTCAAGCACACCCTTATAAATGAGGCAAGGGTGCCTTTTATACATAGGTTCGTATGCCTCATGGGCTTTGCCATGGGCCTAGGATGGGCTTGGATTTGATTGGACTTTACATAAATGACTTAACATATAATACTAACCTATTAGATTAGTCCAATCCATGAGCTCATTAACTATTCTACAAGTGGTATCAATCGCCTAACATCGATTTAGGAGTGATTGTGTATCGTTGTTTGATCGAAGTTTAGCACAAAAGTTGCATTTTTTGTCCATAAAAATGTAAGCTTTTTGCTCAAAAGCTTTGATTTTTACGTCTTAGAGGTTAAAAGTTGTTGTCTTTCAGTTTCATCTATTTAGTATTAGTGAGTTTTGGCATATATATCGAATCTATATCATCAAAAACTTGTTTTGTATCGTGTAAAAAAGTTTTGGCTTTTTATCGAAATTTGTCAAAGTTAATTATAGGCGATAAAGGTTGAAACTTTATAGTTAATTAAGAGTTTTTGAAGGTTTTTGATTGATAGAAACAGTTTAGAAGTTAGCTATTTAGTCGTATTATTGATCTTTAAACAAGCAGGTAATCCGTCAAAATTGGTTTAAGGGTTTGTCGAAATTCAGATCTTTAAGGGTTTGTCGGAATTCTAGTTCTAAGGGTTTGTCGAAATTCAGTTTTAGGGTTTGTCAGAATTCAGAATTAACGGTTTATCAGAATTCAACAAGAACTTGGTTACTTCAAGATCAAACGAGAACTCAGTATTCCCGTGCTTGTATAAGTGTGTGGAATACTTCGACTGAGAAAATATCTTCTAATTTGTACGAATTAGATAGATTTTATCGGAATTGCAAATTCATAGAAATTGCATATTTCATCAAAATTGAAATTTCACCGAAATTGTATAATTTCATCGAAATTGAAAATTTCCATCGGAATTGTAATTTTGTCAGAATTGCTACTTCCAATTTTCATCAAAATTGCCAAGTCTATCGTAATTGCAAGTAGTCCATCGGAATTCACCAAGTCCATCGAAATTGCAAGCAATCCATCGGAATTTGACAAAATCCATCAGAATTAGGCAAAATCCATCGGAATTCAACATTATTCATCGGAATTGACTTTTGTTTTACGACAAAACTTCAAACGACTATAACTTTTGAACTGTAACTCCGTTTTCAGCCCACAAACTATCAAAACGATCGTGAGAACGAGGAGAAGGACATGTTTTATAACTAAAGCTCATTCAACCCAACCTTCGTGGTCCAAATCCACTCCAAAAAGAAGTTATCGAGGTTTTTAAGTTTTAGGCCAAAATTTCACAACAACAACTGACTTTAACCTTCACCAAACACAACTCCCATATCGTTGAACCGATCCAAGATCAAATTTATCATACAAAACTTCATCAATGGCAACTTAGCAAGACATTCATGCAGCCGGTGCAGAAAACCGTTCTCCTATGCTTGAAAAAGGTGGGTATCTTCCATGGACAAGCCGTATGCTTCGCTACATCAAAACTAATCCTAATGGTAAACTCCTGCTCCAATCTATTAAGAATGGACCCTTCAAGTCTCGACAAAGTCAAGACCCTGGAGAGTCAAATGCAACACCTCCTATTCCACCATTCTTTTGTGAACAATCAGAAGCAGAATACACAGAAGAAGACAGGAAGCAAATTGCAGCTGATGATATGGCAATGTACTTAATCCAACTAGGATTACCACGAGAGATCTTTGGTGCTGTCGACAGTTGTGAAATTGCCTATGACATGTGGGAACGAGTTAGAAGGCTATGTCATGGCACAGAAATTGGGCAACAAGATGTTGAAAACAAGCTACTAACTGAATGGGAGAAGTTTACATCCACTCTAGGAGAATCCATTGAATCATACTATACCAGGTTCTGCACTCTAATGAATGAGCTAATCAGAAACAAGTTGACACCAAGACAAATCGTGAGCAACATCAAGTTCATCAACAATCTTCAAGAAGAATGGGGACGATATGTCACTATTGTCAACCAAACCAAAGATCTACATCAGGTGAATTATGATCAGCTCTATGATTTTCTGAAGCAAAACCAAGCTGAGGCTAATGAAGTCAGGAAAGAAAGATTGGCAAAGAATCATGATCCTCTTGCACTCATTGCTCAAACACCAACACCTCTACTAGTGAACACACAACATCAACCATCTTCATCTTCCACTCACAACTACATGCAACAACAATACATTCCACAACAACAAACTGCTGTAATTCCACAACAACAATATCCACAATTCCAAGAACCAGAATTCACTGACAATGATGAGTCTACTGCTGCTTTGACACAAGCATTTGCTTATTTGACAAAGGCATTCCAAGGACGCTATTCTACACCAACCAACAACAACCAAAGGATTTCATCAAATACTCGCAACAGGCAGATTGCTCAGCCGAGTTTCAATATGGGTCAAGGAGGACAAATGGTTAGGGTTACTGGGAATCAGCAAGGATATGCTACCAGATTTCAGATGGGTAATCAAGGGCAGTATGCAGGAAATCAGATGGATCAGTATGCAGGGAATCAAATGGGTCAAGTTGTTGGAAATCAGAGGGGACAGAATATTGGGAATCAGACAATGGGTAATCAGATTGGGAATGTTGCTGCTCCAGTTGCTGGGAATTATGGAAATATGAATCAGGGAAATCCGATCAAGTATTTCAACTGTCAGGGTGTCGGTCATATGGCAAGGAACTGTCCTACTAAGCCGAAAAAGAAAGATCCAGCTTATCTGCAGAAAGCATTGCTGTTGGCACAGAAGGAAGTGGCAGGGTTTCAGTTGAATGCTGAGGAAAATGATTTTATGGCTCTCATGGATGACATGGAAGACATCGAAGACATCGATGCAAACTACATATTTATGGCAAATCTTCAGGAGGCTAAGTATGGCAAAGATTCTGCAGTCTCTGAGGTACCATCATTCAATACATGCCACAATAATTAAATATTTGATATGTCTCCTCATGAGGAACAACATTATGAGATTCTAGCACCCACTTATGATACATACCTGGACACGCCAAGTAGTAGCAATATTGATTTGGCAACTCCAGATATGAATCATAATGGAGGCTTAGTTTCACAGCATGCTGAGAATGATGAGGAAACACGTGCTCTATTTGAATCATTATTGAACAACTGTAATATTGAAATTGAGAAAGTAAAAAAGGTCAATCGCGATGTTAAGGCCGCGAATGAGAAAATGACCGCTGATCTTGAGAGGTATAAGGAAAACGAAAAAGCTTGACACACTTGCAAAATAAAAAACAACAGTCAGAATTAGAAACTGGTTATCAAAATTCCGTTTTAAGAGAAAAACAATTGCAAATCAAGTTTGACACACTTGATGTTAATTTAAACACGAAAATAAAATCCTTAAACGCGGAAATTTCTGATTTGAAAAACCAACTTTCTAAACAAGAATCAACTTGTTCTGATCTTGAAAAAGAAAAGAAATAGTTGAAAGAAGATTTTTCAAAAGGAGAAAATGATCTTCTTGATGAAATCATTGAGAAACAAGAAACAATCAAAAAGTTGGAAAATTTTCTTGTGAAAACGGGTCATTCTACTCAAACCATTCCTATGCTAATTAAAGATCCAAACCCACTTTTACACACAATGAAGAAAATGGCTATAGGTTGTGAAAATCCGTATATTCTCACGAAAGCTAAAAAAGAACAGAATGTTTAGTACAATGGAAATATAATATATGCTAAACATGATCCTCCCGCTGTTCGGGATTCTGACGAAACAATTGAGCTTGCTGAAGAGAGTCGAATTAAGATGAAACAAAAGAACCCAGAAATAAAACCAATTGATTACAACAAACTGAACATACTTTCTGTAGTTAATTTTGTTCAACAAAAACAAACACCAAAGTTTTCAAAAAAACCAGTTGTTACAACATCAGTTGCAAAACAAAAAGTTGTTTCTAAAACTCTTTCAAATTTGGAACAAATGTCCTCAAACAATCCTTTTAACACAAGTGCCGCTAGAGGATATTTAGATGATCTTAAAAATAGAATTGAAACACTTCAAAATATTGTTGCATCCAAAACTACTATCAATATCAACAACTGGCATTCAAGTTTTCAGGCAGAAATGAAAAAGGTGTTTGAAACAGAAATTACTACTCCACTGAATACAATTCATGTGAGAGTAATTCATTTTGAACAAGCATTTTTGAAAGAAACAACCGACTTTGTCAAGGACCACAAATCCCTGGTGAAGGAAGCTAATGAAAATATTGAAAACATCAAAGTTTTGGAAAACCTTAATGATTCTCTCTTCGAAGCAGCTATGTCGACCGATATTATGTCCATCATTTTACAAACATATTCTGTTGAAGATGATGAAAGACTGCGAGCTGAGACCTCTACAATTGTTTCAAAATATGAAAATGCTCTTACTAAACTTGAAAAAGAAAACGTATCATATTTTAAACAACTTGATCGAAAAATCGAGGAATGCAGATATGAAAAACTGTTGTATGAGCGTGCCTACAAAGACATGAAAGAGCAAAATGATCTTTTGAGGTCTCAGCTAGAAAGTCAAAAAGGGAAGGGTGTGGATACTAAGTTTGTAAAACCATCGACTTCGGACAAACCGGTTGTTAAACCAAAAATGTCGATTTCTAAATTTCTTCCAAAAGTCAATGTGAAAAATGATTTGACAAAACCAGTCACTCCAACACCCTTGCCCAAGCCAAATGAAAAAGAAAATATTTTTGATAAAGGAAAATCGGTTGTCGAAACATCAAATGTGATAGCACCTGGCCTTTATAGGATTAGTCCCACTATTGCGTCTGCCTCCGCATCTAAAACATATGGGACAACTGACAAGAGTGTAAAAATTAATCCAAAAGAGTCTAGGAATTCTAAAACAACTTTAAAGGACAACAATATAAATCCCAATGCGTGTGTCTTACCTTCTACCGGATTAGAAAACACCTCTAGGAGCAGTAGACTACAGCCTAGGAGCAATACAAGGAACAATAAAGTCTCGCATGTCTCTAAGAGTAGATGCTAGAATAAAGTTGAAGAAGTAGAAGAACACCCTAGGAATTTATCGCTTTGTAATAAGAGACATATATCATCTGAATGTAATGTCAAAAGTACTGTTTCTAATGCATGTAATGACTCTTTTTGTTTAATATGCAAGAAATGTTTCTCTAATGATGTTTGTGATGATTATGTTTCTAATAATATGAATGTTATGCCTGATCAGAAGAACGTTGATGCGTGCGATGTGTCGTTGCGGTTTAGCAGTATTAATGCCTACTCAAGTTTTAAATTTATATTTAGCCGACTTATCAATAACACACACACTTAACGAGCAGTGTACCCGGTCAGTATGAATATAATGGTAAGTAGAGTGTCGATCACTAAGAGTGGAACGTATTATCTAGTTATTCTAATCAGTATTTTAATATATTAAGTTAGCTATACAACCTAATCTAACGCAAGGGGGTTCAGCCTGAGAGACTGGCACGATTTGGTTGCAATTAAATAATAAACTAAACCAATAGGCACGAATCAGCGAATAGCACACACGTACACAGATAAATACTCGAGACAATAAGAAGGTTGTCCTGATAGATAAGTAGTTTGTCACTTGTTTTATTGCTAGTTTTATATGAAGTGTATAGTTCGATGCAACGCACCGAGATTAAGTCCTTTCTCGTTGGTTTTAATCTTATCGGCGAGTAAACCCTTAATGATTACTTATGACTATCTTATTTATCTTTCTTCCTACTTTTCTACAGACGATAGAATGCATAGGCGATCTAATAAATAGGCGAGGGCAGAGGCATGGCGACCCGATCAACGCTCAGCTAGACACAGAGGTTATCAATGCACTAATAAAAGTCACCAATGACATCAACATATAAACTTTAATTAATGAGAAAGCAGTTTTAAGGGAGTGCAATCTTTCCGTTGTCACATTACACAAGCCACCAATCTTGATGAATTAAAGTTTACTAACACAATAAAACAAAACTACTTAATGAATTAAACACATGCAGCACCTTCTTACAGCTCTTGTATCTTCGTTTGGGTGTGTCTTGTGCTGCCTATTCGTCTGAATTCGTCCTAGGTTTCTGGTCTTCGGTCTTCTTTTCGAACTTCGAAACTCTTAATTCGTCTGGTCTTTGGGGTATTTATAGTTTCTGTCTGAGGGTAAGATGCGGCGCATCTAGTAAGTAGATGCGGCGCATTGACTTAACTTCGCGTGGGGTCCAAGATTAATATATTCAGGAATATTCGTACACCGCCAGAAGATGCGGCGTAACTCCATAAATAGATGCGGCGCATGTCCTCTTGTATCTTGGATCGTATCTGGTGAAATATTGATAGTGATGCGCCGTATGTAATAAGCAAGATGCGGCGCATCTGGAGCAGAATGTCTTGATCTTGTACATTTCGGTAGACTCTTAACTTCTTGCATGTTTTGCTCCATAATTAGTCCAAAATCGCCAAGTTTCACCAAATGCTTGTTTTTACCTGAGAATTACAAAAGTAAACGATTAAGTATCAATCCTCATACATAATATAATAAAACAAGTCAAATAAATAGGATAAATGATAGTAATAAAATGTACTTATTTGAGTTCATCAAATATCCCCCCACTTGAACTTTACTTGTCCCCAAGTAAACCTTAGAATTAATCTTATGAAAATGCATCCTAAAAGGTATTAGGATTTATTTTTATATTTAAGCATGTATTCATTTTTGTCATAATCACACAACCAAACACTTAACGAATTAGAAGTAAAATAAAATATTCTGATAAAAGCAAATCTAATCGTTTAACTGTCCAGTCGTGATGAATATTCTATCATAAGCTTGGCAAGTATGCACATCTCCCCCACCAAAGCCAAGGAATAACAAGTCTAAAGCGGTAAAAAGGGTTTTTAGGCTTAAGGGTTAATCATTCTTAATCTCTATCGATCTCAAATTCCAGAAAAGGAGACAAAATCACAAATACATGATCGAATCCACGAACACGATACTTGCAATTTGTAACACCCCAACCCGGCAAGGGTAGAAGTATCACACTAATGGCTCCATATCAGATCAAACAAAGCATACAATCAATAGTAATACAATGGTTCTCAAAGGTTACAAATGAAATCTTGCAATACAAAGGGTTACAAAGGAAAATAAAAGCTGCCTATCAAATCCATAAGTACATCTCTTCTAATGGCTTCTACTCAAAGTCTTCTAGGTCCAAAGTCTCTTCACTCTTACTCAGCTTCCAACTAAAACCTGCCGCGGGAAAAGAAACGCGGCTGAGCTACTAGAGCTCAGTGAACAGATATAACGTAACAAGCAGTAGAATACTGAATAATACATGAGTAAATGAGAATGGAAGCATGAATACATGGTAAGAATACATGGTATCATAAGGGAAAGGAAAAAGGTGCATGGTAAAGAAAGGTCAGTAATCCACTACGAGCCCATAACATAACATGAAATCATAATCATAATCATAATCATAAACATGCAGAGGGGAGACCTCTTAGTATCCTGTGAATATGAGGGGTGTCCTCAATCATGGGTATCCTGTAAATATGAGGGGTGTCCTCAATCATGGGTTGGAGTAGCTAGCTCCCGGAGTGTGAAAGACGTGTATCGCACACACCATCAGTCACCATGAATAACATAACATAACATAACATGTACATGAACAAATCTAGGATGCATCCATACGCCCCCCAAACAAATCATATTGGCCATAACAAATCATAAAGCGCGCATATCATATCAAAATGGGGACGGTGTGGTTAATCACTCTGACCACACAAGAGTCATGCCATTGGTGCATCAATGACACGGCCATGTTACCTTCATGGCTAGGAAACATATTTGGCTCGTAGTATCAAACTGGGGTCAAAGGTTAAGGAGTCATATCAAAACAAAGGTTCATATAGTCATAATCATAGTCCAAATGTCAAGGTTCATATCACAGGATTCATATCAAAAGATTCATATGCCAAAGGTTCAAATGTCAAAGGTTCATAGCAAAGGTCAAGGTCAAATCAAATCAGTGTTCAAGAGACTGAAGGCACCTTATTAAAAAGGGCAGAATATCTGTACCTTATTCGAAACAAAAGCAAACAACGAAAGAAAAGTCACAAGATGATCACTCCCGCTTCACGGAACCTATACGAATTCAATATCAAGTATTACTTTAAGTTCAAATGAATTTTAGTATGCTTTCCGACTTTTAGTAATTTCCTAACTTTAGTAATTTTCCGTTTTAGTAAGTTTTCAAATTTAGTAAGTTTAGCCACTTATGAGTATAATTAACATTTTAGTGTTTTAAGTGCTCGAAATGATTATTATGACATATTAGAGTTTATTATGGCCATTATATTAGTTTAGGGTCTAAAGTGTCAATATTGCAAAGTTTAAAGTCCAAAGGGTAAGAGATACAAATACATTTCAAATTCCTCATTTTACCAACCATTCCGCTGTACAACAATTTAAGTCACTCTTTATTTTATTTGACTTGAATATAGAACACAGAAAGGAAACTAAACCATGCATGCACTCTTCTTCTATTCGTATGACATATATCAAAATGATTCGAACATTAGATAGCCTTATAAAATCACGTTACTCACACTACCACAGTTTAACGAGACCCACAGGAGTAGCAAAACGCACGCAATCTTTAATACCAACACATTCCATACGTGACCCACATCTGTAGTTACAATCTATAAACCATTTATTTTATTTTATTTTTATTTATTTATTTATTTATTTATTTTTTTAACCCATGCAAGCGACACCAGCAGCCCGAACGTAAAATCACATGCGATACCCTTCACCTAGACGCAACCGCACAGATACAACCCTCGTTATCTATGCCCTAGGGTTCCCTCTTTAGTACGTTACGATATATGTTTCATTAATGATTTAACGAGGGTCTTAAAGACAGAAACTTAGACTTCGAACCAGATTAAGGTCATAATTATTTTATGTTGTGGTCGAATATTATAACATCGAGTAGGTCGGATCATAGGTTATTAAGAGTTGAATTATATTAGCTTTTATGAATTCATGTGGGTCTTTAAAACATACTCATAACCTCCCAACTCGAATAGCAAAGCAAACATATCAGGTCTTGGCTCATACGAATAGGGTATTTAGATATTTTATATGTTTAGATTATATAACAAAAGTGTCGAATTGGAAAAAAAAGAGGAAACAAGAGTGATTATGGTGATACCTTGTTGTGCGTTCAACGAACCAACACACAAACACAACTGTCAACACAAGGCTTGGAAACCATCGTCTCACACACTCACACGACGTCAAGCATGCCACAAAGATTATTTTTCATTGATTATGCATGCAATAAACTCTCATGCGTATACCCATAGCAGTCAGTTAAGATCCTCCCGGTTCTCCTCCTTTTTCGCAGCAAGCACGTGTTATTCTTCTTGTTGTGATAGATGTAAATGAGATAAAAAAAGAGGGGTATACGGTTTTGAATAAAAGGAATGGCGTGTAGGTTAATTTGGCAAAAGATAGGGTCTTATCTTCAACCATATGAGTCATTGAAAGAAAGGGAATGCGTGTAAAGTATATCATAAAAAGGAATGTAGTTTTTTTTTCTTCTTTTTACCGAAATTTATGGGTTAATTTACCGAATTTATGGGAATTAAATGGGGGTGATTCCTTGATTGACCTTCTTGCCATAAACATTAGTGTGTATAAATGATTAATATGAATTGGCCTCTATGATTACATACGTGTAACATATATTGTGTCATCTATTTATTTAGTTAGCTTAGATTTCCACATTTTCAAAATTCAAAGTATAACGATTCGTTTTCGATATTAGGTTAAGTCGTATTGAACCAAAAATTATTTTTAAATTCTGAGGTCGTTATAATTCTAAGGTGAATTTTAATTATGACGTAATGTTGTAGTTAATGTTCTTGCATAACTATTTGTATGCTCTTATAATAACCTTAAAAATTGAGGGCAAAATGGGAATTTCAAATGAATGCAAATTTAGGGTTTTACAACTCTTCCCCTCTTAAAAGAAATTTTCGTCCTCGAAAATTGAAGTCGCAGGATTAGACAAAGTCGAAGCAATTCGTAAAAGATTGTCACGAACATCCTCACGCCCGGGGAGGTTCTTCCAAAAAAAGATCTTCCAACAGAAATGGTTTCTCATGACTCAATTAAAACAAGTTGGGTTCAGATTCCTCAGAAGGAGACAAGATAAGTTGAGTTCTGATCAAAGGTCCATGCAATATAAAATGGACGATAGGTAAATCTTCAGAAAGCTCATATGGAATACGAACAAGAGTTCAAATCAAATTGACTGTATCAACAGTAGAGGGTTCCAAAGGGAGTTCAAGATTTATAACTGAGGTCAACAGAATGAAACACGAGAGTCCAAAATCATCCCGATATTAAATGAACGAAAACAGAGTATACGCATAGGTAGAATGAACTTAAAGTCTCACTAATCACGGATAACCAACGGAGATCAGATTCTAAACTTCTTAGGTACTCCCCCAAGACATCCTATGGCCAAAATGAGTGCACGTTATATGGCGTAAGTATTATCACGTTGATCAGGCGTCATAATACTAGCACCACATAAATATGCCTTCATGATGATCATACTTTATCTCAAGTCGTAATCAAAACCACCTATCTTAATCCACCTAGTACTTCCACAGTCTCAGAGGTCATCAAAATTAAACACCATAACTAAGAGGAGAACGAACTACTCGAAAGAGTTAACGGAAGTCCCAGAATGTCTATCAGAATTTGTTACATTGCTAAAGGCATCAGATCGACCGTCATTCGTCAACTTTCACATAACAAAACCATCGTCCAGCATATGCAGAATGAGCACCGAGCGGAATTACTAACAGGGAACCTAAATCATTCAAGGGATCCTATTATCAGGTAACGGAAATTTTAACAGGTCAAGAGGAAATGAATTACGTCATCCATAGCTTCATTCTTCACAAAATCAACTCTTCCAAACACAAACGTTCGCTTCAGAATTATCGTCCATTCAAATACATGGTCTTAAACTTCTTCCAAGTCCATGCAGTCTATCATATGATCATAGGATGGGAAAGAAATATAAACTCGAGTTTGGACCCTCAAGCCTTCGGCACTCCTTCTTGGAACTGTGGTGTAGTAACGTGAATCTCCGGTATGGTCACTGTGCATTCTTCCGTTCGCTAGTCTGCTTCTGCTCTCAATTCCCCTTAGTACAACTAAGACGAATAGAGAAGCAAGACTGCGTGTCGTCGACAGGTCTTCAGCACAGTTCAGAATTCGCCATCTCAAACTGCCGTCATCGCCGGATGCATGGTAGTGTTGTCTGCTACAATATCTAGGTGCCAATCAAGTCTGTTTCCTCCAGAGTAAGGGTCCTTTTACAAGATGATTTACATGCTCCTCTTTGTGCATAAAACTGAAATACTTCCCGGAGGTTACTCTCAGTTTGTCATCTCTTTTCTTAGAAGTCCTTGGGGTTGCTTCTTCAGTCCTTCAATCATTAAAAGAGGCCGTCTGGTACGGAGTTTACAAAGATAGAATCAATCATTGATATGTTGATTTGAAAGGTGGTCATGGTAGTGATACAATTAGGTTTACGATAGTCAATACTCCAAAATTTTCTCTTTCTTCTTCACAAGCTAACAGGGTATTCAAAATGAAACACTGAGGTGAATAAAATCATGTTCCATCATCTTATCCAATTTCTCAACTTCGATAGCATCATGGTCTGTCAACCGGGATTGGTTCAAATTTTCATTCTACTTTTCAACCGAAAAGGAAACCCAAGAGTTCCATCATAGAACACCAGAAAATTTGCACAACAACCTTCCAATGCTAAAGTTTTCTAAGAGTGGATAGTAGGTGCCAGGAGGCAATCAACAATCAATCGAATAGAGGTAGATGTTACCATAGCAGAGATAACAGGTTTGAGCGGTTACCGGTTATCATAACGAAAGTGGGATGAAAAATCTTAGCAAAGGTCACAAATTAGATACGGTATTCCCTAGCAGCGTATGAGGGCCAGCCAATTTATAACTTAAAGACCTCAAAATCGAATATGTCAAAAGTAAACGGATTCGTAGGATGAATACGGTCGCCAAGCCAGACGGATAGTTCATATATCAAGGTCAAGTACATGGTTCATCAAAGTGTGGAAATAGACAAGCGAATAGTTCAAGGTGTTGGAGTCTTGTTTGGCTAAATAGCATAAGTGACAGGTAGGTTGTGAATCATCGGTAATACAAAGATCGTATAACTGTAAAAAGTGAGGCATATAGAATATCAGTAATCAGCATTATCATGCTCAGTTAACAATTTCACATCGAGACAAAATTATCGTCGCAATCCATGGCTAATAATCACCAGAGTCCTCTTAGGAGTAGTAATGGACTTTGCAAGGACAGAGTAATGTCAGATGATACATTAATATCCAGCACGGGTAATTGAATCCACAGAATGTGTCAAACACATTAAGGTCAAATGACCTTCGGAATGGTTGGAGAGGTATCAAACTGCTTATCAACTAGGTCGAAAGTGAAGAACAAAAATTAGGTGGTGATGGCAAAAGTTTAACAATCAGAAATCATGGTAGGGAGTTCAAAATGGTCTCAAACACCGAAGGTGAAACATAGGAGGGTAATCGTCAATGATCAATCAACCTATCCTTTATCAGAATACAAATCAAAGCTAACTATTCAATGAAAACATATTGGCAACGCAAGTCTTATCGTTCAAACGTGAGAGGAAATCATTCTTATACCCATGGGAATAGAGATGTTTAAGACGAACTCAGATAGGGTCAGAAGATTCATAGATTATCAAAAGCATATAACAGAATGCATCAAGTAAGTCATCGTCATAGAGATTCTCAGAATACCCGAAAAGACATCAAAATGATTAACAGAAGAATCAGAGGTCGGAGTCGGAATCTTAGGTGGTGTAAAGCGTGAGCTTAACAAGCAGGGCATAAATCAGAGTGATGCGGAAGCAATGCTACTTAAACAAAAGCCTTATAGTCTACCCATTCCTCACTGGTCAAAATTTTAGTTCCTATAGGGAGATCCTAAAGCAAATCTTACAGGTTATCTTATGAGCGCTTACAGGGAAACTTAGGGGTCCTAACTTACACAGGCCAAAGGTAAATGTATTACGAATCGCAGCCTGGCTCTGATACCATAATTGTAACACCCCAACCCGGCAAGGGTAGAAGTATCACACTAATGGCTCCATATCAGATCAAACAAAGCATACAATCAATAGTAATACAATGGTTCTCAAAGGTTACAAATGAAATCTTGCAATACAAAGGGTTACAAAGGAAAATAAAAGCTGCCTATCAAATCCATAAGTACATCTCTTCTAATGGCTTCTACTCAAAGTCTTCTAGGTCCAAAGTCTCTTCACTCTTACTCAGCTTCCAACTAAAACCTGCCGCGGGAAAAGAAGCGCGGCTGAGCTACTAGAGCTCAGTGAACAGATATAACGTAACAAGCAGTAGAATACTGAATAATACATGAGTAAATGAGAATGGAAGCATGAATACATGGTAAGAATACATGGTATCATAAGGGAAAGGACAAAGGTGCATGGTAAAGAAAGGTCAGTAATCCACTACGAGCCCATAACATAACATGAATCATAATCATAATCATAATCATAAACATGTAGAGGGGAGACCTCTTAGTATCCTGTGAATATGAGGGGTGTCCTCAATCATGGGTATCCTGTAAGTATGAGGGGTGTCCTCAATCATGGGTTGGAGTAGCTAGCTCCCAGAGTGTGAAAGACGTGTATCGCACACACCATCAGTCACCATGAATAACATAACATAACATAAACATGAACAAATCTAGGATGCATCCATACGCCCCCCAAACAAATCATATTGGCCATAACAAATCATAAAGCGCGCATATCATATCAAAATGGGGACGGTGTGGTTAATCACTCTGACCACACAAGAGTCATGCCATTGGTGCATCAATGACACGGCCATGTTACCTTCATGGCTAGGAAACATATTTGGCTCGTAGTATCAAACTGGGGTCAAAGGTTAAGGAGTCATATCAAAACAAAGGTTCATATAGTCATAATCATAGTCCAAATGTCAAGGTTCATATCACAGGATTCATATCAAAAGATTCATATGCCAAAGGTTCAAATGTCAAAGGTTCATAGCAAAGGTCAAGGTCAAATCAAATCAGTGTTCAAGAGACTGAAGGCACCTTATTAAAAAGGGCAGAATATCTGTACCTTATTCGAAACAAAAGCAAACAACGAAAGAAAAGTCACAAGATGATCACTCCCGCTTCACGGAACCTATACGAATTCAATATCAAGTATTACTTTAAGTTCAAATGAATTTTAGTATGCTTTCCGACTTTTAGTAATTTCCTAACTTTAGTAATTTTCCGTTTTAGTAAGTTTTCAAATTTAGTAAGTTTAGCCACTTATGAGTATAATTAACATTTTAGTGTTTTAAGTGCTCGAAATGATTATTATGACATATTAGAGTTTATTATGGCCATTATATTAGTTTAGGGTCTAAAGTGTCAATATTGCAAAGTTTAAAGTCCAAAGGGTAAGAGATACAAATACATTTCAAATTCCTCATTTTACCAACCATTCCGCTGTACAACAATTTAAGTCACTCTTTATTTTATTTGACTTGAATATAGAACACAGAAAGGAAACTAAACCATGCATGCACTCTTCTTCTATTCGTATGACATATATCAAAATGATTCGAACATTAGATAGCCTTATAAAATCACGTTACTCACACTACCACAGTTTAACGAGACCCACAGGAGTAGCAAAACGCACGCAATCTTTAATACCAACACATTCCATACGTGACCCACATCTGTAGTTACAATCTATAAACCATTTATTTTATTTTATTTTTATTTATTTATTTATTTATTTATTTTTTTAACCCATGCAAGCGACACCAGCAGCCCGAACGTAAAATCACATGCGATACCCTTCACCTAGACGCAACCGCACAGATACAACCCTCGTTATCTATGCCCTAGGGTTCCCTCTTTAGTACGTTACGATATATGTTTCATTAATGATTTAACGAGGGTCTTAAAGACAGAAACTTAGACTTCGAACCAGATTAAGGTCATAATTATTTTATGTTGTGGTCGAATATTATAACATCGAGTAGGTCGGATCATAGGTTATTAAGAGTTGAATTATATTAGCTTTTATGAATTCATGTGGGTCTTTAAAACATACTCATAACCTCCCAACTCGAATAGCAAAGCAAACATATCAGGTCTTGGCTCATACGAATAGGGTATTTAGATATTTTATATGTTTAGATTATATAACAAAAGTGTCGAATTGGAAAAAAAAGAGGAAACAAGAGTGATTATGGTGATACCTTGTTGTGCGTTCAACGAACCAACACACAAACACAACTGTCAACACAAGGCTTGGAAACCATCGTCTCACACACTCACACGACGTCAAGCATGCCACAAAGATTATTTTTCATTGATTATGCATGCAATAAACTCTCATGCGTATACCCATAGCAGTCAGTTAAGATCCTCCCGGTTCTCCTCCTTTTTCGCAGCAAGCACGTGTTATTCTTCTTGTTGTGATAGATGTAAATGAGATAAAAAAAGAGGGGTATACGGTTTTGAATAAAAGGAATGGCGTGTAGGTTAATTTGGCAAAAGATAGGGTCTTATCTTCAACCATATGAGTCATTGAAAGAAAGGGAATGCGTGTAAAGTATATCATAAAAAGGAATGTAGTTTTTTTTTCTTCTTTTTACCGAAATTTATGGGTTAATTTACCGAATTTATGGGAATTAAATGGGGGTGATTCCTTGATTGACCTTCTTGCCATAAACATTAGTGTGTATAAATGATTAATATGAATTGGCCTCTATGATTACATACGTGTAACATATATTGTGTCATCTATTTATTTAGTTAGCTTAGATTTCCACATTTTCAAAATTCAAAGTATAACGATTCGTTTTCGATATTAGGTTAAGTCGTATTGAACCAAAAATTATTTTTAAATTCTGAGGTCGTTATAATTCTAAGGTGAATTTTAATTATGACGTAATGTTGTAGTTAATGTTCTTGCATAACTATTTGTATGCTCTTATAATAACCTTAAAAATTGAGGGCAAAATGGGAATTTCAAATGAATGCAAATTTAGGGTTTTACACAATTGCTCAAATCCTTAACTCGAATAGGCTAAAGATAGGTCCAAACTTCACCAATAATAATATATCAAAAAGGGCGACAAAATCATAAATACATAGCCGAATCCACGACTACGATACTTAAGATTGCTCAAATCCCTAATCTCAATAAATCAAAGGTTTGGTTGGATAAAGAATAATAAAGGGTATGGATAATTTTTGGGATATAAATTGGTGTAAAATGAAAAATAAACAAAACAAATAAATTAAAATCCTAAGTGTGGTTAATTACTATCCCAACCATCCCATGAATAAGACTCATATCATAGAATAACTCACGCTTTAACACTTGAAACACACGCTTTAGGTAGATACGAATTATACTCAACAAGATCTTAGTCAAAGAATAAACCTTAGTTGGTGTTCCCATAACTGCCAACTCCCATTCAATCCATAAATATAATACAACAACTAGTGGTGATATCGACCACTTAGTACAAAACTTTACATAAGTTGGTTAAAATAAACATCCAACTTTTCCTTTTTCTTTTTCTTTTCTAATTTTTTTTTTTTTTTTTTTTTTTTTTTTTTTTTTTTTTTTTTAATATAAACAAAGATGTATAAAATTTCACCACATCACTATAATGATAATTCTGGATAATTTTTCCATATTTTTCATGACTTCAGAAATAACTGTAATAGTGAAAGTAGTAAACACACGAAAAATAAATTCAAAGATATACAATATTTACTTTCACTCCAATTGCATTGTGCAATTTCCCGACCTAACCATAGATAATGAATTACGCACACAAACACAGGTAATGTAAGGAAACACACTTTGCCTAAAGCAATCAACCAACCACGGATTCTAATCTAAAGGGTAGGCTAAGGTGTAAGGTGTAACGAAACATTTTAACAAAGGTGTAAGAAACGAAAGGAATGGCTCTGAGGGTTTTTCTAGTGGTATCTTACTCTGAAAGTGAGAGTAACAAAGGGTTTATACGGGGATTAACTAACCAGTGTAGTTAGTTAATAACACATAACATATAATAGGCTATTTGGGTGTAATCCTAGAAATTTACCAATTTAGACAAGTCATTCCAATTATAAAAATAATACTTATTATGGTGGTCTCGAGTAGTATACAAGCCAAGTTCTAAAGTTTACAAGTCACCGGCACACTCATAGATTTGTGAATTTTGAAAAATCACAATTTTTGAAAATAACGTCATGTGTGCAGCTATGCAACTTAGACTTTAAACAAAAACATGCTAAAAATTTTAAATTTTGATATATTAAGCACATTTTAAGCATATTTTGAAAAGTTTAGGACAAGTAAGTGGACAAGTAAGTGTTAAGTGTTCTAATTCTCCAATCCCCCCACTTAAGTTAAACAACGTCCTCGTTGTTTGTATAGAAGGTTAAAAACTGGAAAATAAAAGAATTAGAACAGAAAAACTCCCCTGAGATTTGCTCGGTATGATCCTCCATTAGTATAAGAGCAAAAATCATCTTTCTTGTGGACTAGAACGTTTAATCTTCATAGTTGATGTATCCACAGGAAATGCAGGAATCTATAATACCACCAAGGCTTTAAAACACACCTAAGATAAGAAAGGTTCAAACTTGCATAATACATTAGTAGTTAGGAAAAATAAAACATAAAAATTAAAATGAAAATCATCAGGTCAGTCGATGCGCCGTATCTTATGGAAGAAGATACGCCGTATCGAGCCTGGAATAATTACGGATCAGAATAGAAGATGCGTCGCATCCTTAACCAGGGATGCGCCGCATTGAAATAAACTGATAAAAAGTTTTAAATTCGAGAATTAAAAATGTAGAAAAATAAAATAAGATATGATCTGTACAGTTGATACGCCGCATCCTATGATGGAGATGCGCCGCATCTACTGCAGATCTGACAGACTCAATACAAAATCAGAAAATAAAATAAAAGATAAGCATGGGTTGCCTCCCACGAAGCGCTTGTTTTTGTTCGAGTCACGAGCCTGACTCCACCCTTATTTACCGTGTAATAGGGTGTTGTTCCCCCCACTTGGGATCAAGTGCGGGTGATAGTAGCAATAAACACGAAAAGAGTGTAAATTTGCTAGTAAAGATGGAAGAAATAAATAAAGATCATACCTTGGCAATATGTGTACATCTTTCCTATCCTTACCCGGTTTGGTTGATAAATTGGATGACTTGACCATTCCATCTGAAAGAGCAGTGTGTTGAGGAAAAATGAGTCTCCTTTCTTCTTGGTTAGTCTCTTTGGTAGTAAGGCGTCCCTTGACTTTCGCAGAAGATGAGAAAGGGTCTTTAGCAAGTAAAAGTTCGAGTTCCTCTATAACCTTCATAGGGTCCAAATCATCATCTTCATCAATCATAGCAATGTTTAAGAGCTCATCACCAAATTCATCCTCGAGCTCCACCAAAAACGGGTTGATCACAGGTGCTTCAATAGGTAGTGTAATAAATTTCACCTAATCATCTTTTTGTTTTGCAACCTGTTTAGGAAAACTAGCAAGATTATTAGTAACGGGATTAATAATATTAAATAAATTTGTACCACTTTGTGTTGTAAGTGACTCCAATTCGTCTTGTGAATCTCCATCTTCAACTAGTGGTCTTGCAATTTCAGCATCGTCCCGAATTTCATTCTTAAATAAGTAATCCCAGAT
The DNA here is from genome assembly GCA_021014915.2 of Artemisia tridentata subsp. tridentata. NCBI lineage: Eukaryota > Viridiplantae > Streptophyta > Magnoliopsida > Asterales > Asteraceae > Artemisia > Artemisia tridentata. The sequence continues at coordinate 11,747,136 of CP139501.1, read as the reverse complement.
TTCTTCAAAATCCCTCGTTGGGTCAAAATCTGGTTTATCCGTTCCACACCTAAATACATCCTTTTGTTGTGGTAACTGCGGTATGCTATCGTATGCAATAGCATCAAACTTTTCGATATCAGAATACTCATTATCTTCATCCGAGGAAATATTATCATGGTGTTTTTGATATGATGAGAATAAATCTTCCACCTCGGGTGGAAAATCACAATTAATAGCACTATACACCATTGTCCCACATTCATCTTCGTTTTCATTATAAACACTTTCGGATGAATAAGCTTCTTTGTAAACAATTGCCGGATTTTCATTCAAATCAAACACTTGTGACTCTTCTTCATCTTGGGCAACTTCCGGAGAAATAACATCATCAATAACTATTGCCGGAAACCTAATTGCACCAAAATCGTATGATTCTTCTTCATCTTCATCAATTGAAAAAGTCCAAGTGTGTCGAAATGGCAATTTGTTTCTTTCTCTCCTTGACTTTCCTTGTCCTAAAATCAAGTATTCTTCCATAGTGATTTCTTTCGTCTCAATGACTTGTGCACCATATCTTGCTCTTTTCCAATCATAGTTCCCATAATTGCTCAAGGCTCTTTCCTCTTCAAGTCTGATATATTCTTCCATTGTAATATCCGGATCGTCCATCTTCCTGAAATAAAACTTACTCGTGCAAAAGAAGAGTGAAACGATCAAAGTAAAATAAAAGTTGCTGATATCAGCTGATGATGCGCCGTATCCTATAAATGGGATACGCCGTATTTTATAATCGTTAAAATTAAATCAGTCTTTTTTCAGAAAATAGATACGCCGCTTAGAAATCAGAATGCGCCGTATCACTTTTAATAATCAAAAATCGATATTTATTTAAAATTAAATGCGTCGTATTAACAAAAGTTAATGCGCCGTATTTTCGTTACGTTTCAAAATACGAGATTTTTGATTCAGAAGATACGCCGTATCGATAGGGATCGATGCGTCGTATCTGTTTAATAATTCGCAAACTGTTTTTAATTAAAATAATAGATACGCCGTATCTGCTTAAGCAGATGCGTCGTATCGCGTTAACGTTTAGAAAAATTTTTTTTTATCAAAAACAGATACGCCGTATTTGCTAAAGCAGATGCGTCGTATTACTTTATCGTTTAGAAAAAAAATTTCTTATTAAAAACAGATACGCCGTATCTTGGGGAAAGATGCGTCGTATCGAATTAATTAAACGCGTTGTATTTTATAAAAATTAAACGCAATACGCCGTATCTATGAAAATAGATGCGCCGTATCGTTCGATTTAGCTCAGTACAACGATAGCAGAACACAAAAAATACGAAAAATAAAAGCAAATAAAACACAAACGAAAATAAACAAAAATAAAAGCAAACAAATAACACACAAAAACAGAAAATATGCAAAATAATACAATGAATGCAAATTTAACCTAATACACAACAGAATTAGCGGTTAGATAAAAAAAATTAAAAACCTAATCAAAATACTAATCAAATTAACAGATAATAACAATTCACTCCCCGGCAGCGGCGCCAAAAACTTGATGCGTGCGATGTGTCGTTGCGGTTTAGCAGTATTAATGCCTACTCAAGTTTTAAATTTATATTTAGCCGACTTATCAATAACACACACACTTAACGAGCAGTGTACCCGGTCAGTATGAATATAATGGTAAGTAGAGTGTCGATCACTAAGAGTGGAACGTATTATCTAGTTATTCTAATCAGTATTTTAATATATTAAGTTAGCTATACAACCTAATCTAACGCAAGGGGGTTCAGCCTGAGAGACTGGCACGATTTGGTTGCAATTAAATAATAAACTAAACCAATAGGCACGAATCAGCGAATAGCACACACGTACACAGATAAATACTCGAGACAATAAGAAGGCTGTCCTGATAGATAAGTAGTTTGTCACTTGTTTTATTGCTAGTTTTATATGAAGTGTATAGTTCGATGCAACGCACCGAGATTAAGTCCTTTCTCGTTGGTTTTAATCTTATCGGCGAGTAAACCCTTAATGATTACTTATGACTATCCTATTTATCTTTCTTCCTACTTTTCTACAGACGATAGAATGCATAGGCGATCTAATAAATAGGCGAGGGCAGAGGCATGGCGACCCGATCAACGCTCAGCTAGACACAGAGGTTATCAATGCACTAATAAAAGTCACCAATGACATCAACATATAAACTTTAATTAATGAGAAAGCAGTTTTAAGGGAGTGCAATCTTTCCGTTGTCACATTACACAAGCCACCAATCTTGATGAATTAAAGTTTACTAACACAATAAAACAAAACTACTTAATGAATTAAACACATGCAGCACCTTCTTACAGCTCTTGTATCTTCGTTTGGGTGTGTCTTGTGTTGCCTATTCGTCTGAATTCGTCCTAGGTTTCTGGTCTTCGGTCTTCTTTTCGAACTTTGGAACTCTTAATTCGTCTGGTCTTTGTGGTATTTATAGTTTCTGTCTGAGGGTAAGATGCGGCGCATCTAGTAAGTAGATGCGGCGCATTGACTTAACTTCGCGTAGGGTCCAAGATTAATATATTCAGGAATATTCGTACACCGCCAGAAGATGCGGCGTAACTCCATAAATAGATGCGGCGCATGTCCTCTTGTATCTTGGATCGTATCTGGTGAAATATTGATAGTGATGCGCCGTATGTAATAAGCAAGATGCGGCGCATCTGGAGCAGAATGTCTTGATCTTGTACATTTTGGTAGACTCTTAACTTCTTGCATGTTTTGCTCCATAATTAGTCCAAAATTGCCAAGTTTCACCAAATGCTTGTTTTTACATGAGAATTACAAAAGTAAACGATTAAGTATCAATCCTCATACATAATATAATAAAACAAGTCAAATAAATAGGATAAATGATAGTAATAAAATGTACTTATTTGAGTTCATCAAACATTCCAAAGGGAACTAGTGCTAGATCTAGATATATAAGAAAGACTAATTGCCCAATTTAGGTCAACCACTAGCTGTCAAATGCCTAGGAACTACCTTAAGTATTGTGTATGGAAACCAACGGGTAGAAAGTTTACACTCGAGAATGGCAAATTGTCAGCTGTTCAAATTGATCCAGTAGAAACTTTTTATGAGTGTGATTCGGATGTTACCCCTAACCCCATGGAACCAAATGTTAAACAGTTTCCAAATACAAACTCTTATGTTCTTCGCAGGTTATCGAAATGTGTCTTTGGATCGTCGACTCGGGTTGCTCCAAGCACATGACCGGGAATCTAAAGCTGCTGATCAATTTCGTCTAGAAATTCATGGGAACTGTACGATTTGGAAATGATCATGTAGCAGCTATTCTGGGTTATGGAGATCTTTAATTTGGGAATTATTTAATCACTCGAGTTTACTACGTCAAAGGGTTGGGACACAACTTGTTTTCAGTCGGACAGTTTTGTGATGCAGATTTAGAGGTTGCATTTAGGAGAAACACGTGCTTTGTTAGAAATTTGGTTGGCGATGATCTCTTAACTGGGAATCGTGGCACCAACCTATATGCTATCGACATCAACCAAATGGCCTCTTCATCTCCAATTTGTCTTATGACAAGAGCATGCGAAACAAAGTCCTGGCTGTGGCATAGAAGATTATCCCATCTCAATTTCAACACCATTAACAAACTAGACAAAGACAACATCGTCAACGGACTTCCTAAGTTCAAATACACCAAGGATCACTTATGTCCATCATGCGAACAAGGAAAAAGCAAAAGGGCATCATATAAACCTAAAACCGTACCCAGTTCGGAAGTAAAGTTACATATTTTGCAAATGGACTTATGTGGCCCAATGAGAGTTGAAAGCATAAATGGGAAGAAATATATTCTTGTTATCGTCGATGACTATTCAAGATATACATGGGTAAAGTTTTTGAGGTCAAAAGACGAAGCACCAGGCATCATCATCACCTTTCTGAAGCGTATTCAAGTCCTACTTCAAGCTCCAGTAAGGATTGTAAGAACATATAATGGCACAGAATTCACAAATCAGGATTTAAGAACTTATTTTGAAGATGCTGGAATCACACATTAGACATCTGTTGTTAGAACTCAACAACAGAATGGGGTAGTTGAAAGAAGAAATAGAACTCATGTGGAAGCTACTCGTACAATGCTGATTTATTCTAGTGCACCGTTATTCTTATGGGCCGATGTTGTTACCACTGTTTGTTTCACTCAGAACCGTTCCCTAATCCATCCAAGATTCAATAAAACCCCATATGAACTAGTGAACAACAGAAAACCTGATATCTCTTACCTTCACGTGTTTGGCGCTTTGTGCTATCCAACGAACGACAGAGAAGATCTAGGGAAGCTAAAAGCTAAGGGTGATATTGGAATCTTCATTGGATACTCAGAAAACTCGAGGGCATTTAGGGTGTATAATAGAAGAACTAAAAGGATAATGGAGACGATGAATGTGAAGTTTGACAAGATTTCATAGATGGCTTCTGAGAGACTCGCTCTAGAACCCGCGCTTAACCCAATGGCTTATAATCAAAACAGATTAGGACCCGCACCATACCAGCATACTTTTGAAGACATTAGTTCAGGACTCGTACCTCAAGGAGCTCAATCAACAAACACTGAAAAACCTTCAAAACAAGAACTGGAGAATTTCTTCGATTTATGTTTGATGAATACTATGGTGGAACTTCGACAAATGTATCACAACAACATTCTGCTGCACCCGCTCAAAACTATCAACCACCACCACCACGAGATGCATCTACAACAATCGAAGCTGACGCACCAACTCCCTCAACCTCATCTACATCTACTCCAGAAAATCCAATTCTAGAAATTGTTCTACCAAGAGTTGATGAGCAAAACCAAAATTCACCATTTCAAAAAGAACAAACACAGAACCAAAACGATGCTGCATTAGAAGAAGAAGTATTCGAAAACCTGTTTGCAACGGACTCAACTGAATCATCTTCAAGGTTACAAGAACCATCTAACACACATACGTTAAACCCAAGGTACCCTTCTACACTCAAGTAGACTAAAGACCATCCAATAGAACAAGTTATTGGTGAACCTTCAAGGCCAGTTCAGATGAGAAGACAACTCGCCACTGACCCTGATATGTGCATCTACATTTGCTCAGTAAGCCTAAAAGAACCAAAGAACATTCGGGAGGCGATGGTAGACAATGCATGGATTGAAGCGATGCAGGAAGAACTTCTTCAATACCAGTTACATGATACATGGGAATTACTTCCAAGACCAATTGACAAACTTGTCATTGATCTCAAATGGTTATGGAAGAACAAAAAGGATGAAGAAATGATTGTGATTCGCAACAAAGCTTGTCTAGTGGCTAAAGGATTCAGACAGGAAGAAGGGATAGATTTCGAAGAATCATTCGCGCCAGTAGCAAGAATTGAAGCAGTCAGGATTTTCTTGGCCTATGCAGCTCACAAAAACGTCACAATCTATCAGATGGACATCAAGACTGCATTCTTGAATGGAACTCTGAAAGAAGAAGTGTATGTGAGTCAGGTAGAAGGATTCTTTGACAAAGAACATCCAGACTAAGTCTACAAGCTAAAGAAAGCCATTTATGGTTTAAAACAAGCTCCAAGAGCGTGGTATGACGAACTATCGTCTTTCCTGATCCAAACCTGTTGGGAATGCTTCTAACACTAAAATGAGACAACATATTTGGGATTACAATAGTTATCTTGTTAGGCACAAACACAGGTACTGAAACCGTCAATATTGTAAAGTATTATGTTTGATTCCCTTTATATACCCTCCTAGACTTCACAAGGAGGGTGAGCCTTGTGTGTGTTATCCTTTCACTTTCACTTTTATAATAAAACACAGGTTTCTTGTTTCTCTCACTACACTTTCTCTCTCTAACTTCTTACCATGGAGATGATGTTTTATCATCATCCCCAACGTCCCGAGTCACAATATTATCACCAAAACACGATCCATCAATTGGTATAAGAGCCATGGTACTAGTTTGGTTGATTTTGTTGGATTTATCTTGTCAAAATTGTACTTCTTTTAGATCTGTACTGTTTTTGAAGCTATTGTATTCGTGTCTTTACTGGTCCACATTTTCTTGTTAAATAATACCATCAATAGTTTCTTAAGAGTTTCCTTTTATTTTTGCATATCATTTAACAGTCCTGGTATACAAATTTTAATCATTTTTTATGACTATTCGTATCCATCTGGTGAAGATTTGTGGTCGATAAGTAGTCAGTGAATACTGGTCTGAATATTGTGATTATACTAGTCATATATGGGTCGCAAAAATTTAAGGTCGAAAACTGGTAAAAATAGTTGGTCGGAAAAGTCATCGGAAAACTCATCGGAAAAGTGGTCGGAAAAAATTCGTCAAAAGTCAAAACCCGCTTTTATCAAAATTGCTTGTAAAGCAATTTCGATAAACCCTTGATTATAGAAATTGCTTGTATAAGCAATTTCAATAAAACCCTTGGCTATCGCAAATCTGGGTTCTTTCGCAATTGTGGCTTTTCGCAATTGCCGGTCAATGGGTCAAACCTTTCGCAATTGCCGGTCAACGGTCAAACCTTTCGCAATTGACAGGTCAATGGGTAAAACCTTTCGCAAATGTAAAACTTATCAAAGTTAAAAAGAAATAAAAGAAAAGAATGAAGATGATGTGCAATTGACCAGAAACAAAATGCCCAGTATACTACATAACCAAATCCAATACAACACCATCTAAAACCCATCATATACCTCTCGTTAACTATCGAAAACCAACAACAAATCACAGTTAACATCTTTGACCACAACCAATTCACAACAATTTTCATTGACTTCAGTGTACATCATCAGTCTACTTTACCAGGTCTATCAAACGAATGAAACCTAATCCTCATCGACTCAATTTTGAAGGCAAAGCTTCAATAAAATATCCGAACCTAGAAGAGAAGATTTATAACAATCGTGTTATACTCTTCTCTCTCGTTCGTTTATCTCTTTAAAGATTGACATCACAATCATCACAGATTTTATTGAAGCCAATACTTCACTATTAATATCCGAAAAGGTAAAGAGGGAATCATAACAATTATGTTATGCTCCTTCTTTATTTCGTTCAATTGAAAACACAACAGATATGGAACCTACCGTGACCCTTCAAAGGATCTTGACGCCTTTAATGAAAGCTTCTTGATTCGGTATTGAGCAGCAACAGTAGATATGGATCCAGTATGAATCTGTGTTTGTAGTTTGTTTTGATTGTTCGATTAGATATGTGATTCAGATTGAATGTGGTGACGGATTAAGATGGGATTTGATGAGACGATGAATATGAGATCTGGTTGTGTAGAGATGTAAGGTGGGGGCGGAGTGTTTAGTATGATTAGGGATTAGGTTATGTGTGGTTTTTAGGGTTTGTTAATACCGACTTATAGATGGACGGATATTAATTTGGATCGGATTGTTCTTTTTGTTGGGCTGAAATGAGGTTATGGACTAAATTTTACGCAAGCTTGGATTGGGCTGAAATTAATCCGAAAATTATACCAAGATTTTGAGCTTATACTTAATTATTCAAATGTATTTTTAATACATTTTATAATTTTTTTTATAACGTTTGGCGATGAAGTGTGGTATTTTGGTGTTACAAATCTTCACGGGGATACATTTTTGACAAGATCGGGATAAAACCATTATCATAGTTCACTTAAACCATCAAAAGGCTAGTTTTGGGCATATAACCGCAAGATGTGACTACGGTGTTAATTCATTATTATTTATTTGAGGTTGAAGTGGAATTTCACGGGTGCGTGTACTTAGTATCTTGAAGATATCGGGGTTGGTTGGATGCATGATTCTTCGAGATCCTTGTTCAAGCTTTTAACCATTAGCATGATTACGAATTGAGTTATCTAGTTATACCTGATGTAAGGAGTTACATTGTTGTGCTCACAGTGTATAGCTATCACTTTAAAGGAGTTACGTTGTAGTGCTCAAGTGTCACAAAAAGCTGTGGATAATTCGAGAGAAGTTCATATACAGTTAAGGAAGGTTGGATGGGTATATGATGCTACCTTTATTGAAATTCTCAGTATTGGTTCTTAGTCAGACAATAGAGCAAGTTTAAGTCACAAGTTCGGGTTATTATACTTCAGTCTCAAGTTTGAAATATTGGGTTTTCTCCATCAGTAGTCACTACAAAAAGCCGTCAGAATGATAATGGGGTCGGTAAAGAGTTAGCAGAGAAGAGTATTAAAGAGTAGAGATTTTATCAGCAGTTGATTCTCATGGGCTATTTTATGGTACTTCACACATCTTCGACTTATTGGACATACAGGGTTTACGCTGCCTCTATTTCCATCGTAACCATAGTGTGTATGCTTCCGATTCCGTGAAGACATCGTGGGGGAAGAGATAGTGGATATTCTTTGACTTTTCTTGCATTCTTTGCGAAAACACTCTTTCTCCAGATGTATCTGCATTCAGAGGGAAGAAATGTGCACATCGGGGACGCATAACAGATTCAGATGATCGAGCTTACAATTTTAGTACTACCGGAGAGATGTCCGCAGAGATGATCAGTGGTTCAGTTTTTGTGATTTTGGTGTAATCGTTTCAACTCTCGCAGGTAGTGAAGTGTGAAGTAGCCTACTTATGTGAGAAGATCTTGCTGATTTCTTGCATGTTACCCCTGAACGGAGTTTCCGCATTGAGCATAATCGTTACTTAGTACTAGTCAGATTTGCTTGGTGTGGTTTACGATGTCATCTACAAATTCCGATGCGTACTTACAACCTTCAAAAGATAGAAGACATGTTAACTACATCAAAGTTTCGAATCTAATGAAGATGGTTGTCAGTTTGGGGGGAAGCTGTTGGGAATTATCATACGATTCAAGAGAAGACAAACTTAGGTCTGGTAATATGTCAGAGTTAGGTATGTTTTCGTATTAGGTCTGGTAATACAAAGTTAAGTCTGGTAGTCTGTATTAAGTCTGGTTGACTTATTATGTTAAGTCTGGTCGTGTTATAAGGAAAGTTTATTAGAGATATGTTAGGAAAAGATACAAAACGTGTAAGTATCTTTTTAGAAGATTCGTGAATATCTTCTTAGTCGGTTAGCATTAGGGTTTCCTTGGTGTATAAAAGGATCCCTAAGATTGTTAGTTTTGATAAGAGAGTTGTACGAGTTTCACAATTGTGATTAATAGAAGTATACGAAGTTAGTGTTAACTCTGTGTGTGTTCTTCATTGTTCTTGTTAAGTTTCCGCATTAACATTAACAATTGTTAAGGGTTTCTCACTTAGACTGGTTTGGATTTATCCCAACCATCTACTAAGTATTCAAGGCTACTTAGAGATCCACATACAATTCGTGGACCAACAAGTGGTATCAGAGCAAGGCGAGAGACTCTGAGTTCGAAGAACACTTAACCTCAAAAACCTACTCTCACTCAATTCACCCTACACAATGTCTGAGACCGATAAGCCTATCAACACCGAAACTTTTTCAATCCATAACAGTGAGGATGAGAATTCCAACCATGAAGATGATGGAAAACCTGAATCCAGTAACTCCCAAACACAAAGATTAGGTGTTTCCCTATTTATTTCGTAGGAATACCATTAAAAATGGAAAATTTCCAATGGTTGGACCATGCAAACCAACCCATCCCCTCCACAACCACAATCTCAAACATAAAACTTCCATTACTGAAAAGAGAAGAATATGATATATGGGCCATGGAGATGGAACATTATCTGGAGTATATTGATAGTGATGTATGGAAGGTTATTCAAAGGGGAAACTCTAAGAAAAGAATTTCACAAGGGACTGATGGGCAGCTGAGAATAATGCCACCAGTATCTGCTGAGGAGATTAGGGCTGTGGAGAAGGAAAAGAAAGCCAGAACCTTGCTTCTTATGGCTATTCCTAAGGAGCATCTACAAAGGTTCCATGGCATGGTTGATGCTAAAGAGATGTGGGAGGCAATCAAGAAACGATTTGGAGGCAATGCAAACTCTAAGAAGATGCAAAAGGTTGTTCTTAAACAGCAATTTGAGACATTCAGTGTTTCAAAAACTGAAGGATTGGAGAAGGGGTATGACAGATTTCAACATCTGTTAACACAGCTGGAAGTTCATGGTGCAGCAGTTTCAAATGAGGATGCAAACCACAAGTTCCTTAGATCTTTACCATCAGAATGGGGTTATGTATCTATGGCGATGAGGATAAAAGAGGAAGTAGATTCAATGACACCTGATGACCTTTACAATAATCTTAGGATGTTTGAAAGGGACATCAGTAACAACACTCAGGCATCTACCAGTTCATCAAATGTTGCTTTTGTGTCACAGAACAAAAGCAGCACTTACAAGGTTAAACCTGGTAGTGTTAGGTCTGGTAGCTATGAAACTCCTCCAAGTGAAAGATCTGCTTCAAATTTTACTGATGAGGTGATCCATTCTTTCTTTGCCAACCAAACGGAAGATGAAAGCTTTATTAGTGAAGATTTAGAACAGATTAATGATGCTGAAGTTGAGGAGATGGACATAAAGTGGCATATTGCCATGGTTGCTTTAAGGGTCAAACGATTTCAGAAGCAATATGGAAGGACCATCAACTTCAACAACAAATCACCAGTGGGATACACAAAGAGGATAGTTGAATGCTACAACTGTCACAAGCATGGACATTTTTCAAGAGATTGTCCAGAGAAGAAGCCTGCTAATGGGAAAAGAGATGAAGAAGGGAAGTTGGAAAGGAATCAGATGAGCTTACTGATAATGGAAGCTGGAGGAGTCAACTGGGGTGAGCATCCAAGAGTAAATGAGGAGTCTGATCATGCTCTCATGGCCATTGGTAATGAGGTATCATTATGCTCTAAATTATGCACTGATTCATATAATCATATTAAGGCTTTATGTGATGAGCAGTTAGGACAAATAGGTGACCTAGAAGTAAATCTTTTAGCACATAAAAATGCTGTAAAAACACTAGAGGCACAAAAGGTCACCCTTCAAAAACAACATACTGCTTTAAATGAAAAACTATACTTTCAAGCTAATAAAATATATGAACAAGATGAAAAGCTTAAAAGATATAGACAAATGGGCCTTAGAATTCAAAAGGAGAGGGATGAGTTGAGAAAAAGGGTAGATCAGTGGAACAATTCAAATAATAACTTGTTCAAATGTTGGAATTCTCAAATAAAGTCAAATAAGAAATGTGGCTTAGGATATGAGGAAGATGAGAAAAAGGCAATCCTTAAGTCTAGAGAAGATGATTATGCGGGCAAACCATTGTATAATAGGTTTGTTAAGACTGGTGACTTTAAGGGAGTACCACCACCATTGAGTGATGACTATACTCTTCTTGAAAAAGAAGAGTTGGATGATTCACTTTTTGTGTATGGTAAGAAAGGTCCTCAAACACCTGAGTCAATCACCTCAGAGGACAAAACCAGTAAGTATTCTTCTTGTCAATCCAATGACTCTGAAGGATCTATTGATGGTTCCTCTGATCACTCTAAGTCTGAGTCAAAAAGTGAGGTAAAAGAGAATCCTGAACCTAAGGTTGTTAAGAAGTGTGAACCTGTTGTAACTGAACCTGTAGTGACTAAACCAAAGCCTGAGACAGTCAAACCTAGTTGTGCCTAGCACATAAAAACTCCTAGGGAATCTGTTAAAATTAATGAGTCACCTAGAAGCAATAGTGTTCACAGAGAAAGTAGGAGTACTATACTTATGCTCCTAAAAGATGTTTTGTGTGTGGAAGTTTGAGTCATTTAATAAGAGATTGTGACTTCCATGAAAAGAGAATGAAGAGAGAGGCTGAGCAAAAGAGAATGAATGCTAATATTGGCCATGGTTCAAATAAACCAGTTTGGAATAATGCTAACAGGATTAATCATGCCAACCAGTTTAATCCCAGACCAGCCCAACAATTTTACTCTACCCGACCTAACTCTTATGTTAATACTGGTAGACAAAATTTTAGGTCTGGCTTTAAGAACTTTAATGTGAATAGGCAAAATGGTAATTTTATGAGGCCTAATATGAATAATGGTTATGTTAATTCTGTGAGACCCAAACAACCATTTCAAAAGCCACAGGTGAATGCAAACTTTCAAAGAAATAATTTTTATAAATCATCTTCACCTGTGAGAAGAACAGTTGTAAAGAAAACAACAAAACCTTTAAAAACCAATGCTGTAAAGAGGAATGGGGGTTCTGCTGTTAAGACCTCAGCATGTTTATCTTGGGATTCTAACAAATATAAATCCTAATACAATAGTGGATCAGGTTCAAATAAGAAATTTAAGTATGTTGATCCACAAGGCGGACCCAAGCCCACTCAGGCCTGGGTTCCTAAGAGAAACTAATTTCTCTTCTTTTTGTGCAGGATCATCCACTTTGCTATATGGGAGATAGAGGAATCTTTGACAGTGGATGCTCTGGTCACATGTCTGGTAACAAGAACTATTTGAATGATTTTCAAGAATTCAATGGAGGTTCTGTTACTTTTGGAGGAAGCAAGGGACAGATAACTGGTAAAGGAAGAATAATAGTGGGCAACGTAGAATTTGACAATGTATCCTTTGTGAAAGAACTTGGGCAGTTCAACCTTTTCTCAGTATCACAAATTTGTGATACTCAGCATAAGGTGCTTTTTACTGAAACTGATTGTCTTGTGTTGACTCCGGACTTTAAGATGCCTGAAGAACATCAGATTCTTCTTAAAGTTCCCAGACAACACAACATGTACAATTTTGATATGAAAGCATCTAATCCTGCAAAAGGTGCTACCTGTTTGATTGCAAAAGCTACTTTGGATGAATCTAAGTTGTGGCACAGAAGATTTTGCCATGTGAATTTCAAAAATATGAATAAACTTGTGAAGAATAACCTTGTGAGAGGTTTGCCTTCAAAATTGTTTAAAGATGATCATACATGTGTGGCTTGTAACAAGGGAAAACAACATAGGGCATCCTGTAAGGCTAAATTAGAAAGATTAATCACTGAGCCCTTACATACCTTACATATGCATCTTTTTGGCCCTACATCTTTCCATAGTATAAATTATGCATGCTATTGCCTTGTCATTACAGATGATTGTACTAGATATTGTTGGGTGTTCTTTATGTCTAGGAAGGATGAAGCTACACCTTTGATTCTGTAACCACTCGTAAAATTTCCCATTTAAACATATTTACTTTACAGAATTATTATCCTTTTTCCACGGATAAATATTTTTTTTCTTTTATTTGATTGTATCTCCTATCTTATGTGACGTAGCTCACATCCTTGATAAACGTGCTCCCACACAGACCTGCCTAACGAACCTAATGTTTATTTCATAAACATCACTATATGGAAATATTACAATATATCATTTACCACTTTACGATAAATTCTTAACAAACGTACAAACAAAACATTCATTATCCGTATAGAGTTTCTAGGAAACCCTAAAATTTATCACAATGCCAAATATGAATAACAAAACCTCAGAACATAAAAGTACAACCCATCTAAACTAATATACAAGTTACTAAAGCACCAGAAACCCTAATTCTATTTTAAATTCCACTAAAACCCTAAATTCATAAAACTATGATTTTATGTATACATTTCACAAACCCTAAATAATTTATACAATATTTTTACAAAACATTAAATGTACAAGTGATTTAAACCAAAGTACAAGTCTTTTAAGCATGAAACCATTTATTCATAAAATCTTTATTAAAATCCTATTTATATTTATTTTAAAAGCATGATTTACAAACCATACATGCATAATTCTTATAAATTATATTTTCTAAACTCATTAAATATTTTTACAAGTCTTTAAACTCAATGTACAAGTGCCTAATGCACAAAAACTAAAAATTCTATTTATTCACTTTTAAACATAATAAAAATTAACAAATAATTTCTATAACTTAATAAACTACTAAAACTATATTTTTCATATATTCTACATAATAGTACAACTCATTTAAGTCTAAGATACAACCTCTCTAAGCACAACTCATTTCCCTTTTATATTTGTACAATTCGACTTATATCTATATATATAACAAACCTTAAATATTTTCTACTTAACTAAATATTCGAACTAAACTAACTAATCCTCAAAACATAAAGTACTACACACTAATGCCCATGGAACAACCCTCCTAAGCTTATTCGAACCCCACCTCTCAAAACCTGGTTCGAGTTCAATAACACCATAACTAGATTACCATTTAAATAATGTATATTGAATCTAGCCAAGAACATACTTGCATGCCCTCTCCTCTCTTCTCTTCAAATAGCCTATACACATGTCACCTCCCATGAACAAGAACCCTCCTCATTGGAAGATAGAAACCATGGCCATAAATTTAACACATCACTCTTCTCACCTCTTCCCCCTCCTCTTCCCAAGTGGCAACATTTACAGCTTGTCTCAGCCCTTGTCTCCTTACCTTGTCCCCTTATCATAACACAAAAACCCTAGTTTACCCCCTATAAGTATCAGCTGCATTTCACCTTTCATTTCACACCACAATTCGACTAAGTATATCCCATATTACACAAACCCTACCAAAAAAACCCATACCTTTTCCTTACTGATCAACAGCCAATATATAATCTAAACTGAAAACCCTAGAAGCTTAGAGGAAGAGGAGAATCAACCGTGTTCCAGAAACCAACCAATTCGAGCTATAAACCTTAAGCTGAACCAACCTTAAGTAAGTATTCTACCTCTTTTTAAATTCGGTTTTATTTACTTTATATTACCTAACAGCAATAATACACAATCCATAATAATAAACATAATTAAAAACTACAAGTTTTCTTTTGTTTTTCCTTGTCTGCTTGATCAGTAGACTAACACACACCCAAAGTATTCGAAATTTTGTTAAAACAAACCAACAACTTATAAAACATGTTAAGAATAAATTAAATAATGTTAAGATCATGTAAACTTATGATAAAAACAAGTTGCAAATGTTTAAAAACCCTAAAACCCAATCGGGTGGGTTTCCTGTGTTCTAGACGAGCCAAAAACCAACCCCACAGCTCAACTTTAGCCCTATAAACCAACCCCCAAACAACCTTATTAAATTCTGCTTTTTTGGCCTAGCTAAAGTCTACCTAGCTAACTCTATATAGGAAAAAGAATCAGTAAAAATGATTGAGTTTTCATTAAATTATCGGGTCTTGAAATTTATTCAATATCGCTGGAACTGGAAACTAGTATTTTCAGTTTACCTATTTTCAAGTTTCATTTTCATCGCCCCAACTTTCAACCTATAGATCGACCATCCAGAGACCATGATAAATTCTAGTTTTTGACATAAATAAAGCCCACCCAGCAAAGATAATTTAGAAACAAAAATCATCGAAAAAGGTTAAGTTTTGGTTAAGATATTGAGTCTTGAAAATTGCTCTAGATCACTAATATAGAAAGTAATATTTCCAGTTCTTTCTTTTTCAATATTGGTCGACCAACAGCCCTACTTTTCACCTAGTTTTCACCCTCTATTTGACCACTAAAAATTCCGTCTTCTTGGTATGATAGAGTTCACATGGTAAACTTAATTTCGGAAAAAGAATTTCCAAATATGGTTGAGTCTTCATCAAAATATCGAGCTTTAAAGATGGCTCCATATCGCTAAACTAAAACCTTTGATATTCAGTTATTATTTTTCCATTCTTGTCGACCAACTGCCTAACTTTGACCCTTGTTTTAGAACCTCAAAAGACCTTTAAAATTTTTGTATTTCTGGCTTGTCAAAGTTTACCTATTGAAATTATTTTAGAATAAAGAAACTCTTAAAATGGTCAAGTGAGTCAAAAGCTATTAAACCTCAAAACTACCCCATCGCTAAGTTTTAAAACAAATTTCCAGTTTTGTATTAAAACTTGTTCGACTCATCAACTTTTGAAATATTTTTCGAATACCAAACTAATTTCAAAAATAATGAAAATTGACATGTTCAAAGTCGACCTAGCTGACTTTTTATAGAAACTAAGAACATGAAAAATCATTTAGTATTCGTAAAGTTATTTGCGTCCAAAGCTCTAGCCAAGTCATATATAACACAAGTGTGATTTTCTTTAATTAAAATTTTCATGTGCTGGATTTGGTAAACATTTATAATCAAGGGTTATTTTTGCAAATAAATGAACAGGGTAGAAATTGTCATTTTTGGAAACTTAAGGGTAAAAGTCATCATTTTCCAAAAGTCTAGGGTATAAACTGTCATTTGACCAAACCTTAGGGATTAAAGTATAACTTTTCATAAATGTTATTTTTATCAATTCTATTTTTATTTTTCGATCTAATACTAACATAAAACGTTTATTTCAACATCGAACCAACGAACGAAGAATACATATAATGAACGTGTTGAATCTAACACACATGCTAGATCTTTGAGCCTATGTGGATCGGTAGGATGCCTATGTAATCACAAGCACACTACAAGAGAATCTCTGAGTACGAACAAGAAAAGAAAAGAACTAATACTATGATCCTCTATGGATCGTATAATGAACTAAAAGATAATTTTATTGAAGATTGTTAACTTGAAAAGATATATCAAACTCATAGACGGGGTGTTTCTTTTACAATGATAAGAAACCCTAACCCTAACCCGTCATACAAGAAAACGTGTAAAGAGATAAACATGGTCTCTTCTAAAAATAACTCTAACAAATATTCTAAACATACGGGATAACAACTAACAAAACCCGCAGTAACAACTACTATCGGCAGAAACAAGATATAATTATCAGCAGCAATGAACTTCAGTAGGAACTTCAACTATCGGCAGGAACCAGCTTTCACTATCGGCAGCAACAAGAAATATCTTATTTTCGAAATTCCTAACAATCCTCCCCTAATCATGAGGTTGACTAGGTTAACCGACAAGATTCCCTAAGTGTTCTTTGATCTCTGATAGTACCCTGAAGTCCATAGGGAGAGGATTAATCCAGCAGCAGCATTAGTAGGTAACTAGCAGTAACACTTGAAACTTCCAACAGCAACTTCGATAGTTCAGCAGCAATAGGAAATTATCTTCAAAAGAAAATTTAAGCTGGTCACCATGTCATTCTGGATCTTGACTGCTACTATGACAATATGTACATCAAATCACTTAAGTTTCAGACTATTCTCATCACATCCAGGTGTGTTAACTCCTGTGAGAGGTGAATCATTGAAAATTAATGTATTTGATGCCTCTTTACCAATAGCCATCACTACTGGAGTAGCCAATGTTTAGGTGTTTAAGACCATGATACATTGATAACCATCTGATTTTGAGTAAACCAGCAACTGTAAACGGATTTGAGTTGTCTTTACCTGTAGCCGTTTGCTCAGGCTAGCCAATTCTTGGTTTCAACTGAACCTTGGTGAATTGAAGACCAAATATGGATACCAAATGTCTTTACCACAAACCATACTTTTGTGGACTAGCCAATTCTTTGGATCCCAGAAAGGGTTACATCCATGGTGAACTGAAAACCATTTCAACTCTTAGGAATGAACCATGGGTGAGTTGAAGTACCCTATAGCTTTGAGCAAGCTATTACAGCTATCAACGGATTTGATTATCACACCAGAGCCGTACCCTCATGGTGAGTCAACTCTTTCTTGTCTGGAAGACATGGTGAGTTGAGTACCATTTATTGTGTAGGTGTAAACACCAACACTGTACCTGCAAGGTGTTGCTCAAAACCAACTTATTAGCACAAAATATACAAGAAGTTTTTTTTTATTTTTTATTTTTTTTATTTTATTTTTGAACTAAAAGATAATAAAAGAAATAATCATAAAGAAAAATAAAGTAAGAAAAACAAAATAAGAACAATTTTTTTTTAACTAATAGCAGCAGAATCCGAGCAGCAGGAACAAAATTACCAGCAGAAATGGTGTTCAGCAGGAACTGGTACACTGTCGGCAGGAACCGAAACACTATCAGCAGAAACAGTTCAAGCTGAGCAGCAGTATCAAAGTGCAGCAGCAGAATCATAATAGCATAGCAGCAGAATAAAAACCAATCACACCAATAACTGATCCATCATCAATTATACCACATGACAAATCATAATCAATGCCACTGACCCCACAATCATATTGACCCAGCGAATTAATTTTTAGTACGAGGTTTAATTCTGCTTTTCTCACCACTTGTGTCTTTACGAGTCAATAGCAACAGCAACACAAACTTTAATACTCATACTGATCTGCTTCAACACTCCACTTGCAACAAACCATTCATAAATTGGACCAATCGAATTGAGTTAATAAACCACTGACCCAGCAAGAGTCAAACCCATTATTGACCAATTGATTCACACAAAGTATATCACTGCCACTTGATATGATTTAATCAACAATAAAGTAATCAATCAGCAGTTGCTTTGTTCCCTCATATCAGAAGCCCAGTCAAATCAATAATAGCCATAAAAGACAAACACTTCAGTCCCACATATTAAAAATATTCACCGATCAGTCCCACACATTAGTTCGAGCCAATCAGTTCAGCGTACCACAACTGCTTTAATTCTAGCCTCACAAACATTAAATCACAATTACTTTGATCCATGTGAGTACGAGGTAAAATATGAAACAGCCAATCATCCACCATTAATGAACCACCGACCAATAATATCACTGACAAATCGAATGAATATACCACTACCACACATCATCAAAAAGTCAATCAACAGCAGCAACCTCACAAATTCTTTAATTTGCTTTACAACCGACAAACCCAATTAAAGTTTAATCCACCCATAACTTTAATTGAGTACGAGGTAATATTTTCACTTCAAACTAGTATTAAAGAATCACAGCACCCACACATTACCTTAACAATCAATTTTTCAAGAATGAGGCACCGACCAATTAAATCATTCCATCGATCAATCAAACCAGTATTCCACATAATTCATTCATTGAATCCCACGTGCTATCAATAAGAGGAATTATTGTTGACCACCAATTGGTCAATTAGAGAATATCAAGCCTCAACCGAATATGAATGATGCGTGCCCACGATATCAGTAACATACCATCCAAAAGCAACAAACAGATCAGCCATGAGCGACAAATCAAATTGATCAATCATGCGACAAACATTATGAACCGAATAAATAATCCACGAAGTAATCGATTGACCAATGGATTCATCAGTATGAAGATAAATAATTGCTCCATGTACTGATGCTGTAAAACCCTGAATTTTGAATCCCAAATTTTACGTCTAAATTTGAACTTTAACCTAAAGTTTGTAATAATTAATTAGACACCTAGACTATAAGTTATGAATATAAATTAATAAAACTAATATAAGGCACACGTAATATGAGTTGTTGCATAATTTAATCTTACCTAAATTCCCTAACCCTCACACGTTTGCTTAGTCATGTAACACATCAATTACACATAATGAAGAGATAAGGATCTCCATAATATCTGCCCAATAATCACGCTCCATAACACACGTTCCTCTTAAATATTATACGTATTTTCTTTTATCCTTCCCAATCATTTGACTAGCATATCACAAGTCTATTATTATACACTTAATTACTTGATCCCATTCCATATTTGAAATCCACGCTCCACTTCCCCTATCCCTATAATACAGCCTTTTTTCTCTTTCTCCTTTTCATTTACACGACAAAATAAAAAAAAGGAGTGAATACCCTAGCAACAACATGGGTGGCGGCAATCTGGTTATCCTTAAGAAAACAAGGTGCAAGATGGCTCGAAGGAGGGTTAAAAGGGCTAAACAAGAGAGTGTTTGATCGGGGTCTAGTACTGGGATCGATGGTAATCAGATGGTAATCAGATCCTGTGATGGATCTTTGGTCTTACTTCTTCTTCTAGACGACACAAGGTATAGCTTGATCTTGCTCTTGTATTCCTCTCGACTTGTGCTCATAACATGTATACAAGATTATAACCAAAATCAAGACTGTTAATCGACTTAAAAGAATATGAGTGAAAGGCTACCTGTTCTCATAAAATGATGAAAATAATTGTACACATATGTCGACATAGGGCAAAATTTGCAAGACATATTACTATATAAAGGCGATGATATCTCGTGTTTAAGCATGGTTCTAAACCACTAATATACGACTTAAAATCTGGAAAAGAGTCACATAGAATGATGCTTGATGCATGTCCAGCAGGGTCTGTACTTGGCTATTAAAAAATCGGATGTTCATACATATTATATTAAGTCTGAGTATGGCGTTAAACTTGGAGAGTATCATGTATAGAAAACGGGAGATTCAAACATGTTGTGTCAAAATTAACAGGTCAAATCATGGGGTCTAAGGACAGAACGGGAGTTGTGATTTATTGTGATTAAATGGTGTAACATGATGAGTGTGGGGTGTGTCGAATGGGGTAGAAAGTATTATAATTTTATGTGGTCGTAGGGTGTGTTTTCATGTAATCCGATTGACTGTTGTGGGCTTGAGTGTGTCGAGCACATGGGACTGTCAGTATGTGCATGGTGTGAGTGTGGTGGTATCTTATAGCTAGGTCGACAAATGATGGGATGTTGGTCAGGTCTGATATTAAAGTGAAAGTGAATATATGTGGTAAGTTACAACACGTATTAAACAAGAGTAAAATATGTTTTGGAATTTTAACATGCAGGCATATATAACGTGTGATAAACAAAAGAAAAAGGGTGTAAATGGGTGTTTTTCATGCGATGTTCTGAGCATAATACAATCTTTCATAAAATAAAATAAAAAGGGGTTATTAAAAAGGAAGGGGGCGTTGGGTCCATAATATAGAATAGTATGTATAATTTACGTATTATAAAGTGAGTCTTATTTAACAACATCTAATATATGTACAGAAAATATATGGGATTACCAGTACATAGAAGGTCTTTTGCTATCGTATGCTTTATAATTTGATTAAAACCAAATAAGACATTGTAAACTTGAAATGGATTAATGATTTTTCATGCGTTTACTACCAATATTGTTTGACCTTTTTGGTTAAGAGTATATTGGAAATCCTTAAGTAATTAGCCACACTAAATATGGAAAGATACTTAAATTAGGAAAGTTACTAAAAATGAAAAGCCGACAAATGAGTAATCTGATTTAAAAATGAGTTATTATTAAGACGATCATGAATTCGTGTAGATCCGCTGAAGAAGGAGTTGCTTCCAATCTTTACGTTTTCTGTTATGTTTGCACTTGCGGTTTCAGGTACGGATACTCTACCCTTTTAAGAAAGGGTGTCTTATCACCTATGCTTCGATGTTGAGCTATGAACTTTTGCTATGAACCTTTGCTATAACCCTTTTGCTATGAACCTTTTGATATGAACCTTTTCATATGACTTTGAGATTTACTTTGATATGACTTTGAGATGAACCCGTTTGCATGACATTGAGACCTGACTCTTAGTTTGATACCCGAGCCACCTATCTGTTTCCTAGCCAGGAAGGTAACCTGGCCATGTCTGTGATGCACCACTGGCATGACTCCTGTGTGGGGGAGTGATTTCTCACGCCGTCCCCTTTTATATTATCTGCCATGGCTACTATGATTTTGAGTATGACTTTGAGATTGACTTTGAGCGGGGGCGTATGGATTGCAATCCTAGGCATGTTTTGTTTAGTGGATTTAACTATGACTTTGAGTATGACTTTGAGGTGACTGGTGCTGTGTGCAATACACGCCTTTCACATTTCTGGGAGCTAGCTACTCCACCCCTTTTGATACATGAGGACACCCCTCATATTATCTGGTTGCCTGAGAGGTATCCCCTCTGATTGTGAGATTATGACTTTGAGATTATGATGTTGAGATTATGACTTTGAGTTTCTGGGCTCGTGGTGGATGACTATCCTATTCTCCTCTTATTATCCATTTGTTTCTTTTATACCGTATGACATTCCCATTGCCCATATTATATTTCTGTTTTCGTTATTCTTTGCTTTGTATATGTATCTGTTCACTGAGCTTTTTAAGCTCAGCCGCACGTTTTCTTTTCGTGTGCGGCAGGTAATAAGCAGGTCGACGGGTTTTGGGCATGAGTGAAGAGACTTTGGACTTAGAAGACTTTGATAGTTATTCTGAAGTAGAGACTATTAGAAAGAGTTGCTTTTGCATACTTAGTAATTAGTTTTGTTTCCCTTGTAACCTTGTGTATTCAGTATTTCATTTGTAACCTTTGAGAATCTTTGTATTACTATTGAATGTATGCTTTGTTTGATCTGATTATGAAGCCATTAATGTGATACTTCTACCCTTGCTGGGTTGGGGTGTTACAATTATGGTATCAGAGAAGACAGGCTGCGTTTCGTAATACATTTACCCTTGGCCTGTGTAAGTTAGGACCACTGAGTTTCCCCTGTAGGCGCTCGTAGGATAACCTTTGCGAAGTTGCTCGAATATTTTCCATAGGAACATAAGTTGCAACCGGTGAGGAATGGGTAGACTAGGACATCCCTGTGAGTAGTAATTGCTTCCGCATCACTCTGAATCTTGCCTTTGCCTTAGGTCATGCCTTATAAGAACGTTTGTCTCAGAAGACGAGGAAGTCTTACCTTCCGTCATTTGAAGAATGAACTTTGTATGTTAACCAATTCCCTTTGGAAGGATTTGATGTTGATATTTGTCTAGTACGGAATTGTTATCGGAGCATGCTGATGCTAATAACTGATGTTCTATACATCTCGCCTCTGACAGTTAAACGATGTTCGTATTACTATCGATGCACACCCTACCATTCCTATGCTATAAGCTAAAAAAAATTCCGATCCTTTGAACTGTTCACTCTTCTATCCTACACTTTGATGAACCATGTACCTAAATTTGATATGTGAACTATCCGTATGATTTGACAACCACAGTCGTTCTGAGAATCCGTTTACCTTGGATGTATTTGACTTTGAGGTCTTTTGATTTTGGATGGGTGGCTTTCGTGAAGCTACCGTAGACTACAATATTTGGAACGTGACCGTTCACAATCTGCTTCACCATATTTTGATATGATATTCTCAATCATTTGAATCTGTTATGATTATTGTGCTATGAAGCACATACTCCGATCTCTTTGATTTCCAATTTTCTCCTAACGCCTGTTAATATCCACTCTTGGAAAGCTCCGGCATTTGAAAATTCTGTGGTACGAATTTCTGGTGTTTCTGACGAACCTTTTGAGATCCGTTTGGGAAGTAAAGTTTGCATTGAACTAATTGACGAAACCACGATACTGAAGAAGTTAAGAGATTGTAGGAACTGATGGAATATGAGTTTGTTCACTTCAGTGATCTCTTTGAATGCTCCTGTTTGTTTATGAAGAAGAAAGAGAGAAGTGTGCGGCGGCACACCGACCATCGTGAATGTAACCGTAATCATTATTCCATTTCCGCGTATCAGTATTTGATTTGATTTGTTCTATCTTTGAAACTCCGTAGCAGACGGCCTTATTAAGTTTGAAAGACTGAAGAAGCAACCACAAGAACTTCTGAGAAGGAAGTTGATTAGTTGAGATTAAGTTCCGCGAAGCATTACAATTTGATTTGTGAAGAGAAAGATTTGTGATATGAAGTTTTCCCTAAGAAGATTTCCTGAAGCTGTTTTCGTACTCGTGTGACCACTATGAGTTTTGAATGATGTCAATGGTATTGGCTAGATGACTCATGTTTTCGCAAGTATCTGGACAATTGTCATAGTATGACAGTATGTTTGTGCTCAGAGACGAACGAGGAACACGTTGACCATTTTTCGTATGAAGTGAACCGACCCTTTGTTCTAGAAGAATAGTTTTGAATTGCGTTCAGAGACTGTAGCAGGCAACACTAGCAGGTATCCGATGATGACAGAGATTTCACAAGAAGGACCAAGATTGAAGACCGTTGTCAGAGTTAGAGGCCTTGAAGAAGATCAGTAGAAGATGTTCGTGACAGGTGTTACCAAGGGAGAAGCATGTGAGGAGAAGACAGACTGATATGGGACTCGACTATACCTCAGGCAGCACGTGGAGATTTCAATTGAGCATCAAGACAACCAGACCGTAGGAGACGAACCTTCAGCACATAACCAGGAAGTTGACAGCAGTTGGAGTGGGTAAATTTTGAATCATGCTAGAAGACCTGTAGAAGACACGCAACCTTGTTTCTCTAGTCATTTTAGTTGTACTAAGATGAATTGAGAGCTGAAGCAGACTCGCAAATGGAGGAATACACGGTGATCACGTCAGAGATTCACGCTGCCACACCGAAGTGTCCAAAAGAATTGTCGAAGATTTGAGGAACCAGACTCAAGTTTATGATTTCTTTTTCACCCTATGATCGTATGATTAGATAAGAGAGCGACTACTTAGAATTTGAAAAGATTCGAGATCATGAAATTGAATGGATGAAATTTTGTGGTAAACGTTTGGATTTGGAAGATTTGATTGTTGTAAAGGATGAAGATATTGAAGACATAATTCATTTCCTCTTAGACCACTTAAGTTTCCATTACCTTCGATAGGATCTTTTGAATGAGCCTTATCCTATTAGAAATTCCGTTCTGTGTTCGTTATGCATTTGTTTGGACGATGGTTTCGTTATGAGAAGGATGATGAATTG
The DNA here is from genome assembly GCA_021014915.2 of Artemisia tridentata subsp. tridentata. NCBI lineage: Eukaryota > Viridiplantae > Streptophyta > Magnoliopsida > Asterales > Asteraceae > Artemisia > Artemisia tridentata. The sequence goes on along the minus strand of CP139501.1, from coordinate 11,722,495 downwards.
TAGAAGACCTAACGTTTCGAAGACGAGTTTCATTTTGAGGTGTACACATTCCGTTACGCTTTTTGTACGTTCAAATTCCTCCGATTTAGAATCCGTAGTGATGTTTGTTTTGGACCAACCTCAGGAGGTAGAAAGACTGATAGGTGGTTAAGATAAGTAGTTCTGTTCGCGACTTGAGATAAAGTATGACCATCATGATGGTATACTCATATGATGCTGGTATTATGACGAGTAGCTAACGTGATAATACTTACGTCATATGGCGTACCCTTATTGTGTTCATAGGATATTTCGAGGAGTACTTTAGAAACCTTATAATTTTGATTAGAGATGTGAGAATTTTTGCATTTGTAAGATTTAGGTTCATTCCACCTATACGCTTAATCTGTTCGCCGTTATACGATCTGATACGTTCGATTCTTGACACGCATTTGTTGATCCCTATACTTCTGACAAGAATCTTAAGATCTGCTGTGAAGTTTTCTGCCATTTGATGTCACCAACAATCTATATTCTGTACGATCTCATGTGATTCGCTTAATCCAATTTCTATGGACGGCATATCCGTCAAAATCCTATGTATTCCTTGTATCTCTTCCGAGAGAACGCGATAATCATTTGTCATGTTGGATATGATCTTTGCAATCTGAAATTCAGTACAATATGTCCTTTTGAGAAACCCGAAGCTATCTTAGATCGACAACGAAGAGTCATGAGAAACAAGTCTTTTACATTTCTGTTCACTGTCTGTTGTGTCTTCTGTTTCGTTTCACTTCAATTTTCGAGGACGAAAATTTTCTTATAGAGGGGAGGAGTTGTAAAACCCTGAATTTTGAATCCCAAATTTTACGTCTAAATTTGAACTTTAACCTAAAGTTTGTAATAATTAATTAGACACCTAGACTATAAGTTATGAATATAAATTAATAAAACTAATATAAGGCACACGTAATATGAGTTGTTGCATAATTTAATCTTACCTAAATTCCCTAACCCTCACACGTTTGCTTAGTCATGTAACACATCAATTACACATAATGAAGAGATAAGGATCTCCATAATATCTGCCCAATAATCACGCTCCATAACACACGTTCCTCTTAAATATTATACGTATTTTCTTTTATCCTTCCCAATCATTTGACTAGCATATCACAAGTCTATTATTATACACTTAATTACTTGATCCCATTCCATATTTGAAATCCACGCTCCACTTCCCCTATCCCTATAATACAGCCTTTTTTCTCTTTCTCCTTTTCATTTACACGACAAAATAAAAAAAAGGAGTGAATACCCTAGCAACAACATGGGTGGCGGCAATCTGGTTATCCTTAAGAAAACAAGGTGCAAGATGGCTCGAAGGAGGGTTAAAAGGGCTAAACAAGAGAGTGTTTGATCGGGGTCTAGTACTGGGATCGATGGTAATCAGATGGTAATCAGATCCTGTGATGGATCTTTGGTCTTACTTCTTCTTCTAGACGACACAAGGTATAGCTTGATCTTGCTCTTGTATTCCTCTCGACTTGTGCTCATAACATGTATACAAGATTATAACCAAAATCAAGACTGTTAATCGACTTAAAAGAATATGAGTGAAAGGCTACCTGTTCTCATAAAATGATGAAAATAATTGTACACATATGTCGACATAGGGCAAAATTTGCAAGACATATTACTATATAAAGGCGATGATATCTGGTGTTTAAGCATGGTTCTAAACCACTAATATACGACTTAAAATCTGGAAAAGAGTCACATAGAATGATGCTTGATGCATGTCCAGCAGGGTCTGTACTTGGCTATTAAAAAATCGGATGTTCATACATATTATATTAAGTCTGAGTATGGCGTTAAACTTGGAGAGTATCATGTATAGAAAACGGGAGATTCAAACATGTTGTGTCAAAATTAACAGGTCAAATCATGGGGTCTAAGGACAGAACGGGAGTTGTGATTTATTGTGATTAAATGGTGTAACATGATGAGTGTGGGGTGTGTCGAATGGGGTAGAAAGTATTATAATTTTATGTGGTCGTAGGGTGTGTTTTCATGTAATCCGATTGACTGTTGTGGGCTTGAGTGTGTCGAGCACATGGGACTGTCAGTATGTGCATGGTGTGAGTGTGGTGGTATCTTATAGCTAGGTCGACAAATGATGGGATGTTGGTCAGGTCTGATATTAAAGTGAAAGTGAATATATGTGGTAAGTTACAACACGTATTAAACAAGAGTAAAATATGTTTTGGAATTTTAACATGCAGGCATATATAACGTGTGATAAACAAAAGAAAAAGGGTGTAAATGGGTGTTTTTCATGCGATGTTCTGAGCATAATACAATCTTTCATAAAATAAAATAAAAAGGGGTTATTAAAAAGGAAGGGGGCGTTGGGTCCATAATATAGAATAGTATGTATAATTTACGTATTATAAAGTGAGTCTTATTTAACAACATCTAATATATGTACAGAAAATATATGGGATTACCAGTACATAGAAGGTCTTTTGCTATCGTGTGCTTTATAATTTGATTAAAACCAAATAAGACATTGTAAACTTGAAATGGATTAATGATTTTTCATGCGTTTACTACCAATATTGTTTGACCTTTTTGGTTAAGAGTATATTGGAAATCCTTAAGTAATTAGCCACACTAAATATGGAAAGATACTTAAATTAGGAAAGTTACTAAAAATGAAAAGCCGACAAATGAGTAATCTGATTTAAAAATGAGTTATTATTAAGACGATCATGAATTCGTGTAGATCCGCTGAAGAAGGAGTTGCTTCCAATCTTTACGTTTTCTGTTATGTTTGCACTTGCGGTTTCAGGTACGGATACTCTACCCTTTTAAGAAAGGGTGTCTTATCACCTATGCTTCGATGTTGAGCTATGAACTTTTGCTATGAACCTTTGCTATGACCCTTTTGCTATGAACCTTTTGATATGAACCTTTTCATATGACTTTGAGATTTACTTTGATATGACTTTGAGATGAACCCGTTTGCATGACATTGAGACCTGACTCTTAGTTTGATACCCGAGCCACCTATCTGTTTCCTAGCCAGGAAGGTAACCTGGCCATGTCTGTGATGCACCACTGGCATGACTCCTGTGTGGGGGAGTGATTTCTCACGCCGTCCCCTTTTATATTATCTGCCATGGCTACTATGATTTTGAGTATGACTTTGAGATTGACTTTGAGTGGGGGCGTATGGATTGCAATCCTAGGCATGTTTTGTTTAGTGGATTTAACTATGACTTTGAGTATGACTTTGAGGTGACTGGTGCTGTGTGCAATACACGCCTTTCACATTTCTGGGAGCTAGCTACTCCACCCCTTTTGATACATGAGGACACCCCTCATATTATCTGGTTGCCTGAGAGGTATCCCCTCTGATTGTGAGATTATGACTTTGAGATTATGATGTTGAGATTATGACTTTGAGTTTCTGGGCTCGTGGTGGATGACTATCCTATTCTCCTCTTATTATCCATTTGTTTCTTTTATACCGTATGACATTCCCATTGCCCATATTATATTTCTGTTTTCGTTATTCTTTGCTTTGTATATGTATCTGTTCACTGAGCTTTTTAAGCTCAGCCGCACGTTTTCTTTTCGTGTGCGGCAGGTAATAAGCAGGTCGACGGGTTTTGGGCATGAGTGAAGAGACTTTGGACTTAGAAGACTTTGATAGTTATTCTGAAGTAGAGACCATTAGAAAGAGTTGCTTTTGCATACTTAGTAATTAGTTTTGTTTCCCTTGTAACCTTGTGTATTTAGTATTTCATTTGTAACCTTTGAGAATCTTTGTATTACTATTGAATGTATGTTTTGTTTGATCTGATTATGAAGCCATTAATGTGATGCTTCTACCCTTGCTGGGTTGGGGTGTTACAGATGCAATGACTGCCGACCCACGTCTGGTCTTTACCCAATCACAAATCCTCAAACAAATTATTCTTTATCTCATGTAAGAATAATCAAATCCATATACTGACACAAAACGAATCAACCACAGCAGCATCCAATCACCATTTAATGGCCATATTAATCCATATAATAAACGCCCCATGTGAACCACATAAAAGCCAACTAGTATGAGGTCACATGACTAGCCATTAATGTCCATATGTGATTGATAACTGCTATCAATATTGCTTGAGAATGACAGCCAATCAGATCGAGGTTGAAATAATATAACCCAATCAGTTCCCACAAAGATCAGTAATAGACCAATATATTCAACAGCAGTAACCACTCACTCAATAATAGGAAGTGACAAATTCAACAGCTGCATTATTTTAGTTAGTGAAAACAAACTAAACAAAAAGTTAGTTAGCACAAAATATACAACAATAAGCCTCCCCTTAGGCTTATGCCTCCCGTCAATACCAGCAATGATGAGATCCACCATTTTCCTTGGACCTCATATGCATTGGGCCATAGTGACTGATGCGTGGGTTTTGCAACCTTACAACAGGTTTTACCTCTCGAGGGATCTCAAGAGGCTTACAACCCCACCAGGCAGTGTACCTGACCGATGTAGTATAGTGTAGTGGTAAGTACGGGGGATTGATCGTTCTCCACAGGGAATAGTGTTCGTTAGGTGTGAAAGGCTACTCTAATTAGGTCTAAGGGTTGAGGAAGATTCTTTTTTATGTTTTTATATTTTATGAAAGCAAGTAAAATCTCGGGTTTTGAAGGAGTGGGCGGAATTAGTTGCTAGTCAACTAACCCAAATTACTACAAATGCAAATAAAATAAATAACTGAAAATAAAAAGTGGTGAGAAACTTATGTGTGGAGAAATGTGTTTACTTAGATTTCCTTACTCCCTAACTATCTTTTACCGGTTAATTAGTGTGTATTAGTCGCGTGGATGACGGGTGTATTCCTTAATACCATTCGTGGGGTGGCGTACTTACTTCCCCAAACTCTACAAGCTCCTACTTCACTCCTATGTCGAGCCGGCTAGGAAGCTCCTAACATGGGATCACTAGAATTCGCTTGTGCATTAAATACAACCATAAAAACCTTTAGTACGCGTTTGGTTCATGTTTCTTAAGACGTTCAAGCAAGTTACCGAATAGGAGGTTAGCCAGTTTTCTTAAGCCTAACATAGATAAACAATCATCCAATACAACTAACAACACACTAACAACCAATAATCAATAGCTAGGTTTCATTAGATCTAAGCAAACACAAGATAAATTTAGCCTAACATGTTAAACAAAAGACAAGCATAAGATAGAATCAAACAACACATAGACATATTGAATGATTAATTGATAACTTATCTTTCAATGAAACATGGAAGATCTCAAGGCAAGAAGCCCTGAAAAAGTAGCTAAAATTGTCTTAGGGTTTTATCCCAAAATTCCACACACTAAGCTCTCTTTTATGACAAAAATTTAGAAAACTATATATAGACTTTGACATCTGACGGCGTCACCTTATGCATTGTGACGCCGTCACCTCGCCGCTTTTAGGGTTCCCGGATGACCTTCTTGACGCCGTCCCTCTTTAGCTCTTCAAAAATCCATTCTGGCTTATCAAGGCTTGACGCCGTCGGACCTATAACGTGACGCCGTCCCTCTTTGATTTAAGCCGTGACGCCCTTGATTTAGTTAAAGCGTGACGCCGTCAGAATTCTCATGCAAACTCACTGGCCCGTCATGAGTAAATTTCACATCCAACTTTTCTTGCCAAGGCATGACGCCGTCTGGAGTTAATGTTGACGCCGTCAAAGGTGACTTTCAGCACAATTTTGAGACTTTGCCGTTTTCTTCACTTTTATGCTCCAAAAACGTCCAAAATGCCTCCTTTTCCAGATTTCTCCTCAAAAGTACCTAAAATGACAAAAGGAACGATTTAGGGCAATATTTGATCAAATAAATACGATTTCGGGCTTAAATGACCCCTTAAAAGCGGTACACTTTTCGCCTCATCAAATACCCTTACACTTGAGATTTGCTTGTCCTCAAGCAAATGCGCTTTTATTCTAATCAAAATACAAGTTAGGGGTCATTTAATGCAAACATAAAAGTAATTACAACAAATAATCGTTCCACTTCAATCATAATAAGCACGGAGATTACATACTAGCACCTCACAAGTAGTGTTTAGATACTCACATCTCTCAAGTGTCATCAAAATAAATCTCATAAATGAAAACGGAAAATATCTCTCACTACCTGTCATAGCAAATAGATTACCATAGGCTTGGGAAAGGATCGAAAACCTCCTCCACTAGGCGTAAGCACCTAAGATAAACTATCAAAGAGGGCTTTTAAATGGGTTATAACGTTAGGTGTAGGGAAAAGGAAAACACGGTTTTGTTGGATACGGGATATTTTACTGGTGGCGAGTTAAAGATCTTGATCAATTACATGTACTATACAATGTTGCTAAGCCAAGACTAGACTCGATCTTAAGCTAATGAAAGAAAATAACAAAACATAAGCATAAAATAAACATAAAATAAAACGGGATGGTAGTCCGTATGTTTTTTCTATTTTTCTTTTTCTCATTTTTTTGTATTTTTCTTGAAATTTTTTTTTTTTTTTTTTTTTTTTTTTTTTTTTTTTTTTTTTTTTTTGCATACACTTTTACCCTACCATCCAAAATAATACATCATAGGGGCATTGCATCCCCTTACACTTGAACTTTTACATAACTTTACAAATAACTATTCTAATGACTCGAATTAAGATAATTGAAAAACTTGGAGTACTTTTAAAACATTTAGCACATATGGGGGTAATAAATGATGTTCTTCCCCATTACTCCATTACACTAGTACTTTACCCATGAGTCCCAATCGTCCCAAAACAATATGTACAAGGATATGACTCGACTTAGCAACCATGTAATCAATTAGATAATTAACTTGGGTTTAAACAAATGTTGTCACAATAATGCACTAAAGATGAGTGCATACAAGGTAGGCTAAGGCGATTTGGGTGTACATTTAAGTGGGGTGTAACAAATTCTTCCTTTAAGTAAAATGCTTAAAGGTCGAAACGAAAAGATAGGCTCTGAGGGGTGTACTAGGGGTATCGTGTACTAAAAATGAGTACAACGCAAAGGGTGTGGGAGAATTACTTGACCAATGTTGCCAAAGTAATTATAACAAAAACACAGGTGTAAAACATGGGTTAATCCTAATGCCTCTTATCATGTAGTAAATCTAACTACACGAATGTAGTCTCACTTGTGGCCTCGGAATGGTCCTAACGCAAGTTCTAGAATCTAAGTGCTACCGGTACACACATCATAGCATAAATGCTTTTCCTACCAATTCTAGGGGCGAACCTCACATATTTGGGGGTGGAAAATTTTTTAGTGGTACGGTTTTTGTGCTAGTCATATAATTCCTATCCATGAGACGCTCATTAAGATCAAAGTTTCACTCTTATATGTTGTAAAAAATTTTAAATTTGGCACTAAAATTACCTTAACAAGTATTTCTCTCAGTTTTATTACACATCTACTATTAAACAAACAAAAATCAAGCGCAATTGTATTCTCTAAAATCGTACTTTTACCCTCCCCTTACACTTAAGATGAACATTGTCCCTAATGTTCAAATAACAAGATGTAAAAGAAAAAGTAAAAGAATGAAATCAAATACTCCCCTGATTCGCTCGTTGGATAATGAAATTACACGGTTAAATCTTCCTCCAAAGAGAATGTTGAAGCTCCATGACTAATGCATCGCCATAAGCTTGATTCAAAACATTTCCTTGTCCAAAATAACCTGTTGAACCTGAGAAAACAAACACGAAAACCTGCATAACATCGGCGGGATAAAATCTATATATAAGGATATAATGCTTGTGGAATGATAACCTTGCAGATTCCTGGAGATTATAAGTTGGAGATTTTAATAAAAACTTTTTATGAAAACAAAATTTTCAAAAATTTCTGGAAATTAAATCTGACGCCGTCAGGTTATAACCCCTGACGCCGTCAGAAATGACCTGACAAAAATTTTCGTTTTAAGTTTCCGGAAAATTTCTGGAAAAACCTTTACCTTACTTCCTGGAAATCCTGCAAAACATCATTATGACTCGATACAAGCATTTGACTCAAACAAATACGAATATGTATGTTAATTCAATATTATTACGATTCATGTTAATTTGTGTTCTAATAAACCGATTTAGATTTCCCTTACACTTATCTTTTGCAAAATACCTTTATATGTAGTTAAGACGAAGTTAAAAACAAAATAAAGCATTTTCACAAATTACTTTTGAACATGAATCAATAATGATAAAAATTAAACATACATACGGAAACAAATAAAATCAAATAAACAAATAAATAAACACACAAAGCAAATAAACCATGGGCTGCCTCCCAAGAGCGCTTGTTTTTGTTCGAGTCACGAGCCTGACTCTACCCTTATTTAATGGATAAAGGAGAGGTTTTCCCTACACTTAGGATTAAGTGCGGGTGATAGTAGCGATACACACCAGCTCGGTAGGAGTATGCCACGTGAGGAAAGAGTGGTGGATGAATTATATGCTCAAAGGGGTGTGCTCCTTTCATCATAACCTTGCCTAGTTCACTTTGGTCAATGGGTGATTTTGAGTTTCCTCCTAAAAAGGGATCATCTTCTATCAACTTCGAGAGACTCCTAGTTGGGAATCTATCTTGACCTAAATAAACCCGGTTTAAACCCATAGTGTTTCTTGTGATTAATCATGAATGGGTGATGTAAGTATGAAAGGTTATGGTTCACTCCTATATTAGCTTCCTCACTACAAGGCTTAATGTCTACTACCTTAATCCTAAGACTACCCGGACTATATGTTTTGATGGGTGGATCGGGACCTAATTCAATTCCTAAGTTCACATCTAAGGATGGAAGATTAGGTAACGGTTTTGGTTTAGGCTCCGGTTCATCAAAACTAGGAACTTCCCTAGAACTAAGAGTAAGGTTATCATTATGAGTATTCAAACCTATATGCTCTAGTGGTGCTTGGTCCAAGGGTTCTACCTCAATTGGGGTTCCTAAAGTCTCTTCTACTTCTTCTGAATAAGTCACGGGCGGTGTGTATGCCTCAAATGATGGTAGGACTTGTGGGGTATTTGGCGGGCTTGGATTTTCTACTTTATCATCCATCTTATCAAGATCACCTATATCCTCAACATGTGTTTCATTATAATCCAACCCTAACATTTTCCCAAGTATCTCAAGTGCTTCTCTAGGCATCTTAACTTCTATATCCGAATCATAAGGATCATCCTCAATATTATGACTGCTATATTCAAATTGCCCAAAAGATTCATCATGTGTTTCTTGAGATTCATCATCATCGATCATAAAACCTAGGTCTTTTTGATCAATGTGATCATGTTTGGCTAAATCCTCCATCACATCAAGGTCACCTATGTGTTTGTTTTGTACTATGGCATTACATGACAACCACTTAGGTATCTCAACACTAACATATTCATCCCCAAACAAACTTGTTTCATGATCCTCGAAATTTGTGGTCAATTGACTTGTACTAACGTTTGTTGGGTTGTCTACTATATAATAATATTGGGCACACTCTTCAATAGCTTCCCATGCTTTCTCAGCACTTAATTCCCTAATATCCCTGCCGGCAATATGGTAAATGTACCTTTGGGCTTGTCGGTCGACATGATTGTAAAAGAATTGAGTTAGGGACCAAAAATCGAAGTTATGATGAGGGACTTTTTGGAGTAAATATTTAAAACGAGTCCATGCATCATAGAGAGGTTCATCTTTATGTTGTTTAAACATCAAGATGTCATATGGAGTGGGTGAATTACGTGGTTGGTAGTATGGTGGATTCGCGTTCTCCATAATGGTGAACGGAAGAGTCAATGGAAATTACGAACAAACACACAAAGAAATAAGATAGACTAAAGAAAACCTAGGAAAATAAAATAAAAATCTCACTAGAAAGGAATCTAGTGAGTAGACCTAATAGAAATAAAAATTCAACCTAAACAATAACTATTCCCCGGCAGCGGCGCCAAAAACTTGATGCGTGGGTTTTGCAACCTTACAACAGGTTTTACCTCTCGAGGGATCTCAAGAGGCTTACAACCCCACCAGGCAGTGTACCTGACCGATGTAGTATAGTGTAGTGGTAAGTACGGGGGATTGATCGTTCTCCACAGGGAATAGTGTTCGTTAGGTGTGAAAGGCTACTCTAATTAGGTCTAAGGGTTGAGGAAGATTCTTTTTTATGTTTTTATATTTTATGAAAGCAAGTAAAATCTCGGGTTTTGAAGGAGTGGGCGGAATTAGTTGCTAGTCAACTAACCCAAATTACTACAAATGCAAATAAAATAAATAACTGAAAATAAAAAGTGGTGAGAAACTTATGTGTGGAGAAATGTGTTTACTTAGATTTCCTTACTCCCTAACTATCTTTTACCGGTTAATTAGTGTGTATTAGTCGCGTGGATGACGGGTGTATTCCTTAATACCATTCGTGGGGTGGCGTACTTACTTCCCCAAACTCTACAAGCTCCTACTTCACTCCTATGTCGAGCCGGCTAGGAAGCTCCTAACATGGGATCACTAGAATTCGCTTGTGCATTAAATACAACCATAAAAACCTTTAGTACGCGTTTGGTTCATGTTTCTTAAGACGTTCAAGCAAGTTACCGAATAGGAGGTTAGCCAGTTTTCTTAAGCCTAACATAGATAAACAATCATCCAATACAACTAACAACACACTAACAACCAATAATCAATAGCTAGGTTTCATTAGATCTAAGCAAACACAAGATAAATTTAGCCTAACATGTTAAACAAAAGACAAGCATAAGATAGAATCAAACAACACATAGACATATTGAATGATTAATTGATAACTTATCTTTCAATGAAACATGGAAGATCTCAAGGCAAGAAGCCCTGAAAAAGTAGCTAAAATCGTCTTAGGGTTTTATCCCAAAATTCCACACACTAAGCTCTCTTTTATGACAAAAATTTAGAAAACTATATATAGACTTTGACATCTGACGGCGTCACCTTATGCATTGTGACGCCGTCACCTCGCCGCTTTTAGGGTTCCCGGATGACCTTCTTGACGCCGTCCCTCTTTAGCTCTTCAAAAATCCATTCTGGCTTATCAAGGCTTGACGCCGTCGGACCTATAACGTGACGCCGTCCCTCTTTGATTTAAGCCGTGACGCCCTTGATTTAGTTAAAGCGTGACGCCGTCAGAATTCTCATGCAAACTCACTGGCCCGTCATGAGTAAATTTCACATCCAACTTTTCTTGCCAAGGCATGACGCCGTCTGGAGTTAATGTTGACGCCGTCAAAGGTGACTTTCAGCACAATTTTGAGACTTTGCCGTTTTCTTCACTTTTATGCTCCAAAAACGTCCAAAATGCCTCCTTTTCCAGATTTCTCCTCAAAAGTACCTAAAATGACAAAAGGAACGATTTAGGGCAATATTTGATCAAATAAATACGATTTCGGGCTTAAATGACCCCTTAAAAGCGGTACACTTTTCGCCTCATCAGTGACCAAACCTATAATCATTTTGAAAGAAAGTACTTGTGGGTCTGTAGAAAAGTCCAGGAGCATTCCTTTTCCAACCAGCAGGAACAGACTTACCAGCTGGAACTGGTTTTCCTGCATTAAATGGATTACCACTAGGAAATTCATTTGCCTTAGGGACAAATGGGGGAATATTCTCAACATTTCTCCATATTGATCTAGGTTTTCGTTGTTCAGCACACACACCCATTTTACTCTCATAATAATTACAATCCTTAATTAAATGAGAATAACTTTTACAAACAAAACATGATTTCTTTTTAATCTTTTTGTTCTTACCATGTCTTGTTTTATTACACACAAAAGTCTCACTACCAGAACTTGAAGGTGAACTAATTTTAAAAAACTTAAGTGAACTATTGTCAGGAGGAGCTGTTTTAGAAATGGATTCATCATCAGACACTTTTGTGGGTAAGTCATTAGGCCTGGGTGTGGCAGACTTATCATTTGAATCACAAGTGATATTGACATCAGACTTGGGTTGAGAGGATTTGTCACTGTTAGAACAAGAGACAAAGTCTTTAGTTTCACAGTCTGAAGTAGGCAAGTCTTTTGACTTTTTGCCGTAGGACATGTATGATTCATCTAAGTCTAAGTCAAGGGCTGAGTGGATAGGGACAGGCTTGAAAACACCTCTTATAGGTGGAGGAACTGCATTCATTCCTCCTTCCTTAACAAACTTAACAGGAACTTGATAATCAACTTCCTTAGGTGCAGTGTCAAATATTCTAGGGTTATATTCCCCAACATCATATCCCAACCCTTTCTTACGCCAACCAGACTGATTACCATAGTTAACAAGATATTTTTCTGATTGTTGCCATGAATTTATCCTAGCCACTTCACTATCCAGTTTAGCCTTTAAATCCTGATTTTCTAATTTGATCTTAGCAACTTGAGATTCAGAATATTTAAGTTCATTAGTGGTGTTTTCTAAATCTCTTTGTAAAACCCTTATTTTCTCTTCATAAGCAAGCTGATTTGCTTCATGCCAAGCCTTTTGTTTTTCCACTTTTTTAAGAGCCTTTTTATAAGCTTGAATTTCAACAAATAGTTTATTATATTCAGGCTCAATCTCATCAAACTCCCTTTTTAACTCAGTATATTTAACTTTACTATCCTTTTGCAATTTAGTATATTTAATTTCACAATCAAAAGGACACTCAAGTACCTGAGATGGATGGCCCATCATTCCAAAGTCTCCAGCCACTTGTGTCACAGCACCATATCCAGCTATCATCCCATAGACATGTGCACCTCCAGCATTAGTCACATTTGCCTCACCTTTTGTCTCATGTCCATTAACCATTTCCCTAATTTGAGTGACACATCTTTCCTCATCTTTTCCTTCATCTTGTGACCAGTCTACCCTAGAACGAATAGGTAGGAGGTTTCTAACCTTCATGGCAAATGTCTCAAGAGAATCATCAGGTCCGAATGAAGTCATTGTATGAGGGTTTAAGAGAATGGTTTGAAAAGGTTTCTTCTTTGATACTAACAGCAAAACTGCTCACAGACCAGAATCAATTCCACACAGACTTACACTTGCAGAATACAATGACCAAGTCTCACAAAATTATATCTCCAATCAATGAATGATGTTTTAAACTTTTATGAATTAAGCTACTATTAATTAACTACTAATTACCTACTAGATCTAGAGAGAGAAAGCAAGAGAGAGAAAGAGATGGAAGGGAGATGATTTCACACACTTAGTAACAAAACTTCTTAATTCATCAACCAACAACCCTCTCCCTAAGGATGGGAGGGGTATTTATAGTTTTACATGGAAGAGGGCATGTAGCCCTAATTCTCTTAACTAATACATCATTAAACATAATAAACTAAATAAACGACACAGCCCATGGGCCTTCTACACGGGCTGGGCCTAATAACAAACCTAAAGGCCTAAGCAACCTAATACAAATGATCAATACTTGAAATATTACAAAACGTGTTCCCAACAATCTCCCCCTAAGTATTGGTCATCAAGGTTGCTTGACGTCGTCTTTGCTTCTTTGGCTTTGACGTCTTCATAATCTTTGTTCTTTGTTCTTGATAGTGATGTGATATGATATGGTGGTGGTCTGCCGTATTCCAATGATCTTTTGATTCTGGTGTCTTCGTGTCCTCTCCATCATGTTCATATGACTTGTGACTTTCGTTCTTCAACTTGTTCTCACTTCTTCAATCTTTAACATATGAAAGGTTGTAGCGCTTGAACTTAGACTTTTCTTAAACATATTCTGAACTTTTGATGATTCTGAGTCTTGGTGAGAACTAATCTTCAGGACATGAACATGATGGAGTCTTGGTGATGGTTGAATTCCAGGTCTCCAAGCTCCTCAGCAGCAGCAGCAGCACGAACCAACCGGCACTTACAGGCTCATACTTCAAGATCGTCAACAGCATAGTGTGAAGACTTTCTCTAATCCTTGCCCAGGCCGTTCTGAACCGGATACCCCCGAGAGGGCTTACACGGACACACCGAAGTGCACCCACGATTTAGGGAGTCGCTGGAGATCACCCCTCTACTGTAGACCGTTTGGAACAAACACTAAGCGTAACCCTCAAGGAGTTACCAAAGTGACCTGCTGTCAGAGTTGTTTGATGTTGCTCTGGCAGGGTTTCCATTCAATCATTGATAATCACAATTGTGACTTTTCTCATGAATGTTCTCGGCAGATTGCTAAGATCTGCGAAGGACACTTTCTTAATTTTACATCTGCTGCCCATGATGTAGAACAGCAGAGTAATACTAAGTGTACCTAAGAGATCTTTTTATGAATCACATGGCTCTAGACTCAATTAGTGCACATTTGTTTGGTCATCGGAGGCGTGGAGCAGATTGCCTCCTTTTCAATATCAACACTCTCGTAATGAGAGGTCGATAGATTATGAAGGGTTCTCCGTGTGAATGAAACAAATGTCTTTTGAGAGACACTTGAGTAGCTTAGAAGGTTTAGTGCAGTGCGTCACTGGGTCCATGACGACTTTGATCTTCAATACCGGTGATTCTTGATCAACCAGTAGATTATGTATTGAACCCGGTGTCTGCCCTAAGGTTGAACAAATGGAGGGCTATTTTTTTTCACCCTTTTCTTTTGCTTTTCTTTTTAATTCTTCAACCCCTTCTTTCTCTGTTCATTCATTTTCTCCTTTTTTTTTCATATCATACCTAGGACTTTCTAGTTCTAAACTATTGGTATTGTCCTTGGGTAGATCCCTCCGGCTTTGGCGGATCATAGGACGGTTTTCCCTAACCTTAGTCACCTTATAACTCCATGACTATCCTAATGATGCCATAAAAACAAACCTTTTGAAAATCTCTCAAAGTGTTTATGATTGTAAAACTCATTTTATTAATACTTTGAGAGTTTTGTTATTTTCAGAAGAACTCCCCCTTAACATATGCTCATATTCGTTTAAGTAAAATCTGCACATGTCGGGAAGAGTTGGCACTTTTTTTGAATTGATAGATTTTCAGTGAACCTGATCATCGCGAGACACGCTTACATCACCAGTTGGACTGGCTTGAAATTATTACCCGTCCAGATCCGATTCAAAGATCATCGCTCGAAATTGGTACATTCTACTCAGACATATCCTTTGCGAGACACGCTTACATCACCAGATAAACTGGCTTGAAATTATTACCCGTCCAGGATATATCTTTTCAATTACTGACTTTTGTTGTCGTCAATTCGAGGGTCAATTCTTGAGTCTTACACTCATGAGATAACATCGTTGCTTCCACCATATTTTAATCACATTTTCATTCTCCCCCTCAAAAATAGCATAATAATGTTGTTTTTGATAAACTTTTGATTAAAATATGCTCTTTTTGAGGTGTTTGTGGAAGAATGTTAAGAACGTTTGTAGATTTTGGAACAAAGATTTTTCAAATACTCCCCCTTAACAAGGGAGTACTTGTCCTTATGAGCAGAATGTTTGAAAAAAAATTTAGAAAAACATTCTGGTTTTAATTCTGCTCATAAGTAAGAAGCTTTCGCTCCTTTTTCAGGATTGAGGCACTGAAGCGTACCTCAGGGTCCTTTCTTTACAAGAGCGGGTTGTACACTGTTATGTGTGCACAAGCCGTAATGGTTAAGCGCGGGTTGTAAGCTGAAATACTTACAAGCCATTGAAGATTTTTTAGGATAAGTGCTTGAGAAAAAAAAATTATTTATTAAGCACTTTCCTTTCTTAAAAGCACGGGTCCTGAACTGATGTGTTCAGAAGCCATTTTGGTTTTAGGATTAGACAACAACCTTGGGAACCCATTTAAGCACGGCGCCAACGGGTTTACCATATTTTGAAATCCATTTGTAAGCTGTGTCAATCCTTTTCAAAGAAGTTGAATTCCAACGCGGACTGAAAACTGGTGTTTTATTTTGAAATAACGCTCGTGGAATCAACGGTGATTTAAAACTCTTTTTCTTTTGAAAATTGTTTAAGAAACCCGGTGTTTCTCTTGGAGTTTTAAAACTTTAAGAAGAAGATTTCCATCTAGAGTTGAACCTCATGGGTTCTCTTTGAAGATTTGTTTTTGTGATAAATGGAAACCTTCCGGTATTTGGAATGTTCAAAGCCGAGTCATTCTTATGTTGCAGCGAAAGCATTTCTGATATTGAATATTTGAAAGGTTTTGAACGACTTTGCTTTGGTCTCCACACTTGCTTTACCGATGTAAAACGAGAGTATGGAGTTTGAAAAACTCGATTCTTTTCATTTGAAGCTTTTGGGGTTTTTAAACAACATTGTTTTGGTCTCCACACTTGCTTTACCGGCGTAAAACAAGAGTGTGGAGTTTCAAAAACTTGAGTCTTATCTTTTTAGACATTTAGATTTGAAAACTTTTGAGAAGTAAGTGTTTCAGAAAAACTTGATTTCTTTGAAAACTTCCTTCCTTTTTGCAAAGAATAGGTTGTAAACTGGGAAACCTTTTTCGAAAATGGTCTTGAAGATTCACCCGAGTAAACCTTCTTCGAAACACTCACTTCTGTTGATGAAAAATTTGAGATTGGAGCTTTTCCTTTTGATTGGATAAGAGACTCTGTTGGGTCTAAAATGCTGCTGATTCGAGGAACACAACTCTGCTGGATAGTTATGTGACTCTGTTGATTAGCACAAGAACTCTGCTGTTTTGATAACTCTGCTGTTTTGGTATAATAGGCATATTGTAACTCTGTTGCTAGCTCACGAGGACTCTGCTGCTAGAAGGATTACTCTGCTGCTTATTAATTATGTAAAGTATGTTAAGATAAGTATAGAAAAGATACGTATGAATATTTTTCTTGTATAGGAAGTCTTGTAAACCGACTAGGACTCCTTACGCTATAAAAGGAGGTTCTAGGGTTAGAGTTAGATGTCGATTGATTGATTATCTTAGCATACGTATTATTGTTTTTTCACTTCAAGGTTTCTTGTAACCCTATTGCTATTCAGAGCAATCGTATTAATATATTGAAGTGTTGTTTGATAATTTGTTTGTGTTTATTCTTCTTAAGATCAAGTATTAGTTTCCGCATAATATTTGATATACAACTCAAGATCAGTTTCTATACCTATTACCTTAGATTTATCTAAAGTAATTAATAAGATCGTGAAGCTCAACTGGGATCAACAAGTGGTATCAGAGCTTGGGGAGCTCGTTACCTAGGGATTCACAAAGTTTATTGTCCAAGAAGATGCAATTTTAATAAAGGTACGATTTGGTTTGTAATGGTATATACGGACTAATTTTTTTTTGGGTATCGATCTATGAAGGCTCAAAAGAATATATCGTGTGTCAGACTCAAGAATTAAATTCAATTGTACCTCGTACAATTTAATATTGTGTGACGATATGATTTTTTTTTATTAACTGTTGGAGCAGACACAAGAGCAAATGCAGTATTGGTCAGTTGTCAGATCGTGAGGTCAATGCTCGTACAGTATTTAGTTTGTCACTTTTTGGCTTTATTCGAATATTGATTATATTATTGTCGGTTGTGAAAGATTTTAATATGTGGGTGTTTGTCGCTTGTGGTTTATTATCTTATACTGATTTCGATAAAGTGAGTCAGAGCAGTAATGAAGATTCCACCTGAAGTAGCAGATCAGTATTTGGTATTTAATTGGGATTACACAGTGCTGTTCCGCTTATTACTCTGCTGCTGCATATATTTTACTCTGCTGATATGTTATTTCACTCTGCTGTTTGTTATATGACTCTGCTGTTCAATGTGAATTTACTCTGCTGTTACGCATATTGACTCTGCTGTTGGACTTACTCTCTGCTGCTACGTTATTGCTGGGTTTACATGATTGATACTTGCATTATTTACGAGCAGTGAGGGGAAGTAAGTATGGTTATTGGTTTACACACACATAGGGGAAGTTCACACACACAAGGAGTTTGTTTATTTGTTCTTAAAAGATTTAAAGGCTCGCATTAATTTTCTTATTGGAGGAGAGGATTATTTATTATTTCTTTGATGATGCGGTTGAATTTATCAAGGTTGTGTCTTAGCATACCTTTCAGGTGAGGTAACTTGTTTGTTCGTTCAAGTGACTCGAATTGACAAAACACTTGAAGGAGTTACGTTATTTGTGCTCAGTGGTTGTTGTCAAGAGATTGCGGTCTCCCTATACGTTAAGTATACGTTCGAAGTCGTATTTAGTACAAGGCATAAGACACAGGGTTGGTTTCTTCTACTTCAACATCAAATTGGTAATGATATTTTTCTTCAACAATATATACAGCCTACTGATTTGAAGAATCATTTTATGTACATGCACCACTCGAGGGGAAGTTGTTTGATTTTTACTGCTATTGATCGTTATTACTACTACTAGTTGGAGTTTCTATTGTTTTGGATTCATTATTCGTATTTGAGCTTCATGGAGGGCAATTTGAAACATTGGACGACTTGGATTGGAAGTTTGTGATATTGGTTAGTGGTGGTCAAGATCATATTTTCATACGTACCCTATTTGTTGATAACAAAAAAGGGAAGAGATGTGGTGGTGGCATGGCATGGTTTAAGGGGAAGACAGTTTGTTTCATTCAGGGAGATGATTACATCTCAACTTCTGCTACTTCATCTAGGGAAGTTCGTACACGACTTTGTTTGTTTTGTCATCATCAAATAGGGGAAGATTGTTGGGTTTTATAGATTTGATGTGACAAAATAAATAAAAGAATGAAACAAGAAGGACTAAAGATGACAAAGAGAGAAAGCTACAATGATACAGGAAATAACTTATTCTTATCTCTTTGTAAACCCTAGCACTCTCTATTATATAAAGAGAGGCAGGGTACGTAGTTTATTAAGTCTTCCACAATGTAAATATCAGAAAGGGGTGTGTGTGTTCTAGGGCATATGTCTTGTAAATGCCTAGAACTAGTTTGTGTTCGTATTCCTCCAAGATGAAAGGTGTCTTTGATCCTGTTACAAGTTTAGTGTAACCGTTCTATTGTGATCGAATAGAATTTGGAGGTGATGGTGTTTGGTAAAACTTTGTGTCAATAACAATTGTTTTGTTCTATTCCGCTATGCATATTGTTCATTGTTATTGTTAAACCCTAAGGCTCAAAACGATCCAAGGAGTCTAACAAACTCCTAGTTTCTACAATTGGTATCAAAGCTTGGGGAGCTCGTTACCTAGGGATTCACAAGGTTTCCGTCGATAAAGAAGCAGTTTGATATTAAGGTTTTATGCGGCTGCTGTTACATGAATTCTATTGGCAACAAAGGTATTTTAAATTGACAATTCGTTGTTTTGTTTGTCGTATAATTAATTGCAATGGTAAATTAATGATGTCGTTGGGGTTATTCGTTCAAAGTGTGGTTAATTAAAGTTGTCATGTTCTGCTCGTACTGATGTGTCTAACGCTATTCTGATTGGTCAAATCTTTATCAATTGTGGGGTCGATGGAATTTTATTAATTCGTCTGTGTGGGAATTGATTGGTCAAGGTTTCACTGTGGTCAACGATTCAAAGTTTGGTGATTGGCGCACGTGATTGGAAGTAAGGTTCAATTGAATTTTCGATTATTATACATTTAAATCCGTCGCTAAATTGGTGTCTAGTATAAAGCGTATTTGTCGACATGTGGAAGATTAATTGTTTGTCGCTTATGGTCAGTGGATCACATTTATTGCAAGTTGGAGCAGATAAAGTATTTGGTATTTAATTGGGATTACACAGTGCTGTTACGCTTATTACTCTGCTGCTGCATATATTATACTCTGCTGCTTAGTTATTTTACTCTGCTGTCGGTGGTAATTTTACTCTGCTGCTCGACATATATCACTCTGCTGTTACGCATATTGACTCTGCTGTTGGACTTACTCTCTGCTGTTTCGTTATTGCTGGGTTTACATGATTGATAGTTGCATTATTTACGAGCAGTGAGGGGAAGTAAGTATGGTTATTGGTTTACACACACACAGGGGAAGTTCACACACACGAAGAAGATTGTTTTTGTTTATTTGTTCTTAAAAGATTTAAAGGCTCGCATTTATTTTCTTATTGGCGAAGAGGAGTTTTTGTTATTTCTTTGATGATGCGGTTGAATTTTTCAAGGTTGTGTCTTAGCATACCTTTCAGGTGGAGGTAACTTGTTTGTTCGTTCAAGAGACTAAGAATTGACAAAACACTTGAAGGAGTTACATTGTAGTGCTCAGTGGTTGTTGTCAAGAGATTGCGGTCTCCCTATACGTTAAGTATACGTTCGAAGTTGTATTTAGTACAAGGCATAAGACACAGGGTTGGTTTCTTCTACTTCAACATCAAATTGGTGAAGATTATTTTTCTTCAACAGTATATAAAGCCTACAGATTTGAAGAATCATTTTATGTACATGCATCACTCGAGGGGAAGTTTTTTTACAGTTTATTCATTCTCTATTTGTTGATAACAAAAAGGGGAAGAAATATTGTGATGGCATGGCATGGATTAAGGGGAAGACAGTTTGTTTCATTCAGGGAGATGATTACATCTCAACTTCTCTACTTCGTCTAGGGAAGTTCGTACACGACTTTGTTTGTTTTGTCATCATCAAATAGGGGAAGATTGTTGGGTTTTATAGATTTGATGTGACAAAATAAATAAAAGAATGAAACAAGAAGGACTAAAGATGACAAAGAGAGAAAGCTACAATGATACAGGAAATAACTTATTCTTATCTCTTTGTAAACCCTAGCACTCTCTATTATATAAAGAGAGGCAGGGTACGTAGTTTAGTAGGTCTTCCACAATGTAGATAATAAAGGTGTGTGTGTGTGTTTAGGCGTATGATTATAAACGCCTAAACAAGTTGTTCATAGCCTCCAAGATCAAAGGTGTCTTTGATCCTGTTACTGTTGTTGAGTAACCATTCTATTGTGATCGAATAGAATTTGGAGGTGATGGTGTTTGGTAAAACTTTGTGTCAATAACTGTGATTCGTTTTAATTCCGTTGTGCATATTTATTCATAGTTATTGTTGAACCCTAAGGCTCAAAACGATCCAAGAACTTAATTGATGATGGCGTGCATAAGTTCTATCAGGTGGTATCAGAGCTTGTGATCTAGAAACTGGTACCAAGAAGAATTTTTGAATACAAGATCTACTAATCATCACAGTAAGCAATGGATTCCGACTCTACACATATGGTTACTGCATCAAGGGTTCCCATGCTCAAGACTGGAGAGTATGAGATCTGGAAGATGAGGATTCAACAATACATAAGAATGGTTGATTACTCACTTTGGGAAGTTGTTCTTGAAGGCGACAAAGTGCAAACCAAGACTGCTGCTGGATCAGTCTTGACTCTCAAGACAAGTGAGGAGAAAGCACAGAGAAGGTTGGAGGTTAAGGCTCACAGTATTCTCATGATGGGAATACCTAATGATTATCAATTGAGCTTTAATCATATTGAGTCTGCTAAGGAGTTATGGGAAGCAATCGAACTTCGATTTGGTGGTAATGAGGCTACCAAGAAATCAAGAAAGAATCTACTGAAGCACCAGTTTGAGACTTTTTCTGCTTTAAGTTCTGAGAACATTGAAGGAACTTATGATCGACTTCATAAGTTAACCAGTCAGATGGCTCTTTTGAAGATTAATGTACCTCAAGAAGATGTCAATCTTAAGTTTCTGAGAAGTCTATCGTCTGAATGGAACACTCATACAGTGGTTTGGAGACATAAGGAAGATTTTGATACTATGACATTGGATGATCTGTACAACAACTTGAAGGTGTATGAATCTGAAGTCAAAGGATTGTCAAGCACATCTTCTACCACAAATAATCTTGCTTTTGTTTCCTCAAACAGCAAGAATACTGGTAGACATCAAGAACAGCACTCTGCTGCTGGTGCTTTTGCTCCTGCTGTTGGTTCACATGACTCTGCTGCTGACTCTGCTAACACCAACACCATCAGTGATGCTGCAATTTGTGCTTATTTGGCTGAACTTACTACAAGTACTTCAGTCATGCCTCAAGATCTGGATGAACTTGATCCTGATGATGTTGAAGAGATTGACATGCAATGGCAGTTTGCAATGTTAACAATGAGGGCAAGAAGGTTTCTTAAGCGAACTGGAAAAGAGATGAAGTTCAGAAGGAACAAAAGTGTGGGATTTGACAAGTCAAAGGCTGAATGTTTCAACTGCAGAAAGAAGGGACACTTTGCAAGAGAATGCAAAGCACCAAAAAGAAACAATGAGAATTTCAAAAAGTCTGCTGATGAAGAGCCAAATTCTACTACTGCTATGGTATCATGTGATGGGTTAGGTGATTTTGATTGGAGTGATCTTGCTGAGGATGGTCCAAATTGTGCATTGATAGCAGAAGAGGAACCTGAAGTACAGCATTTTGCTCTCATGGCCTATTCTTCTTCTGGATCAGACTCTGAGGTATCCAATGATTCAACTTGTTCTTTTAAATCATGTTCTGATAAAATTGAGATGCTTAAGTCTAGCTATGGAAACCTTAAAAAGGAAAATGATACAATTAAGCTAGATAATCTTAGTTATGCATATGGTTTAAAGAACTTAGAAGAGAAGCTAGAATTTTATAAAAAGGCTGAAATTGAATACCTTGATCAGATCACTGTCTTGAAAAATGAAATTATCATGAAAGATGATGAGATTAAGGTTCTTATGGAAAAAGTAGAACAGGCTGAACAGGCTAGAGATTCAGCTAAGAGTGAGACTGAAAAACATGTTGTTATGATAGAAAAACAACAATTTGCCACTGACATTCTCAGTAAACCATTAGGAAGACACTTTAATGGTTTAGGATATAATGCTGTTTCTCATCCTAATAAACTTAGTGCCAATGCTCCTCCTACTAGGACATTAACTTTCATATCTGAGTCTGGAGCTAAACCTGTAGGTGAAACTAGTAAACCTGTAGTTGAAACTAGTGAAAATGAAATAGAGTCACCTAAGGTTGAGGTAAAGAAGTATGAACAAGCACCCCTGATTGAAGATTGGGTGTCTGACAGTGATGATGATGAAGTAGAATCTGATTCAACCCCTAAGAACAAAAAGGAAGAAATTCCTTCTGTTGTTGAATCAAAAGTACCTAGGGCTAAAAAGGTTGATTTTGTTAAGCCTAGGTTTGGTAAAGGTATCTCTAGGAAGATGGCTGAGTATGAAAACACACCTAGAGTATATCATAAAAGAACAAATAACTTGCCTAGGGGAAACCAGAGAAATTGGAACAACCTAGTTTCACACAAATTAGGTACTGATTTTCAATTACTTAAGAAGGCATGTTATTGCTGTGGTAGCTTTGAACATTTGCAAGATGAGTGCTATAAGAAACCAGCTTGGAACCAATACACTAGGATGAACCATAGAAACTCTGCTAGAAAGACTCACCCTCACCCCAAAAGAAACATGGTTCCTAGGGAAGTTTTGATGAGAGATGGTACTTTTAGAGTTATCTCTCCTATTGCACCAACAGTGCCCATAAAGAAGGATATAGTTGATTATGTTGTTAAGGCAAACTCTGCTGTTAAGGCAAACTCTGCTGTTATGGCAGACTCTGCTGTTTTGCCTAAAGTTGTTACTGATACTGTTGTGGGCAATCATTTTTATGCTGTTAAAGCCTCAGCTTGCTGGGTCTGGAAACCAAAAGTTAAAGTTTTAGATCATGTTCTCAGACACAGCAGTGCATCAATGCAGTTGAAGAAATTTGACTACTTTGATGCACAAGGTAGATCCAAGTCAGTAATGGCTTGGGTCCCCAAGAGAAACTAATTCTCTTACTTTATGTGCAGGGCAATCTACAAAAGGAGCTAAAGGACAAATGTATTTTTGATAGTGGATGCTCTTCACATATGACTGGAGACCAAAGCAACTTGGAGAATTTTGAAGCTTTGGATGGTGGTTATGTGGCCTTTGGGAATGACCCTAAAGGAGGAAAGATTGTTGGTAAAGGAATGATAAGAACTGGAAAGTTGGATTTTGAAAAAGTGTATTTGGTGAATGGCTTAAAGTTCAATCTTTTTAGTGTCTCACAAATGTGTGACAGGAAGAATTTTGTTCTTTTTACCGACACTGAGTGTCTTGTTTTGTCTCCTGACTATAAGATACCTGATGATAAATTGGTGCTTCTTAAAGTTCCTAGACATGACAATATATACAGTGTGGATATAAAGAATATTATTCCCAAAAGAGATTTGACTTGTCTGTTTGCCAAAGCCACTGTTGATGAATCCAAACTATGGCACAGAAGGCTTGGACATCTGAACTACAAGGCTATCAACAAGTTGGTGAAAGGGAACTTGGTCAGAGGATTACCTTCAAAGGTGTTTGAGAATCCTGAAGTATGTGTTGCTTGTCAGATGGGAAAGCAACATAGAGCATCTTGTAAGTCCAAATTGGTGAATTCTATAACTGAACCTTTGTTTATGTTACACATGGACTTATTTGGACCTACTTATGTGCATAGTTTGAATAAAAAGATGTATGGCTTAGTGGTCACTGATGATTTCAGTAGGTTTACTTGGGTATTCTTTTTAGCAACTAAGAATGAGACAGCTGGCATTCTTAAGGCTTTTATTACAAGGATAGAAAACCTATTTAATCACAAGGTTAAAATCATCAGATGTGACAATGGAACTGAATTTAAGAATCAAGTGATGAATCTGTTCTGTGAGGAAAAAGGGATAACTAGACAATTTAGTGTGGCTAGAACTCCTCAGCAAAATGGTGTGGCTGAGAGGTGAAATAGAACATTGATTGAAGCTGCTAGGACTATGTTGTCAGAGTCTAAGTTACCCACTATCTTTTGGGCTGAAGCAGTCAACACTGCTTGTTATGTGCAAAATAGAACTAAGATAGTTAAACCTCACAATAAGACCCCTTATGAGTTATTGCATGGTAGGAAACCACTGATAGATTTCTTTAGACCATTTGGGTGTCCTGTTACTATTTTAAACACCATTGACCACTTAGGCAAGTTTAGTGAGAAAGCAGACATAGGTTACTTTGTTGGATACTCTACTGAAAGTAAGGCTTTTAGGGTTTTCAATCAAAGAACTGGGCATGTGGTGGAAAATTTGCATGTTAGAATTAGAGAAACCACACCTAATGTTGATGGTAAAGGACCTGAGTGGATGTTTGATATTGATTCTTTAACCAAGAGTATGAATTATCAACCAGTCATTGCAGGTACTACTAACATGTCTGCAGGTACACAAACTAACCCCAATGCAGGTACACAAGCAAAGAAGGATGAAACTGCAGAGGAGTTTGTTTTGATTGAAAGGAGCACATTTGATCAGTACTTCACTCCAACTGATAAAGAGGGAAAAAGTTCAGATGATGCTGCTGTTCATAAGGAAGTACCAAAGGTTAATGTAGAAGGTGTTGATAAACCTTCTCATGATGTCAAGAATGATGATAAGGAAAGGAATAAAGAGTCAGAAGTTGATGGGCAACAAGGGAATACTCATAGCAGCAGTTCTTTCAACTCTGCTGCCAGGCCAAAACACTCTGCTGTTAAGCCAAAACACTCTGTTGTTAAGGTAAAACACTCTGCTGTTAGGTTTGGTGACTCTGCTGCTATGCCCAAGGACTCTACTGCTGATAAAAATGGTGATTCTGATGATGATTCTGCTGATGAGATGCCTGTATTAGAAGAAGTATATGTGGATACTGATGATGAAGTTGTTGATGTTTTTGGTGCTGAAGGTGATTTATCAAATTTAGAGACTGATATACCTGTTAGTCCCACTCCTACAACAAGAATCCACAAGAATCATCCAAAGGAGCAGATCATTGGTGATGTTCACTCTGCTGTTCAGACTAGAAGTAAATCAAAAGGGTTGAGTGATTTGCTTGATCAGGGATTGTTTGCTCAAACACTTAAGAAGAGAAATAGCCGCAAGGATCTACAGAATTGCATGTTTGCCTGTTTCTTATCTCAGGAAGAACCCAAGACCATTCACAAGGCAATGAAAGATGAAAGTTGGGTTGAAGCTATGCAAGAGGAGTTGCTGCAGTTCAAGCTTCAAGAGGTCTGGACATTAGTTGATTTGCCTAATGGAAAAAGGGCAATTGGTACAAAATGGGTGTTCAGATGTAAAAGAGATGAGAGAGGTATTGTTGTAAGAAACAAGGCTAGATTGGTGGCTCAGGGATACACTCAGGAAGAAGGAATTGACTATGATGAGGTATTTGCTCCAGTTGCAAGATTGGAGGCTATCAGACTTTTCTTAGCATATGCCTCATACAAGAATTTTCCTGTGTATCAAATGGATGTGAAAAGTGCTTTCCTGTATGGAAAGATACCTGAAGAGGTTTATGTGATGCAACCACCTGGGTTTAAAGATCCTAAGTATCCTGATAGGGTCTACAAGGTGAAGAAAGCACTGTATGGACTACATCAAGCTCCTAGAGCTTGGTATGACACCTTATCTCAGTATTTGTTGAATAATGGTTTTAGCAGAGGAACCATTGATAAAACATTGTTCATTAAGAAAGACAAAAAGGATATTCTACTTGTTCAGGTTTATGTAGATGATATCATTTTTGGGTCTACAAATAAGGTGTTATGTGAAGGATTTGAGAAGCTTATGCACAGTAGGTTTGAGATGAGTTCTATGGGAGAACTGACTTTCTTTTTAGGACTTCAAGTTAAGCAGATGTCAGATGGGATTTTTATTAGCCAAGACAAGTATGTGGCTGATATGTTGAAGAAATTTGGCTTCAAGGATGTTAAGGCAGCCAAGACACCCATGGATAAAAATAAACCTTTGCTCAAGGATGAAGATGGGGTAGAGGTTGATGTGCATCTGTACAGATCAATGATTGGCTCATTGATGTATCTGACTGCTTCAAGGCCAGATATCATGTTTTCTGTGTGTGCTTGTGCTAGATTCCAAGTGTCCCCAAAAGTTTCACACTTGGAAGTAGTCAAAAGAATTTTTAGGTATCTAAAGGGTCAACCAAAACTGGGTCTTTGGTATCCTAATAATTCACCATTTGACTTGATAGCATACTCAGATAGTGACTATGCTGGAGCTACTATGGACAGAAAATCAACCACTGGAGGCTGTCAGTATCTTGGTCATAGGCTGATCTCTTGGCAATGTAAGAAACAAACAGTGGTGGCTAATTCGACAACTGAAGCAGAATATGTTGCTGCTTCTAGCTGATGTGGACAAGTGCTCTGGATTCAGAACCAATTGCTGGATTATGGGTACAATTTTATGAACACAAAGATTTTCATTGACAACAACAGCACAATGTGTATTATCAAAAATCCTGTTTTTCATTCTAAAACAAAACACATAGAGATAAGACATCATTTTATTCGAGATTGTTATGAGAAAAAGTTAATTCAAGTGGTTAAAATTCATACTGACAACAATGTTGCTGATTTACTTACAAAATGTTTTGACATAAGTAGATTTCCGTTTCTAGTTGCTAGTATTGGCATGATCAATCTTTAAAACTTTTAACTATCTTATCTCTGTACGTTTTTGTAAAGTTTTGTAAGGATTTGTGCTGTTGATTAGTCATTATCTGGTGTTTTGGTTAAAGTCTGCTGTTTGGTTGTTTCTTGTTATGTCTACTCTGCTGCTATTATGGTATATTCTTGCTTGTGTTTGTTGTTTGCTACTAACCTTTTGCAGATAAATAAACATACACAATCAAGTCAAGCATGAAAAGAGGAAGTTCATTGATAATAAAGGAACAAGTACATCATACAGTCAAGCTATTCAAAAGGAAAGATCAAAAGACATCAAGATACTAAAGTTCCACAACCTAAATCCTAGCAAAGTCAGGCATGACCTTGCTACGCGGTCCCCTAGTGCCCATGGCTTCAAACACCCTTGGACAGGGGAGTGCAAGTACTACTGGACGAGGAGGTGGACTCTGCTGCTGGTTTGATGAGGGAGCTGCTTTCTTCTGCTGCTTGTTCTTCTTTGGCACAGAGGGTTTCTTCTCAACTGTACTTGGCTTTGGATGAGGCATGTGGACGCTCTTTGCAAAGGCGGTGGCGGCATTCTCCATTTGTTTCTGCAGTTCAGCGGTCAACGGATGTTTTGGAGGAATGATCTCCCAGGCCCCTTGGTAGTAAGTCATTGATTTAGGCCACTTTGCTGTTTCCTCATCGCTTGAATCTTCAAACGAAGATGGTGTTGATGGGAGTGGATCGGAGTATGAATCTTCCATGACTGCTTTTCCTTTTTGTTGTGATGTTGATGCTTTCTGCGGAAAGTAAATTGCCCACCCTTGTGAGTCATTGGATGAGGAGTCAGAGGAGATCTCGATGATTGGAGTTTTTGAAGAACTCATTGATGTTGGATTGATTTTGAGTTAGGGTTTGCGAATTGGGATTTGTTAAAGAGATTAAAGGATTTATGGAATTGAATGTGGGGTTGGTATGGTATTTAAGGAGGTAATTTTTGATGATTTTGGGAATGTTGACTTTAGGTCAACACTTTCATAACTCTGCTGATGAGTTTGAAAGTTGAAGGGTCAAACTGTAACTTTTGGCGCGTTCTTAAACCTAATTGAATCAAAACGGTATCTTTCACCAATTTGATCTCATTACATTTTAATTGCTCCAAATTACATTCGATTTTCACCCAAGAACAACAATTCATATCATTTCACCCAAAAACCCCAAATCAAATGGCTCGAAGAACGTTTCCGGATGAACACAATCAGATAGCATTTCTCAGTAAGGTTACTGCAGCTGATGGATTTTATGAAATTATGGATTTTCTGAGTTCGTCTAAGTTAAGGTATGCGTTAACCGTTGCTCCTACCATTTACATATCACATATGAAGCAATTTTGGTCAACTGTTAAGTTGGATGTACTAGATGGTGAGGAACGATTGATAGGTAGTGTAGATGGGGAGAATACTGTAGTTAGTGAAACCACAATTAAGAGAAGTTTGCGCTTATCAGGCATATCAACACCCCCTACCATTACCTCAGAAACTGTTATGACTGAGCTTGAGAATATAGGATATGAGAGACCTGAGGTTGGTGGTCCATTATTGAAAGGTCGTCTCTGTCCACATTGGAAGTTCTTGCTACATACACTTCAACACTGCTTATTTCCCAAAATAGGTGGATGGAATGAGTTTAGTGCTTCTCAAGCTATGGCTTTAGTGTGTTTAGCTACAGGGCAGCCCTTTGATTTTTCTGCTATGATATTTGAGGGGATGAAAAAGTTTGTTAAGAAGAAGTTTTACTTGTACCCAAGGTTTCTACAACTTATTATAAACAGACAACTAAGGGAACCATTGAGGCATGTAAATGTTGAGCCCTGTAGTAGAATGGCTATCAAGATGTTTGCATTTTTAAAGAAGAATGGGAAAGGATTTTCTGGTGTTATAACTCCCTTAACTGAGCATATCTTGAATGTAGTGACTGCAGAGAATGAGGATGAAGAGGCTGGAACACCCACAGCTTCCCATCACACATCCTCATCTACAAGCGTAAATGAATCATCTTCCACAGAACCGCAACCTACCCAATCACCTAGGATTTCACAAGAGGACATTGTGCACCCTCAGGCCAATGTCAGTATGGTAGCAGATGAGGCTGGTACAGGTGGTGGAGGTACCATGATGGAAGAGGCTGACACTACTGTTTCCAACTTCGTAGTTGAACAGGACAGTGTCAACATAATTAAGACCTCAACCATGGCAACATCATTTGTAGAAGGTTCTCAGGAACCTGATACAGCTGATGGTTACCCCAGCCAAATGGCTTTTATAGGGGGCTCAGATGTTCATCCTAGGGATGAGACTGAGTTTATGTCCCAAGATTCACCTCTCGGAGAAGTTAACACATCTCGAAGTGATGAGGACAGAGATGAAACTATTGAATTGATGAACACTCATGTACATATTGACATTGCAAATGATACACCTCTCGGACCAGGTTACACAGGTCGAAGTGTTGATGCTAGTATTGAACTTGAAACAAATGATTTGACGGCTAAAACACCAGTACAAAATGTCAATTCCAATGATCAACCTCTCGGGTCAGGTTACACAGACCGAAGTTGTGAGGATATCATGAAACAATTGAAAGAATTGACGGATAATTGTACAAAATTGTCAAAGGAGGTCCTTGGTCTGAGAAAGGAATTAAAGACAGTCAGAGCTACTCAAGGTGCTGAAATTAGAAGACTTAAGCTAAGGGTTACACACCTTGAGGGGAGGCTAAAGAAGAGGTCCAAACCAAGTTTGGAAGAGGATGCTTCCAAACAGGGGAGGAATGAACAAGAGGCTGTGGTGAATGATAAGGATCAAGAGGATGTGATAGGTTCAGGGGAGGTTGAAAAGGATTTTGTTGAAAATGTTGGTGAAAAGGGTGACTCTGCTGGTGAAGATCACTCTGCTGGTGAAGATCACTCTGCTGATAGGTTAAAGGTTTCTGCTGATGATACTGAGCAAAGTGCAGGTGTAAAGGACTCTGCTGTTTCAGATGATGAACAGATGACTTTAGCTCAGGTACTGCTGAACATGAACAAAGAAAATAAAACATCCACACCATCACAACAACAAGCTGCTGAATTTGCTGAAGAGCTTGAAAGAAAGAAAAAGTTGGCTGATGAACAAGCTCAAATTGCTCAGGATGAAGGATATACAAGAAGTGTTGCAGCTGATGAAGAGAGAAATCAGTCTGAACTTATGGAAAGCACTGCATTTAAAGAAGTTAATCAAGAAGAATTAGATGAACAATTGCAGTATTTCATTGATTCTGATATGATTGTAAGAGGTGAAGCTAGGCTGATATCAAATGATGAGCAGTTGGATGGAACTGAAAAGACAAAAGAGCTTGTTGAGTTTATACTTAGAAAGAATGGACTGACTAAGTGGGAAGAGCTAATTCTAAGGATTAAAGAAGCACAGAAACATGGTTACAAACAAAGATCATCTTCAAGGAAAGCATTGGTTAAAGACATGAAGTACTATTTGAAGAATGCAAGAGGTTATCAGATGAAGGATTTCAAAGGAAAGTCAGATCACTTAATTGAGAAGGAATTTTATGAAACTTATGCTAAGCTTAATCCAAGAAAAGTTTCTGAGAAGAAGAGAAATCTAGAAGTTATGGGATCTGACAATATGAAAGCATCTGGGAGTGGAAGTGTTTCAAAGCCTATAGTATCTGATGTTGAAAAGAAGAAAGAAATTATTGTTGAAGCTGAAGGAATGGTTGAATCCTCAGCTGGTATAAAGAGATATAGGAGGATAGTGAAACAGGTTAGTAGAAAGAAGAGAAGAACACAGTCAGTAGTGATGAGTGATTCGGATAAAGAGGAGAAAGAGAATAGTGATTCAGAGAAAGAAGAAGTAACTGCAGAAGATATGCAAGGGATTATGCATCTCACAGTTCATGAACCTCAAGAAGAACCT
Organism: Artemisia tridentata subsp. tridentata; assembly: GCA_021014915.2. Classification (NCBI taxonomy): domain Eukaryota; kingdom Viridiplantae; phylum Streptophyta; class Magnoliopsida; order Asterales; family Asteraceae; genus Artemisia; species Artemisia tridentata. The sequence goes on along the minus strand of CP139501.1, from coordinate 11,691,050 downwards.
GAGTTACTTGATGAAGTTCCTTTATCAGTAAAATATCCAATCATTTCCTATTCACATGATGTTCTAAGTGATGGTCAAGTATGCTGGATAATTGAGAGATCAAATGGTTCAAGAGTGGGGTATATTAGTTTTTCTCAGATGTTGCACTACATGGATAGGGATGATATTACTCAACTCTGGAATTTATACAAGATGAAGTATGGAGATACTAGACCAGAGGTGGTGTATGAGAGACTAAATTATTACTACTTGAAGAACATGTTTGAACCAGATGAGAGAGGTATTGAATGGAAGAAGTTACTAAGCTCTACAGTTCAGAAATGGTATTTATATCAATCTTGTGGAGTTCATCTTTTATCATGCATAGGTGTGTCTGTGTATATTCTTGTGGAGAAAGATTATGTTATCAACAACAGTACATCTATTCTGTATCAAATGTTGCAGCCTGGTAAGTTGACATTACAAAGACCATTTGATGTAGATACTCAAGCAAAAGAACTGATTGAGAAATATAAAAAGTTGTTGGAATCAAAGGTTTCAAAACAGTAAGGTGTTTGGAAGCATCCTCCTGATGGATAGTTGGATTTAAGGAAACTTGATGATTTTTGAAGAAAAATATCAAGTTTAGGGGAGGATTGTTGGGTCTAAAATGCTGCTGATTCGAGGAACACAACTCTGCTGGATAGTTATGTGACTCTGCTGATTAGCACAAGAACTCTGCTATTTTGATAACTCTGCTGTTTTGGTATAATAGGCATATTGTAACTCTGTTGCTAGCTCACGAGGACTCTGCTGCTAGAAGGATTACTCTGCTGCTTATTAATTATGTAAAGTATGTTAAGATAAGTATAGAAAAGATACGTATGAATATTTTTCTTGTATAGGAAGTCTTGTAAACCGACTAGGACTCCTTACGCTATAAAAGGAGGTTCTAGGGTTAGAGTTAGATGTCGATTGATTGATTATCTTAACATACATATTATTGATTTTTCACTTCAAGGTTTCTTGTAACCCTATTGCTATTCAGAGCAATCGTATTAATATATTGAAGTGTTGTTTGATAATTCGTTTGTGTTTATTCTTCTTAAGATCAAGTATTAGTTTCCGCATAATATTTGATATACAACTCAAGATCAGTTTCTATACCTATTACCTTAGATTTATCTAAAGTAATTAACAAGATCGTGAAGCTCAACTGGGATCAACAGACTCAAACTTTTTCATTTTCATTGATTCAATCTTTTGCAAAACATTTTCAAACTTTTTATCGGCGAATTCAGACAATTGAGATTTCAAATCTTCAGTCTCTTTTTGTTTCATGTTTGAGTTTTGTGTCTGAACTCGTGAACTTTTGATTGAATCAAACAGATTATTGTAACTTAGTTTCAAATGCTCAATTTCTTTTTCGTACTCAAACATTTTATGTCGTAAAACATCGATTTCACTCAAGTCATGACTTTTTCGGTCATGACTGTTTTGAAAAGACGAAGACAAGTTTTGATTTTGGAGATCAATTTTTGATGATGCATTCTTAGGTGCGCTGTCTACTTTTTGTATCCTTGGTACAATCTTATGAAGTTTGGTTTTGCCTGTTTCTAAAACTTTGATTTTCTTCTTCAGATCAACAATGATGTGTTGGAATTCTTGATTTTGTCAATCTAATTTTCTGTTGAGGCGGACTGTGTCATTCCTATTTTGAAGAATTTCATCGAGTTCCTTTTCATTATGAAACAGTTTAAGTCTTAAGAAAGCCTTTGTTTCCTTATTATTTTCAGGAACATGACTGTTTTGAAATGATAAAGATCCTATGAGATTTTGAAATTTTAGTTCAAATTCAGCACTTTGCTTTTGACACCAATCAAGCCTTTTTTGAAGATTGAAAACTTTGTTTTCCACATCATTGTTGATTTGTCGAAGATCCTCATTCTCTTTCACTAGATTCTCAATTTCCATTTGCAACAGTTCTTTATCAACAGCATGATTTTTCATAAGACACTCATTACCAGATTCATAAAGTGCATTCATGAACACAGAATAAACGTTAAAAAAGAGAACTTTTTGCAAGAGTCGATCATTTTCTTTTTCCAAATTCTTCTTTTGAACTTTTTGTTTTTGAATTTTGGAGTCTTTAGCTTTGAAAATGTTCCTCATTGATAGAACCTCGTCAAATAGATCTTCTTCCCATTGTGATGCACATTTCTTCAAGTGTTTGACATGAGGTAAAATTTTCTTTTTAAGAATTTCTATCTTTTCTTTTTCCACAGGAGAGATAAAAGAAGAGACAGTGATTCTAGAATTAAACTCAATTTCATTTTCTAAAAATTTGATGTCTTCCATAAATGTCTCAAAATGTTTGACAATTTTAAATGCTGGAGGCATTTGTGGATTAACATCATTCTCTGTCAAATCATTGTCGAGATGTGCATTATTTTGGGAGGGATGATATATTTGTTCTGAGGTACGTATCAGCGTTTGTTCTGGTTTATCTTTTGGTGGCACAAATGATTTGCTTATGTGAGGTCTTGCGTTGTAATCATAATCCTGTTTTGAAAAATCTCTTGCTTTTGAAGGATCTCCGATTGAAAGATTTCTTTTTGATCGACTCTCAAACTTATTTGGACGTTCAAGATCATCAATTTCCTCATCATTACCATATATATCATCTTGCTCAAAAGTGTCATCAAACAATAATTCTGCATTGTATATCTTGGGATTTTTACTGAGTGCTTTTGAGAGACCACGTGGGTAATCACTACCAAGGGCAAATCCGTGTCCTTTCGGATTTGGTTTTATCGTTAGTTGTTGGATTTGAGTGATGGATTCACCATTTTTATACACAATTTTTTGAAATTCTTTAATTTGTGAATCCAAGGTGACGATATCCGCAAGATATGAATCAACACGTTTGCTGCTGGCTTGCTTTTCCTCAAGAAGTTGATTTTGAGAAGTTGAAAGCTCAGATTAAGTTTTTAACAGCTCAGAATTTAAGGAATCAATTTGATTTTTGAATTCAAATTGATCCTTTTCTTTTTGAGAGAGAAGCTGAGCCTTAGAATTGGTTAATTCACGTACTTGGTTTTGCAAATTTTGAACTTTGACATATTCTTTTTGGAAAGCGATTTCAAAAGATTGTTCACGTTTTTCTTGTTTTTGGTATCCAGAAAGTTGTTGTTTATAGCACTCATTGTCCCGAGATAGTACTGCAATTTTGTCTTTTAAGGTCTGATTAAGTTCATTGCACTTCTCTATTCGTGATTGGGTGGACATTATTAAGGCCTGAAGCTCCGAATCTTGATTAGTCAAATTCTCATTTTGTTCAATCTGATCATGATTGTCATCTTCTATTAGATCATCAAATGAGACAACTGTTCTATCATCATCAAATGATATATCAGTGTTGATTTGATTATCTAAAGAAGATGAGAATGGTGAATCATTTTGAACAGAATGTTCACTTGAGAATGAAGATGCGGAAGGTGAAGCAATCTCATGTAGTAAACATTGTGGATCAAGTACCAGAGAAAGACCGTCAGTATCGTAGACCGGGCCTGTCTCGGACATATTCATTTCCTGCATATTTGCCATGAGCATTACAGCTGCGTTTGCCTCAAGATCTTCCATATCATCATCTGAATCTGCATTTGCCATGAAGCTTTTATCTTTCACATTCATTAAGCTTGCTTTCTCATCCTTAAGTGCCATCAAGAGAGCTTCTTTATGATATGCACTGCCCATAGTACAAGGCTTTGGACATGCATTAGCCATATGACCATTCCCTCCACAGTTGTAGCATGTGATTGAAGTATTTGCAATGCCTTTTGATTCCTTTCCATTCAATTGATTCCTGTTTTGATCTGTCCGCATGCTGTTTCTATTAAACCCTGAATAATTAATCCTCTGCCCTCCAGACTGAAACCTCTGAGACCCAAAACCTCCTGTGTTGTCTGAACCAAATCTACCCGAAGTCCTGTTTAGTATCTCTACTCTGCCATTATTAACAACTGCCTGATTCCTTGTGTTTGAAGATGAATGAAGACGGTTGTTTGATTTGTTGGTGAACTTTCCAAATGCTTTAGCAATCAACCCAAACGTTTCATTAAGGGATCTGAAAGCATCTTCTTCTTCGTCATAATCAGCGTTTGAGTACATGTTGGAATCTGTGCTGTTGTAATGAACCATTTGATTGTCAGAGTATTGTGAAGGTGCTTCGCATGGAACTATTTGGTTAGAAGGTTGTATAGAACTGCTGCAATCATCCTGCTTTTCAGGTTCTATCCCACTGCTTTCTGTTTCTATCTCACTGCTTTCTGTTTCTATCCCACTGCTTTCAGTAACACCCAAATTAGCTTCCAATGTTTTAATCGTATTAGCTTGCTCTTCTTGAATCTGCAACTTCTTTTCTTTCACTCTTTTGTCAAACTCTTCTCTGTGAAGTATTCTTTCAGCAATTGACTTCTCCATCGAATCCATTTGTTGGGTCAGCATGTCTAAAAAATTAGAGAAAGGTGACATCTGTTCATTAATTTGCGACCTTGATTGATGCATTTTCTCTCCCCCTTGATTGTTGCGATGAAATCGGAAGAATCAAACTAAAAATGCGGAAAGTTGACGAGTCACAAACAAGGTCGAAAAAATAATTGTTGAAGTAACTTGTGAAATGAGGAAAGGTTAATTTTGAAGTAGCTTGTGGATGTAGGATCTTTAAAGGATAATAACGGTTGTTGTTGAAGATTAGATTTTTGAACGGTGAATAACTTGAAGAAATTCTGAGGATTTTACTCTAGAAACTCAGAGAAATTCAATCGTTGAATCTCGGAGGATTTTACACTAGAAACTCGGATTATTCCTATGAAACCTGATAGATCTCACAATCTCGATAAAAATTAATTTAACACAAAAAAAATGTATTATAATTTGTGCTTAACAAAGATTGTCCTTTGTTGAAACCCGTCACAAATTCGTTCCTTGTGAAAAATAGTCCGCTCGTAATGTAAACAAATAGCCCAAGAGTTGAGTGCAAATCCAGTCCAACCACTATACCAATCAAAGCCCAAGTCCAAATCCAACACTAACCCAAATTAAATCACTATAAAAGACCAGTTTACTCATACACTCAAACCCTAATCTCTTTGTTTTAAAAAACGCAGTCAATATTTTCTTCCAACACCAAAATGAACGCAGACTCCAACAAGAAAATCCGACCTTCTTTCTTTGTTAATCGAAGCCACACAAGAAAATCCGACCTTTGTCTTTGCTTGCTGATGCGCGAGCACTAAGATAATCAAGCCTTCAAAGGTTTGATTCAAGATAGAGCGCAGGTGATTATCTTTCTTGTTTTTCGATTTGAGTTGTACACCGAATGAAAAAGAAAGATGAAACAGTTTTGTTTTGTTTTTCTTTATGAGATTCGGATATAAAGATGAAGCTTTGATCTTCAATAGATCGATGATGGCTAAAGTTCACTCACAAAAAAAATCTTTATAAAGATTGGTACCTAAAGTGAACAAAAACTGAGATCTTTGTTTTTCTATTTCTTGTTGGATTTTTGTTTGCTTATAGATAACCGAAACAAAGAAATGGATATAACAATATTGTTATAAACCGTTCTTTAAATTTTCGGATATTAAGAAAAGTTAGAACCTTTCACAGATCGATGATGATGATCTTTCTTTCGTGTATTATGACTTTTAAAAGTCTTGGTGTATCAATGAATAACACGAAGGAACACTGCTGAGATCATGTTGGTTTCTTTTTCGAGTCTGTGTTGAATCTGAACGTGAGATGGGATTAGATGTTAGATTGTTGATGTGCGTTTGTTGTATGATGTCGAAAGGGGATGGTGAGGATTAGAATTATTATTTGGATTTGTTGTGGTTGAAAAGGTTATTGGTTGTTGTCAATAGTTGTCGTTTCTGTCTGTCTACTCTTCTTCTCCTTCTGTTTCTTTTTGTTCGACTGATATGAACCAAGGAGGATCTACAACGGATCTGAGGTCATTTCTTTGCTGTGGTATATCAACTCTTGTTCGACTAGTTCTTGTTCGACTATCCTCGTTCGACTATCCTCGTTCGATTATTGGAAATTGGTTACTGAAGTTCGGTTACTGAAGTTCGGTTACTGAGTTCGTTACTGAAGTTCGGTTACATGAAAGTTCGGTTACTAATTCGGTTACGAAGTTCGGTTATTGAAGTTCGGTTACTGAAGTTCGGTTACGAAAGTTCGGTTACGAAAGTTCGGTTACGAAAGTTCGAACAAATAGTTCGATGAAAACAACAATTTCGGTTAATTTAATCTAACTCGATTAAACAACCTAAGTTCGATCAAACCCAAGAAACTTCGGTGAACAAGAAATTCGATGAATATATATCTGAAGAACAGTAACAACTCGGATGAACAGTAACCAGTCTAACAATTCGGATTTCTTAATTTTTTTTTCTTAGATCTAACCTTCTAACAACCTAAATTACCCTTAGGCGAATGATACCACTTGATGTTTTAAACTTTTATGAATTAAGCTACTATTAAATAACTACTAATTACCTACTAGATCTAGAGAGAGAAAGCTAGAGAGAGAAAGAGATGGAAGGGAGATGATTTCACACACTTAGTAACAAAACTTCTTAATTCATCAACCAACAACCCTTTCCCTAAGGAGGGAAGGGGTATTTATAGTTTTACATGGAAGAGGGCATGTAGCCCTAATTCTCTTAACAAATACATAATTAAACATAAAAAACTAGATAAACGACACAGCCCATGGCCTTCTACACGGGTTGGGCCTAATAACAAACCTAAAGGCCTAAGCAACCTAATACAAATGATCAATACTTGAAATATTACAAAACGTGTTCCCAACAATGAATAACAGCAGCAAGTGACAAAAGCCCTCTTGAACAATAATCTTCGAAGTACCCCAAAATAATATCAATAGAAGCAATAATCTAATATTCCAATCTTTCACAAATCACAAGTCGAAAGTCAACAATAGCAGCACACGTTTAATGCAGTACACGACAATCACTCTTTAATGAATTAACCAAACAACTGACCAATTAATTTAACATCATATAAATATTTTCAGCCCCACTCGATCAATTAATGATCCAGTACAAGATTTAATATCAAAACAAATTTCCACAATTGACGAATACTGTACGAGGTTTATATTTTAACAACCGATAAACGACAAACCATTTAATTGATAAACAGCAGAAAATAACGATACCTCAAAAAGTAAACACCAGACCTGCTACTGACTTCTTCTTTGACAGAGATCCTCACCAGGCTCTGATACCACTTGTTGAATCTAACACACTTGCTAGATCTTTGAGCCTATATGGATCGGTAGGATGCCTATGTAATCACAAGCACACTACAAGAGAATCTCTGAATATGAACAAGAAAAGAAAAGAACTAATACTATGATCCTCTATGGATCGTATAATGAACTAAAAGATAATTTTATTGAAGATTGTTAACTTGAAAAGATATATCAAACTCATAGACGGGGTGTTTCTTTTATAATGATAAGAAACCCTAACCCTAACCCGTCATACAAGAAAACGTGTAAAGAGATAAACATGATCTCTTCTAAAAATAACTCTAACAAACATTCTAAAGATACGGGATAACAACTAACAAAACCCGCAGTAACAACTACTATGGCAGAAACAAGATATAACTATCAGCAGCAATGAGCTTTAGCAGGAACTTCAACTATCGGCAGGAACCAGCTTTCACTATCGGCAGCAACAAGAAATATCTTATTTCCGAAATTCCTAACAGAACGAACGGAAACCTAAGAACAAATAATAAGATAAGATCTTATTTTTGAAACTACATATTGGCTCAACTAAGCATTTAACCATCAACCAAACAACGAAACGAAATGAACAAAAGAAATATAATCATCTGAAATGATTACTGAATATTGACATAACAACCCAGGTTTCTCGTCCGGAGACATTTATCAACTTTCTGTCATTTTGTTTTCCATCCAGACTGCTCAGGTGAGTTCATAGTCCCACTTTTCATACGTTTTCCTAAATATGTGGGGAGATACATGCTACAAACCCGAACATAAGTATTTTTCTGTATGATTTCCTGATTAATATTGCCTAAGACATCCCATTTGTGTTAGCCGGATGGATAGACTTTGTGCTAGCCGGATTGATAGCCAAATGCACCTTATTTGTGTTAGCCGGATGGATAGACTTTGTGCTAGCCGGATTGATAACCAAATACACCCTTATTTATATCATTTTATGATATCACCCACACACACACACACACACACCCTTTAACGTTTGAGTTCATGAGACTTAAGGGAATATGTATATTCCCGAATTAACTTTCTATTTAGCTTATGTTCAAACTGATTTAACGTTAAACACTATGGATTCACTCAACCTTTGTGTTGACCTTTTAGCATGCTTATCTCAGGTAATTCGGAAGCATGGCTCGGGCACGGGATTGGGTTTCAAATATGTACACAACAAATAATACATTTTTATAAATGTATTTTGGAACCTCCTGCTGGGACCTGCGTATTATAACTCTGATATAAATGAATGATAACAATTTTATCTAAAAACGTCTCATTTCGAGTCGTTTTCTATCATCATGACTGTGAACTATTTAGTAACACCCCAACTTATATTTTCCCGCTGCGAATATCAAAAACGGGGGTTTATAGAGTGGTATCAGAGCTCATGGTTATAGAGAACCAAATGTTTTTAAACATTGGACTATAACCGCGTTTTCAAAAATAAATAAACTTACTCCATAAAGTCCTACGCCCTCCGTGCCAGGTATGTTTCAGTATTTAGAGCATCCTTTATTTTGACTATATGGCATGGATAATGCACATATCTGATAATTATTTGACTAGCTTTATTTGCAAATTTCGAATTGCTTATTATCACTATTTGCGGTTACTACAGTATCATGTTCCCCCCCCAAACTCCCGAACTTAACGAAACAACTTCCTACTATTTGTACATCACCTACCCATTCTCTTAGAAAACCACATCCGACGAAAAGTAAATTGGTTGCCCAACAACATTCGAGGTTAGGACAAAAATTTACCCCAAGAAACAATTCAGAAAGATGTTGAAACAAATCCTCTTGAATCTGACACTCCAGAAACCCTATCATTTGTTTATTATTCTTAAAAGACAAATGGCTTCGTATAAAAAGCAATGCCTTATGAGCCTAAATAAGATGAAAAATGGAGTCTATCCAACCACAACCATTAACACTGTAGATCTTGTTAATGGATGTAGAGGAAAAAGGACCATATGGATAAAAGTCAATTAATTTCCCCCGAACTTCAATCCCAACTGGAAGACTAAGACTAATTCGGAAGAAAACTAGAACTTATTAAGAAATCTCATCTATGTCCTAGTACGACCTTTAAGTTTGATATCTCTGAAGTAATGAATAAATTGAGGTTTAGAACTCTTTGCGTTGTATTTTCCTTTCAGAACTATTTTAGTTACGATGAACGTAACCTAAATAAATTATCTTTCTACCTTATGAAATCTCTATCTGTAACAATTCCATCATGATCCAAATCAGCCTTTAGCCTCTATATCTACGCTATTTCTCCATACCCTATTCATAAACGTTGCCTAGTAAAACCTTAGACGAACTTTAAGATTTATTTTGAGGTTATTTCATTAATACCTTAGGAAACCTTAACCCATCACTGTAGTGTGGACAGAAATTTTCCTATGCTTTTGAAAATTATTTATGAAGCTATTTTTCAAAAATAAAGCGTTGAACGCCATCTAAAACTTTTTGAATAAATACCACAGAGACTGAACAAAACATTACATCATTTGGTCCTCAATTATACATAACCTGATCAACTATGTATAATTTTGGAAGAATCATGTAACGAGTTGGACAGTTATATTTTCAGATTTTCTACTACTGATTTTCATTCAAAAGCAAAATATTAAAACAAAACAAATTGTTTATAGATTGATACAACAAAAGTCTACATCTACTACCCATCCTTTCTAAGATAGGAACTTGACAACATTATGGATAGAAAAACCCCAGGATGTTATTCATAAACTTGGAAGACAATACATAGAAACATAATTAGCAACTGAAGTGCTAATATTACAAGGATTACATAAGCTTTATTATATTGAGGATTACCTAGAAAACACAAACTAAGACCATCCTAGTAACTCTAGCGCAAGACTTATTTTCCCCAAGTCTAATCCATGAAAAAGGCAACAATTGTAAGTAGTATGACAAACACTAAGACCGCACCTTGGAGACCAAAATCCCCTTCCGGATTATACGCCATGTAGGTAACAACCGCAACAATGTACATAATTGCTAGGATAATTGCCAAAGGCGGCATTTTGATGTTTTTAGAAAGAAAATTTGTGATGAAAGAATGAGGATTAGAAATGAGGTATTTATAGGTGAAAATTTAACCATTTAATCGACCGTTAAAATCACTATTCACCCACTTTAAAATCTGACCGTTGCACAGTGACTTATCAGGTGGCAAAACATTCAAATTTAGTTCATCCAGTAGAGATGAAACTGACCAAACCTCAATCCTTTGGTATTAAACGGAGAACCAAGGATTATCAACGAAACGACATTATCGGATTTATCGGACCCAAGAATAAAGATAATATTTTTAAGTAATATTATTTTTAACTTGAGGCATTTTAAGCATATCAAACTCTCATCCTAAACCAAATCTTTGTACGATTTTCCTTTATCTCGTTCCCTATCTGGATAAGATAGAAATCTGAACCTAGCTATCCCTATACATCATTTTTCCCAACTTTCCAACCAACACAGGCTGAATCTCGGGACGAGATTCCCTTCAACAGGGGGATACTGTAACCACTCGTAAAATTTCTCATTTAAACATATTTACTTTACAGAATTATTATCCTTTTTCCACGGATAATTTTTTTTTCTTTTATTTGATTGTATCTCCTATCTTATTTGACGTAGTTCACATCTTTGATAAACGTGCTCCCACACAGACCTGCCTAACGAACCTAATGTTTATTTCATAAACATCACTATATGGAAACATTACAATATATTATTTACCACTTTACGATAAATTCTTAACAAACGTACAAACAAAACATTCATTATCCGTATAGAGTTTCTAGGAAACCCTAAAATTTATCAAAACGCCAAATATGAATAACAAAACCTCAGAACATAAAAGTACAACCCATCTAAACTAATATACAAGTTACTAAAGCACCAGAAACCCTAATTCTATTTTAACTCCCAGTAAAACCCTTAATTCATAAAACTATGATTTTATGTATAAATTTCACAAACCCTAAATTATTTATACAATATTTTTATAAAACATTAAATGTACAAGTGATTTAAACCAAAGTACAAGTCTTTTAAGCATGAAACCATTTATTCATAAAATCTTTATTAAAATCCTATTTATATTTATTTTAAAATCATGATTTACAAACCATACATGCATAATTCTTATAAATTATATTTTCTAAACTCATTAAATATTTTTACAAGTCTTTAAACTCAATGTACAAGTGCCTAATGCACAAAAACTAAAAATTCTATTTATTCACTTTTAAACATAATAAAAATTAACAAATAATTTCTATAACTTAATAAACTACTAAAACTATATTTTTCATATACTCTACATAATAGTAAAACTCATTTAAGTATAAGATACAACCTCTCTAAGCACAACTCATTTCCCTTTTATATTTGTACAATTCGACTTATATCTATATATATAACAAATCTTAAATATTTTTTACTTAACTAAATATTCGAACTAAACTAACTAATCCTCAAAACATAAAGCACTACACACTAATGCCCATGGAACAACCCTCCTAAGCTTATTCGAACCCCACCTCTCAAAACCTAGTTTGATTTCAATAACACCATAACTAGATTACCATTTAAATAATGTACATTGAATCTAGCCAAGAACACACTTGCATGCCCTCTCCTCTCTTCTCTTCAAATAGCCTATACACATGTCACCTCCCATGAACAAGAACCCTCCTCATTGGAAGATAGAAACCATGGCCATAAATCGAACACATCACTCTTCTCACCTCTTCCCCTCCTCTTCCCAAGTGGCAACATTTACAGCTTGTCTCAGCCCTTGTCTCCTTACCTTGTCCCCTTATCATAACACAAAAAACCTAGTTTACCCCCTATAAGTATCAGCTGCATTTCACCTTTCATTTCACACCACAATTCGACTAAGTATATCCCATATTACACAAACCCTACCAAAACAACCCATACCTTTTCCTTACTGATCAACAGCCAATATATAATCTAAACTGAAAACCCTAGAAGCTTAGAGGAAGAGGAGAATCAACCGTGTTCCAGAAACCAACCAATTCGAGCTATAAAACCCTAAGCTGAACCAACCTTAAGTAAGTACTCTACCTCTTTTTAAATTCGGTTTTATTTACTTTATATTACCTAACAGCAATAATACACAATCCATAATAATAAACATAATTAAAAACTACAAGTTTTCTTTTGTTTTTCCTTGTCTGCTTGATCAGTAGACTAACACACACCCAAAAGTATTCGAAATTTTGTTAAAACAAACCAACAACTTATAAAACATGTTAAGAATAAATTAAATAACGTTAATATCATGTAAACTTATGATAAAAACAAGTTGCAAATGTTTAAAAACCCTAAAACCCAATCGGGTGGGTTTCCTGTGTTCCAGACGAGCCAAAAACCAACCCCACAGCTCAACTTTAGCCCTATAAACCAACCCCCAAACAACCTTATTAAATTCTGCTTTTTTGGCCTAGCTAAAGTCTACCTAGCTAACTCTATATAGGAAAAAGAATCAGTAAAAATGATTGAGTTTTCATTAAATTATCGGGTCTTGAAATTTATTCAATATCGCTGGAACTGGAAACTAGTATTTTCAGTTTACCTATTTTCAAGTTTCATTTTCATCGCCCTAACTTTCAACCTATAGATAGACCATCTAGAGACCATGATAAATTCTAGTTTTTGACATAAATAAAGCCCACCCAGCAAAGATAATTTAGAAACAAAAATCATCGAAAAAGGTTAAGTTTTGGCTAAGATATTGAGTCTTGAAAATTGCTCTAGATCGCTAATATAGAAAGTAATATTTCCAGTTCTTTCTTTTTCAATATTGGTCGACCAACAGCCCTACTTTTCACCTAGTTTTCACCCTCTATTTGACCACTAAAAATTACGTCTTCTTGGCATGATAGAGTTCACATGGTAAACTTAATTTCGGAAAAAGAATTTCCAAATATGGTTGAGTCTTCATCAAAATATCGAGCTCTAAAGATGGCTCCATATCGCTAAACTAAAACCTTTGATATTCAGTTATTATTTTTCCATTCTTGTCGACCAACTGCCTAACTTTGACCCTTGTTTTCGAACCTCAAAAGACCTTTAAAAATTTTGTATTTCTGGCCTGTCAAAGTTTACCTATTGAATTTATTTTAGAAGAAAGAAACTCTTAAAATGGTCAAGTGAGTCAAAAGCTATTAAACCTCAAAACTACCCCATCGCTAAGTTTTAAAACAAATTTCCAGTTTTGTATTAAAACTTGTTCGACTCATCAACTTTTGAAATATTTTTCGAATACCAAACTAATTTCAAAAATAATGAAAATTGACATGTTCAAAGTCGACCTGGCTGACTTTTTATAGAAACTAAGAACACAAAAAATCATTTAGTATTCGTAAAGTTATTTGCGTCCAAAGCTCTAGCCAAGTCATATATAACACAAGTGTGATTTTCTTTAATTAAAATTTTCATGTGCTGGATTTGGTAAACATTTATAATCAAGGGTTATTTTTGCAAATAAATGAACAGGGTAGAAATTGTCATTTTTGGAAACTTAAGGGTAAAAGTCATCATTTTCCAAAAGTCCAGGGTATAAACTGTCATTTGACCAAACCTTAGGTATTAAAGTATAACTTTTCATAAATGCTATTTTTATCAATTCTATTTTTATTTTCCGATCTAATACTAACATAAAACGTTTATTTCAACATCGAACCAACGAACGAAGAATACATATAATGAACGAACGGAAACCTAAGAACAAATAATAAGATAAGATCTTATTTTTGAAACTACATATTGGCTCAACTAAGCATTTAACCATCAACCAAACAAGGAAACGAAATGAACAAAAGAACATATAATCATCTGAAATGATTACTGAATATTGACATAACAACCCAGGTTTCTCGTCCAGAGACATTTATCAACTTTCTGTCATTTTGTTTTCCATCCAGACTGCTCAGGTGAGTTCATAGTCCCACTTTTCATACGTTTTCCTAAATATGTGGGGAGATACATGCTACAAACCCGAACATAAGTATTTTTCTGTATGATTTCCTGATTAATATTGCCTAAGACATCCCATTTGTGTTAGCCGGATGGATAGACTTTGTGCTAGCCGGATTGATAGCCAAATGCACCTTATTTGTGTTAGCCGGATGGATAGACTTTGTGCTAGCCGGATTGATAACCAAATACACCCTTATTTATATCATTTTATGATATCACCCACACACACACACACACACAACCCTTTAACGTTTGAGTTCATGAGACTTAAGGCAATATGTATATTCCCGAATTACTTTCTATTTAGCTTATGTTCAAACTGATTTAACGTTAAACACTATGGATTCACTCAACCTTTGTGTTGACCTTTTAGCATGCTTATCTCAGGTAATTCGAAGCATGGCTCGGCACGGGATTGGCTATGGACTGTCTAATATGTTATCATTCAACAAATAATATATTTTTATAAATGTATTTCGGAACCTCCTGCTAGGACCTGCGTATTGTAACTCTGATATAAATGAATGATAACAATTTTATCTAAAAACGTCTCTTTTCGAGTCGTTTTCTATCATCATGACTGTGAACTATTTAGTAACACCCCAACTTATATTTCTACTGCGAATATCAAAAACGGGGGTGTTACAGATTCAAACTTTCATTAGGCAGATTGAAAACCTTCTTGATAAAAGTGTTAAAATCATTAGGAGTGACAATGGCACTGAGTTTAAAAACAAGAGCATGCTAGACTTCTGTGGAAATAAAGGAATTAAGCAACAGTTCAGTAATGCCAGAACTCCCCAGCAAAATGGAGTTGCTGAGAGAATGAACAGGACACTTATTGAGGCAGGTAGGACTATGCTAGCAGATTCACTTTTACCCACAACATTCTGGGCTGAAGCAGTCAGCAATGCCTGTTACATCTTTAATAGGGTTAGAGTGACCAAGCCTCAAAACAAAACCCCTTATGAGCTTATGTTTGGCCATAAACCAGTTGTTAGCCATATAAGGCCTTTTGGGTGTCATGTAACCATTCTTGATACTTTAAGTGTTCTTGGAAAGTTTGAAGGAAAGTCTGATGAAGGGTTTCTAGTTGGGTATGCATTAAACAGTAAGGCCTTTAGGGTTTACAACTTAGTGTCCAAGAAAGTAGAAGAAAATCTGCATGTAAACTTTCTTGAAGAAAAACCCAATGTAAAGGGAATTGGTCATAGATGGATGTTTGATATTGATTATTTAACTGATTCTATGAATTATATTCCTGTCTCCAAGGAGAATCAAGTTAACCCTAATGCAGGTACCAAAGATCCTTCTAATACAGGGAACACTGATGATATGGCTGAGCTTGTTGTGATTCCATCTACAGAGAACAAGTCTGCTGCAGCTGAAGCAGAAATCAAGAATTCTTCTTCTCAAGAAAAGGATTCTGAATTCAAGTCTCAAGATACTGGCAAAGAAGCAACTCCTAACATTACCAGTACTTCCAATTTTAAGTCTGGTAGTGATGCTCAACCAGACCTTTCTTCAAGTGCTGTTTGTATTGATTCAGAGATGCCAGAACTTGAAGTGTTCTCAAATCCAAACGAAGGTATCTTTGAAGGAGCTTCCTATGATGAAGGAGGTGTCATAACTGACTTCAACAACTTACCCACAGAAGTGGAGGTAAGTCCAACTCCCACTCTTCGGATTCACACATTCATCCCAAGAGCCAAATAATTGGTGATCCAAAGTCTGCTGTTCAAACCAGAAGTAGAGTGCAACATCAGTCTGACTCACTTGCACTCATCACCCTGATCAAACAACAACAAAGGGTCAATCATAAGGACCAGCAACATTGTTTATTTGCTTGCTTCCTTTCTCAAAGTGAACCCACTACAGTTTCTGAAGCTTTGGGGGAGGAAAGTTGGGTAGAAGCCATGCAAGAAGAGTTGCTGCAGTTCAAGCTACAGAAAGTATGGGTTCTTGTAGACCTACCTTATGCAGCTAAAATCATTGGTACAAAGTGGGTCTTCAAGAATAAAAGGGATGAAAGAGGGGTAGTTGTAAGGAACAAAGCAAGACTGGTAGCACAAGGATACAAACAGGAGGAGGGCATAGATTATGATGAGGTTTTTGCTCCTGTAGCAAGAATTGAGGCTATCAGATTATTTTTGGCCTTTGCATCATACATGGGATTCAAGGTGTATCAGATGGATGTCAAAAGTGTTTTTCTTTATGGCACTATTGAAGAAGATGTGTATGTACATCAACCTCCTGGTTTTGAGGATCCTGCTAACCCCAATCAGGTGTACAAGGTTATTAAAGCTTTATATGGTCTTCATCAAGCTCCTAGAGCTTGGTATGAAACTCTTTCAAAGTTTCTAGAAGAACATGGGTACATCAGGGGTGTAATTGACAAGACTTTATTCATTAAGAGATACCAGAAGGATATCATTCTTGTCCAAATTTATGTGGATGATATCATTTTTGGATCAACAAGGAAGTCTTGGTGTGATGAATTTAAAGGTTTAATGAAAGGCAGGTTTGAGATGAGCTCAATGGGAGAACTTACATTTTTCTTGGGACTGCTAGTAAAACAAAAGGATGATGGACTTTTTATTTCTCAAGACAAGTATGTTGCAGAAATTTTGAGGAAGTTTGAGTTCACAAATGTGAAGACTGTAGTCACTCCCATGGAAAACAAGGTGCCTTTGACAAAGGATGAAGATGCTGCTGATGTGGATGTGCATCATTACAGATCCATGATAGGTTCTCTCATGTATCTTACTGCTTCTAGACCTGACATTATGTATGCAGTTTATGTCTGTTCACGTTTTCAGGTACAACCAAAGACTTCACATTTTCATGCTGTGAAGAGAATGTTTAGGTACTTAAAGGGCAAACCAAATTTGGGCCTTTGGTATCCTAAGGAGTCATCTTTTGACCTGACAGCTTATTCAGACAGTGACTATGCTGGTGCAAGCCTTGATAGGAAATTCACAACAGGAGGTTGTCAATTCCTTGAAAGGAGATTGATATCTTGGCAATGCAAGAAGCAGACAATTGTGGCCAATTCAACCACTGAAGCTGAGTATGTTGCAGCTGCTAACTACTGTGGACAAGTCTTGTGGATTCAGAATCAGATGCTGGACTATGGTTTGAATTTTATGAATACTGTTATCCACATAGATAATGAGAGTACTATCTGTATTGTTAAGAACCTAGTATATCACTCTAAAACTAAGCATATAGAAATCAGGCATCACTTTATTAGAGATTGCTTTGAAAAGAAGTTGATTAGAGTGGAGAAAATACATATAGATTTTAATGTTGCTGACCTGTTAACTAAAGCATTTGATGGGCCTAGTTTCAATTATCTGGTAGTTAACATTGGTATGATGAACCCCTAGTTTGACTTAAGGGGAGGTTTGGCTTAAGGGGAGGTCAAACTGTAAAGTATGTAAAGTATGAGTACTTACCAGCATTTAGGTTATCTTTAAGTCTTGTAGTTTTATTTTTAGTTCTGTTAGTGTTAAAAAAAAATTGTTTTCTATTTATTTTATAGACAATGCTGGATTAAGTATGTTTTCATAAGTTGTCAAGTGAGACTATTGGAACTTCTCACTTGGTGGAGGTGCCTGGCACTAACACAACAAAAGGTTATCAGTCCACCTTGTCTCATCAACACAAGGACTGGCTAATCCTGAGCAAACGGCTACAGGTAAAGATTGCTCAAATCCGTTTATGGCTGACAATTTGCCAAAAATTGTATGGTATTCAACTCACCATATCTAAGATAAGTGAAGAGTTGGCTAGCCCACAAGGTTATGGCTTGTGGTAAAGGCTGTGGAAAACCATAAATGGTAATCAATTCACCATGATGAGGTGCTTTTCCATCAAAGAATTGGCTAGTCCAGAAGCAAACGGCTTTTGGTAAAGACATAACAAATCCGTTGATAAGCTGATGATTTGCTAAAAATCATATGGTTATTAATGTACCATGGTCTGACACACCAAAACATTGGCTACTCCAGTGGTAATGGCTATTGGTAAAGAGATTTCAAATCCATTACATTTTCAATGATTCACCTCTCACAGATGGTAACACATCTGGAAGTGATGAGAATAGTCTGAAACTTAAATGAATTTGATGTACATATAGTCAATGTTGCTGCAAAGACCATATCAGAAGAGCTTATCAAGATTCAAGCTACTAGAAAGGTTCAAGACCTAAAGACAATTCAAAGTGTTCAAGATTCAATCCTTAGAAAGCTAAATCAGAAGAAATTGAAGTTCATGGAGCATGAAGATCAAGTTAGGGGAGGATTGTTGGGAATTATCATACGATTCAAGAGAAGACAAACTTAGGTCTGGTAATATGTCAGAGTTAGGTCTGTTTTTGTATTAGGTCTGGTAATACAAAGTTAAGTCTGGTAGTCTGTATTAAGTCTGGTTGACTTATTATGTTAAGTCTGGTCGTGTTATAAGGAAAGTTTGTTAGAGATATGTTAGGAAAAGATACAAAACGTGTAAGTATCTTTTTAGAAGATTCGTGAATAGCTTTTTAGTCGGTTAGCATTAGGGTTTCCTTGGTGTATAAAAGGATCCCTAAGATTGTTAGTTTTGATAAGAGAGTTGTACGAGTTTCACAATTGTGATTAATAGAATGATACGAAGTTAGTGTTAACTCTGTGTGTGTTCTTCATTGTTCTTGTTAAGTTTCCGCATTAACATTAACAATTGTTAAGGGTTTCTCACTTAGACTGCTTTGGATTTATCCCAACCATCTACTAAGTATTCTAGGCTACTTAGAGATCCACATACAATTCATGGACCAACAGAAGCTGATTCAGAAACTTTGCCAAAAAGAAGTATATGAAGAAGCCGTTAAAGACATGCAGCATGAATTGGGGGAAGTTAATCCAGTTCATGCATATTACATCGTTTACCTACAAGTGAACAAAAGTTCTCAAGCCAAGGTACAAGATGAAGACAAAGAGTGTCAACTGTAGTCATCCTCAGCACTTGAAGAGATTATGAAGATCTTTCTTTATTTATATTTGTACTTGTAGGAAATGATGTAAGTAATCCCATATGTTGCCACATTGGGGGAAGATTGTTGGGAATGCTTCTAACACTAAAATGTGACAACATATTTGGGATTACAATAGTTATCTTGTTAGGCACAAACACAGGTACTGAAACCGTCAATATTGTAAAGTATTATGTTTGATGCCCTTTATATACCCTCCTAGACTTCACTAGGAGGGTGAGCCTTGTGTGTGTTATCCTTTCACTTTCACTTTTATAATAAAACACAGGTTTCTTGTTTCTCTCACTACACTTTCTCTCTCTAACTTCTTACCATGGAAATGATGTTTTATCATCATCCCCGACCTCCCGAGTCACAATATTATCACCAAAACACGATCTATCAAAACCAATTTCACCAAAGGAACTGTTGATTCCACCTTGTTTACAAGAAAATATAAAGATGACATTTTGATTGTTCAGATTTATGTGGACGACATTATTTTTGGGTCCACTAATCCGAAACATTCAAAACATTTTGAAAATCTCATGAAAAGCAAATTTGAAATGTCCATGATGGGGGAACTTAAATTCTTTCTTGGTTTACAAATACACCAATCCCCTCGTGGTATTTTTATTAATCAAGCTAAATATACTATTGAGATTTTGAAAAAACATGGTATGGATAATTGTGATTCTGTTGGTACACAAATGGTCACTTCACCAAAAATCGATGCTGATTTATTTGGGAAACCTATCGATCCGAAGAAATATCGGAGCATGATCAGTTCTCTCATGTACCTTACTGCTAGTCGACCCGGTATTCATTTTGTTGTTTGCTTATTAGCATGGTTTTAGGCAAGGCCTACAGAACTTCACCTCCAAGAGGTTAAACGGATCTTTTGGTACCTACGAAGAACCATTAACATGGGACTTTGGTATCCGAAGGATTCTGAGTTTAAACTAATAGCATTTTCGGATGCCGACCATGCAGGTTGCCAAGTTACAGCACAAAGTACATCAGGTGGAGCATAATTTTTAGGTGAAAAGCTAGTAGGCTGGTCATCAAGGAAACAAGATTGTACTACATTATCAACCACAAAAGCCGAGTATGTGTCTCTATCTGCGTGTTGTGCCCAAGTTCTATGGATGAGGACACAACTCACAGATTATGGCTTTACTTTCGACAAAATACCTTTGTATTGTGATTCGAAAAGTGCCATAGCCATCTCGTGCAATCCAGTACAACACTCGAAGACCAAGCATATTAGAGTCCGCTACCACTTCATCAAAGAGCACGTAGAAGAGGGTACTGTAGAATTATTTTTCGTGAAGACGGATTACCAACTCCCCGATCTATTTACTAAAGCCCTTCCAAAAGAAAGGTTTGACGATTTAGTTCGACGAATTGGCATGCGAAGCCTATCTCCTGAGGAGCTAGAACGTCTTCTCAAATCTTCTTGAAATTATTTTCAAAATAGTTTCGCTGTAAATATTTTTGAAAAACAAAATACAAAATTTGAAAAACCAACAAAAACAAAATACAAAATGTGAAAAACCAACAAAAACAAAATATAAAAATAGAAAATTTTCTAAAATACAAAAACAATATAAAATCTAAAAACCAAAAATATTCTTCTCACGACATGTCTCTTTTATAATCGATATTCTGTACGTATCTAGAAATGTCATTCAACAATGATACGGACATGTACAGATGCTTGAGCGAGAGTTCTCTAAAAAGTTTTCTAAAACATGTCGTTTCTCAAAATTTCATCACAATGGCTTTTGTATACTTCAGTACGAAACCCGGGCTACAATGATGACTTCTGATTAATTCAGATCAGGACTCGTAATTTCAAAGACAAAATAAAGAATCCTTGAGCACATGATCAAGATTTTTCAAAAGATTTTTCAAAATCTTTCAAATTATTCTGTTCTCAAGATAACTCCCTCCAAACTCATAAAATTGATTTTCAACTTTATATTTAAAAATATGCTTTATTTAAGGGGGAGTATAAAAATCAAAAATAAAATGTTCCAATTTCATGCTTAACCAAATCCGTCTATCTCTCTAAAAAGCTTTATTTTAATCAGTTGATATAAAAAATATCACGACATGCTATTTTTGAGGGGGAGAAGACGTGATTAAAATGTGATCAAAATATTTAAAGATCGTAGTTGAATCTCAAATGAGCTCAACTCAGATTTTACCCTCGAATTGACGAAAGATTAAATGTCATTTATCAAAAAGACTTGTCCTGGACGGGTAATAACTTCAAGCTGGTTTATCCAGTGATGTAAATGTGTCTCGCAAAGGACTTGTCTGAGTAGAATGTACCAATTCGAGAGATTCTCTCTGAATATGACAAGGACGGGTAATAATTTCAAACTAGTCTAACTAGTGATGTAAACGTGTCTCACAACGGTCATGTTCACTAAAATAGATCAATTCAAATGTGCGAACTCTACCCACCATGTGCAAACTTATCTTAAAATGCATAAGCACATGTGTAGGGGGAGTATTTTAGAAAATGCAAAACTCTCGAAGTGTTAACAAAATGTGTTTTATTCATAAACACTTTGAGAGATTTTCACAAAAGGTTTTATTGCATGCGATCAATAAATCTAGGATAATCATGGAGTAATAAGGTGATTATGGTTAGGTTTATGTCCTATGATCCGCCAGAGCCGGAGGGATCTACCCAAGGATAATTCCAATAGAATAGAATTAGAAGTCCTTAGGTAAGATTGAACAAAGGAGTAAATGAGAAAGGAGAAAGAAGGGGTTGAAGAATTAAAAAGAAAAGTTTATGAAATGGTGAAAAGAAATAGCCCTCCATGAAAACTTAGGGCAGAAACCGGGTCAATACATCTGTTATCGGTTATCACAAAGTTGATACTGATATTGAAGACAAGACGTCATGGACCCAGTGACGCGCTGCACAACCCCTCCTAGCCACTCTGGTATCTCTTAAAAGATACTTGTTTCATTTCTCACAGAGAACCTTGCATAATCTATCGGCCTCTCGCTCCGAGATGTGTTGATATTGAAAAAGTGGCACTCTGCTCCATGCCTCTGACTACTAAAACCAAAATGCACATAATCGAGTCTAGAGCCATGAGATTCATTAAAAAGATCTCTTAGGACACAATTTCAATATAATACACTTTTGTTCACCAAAAAGGACACAAGGTGTACAAGAGTCTTTATGAGATCTACGGATCTTGCCTTACATATTATGGTGGTTATTTGCTTCAAATGGTCTACAGTCGTGAAGTGATACTCCGGTATACTTCAGCAGCTCACCTAAATCATTGATACACTTAGGTGTATCTGAGTTAGCTCTCTCGAGGGCATCCGGTTCAGGAACGGCCTTGGCAAGGATTAGAGAAAGTTTTCACACTATGCTGTTAACAATCTCGAAGTCCAAACCTGTAAGTGCTAGATGCTTTATTACTAACAATGTTCATGCAGGTATTGAGGAAAGACCATCATCATATATCTCAACAGCTACATTTCCTCATACTCATACTTATGAAGTTCATCCTCAACAAGCTCAAGTTAAGAACGTTCAAGACAAAAAGATCAAGTTAAAGACAAAGAGTTATGTCAAAGTCAAAGAGCTAATCAAGAATGTCAAGAACAAGTTCATGTATCAAGTAAGGAAGACATAAGTATGAAGATCAAAGTAATATCAAGAAGTATGAGTATGTTGGAAAAGACGATACTACAAACCCGTGAAAATGTTGATCAAAGAAAAGAACGATTAAAAGTCATTAATCAAAGATCACAAAGCATGAAGGAACAAAGAATCAAGACTATTCTACAATGACACACAAAGTTCAAGACAATGAAGACTAAAGACCTAATCACATAGAGCATCATTTGAATGACCATCCCTTAGGGGGAGATTGTTAGCTTTATTAGAAAGTGATGGTCATTTATGTAGTTATATCTTTGTAATGTGTCGTTGTTTATGTAATAGGATAGTCAAAGGGCTCATGGACTAATCTAATATGTTAGAAGTTATGTTATACTTGTCTAATCCATAGTCTATGAGAAAGCCCATGGCTCATTTACATTGTACTATATATGCCACACTTCACCTCATTAACAAGGTGGACGTGTGTGTGCTTGTGTGTGTGTTTACTAATAAAGTTATCTTCATCTATTATTCTCTCTAGTAATATACACGGTATACATTTCATACATACGATCCATTTAGTGCTCAATACTAGTTATATATTGTGTGATAGAGTTAGATTAAGGGGATAACATTATATATTCTACGACACATTACAAAGTTATAAATAAGAGAATGACCATCACTTTTTTTACATTTCTTTGATGCTAACAATCACCCACTAAGGGGTGATCATTCGAATGATGCTCCACGCGATTAGGTCTTTCGTCTTATGGGTCTTGAACTTTGTGTGTCGTCATAGAATAGTCTTGATTTTTTGTTCCTTCATGCTTTGTGATCTTTGAAGTAACATCTTTTGATCTTACTTGCCTTTGATCAACATCTTCACATGTTTGCAGTGTCGTCTTTTCCAACATACTTATACTTCTTGGTAAGACTTTGAACTTCATACTTATGTCTTCCTCAATTGATTCATGAACTTGTTCTTTACTTCTTGATTAGCTCTTTGACTTTGACGTAACTCATTGTCTTTAACTTGATCTCTTTGTCTAGAACGTTCTTTACTTGAGCTTGTTGATGAAGCGAAAAGTGTACCGCTTTTAAGGGGTCATTTAAGCCCTAAATCGTATTTATTTGATCAAATATTGCCCTAAATCGTTCCTTTTGTCATTTTAGGTACTTTTGAGGAGAAATCTGGAAAAGGAGGCATTTTGGACGTTTTTGGAGCATAAAAGTGAAGAAAACGACAAAGTCTCAAAATTATGCTGGAAGTTACCTTTGACGGCGTCAGGATTACCTCTTGACGGCGTTATGGCTTGGCAAAAGTGGTGGATGTGAAATTTACTCATGATAAGCCAGAGAAATTTGCATGGGAATTCTGACGGCGTCACGCTTTAATCTGATCAAGGTCGTCACGGCTTAATTTAAAGAGGGACGGCGTCACCCCTAAGTCTGACGGCGTCAAGCCTTGATAAGCCAGAACGGATTTTGGAGAGCTAAAGAGGGACGGCGTCAAGAAGGTCATCTGGGAACCCTAAAAGCGGCGAGGTGACGGCGTCACACTCCATAACGTGACGCCGTCAGATATGAAAGTCTATATATAGTTTTCTAATTTTTTGTCATTAGGGTGGAACTTATTGAGGAACTTTGTGTGTGAAAACCCTAAGACGAATTGGGCATCTTTTTCAAGGCTTTTTGCCTTGAGATCTTCCATGTTACATTAAAGATAAGTTATCAATTAATCATTCAATATGTCTATGTGTTGTTTGATTCTATCTTGTTCTTGTCTTTTGTTTAACATGTTAGGCTAGATTTATCTTGTGTTTGCTTAGATCTAATGAAACCTAGCTATTGATTATTGGTTATTAGTGTATTGTTAGTTGTATTGGATGATTGTTCATCTATGTTAGGCTTAAGAAAACTGGCTAACTTCCTATTCGGTAACTTGCTTGAACATCTTAAGAAACATGAACCAATGCGTACTAAGGTTTTTATGGTTGTATTTAACGCACAAGCGAATTCTAGTGATCCCATGTTAGGAGCTTCCTAGCCGGCTCGACATAGGAGTGAAGTAGGAGCTTGTAGAGTTGGGGAAGTACGTACGCCACCCCACGATTGGTATTAAGGAATACACCCGTCATCCACGCGATTAATGCACACTAATTAACCGGTAAAAGATAGTTAGGGAGTAAGGAAATCTAAGTAAACACATTCCTCTCCATATAAGTTTTCACCAACATTTTCATTTTCTGTTATTTTATTTTATTTGCATTCGTAGTTATTTGGGTTAGTTGATTAGCAACTAATTCCGCCCACTCCTTAAAACCCGAGATTTTACTTGCTTTCATAAAAAAAATATAAAAACATAAAAAAAGAATCTTCTCTCACCCTTAGACCTATTAGAGTAGTTTTTCATACCTAACGAACACTATTCCCTGTGGAGAACGATCAATCCCCCGTACTTACCACTACACTATACTACATCGGTCAGGTACACTGCCTGGTGGGGTTGTAAGCCTCTTGAGATCCCTTGAGAGGTAAAACCTGTTGTAAGGTTGCAAAACCACGCATCAAGTTTTTGGCGCCGTTGCCGGGGAATAGTTATTGTTTAGGTTGAATTTTTATTTTATAGGTCTACTCACTAGATTCCTTTCTAGTGAGATTTTTATTTTCTTTTTCTAGGTTTTCTTTAGTCTATCTTTTTCTATCCACTGCTCAAATCTTCCTTGGCCATCATGGTAAACGAAGATCTCTCCAATCTCAGAGTCACCAGGAGTCGTAGTTCACTAAGCGACCTTATTCTACCCTACGCAGAACCTGATAGGGAAATGCGAAGATTAAGGCGACTCTTTGCAACACCCGAACCATCTGGCATTGCCATCGACTTTGATGATGCCCTCTCCGAGGAAGAATCCAATCATCATTCTACACCTCCTAGCCCTCAACCCAATCACGATATGGAAGTTCCCGAAATCCCAATCACTAAATGTCTCAAGGACTACTCTTCTCCCACCCCTCGTGGTTTTTCCAATGCTATCGTTTTTCCAAATGAACGCACGGATAGGGTCTTGCGTGCAACCGATATTTGGCTGGTCCAAAGTGTATGCAAGTTCCACGGACTGAGAACTGAAGATCCAATCCAACACATCAAGGACTTCCTGAAAATAGTGGATACCCTCCATACGGACGGGGCCACTAGAGATACCTCCCGGCTGCGATTCTTTCCCTTCACCCTTCATGAAAAAGCCGGAGACTGGTATAACCAGCTTCCCTCCGAATCCATTTTTACATGGGAATAGCTTGTTTCAAAATTCTATGAGAAATTCTTTCCAATAGGAAGAACTTCAACATTAAGAGACGAAATCTTCCGCTTCCACGTGGAACCAGCTGAACCCATTCACGAATCCTGGATCAGATTTAAAGATCTGATTAGACAAGTCCCTCACCATGGCATTGAACTCTGGCTTCTTGTCCAAATCTTTTATGATAGTGTCCCTAAAAGCGACCAATTTGGCATTAATAATTCGATAAAAGGAAAAATAGCCAACCTGAGCGCTGAGGAAGGATGGAATAGAATTGAGGAATACGCAAATGATCAAGACGATACCTGGGATGAACCCGATTCGATCATGAGCATTTCCAAGATCATGAAAGAGCCTCCTTTTGCTAGCCGGTTGAGTAGAATGAATGATCAAGTCTCTTATTTAGACAAGTCACAACCAACTAAACGGTTGTCAAACCCATACTTGATCTGCGACCAATGTGGTGGCCCGCATGAAGTGGAGGAATGCGGGGATGATACCACCACCGAACAAGCATGCTTGTCTAGCCACGACATCTTTGATGATCCTTCGCTCTTAACTTTCTACCAAAACAATGATTTCACCCCTTGGGGAAATCTTGTGAGAGAAGAGGGAGAAGGAGAATATCCTGACTATAAGGTTAGGAGCACTTTTGTGGATGATCTTGGGCATTTCACGTTTGAAAAGAATCTGCAGCTAAATGGTCTCGACAACCTTATCAATAGCCAACGAAACGACATGAGGGCCAAATTCGCAGAACTCAACGCCACTCTCGACGGCTTTGGCGAACCTCAAAGAGATCCCTTACTCGCCATCACCACTCGTGCTGGAACAACTACTAAGGATCCTCCTTACCCAGCTCAACAATCTAACGTCATGGAACCCAACACTCCTCATGAAGAGAAAGATAATGTGAACGATGAGAATCCCGAACAAACCCCTCCGGTAACTCCCTCTCCACCTACTCCAACCAAACAGCCCATTAAAGTCCCATACCCGTCCCGTCTCAAGAATCAAAAGGTCAAAAATGATAATAAAAGATTCTTGTCATATTTGAAGAATTCGGTCGTCACCATACCCCTTCTTGATGCATGTTACCATATGCCCAAATATAGTACATACTTCAAGAAGTTGCTGACCAACAGAAAAGGGCTCGAGGGTCTTGTAACCTTAGGAGAAGAATGTTCTGTGGTGACTCATCGAGGGCTGCCAAAGAAGGTGGACGATCCAGGTAGTTTCACCTTGCCCTGCTCAATAGGATCTCTTTCAGTCAAGAATGCTTTAGCCGACTTAGGAGCAAGTATCAATCTTATGCCGCATTCCATGTTCCTCAAATTAGGGTATTCTGGGTTGAAACCTACCCGTATGAACATCCAACTAGCCGATAGATCAGTCAAATACCCCTTAGGAATATGTGAGAATGTGTTGGTTAAGGTAGGGAAGTTCAAATTTCCAGTTGACTTCGTCATCTTAGAAATGGAAGAAGATGACCTAGTACCCATCATTCTGGGGAGGCCATTCCTTGCAACTGCTCGTGCTGTTATTGATGTTCACGACGGTAAACTGACCTTACGAGTGGGGACCGATAGCTTAACCTTCGACATCAAGGACACAATGAATCTTTCTCCCGAAGCAGATAATCAGCTGTATTTCATCAAAGAAATCGATGAACTATCCGATGAGATTGACAATTGTATAGATGAACAGATGGAAGCTGGTTGGTTGCGAGATGAAGCTTTCTTACCCATCTTAGAGGAGGAGAAGGCTATGGATGCAAACGCAGTCTCCTTCTACCCCAGACAAGAAATCGAACAGCTTGAGCTTCGTAAACCCGAGAACAAACTTAAACCCTCCATCATCGAGCCACCTGCGGTAGAACTCAAGGAACTCCCAAACAACCTTGAATATGCTTTCCTCCAAGGGGAAGATCAACTTCCGGTAATCATAAGCTCTTCCTTGAAAAGTGAACAAAAGGATAAACTCTTAGGAGTTTTAAAAAAATATAAAGGAGTTATAGCATGGAGTGTAGCCGACATCAAGGGGATTGACTCTACTTTTTGCACGCATAAAATCCTCATGGAGGAGGATTATAAACCCACCGTGCAACCTCAAAGGCGAGTAAACCCCAACATTAAGGAAGTCGTAAAAAAAGAAGTCATTAAGCTCCTAGATGCAGGGCTAATTTACCCAATTTCGGACAGTCCATGGGTAAGTCCTGTACAGGTTGTACCAAAAAAAGGAGGGATGACAGTAGTAAAGAACGATAAGGATGAGTTAGTGCCTCAACGAACAGTAACTGGATGGCGTGTGTGCATCGATTATAGGAAGTTGAATGATGCAACCCGAAAAGATCATTTCCCTCTCCCATTTATCGACCAAATGTTGGAAAGGTTAGCAGGGCATGAGTACTACTGCTTCCTAGATGGGTTCTCAGGGTATTTCCAAATCCCTATCGCTCCTGAGGACCAAGAAAAGACTACGTTTACATGCCCTTATGGCACCTTCGCCTACAAGCGAATGCCCTTTGGACTATGTAACGCCCCCGCTACTTTCCAGCGCTGCATGACGGCAATCTTCCATGACTTAATGGAAGACAGCATGGAGGTCTTCATGGATGATTTCTCAGTCTTTGGAAACTCTTTTGATCGCTGTCTTGCTAACCTTGAGAAAATGCTCAAACGTTGTGAGGAGACTAACTTGGTACTAAACTGGGAAAAGTGCCACTTTATGGTGAAAGAAGGGATTGTGCTAGGGCACAAAATCTCAGGAAGTGGAATTGAAGTAGACCGGGCAAAAATTGAAGCTATATCCAAACTTCCCTATCCAACAACTGTCAAGGCAATCCGTAGCTTTTTGGGTCATGCTGGCTTCTATAGGAGATTCATTAATGATTTCTCAAAGGTAGCTAAACCAATGACTCAGTTGCTCATGAAGGATGCCCCGTTCGACTTCTCTCAAGAGTGCAAGGATGCATTCGATCAACTGAAGCAGGAACTCACCCAAGCTCCAATTATGGTCACCCCTAACTGGGAGTTACCCTTTGAAATCATGTGCGATGCTAGTGATTATGTTGTTGGAGCAGTATTAGGCCAAAGGCTTAACAAACACTTCCAGCCAATATACTACGCTAGCAAAACCATGAATCCTGCTCAAGAAAACTACACTACCACTGAAAAGGAATTACTAGCCGTGGTATTTGCTTTTGATAAGTTTCGCCAGTATCTTGTCCTTTCTAAAACGGTTGTTTTTACGGACCATTCAGCTATTCGATATCTTTTCGCTAAACAGGATGCTAAACCACGGTTACTTCGTTGGATCCTACTATTGCAAGAGTTCGATGTTGAGATTCGTGATAAGAAAGGAGCAGAGAATCTTGCGGCTGATCATCTCTCTCGTCTCGAAAACCCCAGCCTCGCTGAATCTGACAAGAGTGAGATTCGGGAGACATTTCCTGAGGAGCAGCTAATGTCAATAAATGATTCTGAACCTTGGTATGCAGATTATGCTAACTACCTGGCAAGTAGAGTCATCCCTGAGCATATGAGCAGGTATGAAAAAAAGAGGTTCTTCAATCAATTAAAGTACTACTTTTGGGATGAACCTTTCTTATTCCGAAGATGTCCGGATCAGGTAATCAGGCGTTGTGTTTCAAAAAAAGAGGCTATCAGAATTATGAAAGAGTGTCATGCAGGTCCATCGGGAGGACACCATGGAATGAACACTACTGCGCGAAAGGTCTTCGACGCAGGATTCTATTGGCCTACAATATTTCGTGATGTGAAGGGAATGATACAGACTTGTGACGCGTGTCAAAGAGCTGGGAATATCTCTAGGAGGGATGAAGCCCCACAGAACTATATACAAGTTTGCGAGGTTTTCGATGTTTGGGGAATTGATTTCATGGGACCCTTCCCATCTTCAGGAGGGAATGAATACATCTTAGTGGCAATTGACTATGTTTCGAAATGGGTGGAAGCGCAAGCCCTTAGGACTAACGACGCTAGGGTAGTCATTCATTTCTTAAAAAAATTGTTCGCTAGGTTCGGAATTCCGAAGGCTCTTATTAGCGACAGGGGAACCCATTTTTGTAATTCGCAAATGGAGAAAGTTATGAAAAGATATGGAGTCTCTCACCGATTCTCCACCGCTTACCATCCTCAAACCAACGGTCAAGTCGAAAACACTAATAGAGCCATAAAGAGAATATTAGAGAAAACGGTCAATCAAAACAGAAAAGATTGGTCTTTTAAGCTCGATGAAGCTTTGTGGGCATTTCGAACCGCTTATAAGACGCCAATCGGGACAACCCCGTTCCGTTTGGTATATGGCAAGGCATGCCACCTTCCTGTAGAACTGGAACACAAGGCATATTGGGCGCTTAAGGCTTGTAATTTAGATTATACGGTTGCGGGAACAAATAGATTCTTACAGCTCCAAGAGCTCGATGAATTGAGATTAGAGGCTTATGAATCTTCCATTACATACAAAGAAAGGGCAAAAAGATGGCATGACCAACGGATTAAGAGACCCAAGGAGTTTTCAGAAGGAGACAAGGTATCATTATATAATTCTCGATTAAGTCTATTTCCGGGAAAACTTAAATCTAGATGGTATGGACCTTTTACCGTAAGGAGCTCCTCTAAAACCGGAGCCGTTGTGTTGATTGACGACGAAGATAGAGAATTCACTGTGAATATACAACGAGTCAAGCATTATCAAGAGAATGGTACTGAAATGATCAATGAGGAAGACATAACTTTTGATGAAGAAATCACGTAATGTACGTGACTTTGAGTCTAGCTATAAGACTCGTTAATAAAGAAAAGCGCTTCTTGGGAGGCAACCCAAGCTTTATTTGTTTTGTGTGTTTATCTATTTGTTTGTTTGATTTTATTTGTCTCCGTATGTGTGTTTAAATTTTATTATTATCGATTCATGTTCAAAACTAATTTGTGAAAATGCTTTATTTTGTTTTTAACTTCGTCTTAACTACATATAAAGGTATTTTGCAAAAGTTAAGTGTAAGGGAAATCCAAATCGGTTTATTAGAACACAAGTAAACATGAATCATAATAATAATAAATTAACATACATATTAGTATTTGTTTGAGTCAAATGCTTGTATCGAGTCATAATGATGTTTTGCAGGAATTCCAGGAAGTAAGGCGTAGGTTTTTCCAAAAATTTTCCGGAAACGTAACATGAGAATTCTGTCAGATCATTTCTGACGGCGTCAGGCTCTACAACCTGACGGCGTCAGGTTTAATTTTCTGAAAATTTTTGAAAGTTTTGTTTTCATAAAAAGTTTTTATTAAATCTCTAACTTATAATCTCCAGGAATCTGCAAAATTATCATTCCACAAGCATTATATCCTTATATATAGAGTTTATCCCGCCGATGTTATGCAGGTTTTCGTGTTTGTTTTCTCAGGTTTAACAGGTTATTTTGGACAAGGAAATGTTTTGGATCAAGCGTTTGGCGATGCATTAGTCATGGAGCTTCAACATTCTCTTGGAAGAAGATGTAACCGTGTTATTTCATTATCCACCAAGCGAATCAGGGGAGTATTTGATTTCATTCTTTTACTTTATTCTTTTACATCTTGTTATTTGAACATTGGGGACAATGTTCATCTTAAGTGTAAGGGGGGGTAAAAGTACGATTAGAGAATACAATTGCACTTGATTGTTGTTTGTTTAATAGTGGATGTGTAATAAAACTGAGATAAATACCTGTGAGGGTAATTTTAGGGCCAAATTTAAAATTTTTTACAACATATAGGAGTGAAACTTTGATCTTAATGAGCGTCTCATGGATAGGAGTTATATGACTAGCACAAAACCGTACCACTAAGAAATTTTCCACCCCCAAATATGTGAGGTTCGCCCCTAGAATTGGTAGGAAAAGCATTTATGCTATGATGTGTGTACCGGTAGCACTTAGATTCTAGAACTTGCGTTAGGACCATTCCGAGGCCACAAGTGAGACTACATTCGTGTAGTTAGATTTACTACATGATAAGAGGCATTAGGATTAACCCATTGTTTTACACCTGTGTTTTTGTTATAATTACATTGGCTACATTGGTCAAGTAATTCTCCCACACCCTTTGCGTTGTACTCATTTTTAGTACACGATACCCCTAGTACACCCCTCAGAGCCTATCTTTTCGTTTCGACCTTTAAGCATTTTACTTAAAGGAAGAATTTGTTTACACCCCACTAAAATGTACACCCAAATCGCCTTAGCCTACCTTGTATGCACTCATTTTTAGTGCATTATTGTGACAACATTTGTTTAAACCCAAGTTAATTATCTAATTGATTACATGGCTGCTAAGTCGAGTCATATCCTTGTACATATTGTTTTGGGACGATTGGGACTCATGGGTAAAGTACTAGTGTAATGGAGTAATGGGGAAGAACATCATTTATTACCCCCATATGTGCTAAATATTTTAAAAAGTACTCCAAGTTTTTCGATTATCTTAATTCGAGTCATTAGAATAGTTATTTGTAAAGTTATGTAAAAGTTCAAGTGTAAGGGGAATGCAATGCCCCTATGATGTATTATTTTGGATGGTAGGGTAAAAGTGTATGTCAAAAAAAAAAATAAAAAAAAAAAATAAAAAATAAAAAAAAAAATCAAGAAAAATACAAAAAAATGAGAAAAAGGAAAATAGAAAAAAAACATACGGACTACCATCCCGTTTCATTTTATGTTTATTTTATGTTTTTGTTATTTTCTTTCATTAGCTTAAATCGAGTCGAGTCTTGGCTTAGCAACATTGTATAGTACATGTAATTAATCAAGATCTTTAACTCGCCACCAGTAAAATATCCTTTATCCAACAAATCCGTGTTTATCATATCCCTACACCTAACGTTATAACCCATGTAAAAGCCCTCTTTGATAGTTTATCTTAGGTGCTTACGCCTAGTGGAGGAGGTTTTCGATCCTTTCCCAAGCCTATATTAATTTATTTGCTATGACAGGTAGTGAGAGATATTATCCGTTTTCATTTATGAGATTTATTTTGATGACACTTGAGAGATGTGAGTATCTAAACACTACTTGTGAGGTGCTAGTTTGTAATCTCCGTGCTTATTTTGATTAAAGTGGAACGATCATTTGTTGTAATTACTTTTATATTAGTGTTAAATGACCCCTAACTTGTATTTTGATTAGAATAAAAGCGCATTTGCTTGAGGACAAGCAAATCTCAAGTGTAAGGGTATTTGATGAAGCGAAAAGTGTACCGCTTTTAAGGGGTCATTTAAGCCCTAAATCGTATTTATTTGATCAAATATCGCCCTAAATCGTTCCTTTTGTCATTTTAGGTACTTTTGAGGAGAAATCTGGAAAAGGAGGCATTTTGGACATTTTTTGGAGCATAAAAGTGAAGAAAACGACAAAGTCTCAAAATTGTGCTGGAAATTACCTTTGAAGGCGTCAGGATTACCTCTTGACGGCGTCATGGCTTGGCAAAAGTGGTGGATGTGAAATTTACTCATGATAAGCCAGAGAAATTTGCATGGGAATTCTGACGGCGTCACGCTTTAATCTGATCAAGGTCGTCACGGCTTAATTTAAAGAGGGACGGCGTCACCCCTAAGTCTGACGGCGTCAAGCCTTGATAAGCCAGAACGGATTTTGGAGAGCTAAAGAGGGACGGCGTCAAGAAGGTCATCCGGGAACCCTAAAAGCGGCGAGGTGACGGCGTCACACTCCATAACGTGACGCCGTCAGATATGAAAGTCTATATATAGTTTTCTAATTTTTTGTCATTAGGGTGGAACTTATTGAGGAACTTTGTGTGTGAAAACCCTAAGACGAATTGGGCATCTTTTTCAAGGCTTTTTGCCTTGAGATCTTCCATGTTACATTAAAGATAAGTTATCAATTAATCATTCAATATGTCTATGTGTTGTTTGATTCTATCTTGTTCTTGTCTTTTGTTTAACATGTTAGGCTAGATTTATCTTGTGTTTGCTTAGATCTAATGAAACCTAGCTATTGATTATTGGTTATTAGTGTGTTGTTAGTTGTATTGGATGATTGTTCATCTATGTTAGGCTTAAGAAAACTGGCTAACTTCCTATTCGGTAACTTGCTTGAACGTCTTAAGAAACATGAACCAATGCGTACTAAGGTTTTTATGGTTGTATTTAATGCACAAGCGAATTCTAGTGATCCCATGTTAGGAGCTTCCTAGCCGGCTCGACATAGGAGTGAAGTAGGAGCTTGTAGAGTTGGGGAAGTACGTAAGCCACCCCACGATTGGTATTAAGGAATACACCCGTCATCCACGCGATTAATGCACACTAATTAACCGGTAAAAGATAGTTAGGGAGTAAGGAAATCTAAGTAAACACATTCCTCTCCATATAAGTTTTCACCAACATTTTCATTTTCTGTTATTTTATTTTATTTGCATTCGTAGTTATTTGGGTTAGTTGATTAGCAACTAATTCCGCCCACTCCTTAAAACCCGAGATTTTACTTGCTTTCATAAAAAAAATATAAAAACATAAAAAAAGAATCTTCTCTCACCCTTAGACCTATTAGAGTAGTTTTTCATACCTAACGAACACTATTCCCTGTGGAGAACGATCAATCCCCCGTACTTACCACTACACTATACTACATCGGTCAGGTACACTGCCTGGTGGGGTTGTAAGCCTCTTGAGATCCCTTGAGAGGTAAAACCTGTTGTAAGGTCGCAAAACCACGCATCACTTGTTGAGGATGAAGTTCATAAGTATGAGTATGTGGAGGTGAGGATGTTTGATATCTGAAATGATGGTGTACGGTCTTTCTCTAAAGGATTATCATCGGTACCTACATAAAATGTTAGTTGAAATCACCAATCGATCATCATGGACTTTTCTTAGAGATTGGACCACTACGATTGTTATACTGATGAATGTCTTGATTCCATTCACCTTGGTCGGGCACATCAGCCGTCCGAATCCAGTTAGGGACAATTATCATTACATAGGATAGATCCAAGTAACGACCCACGTCTTAAGGATTCAATTCATAAAAGGAATCTCCTTGGCGGGATTTCCAGCACTTACAAGTTTAGACTTCGAGAGAATTAACGGCGTAGTGTGAAAACCTTCTCTAATCCTTACAAAGGTTGTTCCTTAATTGGATACCCTCAAGAAGGCTTACAACAGATATACCGAAGTATACCCACAATTCAGGTGAGCCGCTGAAGTATACCGAAGTATCACTCCACGACTGTAGACCGTTTGAAAAAAATAACCACCATCATGATGTATGTGGCAAGATCCGAAGATCTCATAAAGACTCTTGTACAACTTGTGTCCTTTTTGGCGAACACAAGTGTATGCTATTGGAAGTGTATCCTAAGAGATCTTTTGATGAATCTCATGGCTCTAGACTCGATTAGTGTGTTTTGGTTTTAGTCATCGGAGGCATGAAGCAGACGGCCTCCTTTTTCAAAATCAACACATCTCGTAGTGAGAGGTCGATAGATTATGCAAGGTTCTCCGTGAGAAATGAAACAAATATCTTTTAAAAGATACCTGAGTGGCTAGGAGGGGTTGTGCAGCGCATCACTGGGTCCATGATGTCTTGTCTTCAATACCAGTATCATCTTTGTGATAATCGATAGCAGATGTATTGACCCGGTTTCTGTTCCTAAGTTTATTGGAGGGCTATTTCTTTTCACCCTTTTCATAACCTTTTCTTTTTAATTCTTCAACCCCTTTTTCTCCTTTCATCACTTTACTCCTTTTTTTCAATCATACCTAAGGACTTCTAATTCTAATCTATTAGATTTGTCCTTGGGTAGATCCCTCCGGCTCTGGCGGATCATAGGACATAAACCTAACCATAATCACCTTATCACTCCATGATTATCCTAGGTTCATTGATCACTTGCCATAAAAACTTTTTTTTCTTTGAAAATCTCTCAAAGTGTTTATGGATATAAAACACATTTTGTTAACACTTCGAGAGTTTTGCATTTTCTGAAATACTCCCCTTCACATGTTCTTATGTGATTTTAAGATAAATTTGCACATGTTGGGTAGAGTTCGCACTTTTGAATTGATCGATTTTCAGTGAACATGACCGATTCGAGACACGCTTACATCACTAGTTAGACTAGCTTGAAATTACTACTCGTCCTGGTCAAGTTCAAAGAAAGTCTCTCGAGACGGTACATTCTACTTAGATAAGTCCTATTCGAGACACGCTTACATCACTGGTTAGACTACCTTGAAATTATTACCCGTCCAGGACAAGTCTTTTCGATTACTGACATTTAAGCTTTGTCAATTCGTTGGTTGTTTCTGAGTTGAGCTCTTTTGAGATTCAACCACAATCTTTAAACATTTTGATCACATTTTAATCATGTCTTCTCCCCCTCAAAAATAGCATATTCGTGATATTTTTTATATCAACTGATTAATGGAAAAACTTTTGGAGAGATAGACGGATTTGTTTTGCATGAAATTGGAACATTTTTTGTTTTTAAACTCCCCCTTAATGAAAAGCATATTTCATACAGGAATGTTAAAATCAATTAAGGTTTGGAGGGAGTTATCTTAAGCACTAATGTGAAAGATTTTGAAAAATCTTTTGAAAAATCTTGAAGAGGTGCTCAAGAATTATGTTTGAGAAACGAGTTTATGTTTGAAATCTTTTCGTTTGTTTATACTCGAACTTTTAAAATTGATTTCATCTTTTGAACGTACAAGTCCTGATTTGAAATAATCAGAAGTCATTATTAAAGTCCGGGTTTCGTACTGAAGTATACGAAAGCCATATTTTAGAGAAAATATAAGAAACGACATGTTTTAGAAAACATTATAGTGAACTCTCGCTCAAGCATCTATACATGTCCGTATCAATGTTGAATGACATTTCTAGATACGTACAGAATATCGATTATACGAGAGATATGTCGTGAGAAGAATATTTTTTCATTTTTCGATTTTATATTGTTTTTGTATTTTTGAAAATTTTCTATTGTTTTTGGATTTTTTTAAATTTTCTATTTTTGTATTTTGATTTTGTTGGTTTTACAAATTTTGTATTTTGTATTTCAAAAAATATTTACAGCGAAGCTT
The DNA here is from genome assembly GCA_021014915.2 of Artemisia tridentata subsp. tridentata. Classification (NCBI taxonomy): domain Eukaryota; kingdom Viridiplantae; phylum Streptophyta; class Magnoliopsida; order Asterales; family Asteraceae; genus Artemisia; species Artemisia tridentata. The sequence goes on along the minus strand of CP139501.1, from coordinate 11,653,615 downwards.
TTTGAAAGATATTCTCAAGAAGATTGATGAACTCAAATAAGTACATTTTACTACTATCATTTATCCTATTAATTTGACTTGTTTTACTATATTATGTATGAGGATTGATACTTAATCGTTTACTTTTGTAATTCTCAGGTAAAAACAAGCATTTGGTGAAACTTGGCGATTTTGGACTAATAATGGAGCAAAACGTACATAAAGTGGAAGTCTACTGACATGGGCAAGATCAAGTCAATTCTGCTCCAGATGCGCCGCATCTCACTATCAACATGCGCCGCATCTCTATCAAGATATCACCAGATACGATCCAAGATACAAGAGGACATGCGCCGCATCTAATAAAGAGTTACGCCGCATCTTCTGGCGGTGTACGAATATTCCTGAATATTATAATCTTGGACCCCACGCGAAGTTAAGTACATGCGCCGCATCTACTTAAGTAGATGCGTCGCATCTTCCCTCAGACACAAACTATAAATACCCCGTAGACCAGACACATTGGAGAGTTACACAGATTCGGAAGTTCGAAAACCTAAAGACCGAACAGAAGAGAAGGACGAATTCAGTCAAGAAGGCAGCACAAGACACACCCAAATCGAAGATACAAGAGCTGTAAGAAGGTGCTGCATGTATTTAATTCATTAAGTAGTTTTGTTTTATTGTTTTAGCAAACTTTAATTCATCAGGATTGGTGGCTTGTGTAATGTGACAACGGAAAGATTGCACTCCCTTTAATACTTGCTTTCCCATCAATTAAAGTTTATATGTTGATGTCTTTGGTTACTACTTATTAGTGCATTGACCACCTCTGTGTTTATTAGTGGCTTGCGGGCACCCGACTGCGGGACAAGGTGTGGCTCCCACGGTTGTTTCTAAATTGATCACTTAGGAATAACTTTTAGACATAAGTCGTCATTAAGGGTTTACTCGCCGATGAGAATAGGACCAACGAGAAAGGGTTAATTACATACACTTCATATAAAGCTATCAATAAAACAAGTGACAATCTACTTAATCATAAGGACAGCCCTCTTATTGTCTCAAGTATCTATCTGTGTACGTGTGTGCTACTTGCTGATTCGTGCCTATTTGTTTATTTTATTATTTAATTGCAAACAAAACTGTGCCAGTCTCTCAGGCTGAAACCCCCTTGCGTTAGGATATTAAAATACTGATTAGATTAACGAGATTATACGTTCCACTCTTAGTGATCGACACTCTACTTACCATTATCTTCATACTGACCGGGTACACTGCTCGTTAAGTGTGTGTGTTATTGATAAGTCGGCTAAATATAAATTTAAAACTTGAGTAGGCATTAAAACTGCTAAACCGCAACGACACATCACGCGCATCAAGTTTTTGGCGCCGCTGCCGGGGAGTGAATTGTTATTTTCTGTTAATTTGATTAGTATTTTAATTAGGTTTTTCTTTTTATTAGATTAATTGCATCATTGTACTATTTTGCATATTTGTTGTATTGTGTGTTATTTGTTTGCTTTTGTTTTTATTTTTGTGTGTTTTATTTTTTTGTTTTGTTTCGTGTGTTTAATTTTTATTTTTATTTTTCGTATTTTTCTGTTCTGCTATCGTTGTACTGTGCTAAATCAAACGATACGGCGCATCTGATCTCTCAGATACGGCGTATTGCGTTTAATTTTTTTTAATACAACGCGTTTAATTAATTCGATACGACGCATCTTTTCCCCAAGATACGGCGTATCTGTTTTTAATAAGAAAATTTTTCTAAGCGATAAAGTAATACGACGCATCTGCTTTTGAAGATACGGCGTATCTATTATTTTAATTAAAAACAGTTTGCGAATTATTAAACAAATACGGCGTATCGATTTCCGTCGATACGGCGCATCTTACTGAATCAAAAATCTTTTATTTTTAAACGTAACGAAAATACGGCGCATTAACTTTCGTTAATACGACGCATTTAATTTTAATTAGATAAACTGATTTTTGATTAATTAATTCGATACGGCGCATTCATAAATTCTAAGCGGCGTATCTATTTTCTGAATAAAGTCTGATTTAATTTTAACGATCATAAGATACGGCGTATCCAACTTTTTGGATACGGCGCATCGTCTGCAGATATCAGTAACTTTAATTTTTCGTATTCCGTTTTCGTTATTAATTATCTGATATACTACTTTCTCGAGCATACCCTACTGATATTTTTGTGTTGATTTCAGGAAGTGCATGACCAGGAGTTCTACGAAGAACTTGATTCAACCTTTCGAAGATCCCGAACGAGCCTTACATTCGCTTAAAAGGCTTTTCAACACAAGAAGCTTTGATCTTTCAAGTTCACTCGAGCTTGATTATTTTTCTGAAGAGAAAAAGGAAGTTGAAACAGAAACAATGGGCGAAAACACTACTATGGAGGAATACATGAACAATACCCGTGCTGATTACACTTCAGGAGTTGCTAGACCTAAGTTTGATGACAAGTCAAAATTTGAGTTGAAGGGACAATTTCTCAAAGAACTAAGAGAGAATGCTTTCAGTGGGACGGAACAAGAGGATGCTAATGAGCATGTTGAAAAGGTCCTGGAGATTGCAGATTTGTTTACTACAGAAAGTGTCAATACCGATCAACTCATGCTAAGAATCTTCCCAATCTCACTAAAAGGAGCTGCTAACAAGTGGCTAAGGAATGAACCTGCTAGTTCAATCACTACGTGGGAAGGTTTGAAAAGCAAATTCCTGAAGAGATATTGTCCACCTGCTAAGACTGCTAAGAAGATGGAGGCTATCAATAGTTTCAAGCAAGAGCCTGATGAAACCCTTTATCAAGCTTGGGAACGATTTAAAGATTTATTGATAAAATGTCCTCAACACTATCTAACCCCTATGCAGGAAATAATATTGTTTTATCAGGGATTGGACGTGCCTACAAGACAGATTTTGGATGCTAAGGGAGCTGTACCTCAGATGAGTGCAACTAATGCTAGGAAAGCGATCCAAGAAGCTGCTGATCATTCTCAGAAATGGCACGATGGGACCTCTACTAGATCTAAGAGCAGCACTAATTTTGACGGGATTGCTGCTATTCAAGCTCAATTGGATAAAATCAGTAGAGAAATGAAGAAGCGCGATGAAAGAGCATATGCTGCCCAAGTTGGATGTGAAAAGTGTGAAGGACCGCACTACACTAAGGATTGCCCGAGCAAGAATGAAAGTGAGACGTTTGAAGAAGCTTATTACACCCAATTTGGACAACCATTCCGACCTTCAGCAAGATTTAGGGAAGCTAGTCCGGGATTCTATCAAAAGAACAACTTCAATCCCGCTTATCAAGAGAGGAGGCAGACTTTAGATGATACTTTAAAGCAAATTATGGCCGATGCTGCTAAAAGACATGAAGAGAATACTGCTATGATCAAGGAAATTCGAGCCTCAACGGACACTACTACAAGAAATCAAGGAGCTTCGATCAAAGCATTAGAACAACAAATTGGTCAAATGAGCAAAGTTCTTCAAGAAAGGGGATATGGAAGCTTACCGAGCTCGACTGAAACAAATCCAAGAGATCATGTCAAGGCCATAAGCACCACTGAAGAAGTCACTCCTAATATACCTAGAAGATCGATGAATGGTGATGATGGTGCAAGACCCAAATTTTTCTTTAATTCTTCGATCAGCTTAAGGAGACTACTAAAAGAAAAGACAAAGATTGAAGAGGAAATCAAGGCAACCATGAAAGAAGAGAGCCCTGCAACCGATTCAAATGCCTTGCCTCATAAAGAAAGAGACCCAGGAAGTTTTACTCTACCTTGTTCTATTAATAATATATCTTTCAATAATGTGTTGGCTGACTTAGGAGCTAGTGTTAGTGTTATGCCTCTTAAGACATTCGCTACCCTAGGACTAGGAAAATTAGCACCAACTAAATTACTTATTGAATTGGCTGATAAAACAGTAAAACGACCTGAAGGGATTGCTAATAATGTGCTAGTTAAGATTGAGCAATTTATTTTTCCCGTAGACTTTGTTATACTAGACATGCCCGAGGATGTTAAGATTCCTTTAATCCTCGGAAGACCTTTCTTGTCTACTGCCCATGCTAAGATTGATGTGTTTAAGAGAAAAATTTCATTAAGGGTAGGGAATAATAAACTAGTCTACAAGTGCCAAGATCCGGTTAAAAGCATTATTAGAGGTGTTTATGTGCTAGGATTAAGGGAGCGTATGGACCTCGATCTTGAAGCTAGACTTATGGGAGAAACATTGATTCAAAACAACTCAACTAATCCTAATCATGAAAACTTTGAGGAATTCATTGACCTTAATGTACCTACCGAACTTAGACGCGATGTTGTTAGTGATTCTGATGATGAGTGGTATGATTGTGTAGTAATTAATAAACGTAGGAGAATAGTTGAGAAAACGAATTTGAATCATGATGTGTTTATTGAACTACCACCCCACCTTGCTTATTTGTGCCCGTATGATAATAAGAATTTCCCGTCTATCATTTTGTCATCTCTGCCCGAAAGGGACAGGACTTTGTTTATACAGATATTAAAGAAAAACGGCGTGGAAATTAAGGACGAGCAAGGAGTGTTCAATATTACTAAATTGGGGATGAAGGAGCGTGATGTTTCCGACTCCTTCAATGATCGATACTAAAGAGCTGAACGTGAGTCTAACTTGAAGACTCTGGAATAAAGACAAGTGCTGACCGGGAGACAACCCGGATTTATCTTTTATTATTCTGTTTTCTGTGTCGAGTCAGTCCAGGCCGCACGAAGATACGGCGCATCTCAGTCCTGAGATGCGACGCATCCTCTGCAATGGTCATATCTTATTTTATTTTTCTGCATTTTTATTTTCGACTTTAAAACTTTTTATCAGTTATTTTAATGCGGCGCATCCCTGGTTAAGGATGCGGCGCATCTTTATTCTGATCCGTATTTATTCCAGGCTCGATACGGCGTATCTTCTTCAATAGGATACGGCGCATCGACTGACCTGATGATTTTCAGTTTTAATTTTTAAGTTTTATTTTTACCTAACTACTAATGTATTATGCAAGTTGAACCTTTCTTATCTTAGGTGTGTTTTAAAGTGTTGGTGGTATTATAGTTTCCTGAATTTCCTGTGGATACATCAAGTATGAAGCTTTAACGTTCTAATCCACAAGAAAGATGATTTTTGCTCATATACTAATGGAGGATCATACCGAGCAAATCTCAGGGGAGTTTTTCTGTTCTAATTCTTTTTATTTTCCAGTTTTTAACCTTTTATACAAACAACGAGGACGTTGTTTAACTTAAGTGGGGGGATAGGAGAATTAGAACACTTAACACTTACTTGTCCTAAACTTTTTCAAAAATTATGCTTAAAATGTGCTTAATATATCAAACTTAAAAATTTTTAGCATGTTTTTGTTTAAGATCTAAGTTGCATAACTGCACACATGACATTATTTTCAAAAATTGTGATTTTCCAAAATTCACAAATCTATGAGTGTGCCGGTGACTTGTAAACTTTAGAACTTGGCTTGTATACTATTCGAGACCACCATAATGAGTATTATTTATTTAATTGGAATGACTTGTCTAACTTGGTAAAATTCTAGGATTACACCCAAAAAGCCTTTATATGTTATGTGTTATTAGCTAACTACACTGGTTAGTTAACCCCGTATAAAACCTTTTGTTACTCTCACTTTTAGAGTAAGATACCCCTAGAAAAACACTCAGAGCCATTCCTTTCGTTTCTTACACCTATGTTTATAATGTTTCGTTACACCCTTACACCTTAGCCTACCCTGTAGATTAAGATCCGTGGTTGGTTAATTGCTATAGGCAGAGTGTGTTTCCTTACATTACCTGTGTTCGCGTGCGTAATTCATTATCTATGGTTAGGTCGGGAAATTGCACAATGCAATTGGAGTGAAAGTGAATATTATATATTTTGAAGTTTATTTTTCGTGTGTTTACTACTTTCACTATTTACCATTATTTCTGAAGTTATGAAAAGTATGGAAAAATTATCCGGAAAGAAAGTTGTAGTGATGTGGTGAAATTTTACACATCTATCTTTATGTTTCAAAAAAAAAAAAAAAAAAAAAAAAAAAAAAAAAAAAAAAAAAAAAAAAAAAAAAAAAAAAAAAAGAGAAAAGAAAAAAGAAAGAAAAAAGAGTTGGATGTTTATTTTAAGCCAACAATGTAAAGTTATGTAAGTGGTTCATATGGCCACTATTTGTTGTACTATATCTATGGATTGAATGGGAATTGGCAGTTATGGGAATGCCAATTAAGGATTATTCTTTGATTAAGATTTTGTTGAGTATAATTCGTGTCTACCTAAAGCGTGTGTTTCAAGTGTTAAAGCGTGAGTTATTCAATGATATGAGTCTTATTCATGGGATGGTTGGGATAGTGATTAACCACACTTAGGATTTTAATTTATTTGTTTTGTTTATTTTTATTTTACACCAATTTATATCCCAAATGTTATCCATACCCTGTATTATTCTTTATCCAACCAAACCTTTGATTTATTGAGATTAGGGATTTGAGCAATCTTAAGTATCGTAGTCGTGGATTCGGCTATGTATTTATGATTTTGTCGCCCTTTTTGATATATTATTATTGGTGAAGTTTGGACCTATCTTTAGCCTATTCGAGTTAAGGATTTGAGCAATTGCAAGTATCGTGTTCGTGGATTCGATCATGTATTTGTGATTTTGTCGCCTTTTCTGGAATTTGAGATCGATAGTGTAAATAAGAATAATTAACCCTTAAGCCTAAAAACCCTTTTTACCGCTTTAGACTTGTTATTCCTTAGCTTTAGTGGTGGAGATGTGTATACTTGCCAAGCTTATGATAGAATATTCGTCGCGACTGGACAGTTAAACGATTAGATTTGCTTTTATCGACTTATTTTATTTTACTTCTAATTCGTTAAGTGTTTAGTTGTGTGATTACGAAATGAACGAATACATGCTTAACTATAAAAATAAATCCTAACATCTTTTAGGATACATTTTCATGAGATTTAATCTAAGGTTTACTTGGGGACAAGTAAAGTTCAAGTGGGGGGATATTTGATGAACTCAAATAAGTACATTTTACTACTATCATTTATCCTATTAATTTGACTTGTTTTACTATATTATGTATGAGGATTGATACTTAATCGTTTACTTTTGTAATTCTCAGGTAAAAACAAGCATTTGGTGAAACTTGGCGATTTTGGACTAATAATGGAGCAAAACGTACATAAAGTGGAAGTCTACTGACATGGGCAAGATCAAGTCAATTCTGCTCCAGATGCGCCGCATCTCACTATCAACATGCGCCGCATCTCTATCAAGATATCACCAGATACGATCCAAGATACAAGAGGACATGCGCCGCATCTAATAAAGAGTTACGCCGCATCTTCTGGCGGTGTACGAATATTCCTGAATATTATAATCTTGGACCCCACGCGAAGTTAAGTACATGCGCCGCATCTACTTAAGTAGATGCGTCGCATCTTCCCTCAGACACAAACTATAAATACCCCGTAGACCAGACACATTGGAGAGTTACACAGATTCGGAAGTTCGAAAACCTAAAGACCGAACAGAAGAGAAGGACGAATTCAGTCAAGAAGGCAGCACAAGACACACCCAAATCGAAGATACAAGAGCTGTAAGAAGGTGCTGCATGTATTTAATTCATTAAGTAGTTTTGTTTTATTGTTTTAGCAAACTTTAATTCATCAGGATTGGTGGCTTGTGTAATGTGACAACGGAAAGATTGCACTCCCTTTAATACTTGCTTTCCCATCAATTAAAGTTTATATGTTGATGTCTTTGGTTACTACTTATTAGTGCATTGACCACCTCTGTGTTTATTAGTGGCTTGCGGGCACCCGACTGCGGGACAAGGTGTGGCTCCCACGGTTGTTTCTAAATTGATCACTTAGGAATAACTTTTAGACATAAGTCGTCATTAAGGGTTTACTCGCCGATGAGAATAGGACCAACGAGAAAGGGTTAATTACATACACTTCATATAAAGCTATCAATAAAACAAGTGACAATCTACTTAATCATAAGGACAGCCCTCTTATTGTCTCAAGTATCTATCTGTGTACGTGTGTGCTACTTGCTGATTCGTGCCTATTTGTTTATTTTATTATTTAATTGCAAACAAAACTGTGCCAGTCTCTCAGGCTGAAACCCCCTTGCGTTAGGATATTAAAATACTGATTAGATTAACGAGATTATACGTTCCACTCTTAGTGATCGACACTCTACTTACCATTATCTTCATACTGACCGGGTACACTGCTCGTTAAGTGTGTGTGTTATTGATAAGTCGGCTAAATATAAATTTAAAACTTGAGTAGGCATTAAAACTGCTAAACCGCAACGACACATCACGCGCATCAAAGATTCAAGAAGACGTTCTAGCTCCTCAGGAGTTAGGCTTCGCATGCCAATTCGTCAAACTAAATCGTCAAACCTTTCTTTAGGAAGGGCTTTAGTAAATAGATCGGCGAGTTGGTAATCCGTCTTCACGAAAAATAATTCAACAGTACCCTCTTCTACATGCTCTTTTATGAAGTGATAGCGGACTCTAATATGCTTGGTCTTCGAGTGTTGAACTGGATTGCACGAGATGGCTATGGCACTTTTCGAGTCACAATACAAAGGTATTTTATTGAAAGTAAAGCCATAATCTGTGAGTTGTGTCCTCATCCATAGAATTTGGGCACAACACGCAGATAGCGACACATACTCGGCTTCTTCGGTTGATAATGCTGTACAGTCTTGTTTCCTTGATGACCAGCCTGCTAGCTTTTCACCCAAAAAATATGCTCCTCCTGATGTACTTTTTGCTGTAACTTGGCACCCTGCGTGATCCGCATCTGAAAATGCTATTAGTTTAAACTCGAAATCCTTCGGATACCAAAGTCCCATGTTAATGGTTCTTCGTAGGTACCGAAAGATCCATTTAACCTCTTGGAGGTGAAGTTCTGTAGGCCTTGCCTGAAACCGTGCTAATAAGCAAATAGCAAAATGAATATCGGGTCGACTAGCAGTAAGGTACATGACAGAACCAATCATGCTTTGATATTTCTTCAGATCGATGGGTTTCCCAAATAAATCAGCACCGATTTTTGGTGAAGTGACCATTGGTGTACCAACAGAGTCACAATTTTTCATACCACGTTTTTTCAAAATCTCAATTGTATATTTAGCTTGATTAATAAAAATACCACGAGGGGATTGATGTATTTGTAAACCAAGAAATAATTTTAGTTCCCCCATCATGGACATTTCAAATTTGATTTTCATGAGATTTTCAAAATGTTTTGAATGATTCGGATTGGTGGACATAAAGATAATGTCGTCCACAAAAATCTGAACAAGCAAAATGTCATCTTTGTATTTCCTTGTAAACAAGGTAGAATCAACAGTTCCTTTGGTGAAATTGTTTTTTATCAGGAAAGATGATAGTTCATCATACCACGCTCTTGGAGCTTGTTTTAAACCATAAATGGCTTTCTTAAGCTTGTAGACGTAGTCTGGATGTTCCTTGTCAATGAATCCTTCTGGCTGACTCACATACACTTCTTCTTTCAGAGTTCCATTCAAGAACGCAGCCTTGATGTCCATCTGATATACTGTGATGTTCTTTTGAGCTGCATAGGCTAAGAAAATCCTGACTGCTTCAAGTCTTGCTATTGGCGCGAATGATTCTTCGAAATCTATCCCTTCTTCCTGTCTGAATCCTTTAGCCACGAGACGAGCTTTGTTGCGAATTACAGTAATTTCTTCATCCTTTTTGTTCTTCCATAACCATTTGAGATCAATAACAAGTTTGTAAAGTGGTCGTGGAACAAGTTCCCAACTATCATGTAACTAGTATTGAAGAAGTTCCTCCTGCATCGCTTCTATCCATGTGTTTTCTGCCATCGCTTCCCGAATGTTCTTTGGTTCTTTGAGGCTTATAGAGCAAATGTAAATGCAAATTTAGGGGTCTGTGGCAAGTTGTCTTCTCGTCTGAACTGGCCTTGAAGGTTCACCAATAACTTGTTCAATTGGATGGTCTTTAGTCCATTGGAGTGTAGAAGGGTACCTTGGGTTTAATGTATGTGTGTTAGATGGTTCTTGTAACCTTGAAGATGATTCAGCAGAGTCCGTAGCAAACGGGTTTTCGAATACTTCTTTTTCTAACACAACATCGTTTTGGTTCTGTACTGTTTCTTCTTGAGATGGTGTGTTATGATTTTGCTCATCAACTCTTGGTAGAACAATTTCAAGAATTGGAGTTTCTGGAGTAGATGTAGATGAGGTTGAGAGAGTTGGTGCGTCAGCTTCGATTGTAGTAGATGCATCTTGTGGTAGTGGTGGTGGTTGATGGTTTTGAGCGGGTGCAGCGAAATGTTGTTGTGATGCATTTGTCGAAGTTCCACCATAGTATTCACCAAACATTAACTCGAATAAATTTTCAAGTTCTTGTTCTGAAGGTTTGTCAGTGGTTGTTGATTAAGCTCCTTGAGGTACGAGTCCTAAACTAATGTGTCCAAAAGTCTGCAGGTTTGGTGCGGGTCCTAATCTGTTTTGATTAGAAGCCATTGGATTAAGCGCGGGTTCTAAAGCGAGTCTCTCAGAAGCCATTTGTGAAATCTCGTCAAACTTCGCATTCATCGTCTCCATTATCCTTTTTGTTCTTCTATTATACACCTGGAATACCCTCGAGTTTTCTGAGTATCCAATGAAGATTCCAATATCACCCTTAGCTTTCAGCTTCCCTAGATCTTCTCTATCGTTCGTTGGATAAAACAAAGCGAAAAACACATGAAGGTAAGAGATATCAGGTTTCCGATTGTTCACTAGCTCATATGGTGTTTTATTGAATCTTGGATGGATAAGGGAACGATTTTGTGTAAAACAAGCAGTGTCAACAGCATCAGCCCATAAGAATAACGGTGCACTAGAATAAATTAGCATTGTGCGAGCAGCTTCTACAAGAGTTCGATTTCTTCATTCAACTACCCCATTCTGTTGTGGAGTTCTGACAACTGAATTCGGATGAGTGATTCCAGTATCTTCAAAGTAAGTTCTTAACTCCTGATTTGTGAATTCTGTGTCGTTTTCTGTTCTTACAATCCTTACTGGAGCTTGAAGTAGAACTTGAATATGCTTCAGAAAGGTGATGATGATGCCTGGTGCTTCATCTTTTGATCTCAGAAACTTTACCCATGTATATCTTGAATAATCATCGACGATAACAAGAATATACCTCTTCCCGTTTATGCTTTCAACTCTCATTGGGCCACATAAGTCCATGTGTAACATATGTAACTGTGCTTCTGAACTAGGTACGGTTTTGGGTTTATATGATGCCCTTTTGCTTTTTCCTTGTTCGCATGATGGGCATAAGTGATCCTTGGTGTACTTGAACTTAGGGAGTCCGTTGACGATGTTGTATTTGGCTAATTTGTTGATGGTGTCAAAATTGAGATGGGATAATCTTCTATGCCACAGCCAGGACTTTGTTCCGCATGCTCTTGTCATAAGACAAATTGGCGATGAAGAGGCCATTTGGTTGATGTCGATAGCATATAGGTTGGTGTCACAATTCCCAGTTAAGAGATCATCGCCAACCAAATTTCTAACAAAGCACGTGTTTCTCCTAAATGCAACCTCTAAATCTGCATCACAAAACTGCCCAACTGAAAACAAGTTGTGTCCCAACCCTTTGACATAGTAAACTCGAGTGATCAAATAATTCCCAAACTGAAGATCTCCATAACCCAGAATAGCTGCTACATGATCATTTCCAAAGCGTACAGTTCCCATGAATTTCCAGATGAAATTGATCAGCAGCTTTAGATTCCCGGTCATATGCATGGGGCAACCTGAGTCGACGATCCAAAGACATATTTCGATAAACTGCGAAGAACATAAGAGTTTGTATTCGGAAAATGTTTTGAATTTGGTTCCATGGGGTTAGGAGTAAAATCCGTATCACACTTATAGAAAGTTTCTAACTGTTTAATTTGAACAGCTTTCAATTTGCCATTCTGGAGTATGAACTGCCTACCCGTTGGTTTCCATACACAATACATAAGATAGTTCTTAGGCATTTGACTACTAATGGTTGACCTAAAGCGTGCAACTAATCTTTCTGTAGATCTAGATCTAGCACTAGTTCCTTTTGGAACGTTCTTCTGTTCAGGCGTAACAGTCATAGTTTTAAAAACATAATCATCACAAACATCATTAGATATACATTTCTTGCACATTAAACAAACAGAGTCATTACATGCATTAGAAACAGTACTTTTGATATTACATTCAGATGAAATATGTCTCTTATCACAAAGCGATAAATTCCTAGGGTGTTCTTCTACTTCTTCAACTTTATTCTTGCAACTACTCTTAGAGACAGGAGAGACTCTATTGTTCCTTGTATTTATCCTAGGCTTTAGTTGCTGCTCCCAGAGGTGCTTTCTAATCCCGTAGAAGGTAAGGCACACGCATTAGGATTTATATTGTTGTCCTTAGAAGTTGTTGTAGCATGCCTAGACTATTTAGGATTATCTTTTACGCTCTTGTCGTTTGTTCTATATGTTTTAGATGCGGAGGCAGACACAATAATGAGACTAATCCTATAAAGGCCAGGTGCTATCACTTTTGGTGTTTCGACAACCGCTTTTCCTTTATCAACAATCTTTTTTTTTTCATTTTGCTTGGGCAAGGGTGTTGGTGTGACTAGTTTTGTCAAATCATTTTTCACATCGAATTTTGGAACAGATTGAGAAATCGACATTTTTGGTTTAACAACCGGTTTTGAAGTATTTGGTTTGTCCGAAGTCGATGGTTTTGCAAACTTGGTGTCCACACCCTTCCCTTTTTGACTTTCCAGCTGAGCCCTCAAAAGATCATTTTGCTCTTTCATGTTCATGAAGGCACGCTCATACGACAATTTGTCATACTTGCATTCCTCGGTTTTTCGATCAAGTTGTTTAAAATATGACACATTTTCTTTTTCAAGTTTTACAAGAGCATTTTCATATTTTGAAACAATTGCCGAGGTCTCAGCTCGCAGTCTTTCATCGTCTTCAACAAAATATGTTTGTAAAATAATGGACATAATATCAGTCGACAAAACTTCTTATAAGAGAGAATCATTTAAATTTTACAAAACATTGATTTGCTCAATAGATTCATCAGCCTTCTTTATCATGGATTTGTGGTCCTTGACAAAGTCAACTATTTTAGTTAAAAATGCTTTTTTCAAAATGAATTACTCGAGCATTAATGTTGTTAATTTGAGGAGCAAATTCACTTTCAAGAATCTTTTTCAGCTGTAAATGAACCGTTGAATTCCAGTTGTTCTCAGTTAGTCTCATTTTAGATTCTAAAGTCGTTTGAAGTTGCCCAATTCTGGTTTTAATATCATCAAGAAATCCTATGGCAGCACTTGTGTTAAAAGTTTTGTTTGAAGAAATCTGTTCCATTTTTGAAAGAGATTTGGAAGCAACTAATGGTTTAGAAACTAGTTTTGAGAAGCCTCGGTTTTTGGAAAACTCAGATGTTTGTTTTTGTTGAACAAAAGTAATTCCAGAAAGTTTGTTCAGTTTGTTGTAATCAATGGATTTCTGGTCTGGATTCTTTTGTTTTATTTTGGTTTGACTCTCTTCAACAAGTTCTATTGTTTCAACATAATCACGAACAATATGAGGATCATGTTTGGTATAAATAACATTTCCATTGTACAAAACATTCTGTTCTTTCTGAGATTTCTTGAGATTACAAGGAGTTTTGTTACCTAGAGCCATTTTTTGTTTCGTATGGTAAATCAGATCAGTTTGATTAGTAATCATATGAATTGTTTGACTCGAATGACCTGTTTTAACCAATAAGGCTTCTAGTTTTGCGATCATATGTTATGACTCTATGATTTCATTCAAAAGTTTATCTTCTTTCTTTGCAAAGTCCTTTTTTAACTCATCCCGTTCTTTTTCAAGATTGGTATAAGCTGATTTTTATTTTGAAAGTTGGTTTGTTAAATCAGAAATTTCTCGTTTTAAAGAGTTGATGGTTTTCGTTGAACTAATTTGAAGATTATCAAATTTGTTTTGCAATTCCCTACCTTTAACAAGTAACTTCTTATAACCAATTTCAAATTATGACTCGCGTTTAGTGTCAATTTGAAAACTTTTTTCATTTTCCTTGTATCTCTCAAGCTCAGCGGTCAATTTCTCATTTGCGGCCTTAACATCGCGATTGACCTTTTTCACTTTCTCAATTTCAATACTACAATTGTTCAATAATGATTCAAATAGAGCACGTGTTTCCTCATCATTCTCAGCATGCTGTGAAACTAAGCCTCCACTATGATTCATATCTGGAGTTGCTGAAGGAATATTGCTACTACTCCGCGTATCCAGGTATGTATCATAAGTGGGTGCTGGAGTCTCATAATGTTGTTGCTCATGAGGAGACATATCAAATATATCATTATTGTGGCATGCATTGAATAATGGTACCTCAGGTACTACATTGGTGTCATAAACATGAGGTGTGTCAGAATCCGTGTCATACTTAGCCTCCTGAAAATTTTCCATGAAGATACAGTTCGCATCGATGTCCTCTCATTCTTCCATGTCATCCATAAGAGCCATAAAATCATTTTCCTCTGCATTCAACTGAAACCCTGCTTGTTCCTTTTGTGCCAACAGCAATGCTTTCTGCAAGTACGCTGGATCTTTCTTCTTCGGCTTAGTAGGAAAGTTCCTTGCAATATGACCTACACCTTGACAGTTGAAGTACTTCATCGGATTACCCTGATTCACATTTCCATAATTCCCAACAACTGGAGCTGCCACATTCCCAATCTGATTACCCACTGTCTGATGTCCAACATTCTGACCCCTCTGAATCCCTGCATTACTGCCCCAACTGATTCCCTGCATACTGAATGATGAACTCAAATAAGTACATTTTATTACCATCATTTATCCTATTTATTTGACTTGTTTTATTATATTATCTGTGAGAATTGATACGTTAATGTTTACTTTTGTAATTCTCAGGTAAAAACAAGTATTATGTGAAACTTGGCGATTTTGGAATAATTATGGAGCAAAACAAGCAAGAAGTTAAGAGTCTACTGAAATGTACAAGATCAAGACCATTCTACTCCAGATACGCCGCATCCTGCTTATTATATACGGCGCATCACTATCAAGATTTCACAAGATATTATCCAAGACAGCAGAGGACATGCGCCGCATCTATAAATGGAGTTACGCCGCATCTTCTGGCGGTGTACGAATATTCCTGAATATATTAATCTTGGACCCCACGCGAAGTTAAGTCAATGCGCCGCATCTACTTATTCAATGCGCCGCATCTTACCCTCAGACAGAAACTATAAATACCCCAAGACCAGACGAATTTCTGGAGGCTAGTGACATACGAAGTACGAGAAGACAGAAACCCTAAGCCGAATTCAGACAAAATAGCAACACAAGACACACCTTGAACGAAGATACAAGAGCTGTAAGAAGGTCCTGCATGTATTTAATTCATTAAGTAGTTTTGTTTTATTGTATTAGTACACTTTAATTGGTCAGGATTGATGGGCTTGTGTTATGTTATCATTCACTTCAACTCCCCTTAAAATTGCTTTCCCTTTAATTAAAGTTTATATGTTGATGTCTTTGGTGACTTTTATTAGTGCATTGATAACCTCTGTGTCTAGCTGAGCATTGCTTGGGTCGCCATGCCCCTTCCTCGCCTATTTATTAGATCGCCTATGCATTCTATCGTCTGTAGAAGAGTAGGAAGAAAGATAAATAGGATAGTCAAAAGTAATCATTAAGGGTTTACTCGCCGATAAGATTAGAACCAACGAGAAAGGACTTAATCTCGGTGCGTTGCATCGAACTATACACTTCATATAAAACTAGCAATAAAACAAGTGACAAGCTACTTAACTATCAGGACAGGTTTTTTCTTGTCTCAAGTATTTATCTGTGTACGTGTGTGCTATTCGCTGATTCGTGCTTATTAGTTTAGTTTATATTTAATCATAACCAAACCGTGCCAGTCTCTCAGGCTGAAACCCCCTTGCGTTAGATTAGGTTGTATAGCTAACTTAAGATATTAAAATACTGATTAGAATAACTAGATAATACGTTCCACTCTTAGTGATCGACACTCTACTTACCATTATATTCATACTGACCGGGTACACTGCTCGTTAAAGTGTGTGTTATTGATAAGTCGGCTAAATATAAATTTAAAACTTGAATACTGCTAAAACCACAACGACATATCGTGGATATAAAATTATAGCAATACCACGCACACATCAAGTTTTTGGCGCCGTTGCCGGGGAATGAATTGTTATTATCTGTTAATTTGATTAGTATTTTAATTAGGTTTTTCTTTTTAATTTTTAGATTTTAACCGCTAACCGTGTTGTGTATTAGTTTAATTGCATTCATTGTATTATTTGCATATTTTCTGTTTTCGTGTGTTTTTATTTTTGTTTATTTTGGTTTGTTTTTATTTGATTTTATTTTCTGTATTTTCTTGCATACTGCTATCGTTGTACTGAGCTAAATCAAACGATACGGCGCATCTGTTTTCACAGATACGGCGTATTGCGTTTAATTTTTATAAAATACAACGCGTTTAATTAATTCGATACGACGCATCTTTCCCAAGATACGGCGTATCTGTTTTTGATAAGAAATTTTTCTAAGCGATAACGCCATACGACGCATCTGCCTTAGCAGATACGGCGTATTTATTATTTTAATTAAAAACAGTTTTCGAATTATTAAACAGATACGACGCATCGATTTTTATCGATACGGCGTATCTTCTGAATCAAAAATCTTGTATTTTGAAACGTAACGAAAATACGGCGCATTAACATTTGTTAATACGACGCATTTAATTTTAATAAGTATAATCGATTTTTGATAATTTAAATTGATACGGCGCATTCTAGATTATAAGCGGCGTATCTATTTTATGAATAAAAGTCTGATTAAATGTTAACGATTATAAGATACGGCGTATCCAACTTTTTGGATACGGCGCATCGTCTGCAGATATCAGTAACTTTAATTTTTCGTATTCCGTTTTCGTTGTTGATTTTCCGATATATTACTTTCTTGAACATACCCTACTGATGCTTTTGTGATAGTTTCAGGAAGTGCATGACCAGGAGTTCAACTAAGAACTTGACTCAACCTTTCGACGATCCTGAACGAGCCTTTCATTCGCTTAAAAGGCTTTTCAACACAAAAAGCTTTGATATTTCAAGTTCATTCGAGCTTGATTATTTTTCTGAAGAGAAAGAGGAAGAAGAAACAGAAACAATGGGCGAAAACACTACTATGGAGGAGTACATGAACAATACCCGTGCTGATTACAGTTCAGGAGTTGCTAGACCAAAGTTTGATGATAAGTCAAAGTTTGAGTTGAAGGGTCAGTTTCTCAAAGAGCTAAGAGAAAATGCTTTCAGTGGATCGGAACATGAAGATGCTAATGAACATGTTGAAAAGGTCCTCGAGATTGCAGATTTGTTTACTACAGAGGGAGTCACTGATGATCAACTCATGCTAAGAATCTTTCCAATTTCACTTAAAGGAGCTGCTAATAAGTGGCTAAGGAATGAACCTGCTAGTTCAATCACAACATGGGAAGATTTGAAGAGCAAATTCCTGAAAAGATATTGTCCGCCTGCTAAAACTGCTAAAAAGATGGAGGCTATCAACAGTTTCAAGCAAGAGCCTGATGAAACTCTTTATCAAGCTTGGGAACGATTTAAAGATTTACTGGTGAAATGTCCTCAACACTATCTAACCCTAATGCAGGAGATAATATTGTTTTATCAAGGATTAGACGTGCCTACTAGACAGATTTTGGATGCTAAGGGAGCTGTGCCTCAAATGAGTGCAGCTAATGCTAGAAAAGCTATCCAAGAAGCTGCTGATCATTCTCAAAAATGGCACGATGGAACCTCTACTAGATCTAAGAGCAGCACTAATTTTGACAGGTTTGCTGCTATTCAAGCTCAATTGGATAAAATTAGTAGAGAGATGAAGAAGCGTGATGAGAAAGTGTATGCTGCCCAAGTTGGATGTGAAAAATGCGAAGGACCTCACTACACTAAGGATTGCCCTAATAAGAATGAAAGTGAGACGTTTGAAGAAGCATACTACACACAATTTGGACAACCATTCCGACCTTCAGGAAGATTTAGGGAAGCTACTCCGGGATTCTATCAAAAGAACAACTTTAATCCGACTTATCAAGAGAGGAGGCAGACTTTAGATGACACTCTAAAGCAAATTATGGCCGATGCTGCTAAAAGACATGAAGAGAATACTGCTATGATCAAAGAAATCCGAGCTTCAACGGATACTATTACAAGAAATCAAGGAGCTTCGATCAAAGCATTGGAACAACAAATTGGAAAAATGAGCAAAGTTCTTCAAGAAAGGGGATACGGAAGTCTACCGAGCTCAACTGAAACCAACCCAAGAGATCATGTCAAGGCCATAAGCACCACAGAGGAAGTCACACCTAACATACCTAGAAGAGTGATGAATGGTAATGATGGTGCAAGACCCGAATTTTTCTTTAATTCTTCAATCAGTTTAAGGAGACTACTAAAAGAGAAGACAAAGATTGAAGAGGAGATCAAGGCTACAATGAAAGAAGAGAGCTCTGCAACCGACTTACATGCCTTGCCTCATAAAGAAAAAGACCCAGGAAGTTTTACTTTACCTTGTTCAATTAATGAAATATCTTTCAATAATGTGTTAGCTGACTTAGGAGCTAGCGTTAGTGTAATGCCCCTTAAGACATTCACTACCCTAGGACTAGGGAAATTAGCACCAACTAAGTTGCTTATTGAATTGGCTGATAAAACGGTAAAACGACCTGAAGGGATTGCTAATAATGTGCTAGTTAAGATTGAGAAGTTTGTTTTCCCTGTAGACTTTGTTATATTAGATATGCCCGAGGATGTTAAGATTCCTTTAATCCTTGGAAGACCTTTCTTGTCTACCGCCCATGCTAAGATTGATGTGTTTAAAAGAAAAATCTCATTAAGGGTAGGGAATAATAAACTAGTCTATAAGTGCCAAGATCCTGTTAAAAGCATAATTAGAGGCATTTATGTGCTAGGATTAAGAGAGCGTATGGACCTCGATCTTGAAGCTAGGCTTATGGGAGAAACATTGATTCAAAACAACTCAACTAATCCTAATCATGAGAACTTCGAGGAATTTATTGACCTTAATGTACCTACCGAACTTAGGCGCGATATTGTTAATGATTCTGATGATGAATGGTATGATTGCGTAGTGATTAAAAAACGTAAGAGAATGGTTGAGAATACAAACTTGAATAATGAGGTGTTTATTGAACTACCACCCCAACTTGCTTATTTATGCCTTTATAATAACAAGAATTTCCCGTCTATCATTTTGTCATCTCTACCCGAAAGGGATAGAACTTTGTTTATACAGATATTAAAGAAGAATGGCGTGGAAATTAAGGACGAGCAAGGAGTGTTCAATATTACTGAATTGGCGATGAGGGAGCGCGATGCTTCCGACTCCTTCAATGATCGATATTAAAGAGCTGAACGTGAGTCTAACTTGAAGACTCTGGAATAAAGACAAGTGCTGACCGGGAGACAACCCGGAGAATTTTTACTATTCTGTTCTGTGTCGAGTCAGTCAGGCCCGCAGAAGATACGGCGCATCTCAATCCTTAGATGCGACGCATCTCCTGCACTGGTCATATCTTACTTTATTTTTCTGCATTTTTATTTTCGACTTTAAAACTTTTTGTCAGTTTATTTTAATGCGGCGCATCCCTGGTTAAGGATGCGATGCATCTTCTATTCTGATTCGTATTTATTCCAGGCTCGATACGGCGTATCTTCTTCCATAAGATACGGCGCATCGACTGACCTGATGATTTTCAGTTTAATTTTTAAGTTTTATTTTCGCTAACTACTAATGTA
The DNA here is from genome assembly GCA_021014915.2 of Artemisia tridentata subsp. tridentata. NCBI lineage: Eukaryota > Viridiplantae > Streptophyta > Magnoliopsida > Asterales > Asteraceae > Artemisia > Artemisia tridentata. The sequence goes on along the minus strand of CP139501.1, from coordinate 11,633,573 downwards.
TTATGCAAGTTTGAACCTTCTTAACTCAGGTGTGTTAAAGTCTTGGTGATATTATAGATTCCTGCATTTCCTGTGGATACATCAAATATGAAGCTTAAACGTTCTAATCCACAAGAAAGATGATTTTTGCTCTCATACAAATAATGGAGGATCATACCGAGCAAATCTCAGGGGAGTTTTTCTGTTCTAATTCTTTTATTTTCCAGTTTTTAACCTTTGATACAAACAACGAGGATGTTGTTTAACTTAAGTGGGGGGATTGGAGAATTAGAACACTTACTTGTCCTAAACTTTTTCAAAATATGCTTAAAAAGTGCTTAATATATCAAAATTTAAAATTTTTAGCATGATTTTGTTTAAAGTCTAAATTACATAGCTGCACACATGACGTTATTTTCAAAAATTGTGATTTTTCAAAATTCACAAATCTATGAGTGTGCCGGTGACTTGTAAACTTTAGAACTTGGCTTGTATACTATTCGAGACCACCATAATAAGTATTATTTTTATAATTGGAATGACTTGTCTAAATTGGTAAATTTCTAGGATTACACCCAAATAGCCTTTATATGTTATGTGTTATTAGCTAACTACACTGGTTAGTTAACCCCCGTATAAACCTTTTGTTACTCTCATTTTTAGAGTAAGATACCCCTAGAAAAACACTCAGAGCCATTCCTTTCGTTTCTTACACCTTTGTTATAATGTTTCGTTACACCCTTACACCTTAGCCTACCCTGTAGATTAAAATCCGTGGTTGGTTAATTGCTTTAGGCAAAGTGTGTTTCCTTACATTACCTGTGTTCGCGTGCGTAATTCATTATCTTTGGTTAGGTCAGGAAATTGCACAATGCAATTGGTATGAAAGTAAATATTGTATATCTTTGAGTTTATTTTTCGTGTGTTTACTACTTTCACATTTGTTGATGTCATATAAAAAAAAAAAAAAAAAAAAAAAAAAAAAAAAAAAAAAAAAATCGAAAAAAAAAAAATAGAAAAGAAAAAGAAAAAGGAAAAGTTGGATGTTTATTTTAACCAACTTATGTAAAGTTTTGTATTAAGTGGTCGATATCACCACTATTTGTTGTATATTATATTTATGGATTGAATGGGAGTTGGCCGTTATGGGAACGCCAACTAAGGTTATTCTTTGATTGAGATCTTGTTGAGTATAATTCGTGTCTACCTAAAGCGTGTGTTTCAAGTGTTAAAGCGTGAGTTATTCAATGATATGAGTCTTATTCATGGGATGGTTGGGATAGTAATTTACCACACTTAGGATTTTAATTTATCTGTTTTGTTTATTTTTCATTTTACACCAATTTGTATCCCAAATATTATCCATACCCTATATTATTCTTTATCCAAACCTTTGATTTATTGAGATTAGGGATTTGAGCAATCTTAAGTATCGTAGTCGTGGATTCGGCTATGTATTTATGATTTTGTCGCCCTTTTTGATATAATATTATTGGTGAAGATTAATTGGTCCTATCTTTAGCAGAATGATTAACCCTTAACCTACAAACCCTTTTTACCGCTTTAGACTTGTTATTCCTTAGCTTTAGTGGGGGAGATGTGTATACTTGCCAAGCTTATGATAGAATATTCGTCACGACTGGACAGTTAAACGATTAGATTTGCTTTTATCAAAATATTTTATTTTATTTCTAATTCGTTAAGTGTTTGGTTGTGCAATTATGACAAAAATGAATACATGCTTAAATATAAAAATAAATCCTAATATCTTTTAGGATACATTTTCATAAGATTAATTCTAAGGTTTACTTGGGGACAAGTAAAGTTCAAGTGGGGGGATATTTGATGAACTCAAATAAGTACATTTTATTACCATCATTTATCCTATTTATTTGACTTGTTTTATTATATTATCTGTGAGAATTGATACGTTAATGTTTACTTTTGTAATTCTCAGGTAAAAACAAGTATTATGTGAAACTTGGCGATTTTGGACTAATTATGGAGCAAAACAAGCAAGAAGTTAAGAGTCTACTGAAATGTACAAGATCAAGATCATTCTGCTCCAGATACGCCGCATCCTGCTTATTATATACGGCGCATCACTATCAAGATTTCACAAGATATTATCCAAGACAGCAAAGGACATGCGCCGCATCTATAAATGGAGTTACGCCGCATCTTCTGGCGGTGTACGAATATTCCTGAATATATTAATCTTGGACCCCACGCGAAGTTAAGTCAATGCGCCGCATCTACTTATTCAATGCGCCGCATCTTACCCTCAGACAGAAACTATAAATACCCCAAGACCAGACGAATTTCGAGAGGCTAGTGACATACGAAGTACGAGAAGACAGAAACCCTAAGCCGAATTCAGACGAAATAGCAACACAAGACACACCTTGAACGAAGATACAAGAGCTGTAAGAAGGTCCTGCATGTATTTAATTCATTAAGTAGTTTTGTTTTATTGTATTAGTACACTTTAATTGGTCAGGATTGATGGGCTTGTGTTATGTTATCATTCACTTCAACTCCCCTTAAAATTGCTTTCCCATTAATTAAAGTTTATATGTTGATGTCTTTGGTGACTTTTATTAGTGCATTGATAACCTCTGTGTCTAGCTGAGCATTGCTTGGGTCGCCATGCCCCTTCCTCGCCTATTTATTAGATCGCCTATGCATTCTATCATCTGTAGAAAAGTAGGAAGAAAGATAAATAGGATAGTCATAAGTAATCATTAAGGGTTTACTCGCCGATAAGATTAGAACCAACGAGAAAGGACTTAATCTCGGTGCGTTGCATCGAACTATACACTTCATATAAAACTAGCAATAAAACAAGTGACAAGCTACTTAACTATCAGGACAGGTCTTCTTATTGTCTCAAGTATTTATCTGTGTACGTGTGTGCTATTCGCTGATTCGTGCTTATTAGTTTAGTTTATATTTAATCATAACCAAACCGTGCCAGTCTCTCAGGCTGAAACCCCCTTGCGTTAGATTAGGTTGTATAGCTAACTTAAGATATTAAAATACTGATTAGAATAACTAGATAATACGTTCCACTCTTAGTGATCGACACTCTACTTACCATTATATTCATACTGACCGGGTACACTGCTCGTTAAAGTGTGTGTTATTGATAAGTCGGCTAAATATAAATTTAAAACTTGAATACTGCTAAAACCACAACGACATACCGTGGATTGATGAGGCGAAAAGTGTACCGCTTTTAAGGGGTCATTTAAGCCCTAAATCGTATTTATTTGATCAAATATTGCCCTAAATCGTTCCTTTTGTCATTTTAGGTACTTTTGAGGAGAAATCTGGAAAAGGAGGCATTTTGGACGTTTTTGGAGCATTAAAGTGAAGAATACGGCAAAGTCTCAAAATCGGCTGAAATTTACCTTTGACGGCGTCAGAATCATCTCTTGACGGCGTCATGCCTTGGCAAGAAAAGTGGGATGTGAAATTTACTCATGACGGGCCAGTGAGTTAGCATGTGAATTCTGACGGCGTCACGCTTTAACTAAATCAAGGGCGTCACGGCTTAAATCATAAGGGGACGGCGTCACGTTCATGATCCGACGGCGTCAAGCCTTGATAGGCCAGAATGGATTTTTGAAGAACTAAAGAGGGACGGCGTCAAGAAGGTCACCCGGGAACCCTAAAAGCGGCGAGGTGACGGCGTCACAATGCATAAGGTGACGCCGTCAGATCCAAAAATCTATATATAGTTTTCTAATTTTTTGTCATGAGGGAGAGCTTAGTGTGTGGAATTTTGGGATAAAACCCTAAGACGATTTTAGCTACTTTTTCAGGGCTTCTTGCCTTGAGATCTTCCATGTTTCATTGAAAGATAAGTTATCAATTAATCATTCAATATGTCTATGTGTTGTTTGATTCTATCTTATGCTTGTCTTTTGTTTAACATGTTAGGCTAATTTTATCTTGTGTTTGCTTAGATCTAATGAAACTTAGCTATTGATTATTGGTTGTTAGTGTGTTGTTAGTTGTATTGGATGATTGTTTATCTATGTTAGGCTTAAGAAAACTGGCTAACTTCCTATTCGGTAACTTGCTTGAACGTCTTAAGAAACATGAACCAAATGCGTACTAAAGGTTTTTATGGTTGTATTTAATGCACAAGCGAATTCTAGTGATCCCATGTTAGGAGCTTCCTAGCCGGCTCGACATAGGAGTGAAGTAGGAGCTTGTAGAGTTTGGGGAAGTAAGTACGCCACCCCACGAATGGTATTAAGGAATACACCCGTCATCCACGCGACTAATACACACTAATTAACCGGTAAAAATAGTTAGGGAGTAAGGAAATCTAAGTAAACACATTTCTCTACACATAAGTTTCTCACCACATTTCATTTTTGTTATTTTATTTTATTGCATTTGTAGCAATTTTGGGTTAGTTGACTAGCAACTAATTCCGCCCACTCCTTCAAACCCGAGATTTTACTTGCTTTCATAAAAATATAAAAACATAAAAAGAATCTTCCTCAACCCTTAGACCTAATTAGAGTAGCCTTTCATACCTAACGAACACTATTCCCTGTGGAGAACGATCAATCCCCCCGTACTTACCACTACACTATACTACATCGGTCAGGTACACTGCCTGGTGGGGTTGTAAGCCTCTTGGGATCCCTCGAGAGGTAAAACCTGTTGTAAGGTTACAAAACACCGCACATCAAGTTTTTGGCGCCGCTGCCGGGGAGTAGTTATTGTTTAGGTTGAAATTTTTATTTCTATTAGGTCTACTCACTAGATTCCTTTCTAGTGAGATTTTTATTTTATTTTTCTAGGTTTTCTTTAGTCTATCTATTTTCTTCGTGTCTTTGTTCGTAACCATACCATCCGACATCATGGAAGATGGTAATATCCTTAACCCCCACAACCCACCACCACAACAACCACCACCACCTCCTAGAGCCCGTACTTTAGGAGAGTATTCCCGTCCTAGCCACCATGGCTATCGAAACACCATTGAGCTCACTCAAGGAGCCAATATCACACCCTTGCGATCCGACACCATCCGGTTGGTGCAAAGTGGATGCGCATTCCATGGACTTCGTTCTGAAGATCCTAATCAACATCTCAAGGACTTTCTTAAAATAGTTGATTCTATAGACCTTGATGTTGCCACTCGAGAGACGACCCGATTGCGTCTCTTCCAATTCTCTCTGCGGGACCAAGCTAGTCAGTGGCTAGAACGTCAACCCGCAGGATCCATCACCTCTTGGGATGATCTCACTACTCGTTTCCTTGCTCAGTTTTTCCCACCGGGAAGAACTACCAAGCTAAGGAATGATATCTTGATGTTCCAACAACGTCAAGGCGAAACTCTCTACGAGGCATGGACTCGATTCAAGGACTTACTCCAAAAGGTCCCTCACCATGGCATAGAACTTTGGCTCCAAGTCCAAATCTTCTATGACCATATCAATCTCTCCACGAGGCAAACCATTGACCAAGCGGCCGGTGGCAAGCTACGTGATCTAAGTGCGGAACAATCATGGGCTCTCCTAGAGGATCTTGCTCTTTATGACAACGAAAGTTGGAGTGATCCCCGTGATTTGAATAAAACGGTCAAGGCAATATCTTTGCCTTCTAACAATTCAAGCACTTCCGACCGTAGGATCATAGAACTTGAAGACCAAGTCAAGTTCCTCATGAAATCCTACGAGGCTCCTAAACCTTCAAGCCAAGTGAACAAAATCACTTCTTCATGTGAATTATGTAGTGGTCCCCACGACACTCGTGATTGCATGGAACTCCCCGAACAAGCTTTTGTGGACTACGCATCCTCGCGTACCGACGGAGCGGGAGACAAGTGGTACACTTTCAAACCCGAGCCAAACCATTATGGTGATTCATACAACCCCTCATGGAAAAATCACCCGAACCTTAGGTGGAAACAAAACCAAAACTCTCAACAAACCAATTCTTCCAACCCACCTAATCGTTTCCAATCAAGCGGTTCCAACTCGAACCATACTTTCAACAACAATCCTTCCGGCAATGGTAGTACCAATAACTTTGAAGGATTGATGTCTCAATTTATGGCATCTCAAGAAGCTCGTTTAGCCAAGTTTGAAGCCGATTTCAAACAAAAACAAAGCGAGATGACCGATAAGATTGACACCTTGTTGAAAGCCCTCAATGACCGAGAAATGGGAGCACTCCCTAGCAACACGGTCAAGAACCCGAAACTAAATGTCAACGCTATTTCATCGGTTTCGTCCCCTAGTTCTTGTCCACAATATTATTCGGTCAATTCCATGAGCACATGTTTCAAACAAACCCAAGTCGTTCCAAATGACCAAGAAGTTATGACATCCAAATTGGTCAACAACATAGTTGAAACACCTCCCACTCAAAACCTTGACGAAGAATTCAAGGAGCTCCACCTTGAAAGTCCGGTTGTTGATGAGTTGGATGAAAAGAAGCTCAAGTTAGGCGAAAGAGGGACCGCCTTTGTTCAAAACAAGCTACCTAAGAAATTAGATGATCCGGGCTTATTTGTTCTACCTTGCAAGATCGGTAATTCGGAGGCTTATGACACATTAGCCGATCTTGGATCAAGCCTTAACTTACTTCCGTTACCTCTCTACACCTCTCTAAAACTTGGAAAACTTGAAGAAACCGAGGTAATAATAGGCTTAGCGGATGGAAGTGTTGCTTACCCGGTTGGAGTAGTTAAGGACGTGTTAGTGCACATTGGAAAACTAACCATTTTAGCCGATTTCCACGTCCTTGATATGGTTAGCGACCCTACATGCCCCTTGTTGATAGGTAGAGGATTTTTGGCGACCGCTAGTGCTATGATTGATTGTAAGGAATCCAAGATAGCGGTAGGAGAAGGAGATACTTGGTCAGTCTATGATGTTAAGAAACATGCCTATGATACTAGTGAGGAACCGACACCCCATTGGTTAGAATTAAATAGGAGACCATCTAGATATGGACCTTGGATTGATAGAGACTTCATAGGACCCCAACGCCCATTTTACCTAGAAGAGGACTTTGTTAACCGAACACATACGGTGGAGCAACTCTTGGCTAGGGACACCGAATTGGATCCATTTGAAGACCCTCTAGTTTTTAGAAAGATGATTGATTTCCTAGGAGTTTTGCCAATTAACCTAGGAATGAATAAGTGGATTTGTGAGGAAGATGATCATAAGTGGAATTGGGATAAACCTCCCAAAGATGGAGATGGGTCATGGCATATTAAGATGACGTTGTATGACCCGGATGGAGAGAAGTTTGAAAAGACATATCGTACTAAGCGAACCAATAGGAAACTTCAATCCAAGCTTAACCCTAAAGACGTCCTCGATGACGAGCTTACTTACATAGGGTAGCGTGACTTTGAGTCTAGCTACAAGACTCGTTAATAAAGAAAAGCGCTTCTTGGGAGGCAACCCAAGCTTTATTTGTTTTATTTGCTTTATGTGTTTATTTATTTGTTTGTTTGATTTTATTTGTTTCCGTATGTATGTTTAATTTTTATTCTTATTGATTCATGTTCAAAACTAAATTGTGAAAATGCTTTATTTTGTTTTTAACTTCGTCTTAACTACATATAAAGGTATTTTGCAAAAGATAAGTGTAAGGGAAATCTAAATCGGTTTATTAGAACACATATTAACATGAATCGTAATAATAATAAATTAGCATACATATTAGTATTTGTTTGAGTCAAATGCTTGTATCGAGTCATAATGAAGTTTTGCAGGAATTCCAGGAAGTAAGGTAAAGGTTTTTCGAGAAATTTTCCGGAAACTTAAAATGAAAATTTTTGTCAGGTCATTTCTGACGGCGTCAGGGGTTATAACCTGACGGCGTCAGATTTAATTTCCAGAAATTTTTGAAAGTTTTGTTTTCATAAAAAGTTTTTATTAAATCTCCAACTTATAATCTCCAGGAATCTGCAAAATTATCAGTCCACAAGCATTATATCCTTATATATAGATTTTATCCCGCCGATGTTATGCAGGTTTTCGTGTTTGTTTTCTCAGGTTAACAGGTTATTTTGGACAAGGAAATGTTTATGGAATCAAGCTTATGGCGATGCATTAGTCATGGAGCTTCAACATTCTCTTTGGAGGAAGATTTAACCGTGTAATTTCACTATCCAACGAGCGAATCAGGGGAGTATTTGATTTCATTCTTTTACTTTATGCTTTTACATCTTGTTATTTGAACATTGGGGACAATGTTCATCTTAAGTGTAAGGGGAGGGTAAAAGTACGATTTTAGAGAATACAATTACGCTTGATTTTTGTTTGTTTGATAGTAGATGTGTAATAAAACTGAGATAAATACTTGTTAAGGTAATTTTAGTGCCAAATTTAAAATTTTTTACAACATATAGGAGTGAAACTTTGATCTTAATGAGCGTCTCACGGATAGGAGTTATATGACTAGCACAAAAAACCGTACCACTAAAAAATTTTCCACCCCAAATATGTGAGGTTCGCCCCTAGAATTGGTAGGAAAAGCATTTATGCTATGATGTGTGTACCGGTAGCACTTAGATTCTAGAACTTGCGTTAGGACCATTCCGAGGCCACAAGTGAGACTACATTCGTGTAGTTAGATTTACTACATGATAAGAGGCATTAGGATTAACCCATTGTTTTACACCTGTGTTTTTGTTATAATTACATTGGCTACATTGGTCAAGTAATTCTCCCACACCCTTTGCGTTGTACTCATTTTTAGTACACGATACCCCTAGTACACCCCTCAGAGCCTATCTTTTCGTTTCGACCTTTAAGCATCTTACTTAAAGGAAGAATTTGTTACACCCCACTTAAATGTACACCCAAATCGCCTTAGCCTACCTTGTATGCACTCATCTTTAGTGCATTATTGTTACAACATTTGTTTAAACCCAAGTTAATTATCTAATTGATTACATTGTTGCTAAGTCGAGTCATATCCTTGTACATATTGTTTTGGGACGATTGGGACTCATGGGTAAAGTACTAGTATAATGGAGTAATGGGGAAGAATATCATTTATTACCCCCATATGTGCTAAATGTTTTAAAAGTACTCCAAGTGTTTCAATTATCTTAATTCGAGTCATTAGAATAGTTATTTGTAAAGTTATGTAAAAGTTCAAGTGTAAGGGGAATGCAATTCCCCTATGATGTATTATTTTGGATGGTAGGGTAAAAGTGTATGTAAAAAAAAAAAAAAAAAAAAAAAAAAAAAAAAAAAAAAAAAAAATCGAAAAAATCAAGAAAAAATACAAAAAAATGAGAAAAAGAAAAGTAGAAAAAACATACGGACTACCATCCCGTTTCATTTCATGTTTATTTTATGTTTTTGTTATTTTGTTTTTAGCTTAAGATTGAGTCGAGTCTTGGCTTAGCAACATTGTATAGTACATGTAATTGATCAAGATCTTTAACTCGCCACCAGTAAAATATCCCGTATCCAACAAAACCGTGTTTTCCTTTTCCCTACACCTAACATTATAACCCATTTAAAAGCCCTCTTTGATAGTTTATCTTAGGTGCTTACGCCTAGTGGAGGAGGTTTTCGATCCTTTCCCAAGCCTATGGTAATCTATTTGCTATGACAGGTAGTGAGAGATATTATCCGTTTTCATTTATGAGATTTATTTTGATGACACTTGAGAGATGTGAGTATCTAAACACTACTTGTGAGGTGCTAGTTTATAATCTCCGTGCTTATTATGATTGAAGTGGAACGAATATTTGTTGTAATTACTTTTATGTTTGCATTAAATGACCCCTAACTTGTATTTTGATTAGAATAAAAGCGCATTTGCTTGAGGACAAGCAAATCTCAAGTGTAAGGGTATTTGATGAGGCGAAAAGTGTACCGCTTTTAAGGGGTCATTTAAGCCTTAAATCGTATTTATTTGATCAAATATTGCCCTAAATCGTTCCTTTTGTCATTTTAGGTACTTTTGAGGAGAAATCTGGAAAAGGAGGCATTTTGGACGTTTTTGGAGCATTAAAGTGAAGAATACGGCACAGTCTCAAAATCGGCTGAAATTTACCTTTGACGGCGTCAGAATCATCTCTTGACGGCGTCATGCCTTGGCAAGAAAAGTGGGATGTGAAATTTACTCATGACGGGCCAGTGAGTTAGCATGTGAATTCTGACGGCGTCACGCTTTAACTAAATCAAGGGCGTCACGGCTTAAATCATAAGGGGACGGCGTCACGTTCATGATCCGACGGCGTCAAGCCTTGATAGGCCAGAATGGATTTTTGAAGAGCTAAAGAGGGACGGCGTCAAGAAGGTCACCCGGGAACCCTAAAAGCGGCGAGGTGACGGCGTCACAATGCATAAGGTGACGCCGTCAGATCCAAAAATCTATATATAGTTTTCTAATTTTTTGTCATGAGGGAGAGCTTAGTGTGTGGAATTTTGGGATAAAACCCTAAGACGATTTTAGCTACTTTTTCAGGGCTTCTTGCCTTGAGATCTTCCATGTTTCATTGAAAGATAAGTTATCAATTAATCATTCAATATGTCTATGTGTTGTTTGATTCTATCTTATGCTTGTCTTTTGTTTAACATGTTAGGCTAATTTTATCTTGTGTTTGCTTAGATCTAATGAAACTTAGCTATTGATTATTGGTTGTTAGTGTGTTGTTAGTTGTATTGGATGATTGTTTATCTATGTTAGGCTTAAGAAAACTGGCTAACTTCCTATTCGGTAACTTGCTTGAACGTCTTAAGAAACATGAACCAAATGCGTACTAAAGGTTTTTATGGTTGTATTTAATGCACAAGCGAATTCTAGTGATCCCATGTTAGGAGCTTCCTAGCCGGCTCGACATAGGAGTGAAGTAGGAGCTTGTAGAGTTTGGGGAAGTAAGTACGCCACCCCACGAATGGTATTAAGGAATACACCCGTCATCCACGCGACTAATACACACTAATTAACCGGTAAAAGATAGTTAGGGAGTAAGGAAATCTAAGTAAACACATTTCTCTACACATAAGTTTCTCACCACATTTCATTTTTGTTATTTTATTTTATTGCATTTGTAGCAATTTTGGGTTAGTTGACTAGCAACTAATTCCGCCCACTCCTTCAAACCCGAGATTTTACTTGATTTCATAAAAATATAAAAACATAAAAAGAATCTTCCTCAACCCTTAGACCTAATTAGAGTAGCCTTTCATACCTAACGAACACTATTCCCTGTGGAGAACGATCAATCCCCCCGTACTTACCACTACACTATACTACATCGGTCAGGTACACTGCCTGGTGGGGTTGTAAGCCTCTTGGGATCCCTCGAGAGGTAAAACCTGTTGTAAGGTTACAAAACACCGCACATCATGGATATAAAATTATAGCAATACCACGCACACATCACTGACCTACATTCTGCATATTCTGATTACCCATGTGAAATCCAAATGCATATCCCTGCTGATTCCCAATAACTCCAACCACTGGTCCTCTTTAACCCATATTGAAACTCGGCTGAGCAATCTGCTTATTGCAAGTGTTCGATGAAATCCTTTGGTTGTTGTTTGTTGGTGTAGAATAGCGTCCTTGGAATGCCTTTGTCAGATAAGCAAATGCTTGTGTCAAAGCAGCAGTAGATTCATCATTGTCAGTGAACTCTGGTTCTTGGAATTGTGGATATTGTTGTTGTGGAATAACATGTTGTTGTTGTGGGTAGAATTGTTGTTGGCAGACAGGTGTTGGTTGTGGAATGTATGGTGGTTGCATGTAGTTGTGAGTGGAAGATGATGATGGTTGATGTGGTGTGTTCACTGAAAAAGGTGTTGGTGCATTAGCAATTAATGCGAGAGGGTCATGCTTTTTAGCAAGTAATTCGGCCCTGAATTCATTTGCCTCGGCTTGATTCTGCTTTAAGAAGTCGTACAGCTGATCATAGTTAACTTCATGCAAGTTCTTTGTCTGATAAAAAATGGTGACGTATCTTCCCCATTCTGGTTGTAACTCATTCAGAAACTTGGTGTTGTTAGCTATGTTCTTATGTGTGAAGTTGTGTCTCAATAAGTCATTCATGATCTTACAGAACCTGTGATAGTACGATTCTATTGATTCACCAGGAATGGAAATGAACTTGTGTAGTTCCTTGAGCAATTGTGTTTCCATTTCCTGCTTCCTAATGTATGTCCCGTACATTAACTGTTTGACTCTTTCCCAGACTGCATGAGCACTTCCTTCACTATCCACAGTTGCATAAGTCGTTTCAGGTAGACCAAGAATGACGAGATGAAATGCCTGATCATCAGCTGCAATTTGTTGTATGTCTTCCTCAGTGTACTCAGCCTCAGTCTAATCTCTATAGAATGGTTGTACAGGGAAGGTTCCATTAGGATCTCCAGGGTCTAGGACTTGTCGTGGTTTAAAGGGTCCTTCCAAAACGGAATTGATAAGAAGTTTTCCGTTTGGTTTGCTCTTAAGATAGCGCATCATACGACTAGCCCACTGTGAGTATCCACCCTTTGATAGCATGGGAGGTCGGTTTTCTGCACCGGCTGCGTGAATATCTTGCTGAGTTGCCATTGATGGAGTTATGTTTGATAAAGTTGATCTTGGATCGGTTCAACGAAGTAGGAGTTGAGTTTAAGTCAACATTCACCTAGTTCGAAACTTTTCAAGCTATTTCGAAACTTCTGTCCTATTTCAAAACTCTCTATGATTTAGAAACTTTGCGATTTCGAAACTTTCAGGTTATTTCGAAACTTTGCGATTTCGAAACTTTTTAAGTGATTTCGAAACTTTTTCCAACTTTCTAATTCGTACGAATTGAAAGTTTTTCCACAAGTGGAAGTGTTTTTCTCACTTATACAAGAAAGAAGAACACTAAGTAATCCACAAATCCTGAAGAAACTGTCTGAAGAGTGATTTAGAAACTTTAGGGTTTAGGATTTTGAAACTTTAGGGTTTAAGGGGTATTTCGAAACTTTAGGGTTTTAGCTATTTCGAAACTTTTCCAGAATTTCCAAAACACTAAAAATTCAACTAAGGATTGTTTCTTACCACAATTTTCTTGTACAACTAAGCTTAAAAACACTAAAACTTGAAGAAAGTTGCAAACTTTAACACTTTAAAGATCAAATACGCTATTTAGAAACTTTGCAAGAACACAAAAGTACGATTCTTTAAAACTCAAAATTTTCAAATAGGTTGAAACTTTCTCGTTAGTTTGTAATCAAAAAAGTGTTAAAACCAAAAAAAAAAAAAAAAAAAAAAAAAAAAAAAAAAAAAAAAAAAAAATGGTAAGTGACTTTATGAAAAATACGTGTAGAAAAGTATTAAAAAGTGACAAAACAAAACTCAAACCACTCCTAGATCATTGTTAGGCGATTGATACCACTTGTAGGACCTTAGATCTATAACCTTATCACACAAGGATGCACAAAGATGGTGGCAAGAGATGTAGGTGTCGACTTTTAGAGAGAGAAACAAGAGAGATAAAAACAATAGAACTTTTATTAAAACACACACACTTACACACTCAAGCACTCCCTTACAAATGAGGCAAGGTTGCCTTTTATACTTAGGTTCATATGCCTCATGGGCTTTGCCATGGGCCTTAGATGGGCTTGGATTAGATTGGACTTTACATAAATGAGTTAACATATAATACTAACCTATTAGATTAGTCCAATCCATGAGCTCATTAACTATTCTATTATATATTCTACGACACATTATAAAGTTATAAATAAGAGAATGACCATCACTTCTTTTTACATTTCTTTGATGCTAACACAGTCAGTCGTGCGTGCCATGAGCTTAGAGCAATAATAACTATCAGGATGATGATTGCGCACATTGCAATTATACTATGAACTTTATTGTCCACTACTATTTACAAACCTATGAATTCACTCAACCTTTGTGGTGACTTTTTAGCATGTTTATCTCAGGTTCGAAAGGAATTAGCTGTCATGTGAAGGTGCACGAAAAACATTTTGAAAACGATGCATATATTATCATTTGAAAAAGTTTACAGCTTTTGTGTTGTACATATTGTAAACTTGTGGGACCTCTTTGTACACTCTGACATTTTATATAGAATGATAATTTATTTCAAAACGTCTCATTTAGAGTCGTTTTCTCTAACTTGAACTGTGTGCTATGAGGTAATACCCTAGTGACACTATCTTCCGCTGCGATAATTTTGGGGGTGTTACAGATTGGTACCAGAGCTACAATTATAGAGAACCAGGTTGCATATGAACCTAGACTATAACTACATTTTACGTTTAACCCGTATCACTCATTGTTGTCTTCAAAATTCCGTGCGCCATGCTTACTCCTTAACAAAATACTGTATTATTTATATACAGATTGTTTATATGAATGATTGACTAAATATGACTGCGTATGCTTATTCCAAGGCATTACGGCACAACAAGTTTTCCCCGATCATACACATTTTATTGTGATCTACGAGACTTTCTCAAGACATTGTAGTTGATACAATGGTCATACTTATATCTCAGACATCGTGAGATACACAACTGGCTTATATGTTTCTCATACATTAAGAGATACACAATAGTCTTATCTATTTCTACAATAGTCTTATCTATTTCTAATACATTAAGAGATACACAATGATCTTATCCGTTTCTCAGACATTGAGAGACACACAATGGTCTTATCTATTTCTCAGACATTAAGAAATACGCATTAGTCTTATTTTTTTATTTATTTTTCGACATTATGAGTTGCACAATGGTATCTCTCGTATTTCTGAAACATTGTGAGAAAACTATTTCATAATTATGAACTCACCAACTCTGTTGAACGCTGTGTCGGGTTTCTCTGATTATTTTACTCCTCGTCTTCGAGGATGAGCGTGAACATTCATTCCATACTCTCGGAATACCTACGATGTTTCGTAATACACCGCTTTGTAACTCATCAGTTAAGTATTAGTGTCGTGTCAAGAATTCTTAAGGAGGATGATTTGGAATATTATTATTTGAATGGATTGGGACGCCTTTTCATTTAAATAAATATATTGTAAATCATCGAACTATAAGTTTATATTTCTTTATTTACATTGTTTGGGACGCCTCTTTATGTAAATAATAAATTATAAATAAGTGGGCTTATTTGTATCCAATATGACATGAGTATAAACTCGAACTTGAGAATCACTAGTATTCTACCACTCAACAAAACTTTTACGACCACGTTTGAACTACCTGAGTTCATTCTCAAGTTTCACTTTTGCCATTGCAAATCCTTACAATCATAAACTATTTGTTGAGCTAACGGACTTGTTACACTCTTGAGCTAACGAACTTAGTTCAATCTTGAAATGAGAATCTGGGTACGATATTCCACCTACTTACTTGGGTACGTAAGATGCCTACTTTACTGAGGTGCGTGGACACCTACACATAAACTGTTGGCCCACAAATTGTATATGGATCACTAAGTAGTCTTGAATACCTAGTAGATGGTTAGGATAAATCCGAACCAATCTAAGTGAGAAACCCTAGGTAATTGTTGTTGTTAATGCGGAATCTTAACAAGAACAATTAAGAACACAAGCAGAGATATCACTAACTTCGTATATTGATTATAATCACAATAGTGAACTCGTACAACTCACACACGAACTAACAATCTTTAGGGATCCTTTTATAACACAAGGAAACCCTAATACAAAACCGACTCAGAAGATATACACAAATCTTCTATAAAGATACATACACGCATTGTATCTTTTCCTAACATAACTCTAACAAACTTTCCTAACTTCACGACCAGACTTAACTTTACAAGTCAACCAGACTTAAACATGCTACCAGACTTAACTTTACATTACCAGACCTAATAACACAAACAGACCTAACTTAGATAAACTACCAGACCTAAGTTGTCTGCTCTTGATTCGTATTATAATTCCCAACAATCCTCCCCTAACTTGATCTTCATGCTCCATGAAATTCAAGTTCTTCTGATTAAGCTTTCTGAGGATTGAATCTTGAACACTTTGAACTGTATTTAGGTCTTGTTCCTTTCTAGCAGCTTGAATCTTGATAAGCTCTTCTGATATGGTCTTTGCAGCAACATTGACTATATGTACATCAATTCATATTAAGTTTCATATCTATTCTCATCACTTCCAGGTGTGTTAACTCCTGTGAGAGGTGAATCATTGAAATTTAATGGATTTGATGTCTCTTTACCAATAGCCATCACTACTGGAGTAGCCAAATGTTTTGGTGTGTAAGACCATGGTACACTGATAACCATATGATTTTTAGCAAATCATCAGCTTATCAACGGATTTGTTAAGTCTTTACCAAAAGCCATTTGCTTCTGGACTAGTCAATTCTTTGATGGAAAAACACCTCATCATGGTGAATTGATTACCATTTATGGTTTTCCACAGCCTTTACCACAAGCCATAACCTTGTGGGCTAGCAAACTCTTCACTTATCTTAGATATGGTGAGTTGAATACCATACAATTTTTGGCAAATTGTCAGCCATAAACGGATTTGATCAATCTTTACCTGTTAGCCGTTTGCTCAGGATTAGCCAGTCCTTGTGTTGATTAGACAAGGTGGACTGATAACCTTTTGATGTGTTAGTGCAAAGCACCTCCACCAAGTGAGAAGTTCCAATAGTCTCACTTAACAACTTGTGAAAATTCTTTCAAACACCCTTAGGCTACATCCTTCAAAGGCTGCTTCTTAATCAAATCCAATAACATCTCATATCCTTCATCCTTTTTACTAGTATAAAACTTTTTGCTCATCATTTCCTTGCAAACACTTGATGATAAAGGATATTCCACCTCTGCAAGCATATAAATATCAACATTCTTTAATGAAACACAATGTACCTTGCAGGTATGAAAATATCTCCAGCTGACAATGTTTTGCTCTTCAGGAAGTTTCCACACTATATCAGACTCAGTTGGTGGCTCAAACATTACCTTCAAATTGCCCCAAAAGACTCTTTCAAATTCATCTTCAGGTGGATGATCTCCATATTTAATGTTCACCAACTGATAAAGTTCTTGAAGATCCTCCCTATTCACATCATTTAAAATTCCAGCAAAATTCATATAAACAATGTCAGAATTATCTTCCCTTATTATTTGATATGCAGCCCTCTCACCAGTCATTATTAGTTGATACTTGACAACCTTAGTTGGTTCCTTTGTGCTTTCAATAGTCCCCATTGTGGCTCCTTCAGATGAAGGTTCTTCATCTAATTCCTCTTCAACAACCACTTTCTTGGATTTACTTTTTCTTTCCAAACCTTTTCTTCTTTGAAACACAATAGGCTTTATTACTTCAGCTTGCACTTCTTCTGTTGACTTACCAGCTTCAGGTTGTATATCAATCATCTTATCAGGTTCAATGACCAGTTCAGTCTCTTTAGCCTTTCTACCTTGAAAGCAATATTTCTGCACATCATCATAATCAATAGCTTTGTAACCTTGATCTCTCTCAAATGCCTTGAGATATGCTACTTGTATTTCTTCATATGACTTCCTTTTCGTCTGTTCCAAAGAAGATGCATTTGATTCTTAAGATACATCTTCATATCATATTTCTTTTCTGCCATAGACATCTTCTTGGGAATCTTTGATCTCTTCTGAAGCTTGAATTTTTCTAAGAATCTACCCAATGTATCATCATTATTTCTTGCATTTATGAAGTTAGCTAACTGTTTGGCTCGTTCATCAGCAGTTAAACCTTCAATAGTTAGCAGCTCTTCATACTTTGCTCTCACTTTATCATCAACATTGAGCAGCTTTGTAAACTCATCAGATTCTTCAGCCAATTGTCTTGCATAAACTGCATCTAGCATCTTTTGTCTTTCTTCTTCAGCAATATCTTGTGCCTTAATTCTCTCAATTGCAGCCTCAGATGCAAGTTCTTCTCTTGTTTTTCTCTTAGACTTCTTTGGCAATGAAGTTTCCTCCACAACCTGCTTTCCCTTTCTTAGTGCAGATTGTTGTTCTTCATTACCAGAACTAAGTTCATTACCCGACTTTTCTTCACCAGACTTTTCATCAGATATAGTCCCAAACTTTTCAACCTCTTCCTCAACAGACAAAATTAACCTTCTTCTCTTCCTATCCTGTTTAATTTTGCCCATTGATTGAGCCAAAGTCTCTGCTACTTCCAGTGTCTCTGGACTAATTGTGGTGACATTATCTTGAACAAGTGGTTCTTGAACTGGTGTTTGAAAAATATTTTCCTGTTCTTGCTCCAAATTCCTCCCCTGTTTGGAAGAATTTTCAGCTTCACCTTCCTCATCATCAAAAGAAACACCCTTTTTCTTCATTGCTACTCCCATTTTCTTTACTTTCTTCACCAAAGTCACATAAGCTTTTCTGAGTGCCTCATTAGACTTTTCCAAAATAGCAATCTTCTTTTGTAGTTGAGGAACAATGATAAGAAGATTTTCCACAGTTATGGAATCATGTTCCTCCTCCCTTGCAGGACTTGGAACATTTGGTTGTGGAGGTGAAGATTGTTGGATAGGTGTAGATAGTCTTTCAGCAGATGGTGAGGGACCTGGTTGAGGTGATGGAATTGGAGAAGATGTAGGTGTAGCAGACCTAGATGATACTTGGTCTTGTTCTTCATCAGGATGCACTGGTGCAGCTCCAGAAGTACCTGCATTGTTAGTACCAAGCATAGCAACAAGCAAAGGTTTGTCTGTCCCTTGAAAACTCCTTTTTAAATTTGCAAAAAGTTTGGGAGTAAAGGCCACACTGATGTAAGGCACTTTATCCTTAGTTTCAAAATTCAAGATCATTTGCAAAAATCGTGGATACATTAAAAATTTTGGGTCCTTAGCATTTTTCACCATTCCTTCAAAAATTAGTTTTGAAAAGTTAAATTTCCTTCCAAATGATAAACAGACCAATGCAGAAGCAATTCTGCTTCCAAATTGATCCCATCCACCACTCTTGGGACTTAAGCTCTGAAGTAAATGATGTACTAAAAACCTCCACTGAGGTGAAAAATGACTTTTCCAAAAGGTAAAACTTCCATCTGTGGGTACCCAATGCTATTCAATCCCTCCAAAATATCATCACTAGGCAAATCAAATTCTCCTAAAGCATCATCCAATTGGAGACTTTCCCTAATCGAGGCTTCAGTAATGGTAAAACCATTTTTATCTATGATTGCCCTTAAACATGGTGTCCCATCATCAAGAGTCTCAGAGGTAACCGACCTCCAGAACTGCTTGACAAGGGACTGATAAATAGTAGGATTATGAGTTAATGAATAACAAATGTAAGAACCTTTTAGGAAATCCACAATCTGCTCGAAGCCTGCACTTTGATCTGGCTTCTTCAAGAAACCAACTTGATTATGCTTGTCCACAAACTTGAGATTAGCCATGGATGAGTTAATGATTTAGGTCTGGTTGATAAGAAAGGTAGGGTTTTGAAAAATATTTGCGTAGAAACAGAGTCGTGAGATCAAAATAAAGAAGATTTAAATTTGGAAGCAAATAAAGAGTAAAAGAAGATAAATAATATCAAATTTTAATCTTATATACTTCATAAATATCTTGTTTTACCGAAAATAGTGCAACGGTAATATATTAGTAAAATCTTTATTTACTCTGACCAGATCTAACGGTCATAAAATTAACACTACCCGACCTAAAATGGTCAACCAGGCCGAATCATAAACTTACCAGACCTAACCAAAAGAGTGGACTTACACACTGAATATAGCGAATGCAAGGCTTTACATCATCTCATTCCAATTTTTTCTGCAAGAATTAGATGAAACAACAAGAAAAAGGAGACAAAAACCAATCTTTGCAAGACATACAAGCTACCAGATTTAACACTTAAGTTTACCCGATTTAAAAACATGTAAAACTTGTACATTTGCCTCCCCTTAAATGTACATTACCTCCCCTTAAGTGTAAATCTCCTTTTTTTTTTTTTTTTTTTTTTTTTTTTTTTTTTTTTATCACTAATAAATACTTAACCAAAATAAAGAAGGTGGTCAACTTTCCAAAAATACAATTAATAACTCTTTCCCTGCAAGTATTAACTCATACACCAACCGAGCATTAAAAGACATTAAACCTTGATTTTCCCTATAAAACCACCCATTGTTTTATCACAAAAACCATCACAAACCAAAAGAAAACCTTATAAGCATAATGGATCCATCCAACTTAGAAACCATAGAGATTTCATCCGATTCTTCTTGGGATCCAAATGGCTCATCTTCTGATTCATCATCAGGAGGATGGGGTGGATACTTCCCACCAGGGTATTCATCAATCACAAGAAACAAGACATTGAGAGAATCAACTCTGAAACAATGGCTAGCTGCTTATGATCTTTCTGAAAAGGAACCAGACAATGAAGCACCAAAGACTTCAAGACCAATTCCCCCTTCTGATGTAGATGATAAAAGTGCTGAAGAAGAAGACCCCTCCAAAGATGATGAAGAGACTTTTCCTTCGAAGATTGTGCCTTCCCTGAGAAGTGGTTCTGTGCCACGTCCCCCACCAAGCAGCTTGATTCTTGGACTTCCATGCCCAAAAGCGTGGAATCAGTTTGGTGGCAGAGGAGCCAAGAAGACCATTCCTGACTTCATGGGCAAAGGGAAACAGAAAGTGTAGGTGGTGATGTCTAGCTGGTTTGCGTTAAAGCTTTTGTCTTATGAAGCATTGTAACTTGCATCCTAGAATGCAATTTCTTGTTAATAAATAAAAAGCTCTTTGGTTCTGATGTTTTAATTTTCCACATATGAATTACTTGCAATAGAGAAGAGCTAACAACTGCAAAACAAAGTTAAGCACAAAATACCAAAAACACACATACTATAGAAAGCAGAAAACAAATTAACTACTGAAAATAAGAATAACCAAGAAGAGTAGCAAGATTAAAAACAAACAAATATACAAACTATACAAAGTTAAGAAAGATAATCAGTTTTTCTTAACAACCCAGGCCTGAGTGGGCTTGAGTCCTTTCTGTGGAGCAACATACTTATAGGTCTTGTATGAACTTGCTCCAGTGAAACCATGTTTGGACTTATAGGTAAATTCATTTTTAAATGGATTCCAAGCCCAGCAATCAGAGAAATTATCAGCAGAACCCCCATTTGAATTTGTTTATCTCCTCACAGGTGAATGATTTTTGTAAGAATTATTTCTTTGAAAATTTGCATTCACCTGAGGTTTTTGAAAAGGTTTTTTAGGTCTCACAAAACCAGTATTCACAATAGGTCTCACAGAATTAACATAACCAGTATTCACTTTAGGCCTCATAAAATTAGCATTTTGCCTATTCAAATTAAAGTTTCTGTAGCCAAACCTAAAATTTGGTCTACCAGAATTAACATAAGAGTTAGGTCTGGTAGTGTTATTTAGTTGTACAGGTCTGGGAACAAACTGGTTAGCATGATTAACTCTACTAGCATTATTCCAAACTGGTTTATTTGAACCATGACCCTTATTAACATTCATTCTCTTTTGCTCAGCCTCTCTTTTCATTCTCTTTTCATGGAAGTCACAATCTTTTATTAAGTGACTCAAACTTCCACACACAAAGCATCTTTTAGGAGCATAAGTATAACTACTCCTACTTTCTCTGTGAACACTATTGCTTCTAGGTGACTCACTCATTTTAACAGATTCCCTAGGAGATTTTATGTGATTGACACAACTAGGTTTTACTGTCTCAGCCTTTTGTTCAGTCACTACATGTTTAGTAACAACAGGTTCACACTTCTCAACAACCTTAGGTTCAGGATTCTCTTTTTCCTCATTGTTTGACTCAGACTTAGAGTGATCAGAGGAACCATCAATAGATCCTTCAGAGTCATTGGATTGACAAGAAGAATACCTACTGGATTTGTCCTCTGAGGTGGTTGATTCAGGCACTTGAGGACCTTTCTTACCATACACAAAGAGTGAATCATCCAACTCTTCTTTTTCAAGAGGAGTATAGTCATCACTCAAAGGTGGTGGTACTCCCTTAAAGTCACCAGTCTTAACAAACCTATTATACAAAGGCTTATCAGCATAGTCCTCTTCTTTATTCTTAAATATAGCCCTATTCTCATTTTCCTCATATCCTAAGCCACATTTTTTATTTGATTTAATTTGAGAATCCCAACACTTAAACAAGTTATTATTTGAACTGTTCCACTGATCAACCCTTTTTCTCAGCTCATCCCTTTCCTTCTGAATTTTAAGCCCTAATTGTCTATACCTTTTAAGCTTTTCATCTTGTTCGTATATTTTATTAGCTTGAAAGTATAGTTTTTCATTTAAAGCAGCATGTTGGTTTTGAAGGGTGACCTTTTGTGCTTCTAAAGTTTTTACAGCATTTCTATGTGCTAATAAATTTACTTCTAGATCACCTATTTGTTCTTGCTGCTCATCACACAAAGCCTTAACATGATTATATGAGTCAGTGCATAATTTAGAGCATAATGATACCTCATTACCAATGGCCATGAGAGCATGATCAGACTCCTCATTCACTCTTGGATGCTCACCCCAGTTGACTCCTCCAGCTTCCATTGTCAGCAGGCTCATCTGATTCTTTTCCATCTTCCCATCATCATCTCTTTTCCCATCAGCAAGCTTCTTCTCTGGACAATCTCTTGAAAAATGTACATGCTTGTGACAGTTGTAGCATTCAACTGTCCTCTTTGTGTATCCTACTGGTGATTTGTTGTTGAAGTTGATGGTCCTTCCATATTGCTTCTGAAATCTTTTGACCCTTAAAGCAACCATGGCAATATGCCATTTTATGTCCATCTCCTCAACTTCAGCATCATTAATTTGTTCAAGGTCTTCACTAATAAAGCTTTCATCTTCCGTTTGGTTGGAAAAGAAAGAATGTATCACTTCATCAGTAAAACTTGAAGCAGACCTTTCACTTGAAGGAGTTTCATAGATACCAGACCTAACACCACCAGATTTAACTTTGTAAGTACTGCTTTTGTTTTGTGACACAAAAGAAACATTTGATGAACTGGTTGAAGCCTGAGTGGTGTTACTGATGTCCCTTTCAAACATCCTGAGGTTATTGTATAGGTCATCAGGTGTCATTGAATCTACTTCCTCCTTAATCCTCATCACCACAGATACATTGCCCCATTCTGATGGTAAAGATCTAAGGAATTTGTGATTTGCATCCTCATTTGAGACTGCTGCACCATGAACTTCCAGTTGTGTTAACAGATGTTGAAATCTGTCATAGCCCTTCTCCAAACCTTCAGTCTTTGAGACACTGAATGTCTCAAATTGCTGTTTAAGAACAGCCTTTTGCATCTTCTTGGAGTTAGCATTGCCTCCAAATCGTTTCTTGATAGCCTCCCACATCTCCTTTGCATCAAGAATGCCATGAAACCTTTGTAGATGCTCCTTAGGAATAGCCATAAGAAGCAAGGTTCTGGCCTTCTTTTCTTTCTCCACAGCCCTAATCTCCTCAGCAGATACTGGTGGCATTATTCTGATATGCCCATCATTCCCTTGTGAAATTCTTTTCTTAGAATTTCCCTTCTGAATCACCTTCCATACATCGCTATCAATGTATTCCAGATAATGTTCCATCTCCATGGCCCATATATCATACTCTTCTCTTTTCAGTAATGGAAGTTTTATGTTTGAGATTGTGGTTGTGGAAGGAATGGGTTGTTGTTGTGTTTGGGAGTTACTGGTTTCGGTTTTTCCTTCATCTTCATGGTTTGATTTCTCATCCTCACTATTATGGATTGAGAAAGTTTCAGTGTTAACAGGCTTATCGAATTCAGACATTGTGTAGGGTGATTTGAGTGAGAATTAGGTTTTTGAGATTTAGTGTTCTTCGAATTCAGAGTCTCTCTCCTTGCTCTGATACCACTTGTTGGTCCACAAATTGTATATGGATCACTAAGTAGTCTTGAATACCTAGTAGATGGTTAGGATAAATCCGAACCAATCTAAGTGAGAAACCCTAGGTGATTGTTGTTGTTAATGCGGAATCTTAACAAGAACAATTAAGAACACAAGCAGAGATATCACTAACTTCGTATATTGATTATAATCACAATAGTGAACTCGTACAACTCACACACGAACTAACAATCTTTAGGGATCCTTTTATAACACAAGGAAACCCTAATACAAAACCGACTCAGAAGATATACACAAATCTTCTATAAAGATACATACACGCATTGTATCTTTTCCTAACATAACTCTAATAAACTTTCCTAACTTCACGACCAGACTTAACTTTACAAGTCAACCAGACTTAAACATGCTACCAGACTTAACTTTACATTACCAGACCTAATAACACAAACAGACCTAACTTAGATAAACTACCAGACCTAAGTTGTCTGCTCTTGATTCGTATTATAATTCCCAACATAAACTCTCCCACGAGCTCCTCCCATTTGTTGGCCCTTATTTTGGAGACATTGTTTCTCCAAATGTCTTCACTCTCCACATCCCCACACCGTTTGTTATTGTTGTTGCTACTATTGTTATTTTTGTCGTTATTAGATCCTTGAGCAGTCTGAGCTCGTACAAATTGATCCACTTGATTATGAGACATATGGATTGTTTCATCCAGTGTGAGTGGATCAAACGAAGTTATTATCCCTTGAATATTGAGTGGAAGTTCTCAGATGAACTTTTCCCATAACTTCTTATTGGTTGAGAACATCATTGGGCACACTACTACAAAATATGATTTGACACTACACAATAATAAACAGGTTATGGTTGTCATTAAATGGGTGGTCGACACGATTAACGCGTTTTAGAATGAGTCGGGTTTGGCTTGACATTCTCAACCCATCAAAACATGTTTGGGTTGTGATTTAACATTTTAACACGAATTATCACCCTAGTTATTATTATCTTGTACATTCTTTTTTGTGCGATGATTCTTCTTAAACGTACATTTTACAAGAAAGCGAACAAAATAAACAAAATGGAAAGAAAACCAACTACAAAAAGATTAAATTAAAAAATTAAAAAAAAAAAAAAAAAAAAAAAAAAAAAAAAAAAAAAAGTTGTGAGACATTAAGAGGTGTTATGACACCTCTTTAACATCTAGTTCAACAAGATGTTTTTATCTCTTACCGCTTCTGAATGGTTAAAAAATCAAACACTCTTAATCTTGATTGCCTCTTACTGCCTCTTAATGAAAGAAAAAAACAAACACACTTTTTGGTCTAAATATTTTATTGCATCTGACTGAGTCAGATTAAAATGTTATTAACAGGCTTTTTAGAAAATCAAACACAACCTTAGAAATAATGCAAGCTGGGCATGCAAATTCTATCTTGCATTTTATTGACACACGGAAGCGGATCGAATAGAAAGCGTGTTTTTATAAGAAAGCAATGTTTTAAAAACCGGATTTTTCTTTGAACCGGTTGGTCAGCTGGACACCGGTCGAACCGGTTGAACCGGCCGGTTCAACCATTTTTTTTTTAAATTCAAAACCGGTTGAACCGGACCGGTCGAACCGGAAAAACCGGTCGGTTCTAACCATAGAACGGTACCTCTAAAAAACCGGGGTTTAAAGAATCGGCCGACCAGCTGGACACCGGTTGAACCGGCCGGTCCGGTCCGGTTTTAAAACATTGTAAAAAAGTCTAAAAAGGATTGTAATTTAATAACCGGTGCATTTGGTCAACCAAAAGATTCCAAAAGCTACGCTTTCATTTTCTTCTTCTGTACCCTAAATTTTCCAATTTCTAACACATGTTCGATGAAATATGTCTAAATGCAATATTTTGGAATTGTAGACTTTGAAGTTGTTTAGTATGGACTAGAATGATCTTTTGCCGACGTATTTGCTGACGTACCACATATCTTCAATTATAAGGTAGGTTTCTTTAATATCTTATTTCGTTTTGTACGTTATTAGTCTCAATAAACATATTCTGCTCAGCGCCGACATAACGTTAGAGTCACTTTATTTTGAATACTCTTATTTTTGTGCTTACCAATGGATAAATCCTCACCATCCATCTAGTTTGATCTAATAGTGGGGATTAACCTAAGATTAAATATGGAAACCTAGGTTCATATATATATATATATAATATATATATATATATATATATATATATATATATATATATATATATATATATATATATATATATATATATAGGGGGACTTTCTTACGAGAACCATTTTATCTGCGAGAACTGAGAGAACCACAAAAAACATACATGCACGCCTTTTAAAATAAAATAAAAATACATGCAAATCATCAATAATCGTAAGTATCCACCTATGTTCTTCAATATCATCATGAACTCATCCTCTTTTTTTACAAAAACCTTTCACAAGGCCGCAATATTGTCGTTGCACGCCTTATAAGAACATACATGCACACCTTCAAAGAAAAATGTTGTATTTCCAATTTCTTATCAAATTCTTTAGAACAACTATGTTTTTTTAAAAACATATATGTTGTTTTTAGAACATATGTGCAAAAATACAATTATTGAAGGCGTGCATGTATGTTTTTGGTGGTTCTCTCAGTTCTCGCAGATAAAATGGTTCTCGCAAGAAAGTCTCACTATATATATATATATATATATATATATATATATATATATATATATATATATATATATATATATATATATTCCGTTTGTTTTCATACGTTTTCGACCGTTTTCATACGTTTTCGTCCGTTTTCATACGTTTTTGTCCGTTTTCTTAAGTTTTCGCACGTTTTCATACGTTTTCGTCCGTTTTCTTACGTTTTCGCCCGTTTACGTCCGTTTTCATACGTTTTCGTCTGTATTTTTACGTTTTCGTTCGTTTTCGTCCGTTTTAATACGTTTTTGTCCGTTTTCGTTCGTACTAATACATTTTCATCCTTTTTCTTTCGTTTTCGTCCATTTTTCATACATTTTCGTCCGTTTTTAGACGCGTTTTTACGCTTTCATACGTTTTAGTCCGTTTTCATACATATTCGTCCGTTTTCTAACGTTTTCATCCGCTTTCTTACACTTTCATCCGTTTTCATACGTTTTCGCCCGTTTTCGTCCGTTTTTATACGTTTTTGTCCGTTTTCATACGATTTCGTCCGTTTTCGCCCGTTTACGTCCGTTTCCATACGTTTTCGTTTGTTTTTTTTATGTTTCCGTTCGTTTTCGTACGTTTTCATACGTTTTCGTCCGTTTTTGTTTGTTTTAATATTTTTCATCCGTTTTCTTTCGTTTTCGTCCATTTTTCATACGATTTCGTCCGATTTCAGACGCGTTTTTACGCTTTCATACGTTTTCGTCCGTCTTCAGACATATTCGTCCGTTTTCTTACGATTTCATCCGTTTTCATATGTTTTCATCCGTTTTCTTACGTTTTCATTCGTTTTCATACGTTTTCGTCCTTTTTCATACTTGTTTTTACGCTTTCATACATTTTCGTTCGTTTTCGTACATATTCGTCCGTTTTCATTCGTTTTTGTCCGTTTTTAAATGTTTTTGGCCGTTTTCATACGTTTCTGAATATCACAAGTGGTATTATGTGATATTCTGTGATATTCAAAATATCACAAGTGATATTCTGAATATCACATATGATATTCTGAATATCACATATGATATTCTGAATATCACAAGTGATATATGATATTTTGAATATCACAAGTGATTTTCTGAATATAACATGTGATATTCAGAATATCACAACTGATATTCTGAGTACCACAAATGATATTCTGAATATCATAAGTGATATTCTGTGATATTCAGAATATCACAAGTGATATTCTGAATATCACAAGTGATTTTCAACTAATGTTTTGTAACATGAAAATCACAAGTGATATTCAGAATATCACAAGTGATATTCAGAAAATCACAAGTGATAGATATTCAGAAAATCACAAGTGATATTCAAAATATCACCAGTGATATTCAGAAAATCACAAGTGATATTCTGAATATCAATTGTGATATTCAAAAACGTATAAAAGCGGACGAAAACGTAAGAAAACGGATGAAAACGTAAGAAAACAGACGAATACGTATGAAAACGGACGAAAACTTAAGAAAATCACAAGTAGGGGTGGCAATTCGGGTCGAGTTCGGGTTGTCAGGTTGGCGGGTCAGAAAACCCAACCCAAACCTGACCTATTTAAATCATCGGGTCAGCTATGTCAACCCTAACCTGTTTACACATAACCCGAACCTGACCCATTTAACCCGCATATATACTTGGGTTGGCGGGTTAAATAGGTTACACGGGTTTTGGGTTGACCCAATTAACCCATTTTTTATACAAAAGTTGCCACATTACACGAGTTAAATAGGTTAGACGGGTTTAATGGGTTTGTGGGTCGACCAGTTTAACCCATTTGACCCGTATAATAAAATATAAATAATTTTTAATTTAAGAAAAAAATCTTAAACGGGTTGGTGGGTCGACCCACTTAATTTATTCACAACCCGAACCTGACCTGTTTAATAAACGGGTTAGATGGTCGACCCAAACCCGATCCGAAATCTATTTAGACTTAACCCGAACATGTTAATTTTCATGTCGGTTTCAGGTTAGGTTTCGTGTCGAGTAAGAAATTGCCACCCCTAATCACAAGTGATATTCAGAATATCACAAGTGATATTCAGAAAATCACAAGTGATATTTTGAATATCACTTGTAACATTCAAAAACGTAAGAAAACAGAAGAAAACGTAAGAAAATGGACGAATACGTATGAAAACGGACAAAAACGTATGAAAGCGTAAAAACAAGTATGAAAACGGACAAAAACTTATGAAAAATGGACGAAAACGAAAGAAAAACGGATGAAAACGGACGAAAACATATGAAAATGAACGAAAACGTAAGAAATCGGATGAAAACGTATGAAAATGGACGAAAATGGGCAAAAAGTCAGAAAACTGATGAAAACGTAAGAAAACAGACGAAAACGTAAGAAAACAGACGAAAATATATGAAAGCATAAAAACACGTCTGAAACGGACGAAGACGTGTGAAAAATGGACGAAAACGAAAGAAAACGGATGAAAACGTATTAAAACGAACGAAAACATAAGAAAACAGATGCAAACGTATGAAAACGGACGTAAACGGCGCGAAAACTTAAGAAAACAGACGAAAACGTATGAAAACGGATGAAAACGTACAAAATCGGACGATAACGTCTGAAAACGTCTAAATATGGACGAAAAAGTAAAAAACAGACGAAAACGTATGAAAACGGACAAAACGTCTGAAAAGGGACGAAAACGTATATAAACGTATGAAAACGGACAAAAACGTATGAAAACAGACGAAAACGTATAAAAAACGGACGAAAATGTTTGAATACGGATGAAAACGTATAAAAAAGGACGAAAACGTTTGAAAATAGACGAAAACATAGAAAAACAAACGAAAACGTATGAAAGTAGACGAAAACGTATGAAAACTGTTGGGAACACGTTTCATATTATCAAGTATTGATCATTATGTAATAGGTAGCTTAGGCCTTTATGTTTGATTTACGGCCCAGCCTGTGTAGAAGGCCCATGGGCTGTGTCTTATTATTTAAATTAGGGCTACAAGCCCATGTCTTTTAAAAACTATATATAACCCCTCCCACCTTAGGGAGAGGGTTGGTTGATGAATGAGCTAAACATTTCTCTATTTGTGTTAATCATCTTCCACACACTCTTTCTCTCTCTAGATCTAGGGCTTATTAGTGGTTAATCTAGGTAGCTTAATTCATAATAGTGAGTAACATCAAGTGGTATCATTTGCCTAGGGGTAATTTAGGTTGTTAAAAGATTAGATTTAAGAAAAAAAAAAAAAAAAAAAAAATCCTATAAGTTACTGTTCACGTACTGTTCATCCGATTTGTTATTGTTCATTCATCGAGTTTCTGAGAGTTGATCAAGTATCTGATCTAGTCGAGCATCATTGATCGAGTTTCTGGCTATTCACCGAGTTAGGTGAATTAGTCGAGTTTCTTCGAGTGATCTTGTTTCTAACTTAATCGAGTTTCTAATTGATCGAGTTTGTGTATCATCGAGTTTCTAATATCAAGTTTGATTACTTCATCGAGTTAGATAAAGTAATCGAGTTTGATAAGGTTAATCGAGTTTCTCAGATAACCGAGTTTCTCAGATAACCGAGTTTCTTGACATCGAGTTTCTTGACATCGAGTTTCTTGAGATAATCGAGTTTCTTGGATTGCTCGAGTTTCATGGATTGATCGAGTTTCTTGGACTGATCGAGTTTCTTGGACTGATCGAGCTTCTTGGACTAATCGAGTTTCTTTCAGTTGATCGAGTTTCTACAGTAGGGTGATCGAGTTTCTGGATTTCTTAAGAGAATAATCGAGTTTCTAGTGTAAAATCCTCCGAGTTTCAACGATTGAAATCTCCGAGTTTCTAGAGTAAATTCCTCATAGTTTCTTCACGTTTTTCACCGTTAATCAATCTAATCTGCAACAACAACCGTTATTATCCTTTAAAGATCCTTAACCTTCAAAACTAACAAATACAAAACCTAGGCATCCGTTGTAGGAACTCGATGTCTAGCCACAACCTACACATTAGACGTCTACATCTTTTACACACACACACACCTTTATTATCTACATTGTGGAAGACATAATATAAAACCTGTACCTCTAATCCTCTTTATATAATAGAGGATTAGGGTTTACAAAAGAATAAAACTAAAATAATAAAAGATTACTACGAATCTTTTCTTTTTCTACAAGTTTCTTCCTTTGTCATATTAAGTCCCTCTTGTTTCATTCTTGGTTGTTTTGTGTCATCAAATTAATAAACCCAACAAGTTACCTAACGATGTCTCAACCACCATATCCGAACTACTACTACAACCTACAACTACAACAATATCCACAACAACAACATCATCAACAACAACAATTTCATCCTCAATATCAGCAACAACAAGCTTTTGTGCAACAGCATCAGTTTTTCCCTCAACAATCAGTACCTCAGCAACAAATCATGCTACAACCACCAATGCAGAATTATCAACCTTCCTCACGAGAACCTCACTGGTTTACAAAAATGTGTGAAGCTATCAGTAGTCAGCAATCTAGACATCAGGCAGGATCTCAGGACACTCCACCAATGCTGACACCTGGAAACTATGTGCAATGGTCCAGTCGTTTTCTTCGATTCGTCGAACTAAGGAAACCTCATGGTAAGTATCTCAAAAAGGTCATCATTGAAGGACCTTATCCAGTTCCTACAATAACGGTTCCGGGTGATCCAACTGGTATACCTCCACGAGAAGCAATTACAACTCCTATTGCTGTAGCTCAATATACCGTTGAACAAACTTTGCAACAAGAGGCCAATTAGCTGGCTATGTCTTATATACTCCAAGGGATTCCCAATCCTAACTTCAGGAGTATTGATGCCCAAAAGACAGCCAAAGACATGTGGGAGCATGTACATCTGCTTATGGAAGGCACAGAATTGAACCAAGAGGATCTTGAATCAAAGCTTTATATGGAGTACACCGATTTCATGATCGAACCGGGGGAATCCTTAGAATCATACTATCACCACTTCACCAATATCATCAATGATCTGGATCGTCACAACATTCATCTACCAAAGATTGCTATCAACTCAAAGTTTCTAGGATGTCTTGGACCAGATTGGCAGAAATATGTGACATTTGTCAGACAAGCCAAAAAGATCAATGATGTTTCATACGGACTTTTGTATGATTACCTCAAGCAACACCAATCTGAAGTAGACAAAGACATTACAGCAAGAGGAGGTTTCTCACCAGCACCAACATCAAACTCTCTTGCTTTAATAGCTCAATCACACTTTGTACCACAAAACCCAGAATTTGCTCAACCAAGTTTCCAACCACAACCAAAGACATTCAGCAAATTCTCAAACAAGTCAAACAATCTTCTTCGTTCTTCATCCAACACCAGGAATCAGGCAATTGTTAATGATGGACGGGTATAAATTCAGAATCGGTCTTCAGGAAGATTTGGGTCAGGAAACATGGGGAATTCTGGTACACAAAGGCTTCACTCAGGAGGACAGAGGTTCAATGCAACTGGGGGAAATAGTAACATCATAGGGAATGCACAAAGGAGAACTCAGATGGCTGGTACAGAAAGGAAAGGCATTGCAAATACTTCAATCACTTGCTACAATTGTGGGGGAACTGGTCACATGGAAAATGCATGCTCAAAGCCTCGAACTATGGGTAGTGCATATCATAAGGAAGCTCTTCTCATGGCACTGAAAGATGAAGCCGGTGGATCTATGACTGAGAAGGAGCAAAGTTTCATGGCCAATGCTTATTCTGATGATGACATGGAGGACTTGGAGGCAAATGCTGCAGTGATGCTAATGGCCAACATGCAAGAAGTTAATGTGAACGAGACAAGCCCGGTATATGATACCGATGGCTTATCTCAAGTACTTGAATCAGAATGCCTTATTCATGAAATTGCCTCACCGTCTGCATCTTCATCTACACAAGAAAATCTTGTTCAAAATGATTCATCATTCCCATCTCAAGAAGATGATCAAATAAACACCGTTGTTTCATTCGATGATGATAACACCGTTGTTTCATTTGATGATCCTGTTGATGATGAAAATCATGATCATCTTGCACAACATGTTCTTATGCCTGATCAAGATCCAGAACTTATGACCTTATTGCTGACCACCCAAACACAATTGAATGCTCAAAAGTCAGAAATTGATAAATGCAATGAAATAAATCAAAACTTAAAAGCAAAACTTGCATTGTTAACAAAGGACAATGAGTGCTACAAAATGCAACTTTCAAATTATAAAAAACAAGAAAAACGTGAGAAAGGCTTTGAGGTTGCATTCCAACAGACATACGTTCAGGTCAAGGATTTAGAGCATCAAGTTCATGAACTAACCGCTTCAAAGAGTGATTTGCTTTCTCAAAAAGAGCAAGATCAATTTGAATTCAAAAAACAAATTGATCTCTTAAATTCTGAGCTGTTAAAAACTCAAACAGAGCTTTCAACATCTCAAAATGTTCTTCTTGAAGAAAAGCAAACCACAAGGAAACGTGTTAACTCATACCTTGAGGAGATTGTGGAGTTGGAATCCAAGCTCAAAGAGTTTCAAAAAGTTGTGTATAAAACGGGGAATTCAGTAACACAAATTCAAAGACTAACTGTGAAACCAAGTCCTAAAGGAGTTGGATTTGCAATTGGATGTGACCAACCACGTTTTTTACAAAAAGCACTCAGAGAACATCCCAAGTTGTACAATGCAGAATATATGTTGGATGATACTTTTCAACGTGTTGTTGTGTATGATAATTCGGAAGAAATTGAACATGAAGATGAGAGTCGATCAAAATCAAACAAAGAATTTTCACAAGTACCATATGACTATTCAAAAGCACCTTACATCAGTAAATCTTTTGTTCCTCTAAAGGACAAACCAGAACAAACACTGTCTATAACTGAAATCAGTGCCTCTTCTGCAGTTGCTCCTGTTATCACTACTGTTGCACAAATCAATGGTCCATTACCAAAATCGAATGATAATCCTCAAATGCCTAAAGAATGTCATATTCTACGATATTTCAAGACATTTATGGATGACATTAAACTTTTGGAACATGTGATTGAATTTAATTCTGAAATCAAAGTCTCTACTTTTCTCTCTCCTGCTGAGAAAGAAAAGAGAGAAATTTTTCAAAAAACAATTCTGACCACATGTTAAACACCTGAGACTTTGTGCAACACTGTAGGAACAGGAACTACAGACTGAAGTTGCATCAATGAAGAGTATTTTCAATGCTAAAGATGACAAAATTGCAAAACAAAAGTGTCAAAAGAAAGCTCTAGAAAAAGAGGTCGATCGACTCTTGGAAAATGTTCTCTGTTATGATGTAATATCTATTATCATGAATTCCATATATGAGTCTTGCAATGCATTGCTTGTTGATGATCATTCTGCTGATATTGAGATGTTGCACCTAGAGATTGATAATTTGATTAGAGAGAATGAGCAACTTAGGAAAACCAATGATGATGTGACAACCGAATTTGCAAAAGAAATTTTCAAAATTAGCCAAAGGTTGGATAAGGTTCAAAAACAAAGTGTTGATTTTGAGTTAGAGCTCCAAACACAAAAAGCATCAATGTCTTTTCACAACAGTCACGTTTCAGAATTTCAAAACAATAACGAAATTGATGTTTTACGACATCAACTGTTTCAATATGAAAAGGAAATAGATGAACTTTGTAAAAACAGAAATAACACTGTCCGAACAAACAGAATTTTGGAAGCAAAAAATCAAGATCAAAGACACATCATCATTGAATTAACATAGAAAATCAGAGTTTTAGAAAAAAGAAAATTTGTGATTGCCTCAGGAAAGAACACAGTTGATAAGGCACCTAAGCAAGCATCATACCAAACCACTAATGTTAATCCTTCTACTTCCACAGTGTTGATATAAATAATGCCTAAACACGTTATTAATATTTTTCGATATCTCGACGTTTTGATAATCACAAAATGTAAAATCATTAATCGGAAAATTATGACGTAAACAAGTATTTAGTTGTAAATATCTATTTCCACAACTCAAATCACTTAAGGTATGAATGAACTAATGCTTAATGCATTATATGATCAAAGGAACATTTTCTTAATAACTAGATTTTTTATAAAACATCAAAAACATTTTATATATTTTTGAAAAACATTTTTGGTATTAAATAAAAATGTTTAATCTTTTCTAAAAATATGAATTCAAATTTTTAACCAAAATCAGTTAAAATGTTCCAGAAAAACCTTCCCCACAAAAGGACAAAATTGGCCAACGTTCAGTAGGGGCGGCCCCCTTAATTTTGCTAGGCGGCCCCCTTAATAATTAAGGGGACCGCCCCCTATTTAAGGGGACCGCCCCCGCTCCAGTAGGCCTCCAGCTGTCCAGTTTTTCTCCTATAAATACCAGCCTTCTCCTGGATTTTTACTCACCTTTTGCACCCCAAAACTTTCTGTTTTAAATCCTGTAAATACTTTCTAAAATCCTTTGATCATATAATCTTAAGCTTTGGTTTCCAAGTGATCCAAGCTTCCTTCTTTCAAGTGCAAAAGAAGAATACTTCTATCAATCAAGATTAGAAGTATTACAACTTAGTATCATCTTGTTACTTAAGTTGTTAGTTTAACAAAGTTTGTAAATCATTCATTCATTTGTGTGTAAGGTGTGTATAGTAGATTAGTGTCGTATGTAAGTAGTGAAAGAAGTTGTATAAGTAGTTGTGGTATAGAAGTTGTGAAGACATAGTGTAGAAGTTGTGAAGCCGCGGAGTAGAAGTCGTGAACCCGTTGTGTAGAAGTTGTGAAGCTGTAGCTTTGAAGTCGTGAAGTCCTAGTGTTGAAGTTGTGAAGCCGTAGCTTTGAAGTCGTGAAGTCCTAGTGTTGAAGTCGTGAAGCCGTAGCATAGGGTTGTGTAGCGTCGTGTTGAAGCCTTGAAGTCCTAGTCGTGAAGTCTTAGCATAGAGGTTGTGTAGCGGTCGTGTTGAAGTCGTGAAGTCTTAGTCGTAAAGACATAGTGTTGAAGTCGTGAAGCCGTAGCATAGAGGTTGTGTAGCGGTCGTGTTGAAGTCGTGAAGAAGTCGTGAAGCAGTCGTGAAGCCGTTGTGAAGTAGTCGTGAAGAAGTTGTGTTGTGAAGTTGTGAGATTGGTTCTAGCTACGATTAGAACTCGACATTTAGCTTTGTGTCGTTAAGCCGGTGTAAGCCAAAGTCGTGTAAGGTTTTCTCCGCCATAAGGGAGCTTATTGAAGTTGTGAAGAAAAACTCTTGAGCTCGGTGCTCGGGGAGTGGAGTAGGGCAAGGAAGGTGTCCTTGTAGCCGAACCACTATAAATCTCTCGTGTCTCGGTTAGATCTTTCCATACCTTATTTACTTCTTTACTTACATCGTCATTATATTCATACACATAGGATTATATAACTGCTAGTATTTACTAGAGATCGACTTCACATAAAGATCAATTTAAAAATCCATTCAAGAAACCAAAACATTTACAATCAATTTAAAAGAATACAAATATAACTAATAATAAGATTTAAGTCTTAAAAAAACTTGAATCTAAGTTTTTAAAAGTAAACAAAGATTTTATAATAAATTAAAAAGACGTAAAACTATTCAACCCCCCTTCTAGTTTTCCACAATTGGTATCAGGAGCCACGTCAATCAAGATCTTTAAAATATACTGTATTTTAAAACTTGAAACGATCTATGGAATCCGAAAAATATTTAGAAGGGGAATTGATGCAAACACCACCACTATTTGAAAACCATACTTTTCTTGAATGGAAAAATAAATTTGAAAATTATGTGAAATCAATTGATCTAGATCTTTGGCATGTCATTTCGATTGGTGATTTTCAACCAAAAAAACGATTTTTGAAAGTCAAACAAAAACGGATTTTGAAACTCAAAATGATTATTTAAAAATAAATAATAACAAAAATAATGAAGCTAAAATAATTATTTACAAAACTTTGCCGAAAGTTGAATATGAAAGAATATCTTTCTGTAAAACGGCAAATGATATTTGGAAAAATCTCTTAAACTTTCATCAAGAAAAATGTCAAGCCAAAGATGAGGATTTTGATCTTGTACATGAATTAGTCATTTTAGAAAACTTAATAGATAAACATTTAGATAAAATAGATACATGTGCTACTAGTTCAAATGTTGTTAATGAAGGTATTAACGACGAAGACTACATCAATCAACTCCAAAGTGAACTCAACCCAATATCATAGAGTGACACAGACGAAGGAGAAGATCATCATCCGGTATGTGACGAATGCAAACTAGATAAAGCTTCAAATAAGGTACAATCCAAAACCAAACATTTTTGCTATGATCCATTCATTTTAGAATTTTCAAAACTAGAAAATGAGTTTAAACATTTTTGCAACATAGATCTAAAAACTATTTCTAAACATAAATCATCAAAAACTTTTGAAGGTAATCTTGAAAAAGAAATAATTTTAGAAGATAAAATGTCTAGACTTGAAAGTAATATTGAAATTGATCTAGAATGCAAAATATGTCAAGATTATAAACTTGAAATTAAAAGATTAAATGAAAGAGCAAAAATATTAGCTAAATTTGAAGAAAGCTCCAAATCTCTTAAATTATTACTAAGTTGTCAAAAGCCATTCAATGATAAAACCGGTTTAAGATTTAATTCAGATAACTCTTCAACAAGTAAATCAAAACAAATTATAATTAAAAAACCTAGTAGAGAAATTTAGATATAAGGCTATTTACTGTGATTATAATTTATAAGTCAAGAAATCCATTGTTTGTGCATCAAAACAAACTATCAAGGAATTCTTGTACTTCTTGGTGACATTTTCTCCACGTGCATATTAATGCAATGGATGTCCCCAACTAACCATCTCGGACCCATGAGAATCTGGGTACCAAGCTGTTTTATTTGATTAGGTAATGAACGCAAAATGGAACGAAACTCAATCTTGCGTTAACCTACTCATATTCAAAACACGCGCATGAAGACTTATTAATCTACATTAATGAGGATGGAACGAAGTGGTACTCATCTATAATTCACTACCTCATATCATGAAGAATAACTGGACCTGAGATAAGTCTTCTTTTTTTTTTTTTTTAATTTCCTGAGTAGTTACTCCTTGCATATAGTTATGATAATCACTGCCTTAAGATATGCTTAGTTTGATAGGTTGCTTTGCTCTCACACTACTAAGTTATATTACTTGCTAATAAACTAGAAAACCTTAAGTTAACTCTCCTAGGCATTAAATAAAATGTTCTTTATCGAACATACAATATTTAGTCATCACTATCGTTTAAATCGCATAATTTATTGAAAAGGATAGCATGAGACAATAGCCTTAATCAATCAAGCATGAGATTTTTTTTCAACAACTCCTTTTAAAGATGAAAATCTTCATATTTTGGAAAATGATTTTTCAAAAAGATTATGTCACTTCTCTATTAAACATAATTTTATCAAAACTAAAAGGTGTAACAACTTCTTTTTATTTCCTTATAAAAACACTTTGAAACAAATTCAAATCTACCTTGGTGAAATAATTTTCATACTCAATTAAAACCTACTTTCAAACATTGTTGAATAATGCCCAAAAACACTTACTAAAATCATGCTTGATCCAAGTCTAGAAATCCATGCTATCACAAAACTCCCATCACATAGACACTTGTTATGATTAATTAACTAGCTAATTAATCGTCATAATAATGGAAGTATGAATTACTTGGTAATTATATGTTGTTTTCTTGTTCATATATACATATATGCTTCTTGGTAAATGAGTAGGTCGCATGATAATTAAAATTGCTTAATTGAATGTGCTTAGCATACATAAGTTATTAAACTTTAAATTGCCTCAAAAAGAAGTTGGACTTGCTTGAAGCTAAACTCAAAAACACAACCTTTTCTACAAATTTCTGCCAAAAACCCATTTTCAGAAATCTGGAAGTCAGCAGATGGGCGGCCCCCTTAAATACCTAGGCGGCCCCCTTAATTATTAAGGGGACCGGCCCCTATTTAAGGGGACCGGCCATCTGGAGATCCGGCTTACTGTTTCCTTTTTCAATTTCCAACCCATTTTATTCCATACTTCCCAAAATTCACAAACACATTTTGTCATAAACCACCCACCAAAATTTACCTTCCTAAACCACATCATTCCTTCACTATAAATGCACCTCCTCATCATAAATGCCCATTCACATCATCCACTCAAACATGTCATCCTCCAACTACCCAAAATCAAAACCCTCAAGAGTTGCCAAAATCTCGGTGAGACCAATTTGGAGACGAAAACTTGACACATGCCATAACTCCAACTCCACATGTGATGTTGCTCAAAGTCAACCTAAGCCTAAACCTCATACTCTCACTCCCACAAATACACCCTTATCACACCCATGTGAAGAACAAGAACAATCCCAAAACAATAACCCAAATCTCATTCACATCACCCCACATCTCCCTCAATCCATCAATGTACCATCATCACCCACTCATAACTACCCAAGCTCACAAGTGTCTCCACCACCAAGAGTGTCACCACCACTCCCTACCATCAACCATACTCCACCATCATCACCCACCAACGAACACTTGAAGTTCGTTGACGAACTCAAAGAAGCCCATGAGCTAAATGCTCTTCTTGCCCTACATCTTGCTCAAAGCAATCTTGACCAACCTTCATCGAGTTCTCCACCATCACCACACAACAAGAGTCACATTGAGAAACATGTCAACAATTGTCCTTGTTGCATCTTTCTCCAACAACAAACCATTGCTCTAAATGAGCACTTCACATGGATTGAGTATCTTCTCACAAGATCTCATCCAACATCTACTCTTGAGCAACATCAAAACCTTCACCCATCATGGTCCGCTCCAAACTCACCACCTCCAAACTCTACACCTCAAATGTCTCCACCATCACCATCTCCAACCTCCACACACCCAAACATATACCTTCACTAATCCCATTTACTCATCCTCTCACTAGTTTTCATTTCAAAAACCACCTCCATTATCAAGCAAGTCAAATGGATTTCTTAGGCAAATTAGAATTCTCTAACAAATGTATGCTTTAAGCACTATGTATGTTGTAACAATGATTATGTTTGTCACATAATCATTTTAAATTAATGAATGTTTGTTTCTTTCTTTCCTATATATGTTTGCTATGAATGTGTTGTTTCTTTTCTTGTTTAATTAAGATATATGCTTATGACATGCTTACAATATGATCTTAGTAGTTTACATATAACCATTACTCTTTTTAATATGTTCTTGTTACTATTTAATCATTCTTAATATACATAATCCAAATGGAACTTGCTGCAAAAACACCCTAAAAATGACCTTTTTTTCTGGAAATTTTTCAAATTTGGTCGCCTGGAAAATCACCAGATGGGCGGCCCCCTTAATTCCTTAGGCGGTCCCCTTAATTTTAAGGGGGCCGCCCAGCAATTAAGGGGACCGGCCATCTGGACAGTAAATTTTACTGTTTCCTTTTGCATCTTGTGACCACTTTTACCTAGCCCCAGCTACCATTATCCTTAATGCACGAACTGAACTTGGAATATTACCACAAAACCTTCACAATTTGCTTAAATCAACCACATTTTCACAATATAAATACCCTCCTTACAATTACCTTTCACTTCATCAACCATCACCTTCATCAAACACCCATTTTCATCCACCATGTTGTCACCAAAAACCTCCATCTCTAAGACTCCAAGGAAGCAAAGACTTGTCATCATACCACCAAAACAACTCTTCATTGACCTCACCCAAGATGACATCAAAACTCCATCACCACCACCTCAAAATTCATCCCCAAGTGCACCTAATGCACCATCAAAAACACCCTCTACCCATGGAGCTTCATCTTCCTCCATTCCATCCACTTCATCTATCAATGACTACATCCACACTCACCTAACATCATCACCAAGAACATCATCACCACCATCCACTCAAGAACCTCCATCCACTCAACTTGCCATTTCCTTATCACCCATTACACCACTTGATTCTCATTTTTCACCTCCACCAAACCCACAACCATTTTTTCCCATACCTTGGCCACTACTTGAAACCCATAGTGACACTTGTCTTTGTTGCATCCATAACCGGACCATAATCTTTGGTCTTAGAGATGAGATATTCTATAGGTTTTCATCACTTGAAAACATACTTACCAACCAACCTCCACCACCACCACCACCATCCTCACCCACTACACAACCACCATCCTCACCCACTACACAACCACCACCTCCATTGTCACCCAAGTAAGCACATGCAATGCTTACTCAATAATAAATTTTCCACCCATTTTGTAAGCAAGTTCCATGGAAGATTATGTTATCTAGGATGATTATGTAGTTGGAATTATTAGCTAAGTAGGTGTTGGGAATTATGATTTGATTATTAAAAAACAAGAAGGAC
Organism: Artemisia tridentata subsp. tridentata; assembly: GCA_021014915.2. Taxonomy (NCBI): domain Eukaryota; kingdom Viridiplantae; phylum Streptophyta; class Magnoliopsida; order Asterales; family Asteraceae; genus Artemisia; species Artemisia tridentata. The sequence continues at coordinate 11,592,544 of CP139501.1, read as the reverse complement.
TGAAGATGACAGATGTTAGCAATCTGGGAAATACTTAGTGTCTCATTGCTGCCGATAGTGTAAGTTGGTTCCTGCTGATAGTGGAGTTGGTTCCTGCCGACAGTTATGGTTTCTGGTGAAGATCATTACTGCCGATAGTTTATTTGTGTTCCTGCTGGTAGCGTTTCAATGCTGCTGATGTTTCCGTATTTTTAGTATGTTTGTTATAGTTTATTTAGGAAGAGATTTGGTTTTATCTCTTTACTCGTTTTCTAGAATGCTGTATTAGGGTTCCTTAGCTTATAAACGGAACATACGACATTAGGGTTTAATATCAGTTTTCATTATCTCTTTGTAATCAAACATTCATAGTCAATAAAGATCCATAGAGGATCATTTGTTATTAGTTCTTCTTCATATACTTGTTGTTTAGGTTCCGCATAAACACTTGTATACCATACAGAGGTTCTCGTTTAACCAAGCTCAATCAAGCTCGAAGTACTCGATCCTACAGTAGGAATGCTTGTACTCATGTATGGTTGTGTAATTATACACAACATTTATTTTTATGAATGTCTTTATTTTTCATGCATGCTCATTATTTGTGCTATATATATGCTTGTGCTTCTAACATTTTTCTCGCAAGCGTTCCATAGCTCGTTTCCTTGGTGCTCCCAAACGAGGGGGAGTACACACCAAGGGGGAGTTATCGTCCCGAAAAATTTCATTTCTTTAACTTGTCGGCATAACCTTTTTGATTCTACAAAAAGGGGGAGAAATAGATGTAAACTCACTAAATACTTGTCTAAAAACTAATTTTTAGATTTAATGAGTTTAGATTTTGTAATCATCAAAAAGGGGGAGATTGTTGATATAAATAATGCCTAAACACGTTATTAATATTTTTCGATATCTCGACGTTTTGATAATCACAAAATGTAAAATCATTAATCGGAAAATTATGACGTAAACAAGTATTTAGTTGTAAATATCTATTTCTACAACTCAAATCACTTAAGGTATGAATTAACTAATGCTTAATGCATTATATGATCAAAGGAACATTTTCTTAATAACTAGATTTTTTATAAAACATCAAACACATTTTATATATTTTTGAAAAACATTTTTGGTATTAAATAAAAATGTTTAATCGTTTATAAAAATATGAATTCAAATTTTTAACCAAAATCAGTTAAAATGTTCCAGAAAAACCTTCCCCACAAAAGGACAAAATGGGCCAACGTTCAGTAGGGGCGGCCCCCTTAATTTTGCTAGGCGGCCCCCTTAATAATTAAGGGGACCGCCCCCTATTTAAGGGGACCGCCCCCGCTCCAGTAGGCCTCCAGCTGTCCAGTTTTTCTCCTATAAATACCAGCCTTCTCCTGGATTTTTACTTACCTTTTGCACCCCAAAACTTTCTGTTTTAAATCTTGTAAATACTTTCTAAAATCCTTTGATCATATAATCTTAAGCTTTGGTTTCCAAGTGATCCAAGCTTCCTTCTTTCAAGTGCAAAAGAAGAATACTTCTATCAATCAAGATTAGAAGTATTACAACTTAGTATCATCTTGTTACTTAAGTTGTTAGTTTAACAAAGTTTGTAAATCATTCATTCATTTATGTGTAAGGTGTGTATAGTAGATTAGTGTTGTATGTAAGTAGTGAAGAAGTTGTATAAGTAGTTGTGGTATAGAAGTTGTGAAGACATAGTGTAGAAGTTGTGAAGCCGCGGAGTAGAAGTCGTGAACCCGTTGTGTAGAAGTTGTGAAGCCGTAGCTTTGAAGTCGTGAAGTCCTAGTGTTGAAGTTGTGAAGCCGTAGCTTTGAAGTCGTGAAGTCCTAGTGTTGAAGTCGTGAAGCCGTAGCATAGAGGTTGTGTAGCGGTCGTGTTGAAGCCTTGAAGTCCTAGTCGTGATGTCCTAGTGTTGAAGTCGTGAAGCCGTAGCATAGAGGTTGTGTAGCGGTCGTGTTGAAGTCATGAAGTCTTAGTCGTAAAGACATAGTGTTGAAGTCGTGAAGCCGTAGCATAGAGGTTGTGTAGCGGTCGTGTTGAAGTCGTGAAGAAGTCGTGAAGCAGTCGTGAAGCAGTCATGAAGCCGTTGTGAAGTAGTCGTGAATAAGTCGTGAAGAAGTTGTGTTGTGAAGTTGTGAGATTGGTTCTAGCTACGATTAGAACTCGACATTTAGCTTTGTGTCGTTAAGCCGGTGTAAGCCAAAGTCGTGTAAGGTTTTCTCCGCCATAAGGGAGCTTATTGAAGTTGTGAAGAAAACTCTCGAGCTCGGTGCTCGGGGAGTGGAGTAGGGCAAGGAAGGTGTCCTTGTAGCCGAACCACTATAAATCTCTCGTGTCTCGGTTAGATCTTTCCATACCTTATTTACTTCTTTACTTACATCGTCATTATATTCATACACATAGGATTATATAACTACTAGTATTTACTAGAGATCGACTTCACATAAAGATCAATTTGAAAATCCATTCAAGAAACCAAAACATTTACAATCAATTTAAAAGAATACATATATAACTAATAATAAGATTTAAGTCTTAAAAAAACTTGAATCTAAGTTTTTAAAAGTAAACAAAGATTTTATAATAAATTAAAAAGACGTAAAACTATTCAACCCCCCTTCTAGTTTTCCACACACAGCATTAGGTAGCACTTCTAAGGCTAGCAGATCAAAGACCACCAACCGTCACAAGAGGAATAGAGTCTGGCAACTTAAGAATGGCTTATCTAAGAATCAAGAAGTAGAAGTTAATGCTAGTAGTTTGAAAAAAATGCATGTTATCTCAAACGTAGAATCCAACTTGTCTAAGTGTAATTCTATGAATGATGTAACGAATGCTGAATCTTTGAATGTTATGAATGATGTTATGTTTGATGCTTCTTGTGTGTTCTTTCATACTAGTATATTGTCTGGTGATCACATGAAATGTGTTGCAAAAAATCTGTTAAAACGTCAATAGAAACGTACTCGTGGTATTTCCTCTAGGCTCACTACCGCTGCTAAGTCCATTCTAGGAAAACCACCACAAGTAGTTTCTCAGGATTCAGTTGACCAACCCATAGCTACATCTAGGACAACTAAATCACCTAGTGCATACATTAGGAAGAAAGCAGAAAGTAGTTGGACGTGGCAGCGTTGGTTACAACACAAACCTGACTTTACATGGGTTCCTAAAATGCTTAAATCATGTGTTACTAACCAAACGGGTTCCACCGTTACCAATACTCCATCTGTGTCCAATCCTTGTGATGCAGGTGATTCAAATTGTTCTATGGATTGTTGATAGTGGCTGTTCCTGACATATGACCGGCAATCTAAAGCTTCTTCAAAACTTTGTCACAAAGTTCATTGGAACGATCAGATTCGGGAATGATCACTTCGCTGCTATTATGGGTTATGAAGATTACGTAAATGGGAACATCGAAATTAGCAGGTTTTATTACGTTGAAGGCCTAGGTCATAATCTTTTCTCAGTAGGGCAATTCTGTGATGGTGAATTAGAAGTGGCTTTTCGGGAAAAATCATGTTTTATTCGAGACCTTCAACGGAATGATCTTATGAAGGGAAAACGCGGCACCAATCTCTACACTATCTCCTTCGAAAACATGACAGCTTCTTCTCCAATATGTTTGCTATCTAAGGCACACCCTACCAAGGCATGGCTATGGCATAAACGTATGTCTCACCTGAACTTCAAAACGATGACAGAGCTTGATCGTAAAAAGTTAGTCGATGGTCTTCCCAAATTCAGATATGCCAAAGATCACTTATGTTCTGCTTGTGAACAAGGAAAAAGTCATCGTGCTCATTTTCCACCAAAAACCGAGCACAACACTGACCATGTACTTCAACTCCTTCACATGGATCTTTGTGGCCCGATGCGTGTGCAAACTATTAATGGGAAAAGATATATCTTAGTAATAGTTGATGACTTCTCGAGATGGACTTGGGTTTACTTCCTTCGCACCAAAGATCAAGCTCCCTCAATGATTGTCACCTTTCTCACAAAGATTCAGGTTCAGCTCAGAAACACCGTCCGAAAATTTCGCACTGAAAATGGAACCGAATTCAAGAACCAAAGCCTTCGGGAATTCTGTGAGAAAGTGGGTATTGAACATCAAACATCAATTCCTCGCAGCCTCGAACAAAACAGCGTGGTTGAAAGACGAAACCGAACTTTAGTCGAAGCAGCAAGAACGATGTTGATCAATGCACAATTACCTGATTATCTTTGGGCTGAAGCCGTTTCAACTGCCTGTTACACCCAAAATAGATGCATGATTACCAAAAGGCATACAAAGACACCGTATGAACTTGTTCATGGAAGAAAACCAAATATCAATTACTTTCATTTCTTTGGGGCCCTTTGTTACCCAAAGAATGATCGTGATGATCTTGGGAAGCTTAAAGCCAAAGCAGACATAGGAATTGATTGTACAATAAATTGCACTACCAGGCCTTCGATGAGGATCAAAGGATATATGGGGTGTTGAGGTTGCGCCAAGCTTGTTCTTAACCTAAAATAAGAAATACTGAGACACTATGTTAAGTGATTGCGCAGGGGGTTGGACCCTGCGAACCACCTCCGGCGTGCGAGTAAATATGTGTTATGTTTAAGTAAGTTGTAAAATGGCGAGAGTGAAGTTAACTTACATTGTTCTTGCCCGACTAAGCTATTTATAGGAGAGAAATAGGCCTTAGTGGGCGGTTGCACTTGTTTCGGAGATCATGGGGGCGTCCCATGATTTGTGGCAACCGCTAGGGCTTTGTAGCCCACGATCTCTATTTTGGCGGGAAGGCCTAAAGGAAGAGGAAACGTGGGTATGACCAGGTCAAGGTAGTTCTCCGTTGTAGTTCCTTCGAGAGGAATACCCCGAAGGGCTAAGGGCTTCGATTGGCGGATTCTCACATGGTAACCACTTCGTAGACGAATGGTTTTACGCCAATGAAACGTGTTAGGAGATTAAACTGGGCCTCCGTAGGGAGGGCTTTCTACAGGCTCAAAGGGGAGTCCTTCGACCCGTTCGGAGGGTACATCATCAAGCCCCCCAGTCGAAAGTGATATATACGTGCGAGTATAAATCGCATTCGACTTAAGAAATGAATCATGCCTTATGCTCCTCGAGCTATACTTTCGTACAAAAAGAAAAATAAATGTTCAACTAACCGCGCATTTAATGAGGTTTAATCATTATCGCTCCACTTGCTCTATAGACTCAAACGGCTATTAAATTGGTATTAGCAAACATCATTTCAAAATTTAATCGCCCGTTTGAAATCCGCAAGATCTTCAAAGTTAGGTGTACACGTGTGCGCTTAGCATCAAAACCGTCTGAGTATATAAACCCAAAATAACTAAACCCTAGCTCTTTTTACCTTCGCCCAAAATACACACATTACTCTGTAATCCTGTGCTTCCGATGGAACGAAAAGGTAAATCTTCGATCACCCTTCTTTGATCTTTTATTCTTTTAATATGAGCATGGCTGCTAAAAGAATAATTAGGGAACAAACATGCACTTTGTCAAAAGCAGCATTGTCTGATTCTCTTCGTGACTATCCCATACCTTCGGGACTCAAAATCATACTCCCGAGCAAAAGACAAAATATTTTTGATGCTCCAGAAGGGTATGCGGGTTTGTATGTTCTTGCGTTTACCTAGTCAAACCTTAGGATACCCATTCACCCGTTGATTTTGGAGTTTCTACAGTATTATAAGGTTCATATTTCCAGATTAAACCCTTTTGGTCTAGCTAAGTTAACTACTTACATCGTAATGTGTAAGGCATATGGGTATGAGCCCACACTAGATGTGCTTAGGGGCTTTGTGAATCTATATCCCGGTGGGGACTAGATAACCATTGCTAAAAGAGGTGAGCATGATGTGCCCATTCTAGTGACGAAACTCTTTTCGAACATTAGGAATTAGAAAGTGCAGTTTTTCTATATTGAAAATACAATCATACCGTCTGAGTATCCAGCCTTGTTAGAAGAAGCCTACATGTTTGATGAGAAAAGATTCAACGAACCTTTGCCATATGATGTAAGAAGTGATCCCTTGTACCAACATCTTGCACGCCATCCTGCTGATGTCCAGACGTTCCCCGAACCAATCTTGTTCATGGCTGGTATTGCTGACCGTTGGGAAGGGTCTCCATTATAGCCTGAAATTTATTGTGAAGGAGAAAGTATGTACATTTCCTATTTAAATAAAATAAATAACTTATCTGATGATATTCATCTCTTTTGCATTTGTTTTTGCAGAAATGGCCTTCAGGAACTTCGTCGTAGCAGGGGGTGCCAAGGAAGTTAGCTTTATTCCGAAAGATCCCCAAGATGTGAGCTACGGAGTGGGGTCTCCGTCAAGATCTGTGAACAATAATGACGTTGATACTTCTCCTGCTAAACCTCTTGCTGTACTGCCTCCCATCAATCCTGTGAACATTGAGGAAGCTCCTCAGTTTGTGGAGAATATAGCTGATTCCGATGATCCGCCTTCCGAGAGTGACCAACTGCAGATCGTAGGGTCTTCCGGCATTGCTGATTGGGTGCGTTCCAGAAAAGGAACAAGTGCAAAGGCTGCGAAGGCTACTCCAAAGAGGAAACTGAACATTCCTACTCCTACTTCCAGGACCACCAAACAAAAGATTGAGAAGGCTCATGGGAAAGCCCTTATGTACTCGACTGAAGAAATCGGTGATGATGACATCCATGGTGAGCAAGCTATCCTTGACATTTCTTTTCTTAATGTGTTCCGTATCTTATAGTTTTGTTTTAGGTAGGGTTGCCAAATACCAAGGAACTGCCGAATGCCCTATCTTGCCGCTTGCTTGTTGAAAATGTCACTCCTGTTGCTTGGAGGAAATCAATGAGTGAGATGCCAATTGAGAAGCTTTGTGATCTTTATGACAAAAGTTACACCAGACAAGCCATGTTGGACAACCATCTTAGCTTTCGTACAAGGGAGCTAATGAACAAAGTCAAGGATGCTAAGGAGGAGGTTGTTGTTATCGTTGCGAGGGAGAAGGACAGGGAAAAGCAATATACTGAGATGGAGGCTAAGTGTGATGCGGCCATGTCAGATTTTGAGAAACACCCCAGGTATGAGGCCCTTCGAGCCAAGATTGATAGTCTCGAAGAACAATTGAAGGAGTCGCAGGGGAAGCTGAAAATAGAGGAGGCTCAGGTTTCAGGATGTAAGACTCAGATTTCAGCTCTGGAATCTAAGTGTACTGGTCTGGAGACCGAGAGGGCTAGGTTGAACGAAAGGGAGATCCAGCTTTGTCAAGAGATAGATGGTTTAAGGATCGAGTGCAAGAAGTTAAAGAAAGATAGAGCTGAGGTGGTATCAAAAGTTGTTCCTTACATTGCTATGGAGCTATACTATAGTGACGAGGTGGGGGCAATAGTGGGGAAACTGGTGAACGCGACCATATTCTATGGCAAGTGTACGACGCTCGAGGAGGTTGCTGAAACCAAGAAACTAGTGGTTCTTTCCGAGGTACCCTATTACCGTCCGACCTCCGAGCAGGAATATAACAAAGCAGGCAATGCGTACACCACAGCAGAGTATCCCTTCCTTGTTGAAGCCACCAAAGACCCCTCAGCAGCTATTGATGTACTCCTATCCAAGAAACCAAAGAAAATCCAGCCTCCCTCTCCATCCAGAAGGACCATGTCTGAGAAGCCTCCGTCTGCAGCTCACCAAGAGGATCCAAACTCCTCCAAGAATGCTTGAAGGTTGCCATGTTGGCATTAATTCAGTCTCTAAGGGTGGCATGTACCCTTTTTAAACAATTTACTATGGTTTAAGGCATGTGCCTTTGTGTTTGAACAATTTCATCTTTTGCACTTCTGGGCTTCGACCCAAAATTTAGACAATTATCCTTATGTTTATGTTGGCTATGACTAGGTATAGCCTTGTGAATGCCAACGTAGGGGACTACGTCCCGTTTTTGATATCATGCTTATCTTCTCTCACGCTTCTTTATAAACGAAAACTTACAGCCTGAGGTTATAACCTCATTGTGTGTATTTTGAACCAAGATTTTTAGCAATCGTATAGTTTGACTACGACAGAGGGTTGTGACCCACTCCGCCTTTATCCTTAAGTTGCAGAGGGCTTTTAATACTTTAAGACTTTATAGGAAACTTAATGTGAATTGTAGTGGATGTTATTTGTATACAAGACATGTGTCTTGCTTCATCCTTCGACATTGAAACTTGTAAAGTACTTGGCTGAACAAATCTTTGTTGTATAAAACGAAACAAGAGATTTTGAGGGAAATGCGTTGTATCATTAAGTGGGTAGGGAGAATTACATCATTTGAAGAAATGAACACTAAGACACCTACCATTAATACTTCTTTCCCATGTGAGAAGAATGCGTTACATGAAATTGAAAAACAAGTAAGTGCTTTAAAAGAGTAAGTCTTATATGTAAAACTTACGAAAGCTAGTATCATGTCCAACCTTGTTCATGACATTTTCTTTCCTGCCCTTCGAGCTCGTATGCTTTGTTGTCGCAGCATTTCTCTTTGTCATTGGGCCCTTCGACTTGGCTTTGCTTGTGTTTATTCGAAGGACATATTCTTATATGTCCTCAGAACTTTGGGTTCCTTATCTACCCACTCATGCTGATATTGCCCTAACTTTGTCTTGATTTCAATGACAATATCCTTGTCAACACAAGTGAATATTTGCTTCACATTCAGGCTTTCGCAGAAAGATGGGAACACCCCTTCGGCAAATTGTTTCCCTTTGTAAGAAGTGATGACTTGTGGGACTCCAAATCTGCAAATTATGTGTTCCCACATAAACTTTTCCACATGCTTTCCCGTTGTTGATGCCAAAGGCTTGGCTTCGACCCATTTGGTGAAGTGGTCTATGGCTATGACTAAGAATTGTACCCCTCCGGGAGCTACTACTAGGGGTCCAATTATGCTGACTCCCCATTGGCCGAAAGACCTAGCTGATGTGGCAGAAGATGCATCATACTTTAATGGCTTCCGAGCTTTTGAGTGTATCTGACATATTGCGCATGTTTTGATCACTTCCGTTACGTCTTCCAGTATGGATGGCCAGTAATATCCCCACCTTGTTACTTTTGAGGCAATGGATCTAGGACCTGCGTGTCTTCCACAAGATTCTTCATGAACATTATAGAGAATGCTCGAAGCCTGTTTCAGTCCCACACAACGAAGCCATGGAGATGAGAGAGATCTTTTATAGAGATTATTGCCTATAAGCCTATATTGGGGACTTTTGACTTTGACCTTTCGTGCAGATTTTGGATTATCAGGCAAAATACCACTTATCAAGTACGTCTTTATTGGAGTTATCCAGTTGAAGCCTCCGTCAGATGTTTCATTTCGTGTAATTGACCTATTGGCCAATACTTCTATTAAGACTTCGTTGGGTAGATGAGCAAGGGCCGTCGATGCTAACTTGCTTAAGGCCTCCGCCTTCTTGTTTTGGCTTCTGCGAATATGTGTTATCTCGTATGGTTCGAACCCCTGAAGAAGCTCTTTAGCTTTATCCAAATATTCATTGATGGTGGGCTGTCTTACTATGTAGGAACCCTTTATTTGATTAGTGACTAAAAGCGAGCCCACAAGGACGGAGAGGTCACAAACCTCCATGCCCTTTGCGAGTCGAAGGCCAGCTAACAAGGCTTCATACTCCGCTTCATTCTTTGTAGCCTTGAATTCAAAACGTAATGCATAATTGTACTCCTTTCCCTCTGGATTGATCAGAATTAGACTTGTTCCCAAACCATCGAAGCTTGAGGCTCCATCTGTGTACAACTCCCATCGTTCCTTTGTCGTCGGGGGCTTTTCTCCATCTTGACTGCGTCCGGAAGGTGTTTTATTGAAAGGATCTGCGAGTGTCTGACTTTTGACGGAGCTTCGACTATTGTATTCTATTAATGACCTCGGAGCTTGTAGATCAGCTTTGGCTTTGACCTTCGAAGGGTTAGCCTTGATCTTTCGCTGAATTGGTTCAATGTGTTTGAACTCATTAAACTTATGCTCCGTGCTGAAAGGCTTGTCATCGATCATTGGTGTCCTAGGGACTCCAGCATTGCCGGAATGTGTCCATTCGAAGACCTTCCTTTTAGCTTTGTGTATCTTCTCCAAGTCTGCCTTGAAATCAGTAGTAAGTTGCTTTCCGATTATCACCATTTGCTCCATATAGTGCTCATTTATCACAACGTGCTCTTTAGTAGTCGTACCGCTGGGAGCAGCCCTCGGAGGTTCCTGAGGACTTTCCTTGATTTTCCTGCTAACCTTCTTTCCTTGATTGTGAATAGAAAGTACAGTTCCTATTCCGTAAGGTGTATGAAATTTTATTGCTGCATGTATAGTAGAGACTACGATGCCCATCTTTTGCATGGCGGTCCTTCCTATCAACAAGTTGTAGGGAGAGTTGGACCTTACGATGGCGAATAAGAGGGTTTTCATTCTTGCAAGCTCGCCTTCTCCAATTGTTACTTCTAACGGAACTTCTCCTAGAGGCCACGAATGTTCACCAGAGAATCCTACCAAAGGAATCTTCGAGTCAACCTTTTGTGACCTGATTGAAGGCTTGAGTTTTCGAAAGCAATGCTCATGATGAGGCGAAAAGTGTACCGCTTTTAAGGGGTCATTTAAGCCCGAAATCGCATTTATTTGATCAAATATTGCCCTAAATCGTTCCTTTTGTCATTTTAGGTACTTTTGAGGAGAAATCTGGAAAAGGAGGCATTTTGGACGTTTTTGGAGCATTAAAGTGAAGAAAACGGCAAAGTCTCAAGAATCGGCTAAAAGTTACTCTTGACGGCGTCACAATTAACATGGGACGGCGTCATGCCTTGGCAAGAAAAGTTGGATGTGAAATTTACTCATGACGGGCCAGTGAGATAGCATGTGAATTCTGACGGCGTCACGCTTTAACTTGATCAAGGGCGTCACGGCTTAATTCATAAGGGGACGGCGTCACGTTCATGGTTAGACGGCGTCAAGGCTTGATAAGCCAGAATGGATTTTTGAAGAGCTAAAGAGGGACGGCGTCAAGAAGGTCATCCGGGAACCCTAAAAGCGGCGAGGTGATGGCGTCACACTCCATAAGGTGACGCCGTCAGATCCAAAAATCTATATATAGTTTTCTAATTTTTTGTCATTAGAGGAGAGCTTAGTGTGTGGAATTTTGGGATAAAACCCTAAGACGATTTTAGCTACTTTTTCAGGGCTTTTTGCCTTGAGATCTTCCATGTTTCATTGAAAGATAAGTTATCAATTAATCATTCAATATGTCTATGTGTTGTTTGATTCTATCTTATTCTTGTCTTTTGTTTAACATGTTAGGCTAATTTTATCTTGTGTTTGCTTAGATCTAATGAAACCTAGCTATTGATTATTGGTTGTTAGTGTGTTGTTAGTTGTATTGGATGATTGTTTATCTATGTTAGGCTTAAGAAAACTGGCTAACTTCCTATTCGGTAACTTGCTTGAACGTCTTAAGAAACATGAACCAAATGCGTACTAAAGGTTTTTATGGTTGTATTTAATGCACAAGCGAATTCTAGTGATCCCATGTTAGGAGCTTCCTAGCCGGCTCGACATAGGAGTGAAGTAGGAGCTTGTAGAGTTGGGGAAGTAAGTACGCCACCCCACGAATGGTATTAAGGAATACACCCGTCATCCACGCGACTAATACACACTAATTAACCGGTAAAAGATAGTTAGGGAGTAAGGAAATCTAAGTAAACACATTTCTCTACACATAAGTTTCTCACCACATTTTCATTTTTGTTATTTTATTTTATTTGCATTCGTAGTAATTTGGGTTAGTTGACTAGCAACTAATTCCGCCCACTCTATCAAAACCGAGATTTTACTTGCTTTCATAAAAATATAAAAACATAAAAAGAATCTTCCTCAACCCTTAGACCTAATTAGAGTAGTCTTTCATACCTAGCGAACACTATTCCCTGTGGAGAACGATCAATCCCCCGTACTTACCACTACACTATACTACATCGGTCAGGTACACTGCCTGGTGGGGTTGTAAGCCTCTTGAGATCCCTCGAGAGGTAAAACCTGTTGTAAGGTTACAAAACCACGCAATCAAGTTTCTGGCGCCGTTGCCGGGGAATAGTTATTGTTTAGGTTGAATTTTTATTTCTATTAGGTCTACTCACTAGATTCCTTTCTAGTGAGATTTTTATTTTATTTTTCTAGGTTTTCTTTAGTCTATCTATTTTCTTTGTGCTTTTGTTCGTAACAGATTTTCATTAACTATTCAGTTTGCCATTATGGAAAACGCGAATCCACCCCTTACACCTGGCGAAGTGGCTTTGTTGCGTAGCCAACTTGAGAATGAGATTAGTGAGCTCAGGGAGCTCAGTAGAATGATTGATATAGAGCTTGATTATGCCTTGAACAACTTAGGGACCGCCATATACTCAGATAATTACTTAGAACGTAATAATCTTACGGTTGATAAGTTGATTGAGAAAATTGAGGAAGTAAAGGTAGATCCTAGGTTGGATGATTGTTTCAATGAATACCCCACTAAGAAGGAGATTGCTTACTATAACAACCTAGTTGATAACCCTCGACCACCCTTTGTTAGAATTGACCCAAAGATTAAGAGAGGTGATCCCGGGAATGTGAAGATACCATGTATGATTGGGTACCAATACGTTGAGCATGCTTACATTGACTGTGAATCCCCAATCAACGTTATGTCCTCAGGCCTTTATAGCCAAATCATAAACACACCACTTGAGCCTAGGATGGACCCCAAGTGTCCAGGCGGAGTTTGCAACTTCGTTGGAAGGATTAAGGATATACATATCCTTGTTGGGAACTTTACCTTTATCACCAACTTCATGATTTTAGAAGATATGGCAAGTGTTGTTGACTGCCGCCTATCTCGCGTTGTGTTAGGTAAGCCATTTATCGAAGCATCCAATGTTAGGAATATAAATATTCAGATGAAGGCTCGGTCACCCCGAACATCTAATTAGCATTTCTATAGCTCGTAGGCTTATCTATATTAGCTTAGTATTATTAGTATTAGTATTAGTCGTATCTATATTTGTGGAGTGGGTCGGGGCTTTCCCCACTGTCAGCTCACTCCACAGTCCACTAGGGACATAATATGTAGTAGTATATATATCCCTTCCCACACAAGGGAAGGGTTGGACCTTTTCACTTAATCTAATATTACTTGTGTTTCTCTCACTAAAAAGGCTCCCACTTCTCTCTAGAAATCTTCTCTTATTCGATCCATACAACCCTCAAACTAGAGATTCATGTATTGTGAATACCCTACAATTGGTATCAAGAGCCATGGTTAGGTCCATGAGAGTTGGTATTCACGAATTGGTGTAGTTCTTGAGGTTTTTTGTTGGTTCGAATTGTGGTTTTAAGTTTCTCTTGGATTCGGTTTGTTTTGTAGCTTAAACTTCATCTTGTGTTTTTGTTTAGTGATTAGAGGCTGTTTTATATTGAATTTGTGTAGTTCTTTAGGTTTTTCTTGGTTAGATTTAGTTAGATTTGTAGTTTTTTTTAAGTTTTAGTTCGGTTTTATTAAGTAGTATAAATCTCATCTTTGTACTTTGTTTAGTGATTAGAAGTTAGTTTTCTTTGTACTTTCTAGATTAAGGATTGTATTAGAGTGGTATTTGGTGTTTGGATTCACAGATCCAAGAACAGTGTGGTGATTTTGGAGCAATTCGTGGGTTTTTGTGAAAGTGTTCTTGAATGCGGTTTGTGTTGTTTGGTCGACTCTTGAATGCGGTTTGTGTAGTATCGAGAACTCGGTTTGTCTGTATACTAGTTTAGGCAAAAGGACAAACGGCATTGATAGTGACAGGTTTGGAAGTTGGTGCCAACGCGGTTTGTCTCTACGGTGCGTACGCGGTTTGTGTCTACGCGGTTTGTATATCCGGTGTGAACTCGGTTTGTCTATTTGGCGCATACGCGGTTTGTGTCATACGCGGTTTGTGTCTTTGGTGTGAACTCGGTTTGTATCTTCATTGTGAACTCGGTTTGTCTCTTGGCACATACGCGGTTTGTACCTCCATTGTGAACTCGGTTTGTCTATTTGGCGAATACGCGGTTTGTATCTTTGGTGTGAACTCGGTTTGTCTCTTGGCACATACGCGGTTTGTATATCCGGTGTGAACTCGGTTTGTCTATTTGGCGAATACGCGGTTTGTGTCTTTGGTGTGAACTCGGTTTGTCTCTTTGGCGCACACGCGGTTTGTGTCTCCTGTGTAAACTCGGTTTGTCTCTTTGGCGCACACGCGGTTTGTGTCTCCTGTGTGAACTCGGTTTGTCTCTTAGGCATATACGCGGTTTGTGTCTACGCTGTTTGTCTAGGCGGTTTGTGTCTTGGTGATTTTAGAAATTCCCGCGAAAGATTCAATTTCTCGGTTAAATCACAAGATCAGTAAAATCCCGTAGTTACTATGGCTACCACATCAAGTACATCATCAGATGATATTCAGGCAGCAGGATCTGACACTCGTCCACCTATGCTAGATAGGACGGATTATGAGTCTTGGGCACAACGAATTAGACTTTACTGCTTGGGAAAAGATAATGGTGTTAACATTCTTAAGTCAATTGACGAAGGACCTTATCAGATGGGTACCACCAGAGACGTTGTTACAACTGGTGAAGATGGTACTGTAACTTGGGGCATCGACAGACCTAGAAACTACAATGATCTTAATGAAGAAGAAAAGAAGAGGTATGATGCCGATATTAGAGCCTCCAACATAGTTATTCAAGGTCTTCCAAAGGATGTATACAAGCTCATCAATTTTAACACTGAAGCCAAGGCTGTGTGGGACAACGTTAAAATGTTGTTGGCAGGGTCAGAGCTCACAAAGGAAGATCGTGAGTCACAGCTGTATGATGAGTTCGAGCATTTCAAAATGAACCCAGGAGAAAATGTCACAGATTACTATGTGAGATTTCATAAGTTGGTGAATGATATGAGGATGATCAGAATGACTATGCCCAACATCCAACTTAACTCAAAGTTTGTGAACAACATGACTCCGGAATGGGACAGATTTGTGACTGCTGTCAAACTCAACAAAGGTTTAAGGGAGACTAACTATGAACAGCTGTATGCTTACCTGCAACAACATGAGAAGCATGCTGCCTATGATCGGGTGCTGAGAGAAAAGTTGAATCCTTCAACTACGAATGACCCACTGGCTTTCATGACAAATGTACAACCAACAATCCAATCATCATCCTATCCAAGCTATCACCAACTTCACTCACAAGTACCTGCTATGAGTTCACAACTTGACTCAGGCTACTCTCAGACCGACAAAATGATTGACAACCTCACCAATCAAGTATCTCTACTGGTTCAACAGTTTCAAGCATCACTCCCTCAGACCAACAATCAGTTAAGGAATTCTTCCAACCCACGCAATCTAGCAATGGTGGAGGACGGGAAAATTGTGGTCCAGAATGTGCAAGGGAGAGCTGGTAGAAACATGGGTCGAGGTTATGTGCAGAACAGAGCAGGGAATGCCAATCAGGGGCAAGGGAAACAGATCAAGTGTTATAATTGTGGGGGGCTTGGACACATTGCTAGAAACTGCAATCAACCTAAACGTCCTCAGAATTCAGATTACTTCAAAGACAAGATGCTGTTAATGCAAGCTCAAGAAAATGGTGCTGTATTGGATGAGGAAGAGTTATTGTTCTTGGCAGGAGATGGAGGAAATACTTTTGATGAAGATGTGGATGAGAAACCTGTTCAGGATCTGGCACTTAATGATCCTAACATCTTCAAGGCAGATGACTGTGATGCATTTGACTCTGATGTGGATGATGAACCTACTGCTCAAACTATCTTCATGGCTAACTTGTCTTCCCTAGCCTCATCTCGTCAAGCTGGTTCTTCTAATGCATCCGTGATTTCTGAGGTCGTACAAATCGTCCTGTGGTATTTGGACTCAGGCTGCTCAAAACATATGACTGGGGATCGCTCACGGCTCAAGAACTTCGTGAAAAAGTTTATCGGGACAGTTAGATTCGGGAACGACCACTTTGGTGCTATTATGGGTTATGGAGATTATGTGTTTGGTAACAGTGTAATCTCAAGGGTATATTATGTGGAAGGACTAGGACACAATCTGTTTTCTGTGGGTCAATTTTGTGATTCAGATCTGGAAGTGGCTTTCAGAAAGCATACATGTTTCGTCAGAGAATTGGATGGTTTAGATCTCCTCAAGGGCAGTCGGGGCACCAATCTATACACCATTTCAATTGAAGAAATGTTGAAGTCCTCTCCCATATGCTTGCTCTCTAAAGCCTCTAAAACAAAATCATGGCTGTGGCATCGTCGTTTGAACCATTTGAACTTCGGTACCATTAATAATCTTTCCCGTAAAGATCTTGTTAGAGGGATGCCCAGACTAAAGTATGAGAAAGATCATCTCTGCTCTGCATGTCAACTGGGCAAAAGCAAGAAACAAACCCACAAACCTAAAACCATCAACACCAACATGGAAGCTCTTCATACCCTCCACATGGACTTGTGCGGTCCAATGAGAATACAAACCATTAATGGAAAGAAGTACGTTCTGGTGATAGTTGATGACTATTCTCGGTTCACATGGGTAAAGTTTTTGAGAACCAAGGACGAAACTCCAGAGGTTATCATTAAACTGATAAAACAGCTGCAAGTAAGGCTCGATAAAACTGTCAGAATCATCCGCACAGATAATGGTACGGAGTTTGTTAACCAACAACTCCGTAATTTCTATGAAAGTATTGGCATCACGCATCAGAAAAGTATCCCTCGCACCCCTCAACAGAATGGGGTGGTTGAACGAAGGAACCGTACTCTGGTGGAGGCTGCAAGAACTATGCTTATATTTTCAAAGACCCCGATGTTTCTCTGGGCAGAGGCTATTGCAACAGCATGTTACACTCAAAACCGATCCCTAATTCATCCGGTTCATGAGAAGACTCCCTTCGAGTTAATTCATAACAAGAAACCAGATCTTTCCTTTCTACGTGTGTTTGGTGCACTCTGCTATCCAACTAACGATAGTCAAGACTTGGGAAAGTTAAGAGCTAAAGCAGATATAGGTATTTTCGTTGGATACGCACCAGACAGTAAAGGGTATCGAATCTACAATAAAAGAACCCGTAAAATCATGGAAACCATTCATGTTACGTTCGATGAGCTAAGTGAGCTACCTGTTTCAGGACAAATCAGTTCTGGACCCGATCTTCACCTTTTGTCTCCTGGACCCATTAGTTCAGGACTTGTACAGAATTCCACGCCTGAAGATTCTTATGCGCCACCTACATGTGAGGAGTTGACGAAGTTATTCGATCCCATGTTTGATGAATATTTTGAGCCAACAAATGGAACCATCCCGAGTGAATCAGCTGTAATTCCTATGAATGAGGTTCAAGCCCCACAAGATTCAGAAGGACCTGCAGCTTCAGTATCAGTCAGTCACAATGCTCCTGCTGCCAGTCAATCGCCTTCGTCATCACACACTCAAACTTCTCCGGTAATGCAAGAATCTTCAGATAATAACTCTTTGGAAGTTAATCCTTTTGCTCCTGTTGAAGAGGTTCCTTTTGAAAACATATTTGCTCCTGAACATCCATCAGACACATCCTTACCTGAGGAACACAGCACTGCTACATCTGTTCATAACCAACAACCTCACGACCATCTCAGGAAATGGACCAGTGATCTTCCAATCGACAACATCATAGGCAATCCCTCACGTCCAGTATCCACACGTAATCAACTAGCCACTGATGCACTATGGTGCTTCTTCAATTCAGTACTGTCTAAAGTCGAACCAAAAGATGCCAAAGAAGCAATGACTAAAGATTGCTGGTTCCAGGCTATGCAGGATGAAATCCATGAATTTGATCGACTTGAAGTATGGGAATTAGTGCCTCCTCCGGAGCGTGCAATGATCATTGCTTTAAAGTGGATCTTCAAAGTGAAGCTTGACGAGTATGGTGATGTCTTAAAGAACAAGGCACGGCTAGTTGCTAAAGGGTTTAGACAAGAAGAGGGCATTGATTTTGAAGAATCGTTTGCTCCGGTTGCTAGAATTGAAGCTATAAGAATCTTCCTAGCTAATGCGGCTAGTCGTAATATGATAGTCTACCAGATGGATGTCAAAACGGCATTCTTGAATGGTGACTTAAAGGAAGAAGTTTATGTGAGTCAACCTGAAGGATTCGTGGATGCTGAACACCTTACTCATGTTTACCGCTTGAAGAAGGCTCTTTATGGGCTAAAACAGGCGCCACGGGCATGGTACGATACATTGTCCAAGTTCCTCCTAGCAAACAAATTCTCCAAGGGTGTTGTTGATCCTACACTATTCACCAGGAAATCAAGAAACCATCTACTGCTAGTTCAGATATACGTAGATGATATCATCTTTGCTTCAACAGATCCTGGTGAATGTGATAGTTTTTCAACGGAGATGAATTCCAAGTTCCAAATGTCCATGATGGGACAAATGTCATTCTTCTTAGGACTACAAGTTTCTCAAAGTCCCGGAGGCATATTCATCAATCAATCCAAATACGCCAACGAGATCCTGAAAAAGTTTGGATTCCATTCAAGTGAACCTGTTGACACTCCCATGGTTGATAGAACGAAGCTGGATGAAGATCCTTCAGGGATTCCAGTTGATATCACACAGTATCGAAGCATGATTGGATCTTTGATGTACATCACGGCTAGCAGACCAGATCTTCTGTTTGCTGTGTGCATGTGTGCTCGGTATCAATCCAGACCAACCAAGAAGCATGTTGAAGCAGTGAAAAGGATCTTCCGATATCTTCAAGGCACGGTTCATATGGGTCTCTGGTATCCTAAGGACACTGCAATGGAGTTAACGGCATACGCAGATGCTGATCATGCGGGATGTCAAGACACTCGTCGAAGTACTTCAGGAGGAGCTCAATTTTTAGGGGAAAAGTTGGTTAGTTGGTCTTCTAAGAAGCAGATGAGTACTTCCATATCATCTACTGAAGCTGAGTACATTGCTATGTCTGCATGTTGTGCACAAATCCTTTGGATGCGATCACAGCTTTCGGACTATGGATTCTCATACAACCAAATTCCCCTATATTGTGACAACAAAAGCGCCATTGCTCTCTGTTGTAACAATGTTCAGCACTCCAGGTCAAAACACATCGACATCAGGCATCACTTCATCAGGGAACAGGTGGAAAAAGGAATTGTGGAACTATACTTCGTGAGGACAGAGTTTCAGTTAGCTGATATATTCACCAAGGCCCTCCCAAGAGAAAGGTTTCAGTTTATTCTCCCACGCCTTGGCATGAAAAGCATGACTCCAGAAACCCTCAAGTGTCTTCAGGAAGAAAAGGAGGAGTAAAGGATTGTCTTCTTATATCCTTGTACATAGTTGTATATATCTTAAATCAAAAAGAAAAATACAAAAATATAAAACCTATAAAAACCATAAAAATCGAAAAATCAGAAAATACCAAAAAATAGTTCTACCTAGGCATGTCTTCTGTTTATCGATAACATTTACGTATCTAGAAATGTCATTCAACAATGGCACGGATTCTTAAATGAAGCTCGAGCAGAAGTTATACTAATCAGTTAAAACATGTCTTAATGGCTTGCAGTTACTTCATACTGCAACCCGCACTGTACAATGGGGAAAGCATGTCGCCAAAAAGACAGCTGTTTCTCCAACCGGGTGATGTTCACCTGGGCATGGATTACTTTATATCCATGTTCTCCCGACTTGATGTACGTGTCAGTGCATCACTTCGTATATAAGAAGAGAAGTCTTCTTTTCATCAAGATTCTCTATCTTGTTTGATTCTTCAAGAGAGTCTTGATGTTACACAAGGTGGTAAATTGAACTAAATTTTCACAAATGTCCGTCGCTCAATTGAATGACTACAACTATGTTAATGGGAAACGGATCATCAATTGAGGGGGAGCATATGTGTTCAAATTTCCGACACCTTGCCACATTTGTGCAAACATCAGCAGTGACACTCTCTCGCTGTTTCAAAGGGAGCATAGTATGCTTCAAAATCAGAATACATTTAAACCTGACCACATTTTCTCCCAAATTTTTCTAAATATATTTAAATCAATTGGGATCACAAATCTCAAAAGGTTTGAAATTTATGATCGGGGGAGAGAATGTGATTTAAATATGGAATCTGATAAAATGTGATGATTTGGAAGTTAATGTATGCTCTCCAGTATGTGCCAAACCATTTTGTATATCAAGGCACATATTGAGGGGGAGCAAAATGTTTTAGTAATAAACGCAAGCTCCTCCACATGTGCTAAAATCTTTCTTATATCAATGCACATATTGAGGGGGAGCAAATGGTTTTAACAAAACAAAGGATTTGGCATCTCATGTGGCCGTGACTCAGAATTAACCAATGAATTGACGATAGCTAAAGTCAGTAGTCGAAAGGACATGTCCTGGACGGGTAATAATTTCAAGCCAGTTTATCTGGTGATGTAAGCGTGTCTCGCAAAGGACGTGTCTAAGTAGAATGTACCGATTTCGAGCGACTTTCCTTTAATATGATCTGGACGGGTAATAATTTCAAGCTAGTTTACTAGTGATGTAAGCGTGTCTCGCGATGATCATATTCTTGGAAAATCAATCAATTCAAAAAGTGCGAGCTCTGCCTAACATGTGCAAATTTATAAAACAATCAACCGAGCACATGTTGAGGGGGAGCATTTGAAAAATATAAAACTCTCAAGTGTTTGCAAAAAATGTGTTTCAGAATCATGAACACTTTGAGAGATTTTTCAAGGATTTGGTTTTATGGCAATCGTGGAAGAATACCAAAGACCGACCATTTTAATTAATGCATGGAGTTATAAGGATGGTTAGGTTAGGCTTATGTTCCCACGATCCCGCCAGAGCCGGAGGGATCTACCCAGGGACAATCCACTAGTTAGTGTAGAAGTCCTTAGGTATGATTAAAAAAAAAAAAAAAAAAAAAAAAAAAAAAAAAAAAAAAAAAAAAGGAGATAAGTGGATAAGGGAAAAGTGCCGACTGAGATGGAGCTAGTACTGGAACAAACCCAACAAGGTTCTAGTAATGAAGTCTCGGTAAGCACTGAAGGGGTTGAAGAATGAAAAAGAATTGTAAAGAGAAAGGGTGTAAAGAAATAGCCCTCCTTACAACTTAGGCAGAAACCGGGTCAATACATATGCTGTCAGAACCACTTAGTTGGTTGCTGGCATTGAAGACAAAGTATCATGGACCCAGTGATACGCTGCACAACCCTCCCTAGCCACTCAAGGTCCCTCAAAGGACTCTTGTTTCACTTGTCACGGAGATCAATACATTTCTATCATCTCTCTCACTCCGAGTTAGATGATATTGAAAAGGTGGCAGTCCTCTCCAGCCTCCGATCACCAAATCAAAACGCACAATTGAGTCTAGAGCCACGAGATGCATAATAAGATCTCATAGGGACACAAATTATTTCTACACTGGGTGTTCAACATTAAGGACACCAGTTGTAATCTTAAGAGTCCTACGCAGATCTTAGCAATCTGCCAGAACATTTATGAGAGAATTTACTTATGTAATTCTCAATGATTGAATGGAAATTCCTGCCAGGGTCAACATCAAGCACCCCTGAAAGCAGGTCACTTAGGTAATTCCTCGTGGATTACGCTTTGTGGTCGCGGCGGTTTCAACCGGTCTACAGTCGTGGAGTGATCTCCAGCGACTCACCTAATCGTTGATTTACTACGGTAAAATCTTAAAAGGCCCTCTGTGGGTTTTCGATTAGGAACGGTCTTGGTAAGGATTAGAGAGAGTCTTCACACTATGCTGTTGACGATCTCGAAGTCCAAACTTGTAAGTACCGGTCGAATTATTGCTAACTGTCGTATGCAGGAATTTCTGGCGGATGTTGCTGTGGAATGCTGTAGCTGGTTGCTGTTGTAGCTGGTTGCAGAAAAGATGCCAATCCATCACCACATGTTCACACTACATCATCATTGTTATTCAACAAAGTCATGATCAACCTAAAGACCTTCAACACGGCTTCTGCTAACTCTGATGCTGAAGATCATGACACCAACCAGTGTGAGCATGTCGGCGCGAAGATTATCACGTCACAAGGAAACATACTGCTGAAAGATGACTTGAATACAAATGTTGGATGATAAAGTCGAAGAATACACAAAAATCATCCAAGACAATCGATCAGTCATCAAATCATCACTGCTGAATGCACAAAGATACTAGAGTGTGAAGAATCAAAGACTACGAGCTATAAAGACAAGTTCAGAAGAAAGAATGCTAGAATTCGAATTATTATTTCCGGGGTGACCTCCCTTAGGGGGAGATTGTTAGGAATATAAATATTCAGATGAAGGCTCGGTCACCCCGAACATCTAATTAGCATTTCTATAGCTCGTAGGCTTATCTATATTAGCTTAGTATTATTAGTATTAGTATTAGTCGTATCTATATTTGTGGAGTGGGTCGGGGCTTTCCCCACTGTCAGCTCACTCCACAGTCCACTAGGGACATAATATGTAGTAGTATATATATCCCTTCCCACACAAGGGAAGGGTTGGACCTTTTCACTTAATCTAATATTACTTGTGTTTCTCTCACTAAAAAGGCTCCCACTTCTCTCTAGAAATCTTCTCTTATTCGATCCATACAACCCTCAAACTAGAGATTCATGTATTGTGAATACCCTACAGGTAAGCCATTTATCGAAGCATCCAATTTAAGGTATGACCGTTTGAAAGGCACGGTTCAGTTTTCTAATCACATAGATAGGATCACATATAGGATGCCTTATCGGGTTAATGAGTTTCGTTTTGTGCCTCGATTTGACATGGACAACATTGGTGCGATTGAGGACATCAATGAAGAGGATAAAGAAAAAGGCATGGACCATGTTTGGAATAAGAGAAGCCTTTATTATAAAGATTGCATAAACCTTGGACCTAAATACAAAATTGATATGGAGGTTGTTAGGATGATTAGAGGGGCAATTGAGAAGCAAAACGGAAAAACGTAGACCCCTTGACTTTGAGTCTAGCTACAAGACTCGTTAATAAAGAAAAGCGCTTCTTGGGAGGCAACCCAAGCTTTATTTGTTTTATTTGCTTTGTGTTTTTATTTGTTTGCTTGTTTGATTTTATTTATTTTCCGTATGTGTGTTTAATTTTTATTATTATTGATTCATGTTAAAAACTAATTTGTGAAAATGCTTTATGTTGTTTTTAACTTCGTCTTAACTACATATAAAGGTATTTTGCAAAAGTTAAGTGTAAGGGAAATCTAAATCGGTTTATTAGAACACAAATGAACATGAATCATAATAATATTAAATTAGCATACATGTTAGTATTTGTTTGAGTCAAATGCTTGTATCGAGTCATAATGATGTTTTGCAGGATTTCCAGGAAGTAAGGTAAAGGTTTTTCCAGAAATTTTCCGGAAACTAAAAATGAAAATTTTTGTCAGGTCATTTCTGACGGCGTCAGGGGTTATAACCCGACGGCGTCAGATTTAATTTTCAGAAATTTTTGAAAGTTTTGTTTTTAAAAAGTTTTTATTAAAATCTCCAACTTATAATCTCCAGGAATCTGCAAAATTATCATTCCACAAGCATTATATCCTTATATATAGATTTTATCCCGCCGATGTTGTGCAGGTTTTCGTGTTTGTTTTCTCAGGTTTAACAGGTTATTTTGGACAAGGAGATGTTTATGGAATCAAGCTTATGGCGATGCATTAGTCATGGAGCTTCAACATTCTCTTTGGAGGAAGATTTAACCGTGTAATTTCATTATCCACCGAGCGAATCAGGGGAGTATTTGATTTCATTCTTTTACTTTTTGCTTTTACATCTTATTATTTGAACATTGGGGACAATGTTCATCTTAAGTGTAAGGGAGGGTAAAAGTACGATTTCAGAGAATGCCATTGCGCTTGATTTTTGTTTGTTTAATGGTAGATGTGTAATAAAACTGAGATAAATACTTGTTAAGGTAATTTTAGTGCCAAATTTAAAATTTTTTACAACATTTAGGAGTGAAACTTTGGTCTTAATGAGCGTCTCACGGATAGGAGTTATATGACTAGCACAAAAATCGTACCACTAAAAAATTTTCCACCCCCAAATATGTGAGGTTCGCCCCTAGAATTGGTAGGAAAAGCATTTTGCTATGATGTGTGTACCGGTAGCACTTAGATTCTAGAACTTGCGTTAGGACCATTCCGAGGCCACAAGTGAGACTACATTCGTGTAGTTAGATTTACTACATGATAAGAGGCATTAGGATTAACCCATTGTTTTACACCTGTGTTTTTGTTATAATTACATTGGCTATATTGGTCAAGTAATTCTCCCACACCCTTTGCGTTGTACTCATTTTTAGTACACGATACCCCTAGTACACCCCTCAGAGCCTATCTTTTCGTTTCGACCTTTAAGCATTTTACTTAAAGGAAGAATTTGTTTACACCCCACTTAAATGTACACCCAAATCGCCTTAGCCTACCTTGTATGCACTCATTTTTAGTGCATTATTGTTACAACATTTGTTTAAACCCAAGTTAATTATCTAGTTGATTACATGGTTGCTAAGTCGAGTCATATCCTTGTACATATTGTTTTGGGACGATTGGGACTCATGGGTAGAGTACTAGTGTAATGGAGTAATGGGGAAGAACATCATTTATTACCCCCATATGTGCTAAATATTTTAAAAGTACTCCAAGTTTTTCAATTATCTTAATTCGAGTCATTAGATTAGTATTTGTAAAGTTATGTAAAAATTCAAGTGTAAGGGGAATGCAATGCCCCTATGATGTATTATTTTGGATGGTAGGGTAAAAGTGTATGCAAAAAAAAAAAAAAAAAAAAAAAAAAAAAAAAAAAAAAAAAAAAAAAAAAAAAAAATTTCAAGAAAAACACAAAAAAATGAGAAAATGAAAAATAGAAAAAACATACGGACTACCATCCCGTTTCATTTTATGTTTATTTTTATGTTTTTGTTATTTTGTTATTTTGTTTCTAGCTTAAAATTGAGTCGAGTCTGGGCTTAGCAACATTGTATAGTACATGTAATTAATCAAGATCTTTAACTCGCCACCAGTAAAATATCCCTTATCCAACAAAACCGTGTTTTCCTTTTCCCTACACCTAACGTTATAACCCATTTAAAAGCCCTCTTTGATAGTTTATCTTAGGTGCTTACGCCTAGTGGAGGAGGTTTTCGATCCTTTCCCAAGCCTATGGTAATCTATTTGCTATGACAGGTAGTGAGAGATATTTTCCGTTTTCATTTATGAGATTTATTTTGATGACACTTGAGAGATGTGAGTATCTAAACACTACTTGTGAGGTGCTAGTGTGTAATCTCCGTGCTTATTATGATTGAAGTGGAACGATTATTTGTTGTAATTACTTTTATGTTTGCATTAAATGACCCCTATCTTGTATTTTGATTAGAATAAAAGCGCATTTGCTTGAGGACAAGCAAATCTCAAGTGTAAGGGTATTTGATGAGGCGAAAAGTGTACCGCTTTTAAGGGGTCATTTAAGCCCGAAATCGCATTTATTTGATCAAATATTGCCCTAAATCGTTCCTTTTGTCATTTTAGGTACTTTTGAGGAGAAATCTGGAAAAGGAGGCATTTTGGACGTTTTTGGAGCATTAAAGTGAAGAAAACGGCAAAGTCTCAAGAATCGGCTAAAAGTTACTCTTGACGGCGTCATAATTAACATGGGACGGCGTCATGCCTTGGCAAGAAAAGTTGGATGTGAAATTTACTCATGACGGGCCAGTGAGATAGCATGTGAATTCTGACGGCGTCACGCTTTAACTTGATCAAGGGCGTCACGGCTTAATTCATAAGGGGACGGCGTCACGTTCATGGTTAGACGGCGTCAAGCCTTGATAAGCCAGAATGGATTTTTGAAGAGCTAAAGAGGGACAGCGTCAAGAAGGTCATCCGGGAACCCTAAAAGCGGCGAGGTGACGGCGTCACACTCCATAAGGTGACGCCGTCAGATCCAAAAATCTATATATAGTTTTCTAATTTTTTGTCATTAGAGGAGAGCTTAGTGTGTGGAATTTTGGGATAAAACCCTAAGACGATTTTAGCTACTTTTTCAGGGCTTTTTGCCTTGAGATCTTCCATGTTTCATTGAAAGATAAGTTATCAATTAATCATTCAATATGTCTATGTGTTGTTTGATTCTATCTTATTCTTGTCTTTTGTTTAACATGTTAGGCTAATTTTATCTTGTGTTTGCTTAGATCTAATGAAACCTAGCTATTGATTATTGGTTGTTAGTGTGTTGTTAGTTGTATTGGATGATTGTTTATCTATGTTAGGCTTAAGAAAACTGGCTAACTTCCTATTCGGTAACTTGCTTGAACGTCTTAAGAAACATGAACCAAATGCGTACTAAAGGTTTTTATGGTTGTATTTAATGCACAAGCGAATTCTAGTGATCCCATGTTAGGAGCTTCCTAGCCGGCTCGACATAGGAGTGAAGTAGGAGCTTGTAGAGTTGGGGAAGTAAGTACGCCACCCCACGAATGGTATTAAGGAATACACCCATCATCCACGCGACTAATACACACTAATTAACCGGTAAAAGATAGTTAGGGAGTAAGGAAATCTAAGTAAACACATTTCTCTACACATAAGTTTCTCACCACATTTTCATTTTTGTTATTTTATTTTATTTGCATTCGTAGTAATTTGGGTTAGTTGACTAGCAACTAATTCCGCCCACTCTATCAAAACCGAGATTTTACTTGCTTTCATAAAAATATAAAAACATAAAAAGAATCTTCCTCAACCCTTAGACCTAATTAGAGTAGTCTTTCATACCTAACGAACACTATTCCCTGTGGAGAACGATCAATCCCCCGTACTTACCACTACACTATACTACATCGGTCAGGTACACTGCCTGGTGGGGTTGTAAGCCTCTTGAGATCCCTCGAGAGGTAAAACCTATTGTAAGGTTACAAAACCACGCAATCAGCTCATATATGATTTCACAAGAGCTTTCGCAGTCCATGCAAGCTCCATTTACTTCTTGGCCAGAAATGAGGACTTTGATGACTACCGGATCATTCGAAGGGACTTGGCCTGTGATAGGGGGAAACATTATCTCCCCTATCTCATTTACCTCCTGCTCCGACACCTTTCTTTTTAAACTGGCTCCGCCCCAACGAACCATGAGTATTGGGGCTTCGAGAGGAGTAGTATTCTTGGCCAACTGAGTGTCAGTCATTTTTTCCTTGCCCTTCTTGATACCTTTCACCAAGTGTGCCAATTGCCTAGACCTTACGGCTTCTTCGATCTGTTTCTTTAGCTCTCTGCAACTGTTCGTATCGTGGCCATAATCTTCGTGGAAGTGACAATACTTGCTCGTATCCCTATTTTTACCCTTACTTGTAATGCGAGGGGGTGCTTCGAAAGCCTTAGCAGCCCTCTCCGTTGAAGTATTTCCTTTGGAGATTTACTCAGGCTTCCCAGCAAACCGTGATTAGGGCCTTTGTATGGAGAAAACCTATCTCTGTTTTTGTTCTGTTTTTTGACCCTTCCCACACAGAATGCTTTGAGAACTTGTTGTTGTTGTCTCTATCGATCGGAGCACCATTAGTAGATACTTCCTTTGCTTCAATCCAAGTATACGTCTTTTCCATTAACCCTTTGTAAGTTGTCGGAAGGTCAGTGGATAAGAATTCCACCAAACTCCGATTTCGAAGGCCATGTACGAAACCCGAAATGCGCTGATCTTCATGAAGACCCAGAATCTGCAAAGTTTCATCGGTGTACCTAGTAACGAAGGCCCTTGTGCTTTCGTTTTCCTTCTATTTAATGTTGTACACCGTAAGATGGGTCCTTGTGAATTTCTTTTGCTGGCTGAAGTGTGATTGGAACTTAGCATTGAGATCATCAAGGTTGACAATGCTACCGGGTTTTTGCCCGTTCCACCAAATACGGGCTAAATCCCGTAGGGTATATGTAAACATGTGACAGGCTACGGGCATAACCCACTTTTGCATCTTAATGGCCCCTTCGAACAAATGTAAGAAATTGTCCGGATCCCCCTTCCCATCATAAGTCCCAATATGTGAAGGCATTTTCAACCCATCAGGCAATGGGTAATCTTCTATCCACCTAACGAAGGGTGTAGCCGAACCCATGGGGTCCGAATATAGGCAATTATAGGTGGTGCATATGTAGGAACATTATTATATGGAGTATGACTTGGGGGTACTCCCATTGGAGTTTGGATAGGGTAAGACTGATAGGGTGTGTTCATGCTAAATGGGTAACCATTTCCTACGGCGTACGGAGGGTATACCGTAGGATGCCCAAAGGGTATGCTCCCGTATGGTTGGGGGAGACTAGGGTTGCTAGGCTGTCCACTAACGGGGGGATATAACCCTTGAGGGTAAGATTGAGTTTGGAACGGAGGGTACATACCATTGGGAGGAAGATTTCCTCCCATATTAAATGTAGGCGGATTGCCTTCTACGCCTGATGCGTGAGAAGGCTGCAACGGAACCCCTGCTTCCGTTCTTCCGAGATGCGCTGCTAACAATGGAGGCAGATTTACCCCCGCATCCTCCCTTCGTTGGCTCCTTCCATTGGAACCTTCAGCAACCACTCCTTCCCTTCTAGTAGGACCCCTTTCTGGGACTCCCTCAAATCCAACGGACCTTCTACTTAGCCTTCGACTGACTGGCGACCCAATCCTTAATGCTGAAAAAGTTGCTCCCTGTGTCGGAGGCCTAGGCTCCGCCTCCAATTCTTCATCATAGTCATCACTGGAGTATTCCAATTCCCTTCGCATTTCAACATTCCGAACTTGCCTTTTGCGGGCCCTTAAGAGAGATTCAAACACTTCGTGGTTGGCTTCGACAAAGTCTGGGCTTATAATAGGCTCCGGATTGGCTGATGTCGAAGCGTGATGATTGGGTGTTACTTCTTGTAATACCAAAAAATGTTAAAACATGTAAAAGACCAAAATGCCCCTACGATCTAAAACTTTGTATAATAAGTTTATAAAATACCAAACGAATTCTAAACTTCGGGAGATGATTAAGATATGAAGTAATATTTATTCCACAACCACATTTGACATTTCGTGAAGTACCAAAAATTATTTGTATCACATTACATACCGAAAATTATAATATGTATATTATTTCTATTATTAAACTTTATAAATAAAACTAAAACACATTTAAATACAAGTAAATTATGGAAACTATACTAATTGATTTGGGTCATGGATTTAGCCGTGTTTTCCAGCCCAAATCCCCCCCCCCCTCTCTCGGTTCTATCCATTTAATAATAACAAACTTATCACAAAACCCTAAACATTACCGACTGAAATAAAAAACACGCAAAAATCCACCTCTTTCTCATCCGAATTTCTGGAAGCCTAGGACCATTTTCTGGTGTTGATCATCATTCAAAGAAGCTAAGAAAAATAAGTTTGAGGTCGTGCTTTGCTTGGTTCGAACGTGGTGTATTTTTCCTTGTCGCTAATCACATCCGATAGGTATAATCTCCAATAATTATTTCGATCATCCTAAAATTCGTTTATCATTTTTCTTACGTTCCTTATATTGGTTATGACCTGGGAAAAATATCTACAAGGTTTTTGGATCGCTCGTTGGATCGTGGTAAATTTATTGGTGTCGAAAGCTTGAACCGTATAACATAAAATCACAAAGCTTCATCCTTTCATTCTAAAATATTCCTGGTATTTTTCTAGCACTCTACACATCTTATATAACGTGTACAAAATGATAGATTCGAACCATGCATCATATATTGATCGTTTGATAATTTATGTGGTACAAAACCCTAAATACGTAAATACACTATATAAAATCCATGCGATTTTTCTGAGTCTTATTTATATTTTTCGTGGGTTCTATATACATCATATAACATCACAAAAATGGTTGTTCGAATTGTTGAAGCTTAAAATCTTTGTTTTCGAATTAAGTAGATTATCGGATTAAATGGAAAATAATGGAAACATATGAAAAACCCTAAAAACTATTCGAATTAGGGTTTAGATAATTAGATCTGGAATTTTAATGAGTTTTAATAATGGTGTAATGATTACATGATGATTTGGATAATTAGGGTTTGATTTTGTTAATAAAAAGTTCTTACCGATTTAAAATAAAATGGTTAAGGGTGCGTTTTGTAATTATTCAAACTATTGGGATATTTTTGTAAGGTGGTAAAGATCTGGGGAAAATGTATAAAATATGCTAGAGGGGTATTTTGTGTTAATTTGGTAATTAGAAGGTTTAATTGGTAAATATGTAATTATATTCATTCGATTTGTAATTAATCAAAACAAGGGGACTAAAAATGTAAATTCTGGAAAATCAAGGTGGTTTCGAATAATTAATTATAATAAGGGTGTAATGTGTAGTTTTGGGGATCTATTGGCCTAATGTGTAATTATTAATAATTAAGGATTGAAAATGTAAATTAAAGGGTTTAATTTGTAAACTTAGTAACTTAAGGGACTTGTTGTGTAATTCATATAAAATTAAGGGTGAGATCGTACTATATATTAAATTAAGGGTATTTGGTGTAAAATTGGAAAACTAAAGGTTTGATGTGTAATTATAAATGTCATAAGGCTTAAAATGTAATTTATGTAATTAAAAGGGTATAAATTGTAATTCGTAAAATCTGAAGGGCTAATTGTGTAATTCTGGATAACTTAAGAATTAAAATGAACTACTTATGATATTTTCATTTTAAACCTTTATCCTTGGTATAATTACATTTAAAACCCTAAAATATGGGAAGTTGTTATAATTAACCCTAGACTTTTATAACTTGCTAAAATGTACCCTATCTCCATAATATTATTAAATAATGATTTAATCTAAATTATAATGCTTTAATCTTTCTAATTATGGAAACCTTCTAAATAAGGAAACTTTCTAAAAATGGAAACTTACTAAATTTGGAAACCTGCTAAAAATGGAAAGTTACTTAAAATGGAAAGGCAGTTAAAACCTATTGTAATTCTCTTCTACTCCTTTAGGTGTGAAGAAGGAGAGGTCCTGATCTATTCCTGTATTTGCTATCTTTTGTCTTTGTTTGCTTTGCAATAAGGTACAGATATTCTGCCCTTCTTGTTAAGGTGCCTTCGTTTCTTTTGATTTGATTCGTATTAGGGTTTTCCTAAGCCATTGCTATGCTCCCTACACTTTGATTTGTTCATTTGATTCATTTTGACCTTGAACCTTTGGCTTTGAACCTTTGATTTGAACCTTTGATATTTGGACTTTGATATTGATTTGATGACTTAGACTATTTGAACCTTTGTAATGATTTGGACCTTTGACCCTTCAGTTTGATACCCGAGCCAAAATTTGTTTCCTAGCCATGAAGGTAACATGGACATGTCATTGATGCACCAATGGCATGACTTCCGTGTGTATTTGAGTGATGTTACACACCATCCCCATTTGCTACTACATGCGCGCTTTATTATTTATATTGGCCAGGATTATTTGTTTGGGGGGCGTATGGATGCATCCTAGATTTGATTTGTTTCGAGGGATATATCATGATTATTATTTGATTTGATTTGGTGATTGATGCTGTGTGCAATACACGTCCTTCACATATATTTGAGAGGACTCCCCTCTATGGTTACTATTTGATTTGTTTGGGCTCGTGGTGGATTTCTGACCTACACTTTTCATTTCTTACCTTGTATCCTTTGCTTATACCTTATGCTATCCCAATGCACCCTATTATATCATGTTCGTTTTATTTGCTTTCGTTTCCGTTTATTATATATCTGTTCACTGGGCTTTTTAAGCTCAGCCGCATTTCCTTTTCCTGCGGCAGGTATCTAAGCTAGGAGCTGGGATTTGCTATGGGATGAGAGTAGAGCTTAGTTGGAGTTTACCTTAGTTATCACCCTTATTTTTCATGACATTTGTTTAGACTTGGTTTCGTTTCATTATTGGTTTTTCCTTCGAATTATTTATCATCATTTGGAACTTATGTATTTGGCTTAAGCGATGTTGGCTTGACTTCTTTAATGCATTTGTTTAAGACTTCCGCTGTGTATTATGTATGTATGCTTTGATTTTTCACCATAATGTGATACTTCTACCCTTGTCGGGTTGGGGTGTTACAATTATGGTATCAGAGCCCAGGCTGCGACCTGTAGTACATAAGCCATGGCCTGTGAATCATATGGACCCTAGGATTTGACCCGTAGGACTTAAGCTTTGACTGGTGAGGATTTGGGTAGACATAAGTTTATGTTTCATCTTTCCTTTCATGCCTATTCTTCCCTATATTTTGCTAATCGTTTTAATGATCGTTCAGATGGTGAATACGCGCAATAACGAATACCGAAATGGAGAGGATGGCCCTGATTTCGAGGCCATGATATCCGCTTTGTTGGCTACTGCTCTTCGTAAGTTGGTGACCCAAATCACCAATGACATCAAAAATGGTGCGAGTTCATCAGGTGGTGGTGATGGCGGTGCTCCACCTATTGCTCCACCTACTGCTCCACCTGCTGGTATTCATGTTTGGATCGAAAGGTTCAATAAGCTCAAGCCTCTATCTTTCAGGTCTGCTGCCACTCCCACTGAGGCAGAGGACTGGGTCACTCATGTTGAGAAGTTGTTTAGGGTTTTGGGTTGCGCGGATGAATTCAAGACGCGCTTTGCTACGTTTAAACTGGAGGGTGATGCACTAAGTTGGTGGACAGCGTATGTTCAGTCACAGGAAGGGGATTTCGCTGATACTTGTTCTTGGGAGGATTTTTGTGGCCTATTCTATAAGCAGTATATTCCGGTGGCTGAGCAGCAGAGGTACGAACGTGAGTATGGGACTATTCGTCAGTTGGATCGAGAGTCGTCGGGGGAATTAATGCAGAGGTTCATGAGGCTGGCTAGTTTTGTTGGACCCGATGTTACGGGTAATGCTTTTCGTCAGGCTAAACACTTTAAATGGGCATTGAAGAAGTGGGTGTTGGAGCGTATTGTGAACACCGAGTATGAGGATGTTGCTGCAGTTGCGAACGATGCCCGCAACATTGAGATGTTGCATGCTGATGGGGGTTCGAATAACAGAGACAGGGATGGAAATCGGGTGAACTACAGGGGACAGGGTCATCAGGGCCAGAGTCAGGATTATAGGGGTCGTCAGGACCAGGGATATGATCAGAGGGGTCGTCAAGACCAGGGATATGATCAGAGGGGTCGTCAGGACCGGGACTCTTATCAGAGGCGTCAGGATTTCAGGAGCCATGATCAGCGGGGTTCTGGTAGGAGTGGGAATAGCAACCCACATCAGTTTCGTGATCAGCAGTCTCGGGGTTCTCAGCCGAGTCATTGATGTGTGCGTGTATTGCTCTAATTCTTTTATATCCACGATGTGTCGTTGTGGTTTAGCAGTATTAATGCCTACTCAAGTTTTAAATTTATATTTAGCCGACTTATCAATAAAACACACACTTTAACGAGCAGTGTACCCAGTCAGTATGAATATAATGGTAAGTAGAGTGTCGATCACTAAGAGTGGAACGTATTATCTAGTTGTTCTAATCAGTATTTTAATATCCTAGGTTAGCTATACAACCTAATCTAACGCAAGGGGGGGTTCAGCCTGAGAGACTGGCACGGTTTGGTTATGATTAAATATAAACTAAACTAATGAGCACGAATCAGCGATTAGCACACACGTACATAGATAGATACTTGAGACAATAAGAAGACCTGTCCTGATAATTAAGTAGCTTGTCACTTGTTTTATTGCTAGTTTTATATGAAGTGTATATAATTAACCCTTTCACGTTGGCTCTAATCTTATCGGCGAGTAAACCCTTAATGATTACTTATGTCTATCCTATTTATTTAGCGTCTCTTAAATAGGCGAGGAAGGGGCATGGCGACCCAAGCAATGCTCAGCTAGACACAGAGGTTATCAATGCACTAATAAAAGTCACCAAAGACATCAACATATAAACTTTAATTAATGGGAAAGCAATTTTAAGGGGTGCCCATGGTTTTCCGTAGTCACATGGAATCGGCCCATCAATCCTGATGAATTAAAGTGTACTAATACAATAAAACAAAACTACTTAATGAATTGAATACATGCAGGACCTTCTTACAGCTCTTGTATCTTCGTTCAAGGTGTGTCTTGTGCTGCTAATACGTCTGAATTCGGCTTAGGGTTTCTTCTGTCTTCGAAGGGTTAGTGTGTGCAAAGTCTCGAAATTCGTCTGGCCTTGGGGTATTTATAGTTTCTGTCTGAGGGTTAGATGCGGCGCATAGGATAAGTAGATGCGGCACATTGACTTAACTTCGCGTGGGGTCCAAGATTAATATATTCAGGAATATTCGTACACCGCCAGAAGATGCGGCGTAACTCCATTTCTCTATGCGGCGCATGTCCTTTGCCGTCTTGGATTGTAACTTGTGAAATCTTGATAGTGATGCGCCGTATGTACGAAGTATGATGCGGCGTATCGGGAGCAGAATGATCTTGATCTTGTACATTTCAGTAGACTCTTAACATCTTGCTTGTTTTGCTCCATAATTAGTCCAAAATCGCCAAGTTTTACATAATACTTGTTTTTACCTGAGAATTACAAAAGTAAACATCAACGTATCAATTCTCATATATAATATAATAAAACAAGTCAAATAAATAGGATAAATGATGATAATAAAATGTACTTATTTGAGTTCATCAAATATCCCCCCACTTGAACTTTACTTGTCCCCAAGTAAACCTTAGAATTAATCTTATGAAAATGTATCCTAAAAGATATTAGGATTTATTTTTATATTTAAGCATGTATTCGTTTTTGTCATAATTGCACAACCAAACACTTAACGAATTAGAAATAAAATAAAATATTTTGATAAAAGCAAATCTAATAGTTTAATTGTCCAGTCGTGACGAATATTCTATCATAAGCTTGGCAAGTATACGCATCTCCTCCACTAAAGCTAAGGAATAACAAGTCTAAAGCGGTAAAAAAGGTTTGTTAGTTAAGGGTTAATCATCCTTTTTAATCTCTATCGATCTCAAATTCCAGAAAAGGCAACAAAATCACAAATACATGATCGAATCCACGAACACGATACTTGCAATTGCTCAAATCCTTAACTCGAATAGGGTAAAGATAGGACCAAGTAATCTTCACCAATAATATTATATCAAAAAGGGCGACAAAATCATAAATACATAGCCGAATCCACGACTACGATACTTAAGATTGCTCAAATCCCTAATCTCAATAAATCAAAGGTTTGGATAAAGAATGATATAGGGTATGGATAATATTTGGGATACAAATTGGTGTAAAATGAAAAATAAACAAAACAGATAAATTAAAATCCTAAGTGTGGTTAATCACTTTCCCAACCATCCCATGAATAAGACTCATATCATTGAATAACTCACGCTTTAACACTTGAAACACACGCTTTAGGTAGACACGAATTATACTCAACAAGATCTCAATCAAAGAATAACCTTAGTTGGCGTTCCCATAACGGCCAACTCCCATTCAATCCATAAATATAATATACAACAAATAGTGGTGATATCTCCCACTATTTTTCCGGATAATTTTTCCATACTCTTCATACTTTCAGAAATAACTGTAATAGTGAAAGTAGCAAACACACGAAAAATAAACTCAAAGATATACAATATTTACTTTCATACCAATTGCATTGTGCAATTTCCCGACCTAACCAAAGATAATGAATTACGCACGCGAACACAGGTAATGTAAGGAAACACACTTTGCCTAAAGCAATTATGATTGCGTGGTTTTGTAACCTTACAACAGGTTTTACCTCTCGAGGGATCTCAAGAGGCTTACAACCCCACCAGGCAGTGTACCTGACCGATGTAGTATAGTGTAGTGGTAAGTACGGGGGATTGATCGTTCTCCACAGGGAATAGTGTTCGTTTGGTGTGAAAGGCTACTCTAATTAGGTCTAAGGGTTGAGGAAGATTCTTTTTATGTTTTTATAATTTTATGAAAGCAAGTAAAATCTCGGGTTTGAAAGAGTGGGCGGAATTAGTTGCTAGTCAACTAACCCAAATTACTACGAATGCAAATAAAATAAATAACTGAAAATAAAATGTGGTGAGAAACTTATGTGTAGAGAAATGTGTTTACTTAGATTTCCTTACTCCCTAACTATCTTTTACCGGTTAATTAGTGTGTATTAGTCGCGTGGATGACGGGTGTATTCCTTAATACCATTCGTGGGGTGGCGTACTTACTTCCCCAACTCTACAAGCTGCTACTTCACTCCTACGTCGAGCCGGCTAGGAAGCTCCTAACATGGGATCACTAGAATTCGCTTGTGCATTAAATACAACCATAAAAACCTTTAGTACGCATTTGGTTCATGTTTCTTAAGACGTTCAAGCAAGTTACCGAATAGGAAGTTAGCCAGTTTTCTTAAGCCTAACATAGATAAACAATCATCCAATACAACTAATAACACACTAACAACCAATAATCAATAGCTAGGTTTCATTAGATCTAAGCAAACACAAGATAAATTTAGCCTAACATGTTAAACAAAAGACAAGAATAAGATAGAATCAAACAACACATAGACATATTGAATGATTAATTGATAACTTATCTTTCAATGAAACATGGAAGATCTCAAGGCAAAAAGCCCTGAAAAAGTAGCTAAATTCGTCTTAGGGTTTTCTCCCAAAATTCCACACACTAAGCTCTCTCTAATGACAAAAAATTAGAAAACTATATATAGATTTTTGGATCTGACGGCGTCACCTTATGGAGTGTGACACCGTCACCTCGCCGCTTTTAGGGTTCCCGGATGACCATCTTGACGCCGTCCCTCTTTAGCTCTACAAAAATCCATTCTGGCTTATCAAGGCTTGACGCCGTCCAACCATGAACGTGATGCCGTCCCCTTATGATTTAAGCCGTGACGCCCTTGATCAAGTTAAAGCGTGACGCCGTCAGAATTCACATGCTATTTTCACTGGCCCGTCATGAGTAAATTTCACGTCCAACTTTTCTTGCCAAGGCATGACGCCGTCCAGAGTAAAGTCTGACGCCGTCAAGAGTAACTTTTGGCCGATTCTTGAGACTTTGCCGTTTTCTTCACTTTAATGCTCCAAAAACGTCCAAAATGCCTCCTTTTCCAGATTTCTCCTCAAAAGTACCTAAATTGACAAAAGGAACGATTTAGGGCAATATTTGATCAAATAAATACGATTTAAGGCTTAAATGACCCCTTAAAAGCGGTACACTTTTCGCTTCATCAAATACCCTTACACTTGAGATTTGCTTGTCCTCAAGCAAATGCGCTTTTATTCTAATCAAAATACAAGTTAGGGGTCATTTAATGCATACATAAAAGTAATTACAACAAATAATCGTTCCACTTCAATCATAATAAGCACGGAGATTATAAACTAGCACCTCACAAGTAGTGTTTAGATACTCACATCTCTCAAGTGTCATCAAAATAAATCTCATAAATGAAAACGGATAACATCTCTCACTACCTGTCATAGCAAATAGATTACCATAGGCTTGGGAAAGGATCGAAAACCTCCTCCACTAGGCGTAAGCACCTAAGATAAACTATCAAAGAGGGCTTTTAAATGGGTTATAACGTTAGGTGTAGGGAAAAGGAAAAACACGGTTTTGTTGGATACGGGATATTTTACTGGTGGCGAGTTAAAGATCTTGATCAATTACATGTACTATACAATGTTGCTAAGCCAAGACTCGACTCGATCTTAAGCTAATGATAGAAAACAACAAAAACATAAAATAAACATAAAATAAAACGGGATGGTAGTCCGTATGTTTTTTCTATTTTTCATTTTCTCATTTTTTTGTGTTTTTCTTGATTTTTTTTTTTTTTTTTTTTTTTTTTTTTTTTTTTTTTTTTTTTGCATACACTTTTACCCTACCATCCAAAATAATACATCATAGGGGCGTTGCATTCCCCTTACACTTGAACTTTTACATAACTTTACAAATACTAATCTAATGACTCGAATTAAGATAATTGAAAAACTTGGAGTACTTTTAAAACATTTAGCACATATGGGGGTAATAAATGATGTTCTTCCCCATTACTCCATTACACTAGTACTTTACCCATGAGTCCCAATCGTCCCAAAACAATATGTACAAGGATATGACTCGACTTAGCAACCATGTAATCAACTAGATAATTAACTTGGGTTTAAACAAATGTTGTAACAATAATGCACTAAAAATGAGTGCATACAAGGTAGGCTAAGGCGATTTGGGTGTACATTTTAGTGGGGTGTAACAAATTCTTCCTTTAAGTAAAATGCTTAAAGGTCGAAACGAAAAGATAGGCTCTGAGGGGTGTACTAGGGGTATCGTGTACTAAAAATGAGTACAACGCAAAGGGTGTGGGAGAATTACTTGACCAATGTAGCCAAGGTAATTATAACAAAAACACAGGTGTAAAACAATGGGTTAATCCTAATGCCTCTTATCATGTAGTAAATCTAACTATACGAATGTAGTCTCACTTGTGGCCTTGGAATGGTCCTAACGCAAGTTCTAGAATCTAAGTGCTACCGGTACACACATCATAGCATAAATGCTTTTCCTACCAATTCTAGGGGCGAACCTCACATATTTGGGGTGGAAAATTTTTTAGTGGTACGGCTTTTTGTGCTAGTCATATAACTCCTATCCGTGAGACGCTCATTAAGATCAAAGTTTCACTCCTATATGTTGTAAAAAATTTTAAATTTGGCACTAAAATTACCTTAACAAGTATTTCTCTCAGTTTTATTACACATCTACTATTAAACAAACAAAAATCAAGCGCAATTGTATTCTCTAAAATCGTACTTTTACCCCCCCTTACACTTAAGATGAACATTGTCCCCAATGTTCAAGTAACAAGATGTAAAAGCATAAAAGTAAAAGAATGAAATCAAATACTCCCCTGATTCGCTCGGTGGATAATGAAATTACACGGTTAAATCTTCCTCCAAAGAGAATGTTGAAACTCCATGACTAATGCATCGCCATAAGCTTGATTCCAAAAACATCTCCTTGTCCAAAATAACCTGTTAAACCTGAGAAAACAAACACGAAAACCTGCATAACATCGGCGGTATAAAATCTATATATAAGGATATAATGCTTGTGGAATGATAACTTTGCAGATTCCTGGAGATTATAAGTTGGAGATTTTAATAAAAACTTTTTTTTTAAAAACAAAACTTTCAAAAATTTCTGGAAATTAAATCTGACGCCGTCAGGTTATAACCCCTGACGCCGTCAGAAATGACCTGACAAAAATTTTCATTTTTAGTTTCCGGAAAATTTCTGGAAAAACCTTTACCTTACTTCCTGGAAATCCTGCAAAACATCATTATGACTCGATACAAGCATTTGACTCAAACAAATACTAATATGTATGCTAATTTATTATTATTACGATTCATGTTAATTTGTGTTCTAATAAACCGATTTAGATTTCCCTTACACTTATCTTTTGCAAAATACCTTTATATGTAGTTAAGACGAAGTTAAAAACAACATAAAGCATTTTCACAAATTACTTTTGAACATGAATCAATACTAATAAAAATTAAACACACATACGGAAACAAATAAAATCAAACAAACAAATAAATAAACACACAAAGCAAATAAAACAAATAAAGCTTGGGTTGCCTCCCAAGAAGCGCTTTTCTTTATTAACGAGTCTTGTAGCTAGACTCAAAGTCACGCTACCCTATGTAAGTGAGCTCGTCATCAAGGACGTCTTTAGGGTTAAGCTTGGATTGAAGTTTCCTATTGGTTTGCTTAGTACGATATATCTTTTCAAACTTCTCTCCATCCGGGTCATACAATGTCATCTTGATATGCCATGACCCATTTCCATCTTTGGGTGGTTTATCCCAATTCCACTTATGATCATCTTCCTCACAAATCCACTTATTCATTCCTAGGTTAATTGGCAAAACTCCTAGGAAATCAATCATCCTTCTAAAAACTAGAGGGTCTTCAAATGGATCCAATTCGGTGTCCCTAGCCAAGAGTTGCTCCACCGAATGCGTTCGGTTAACAAAGTCCTCTTCTAGGTAAAATGGGCGTTGGGGTCCTATGAAGTCTCTATCAATCCAAGGTCCATATCTAGATGGTCTCCTATTTGATTCTAGCCAATGTGGTGTTGATTCCTCACTAGTATCATAGGCATGTTTCTTAACATCATAGACTGACCAAGTATCTCCTTCTCCTACCGCTATCTTGGATTCCTTACAATCAATCATAGCACTAGCGGTCGCCAGAAATCCTCTACCTATCAACAAGGGGCATGTAGGGTCGCTAACCATATCAAGGACGTGGAAATCGGCTAAAATGGTTAGTTTTCCAATGTGCACTAACACGTCCTTAACTACTCCAACCGGGTAAGCAACACTTCCATCCGCTAAGCCTATTATCACCTCGGTTTCTTTAAGTTTTCCAAGTTTTAGAGAGGTGTAGAGAGGTAACGGAAGTAGGTTAAGGCTTGATCCAAGATCGGCTAATGTGTCATAAGCCTCCGAATTACCGATCTTGCAAGGTAGAACAAATAAGCCTGGATCATCTAACTTCTTAGGTAGCTTGTTTTGAACAAAGGCGGTCCCTTTTTCGCCTAACTTGAGCTTCTTCTCATCCAACTCATCATCAACCGGACTTTCAAGGTGGAGCTCCTTGAATTCTTCGTCAAGGTTTTGAGTGGGAGGTGTTTCAACTATGTTGTTGACCAATTTGGATGTCATAACTTCTTGGTCATTTGGAACGACTTGGGTTTGTTTGAAACACGTGCTCATGGAATTGACTGAATAATATTGTGGACAAGAACTAGGGGACGAAACCGATGAAATAGCGTTGACATTTAGTTTCGGGTTCTTGACCGTGTTGCTAGGGAGTGTTCCCATTTCTCGGTTATTGAGGGCTTTCAACAAGGTGTCAATCTTATCGGTCATCTCGCTTTGTTTTTGTTTGAAATCGGCTTCAAACTTGGCTAAACGAGCTTCTTGAGATGCCATAAATTGAGACATCAATCCTTCAAAGTTATCGGTACTACCATTGCCGGAAGGATTGTTGTTGAAAGTACGGTTCGAGTTGGAACCGCTTGATTGGAAACGATTAGGTGGGTTGGAAGAATTGGTTTGTTGTGAGTTTTGGTTTTGTTTCCACCTAAGGTTCGGGTGATTTTTCCATGAGGGGTTGTATGAATCACCGTAATGGTTTGGCTCGGGTTTGAAAGTGTACCACTTGTCTCCCGCTCCGTCGGTACGCGAGGATGCGTAGTCCACAAAAGCTTGTTCGGGGAGTTCCATGCAATCACGAGTGTCGTGGGGACCACTACATAATTCACATGAAGAAGTGATTTTGTTCACTTGGCTTGAAGGTTTAGGAGCCTCGTAGGATTTCATGAGAAACTTGACTTGGTCTTCAAGTTCTATGATCCTACGGTCGGAAGTGCTTGAATTGTTCAAAGGCAAAGATATTGCCTTGACCGTTTTATTCAAATCACGGGGATCACTCCAACTTTCGTTGTCATAAAGAGCAAGATCCTCTAGGAGAGCCCATGATTGTTCCGCACTTAGATCACGTAGCTTGCCACCGGCCGATTGGTCAATGGTTTGCCTCGTGGAGAGATTGATATGGTCATAGAAGATTTGGACTTGGAGCCAAAGTTCTATGCCATGGTGAGGGACTTTTTGGAGTAAGTCCTTGAATCGAGTCCATGCCTCGTAGAGAGTTTCGCCTTGACGTTGTTGGAACATCAAGATATCATTCCTTAGCTTAGTAGTTCTTCCCGGTGGGAAAAACTGAGCAAGGAAACGAGTGGTGAGATCATCCCAAGAGGTGATGGATCCTGCGGGTTGACGTTCTAGCCACTGACTAGCTTGGTCCCGCAAAGAGAATTGGAAGAGACGCAATCGGGTCGTCTCTCGAGTGGCAACATCAAGGTCTATAGAATCAACGATTTTAAGAAAGTCCTTGAGATGTTGATTAGGATCTTCAGAACGAAGTCCATGGAATGCGCATCCGCTTTGCACCAACCGGATGGTGTCGGATCGCAAGGGTGTGATATTGGCTCCTTGAGTGAGCTCAATGGTGTTTCGATAGCCATGGTGGCTAGGACGGGAATACTCTCCTAAAGTACGGGCTCTAGGAGGTGGTTGTGGTTGTTGTGGTGGTGGGTTGTGTGGGTTAAGGATATTACCATCTTCCATGATGTCGGACGGTAATGGTTACGAACAAAGACACGAAGAAAATAGATAGACTAAAGAAAACCTAGAAAAATAAAATAAAAATCTCACTAGAAAGGAATCTAGTGAGTAGACCTAATAGAAATAAAAATTCAACCTAAACAATAACTATTCCCCGGCAGCGGCGCCAAAAACTTGATTGCGTGGTTTTGTAACCTTACAACAGGTTTTACCTCTCGAGGGATCTCAAGAGGCTTACAACCCCACCAGGCAGTGTACCTGACCGATGTAGTATAGTGTAGTGGTAAGTACGGGGGATTGATCGTTCTCCACAGGGAATAGTGTTCGTTAGGTGTGAAAGGCTACTCTAATTAGGTCTAAGGGTTGAGGAAGATTCTTTTTATGTTTTTATAATTTTATGAAAGCAAGTAAAATCTCGGGTTTGAAGGAGTGGGCGGAATTAGTTGCTAGTCAACTAACCCAAATTACTACGAATGCAAATAAATAAATAACTGAAAATAAAATGTGGTGAGAAACTTATGTGTAGAGAAATGTGTTTACTTAGATTTCCTTACTCCCTAACTATCTTTTACCGGTTAATTAGTGTGTATTAGTCGCGTGGATGACGGGTGTATTCCTTAATACCATTCGTGGGGTGGCGTACTTACTTCCCCAACTCTACAAGCTCCTACTTCACTCCTATGTCAAGCCGGCTAGGAAGCTCCTAACATGGGATCACTAGAATTCGCTTGTGCATTAAATACAACCATAAAAACCTTTAGTACGCATTTGGTTCATGTTTCTTAAGACGTTCAAGCAAGTTACCGAATAGGAAGTTAGCCAGTTTTCTTAAGCCTAACATAGATAAACAATCATCCAATACAACTAATAACACACTAACAACCAATAATCAATAGCTAGGTTTCATTAGATCTAAGCAAACACAAGATAAATTTAGCCTAACATGTTAAACAAAAGACAAGAATAAGATAGAATCAAACAACACATAGACATATTGAATGATTAATTGATAACTTATCTTTCAATGAAACATGGAAGATCTCAAGGCAAAAAGCCCTGAAAAAGTAGCTAAATTCGTCTTAGGGTTTTTCTCCCAAAATTCCACACACTAAGCTCTCTCTAATGACAAAAAATTAGAAAACTATATATAGATTTTTGGATCTGACGGCATCACCTTATGGAGTGTGACGCCGTCACCTCGCCGCTTTTAGGGTTCCCGGATGACCATCT
Organism: Artemisia tridentata subsp. tridentata; assembly: GCA_021014915.2. NCBI lineage: Eukaryota > Viridiplantae > Streptophyta > Magnoliopsida > Asterales > Asteraceae > Artemisia > Artemisia tridentata. The sequence goes on along the minus strand of CP139501.1, from coordinate 11,548,944 downwards.
TGACGCCGTCCCTCTTTAGCTCTACAAAAATCCATTCTGGCTTATCAAGGCTTGACGCCGTCCAACCATGAACGTGACGCCGTCCCCTTATGATTTAAGCCGTGACGCCCTTGATCAAGTTAAAGCGTGACGCCGTCAGAATTCACATGCTATTTTCACTGGCCCGTCATGAGTAAATTTCACGTCCAACTTTTCTTGCCAAGGCATGACGCCGTCCAGAGTAAAGTCTGACGCCGTCAAGAGTAACTTTTAGCCGATTCTTGAGACTTTGCCGTTTTCTTCACTTTAATGCTCCAAAAACGTCCAAAATGCCTCCTTTTCCAGATTTCTCCTCAAAAGTACCTAAATTGACAAAAGGAACGATTTAGGGCAATATTTGATCAAATAAATACGATTTAAGGCTTAAATGACCCCTTAAAAGCGGTACACTTTTCGCTTCATCAAATTAACCAACCACGGATTTTAATCTACAGGGTAGGCTAAGGTGTAAGGGTGTAACGAAACATTATAACAAAGGTGTAAGAAACGAAAGGAATGGCTCTGAGTATTTTTCTAGGGGTATCTTACTCTAAAAGTGAGAGTAACAAAGGGTTTATACGGGGGTTAACTAACCAGTGTAGTTAGTTAATATCACATAACATATGAAGGCCATTTGGGTGTAATCCTAGAAATTTACCAATTTAGACAAGTCATTCCAATTATATATATAATACTTATTATGGTGGTCTCGAATAGTATACAAGCCAAGTTCTAAAGTTTACAAGTCACCGGCACACTCATAGATTTGTGAATTTTGAAAAGTTCACAATTTTTGAAAATAAGGTTATGTGTGCAGCTATGTAATTTAGACTTTAAACAAAAACATGCTAAAAATTTTAAATTTTGATATATTAAGCGCATTTTAAGCATATTTTGAAAAAGTTTAGGACAAGTAAGTGTTCTAATTCTCCAATCCCCCCACTTAAGTTAAACAACGTCCTCGTTGTTTGTGTCAAAGGTTAAAAACTGGAAAATAAAAGAATTAGAACAGAAAAACTCCCCTGAGATTTGCTCGGTATGATCCTCCATTATTCGTAAAATGATGTATCCACAGAAAATGCAGGAATCTATAATACCATTCAGACTTTAACACACCTGAGTTAAGAAGGTTCAAACTTGCATAATACATTAGTAGTTAGTAAAAATAAAACTTAAAAAATTAAAATGAAAATCATCAGGTCAGTCGATACGCCGTATCTTATGGAAGAAGATACGCCGTATCGAGCCTGGAATAAATACGAATCAGAATAAAAGATGCGTCGCATCCTTAACCAGGGATGCGCCGCATTAAAATACTGACAGAAAGTTTTAAAGTCAAAAATAAAAATGCAGAAAATTAAATAAGATATGACCAGTGCAGGCGATGCGTCGCATCTTATGATGGAGATGCGCCGTATCTTCTGCTGGTCTGACAGACTCGACACAGAACAGAATATAAAAATTTTCTTCCGGGTTGTCTCCCGGTCAACACTTGTCTTTATTCCAGAGTCTTCAAGTTAGACTCACATTCAGCTCCTTATTTTGATCTATTGATCCCCACATGTCCGTGCACGATGTAGTTGCGAATTACTTCGTCACGAACAAATTCCGGCCCCAATTCAAGTACACCTTTGTAGAATCCTTTCATCTTTTGGTACGGATATTCGATCCCTTTCTCAGCGTCATTTTCATCTACAAAAAGAAATGGTGTAAATTTGTAACAAAATTTGTTAGGGGCATGTTTAAACCTTGGGTGAGCACGAGGCATCATGTAAGTGATAACGTTGCTTCCACTTTTAAAGGTGATCTTTCCTTCAAATCTTTTAGCGTTAATTTCGACCTCCTTACAAAATGGTTTCCCAACGATCACATCACCCATCTCAACATCACGATAAGCATCCATGTTTTCCACCACGGTGAAATCTGTAACAATAGTTAAATTCCCAACAAAAATAGGTACATTCATGAACATTCCAACTACGTTTTTCCCTCTATACTCAATTTTGTTTTTCATTATAGAATTGTAGAAATCTTTTGACATAACATTAATTGGTAAAATAGGGAAAAAGTTGGCACTAACTTGTTTAAATCCTATCATGCAAGGAAATTGTAAATTATAAGCACAATCTACATGGATCTTTCTACCGTAATCACAAAAACTAGGATATCCTTCAAATTCATCATAATTCTTAGTGTTGATCATATTAATTCTAGGTATATCCATAATTTCTCCTTCTTCAATTTCGGGTTCTAAATCCTCCATAAATTGATCATTGATTCCTAATGGTAAATTAAGATCATTTAATTCAATGTAGTCTCCACTATAGGTCTCAAGTGATTCATCATTTACCAAGGTTTCTCCCATAAACCTAGCTTCAAGATCGAGGTCCATACGTTCTCTTAATCCTAGCACATAGACGCCTCTAATTATGCTTTTAGCAGGATTTTGGCACTTATAGACTAGTTTATTATTCCCTACCTTTAATGAGATTTTCCTTTTAAACACATCAATCTTAGCATGGGCAGTAGACAAGAAAGGTCTTCCAAGGATTAAAGGAATCTTAACATCCTCGGGCATATCTAATATAACAAAGTCTATGGGGAAAACAAACTTCTCAATCTTAACTAGCACATTTTTAGCAATCCCTTCAGGTTGTTTTACTGTTTTATCAGCCAATTCAATAAGCAACTTAGTTGGTGCTAATTTTCCTAGTCCTAGGGTAGTGAATGTCTTAAGAGGCATAACACTAACGCTAGCTCCTAAGTCAGCTAACACATTATTGAAAGATATATCATTAATTGAACAAGGTAAAGTAAAACTTCCTGGGTCCTTTTCTTTATGAGGCAAGGCATGTAAGTCGGTTGCAGAGCTCTCTTCTTTCATTGTAGCCTTGATCTCCTCTTCAATCTTTGTCTTCTCTTTGAGTAACCTCCTTAAACTGATTGAAGAATTAAAGAAAAATTCGGGCTTTGCAGCATCATTACCATTCATCAATCTTCTAGGAAAAGGTATGTTAGGCGTGACTTCTTCAGTGGTGCTTATGGCCTTGACATGATCTCTTGGGTTGGTTTCAGTTGAGCTTGGTAAACTTCCGTATCCCCTTTCTTGAAGAACTTTGCTCATTTGTCCAATTTGTTGTTCCAATGCCTTGATCAAAGCTCCTTGATTTCTTGTTATAGTATCCGTTGAAGCTCGGATTTCTTTGATCATAGTAGTGTTTTCTTCATGTCTTTTAGCAGCATTGGCCATAATTTGCTTTAAAGTGTCATCCAAAGTCTGCCTCCTCTCTTGATAATTGGATTAAAGTTGTTCTTTTGATAGTATCCCGGAGTAGCTTCCCTAAATCTTCCTGAAGGTCGGAATGGTTGTCCAAATTGTGTGTAGTATGCTTCTTCAAAAGTCTCACTTTCATTCTTATTAGGGCAATCTTTAGTGTAGTGAGGTCCTTCGCATTTTTCACATCCAACTTGGGCAGCATAAACTTTCTCATCACGCTTCTTCATCTCTCTACTAATTTTATCCAATTGAGCTTGAATTGCAGTAAACCCGTCAAAATTAGTTCTGCTCTTAGATCTAGTAGAGGTTCCATCGTGCCATTTTTGAGAATGATCAGCAGCTTCTTGGATAGCTTTCCTAGCATTGGTTGCACTCATTTGAGGCACAGCTCCCTTAGCATCCAAGATTTGTCTAGTAGGCACGTCCAATCCTTGATAGAATAATATTATCTCCTGCATTGGACTTAGATAATGTTGAGGGCATTTCATCAACAAGTCTTTAAATCGTTCCCAATCTTGATAAAGAGTTTCATCAGACTCTTGCTTGAAACTGTTGATAGCCTCCATCTTTTTAGCAGTTTTAGCAGGTGGACAATATCTTTTCAGGAATTTGCTCTTCAAATCTTCCCATGTTGTGATTGAACTAGCAGGTTCATTCCTTAGCCACTTATTAGCAGCTCCTTTAAGCGAAATTGGAAAGATCCTTAGCATAAGTTGATCGTCAGTGACTCCTTCTGTAGTAAACAAATCTGCAATCTTGAGGACCTTTTCAACATGTTCATTAGCATCTTCATGTTCTGTTCCACTGAAAGCATTTTCTCTTAGCTCCTTGAGAAACTGACCCTTCAATTCAAACTTTGACATATCATCAAACTTTGGTCTAGCAACTCCTGAACTGTAATCAGCACGGGTATTGTTCATGTATTCCTCCATAGTAGTGTTTTCCGTCATTGTTTCTGCTTCTTCTTCCTCTTTCTCTTCAGAAAAGTAATCAAGCTCGAACGAACTTGAAATTTCAAAGCTTTTTGTGTTGAAAAGCCTTTTTAGCGAATGCAAGGCTCGTTCAGGATCTTCGAAAGGTGTAATTACGTTCTTAGTTGAACTCCTGGTCATGCACTTCCTGAAACTATCACAAAAGCATCAGTAGGGTATGTTCAAGAAAGAAATATATCAGAAAATTAACAACGAAAACGGAATACGAAAAATAAAAGTTACTGATCTCTGCAAGCGATGCGCCGTATCCAAAAAGTTGGATACGCCGTATCTTATAATCGTTAAAATTTAATCAGACTTTTATTCAGAAAGCATATACGCCGCTTAGAATTTAGAATGCGCCGTATCAGTTTTAATTGTCAAAAATCGATTATATTTATTAAAATTAAATGCGTCGTATTAACAAAAGCTAATGCGCCGTATTTTCGTTACGTTTCAAAATACAAGATTTTTGATTCAGAAGATGCGCCGTATCGATAAAAATCGATGTGTCGTATCTGTTTAAAAATTTGAAAGACTGTTTTTAATTTAAATAATAAATACGCCGTATCTGTTAAAACAGATGCGTCGTATGGCGTTATCGCTTAGAAAAATTTCTTATTAAAAACAGAATACGCCGTATCTTGGGGAAAGATGCGTCGTATCGAATTTATTAAACGCGTCGTATTTTATAAAAATTAAACGCAATACGCCGTATCTATGAAAATAGATGCGCCGTATCGTTTGTATCAGCTCAGTACAACGATAGCAGAATACAGAAAAATAGAAAAAGAAAAACAAAAAATTAAAAACAAACAAAAAGAAACAAAAATTAAAGAAAATAAAAACACACTAAAAAGAGAAAATATGCAAATAATACAATGAATGCAATTTATCTAATATATAACAGGGTTAGCGGTTAGAATTAAAAAGAAAAACCTAATTAAAATACTAATCAAATTAACAGATAATAACAATTCACTCCCCGGCAACGGCGCCAAAAACTTGATGTGTGCGTGTATTGCTCTAATTCTTTTATATCCACGATGTGTCGTTGTGGTTTAGCAGTATTAATGCCTACTCAAGTTTTAAATTTATATTTAGCCGACTTATCAATAAAACACACACTTTAACGAGTAGTGTACCCGGTCAGTATGAATATAATGGTAAGTAGAGTGTCGATCACTAAGAGTGGAACGTATTATCTAGTTGTTCTAATCAGTATTTTAATATCCTAGGTTAGCTATACAACCTAATCTAACGCAAGGGGGGGTTCAGCCTGAGAGACTGGCACGGTTTGGTTATGATTAAATATAAACTAAACTAATGAGCACGAATCAGCGATTAGCACACACGTACACAGATAGATACTTGAGACAATAAGAAGACCTGTCCTGATAATTAAGTAGCTTGTCACTTGTTTTATTGCTAGTTTTATATGAAGTGTATATAATTAACCCTTTCTCGTTGGCTCTAATCTTATCGGCGAGTAAACCCTTAATGATTACTTATGTCTATCCTATTTATTTAGCATCTCTTAAATAGGCGAGGAAGGGGCATGGCGACCCAAGCAATGCTCAGCTAGACACAGAGGTTATCAATGCACTAATAAAAGTCACCAAAGACATCAACATATAAACTTTAATTAATGGGAAAGCAATTTTAAGGGGTGCCCATGGTTTTTCGTAGTCAAATGGAATCGGCCCATCAATCCTGATGAATTAAAGTGTACTAATACAACAAAACAAAACTACTTAATGAATTGAATACATGCAGGACCTTCTTACAGCTCTTGTATCTTCGTTCAAGGTGTGTCTTGTGCTGCTAACACGTCTGAATTCGGCTTAGGGTTTCTTCTGTCTTCGAAGGGTTAGTGTGTGTAAAGTCTCGAAATTCGTCTGGCCTTGGGGTATTTATAGTTTCTGTCTGAGGGTTAGATGCGGCGCATAGGATAAGTAGATGCGGCGCATTGACTTAACTTCGCGTGGGGTCCAAGATTAATATATTCAGGAATATTCGTACACCGCCAGAAGATGCGGCGTAACTCTATTTCTCTATGCGGCGCATGTCCTTTGTCGTCTTGGATTGTAACTTGTGAAATCTTGATAGTGATGCGCCGTATGTACGAAGTATGATGCGGCGTATCTGGAGCAGAATGATCTTGATCTTGTACATTTCAGTAGACTCTTAACATCTTGCTTGTTTTGCTCCATAATTAGTCCAAAATCGCCAAGTTTCACATAATACTTGTTTTTACCTGAGAATTACAAAAGTAAACATCAACGTATCAATTCTCATATATAATATAATAAAAAAAGTCAAATAAATAGGATAAATGATGATAATAAAATGTACTTATTTGAGTTCATCAGTCATCAGTCGGGTTCTTCAGGTCAGAAACGGCCTGTTGAGGCTTTACCTCCTCCTCCTCTTTGTTCCACTTGTGGAAAGCCTCATCCGGGGGTTTGTCACAAGGCCACTGGTGGTTGTTTTACGTGCGGGTCTCTTTCTCATAAGGTGAAGGACTGTCCTCGGGGGAGGCATATTACACCGGCAGACCCGGCTAGGCCAGCTCCCATTACGGGTCGGGTTTATACTACTACTCGTGATAAGGCGGCGAGCACATCAGGTACCATTACGGGTTTTCTTTACATTGGTGATCATGCTGTATTTGTATTATTTGATACCGGTGCCACACATTCCATAATATCTACTTCATTTGCTAAGAAACTTAATGTAACCCCAACACCATTAATTAACCTTATATCCATCTCTACACCCATGAAAACCCAAGTAATCATTGATCATGAATTTGTGAACTGTCCCATACGTTTTGATGATTGTATTCGTCCCGCAAATTTGCTTCCCATTGATATGATTGACTTTGACGTGATCTTGGGCATGGATTGGTTGGCTACTCATAAGGCTACCATCGACTGTCATGCCAAGAATGTGATCTTTGGCAATATTCATCATCCTGACTTTGTTTATCATGGTTCGCAACCTCTTAAGTCAGTTAAGATCATCTCGGCTATGAAGGCTAGAACTTTGATTTCGCATGGTTGCCTTGGTTTTCTGGAATCCATTAAAGATACCTCTTTGGATACTCCGAGCATTGATAGTCTCCCTATTGTGCGTGATTTTTCCGATGTGTTTCCCGATGAGCTTCCTGGCATTCCTCCTGCTAGGGAAGTCGAGTTTGGCATTGATCTTATTCCAGGTGCTGAACCTCTCTCCAAAGCTCCTTATCGTATGGCGCCCATTGAATTAAAAGAGTTGAAAGAGCAGTTACAGGAACTATTGGAGAACGGTTTTATTCGACCTAGTGTTTCTCCATGGGGTGCGCCTGTTTTGGTCGTAAAGAAGAAGGATGGAAGCATGCGTCTCTGTATTGATTATCGTGAGCTTAACCGCATCACGATACGTAATCGTTATCCTCTTCCGCGCATTGACGATTTGTTTGACCAGTTGCAAGGGGCGAATCATTTTTCGAAAATTGATTTGAGGTCAGGTTATCACCAGCTTCGGGTGAGGGAGCAGGATGTTCCCAAAACCGCTTTTCATACTCGTTATGGTCACTATGAATTTCTGGTTATGCCTTTCGGTTTGACCAACGCTCCTGCTGATTTTATGGACCTTATGAACCGAGTATACCGCGAGTATCTCGATAAGTTCGTTATTGTTTTCATTGACGACATCCTTGTTTATTCGAAATCTGAAGAGGAGCATGAGCTGCATCTTCGGATTGTTTTGGAGATTCTTAGGCAGTAGAAATTGTATGCCAAATTTTCTAAGTGCGAATTCTGGTTGAGCCAAGTTGCTTTCCTTGGTCACATTGTATCTGCTGATGGTATCACCATGGATCCATCAAAGGTTGAGGCTATCACCAAGTGGCCGATACCTACCACTGTGACTGAAGTGAGGAGTTTTCTGGGTCTTGCTGGCTATTATAGGCGGTTTGTTGAGGGATTCTCGCGTTTGGCTTTGCAATTAACGCAACTGATGAGGAAAGGGGAGAAGTTTGTTTGGACTAAGGAACGGGAGAATAGTTTTGAGGAACTGAAGAAGCGTTTGGTATCCGCGCCTATTTTGACTCTTCCATCTGGTTCGGGTGGTTATCAGATCTATAGCGACGCGTCAAAGAAGGGTTTGGGTTGCGTCCTTATGCAGCATGGAAAAGTTATTGCCTATGCTTCGAGGCAATTGAAACCTTATGAGGAGAACTATCTGACTCATGATTTAGAGTTGGTTGCTGTTGTTTTCGGGTTAAAAATCTGGCGGCATTATTTATATGGTGAGTCGTGTGATATCTTCACTGACCACAAAAGCCTCAAGTATATCTTCACTTAGAAAGAGCTTAATATGAGGCAGAGATGGTGGTTAGAACTTCTGAAGGATTACGACACTAACATTCAGTATCATCCGGGTAAAGCCAATGTAGTGGCTGATGCTCTTAGTCGGAAGTCCGGCATGATAGCGAGTCTTAATTTTGAGCCTCGGATTCTTAATGACTTGGAGATTCTTGATGTTGAGTTTTGTATTCGGGGTTGTGACGGATATTGGGCTAGCCTTAAGGTTGAGTCCAATCTCATCCTACGGATTAAGGAAGCTCAGAAGGAGGATGGCGAACTTTGGTCTGTGGTTCAGAATGTTGAGGAGGGTAAGCAGACAGAGTTCACTGTAGATGATTTTGGTGTGGTATGGTTTGAAGATCGGCTTTGTGTTCCTAATGATTCCGAGCTTCGCGAGGCTATTCTATCGGAGGCTTGATGAAGCGAAAAGTGTACCGCTTTTAAGGGGTCATTTAAGCCCTAAATCGTATTTATTTGATCAAATATCGCCCTAAATCGTTCCTTTTGTCATTTTAGGTACTTTTGAGGAGAAATCTGGAAAAGGAGGCATTTTGGACGTTTTTGGAGCATAAAAGTGAAGAAAACGGCAAAGTCCCAAAAATCGGCTGAAAGTTACCTTTGACGGCGTCAAGATTTACTCTAGACGGCGTCATGCCTTGGCAAGAAAAGTTGGACGTGAAATTTACTCATGATAAGCCAGTGAAAATAGCATGTGAATTCTGACGGCGTCACGCTTTAACTTGATCAAGGGCGTCACGGCTTAAATCAAAAGGGGACGGCGTCACGTTCAAGGTTCGACGGCGTCAAGCCTTGATAAGCCAGAATGGATTTTTGAAGAGCTAAAGAGGGACGGCGTCAAGAAGGTCATCCGGGAACCCTAAAAGCGGCGAGGTGACGGCGTCACAATCCATAAGGTGACGCCGTCAGATCCAAAAATCTATATATAGTTTTCTAATTTTTTGTCATTAGAGAGAGCTTAGTGTGTGGAATTTTGGGAGAAAACCCTAAGACGAATTCAGCTTCTTTTTCAAGGCTTTTTGCCTTGAGATCTTCCATGTTACATTGAAGATAAGTTATCAATTAATCATTCAATATGTCTATGTGTTGTTTGATTTTATCTTGTTCTTGTCTTTTGTTTAACATGTTAGGCTAAATTTATCTTGTGTTTGCTTAGATCTAATGAAACCTAGCTATTGATTATTGGTTGTTAGTGTGTTATTAGTTGTATTGGATGATTGTTTATCTATGTTAGGCTTAAGAAAACTGGCTAACTTCCTATTCGGTAACTTGCTTGAACGTCTTAAGAAACATGAACCAAATGCGTACTAAAGGTTTTTATGGTTGTATTTAATGCACAAGCGAATTCTAGTGATCCCATGTTAGGAGCTTCCTAGCCGGCTCGACATAGGAGTGAAGTAGGAGCTTGTAGAGTTGGGGAAGTAAGTACGCCACCCCACGAATGGTATTAAGGAATACACCCATCATCCACGCGACTAATACACACTAATTAACCGGTAAAAGATAGCTAGGGAGTAAGGAAATCTAAGTAAACACATTTCTCTACACATAAGTTTCTCACCACATTTTCATTTTTGTTATTTTATTTTATTTGCATCCGTAGTAATTTTGGGTTAGTTGACTAGCAACTAATTCCGCCCACTCTTTCAAAACCGAGATTTTACTTGCTTTCATAAAAATATAAAAACATAAAAAGAATCTTCCTCAACCCTTATACCTAATTAGAGTAGTCTTTCACACCTAACGAACACTATTCCCTGTGGAGAACGATCAATCCCCCGTACTTACCACTACACTATACTACATCGGTCAGGTACACTGCCTGGTGGGGTTGTAAGCCTCTTGAGGTCCCTCGAGAGGTAAAACCTGTTGTAAGGTTACAAAACCACGCATCAAGTTTTTGGCGCCGCTGCCGGGGAATAGTTATTGTTTAGGTTGAATTTTTATTTCTATTAGGTCTACTCACTAGATTCCTTTCTAGTGAGATTTTTATTTTCTTTTTCTAGATTTTCTTTAGTCTATCTATTTTCTTCGTGTCTTTGTTCGTAACCATACCATCCGACATCATGGAAGATGGTAATATCCTTAACCCCCACAACCCACCACCACAACAACCACAACCACCTCCTAGAGCCCGTACTTTAGGAGAGTATTCCCGTCCTAGCCACCATGGCTATCGAAACACCATTGAGCTCACTCAAGGAGCCAATATCACACCCTTGCGATCCGACACCATCCGGTTGGTGCAAAGCGGATGCGCATTCCATGGACTTCGTTCTGAAGATCCTAATCAACACCTCAAGGACTTTCTTAAAATCGTTGATTCTATAGACCTTGATGTTGCCACTCGAGAGACGACCCGATTGCGTCTCTTCCAATTCTCTTTGCGGGACCAAGCTAGTCAGTGGCTAGAACGACAACCCGCAGGATCCATTACCTCTTGGGATGATCTCACCACTCGTTTCCTTGCTCAGTTTTTCCCACCGGGAGGAACTACCAAGCTAAGGAATGATATCTTGATGTTCCAACAACGTCAAGGCGAAACTCTCTACGAGGCATGGACTCGATTCAAGGACTTACTCCGAAAGGTCCCTCACCATGGCATGGATGCTTGGCTACAAATCCAAATCTTCTATGATGGTGTCAATCATCAAACTAGAAGAGCCATAGATTACGCCGCCAATGGGAGATTGAGCAGGCTCAGTGTCGATAAGTGCTGGGAAGTCATTGAGGACTTAGCACAATACGAAGAGGAAGAATGGAATGACTCAACGTTCTCGGAAGAAGGGATTTTAAATTGCATGAGTGCAACCCAAGAACAGCTGTTCGAAAACATAAAAAGGCAGGTTGAGAGCTTAATGAAAGCTGAGACACCTACGGCTGATGAAAATCCCGATGAGTGCGTGAGCACAATTGGTAAACATACGTTTCACCAATTCTCACGACAAGATGAATTTGAAGGGATAATGCTAACTTTCGTGAACAACCAAGAGAGACGTATCAAGGAATTAGAAACTCACTTGAAAAACACCCAAGATATGTTCATGGAACTAGCAGAAAAATTCATCTCGAGAATAAAAGAGAAAATTAGGGAGGAAGCCTCGCACAAAGAGATCGAGAAGATCTTTGAATTCCCGGTCCCTAATGAACCATACAAAGAATGGGATGATAAAACCCCCCTCCCCGAGCCTTCACTTTCAAAACCCTCCTATCTATTTGAATCCTCTCGCGAGAAAAAGAATTCTCAAGATCGTAGCATTTTCGTGGGAAGCATGGTTTTCACGCTCCCCAACTTTCATGAGGCTAGAAAACGATCTTTTGGCTTTAAGCCAGGTGTGAGAAGAACTCAACTAAAGCACATCCCCATATCGAAAACCCCCTGTAAAAGCTCTTCACACCCCCTGAATACCTGCCGTGACGGAGATTGGAACCTGAATGTGACGTCAACCGGCCCTTTTCAACATTTTACCACATCCCGCGACAGTAACAAAACATTTGACCCAGGAGGAACTTGTTAACGAGCCTAGCTATCAGGATCATTGACCCTGACTAGCTGCTCTCTTAAAGTACGAGGGGCTCATTTGTAAACTGGCACAAAGTAGCAAAATACGCTAATATGACGGCGTCAGAATTTGAACGTGACGCCGTCACCCCGTCTGCACAGCAATAATAACTTAATTTCCATCACTTTCATCACAAACCCCACAAACCATATCCACTCCAACCCCACCTCCGATTTTCCCAGGACAAATCCTCCAATTCCCGCTTCCAATCTTCACGTGGTAAGTAATTTTTACTCATTCTTTTCGCTTCAATTACTCATAGGATTTGTAAATTTCGAAAATCCCCAACTCGTGAAACCCTAGGATTGATTCATGCTTAGAACTCATAATGTGTTTTAATTAGTGTTATTTAACAAAGATTAAAGCATTTGATGATTGGCAATCAATTGGGTCTATTCACTAATAGGGAGGCCACGAATTTGAACCATAACCTATGATCCAATCACCCATTTTGCTGTAAAAAGGGCGTTTGGTTTATAAGCTTAAAGTTTGAATATTGATTTTTCCCTCGTAATTTCGGAATTAAATTTGGTCGAACCTGACGGCGTCACCTATCAAAGGGTGACGGCGTCAGACCTATCTGATGCGCCACCAAGTCTTTAATTCACATATTAACACTTTTGTTCCTCCTGCTTTGTTCCAGATAATGAGTAAGCGTCAAAGACCCAGCCGAGGAAGTTCTTCCCGATCTCACCAAGAGAGCTTTGGGGATACAGTCCTCAGTTGGGGTATCTTTGACAACGATGCTGCTACAAGCAAATACGCACAACTGCTACTACACAAGGTCGAAAATGGGGCCGTAGTTGATTGGAACTTTCTGAGGAGAGAAGGTCTTGAGCAGACCTTTCTCCAAAGTTTTCAGACGGATGGGTTTACCGGCCCCCAGTGGGAAAGACTGTTTAAAATTCAGGAGCCGGTATATGAGGAATTGGTACGGGAGTTCTTTGCCACCTTTCATTTTGACATGGCTGAGGCAAGGACCGATGTGGGCGGTACCACGATCTATTTCAGGCTGGGGGGTGAGCTAAGGACGTGTTCGGTTACTGAGTTTGGGTGGAGACTTGGTTTGTACGATCAGCATGATACCATTCAGGCAGGGTTCATGCAGAGGTTGTTGCATGGGGAGTCGATGAAGAATGATTTTAGGTGCTCCATGTTCTGGCAGACTATTGGGGATGGGGTGTATACCTCGACCACTGTGGCATCCCAAATCAGGGATCCTAGGGTTCGGTTGACTCATCGTTGCCTCACCTACAGCTTGACAGGGCGTCACAGCTCTCACCACCGTGTCACAGCTTCTGATCTCTTCTACCTGTACACCATCTACTCTAATGATGTTTACTGCAACATCCCGTTTTGGGTTGCTAGCTTTATGCATGGTGGAGTTGGGGAGAGGGAAGGTGACAGGATTTATGGTGGGATGTTTATCACCCGACTGGCCCAGTCTTATGGAGTCCTCAGGCCCGAGGTCATGAGGTATTTGAGTGGTGATGCATGCAGGACGGTGAAGGAGAGGTCCTTGAAGCAGATGGAGGTGATTATGGAGATGCATGATGGGTCCTATATGTGGTATCATCCGGTTGGAGCTGAGGATGATGATGATGAGGATGATGAGGAGGAGGAGGAGCCCCAGCAGCAGCAGCATGAGGGGTATGAGGCCGGTACAGCTGATTATTACCGGCACATGAGCAGGGGGGACTGGCAGGCTCACCAGGGGACCTGGATGGGCCAGGTTGATACGTGGAGGACCAGGGTGGACGAGAGGTTCGACTGGATGTACGATCACACGGTTCGTCAGATGCAGCATCTTTCTACACGTGATCAGTTGGACCCGCATCTGCAGATTGACCCTTTCCCGGGTCGTGAGCAGGATTACCCTCCATATGGGTACCACGGGCATCTTCCTCCTGGCTATGACTATCGCCAAGGACCCCCACACCAGTGATGATGTGATTTGATGTGTTGATGTTTGAACAATTTGATATTTGGTTGTATGTGTTGAAACAATATGGTCTGTAATAATTTAGGGAAGGCATCTGTTTGCCTTAAAACATTTGTTACATTGATTTTATTTATCGCATGCTAGCCTCATTTGATTGTTGCTTTATTTGCGTTGTGTGTGTTTATTTATTTGCTTGTTTGATTTTATTTTCCGTATGTGTGTTTAATTTTTATTAGTATTGATTCATGTTCAAAAGTAAATTGTGAAAATGCTTTATGTTGTTTTTAACTTCGTCTTAACTACATATAAAGGTATTTTGCAAAAGATAAGTGTAAGGGAAATCTAAATCAGTTTATTAGAACACAAATGAACATGAATCATAATAATAATAAATTAGCATACATATCCGTATTTGTTTGAGTCAAATGCTTGTATCGAGTCATAATGATGTTTTGCAGGATTTCCAGGAAGTAAGGTAAAGGTTTTTCCAGAAATTTTCCGGAAACTTAAAATGAAAATTTTTGTCAGGTCATTTCTGACGGCGTCAAGGTTTATAACCTGACGGCGTCAGATTTAATTTTCAGAAATTTTTGAAAGTTTTGTTTTTAAAAAGTTTTTATTAAAATCTCCAACTTATAATCTCCAGGAATCTGCAAAGTTATCATTCCACAAGCATTATATCCTTATATATAGATTTTTTCCCGCCGATGTTATGCAGGTTTTCGTGTTTGTTTTCTCAGGTTTAACAGGTTATTTTGGACAAGGAGATGTTTATGGAATCAAGCTTATGGCGATGCATTAGTCATGGAGCTTCAACATTACCTTGGAGGAAGATCTAACCGTGTAATTTCATATTCCACCGAGCGAATCAGGGGAGTATTTGATCTCATTCTTTTACCTTATTTTCTTTTACATCTTGTTATTTGAACATTGGGGACAATGTTCATCTTAAGTGTAAGGGGGGGTAAAAGTACGATTTTAGAGAATGCAATTACGCTTGATTTTTGTTTGTTTAATAGTAGATGTGTAATAAAACTGAGATAAATACCTGTTAGGGCAATTTTAGTGCCAAATTTAAAATTTTTTACAACATATAGGAATGAAACTTTGATCTTAATGAGCGTCTCACGGATAGGAGTTATATGACTAGCACAAAAACCGTACCACTAAAAGATTTTCCACCCCCAAATATATGAGGTTCACCCCTAGAATTGGTAGGAAAAGCATTTATGCTATGATGTGTGTACCGATAGCACTTAGATTCTAGAACTTGCGTTAGGACCATTCCAAGGCAACAAGTGAGACTACATTCGTGTAGTTAGATTTACTACATGATAAGAGGCATTAGGATTAACCCATTGTTTTACACCTGTGTTTTTGTTATAATTACTTTGGCTACATTGGTCAAGTAATTCTCCCACACCCTTTGCGTTGTACTCATTTTTAGTACACGATACCCCTAGTACACCCCTCAGAGCCTATCTTTTCGTTTTGACCTTTAAGCATCTTACTTAAAGGAAGAATTTGTTACACCCCACTAAAATGTACACCCAAATCGCCTTAGCCTACCTTGTATGCACTCATTTTTAGTGCATTATTGTTACAACATTTGTTTAAACCCAAGTTAATTATCTAGTTGATTACATGGTTGCTAAGTCGAGTCATATCCTTGTACATATTGTTTTGGGACGATTGGGACTCATGGGTAAAGTACTAGTGTAATGGAGTAATGGGGAAGAACATCATTTATTACCCCGATATGTGCTAAATGTTTTAAAAGTACTCCAAGTTTTTCAATTATCTTAATTCGAGTCATTAGATTAGTATTTGTTAAGTTATGTAAAAGTTCAAGTGTAAGGGGAATGCAATGCCCCTATGATGTATTATTTTGGATGGTAGGGCAAAAGTGTATGCAAAAAAAAAAAAAAAAAAAAAAAAAAAAAAAAAAAAAAAAAATACAAAAAAATGAGAAAATGAAAAATAGAAAAAAAAACATACGGACTACCATCCCGTTTCATTTTTTGTTTGTTTTATGTTTTTGTTATTTTGTTATTTCGTTTCTAGCTTAAGATCGAGTCTAGTCTTGGCTTAGCAACGTTGTATAGTACATGTAATTGATCAAGATCTTTAACTCGCCGCCAGTAAAATATCCCTTATCCAACAAAACCGTGTTTTCCTTTTCCCTACACCTAACGTTATAACCCATTTAAAAGCCCTCTTTGATAGTTTATCTTTGGTGCTTACGCCTAGTGGAGGAGGTTTTCGATCCTTTCCCAAGCCTATGGTAATCTATTTGCTATGACAGGTAGTGAGAGATGTTATCCGTTTTCATTTATGAGATTTATTTTGATGACACTTGAGAGATGTGAGTATCTAAACACTACTTGTGAGGTGCTAGTTTGTAATCTCCGTGCTTATTATGATTAAAGTGGAACGATTATTTGTTGTAATTACTTTTATGTTTGCATTAAATGACCCCTAACTTGTATTTTGATTAGAATAAAAGAGCATATGCTTGAGGACAAGCAAATCTCAAGTGTAAAGGTATTTGATGAAGCGAAAAGTGTACCGCTTTTAAGGGGTCATTTAAGCCCTAAATCGTATTTATTTGATCAAATATCGCCCTAAATCGTTCCTTTTGTCATTTTAGGTACTTTTGAGGAGAAATCTGGAAAAGGAGGCATTTTGGACGTTTTTGGAGCATAAAAGTGAAGAAAACGGCAAAGTCCCAAAAATCGGCTGAAAGTTACCTTTGATGGCGTCAAGATTTACTCTAGACGGCGTCATGCCTTGGCAAGAAAAGTTGGACGTGAAATTTACTCATGATAAGCCAGTGAAAATAGCATGTGAATTCTGACGGCGTCACGCTTTAACTTGATCAAGGGCATCACGGCTTAAATCAAAAGGGGACGGCGTCACGTTCAAGGTTCGACGGCGTCAAGCCTTGATAAGCCAGAATGGATTTTTGAAGAGCTAAAGAGGGACGGCGTCAAGAAGGTCATCCGGGAACCCTAAAAGCGGCGAGGTGACGGCGTCACAATCCATAAGGTGACGCCGTCAGATCCAAAAATCTATATATAGTTTTCTAATTTTTTGTCATTAGAGAGAGCTTAGTGTGTGGAATTTTGGGAGAAAACCCTAAGACGAATTCAGCTTCTTTTTCAAGGCTTTTTGCCTTGAGATCTTCCATGTTACATTGAAGATAAGTTATCAATTAATCATTCAATATGTCTATGTGTTGTTTGATTTTATCTTGTTCTTGTCTTTTGTTTAACATGTTAGGCTAAATTTATCTTGTGTTTGCTTAGATCTAATGAAACCTAGCTATTGATTATTGGTTGTTAGTGTGTTATTAGTTGTATTGGATGATTGTTTATCTATGTTAGGCTTAAGAAAACTGGCTAACTTCCTATTCGGTAACTTGCTTGAACGTCTTAAGAAACATGAACCAAATGCGTACTAAAGGTTTTTATGGTTGTATTTAATGCACAAGCGAATTCTAGTGATCCCATGTTAGGAGCTTCCTAGCCGGCTCGACATAGGAGTGAAGTAGGAGCTTGTAGAGTTGGGGAAGTAAGTACGCCACCCCACGAATGGTATTAAGGAATACACCCGTCATCCACGCGACTAATACACACTAATTAACCGGTAAAAGATAGCTAGGGAGTAAGGAAATCTAAGTAAACACATTTCTCTACACATAAGTTTCTCACCACATTTTCATTTTTGTTATTTTATTTTATTTGCATCCGTAGTAATTCTGGGTTAGTTGACTAGCAACTAATTCCGCCCACTCTTTCAAAACCGAGATTTTACTTGCTTTCATAAAAATATAAAAACATAAAAAGAATCTTCCTCAACCCTTAGACCTAATTAGAGTAGTCTTTCACACCTAACGAACACTATTCCCTGTGGAGAACGATCAATCCCCCGTACTTACCACTACACTATACTACATCGGTCAGGTACACTGCCTGGTGGGGTTGTAAGCCTCTTGAGGTCCCTCGAGAGGTAAAACCTGTTGTAAGGTTACAAAACCACGCATCAAGGCTGATAGTTCCCCGTTCACTATTCATCCTGGTTCCACCAAGATGTACCGGGACCTTAAGCAACATTTCTGGTGGAGTGGTATGAAGCATGATGTGGCTTCTTTCGTGTCTAAGTGTATGACTTGTCAGCAAGTCAAGATCGAGCATCAGAGGGCTAGTGGTTTGTTGCAGCCGTCAGAGATTCCGACATGGAAGTGGGAGGAGATTTCTATGGATTCGTATCGGGGTTGCCTTTGACTCGTAGAAGGCATGATGCGATCTGGGTAGTCGTTGATCGGCTAACTAAATCTGCTCATTTCTTACCGATCCGTATGTCCTATGGTATTAGTAAATTGGCGGAGATTTTCCAGCAGGAGATCGTTAGACTTCATGGTATGCCGTTAGCTATTGTCTCAGATAGAGATCCACGGTTTACTTCTCGTTTTTGGAAAGGGTTGCATAATGCTTGGGGTGCGCGTCTTAAGTTTAGCACGGCTTTTCATCCGCAGACAGATGGTCAGTCAGAAAGGACCATCCAGACTTTGGAGGACATGTTGAGGGCGTGTGCTTTAGAGTGGACTGGGAGTTGGGACGAGTATTTATGTTTAGTGGAGTTTGCATATAACAACAGTTGGCACGCGAGTATTCGTATGGCTCCTTTTGAGATGTTGTATGGTAGGAAGTGCAGAGCTCCGGTTTGTTGGAACGAGGTAGGTGAGCGTATTATTGAGGGTCCCGAGTTGGTTCAGATCACTAATGAGAAGGTGGACGTTGCTAGGGAGAAATTGAAGGAGGCTCGTGCTCGTCAGAAGAGTTATGCTGATAAGCATCGTCGAGATTTGGAGTTTCGTGTTGGTGATCGTGTGTTCCTTAAAGTTTCGCCGTTTCGTGGGGTTAAACGTTTTGGGATCAAGGGCAAGCTTAGTCCTCGATTCATCGGACCTTTTGAAATTCTCGATCGTATTGGAGAGGTTTCTTACCGTTTGGCTCTTCCGCCTCAGTTATCGCATGTTCATAATGTTTTCCATGTATCTCTTCTGAGGGGATACAATTATCATCCTTTGCATGTGGTATCTTACCCACTTGATCAGATTCAGCCGGACATGTCTTTGTCCGAAGAGCCGGAGGCTATTTTGGACCGGCAAGAGCGGGTCATGAGAAGTAAAGTCATTCCGTTCGTAAAGGTTCTTTGGAAGAATCACCCAGAGCGCAAGGCTACCTGGGAAACTGAGGAATCGATACGAGCTAGTTATCCTCATTTTGTATTCTGATCTGGTATGTCTTCGTTTTGCTTTCCGTTTCATCTCATTTCTACTTCTTTGCAAATTTCGGGGACGAAATTTTTTCTTTTAGAGGGGAAGAAGTTGTAATACCCAAAAATGTTAAAACATGTAAAAGACCAAAATGCCCCTACGATCTAAAACTTTGAATAATAAGTTTATAAAATACCAAACGAATTCTAAACTTCGGGAGATGATTAAGATATGAAGTAATATTTATTCCACAACCACATTTGACATTTCGTGAAGTACGAAAAATTATTTGTATCACATTACATACCGAAAATCATAATATGTATATTAATTCTATTATTAAACTTTATAAATAAAACTAAAACACATTTAAATACAAGAAAATTATGGAAACTATACTAATTGATTAGGTCATTGATTTAGCCGTGTTTTCCAGCCCATATCCCCCCCCCCCTCTCTCGGTTCTATCCATTTAATAATAACAAACTTATCACAAAACCCTAAAACATTACCGAGTGAAATCAAAAACACACAAAAATCCACCTCTTTCTCATCCGAATTTCTGGAAGCCTAGGACCATTTTTCTGGTGTTGATCATCATTCAAAGAATCTAATAAAAATAAGTTTGAGGTCGTGCCTTGCTTGGTTCGAACGTGGTGTATTTTTCCTTGTTGCTAATCACATCCGATAGGTATAATCTCCAATAATTATTTCGATCATCCTAAAATTCATTTATCATTTTTCTTATGTTTCTTATATTGGTTATGACCTGGGAAAAATATCTACATGGTTTTTGGATCGCTCGTTGGATCGTGGTAAATTTATTGGTGTCGAAAGCTTGAACCGTATAACGTAAAATCACAACGCTTCATCCTTTCATTCTAAAATATTCCTGGTATTTTTCTAGCACTCTACACATCTTATATAACGTGTAAAAAATGATAGATTCGAACCATGCATCATATATTGATCGTTTGATAATTTATGTGGTACGAAACCCTAAATACGTAAATACACTATATAAAATCCATGCGATTTTTCTGAGTCTTATTTATATTTTTCGTGGGTTCTATATACATCATATAACATCTCAAAAATGGTTGTTCGAATTGTTGAAGCTTAAAATCTTTTTTTTCGAATTAAGTAGATTATCGGATTAAATGGAAAATAATGGAAACATATGAAAAACCCTAAAAACTATTCGAATTAGGGTTTAGATAATTAGATCTGGACTTTTAATGAGTTTTAATAATGGTGTAATGATTACATGATGATTTGGATAATTAGGGTTTGATTTTGTTAATAAAAAGTTCTTACCGATTTAAAAAAAAATAGTTAAGGGTGTGTTTTGTAATTATTCAAACTATTGGGATATTTTTGTAAGGTGGTAAAGATCTGGGGAAAAATGTATAAAATATGCTAGAGGGGTATTTTGTGTTAATTTGGTAATTAGAAGGTTTAATTGGTAAATATGTAATTATATCCATTCGATTTGTAATTAATCAAAACAAGGGGACTAAAAATGTAAATTCTGGAAAATCAAGGTGGTTTCGAATAATTAATTATAATAAGGGTGTAATGTGTAATTTTGGGGATCTATTGGCCTAATGTGTAATTATTAATAATTAAGGATTGAAAATGTAAATTAAAGGGTTTAATTTGTAAACTTAGTAACTTAAGGGACTTGTTGTGTAATTCATATAAAATTAAGGGTGAGATCGTACTATATATTAAATTAAGGGTATTTGGTGTAAAATTGGAAAACTAAAGGTTTGATATGTAATTATAAATGTCATAAGGCTTAAAATGTAATTTATGTAATTAAAAGGGTATAAATTGTAATTCGTAAAATCTGAAGGGCTAATTGTGTAATTCTGGATAACTTAAGAATTAAAATGAACTACTTATGATATTTTCATTTTAAACCTTCATCCTTGGTATAATTACATTTAAAACCCTAAAATATGGGAAGTTGTTATAATTAACCCTAGACTTTTATAACTTGCTAAAATGTACCCTATCTCCAAAATATTATTAAATAATGATTTAATCTAAATTATAATGCTTTAATCTTTCTAATTATGGAAACCTTCTAAATAAGGAAACTTTCTAAAAATGGAAACTTACTAAATTTGGAAACCTGCTAAAAATGGAAAGTTACTTAAAATGGAAAGGCAGTTAAAACCTATTGTAATTCTCTTCTACTCCTTTAGGTGTGAAGAAGGAGAGGTCCTGATCTATTCTTGTATTTGCTATCTTTTGTCTTTGTTTGCTTTGCAATAAGGTACAGATATTCTGCCCTTCTTGTTAAGGTGCCTTCGTTTCTTTTGATTTGATTCATATTAGGGTTTTCCTAAGCCATTGCTATGCTCCCTACACTTTGATTTGTTCATTTGATTCATTTTGACCTTGAACCATTGGCTTTGAACCTTTGATTTGAACCTTTGATATTTGGACTTTGATATTGATTTGATGACTTAGACTATTTGAACCTTTGTAATGATTTGGACCTTTGACCCTTCAGTTTGATACCCGAGCCAAAATTTGTTTCCTAGCCATGAAGGTAACATGGCCATGTCATTGATGCACCAATGGCATGACTTTCGTGTGTATTTGAGTGATGTTACACACCGTCCCCATTTGCTACTACATGCGCGCTTTATTAGTTATATTGGCCAGGATTATTTGTTTGGGGGGCGTATGGATGCATCCTAGATTTGATTTGTTTCGAGGGATATATCATGATTATTATTTGATTTGATTTGGTGATTGATGCTGTGTGTAATACACGTCCTTCACATATATTTGAGAGGACTCCCCTCTATGGTTACTATTTGATTTGTTTGGGCTCGTGGTGGATTTCTGACCTACACTTTTCATTTCTTACCTTGTATCCTTTGCTTATACCTTATGCTATCCCAATGCACCCTATTATATCATGTTCGTTTCATTTGCTTTCGTTTCCGTTTATTATATATCTGTTCACTGGGCTTTTTAAGCTCAGCCGCATTTCCTTTTCCTGCGGCAGGTATCTAAGCTAGGAGCTGGGATTTGCTATGGGATGAGAGTAGAGCTTAGTTGGAGTTTACCTTAGTTATCACCCTTATTTTTCATGACATTTGTTTAGACTTGGTTTCGTTTCATTATTGGTTTTTCCTTCGAATTATTTATCATCATTTGGAACTTATGTATTTGGCTTAAGCCGTGTTGGCTTGACTTCTTTAATGCATTTGTTTAAGACTTCCGCTGTGTATTATGTATGTATGCTTTGATTTTTCACCATAATGTGATGCTTCTACCCTTGTCGGGTTGGGGTGTTACAATTATGGTATCAGAGCCCAGGCTGCGACCTGTAGTACATAAGCCATGGCCTGTGAATCATATGGACCCTAGGATTTGACCCGTAGGACTTAAGCTTTGACTGGTGAGGATTTGGGTAGACATAAGTTTATGTTTCATCTTTCCTTTCGTGCCTATTCTTCCCTATATTTTGTTAATCGTTTTAATGATCGTTCAGATGGTGAATACGCGCAATAACGAATACCGAAATGGAGAGGATGGCCCTGATTTCGAGGCCATGATATCCGCTTAGTTGGCTACTATTCTTCCTAAGTTGGTGACCCAAATCACCAATGACATCAAAAATGGTGCGAGTTCATCAGGTGGTGGTGATGGCGGTGCTCCACCTACTGCTCCACCTACTGCTCCACCTGCTGGTATTCATGTTTGGATCGAAAGGTTCAATAAGCTCAAGCCTCTATCTTTCAGGTCTGCTGCCACTCCCACTGAGGCAGAGGACTGGATCACTCATGTTGAGAAGTTGTTTAGGGTTTTGGGTTGCGCGGACGAATTCAAGACGCGCTTTGCTACGTTTAAACTAGAGGGTGATGCACTAAGTTGGTGGACAGCGTATGTTCAGTCACAGGAAGGGGATTTCGCTGATACTTGTTCTTGGGAGGATTTTTGTGGCCTATTCTATAAGCAGTATATTCCGGTGGCTGAGCAGCAGAGGTACGAACGTGAGTATGGGACTATTCGTCAGTTGGATCGAGAGTCGTCGGGGGAATTAATGCAGAGGTTCATGAGGCTGGCTAATTTTGTTGGACCCGATGTTACGGGTAATGCTTTTCGTCAGGCTAAACACTTTAAATGGGCATTGAAGAAGTGGGTGTTGGAGCGTATTGTGAACACCGAGTATGAGGATGTTGCTGCAGTTGCGAACGATGCCCGCAACATTGAGATGTTGCATGCTGATGGGGGTTCGAATAACAGAGACAGGGATGGAAATCGGGTGAACTACAGGGGACAGGGTCATCAGGGCCAGAGTCAGGATTATAGGGGTCGTCAGGACCAGGGATATGATCAGAGGGGTCGTCAGGACCAGGGATATGATCAGAGGGGTCGTCAGGACTGGGACTCTTATCAGAGGCGTCAGGATTTCAGGAGCCATGATTAGCGGGGTTCTGGTAGGAGTGGGAATAGCAACCCACATCAGTTTCGTGATCAGCAGTCTCGGGGTTCTCAGCCGAGTCATTGATGTGTGCGTGTATTGCTCTAATTCTTTTATATCCACGATGTGTCGTTGTGGTTTAGCAGTATTAATGCCTACTCAAGTTTTAAATTTATATTTAGCCGACTTATCAAAAAAACACACACTTTAACGAGCAGTGTACCCAGTCAGTATGAATATAATGGTAAGTAGAGTGTCGATCACTAAGAGTGGAATGTATTATCTAGTTTTTCTAATCAGTATTTTAATATCCTAGCTTAGCTATACAACCTAATCTAACGCAAGGGGGGGTTCAGCCTGAGAGACTGGCACGGTTTGGTTATGATTAAATATAAACTAAACTAATGAGCACGAATCAGCGATTAGCACACACGTACATAGATAGATACTTGAGACAATAAGAAGACCTGTCCTGATAATTAAGTAGCTTGTCACTTGTTTTATTGCTAGTTTTATATGAAGTGTATATAATTAACCCTTTCTCGTTGGCTCTAATCTTATCGGCGAGTAAACCCTTAATGATTACTTATGTCTATCCTATTTATTTAGCGTCTCTTAAATAGGCGAGGAAGGGGCATGGCGACCCAAGCAATGCTCAGCTAGACACAGAGGTTATCAATGCACTAATAAAAGTCACCAAAGACATCAACATATAAACTTTAATTAATGGGAAAGCAATTTTAAGGGGTGCCCATGGTTTTCCGTAGTCACATGGAATCGGCCCATCAATCCTGATGAATTAAAGTGTACTAATACAACAAAACAAAACTACTTAATGAATTGAATACATGCAGGACCTTCTTACAGCTCTTGTATCTTCGTTCAAGGTATGTCTTGTGCTGCTAATACGTCTGAATTCGGCTTAGGGTTTCTTCTGTCTTCGAAGGGTTAGTGTGTGCAAAGTCTCGAAATTCGTCTGGCCTTGGGGTATTTATAGTTTCTGTCTGAGGGTTAGATGCGGCGCATAGGATAAGTAGATGCGGCGCATTGACTTAACTTCGCGTGGGGTCCAAAATTAATATATTCAGGAATATTCGTACACCGCCAGAAGATGCGGCGTAACTCCATTTCTCTATGCGGCGCATGTCCTTTGCCGTCTTGGATTGTAACTTGTGAAATCTTGATAGTGATGCGCCGTATGTATGAAGTATGATGCGGCGTATCTGGAGCAGAATGATCTTGATCTTGTACATTTCAGTAGACTCTTAACATCTTGCTTGTTTTGCTCCATAATTAGTCCAAAATCGCCAAGTTTTACATAATACTTGTTTTTACCTGAGAATTACAAAAGTAAACATCAACGTATCAATTCTCATATATAATATAATAAAACAAGTCAAATAAATAGGATAAATGATGATAATAAAATGTACTTATTTGAGTTCATCAAATATCCCCCCACTTGAACTTTACTTGTCCCCAAGTAAACCTTAGAATTAATCTTATGAAAATGTATCCTAAAAGATATTAGGATTTATTTTTATATTTAAGTATGTATTCGTTTTTGTCATAATTGCACAACCAAACACTTAACGAATTAGAAATAAAATAAAATATTTTGATAAAAGCAAATCTAATAGTTTAACTGTCCAGTCGTGACGAATATTCTATCATAAGCTTTGCAAGTATACGCATCTCCTCCACTAAAGCTAAGGAATAACAAGTCTAAAGCGGTAAAAAGGGTTTGTTAGTTAAGGGTTAATCATCCTTTTTAATCTCTATCGATCTCAAATTCCAGAAAAGGCAACAAAATCACAAATACATGATCGAATCCACGAACACGATACTTGCAATTGCTCAAATCCTTAACTCGAATAGGGTAAAGATAGGACCAAGTAATCTTCACCAATAATATTATATCAAAAAGGGCGACAAAATCATAAATACATAGCCGAATCCACGACTACGATACTTAAGATTGCTCAAATCCCTAATCTCAATAAATCAAAGGTTTGGATAAGGAATGATATAGGGTATGGATAATATTTGGGATACAAATTGGTGTAAAATGAAAAATAAACAAAACAGATAAATTAAAATCCTAAGTGTGGTTAATCACTACCTCAACCATCCCATGAATAAGACTCATATCATTTAATAACTCACGCTTTAACACTTGAAACACACACTTTAGGTAGACACGAATTATACTCAACAAGATCTCAATCAAAGAATAAACCTTAGTTGGCGTTCCCATAACGGCCAACTCCCATTCAATCCATAAATATAATATACAACAAATAGTGGTGATATCGCCCACTTAATACAAAACTTTACATAAGTTGGTTAAACAAACATCAACTCTTTCTTCTTTTTTTTTTTTTTTTTTTTTTTTTTTTTTTTTTTTTTTTTAAATACAATGTGTAAAATTTCACAACTTTTCTATCACTATTTTTCCGGATAATTTTTCCATACTCTTCATTCTTTCAGAAATAACTGTAATAGTGAAAGTAGTAAACACACGAAAAATAAACTCAAAGATATACAATATTTACTTTCATACCAATTGCATTGTGCAATTTCCTAACTCAACCAAAGATAATGAATTACGCACGCGAACACAGGTAATGTAAGGAAACACACTTTGCCTAAAGCAATTAACCAACCACGGATTTTAATCTACAGGGTAGGCTAAGGTGTAAGGGTGTAACGAAACATTATAACAAAGGTGTAAGAAACGAAAGGAATGGCTCTGAGTATTTTTCTAGGGGTATCTTACTCTAAAAGTGAGAGTAACAAAGGGTTTATACGGGGATTAACTAACCAGTGTAGTTAGTTAATATCACATAACATATGAAGGCCATTTGGGTGTAATCCTAGAAATTTACCAATTTAGACAAGTCATTCCAATTATATATATAATACTTATTATGGTGGTCTCGAATAGTATACAAGCCAAGTTCTAAAGTTTACAAGTCACCGACACACTCATAGATTTGTGAATTTTGAAAAGTTCACAATTTTTGAAAATAAGGTTATGTGTGCAGCTATGTAATTTAGACTTTAAACAAAAACATGCTAAAAATTTTAAATTTTGATATATTAAGCGCATTTTAAGCATATTTTGAAAAAGTTTAGGACAAGTAAGTGTTCTAATTCTCCAATCCCCCCACTTAAGTTAAACAACGTCCTCGTTGTTTGTGTCAAAGGTAAAAAAATGGAAAATAAAAGAATTAGAACAGAAAAACTCCCCTGAGATTTGCTCGGTATGATCCTCCATTATTCGTAAAATGATGTATCCACAGAAAATGCAGGAATCTATAATACCATTCAGACTTTAACACACCTGAGTTAAGAAGGTTCAAACTTGCATAATACATTAGTAGTTAGTAAAAATAAAACTTAAAAAATTAAAATGAAAATCATCAGGTCAGTCGATACGCCGTATCTTATGGAAGAAGATACGCCGTATCGAGCCTGGAATAAATACGAATCAGAATAGAAGATGCGTCGCATCCTTAACCAGGGATGCGCCGCATTAAAATACTGACAGAAAGTTTTAAAGTCAAAAATAAAAATGCAGAAAATAAAATAAGATATGACCAGTGCAGGCGATGCGTCGCATCTTATGATGGAGATGCGCCGTATCTTCTGCTGGTCTGACAGACTCGACACATAACAGAATATAAAAAATTTCTTCCGGTTGTCTCCCGGTCAACACTTGTCTTTATTCCAGAGTCTTCAAGTTAGACTCACATTCAGCTCCTTATTTTGATCTATTGATCCCCACATGTCCGTGCACGATGTAGTTGCGAATTACTTCATCACGAACATATTCCGGCCCCAATTCAAGTACAACTTTGTAGAATCCTTTCATCTTTTGGTACGGATATTCGATCCCTTTCTCAGCGTCATTTTCATCTACAAAAAGAAATGGTGTAAATTTGTAACAAAATTTGTTAGGGGCATGTTTAAACCTTGGGTGAGCACGAGGCATCATGTAAGTGATAACGTTGCTTCCACTTTTAAAGGTGATCTTTCCTTCAAATCTTTTAGCATTAATTTCGACCTCCTTACAAAATGGTTTCCCAACGATCACATCACCCATCTCAACATCACGATAAGCATCCATGTTTTCCACCACGGTGAAATCTGTAACAATAGTTAAATTCCCAACAAAAATAGGTACATTCATGAACATTCCAACTACGTTTTTCCCTCTATACTCAATTTTCTTTTTCATTATAGAATTGTAGAAATCTTTTGACATAACATTAATTGGTAAAATAGGGAAAAAGTTGGCACTAACTTGTTTAAATCCTATCATGCAAGGAAATTGTAAATTATAAGCACAATCTACATGGATCTTTCTACCGTAATCACAAAAACTAGGATATCCTTCAAATTCATCATAATTCTTAGTGTTGATCATATTAATTCTAGGTATATCCATAATTTCTCCTTCTTCAATTTCGGGTTCTAAATCCTCCATAAATTGATCATTGATTCCTAATGGTAAATTAAGATCATTTAATTCAATGTAGTCTCCACTATAGGTCTCAAGTGATTCATCATTTACCAAGGTTTCTCCCATAAACCTAGCTTCAAGATCGAGGTCCATACGTTCTCTTAATTCTAGCACATAGACGCCTCTAATTATGCTTTTAGCAGGATTTTGGCACTTATAGACTAGTTTATTATTCCCTACCTTTAATGAGATTTTCCTTTTAAACACATCAATCTTAGCATGGGCAGTAGACAAGAAAGGTCTTCCAAGGATTAAAGGAATCTTAACATCCTCGGGCATATCTAATATAACAAAGTCTACGGGGAAAACAAACTTCTCAATCTTAACTAGCACATTTTTAGCAATCCCTTCAGGTTGTTTTACTGTTTTATCAGCCAATTCAATAAGCAACTTAGTTGGTGCTAATTTTCCTAGTCCTAGGGTAGTGAATGTCTTAAGAGGCATAACACTAACGCTAGCTCCTAAGTCAGCTAACACATTATTGAAAGATATATCATTAATTGAACAAGGTAAAGTAAAACTTCCTGGGTCCTTTTCTTTATGAGGCAAGGCATGTAAGTCGGTTGCAGAGCTCTCTTCTTTCATTGTAGCCTTGATCTCCTCTTCAATCTTTGTCTTCTCTTTGAGTAACCTCCTTAAACTGATTGAAGAATTAAAGAAAAATTCGGGCTTTGCAGCATCATTACCATTCATCAATCTTCTAGGAAAAGGTATGTTAGGCGTGACTTCTTCAGTGGTGCTTATGGCCTTGACATGATCTCTTGGGTTGGTTTCAGTTGAGCTTGGTAAACTTCTGTATCCCCTTTCTTGAAGAACTTTGCTCATTTGTCCAATTTGTTGTTCCAATGCCTTGATCAAAGCTCCTTGATTTCTTGTTATAGTATCCGTTGAAGCTCGGATTTCTTTGATCATAGCAGTGTTTTCTTCATGTCTTTTAGCAGCATTGGCCATAATTTGCTTTAAAGTGTCATCCAAAGTCTGCCTCCTCTCTTGATAATTGGATTAAAGTTGTTCTTTTGATAGTATCCCGGAGTAGCTTCCCTAAATCTTCCTGAAGGTCGGAATGGTTGTCCAAATTGTGTGTAGTATGCTTCTTCAAAAGTCTCACTTTCATTCTTATTAGGGCAATCTTTAGTGTAGTGAGGTCCTTCGCATTTTTCACATCCAACTTGGGCAGCATAAACTTTCTCATCACGCTTCTTCATCTCTCTACTAATTTTATCCAATTGAGCTTGAATTGCAGCAAACCCGTCAAAATTAGTGCTGCTCTTAGATCTAGTAGAGGTTCCATCGTGCCATTTTTTGAGAATGATCAGCAGCTTCTTGGATAGCTTTCCTAGCATTGGTTGCACTCATTTGAGGCACAGCTCCCTTAGCATCCAAGATTTGTCTAGTAGGCACGTCCAATCCTTGATAGAATAATATTATCTCCTGCATTGGACTTAGATAATGTTGAGGGCATTTCATCAACAAGTCTTTAAATCGTTCCCAAGCTTGATAAAGAGTTTCATCAGACTCTTGCTTGAAACTGTTGATAGCCTCCATCTTTTTAGCAGTTTTAGCAGGTGGACAATATCTTTTCAGGAATTTGCTCTTCAAATCTTCCCATGTTGTGATTGAACTAGCAGGTTCATTCCTTAGCCACTTATTAGCAGCTCCTTTAAGCGAAATTGGAAAGATCCTTAGCATAAGTTGATCGTCAGTGACTCCTTCTGTAGTAAACAAATCTGCAATCTTGAGGACCTTTTCAACATGTTCATTAGCATCTTCATGTTCTGTTCCACTGAAAGCATTTTCTCTTAGCTCCTTGAGAAACTGACCCTTCAATTCAAACTTTGACATATCATCAAACTTTGGTCTAGCAACTCCTGAACTGTAATCAGCACGGGTATTGTTCATGTACTCCTCCATAGTAGTGTTTTCCGTCATTGTTTCTGCTTCTTCTTCCTCTTTCTCTTCAGAAAAGTAATCAAGCTCGAACGAACTTGAAATTTCAAAGCTTTTTGTGTTGAAAAGCCTTTTTAGCGAATGCAAGGCTCGTTCAGGATCTTCGAAAGGTGTAATTACGTTCTTAGTTGAACTCCTGGTCATGCACTTCCTGAAACAATCACAAAAGCATCAGTAGGGTATGTTCAAGAAAGAAATATATCAGAAAATTAACAACGAAAACGGAATACAAAAAATAAAAGTTACTGATCTCTGCAAGCGATGCGCCGTATCCAAAAAGTTGGATACGCCGTATCTTATAATCGTTAAAATTTAATCAGACTTTTATTCAGAAAGCATATACGCCGCTTAGAATTTAGAATGCGCCGTATCAGTTTTAATTGTCAAAAATCGATTATATTTATTAAAATTAAATGCGTCGTATTAACAAAAGCTAATGCGCCGTATTTTCGTTACGTTTCCAAATACAAGATTTTTGATTCAGAAGATGCGCCGTATCGATAAAAATCGATGTGTCGTATCTGTTTAATAATTCGAAAGACTGTTTTTAATTTAAATCGAAAATACGCCGTATCTGTTAAAACAGATGCGTCGTATGGCGTTATCGCTTAGAAAAATTTCTTATTAAAAACAGAATACGCCGTATCTTGGGGAAAGATGCGTCGTATCAAATTTATTAAACGCGTCGTATTTTATAAAAATTAAACGCAATACGCCGTATCTATGAAAATAGATGCGCCGTATCGTTTGTATCAGCTCAGTACAACGATAGCAGAATACAGAAAAATAGAAAAAAAAAACAAAAAATTAAAAACAAACAAAAAGAAACAAAAATTAAAGAAAATAAAAACACACAAAAACAGAAAATATGCAAATAATACAATGAATGCAATTTATCTAATATATAACAGGGTTAGCGGTTAGAATTAAAACGAAAAACCTAATTAAAATACTAATCAAATTAACAGATAATAACAATTCACTCCCCGGCAACGGCGCCAAAAACTTGATGTGTGCGTGTATTACTCAAGTTTTAAATTTATATTTAGCCGACTTATCAATAAAACACACACTTTAACGAGCAGTGTACCCGGTCAGTATGAATATAATGGTAAGTAGAGTGTCGATCACTAAGAGTGGAACGTATTATCTAGTTATTCTAATCAGTATTTTAATATCTTAAGTTAGCTATACAACCTAATCTAACGCAAGGGGGGGTTCAGCCTGAGAGACTGGCACGGTTTGGTTATGATTAAATATAAACTAAACTAATGAGCACGAATCAGCGATTAGCACACACGTACACAGATAGATACTTGAGACAATAAGAAGACCTGTCCTGATAATTAAGTAGCTTTGTCACTTGTTTTATTGCTAGTTTTATATGAAGTGTCTATAATTAACCCTTTCTCGTTGGCTCTAATCTTATCGGCGAGTAAACCCTTAATGATTACTTATGTCTATCCTATTTATTTAGCGTCTCTTAAATAGGCGAGGAAGGGGCATGGCAACCCAAGCAATGCTCAGCTAGACACAGAGGTTATCAATGCACTAATAAAAGTCACCAAAGACATCAACATATAAACTTTAATTAATGGGAAAGCAATTTTAAGGGGTGCCCATGGTTTTCCGTAGTCACATGGAATCGGCCCATCAATCCTGATGAATTAAAGTGTACTAATACAATAAAACAAAACTACTTAATGAATTGAATACATGCAGGACCTTCTTACAGCTCTTGTATCTTCATTCAAGGTATGTCTTGTGCTGCTAATACGTCTGAATTCGGCTTAGGGTTTCTTCTGTCTTCGAAGGCTTAGTGTGTGCAAGGTCTCGAAATTCGTCTGGCCTTGGGGTATTTATAGTTTCTGTCTGAGGGTTACATGCGGCGCATAGGATAAGTAGATGCGGCGCATTGACTTAACTTCGCGTGGGGTCCAAGATTAATATATTCAGGAATATTCGTACACCGCCAGAAGATGCGGCGTAACTCTATTTCTCTATGCGGCGCATGTCCTTTGTCGTCTTGGATTGTAACTTGTGAAATCTTGATAGTGATGCGCCGTATGTACGAAGATATGATGCGGCGTATCTGGAGCAGAATGATCTTGATCTTGTACATTTCAGTAGACTCTTAACATCTTGCTTGTTTTGCTCCATAATTAGTCCAAAATCGCCAAGTTTCACATAATACTTGTTTTTACCTGAGAATTACAAAAGTAAACATCAACGTATCAATTCTCATATATAATATAATAAAAAAAGTCAAATAAATAGGATAAATGATGATAATAAAATGTGCTTATTTGAGTTCATCAGTCATCAGTCGGGTTCTTCAGGTCAGAAAAGGCCTGTTGAGGCTTTACTCCTCCTCCTCTTTGTTCCACTTGTGGAAAGCCTCATCCGGGGGTTTGTCACAAGGCCACTGGTGGTTGTTTCACGTGCGGGTCTCTTTCTCATAAGGTGAAGGACTGTCCTCGGGGGAGGCATATTACACCGGCTAGGCCAGCTCCCATTACGGGTCGGGTTTATACTACTACTCGTGATAAGGCGGCGAGCACATCAGGTACCATTACGGGTTTTCTTTACATTGGTGATCATGCTGTATTTGTATTATTTGATACTGGTGCCACACATTCCATAATATCTACTTCATTTGCTAAGAAACTTAATGTAACCCCAACACCATTAATTAACCTTATATCCATCTCTACACCCATGAAAACCCAAGTAATCATTGATCATGAATTTGTGAACTGTCCCATACGTTTTGATGATTGTGTTCGTCCCGCAAATTTGCTTCCCATTGATATGATTGATTTTGACGTGATCTTGGGCATGGATTGGTTGGCTACTCATAAGGCTACCATCGACTGTCATGCCAAGAATGTGATCTTTGGCAATATTCATCATCCTGACTTTGTTTATCATGGTTCGTAACCTCTTAAGTCAGTTAAGATCATCTCGGCTATGAAGGCTAGAACTTTGATTTCGCATGGTTGCCTTGGTTTTCTGGCATCCATTAAAGATACCTCTTTGGATACTCCGAGCATTGATAGCCTCCCTATTGTGCGTGATTTTGCCGATGTGTTTCCCGATGAGCTTCCTGGCATTCCTCCTGCTAGGGAAGTCGAGTTTGGCATTGATCTTATTCCAGGTGCCGAACCTATCTCCAAAGCTCCTTATCGTATGGCGCCCATTGAATTAAAAGAGTTGAAAGAGCAGTTACAGGAACTATTGGAGAATGGTTTTATTCGACCTAGTGTTTCTCCATGGGGTGTGCCTGTTTTGGTCGTAAAGAAGAAGGATGGAAGCATGCGTCTCTGTATTGATTATCGTGAGCTTAACCGCATCACGATACGTAATCGTTATCCTCTTCCGCGCATTGATGATTTGTTTGACCAGTTGCAAGGGGCGAATCATTTTTCGAAAATTGATTTGAGGTCAGGTTATCACCAGCTTCGGGTGAGGGAGCAGGATGTTCCCAAAACCGCTTTTCGTACTCGTTATGGTCACTATGAATTTCTGGTTATGCCTTTCGGTTTGACCAACGCTCCTGCTGTTTTTATGGACCTTATGAACGAGTATTCCGCGAGTATCTCGATAAGTTCGTTATTGTTTTCATTGACGACATCCTTGTTTATTCGAAATCTGAAGAGGAGCATGAGCTGCATCTTCGGATTGTTTTGGAGATTCTTAGGCAGTAGAAATTGTATGCCAAATTTTCTAAGTGCGAATTCTGGTTGAGCCAAGTTGCTTTCCTTGGTCACATTGTATCTGCTGATGGTATCACCATGGATCCATCAAAGGTTGAGGCTATCACCAAGTGGCCGAGACCTACCACTGTGACCGAAGTGAGGAGTTTTCTGGGTCTTGCTGGCTATTATAGACGGTTTGTTGAGGGATTCTCGCGTTTGGCTTTGCCATTAACGCAACTGATGAGGAAAGGGGAGAAGTTTGTTTGGACTGAGGAACGGGAGAATAGTTTTGAGGAACTGAAGAAGCGTTTGGTATCCGCGCCTATTTTGACTCTTCCATCTGGTTCGGGTGGTTATCAGATCTATAGCGACGCGTCAAAGAAGGGTTTGGGTTGCGTCCTTATGCAGCATGGAAAAGTTATTGCCTATGCTTCGAGGCAATTGAAACCTTATGAGGAGAACTATCCGACTCATGATTTAGAGTTGGTTGCTGTTGTTTTCGCATTAAAAATCTGGGGCATTATTTATATGGTGAGTCGTGTGATATCTTCACTGACCACAAAAGCCTCAAGTATATCTTCACTCAGAAAGAGCTTAATATGAGGCAGAGATGGTGGTTAGTACTTCTGAAGGATTACGACACTAACATTCAGTATCATCCGGGTAAAGCCAATGTAGTGGCTGATGCTCTTAGTCGGAAGTCCGGCATGATAGCGAGTCTTAATTTTGAGCCTCGGATTCTTAATGACTTGGAAATTCTTGATGTTGAGTTTTGTATTCGGGGTTGTGACGGATATTGGGCTAGCCTTAAGGTTGAGTCCAATCTCATCCTACGGATTAAGGAAGCTCAGAAGGAGGATGGCGAACTTTGGTCTGTGGTTCAGAATGTTGAGGAGGGTAAGCAGACAGAGTTCACTGTAGATGATTTTGGTGTGGTATGGTTTGAAGATCGGCTTTGTGTTCCTAATGATTCCGAGCTTCGCGAGGCTATTCTATCGGAGGCTCATAGTTCCCCGTTCACTATTCATCCTGGTTCCACCAAGATGTACCGGGACCTTAAGCAACATTTCTGGTGGAGTGGTATGAAGCATGATGTGGCTTCTTTCGTGTCTAAGTGTATGACTTGTCAGCAAGTCAAGATCGAGCATCAGAGGGCTAGTGGTTTGTTGCAGCCGTTAGAGATTCCGACATGGAAGTGGGAGGAGATTTCTATGGATTTCGTATCGGGGTTGCCTTTGACTCGTAGAAGACATGATGCGATCTGGGTAGTCGTTGATCGGCTAACTAAATCTGCTCATTTTTACCGATCCGTATGTCCTATGGTATTAGTAAATTGGCGGAGATCTTCCAGCAGGAGATCGTTAGACTTCATGGTATGCCGTCAGCTATTGTCTCAGATAGAGATCCACGGTTTACTTCTCGTTTTTGGAAAGGGTTGCATAATGCTTGGGGTGCACGTCTTAAGTTTAGCACGGCTTTTCATCCGCAGACAGATGGTCAGTCAGAAAGGACCATCCAGACTTTGGAGGACATGTTGAGGGCGTGTGCTTTAGAGTGGACTGGGAGTTGGGACGAGTATTTATGTTTAGTGGAGTTTGCGTATAACAACAGTTGGCACGCGAGTATTCGTATGGCTCCTTTTGAGATGTTGTATGGTAGGAAGTGCAGAGCTCCGGTTTGTTGGAACGAGGTAGGTGAGCGTATTATTGAGGGTCCCGAGTTGGTTCAGATCACTAATGAGAAGGTGGACGTTGCTAGGGAGAAATTGAAGGAGGCTCGTGCTCGTCAGAAGAGTTATGCTGATAAGCATCGTCGAGATTTGGAGTTTCGTGTTGGTGATCGTGTGTTCCTTAAAGTTTCGCTGTTTCGTGGGGTTAAACGTTTTGGGATCAAGGGCAAGCTTAGTCCTCGATTCATCGGACCTTTTGAAATTCTCGATCGTATTGGAGAGGTTTCCTACCGTTTGGCTCTTCCGCCTCAGTTATCGCATGTTCATAATGTTTTCCATGTATCTCTTCTGAGGGGATATAATTATCATCCTTTGCATGTGGTATCTTACCCACTTGATCAGATTCAGCCGGACATGTCTTTGTTCGAAGAGCCGGAGGCTATTTTGGACCGGCAAGAGCGGGTCATGAGAAGTAAAGTCATTCCATTCGTAAATGGTTCTTTGGAAGAATCACCCAGAGCGCAGGCTACCTGGGAAACTGAGGAATCGATACGAGCTAGTTATCCTCATTTTGTATTCTGATCTGGTATGTCTTCGTTTTGCTTTCCGTTTCATCTCATTTCTACTTCTTTGCAAATTTCGGGGAGAAATTTTTCTTTTAGAGGGGAAGAAGTTGTAATACCCAAAAATGTTAAAACATGTAAAAGACCAAAATGCCCCTACGATCTAAAACTTTGAATAATAAGTTTATAAAATACCAAACGAATTCTAAACTTCGGGAGATGATTAAGATATGAAGTAATATTTATTCCACAACCACATTTGACATTTCGTGAAGTACCAAAAATTATTTGTATCACATTACATACCGAAAATTATAATATGTATATTATTTCTATTATTAAACTTTTAAATAAAACTAAAACACATTTAAATACAAGTAAATTATGGAAACTATACTAATTGATTAGGTCATTGATTTAGCCATGTTTTCCAGCCCATATCCCCCCCCCCTTTCTCGGTTCTATCCATTTAATAATAACAAACTTATCACAAAACCCTAAAACATTACCGAGTGAAATCAAAAACACACAAAAATCCACCTCTTTCTCATCCGAATTTCTGGAAGCCTAGGACCATTTTTTGGTGTTGATCATCATTCAAAGAAGCTAAGAAAAATAAGTTTGAGGTCGTGCTTTGCTTGGTTCGAACGTGGTGTATTTTTCCTTGTCGCTAATCACATCCGATAGGTATAATCTCCAATAATTATTTCGATCATCCTAAAATTCTTTATCATTTTTCTTATTTTTCCTTATATTGGTTATGACCTGGGAAAAATATCTACAAGGTTTTTGGATCGCTCGTTGGATCGTGGTAAATTTATTGGTGTCGAAAGCTTGAACCGTATAACCTAAAATCACAAAGCTTCATCCTTTCATTCTAAAATATTCTTGGTATTTTTCTAGCACTCTACACATCTTATATAACGTGTAAAAAATGATAGATTCAAACCATGCATCATATATTGATCGTTTGATAATTTATGTGGTACGAAACCCTAAATACGTAAATACACTATATAAAATCCATGCGATTTTTCTGAGTCTTATTTATATTTTTCTGGGTTCTATATACATCATATAACATCAAAAATGGTTGTTCGAAATTTTGAAGCTTAAAATCTTTTTTTCGAATTAAGTAGATTATCGGATTAAATGGAAAATAATGGAAACATATGAAAAACCCTAAAAACTATTCGAATTAGGGTTTAGATAATTAGATCTGGACTTTTAATGAGTTTTAATAATGGTGTAATGATTACATGATGATTTGGATAATTAGGGTTTGATTTTGTTAATAAAAAGTTCTTACCGATTTAAAATAAAATAGTTAAGGGTGTGTTTTGTAATTATTCAAACTATTGGGATATTTTTGTAAGGTGGTAAAGATCTGGGGAAAAATGTATAAAATATGCTAGAGGGGTATTTTGTGTTAATTTGGTAATTAGAAGGTTTAATTGGTAAATATGTAATTATATCCATTCGATTTGTAATTAATCAAAACAAGGGGACTAAAAATGTAAATTCTGGAAAATCAAGGTGGTTTCGAATAATTAATTATAATAAGGGTGTAATGTGTAATTTTGGGGATCTATTGGCCTAATGTGTAATTATTAATAATTAAGGATTGAAAATGTAAATTAAAGGGTTTAATTTGTAAACTTAGTAACTTAAGGGACTTGTTGTGTAATTCATAAAAAATTAAGGGTGAGATCGTACTATATATTAAATTAAGGGTATTTGGTGTAAAATTGGAAAACTAAAGGTTGATGTGTAATTATAAATGTCATAAGGCTTAAAATGTAATTTATGTAATTAAAAGGGTATAAATTGTAATTCGTAAAATCTGAAGGGCTAATTGTGTAATTCTGGATAACTTAAGAATTAAAATGAACTACTTATGATATTTTCATTTTAAACCTTCATCCTTGGTATAATTACATTTAAAACCCTAAAATATGGGAAGTTGTTATAATTAACCCTAGACTTTTATAACTTGCTAAAATGTACCCTATCTCCATAATATTATTAAATAATGATTTAATCTAAATTATAATGCTTTAATCTTTCTAATTATGGAAACCTTCTAAATAAGGAAACTTTCTAAAAATGGAAACTTACTAAATTTGGAAACCTGCTAAAAATGGAAAGTTACTTAAAATGGAAAGGCAGTTAAAACCTATTGTAATTCTCTTCTACTCCTTTAGGTGTGAAGAAGGAGAGGTCCTGATCTATTCCTGTATTTGCTATCTTTTGTCTTTGTTTCTTTGCAATAAGGGTACAGATATTCTGCCCTTCTTGTTAAGGTGCCTTCGTTCTTTTGATTTGATTCGTATTAGGGTTTTCCTAAGCCATTGCTATGCTCCCTACACTTTGATTTGTTCATTTGATTCATTTTGACCTTGAACCTTTGGCTTTGAACCTTTGATTTGAACCTTTGATATTTGGACTTTGATATTGATTTGATGACTTAGACTATTTGAACCTTTGTAATGATTTGGACCTTTGACCCTTCAGTTTGATACCCGAGCCAAAATTCGTTTCCTAGCCATGAAGGTAACATGGCCATGTCATTGATGCACCAATGGCTTGACTTTCGTGTGTATTTGAGTGATGTTACACACCGTCCCATTTGCTACTACATGCGCGCTTTATTATTTATATTGGCCAGGATTATTTGTTTGGGGGGCGTATGGATGCATCCTAGATTTGATTTGTTTCGAGGGATATATCATGATTATTATTTGATTTGATTTGGTGATTGATGTTGTGTGCAATACACGTCCTTCACATATATTTGAGAGGACTCCCCTCTATGGTTACTATTTGATTTGTTTGGGCTCGTGGTGGATTTCTGACCTACACTTTTCATTTCTTACCTTGTATCCTTTGCTTATACCTTATGCTATCCCAATGCACCCTATTATATCATGTTCGTTTCATTTGCTTTCGTTTCCGTTTATTATATATCTGTTCACTGGGCTTTTTAAGCTCAGCCGCATTTCCCTTTTCCTGCGGCAGGTATCTAAGCTAGGAGCTGGGATTTGCTATGGGATTAGAGTAGAGCTTAGTTGGAGTTTACCTTAGTTATCATCCCTTATGTTTCATGACATTTGTTTAGACTTGGTTTCGTTTCATTATTGGTTTTTCCTTCGAATTATTTATCATCATTTGGAACTTATGTATTTGGCTTAAGCCGTGTTGGCTTGACTTCTTTAATGCATTTGTTTAAGACTTCCGCTGTGTATTATGTATGTATGCTTTGATTTTCACCATAATGTGATACTTCTACCCTTGTCGGGTTGGGGTGTTACACTTCTGGGTGAGAACGTGTTGTGAATGTGGAAACGGTTATTAGGGGAAGGTTGTTAGAGTCGTTGATTGGTATTGGTGCTAAGGTCGAGAAACCCGGTGGGGGAGTATCTTCTCTTCCTTGATCTATGCCGGATATATAGTGAAAGTAGTTGGTTGGTTATAAGCTTGGAAATAACGAGAACAATTGTAGCGGTCCCACGGATGGCGCCACTGATTGTACAATAAATTGCACTACCAGGCCTTCGATGAGGATCAAATGATATATGGGGTGTTGAGGTTGCGCCAAGCTTGTTCTTAACCTGAAATAAGAAATACTAAGACACTACGTTAAGTGATTGCCAGGGTTGGACCCTGCGAACCCCTCCGGCGTGCGAGTAAGTATGTGTTATGTTTAAGTAAGTTGTAAAATGGTGAGAGTGAAGTTAACTTACATTGTTCTTGCCCGACTAAGCTATTTATAGGAGAGAAATAGGCCTTAGTGGGCGGTTGCACTTGTTTCGGAGATCATGGGGGCGTCTCATGATTTTGTGGTAACCGCTAGGGCTTTGTAGCCCACGATCTCTATTTTGGCGGGAAGGCCTAAAGGAAGAGGAAACGTGGGTATGATCGAGGTCAAGGTAGTTCTCCGTTGTAGTTCCTTCGAGAGGAATACCCCGGAGGGCTTAGGGCTTCGATTGGCGGATTCCCACATGGTAACCACTTCGTAGACGAATGGTTTTACGCCAATGAAATGTGTTAGGAGATTAACCTGGGCCTCGTAGGGAGGGCTTTCTACAGGCTCGAAGGGGAGTCCTTCGACCCGTTCGGAGGGTACATCATCAGGAATATTTGTTGGCTACTGTGAAAATTCAAAAGGATTCAGAATTTGGAATCGTTCGTTCAAGAGAAATTCAAGAGACAATCCATGCTAACTTCGATGAGCTTACAGACTTGGCTTCTGAGCAAAACAGCTTAGAACCCGAACAAACCGTCTCAACTTCCCAGATCATTCAGCTGCACCCCTATCCATTAACCGCAAAGACCTAGAAGACTTGTTTGTTCCATTGTTTGATGATACTCTAGTTCAAAGTGCTTCAGAGGCTTCCACCAGTTCCGCTGTACCAAACGTCAACATACAAGCACCTGATCCACCAGTAACTACTTCCACGGCAGTTGCTGAAGATGCACCCAAACCAGAAACTTCATCATCAGTTGATCAAAAAGCTTCCACCTCAACATCTACAGCTGAAGATCCCCCCATACCCTCTTCTGAACAACCCACACCAACAGATTATGACGGCAATGCTTTCTTTAATCCATTTGCGCCGGCTCCCACCATTCCTGACATTGCAGAGTCGTCCACACGCAATTTGGAACCGTCTAATCTGCACCAAAATTATCAACATTACCCTTCCACTCACAAATGGACTAAAAGTCACCCCTTGGTAAATGTAATTGGCAACCAGAACAACCAGTTATGACACGTAAACGCCTCCACACAGACGGTGAAACCTGCATTTATGCACTCACCGTTTGTCAATCCGAACCTAAAAATATCAAAGAAGCCCTTACCTACCACAACTGGATCGAGTCTATGCAAGAGGAATTAGATCAG
Organism: Artemisia tridentata subsp. tridentata; assembly: GCA_021014915.2. Taxonomy (NCBI): domain Eukaryota; kingdom Viridiplantae; phylum Streptophyta; class Magnoliopsida; order Asterales; family Asteraceae; genus Artemisia; species Artemisia tridentata. The sequence continues at coordinate 11,507,761 of CP139501.1, read as the reverse complement.
TTCAAGAGGTTGGAAGTTTGGGAATTGGTTGAAAGGCCAGATGGGGTTTAAGTCGTTGGACTGAAGTGGATCTGGAAAAACAAGTTAGATGCAGATGGAACAGTCATCCGTAACAAGTCCCGGTTGGTCGCAAAAGGATTCAGTCAAGAGGAAGGAATAGACTTTGAAGAATCGTTTGCACCAGTAGCAAGGCTAGAGGCAGTTCGAATGTTCCTGGCATATGCGGCTCAAAGAACATCACCGTGTACCTGATGGACGTGAAGACGGCATTTCTGAATGGTCAACTCCGTGAAGAGGTGTACGTCACACAACCAGAGGGCTTCATAGATCCAGAACATCCGAAACATGTATACCGCCTCAAGAAAGCCCTCTACGGCCTTAAACAAGCCCCGAGGGCATGGTACGACAAATTATCTGCATTCTTGCTTGCCAATCACTTTACTAAAGGCTCTGTTGACCCGACTTTGTTTATACAAAAACACGGGGAGGACATTCTCATGGTACAAATATATGTGGATGATATTATTTTTGGTTCTACCCATAAAAAATATTCAAACGCTTTTGCAAAATTAATGAAACAGAACTTTGAGATGTCCATGATGGGTGAAATTAAGTTCTTTCTAGGACTGCAAGTTCATCAATCGCCCCGTGGTATATTCTTAAGTCAGTCTACATATGCTCAGGAAATCCTGAAAAAGCATGGTATGACCAGCTGTGACACCTATAACACCCCTATGTCTTTCTCATCCCCGAAGCTAGATGCTGACATACATTGGACACCCATTGATCCTACCAAATATCGTAGTATGATTGGGTCGATCATGTATCTCACAGCTAGCAGACCGGATGTTGTATTTGCCACGTATCTATGCTCCCGATATCAGTCAAGACCAACTGAGCGGCATTTTTCTGCTGTTAAGAGAATCCTTCGATACATAAAGGGAACCATTCATTTGGGAATCTGGTATCCGAAGGATTCTGGCTTTGAGCTTGTTGCATTTTCGGACGCTGACCATGCAGGGTGTTTAGACACGAGAAAAAGCACATCAGGGGGAGTACAATTTTTGGGTGATAAGCTCGTCTCTTGGCAGTCAAAGAAACAAGATTGTACGTCACTGTCATCTACCGAATCAGAATACGTCACCATGTCAGCATGCTGCGCTCAAGTCATTTGGATGAGATCTCAGCTGATGGACTATGGATACGTCTTAACAAGATTCCCATGTACTGCGACTCCAAGAGTGCCATTGCTATTTCATGCAACACCATCCAACATTCCAAATCAAAGCATATTGCGCTCCGGTATCACTTCATCAAGGAGCATGTGGAAATGGGTACTATTGAGTTATACTTCGTGGGTACCTAACACCAATTGGCGGACTTGTTCACCAAAGCTTTGCCCCATGCAAGATTCATCGAACTAGTTCACCAGATTGGGATGCGATGTTTGACTCCAGAAGATTTGAACAAATTTCTTACTCAAAATTAACTGAATCAAACATCACCACTATCATGTACATAATATATTTAAAAAAAAAAAAAAAAAAAAAAAAAAAAAAAAAAAAAAAAAAAAACCTCTAAGTGTGCAAAAGTGAAACCGAATCAAAATATGTTATCGTCATTTCAAATTTTCATTAATTTCACATCACGAACATATTTTGAGGGGAAGAAATTTTTGCACATTTATCCAAACTCCAATCTTCATCAAGAAAATATTTCTATGATCTCTTGGACTACTTGTCTTAGTTCAAGGAGGATAAATCACATACATCCAAATTGGATCAAGATCTTAACTGTCATAAAAATCAAGGACTGAAAGTGTCAAGTTGCTTAAAGATGTATCAAAAGGACCATGAAGAAAAAAAAAGTCTCTAGTCAAACGAATGAAATTGTCACAATAGGACTTAAGGTGATCTAGTGTGCAAGTTAAAGGACCATAAATGACAAATGGCAAAAATTAACTTAATAAAAGTTATGGTTTAAACCCCAGTCAATCACACAAACACACCGTCACAATTCCTTCTCATTCTAAAAAACAACCCAGCCCGCCAAAATCGCCTAAGTCTCAAGAATTTAAGTTTAATAATTTGATAATTTGTAAGTGTTTTATATTTAATCCAGTAGGCACTATAATCACTCTATTTGTTGCTTCTGTGATTGAATTTTAAGATTTGCGAATTAGGGTTTATCGTAGAATTTGGGCGTTTCTTGTTGGAAGTTATTTGATCTAATTGTGTTTGTGTAAAAGATTCACTATATGTTTATGAAGATATAGCACGTGTTTAATTAGATTCAATAACCCCAGTAGGATTGATTGAATGTTTTAGGGTTTAAGGCAGTCACATTGGTGAGAATGTAAAGAATTGGTGATGTGTTGTGATTGTTTGATTGTTGTTGAATGCTTATTTTTCAATGCTCGATCAAGAGATAAATGGTTAGATACACAGATATACGTAAAAATTTGAATACCATGTTTCTGAGTGTGTAATCGAGTTTCATATCGAGTTTCTTGCTGAATGTGTTTTAAGATGATCGAGTTTGTACATGATGATCGACTTTGTCTCCGAGTTAGGAGACAACAGTCAAACTAGTCGAGTTTCTCCTCTAGTAGAGTTTCTCCTCCAGTCGAGCTTCTCCTCTAGTCGAGCTTCTCCTCTAAGTCGAGTTTCTCCTCTAGTCAAGTTTCTCAACCTAGTCGAGTTTCTCTTGTTAGACTTAAGCTGATCGAGTTTCGATAATCTTCAGATGATCGAGTTTCTATAATAATCAGTTAGTCGAGTTTCTTATGATAATCGAGTTTCTATGATAGTCGAATTTCTATAATAGTCGAGTTTATATGATGATCGAGGTATATGATGATCGAGTCTTATGCTGATTGGGTTCTATGCTAATCGAGTAACTATGTTGATTAAGATTCTATACTGATCAAGTTTCTGAACTAATCAAGTTTCTTAAACTTATCTAGTTTTTATAAATATTATCTCATGTTATCAAGTTTCTAAAACTTCTAAGTTTGTCCCATTTTTTTCAAGTTTAACAAACTTATAAAACTTGTTCCAAACTTAAAATCTTTACAAACTTGAGCATGAAAAATTATTTATAAGAACTGATTTGTTTGGAAAAATGATTGAGTTATCTGTTCTATGTGATGCATCGTATTATGAAGGATAATATCATGAAACCATTATCATTCACTAACACATACATACTGTGTCTATTGTGTATTGTTGTTGGTGTTTGTAATGATCAGGCGAACCATGTCTCGAACCATGTCTCAAGCATCTGTTACCCGAAAACCAATCATTCCAGAAGGGGATGAACGAAAGATCAGCCATTCAAACTCGAGAGTAGACTTCAAGAAGTTACAATGTCATGAAACTTGCCAGATTATTGTAGAAATCCTTGACAGACACTTCATCAGACCTACTTTGACAAACACTGCAAGTGTACCAGAAGTTTATCTCAACCAGTTCTGGCATTCTATGGTCATTGGCAAAGACGAAGAAAGCATAACCGTCACTTTGGATACTACAGAGATCATGTTCAAGGTTGAAACTCTAAGGAATGTACTGCAACTTCCAAAAGAAGAAACAGGGAAAAATGAAGAAGTTTCAAAATGACCCAACTTTTGACGAGATGGTCAAAACACTTCATCATCCATTGTATCACTGGAAAAAACCGGACTGGAACACCCTCGACTTGAGTATCTTCAATTCTTCTGTGGAGTTATCAACCTAAAACATCTAGACTTCGCCAAATACATCTGGAAAGACATGATCTTTCTAAGTCACAAATTTCATCAAAATAAAGATTACAAAGTTCCATTTCCCAGATTCACCAAACTCCTGATCTCACGTTTCATGAAAATACATCCTCAACTCAATCGACCCGAAAATGAAAAAATGCACACTGAAGACAAGGACTACATTCTCACCAGAATCAAAATACAGCAGTCAAACACAGATAAGCAAGGTGCAAGAATTCCACTCACCATGTTAACTGAAGAACTGATTGATACTAGGCATATCAGAAGTATGAAGAAGCTGAAAAAGCCAAAAAGGTGGGAATCATACCCAAAGGGGAAAAATCATCAAAAGGAAAAAGTAAATCAATCCCAGCTCGAGCCACTATTTCTCGATCAAAGAAAGTTACTACAGCTGAGAAAAGAAAAGTGGTTTCCAAAGCCTCATCAGCAATGCAACTTCGTGATGAACCAAGTGATGAGGAGGAAGAAGAAGAAGTGGAACATAGTAAAGGCAAGAAGCTGAAAGGTCATGAGAAAATGAAGTCGGTAATGGAAGAATCTGACAAAACCTTAAAACTGGGCAGAGGAAAGTCAATCACCTTTACGGATACACAATATTCACCCATTAAACCACCATTGACTGACAAAGAAGAACGAGAACAGGTGAAGCAAGCCTCAAAAGAAAGCTCAATGAAACGTAAAGAAGATGAAGAAAAACGTGAGAAAATGAGAAGAGGTGAAGGAACAACATCACTTCCTGAGAAAGAACAGGAGGAGTCTGAACCTACAAAGTCTGAAACACTTGGTGAATCTGAGAGTGAATCTGGAAAGTCTGAGAATGAATCAGTATCTGGGTCTGGGTCTGAGGAATCTGAAAGCAATAAAGATGAAGATGATGATGAAGAACGAGAAGGAGAAAGCAAAAGTGATGAAGTTGACAGTAAAAGTGATGAAGATGAAAGTAAAAGTGATAAAGATGAAATTAATAATGATGACGATGAAGGAAAAGACACGTCTGATAACCAACACGATGATAAATCACCATCACCACAACCGTCATCTGTTGGTCAATCCGCAAGTGAATACAGTGAACTCAAGGAGAAGGTTACCACACTTCAAGAGCATGTGTCAAGAAAATTCAAAGCAGAAGAACAAGAGCACACAGTGATAAAACAAAAGATCAAAGATGTTGAAGAGAAGGTGGATAACCAAATTTCTCGGTTTGATAACTTCGACTTGGAAAAGACAGCAGAGGAATACTTGAAAACTCATGTCCCGCAGACAGTCAGTTCTCAAGTAACTCAAGAGGTTACTCAATATCTTCAAGCCAACCTTCAGGGAATTCTCAACACATTTGTCCAAAGAAATCTGGAAAAAACGGTGGCCAACATAATGCATAAACACCAATCACTATTCGAAGCGTGCCACCTAAACCATCCAGATCTGATATCAAAGGGTTATTATTAGAAGAAATCATGAATGACCCAAAAGAAGCAGAACTTAAAGAAGTACTACTCAAATCCATGAGAGAGGATGACAAGGAAGTCAGTCTTCCAAAAGAAGGGTTCAAGTCTGACAAACCAGTCAAGCGCCATCGGGATGACCCAGAGGATCAAGGGAAGAAAAGGGGGAGACATTCTTCATCAACTGGCCATGCTTCCACAGCACATTCTTCCGGCACAACAAAACAGTCAAGTCAACCGATATTCGTCCTCTTGAAGGTGGAGCATTCGAGGAAACTAAATCATTTGATGATGTTAGTTCTGATCATAAAATTCCCATTGCTCCAACAAAAGTTCAAAATGTCAATGCTCCATCTGCTACTGAAAAAGCCGTACCATTACCTGAATGGGTCAATCCATCAGCTCCAATGTTCGATTGGTTTGAGAAGATGGTTGATGCATATCCTGAAGATGACAATGCTGCACCTGTTGAAGGATCGATTGTGGACTTTACAAATGGTTGACGAAGGAAATTAAAGTCCAAAAGTTAGGATTGCCTGACATCATCCGAGTTCGCAAGAGTGGATTCACAGAGTTCAAGAAGTTACAACTACAGAGCTGGAGTTTGAATACAACATTGAACAAGTTGCAAGAGCTCTAGGAGAAAACATCAACTGGGAACATGCAAAAGAACAATTACATCTCCGTGATTACACCCATCCCTTACCACTCATTGGTCAACCACACAATCCAAAGTTGCCCAAAGCATACTTCTTCAACAAAGATTTAGCCTATCTCATCTATGGAAACACAGACCCTGAGAAACGATATGCAACATCAATTACCAAATATCCAGCAGCCTCATATGCCATAGAAGGTTTAGAAGAACAAGTTGGCAGTCTATGGAACAACAAAGTTCAAGAATACAATGAAGATGCTGCTCTTGGGGTCTACCATTGGCCAAATCTGCGAAGGTTGTTCTACAAGTTTATGATAACCAGAAGAACAAAAACTGATGTTTGGAACGAGAATAGGATTCTATCTATCACCAGTGCCGAAACCGAATCCATGTTTGGGTACAATTTTCTGAAGAAAATCACAGTGAGAGACTGGATGATCAAGAGTATACATTCAGTGAAGCAGACTATCCCTATCTAAACCTCAACGATATCGAAGACATGTATCTACTAAAAGTTCAGGGAAAACTTGAACATCTCCCTGGGCGACTTCAGTACGATATCATCAATTCGCTTCTCATCTACATCCGCAGCATAGTGATCAGAACGCTAGTTAAGGATGTTCAACTAGGGGTAGAAAGCTATCAGACGCAGTTGAATCTCGTCGAACCAGATTTCAAACCACCAGGACATCATGACAAGCAGCCGTACACGTTTGGGGATAGACCGTTTGGGGTGTATTATGTGAGGGACAGAACGTCACCAAGGTTTATGGGTTATTGATGCGCGCGTGTGTCGTTGCGGTTTAGCAGTATTAATGCCTACTCAAGTTTTAAATTTATATTTAGCCGACTTATCAATAACACACACACTTAACGAGCAGTGTACCCGGTCAGTATGAATATAATGGTAAGTAGAGTGTCGATCACTAAGAGTGGAACGTATTATCTAGTTATTCTAATCAGTATTTTAATATCCTAAGTTAGCTGTACAACCTAATCTAACGCAAGGGGGTTCAGCCTGAGAGACTGGCACGGTTTGGTTATGATTAAATAGTAAACTAAACTAATGAGCACGAATCAGCGATTAGCACACACGTACACAGATAGATACTTGAGACAATAAGAAGACCTGTCCTGATAATTAAGTAGCTTGTCACTTTTTTATTGCTAGTTTTATATGAAGTGTATGTAATTAAACCTTTCTCGTTGGCTCTAATCTTATCGGCGAGTAAACCCTTAATGATTACTTATGTCTATCCTATTTATTTAATAGACGCTAAAACAAATAGGCGAGGAAGAGGCATGGCGACCCAAGCAAGACTCAGCTAGACACAGAGGTTATCAATGCACTAATAAAAGTCACCAAAGACATCAACATATAAACTTTATTTAATGGGAAACCAATATTAAGGGGAGTGCATGATTTTCCGTAGTCACATGACACAAGCCCATCAATCCTGATGAATTAAAGTGTACTAATACAATAAAACAAAACTACTTAATGAATTGAATACATGCAGGACCTTCTTACAGCTCTTGTATCTTCGTTTGAGGTGTGTCTTGTGCTGCTTGGTCGTCTGAATTCGGCTCTAGGGTTTCTGTCTCTCTCTTCTGTCCAAGACTAAAAACTCTCAAAATTCGTCTGGCCTTGGGGTATTTATAGTTTCTGTCTGAGGGATAGATGCGGCGCATCTAGTTGACAGATGCGGCGCATTGACTTAACTTCGCGTGGGGTCCAAGATTAATATATTCAGGAATATTCGTACACCGTCTTCAGATGCGGCGTATCTTGACTCTTGTATGCGGCGCATGTACTTTAACTGTCTTGGATTGTAACTTGTGAAATCTTGATAGTGATACGCCGTATGTTAGAAGTATGATGCGGCGTATCTGGAGTAGAACGAGCTTGATCTTCTGGATTTCAGTAGGCTTTTGACATCTTGCTTGTTTTGCTCCATAATTAGTCCAAAATCACCAAGTTTCACATAATGCTTGTTTTTACCAGAGAATTACTAAAGTAAACATTAATGTATCGATTCTCATAGATAATATAATAAAACAAGTCAAATAAATAGGATAAATGATGATAATAAAATGTACTTATTTGAGTTCATCAAATATCCCCCCACTTGAACTTTACTTGTTCGCAAGTAAACCTTAGAATTAATCGTATGAAAATGTATCCTAAAAGATATTAGGATTTGTTTTTATATTTAAGCACGTATTCGCTTTTGTCATAATCACACAACCAAACACTTAACGAAGTAGAAACCAAAATAATTTTTAATGTAAAACAATTTCTAAATCGTTTAGTTGCTTAGTCGTGACGAATATTCTATCATAGGCTTGGCAAGTATACGCATCTCCCCCACTAAAGCCAAGGAATAACAAGTCTAAAGCGGTAAAAAGGGTTTGTTGGTTAAGGGTTGATCATCCTTTTTAATCTCTATCGATCTCAAATTCCAGAAAAGGTGAACAAAATCACAAATACATGATCGAATCCACGACCACGATACTTGCAATTGCTCATATCCTTAACTCGAATAGGCTAAAGATAGGACCAAGTAATCTTCACAATAATATTATATCAAAAAGGGCGACAAAATCATAAATACATAGCCGAATCCAGACTACGATACTTAAGATTGCTCAAATCCCTAATCTCAATAAATCAAAGGTTTGGATGAAGAATGATATAGGGTATGGATAATATTTGGGATACAAATTGGTGTAAAATAAAAAATAAACAAAACAAATAAATTAAATTCCTAAGTGTGGTTAATCACTTTCCCAACCATCCCATGAATAAGACTCATCTCATTGAATAACTCACGCTTTAACACTTGAAACACACGCTTTAGGTAGACACGAATTATACTCAACAAGATCTCAATCAAAGAATAAACTTAGTTGGCGTTCCCATAACGGCCAACTCCCATTCAATCCATAAATATAATATACAACAAATAATAGTGGTGATATCTCCCACTTAATACAAAACTTTACATAAGTTGGTTAAAACAAACTTCCAACTTTTCCTTTTTCTTTTTCTTTTCTAATTTTTTTTTCGATTTTTTTTTTTTTTTTTTTTTTTTTTTTTTTTTTTTTTTTTTGAAGATCAACATATATGTGTAAAATTTAAACAACTTTTCTATCACTATTTTTCCGGATAATTTTTCATACTCTTCATACTTTCAGAAATAACTGTAATAGCGAAAGTAGCAAACACACGAAAAATAAACTAAAAGATATACAATATTTACTTTTATACCAATTGCATTGTGCAATTTCCCAACCTAACCAAAGATAATGAATTACGCACGCGAACACAGGTAATGTAAGGAAACACACTTTGCCTAAAGCAATTAACCACGGATTTTAATCTACAGGGTAGGCTAAGGTGTAAGGGTGTATCGAAACATTATAACAAAGGTGTAAGAAACGAAAGGAATGGTTCTGAGGGTTTTTCTAGGGGTATCTTACTCTAAAAGTGAGAGTAACAAAGGGTTTATACGAGGGTTAACTAACCAGTGTAGTTAGTTAATATCACATAACATATAAAGGCTATTTGGGTGTAATCCTAGAAATTTACCAATTTAGACAAGTCACTCCAATTATATAGATAATACTTATTATGGTGGTCTCGAATAGTATACAAGCCAAATTCTAAAGTTTACAAGTCACTAGCACACTAAAGTTTTAATATTTTTGAAAGAATAGAGTTATGTGTGCGGTTATGTAATTTAGACTTTAAACAAAAACATGCTAAAACTTTTAAATTTTGATATATTAAACGCATTTTAAGCATATTTTGAAAAAGTTTAGGACAAGTAAGTGTTCTAATTCTCCAATCCCCCCACTTAAGTTAAACAACGTCCTCGTTGTTTGTGTCAAAGGTTAAAAACTGGAAAATAAAAGAATTAGAACAGAAAAACTCCCTGAGATTTGCTCGGTATGATCCTCCATTATTCGTATAAGAGCAAAAATCAACTTTCTTGTGGATGAGAACATTTAAGCTTCATATTTGATGTATCCACAAAAATTGCAGGAATCTAAAATACCATTTAGACTTTAACACACCTGAGTTAAGAAGGTTCAAACTTGTATAATACATTAGTAGTTAGTAAAAATAAAACCTAAAAATTAAACTGTAAATCATCAGGTCAGTCGATATGTCGTATCTTATGGAAGAAGATACGCCGTATCGAGCCTGGAATAAATACGAATCAGAATGAAAGATGCGTCGCATCCTTAACCAGGGATGCGCCGCATTAAATAAACTGACAGAAAGTTTTAAAGTCAAAAGTAAAAATGCAGAAAATGAAATAAGATATGACCAATGCAGGTGATGCGCCGCATCTTATGATGGAGATGCGCCGCATCTTCTGCAGGTCTGACATACTCGACACAGAACAGAAAAGTAAAAATTTTTCTTCCGGGTTGTCTCCCGGTCAGCACTTGTCTTTATTCCAGAGTCTTCAAGTTAGACTCACGTTCAGCTCCTTAATACCGATCACTGAAAGAGTCGGAAGCATCGCGCTCCCTCATCGCCAGTCCAGTAATATTGAACACTCCTTGCTCGTCCTTAATTTCCACGCCATTCTTCTTTAATATCTGTATAAACAAAGTTCTGTCCCTTTCGGGCAGAGATGACAAAATGATAGACGGGAAATTCTTATTATTATATAGGCATAAATATGCAAGGTGGGGTGGTAGTTCAATAAATATATCATTATACAAATTTGTATTCTCAACTATTCTCCTACGTTTGTTAATTACCTCGCAATCATACCACTCATCATCAGAATCATTAACAATATCGCGCCTATGTTCGGTAGGTACATTAAGGTCAATAAATTCCTCGAGGTTCTCATGATTAGGATTAGTTGAGTTGGTTTGAATCAATGTTTCTCCCGTAAGCCTAGCTTCTAGATCGAGGTCCATACGTTCTCTTAATCCTAGCACATAGACGCTTCTAATTATGCTCTTAGCAGGATTTTGGCACTTATAGACTAGTTTATTATTCCCTACCTTTAATGAGATTTTTCTTTTAAACACATCAATCTTAGCATGGGCGGTAGACAAGAAAGGTCTTCCAAGGATTAAAGGAATCTTAACATCCTCGGGCATATCTAATATAACAAAGTCTACGGGGAAAACAAACTTCTCAATCTTAACTAGCACATTTTCAGCAATCCCTTCAGGTCGTTTTACCGTTTTATCAGCCAATTCAATAAGCAGCTTAGTTGGTGCTAATTCTCCCAGTCCTAGGGTAGTGAATGTCTTAAGGGGCATAACACTAACGCTAGCTCCTAAGTCAGCTAATACATTATTGAAAGATAAGTCATTAATTGAACAAGGTAAAGTAAAACTTCCTGGGTCCTTTTCTTTATGAGGCAAGGCACGTAAGTCGGTTGCAGAGCTCTCTTCTTTTATTGTAGCCTTGATCTCCTCTTCAATCTTTGCCTTCTCTTTAAGTAACCTTCTTAAACTGATTGAAGAATTAAAGAAAAATTCGGGCCTTGCAGCATCATTACCATTCATCAATCTTCTAGGAAAAGGTATGTTAGGCGTGACTTCTTCAGTAGTGCATATGGCCTTGACATGATCTCTTGGGTTAGTTTCAGTTGAGCTTGGTAAGCTTCCGTATCCCCTTTCTTGAAGAACCTTGCTCATTTGTCCGATTTGTTGTTCCAATGCTTTGATCGAAGCTCCTTGATTTCTTGTTATAGTATCCGTTGAAGCTCGGATTTCTTTGATCATAGTAGTGTTCTCTTCATGTCTTTTAGCAGCATTGGCCATAATTTGCTTTAGAGTGTCATCCAAAGTCTGCCTCCTTTCTTGATAAGTGGGATTGTAGTTGTTCTTTTGATAGTATCCCGGAGCAGCTTCCCTAAATCTTCCCGAAGGTCGGAATGGTTGTCCAAATTGTGTGTAGTATGCTTCTTCAAACGTCTCACTTTCATTCTTATTAGGGCAATCTTTAGTGTAGTGAGGTCCTTAGCATTTTTCAAATCCAACTTGGGCAGCATAAACTTTCTCATCACGCTTCTTCATCTCTCTACTAGTTTTATCCAATTGAGCTTGAATTGTAGCAAACCCGTCAAAATTAGTGCTGCTCTTAGATCTAGTAGAGGTTCCGTCGTGCCATTTTTGAGAGTGATCAGCAGCTTCTTGGATAGCTTTTCTAGCATCGGCTGCACTCATTTGAGGCACAACTCCCTTAGCATCCAAGATTTGTCTAGTAGGCACGTCCAATCCTTGATAGAACAATATTATCTCCTGCATTGGACTTAGATAATGTTGAGGGAATTTCATCAATAAGTCTTTAAATCGTTCCCAAGCTTGATAAAGAGTTTCATCAGGCTCTTGCTTGAAACTGTTGATAGCCTCCATCTTTTTAGCAGTTTTAGCAGGTGGACAATATCTTTTCAGGAATTTGCTCTTCAAATCTTCCCATGTTGTGATTGAACTAGCAGGTTCATTCCTTAGCCACTTATTAGCAGCTCCTTTAAGCGAAATTGGAAAGATTCTTAGCATAAGTTGATCGTCAGAGACTCCTTCTGTAGTAAACAAATCTGCAATCTCGAGGACTTTTTCAACATGTTCATTAGCATCTTCATGTTCTGTTCCACTGAAAGCATTTTCTCTTAGCTCCTTGAGAACTGACCCTTCAACTCAAACATTGACTTTTCATCAAACTTTGGTCTAGCAACTCCTGAACTGTAATCAGCACGGGTTTTGTTCATGTATTCCTCCATTGTAGTGTTTTCCGCCATTGTTTCTGTTTCTTCTTCCTCCTTCTCTTCAGAAAAGTAATCAAGCTCGAACGAACTTGAAGTTTCAAAGCTTTTTGTGTTGAAAAGCCTTTTAAGCGAATGTAAGGCTCGTTCAGGATCTTCGAAAGGTTTAATCAAGTTCTTAGTTGAACTCCTGGTCATGCACTTCCTGAAACCATCACAAAAGCATCAGTAGGGTATGTTCAAGAAAGTAATATATCAGAAAATTAACAACGAAAACGGAATACGAAAAATAAAAGTTGCTGATATCTGCAAACGATGCGCCGTATCCAAAAAGTTGGATACGCCATATCTTATTACTTTAAAATTTAATCAGACTTTTATTCTGAAAACAGATACGCCGCTTATAATTTTAGAATGCGCCGTATCCAATTTAAATTATCAAAAATCGATTATATTTATTAAAATTAAATGCGTCGTATTAACAAAAGCTAATGCGCCGTATTTTCGTTACGTTTCAAAATACAAGATTTTTGATTCAGTAGATGCGCCGTATCGATAAAAATCGACGCGTCGCTTTTGTTTAATAATTCGAAAAATTGTTTTTAATTTAAATAGAAAATACGCCGTATCTGTTAAAACAGATGCGTCGTATGGCGTTAGGTTTTAGAAAAATTTCTTATTAAAAACAGAATACGCCGTATCTTGGGAAAAAATGCGTCGTACTCGAATTTATTAAACGCGTTGTATTTTATAAAAATTAAACGCAATACGCCGTATCTGTGAAAACAGATGCGCCGTATCGTTTGTATCAGCACAATACAACGATAGCAGAATGCGAAAAATAGAAAAAAAGAAAAACAAAAATAAAAACAAACAAAAAGAAACAAAAATTAAAGAAAACAAACAAAAACAGAAAATATGCAAATTATACAATGAATGCAATTTATCTAATATATAACAGGGTTAGTGGCTAGAATCTAAAAAGAAAAACCTAATTAGAATACTAATCAAATTAACAGATAATAACAATTCACTCCCCGGCAACGGCGCCAAAAACTTGATGCGCGCGTGTGTCGTTGCGGTTTAGCAGTATTAATGCCTACTCAAGTTTTAAATTTATATTTAGCCGACTTATCAATAACACACACACTTAACGAGCAGTGTACCCGGTCAGTATGAATATAATGGTAAGTAGAGTGTCGATCACTAAGAGTGGAACGTATTATCTAGTTATTCTAATCAGTATTTTAATATCCTAAGTTAGCTATACAACCTAATCTAACGCAAGGGGGTTCAGCCTGAGAGACTGGCACGGTTTGGTTAAGATTAAATAGTAAACTAAACTAATGAGCACGAATCAGCGATTAGCACACACGTACACAGATAAATACTTGAGACAATAAGAAGACCTGTCCTGATAATTAAGTAGCTTGTCACTTGTTTTATTGCTAGTTTTATATGAAGTGTATGTAATTAAACCTTTCTCGTTGGCTCTAATCTTATCGGCGAGTAAACCCTTAATGATTACTTATGTCTATCCTATTTATTTAAGAGACGCTAAAACAAATAGGCGAGGAAGGGGCATGGCGTCCCAAGCAAGACTCAGCTAGACACAGAGGTTATCAATGCACTAATAAAAGTCACCAAAGACATCAACATATAAAATTTAATTAATGGGAAAGCAATATTAAGGGGAGTGCATGATTTTCCGTAGTCACATGACACAAGCCCATCAATCCTGATGAATTAAAGTGTACTAATACAATAAAACAAAACTACTTAATGAATTGAATACATGCAGGACCTTCTTACAACTCTTGTATCTTCGTTTGAGGTGTGTCTTGTGCTGCTTGGTCGTCTGAATTCGGCTCTAGGGTTTCTGTCTCTCTCTTCTGTCCAAGACTAAAAACTCTCGAAATTCGTCTGGCCTTGGGGTATTTATAGTTTCTGTCTGAGAGGATAGATGCGGCGCATCTAGTTGACAGATGCGGCGCATTGACTTAACTTCGTGTGGGGTCCAAGATTAATATATTCAGGAATATTCGTACACCGTCTTCAGATGCGGCGTATCTTGACTCTTGTATGCGGCGCATGTACTTTAACTGTCTTGGATTGTAACTTGTGAAATCTTGATAGTGATACGCTGTATGTTAGAAGTATGATGCGGCGTATCTGGAGTAGAACGAGCTTGATCTTCTGGATTTCAGTAGGCTTTTGACATCTTGCTTGTTTTGCTCCATAATTAGTCCAAAATCGCCAAGTTTCACATAATGCTTGTTTTTACCTGAGAATTACTAAAGTAAACATTAATGTATCGATTCTCATAGATAATATAATAAAACAAGTCAAATAAATAGGATAAATGATGATAATAAAATGTACTTATTTGAGTTCATCAGTTATGAAGAACTCCGCAAGTTCAGTGACGAAACTCTTCTCAATGTCAAAACTGAACTTGAGGATATCTTGAAAAAACGGAGCAAGGGGTTGTCAACGGGATGGCTAAGAGTCATAAACTGGAGCAAGAACGATGCAAAGCAAGCGGTGAAGTTCGTGAAAAGGATTGACAATAAGATCAAGTTTCGGATGTAGATGCGACGACTGGAAAGTTACATTGGAGGACGTGCACGAATTCCTAACATCCTCATGTTTCGTCATCCTGAGTAATAACCATTGGTACCATTTCATTATCTCATCATTTTCATAATTTCATCATTATTCATTACTGACTATGGTTTGTATACACATAACAGTGCACAACCCGTTCTTCTAAAGAAAGGACCCTGAGGTACGCTTTAGTGCCTCAATCCTAATCAAAGGAGCGAAAGCTTCTTACTTATGAGTAGAATTAAACCAGAATTTTCTAAGTTTTTCAAAATTCTTCTCATAAGGACAAGTATTCCCTTGTTAAGGGGGAGTATTTGAAACATAATCTTTGTTCACCATACAAAAGTTCTTGAAAATTCTCCCTACAAAACTCATACGGCATATTTTCATCAAACGTTTATCAAAAACATCATAAGTATGCTTTTTTGAGGGGGAGAATAAAGATATGATTAAAATATGGTAAAGCTAAGTTGAAATCTCACAAGAGCTTTACTCAAGAATTGACCCTCGAATTGACGATAGCAAAAGTCAGTAGTCGAAAAGACATGTCCTGGACGGGTAATAATTTCAAGCCAGTTTATCTGGTGATGTAAGCGTGTCTCGCAAAGGATGTGTCTGAGTTGAATGTACCGATTTCGAGCGATTTTCCTTGAATATGATCTGGACGGGTAATAATTTCAAGCTAGTTTTACTAGTGATGTAAGCGTGTCTCGCAACGATCATGTTCATTGAAAATCAATCAATTCAAAAGTGCCAACTCTACCTAACATGTGCAAATTTAAATACCTATGAGCACATGTTAAAGGGGAGTCTTTCTGAAAATCACAAAACTCTCAAAGTGTTAGCAAAATATGTTTTTACAAACATAAACACTTTGAGAGATTTTCAAAGGGTTGGTTTATGGCATCAATAGGATAGTCATGGAGTTATAAGGTGACTAAGGTTTAGGAAACCGTCCTATGATCCGCCAGAGCCAGAGGGATCTACCCAAGGACAATACCAATAGTTTAGAACTAGAAAGTCCTAGGTATGATTGAAAAAAAGGAAAAATGAAATGAAAGGAGAAAGAAGGGGTTGAAGAATTAAAAAGAAAAGTAAAGAAAAGGGTGAAAAGAAATAGCCCTCCATTTGTTCAACCTTAGGGCAGACACCGAGTTCAATACATAATCTACTGGTTGATGGGCATCACCGGTATTGAAGAATAAAGTCTTCATGGACCCAGTGACGCACTGCACTAAACCTTCTAAGCCACTCAGGTGTCTCTCAAAAGACACTTGTTTCATTTCACACGGAGAACCCTTCATTATCTATCGACCTCTCACTACGAGAAGTGTTGATATTGAAAAGGAGGCACTCTGCTCCACGCCTCCGACGACCAAAACAAATATGCACTTGAATCGAGTCTAGAGCCGTGAGATTCATCAAAGATCTCTTAGGAACACTTAGTATTACACTGTTGTTCTACATTATGGGCATCAGTTGTAAAATTAAGAAGAGTCCTTCGCAGATCTTAGCAATCTGCCGAGAACATTCTTGAGAGAATTCACATTTGTGATTCTCAGTGATTGAATGGAAATCCTGCCAGGGTCAACATCAAACAGCCCTGACAGCAGGTCACTTCGGTAACTCCTTGTGGGTTACGCTTAGTGTTTGCTCCAAAATGGTCTACAGTCGTGGGGTGATCTCCAGCGACTCACTGAATCATTTGGTGCACTTCGGTGTATCCGTGTATAACCTTTCGAGGGTATCTGATTCAGAACGGATTTGGTGAGGATTAGAGAAAGTCTTCACACTATGCTGTTGACGATCTCGAAATCCAAACCTGTAAGTACCGGATGATTTATTGCTAACTGTTTACCTGCAGGAAATCATGGAGATTCAAAACCTGGAGTTCCACCAAGATTCCATCATGCTCATATCCTGAAGATGTGTTCTCACAAAGACTAAAGATATCAAAAGTTCAAAGTTGATAAAGAAAAGTCAAAGTTCAAGCACTACAACCTTTCACAAGTTAAAGATTGAAGAAGTGAGAACCGGTTGAAGAACAAAAGTCAAAAGACATATGAGCATGATGGTAAAGACGTAAAGACACCAGCTGAAAAGACCATTGGAGAACGGCAGATTATCACTATATCATATCATATCACAACAAGAACAAAGAACAAAGATTCAAGTGACGTCTAAGCCAAAGAAGCAAAGACGACGTCAAGCTACCTTCATGACCAATACTTAGGGGGAGATTGTTAGGAATACGTTTCATATTATCAAGTATTGATCATTATGTAATAGGTAGCTTAGGCCTTTATGTTTGATTTACGGCCCAGCCTGTGTAGAAGGCCTATAGGCTATGTCTTATTATTTAAATTAGGGCTACAAGCCCATGTCTTGTAAAAACTATATATACCCCCTCCTACCTTAGGGAGAGGGTTTGTTGATGAATGAGCTAAACATTTCTTTATTTGTGTTAATCATCTTCCACACACTCTTTCTCTCTCTACCTTTCTCTCTCTAGATCTAGGGCTTTTTAGTGGTTAATCTAGGTACCTTAATTCATAATAGTTAGTAACATAAAAAACAGACGAAAACGTATGAAAGCGAAAAAAAAAATGTTGAATTAGAAAAAAAGACCAAAAAAATAAGAATAATAATAATAATAAGAAAGACAAAAAGACAAAAAAATGTAAAAAGAAAAAAAATATGGACTTAGGTTTCCATATTTAATTTTAGGTTAATTCCCACCATTAGATTAAACTAGATGGATGGTGCGAATTTGTCCTTTGGTAAGCACCAACATAAAATTAAGCATTTGACCTTCTCCATAACCTTAACCTTTTTCTCTCTTTCTACCATTACAAAGAAATTGGGCCGGTAAAGTTGTACAAGATGCCCCTAACGATAGAGATCCAAATGAATTTTGAGGGTGGTAAATATTGGATAAATTGTGTTATGGGCCTATTTATCAACTTCCTATTACTAATCCAAAGCCGCCCTATCTCATCTTGAAGTTTATATGATCAAACTAAATTTGTCACAATATGAATTCTTCCAAAAAAAGTCATGCATGTGTATTTTTTCTAAAACAATCTCATTTACACCACAGGATTTGAACCCGCAACTATTTGATTGGCGAGCTTCTCACACAACATGAGGTAGCATCGAGACACAAACCCTTTGGTCATGCATGTTTATTTATAGGCCATGTCAATGATCAATCTTTCATCAAAAAAAACATGGACATCTCAAACTCAAACGATGATCGAACCAAACAACTGAAAGCTTTTGACGACACAAAATGTGGTGTTACAGGATTTCTGGATACTGCCAGTGTTCTGAAAGGCTCGAGGCGCACTAAGGCGCAAAGGGGGTCAAAGAGCCTCGAGGCGAGGCGCACTCCAAGGCGCGGGATTCATAAATACGAGGCGCACTAAATACATTAAGTTTTTTATAACATATATGACCATTTATGTAGCTTAAATAATACAAAATAACATTAAAATATTTAATACATGACACATATTGTCGTTATAAAGATTAAAATGGACCAGTTGTCACTTCTCAAACGGATCAACTCTTTGGCTCGATGACCTATATAGAGATTAAAATTCATATCAGACTAAATATGCTTGTTTCCTACACTTGCAGACTTACATTTAACAAAGCTCACAATTTAACCCAAAATATCAAGCAAGCAACGTATTTATACTCAAGTCATAATGCCACATTTTCATGATAATATGTAATAGAGAAAAATACTTAATGAAACAAAGTAATTTCTTAAAGAAAATTTCAAGCAATAAAATAAACATAAAATCAGTTCAAATTTACAAATCATACAAATACTCACCCTATGACTTAAAAAGGCCCATGTATATAACTTATAAGGCCCATATATCTTATCTTAATATTTAGAAGAAAAAAAAGCCCAAGGCGCGCGCTTTTTGTGGGATTCATGCATGTCGTGAGCCTCGATCTAAAAAAAGCCCCAAGGCTGGAGCCTCGTGCGCCTTAGCGCCTAGGCGCGCCTTAGGCGCGATTTTCACAACTTTGGATACTGCAGCTGGCGGAGTTGTCGATATTCCACAAATATTTATCCGACCACCTGGAGAAGTCGCTGAAGATCTTGAACTTGGTAGAACAAGTTTACGAGTTCCTGCCATAGATCTTAGTGGAGATGGAGATAAGGGAAGGTGTACAAGAGAAAAATAGTTGAGCAAGTCAAACCATTAAGTCAGCACGTTTGTTTACCTATACGAGTTTCTATCGAGTTACTTTTGCGCATATTTAGTTTAATTTAGTTTAGGGCAAAATTTTGAAAAAACATCATACTTGTCAAAAAACTAAGTTTAACGTACCGAACAAAAAAAAAAAAAAAAAAAAAAAAAAAAAAAAAAAAAAAAAAAAAAATCGTATTTCGAGTATTAAACTCGCCCGTGTTGTCTTTTTTAAGTACTAAAGACAAAAAAAAATTCTGTAATCACCATTTTACCCTTGAATTTTTGAAAATTGCATCCACCGTCCCTAGGCTAAATTAGATAAATGGTCTCTGTCGTTTGGAGAAAATTGCGTCCACCGTCCGTATTTTTTTTCGAAATTTTTTTACAATTTTTTTTCGGAATATTTTTTAAGAAATTTATTTTAGAAATTTTTTTCTGAAATAATTTTTTTAGAAAAATAATATTTTTTTCAAAATATTTTTTTTTTCAATTTTTTTTCTAAAATAAATTTTCTATAAAAAATATTTTTTTTCCATTTTTTTTCTATAATAATTTTTTTACAAAAATAAATTTTCTTTTCGAAATTATTTTTTTTTTCCATTTTTTATTCAGAAATAATTCTTTTAGAAACTTTTTTCAAAAAACTTTTTTTTAGAAATTTTTTTCTGAAATAATTTTTTCAGAAAATTAAATTTTTTTTCCATTTTTTTAAAATTTTTTTTAGAATTTTTTTTGGAAAAAAAAAATCAAAAAAAATATCAAAAATAAAAAAATGGAAAAAAAAACTAATTTCGAAAAAAAATTTAAGAAAAAAAATTTTCGAAAAAAAACTTGGAAAAAAAAAATTCGAAAAAAATAGGGACGTTGGACGCAATTTTCTCCAAACGACATGGACCATTTATGTAATTTAACATAAGGACGGTGGATGCAATTTTCGCAAACCCACAGGGACCATTTATGTAACTTGGAAGGGTAAAATGGTCATAATACTTAAAAAAGACAACACGGGCGAGTTTAATACTCGAAATATGATTTTTTTTGTTCGGTACGCGAAATTTAGTTCTGTGTACAATATGATGCTTTTTCAAAGATTTTGCCCTTTAGTTTATCTAGTTTAATTATTAGTTATAAAAATAAAACTCTTCAAACCCCAAGATTTTACATTGCTTTCTATAAAATATAAGAATACAAAAATAATCATCCCTCAACCCCTAGACTTATTTTGTTATACACTTCGAGCCTACCTCATGACTATTCCCCTATAGAACGATCAATCCCCCGTGTCCTACCTATACTACACTACAACGATTAGGTATTCTGCATAGGAGGATTGTAAAACTTATTGTGGTACAATCCCCCGCATCAATAACCTAACGAGTGTTAGTGAAAGTGGCACGATTTGTTACAAAATGTCCACTTAAGAGGTATTTTTAGCACTTTAAGTTTGGGAGTGGATAGAGTTCAAAAAACAAAAAACTTTAGGGACGACAAAAGTAGTTTACACACTTGGTAGTTAATATGAAATAAAGTGCATGGAAAATACAGCAGCCACTAGCTCTTTAAAGACTTAGAGCGATTGATGACCCTAAAGTCTGCGGCAAAAGTCTTGTGAAGTTGGATCTTAACCAAAGTATACGTAATAATTTAGAAATTAATCGGATACTATATATCTGCCCCGTGCTTGTAACTTTGAACTCTCTCTAACTCCAAAATGGAAACCAGCTTTCTTGTTATTTTTACATTCCTGCTCTTGCAAAGATTTGGCGCAAGCAGCGAAAACATGATGACAAACTCTTCAAGTGTTAGATGTATCGAAAGGGAGCGGAAATCTCTTCTTATATTCAAAGAGAGACTCACAGACAGGTATCGTCGTCTGTCAACATGGACCGGAGTAGAATGCTGTGAATGGGTAGGAATTCACTGTGACAAGCGAAGTGGTCATGTTATCAGACTTGATCTTCGAACTCCAGCGTTTTTTAACACAGACAAAATTGAATGGTACTATGACAACCAACTTGGAGGTGAGGTAAGCCCTTCATTATTGAATTTGAAGCATTTACGTTACTTGGATTTGAGCATGAATGATTTCTCAGTAAATATTCCAAAGTTCTTAGGGTCATTTAAGCATTTGGAATACCTTAATCTTTCATGCTCAGGTTTTAGTGGTGTAGTTCCTCATCATCTAGGAAATCTCTCAAGGTTACAATATCTTGATCTTAATAGCCAATATCACGTAGGGCCTCACAGTATTACTTGGTGTTCCTCTATGAGAATAGATAATCTACAGTGGGTGCCTTCACTATCATCATTAAAACATTTGGGGTTATCAGGGTTATACGTGATGAACCATACTGATGAACTTGATTGGTTCAGTGAAGTTAACATGCTTCCTTCTTTGCTTACACTGAACTTGGCTGGCTGTGATATCGGTTTCCCTTCCATTACATCTGTTAATTTCACGTCTCTTAGTTCACTCGATCTCTCTTACAATTTCATCAATTCTACCATTCCTGTCTGGTTATCCAACCTTACTGACCTTACGCATCTAGAACTTTCTCGCAACGAGTTCCATGGTCAGATTCCTGATTTTCTTGGAACGTTGAGTGCTCTTGCTTCAGTTGACCTTGCGGGGAATTTCTTTGATACTTTGGTGCCAGGTCTGTTTTGGAATTTGAGTAGCCTCACTGTTCTTGATCTTAGTTACAATGAGTTCCATGGTTTGGTTCCTGCAGATGTAAAGAACCTATACAAACTGAGTGTCCTTGATTTATCTTGGAATAGAATTGTGGGAGATCTTTCAAGTTTAATAGGAAGTATGTCAGAATTCATGGCAAAGAGTCTTGTGTATCTCAGTCTTGCAGGAAACGAGTTCAGTGGATGTATTCCGAATACGATTGGAGACTTTAAGAAACTTGAAAATCTGCTCCTCAGCCGAAATACATTGTCTGGTCATGTACCTCCCTCACTCGGGGGCCTAACGTCTCTAAAAGAGCTGGATGTCTCCTATAATTCGTTGGAGGGAAATCTTTCAGAAGTTCACTTCATCAAACTGAAGAACTTAACCTTACTAGATTTGTCTTCAACTTCTTTAGCGTTGAATGTCAGCTCCCGATGGAATCCTCCATTTCAACTGCGTGAATTTAATGCAAGCTCCTGCAACATTGGTCCCCAATTCCCGAGTTGGCTTCAAACACAAACAAATCTTGAGAACCTATATCTTTCAAACTCTAGTATTAGAGGTACATTACCAGATTGGTTTGAGAACATCTCAACTCATATTGCTGACTTGGATTTGTCTTACAATCAGATCGGTGGCAAACTGCCAGCATTTCACTCTAACACCCAAACATACTTGTACAGAAGACTGAAAATGAACTCGAACAAATTTGAGGGACCACTCATCTCATTACCATCGAATGTTCAGATGTTGGACCTGTCAGATAATTTACTGTCAGGAAATGTTCCTAAGACCAATGGAACAGTGAACCAAAACCTGGAATATATTGATCTCTCAAAAAATCAGTTAACAGGAGCTGTTCCAAAACACCTGTGCAATATACTTAGTATCAGTGTATTGGATCTATCACAAAACAATTTTTCTGGAAGGCTTCCTCGGTGCTTATGGAACTTGGATTTGTATGTGATAGATCTTACAAATAACACAATAACCGGTTTTCTTCCAAGCTCTTTGGGCTTTCTAAGCAATCTCAGCTCGTTGCACTTGCGCAACAACAGATTTATGGGGGATCTCCCCCCTTCTTTACAGAATTTGACAAGCTTGATCACCATGGATTTGGGAAACAATTTCTTCACGGGTAGTATCCCTTTCTGGATCGGTAAAAGTCTACCGAAACTTAGAATCTTAAATCTTCAATCCAATCAGTTTACAGGCAAGATTCCACGACAGCTTTGTCGCCTCAGCAGTCTTCAACTTTTAAACTTGGCACATAATAGCATAACTGGGACGATCCCTCCTTGCTTTGGGAATTTAAGTGGCATGATAGAAAATAATAGTAACAATGAGTACAACCTTGTTTTCCCATATACCGAAAATATCTTGGTTAACATGAAAGGAAATCAGTTGCTCTTCACAAAGACAATAAAGTTTCTTATATCCTTAGACCTATCGAGCAACAATATTGTTGGAGAAATTCCAGATTCTTTGATGAATCTTGTGAGTTTGAATAATTTGAATCTTTCAAGAAACCGGCTTAAGGGAAATATACCAATAAAGATTGGAAACCTACAGCAAGTGGAATCTTTGGATTTGTCAATGAACATGTTGTCTGGTCGAATTCCCCAAAGTTTGGCTACCTTGCACTCTATAAGCTACCTGAACCTGTCATTCAATAAATTATTTGGTCCTATTCCGGTTGGAAATCAGCTCCAGACTTTAGATGACCCGTCCATTTATGAAGGGAACAATGGATTGTGTGGGCCGCCACTATTGAGATGCAAACCATCCAATTCGTCATTCAATAATGACAGTAAAGATGAAGGTCAAGAAGATAATGATGAAGGCTTGTTTTCTTATGTTAGCATGGGGCCAGGTTTTGTTGTTGGATTCATGGGACTTCTTGCTAGTTTGCACTTCATCAGGAGTTGGAGGTTGGCTTACTTTGAGTTCTTTGAGAATGTTTATGGTTGGCTAACGTTATCAATATCGTTGAACCTTGTTCGGCTAGGGAGGAAGTTTTTCTAGTGAGGTACGTACATTCATGAATATAAAAATACCAGATTTCAATTCCCTTAATTTCAGAATGAGAACATACATTTAAATTTTAAAGTCTTGCAAATATAATAGCTGTGTTTGTAAATCCATATTAAAGCATGAGTTACAAGTAAGTGAAAACCTATTGTTCAATTCTTACAAGTCATAGTTTTTTATTTTTATTGTAAATTATCATAGATGTTCTTTAAGTGGCCGTAGGTAGATCTTCAGGAGATTATTTATGCAGAAATCAATATGTTGTTAACATTAACTAACATTTGTAGGTATCCTTCTTTAATGGAGGTGTTCAGCTCAGGCAAAGACGATGAAGTACGTTATACCAATACTATGCTTCCAAGATACAAGAATCATGCATTTGTACGTTTCACGCCATAAAGTCGCTTGTTTGTTTTTTGTTTTTTCTTTTTGTGTGTGTTTATTGTTGTTTACTATGTCATTTGGACAAAAGTTTAACTTAATCTTGTGGGCATCAGAATACTGACTTCACAACACAAACTACGATGTCAAATATAGTTGTTTGTTTATTATGCCATTTCATGAAAAATAAATAAATAAATAAATAAATAGTTCACCTCAATGTTGTTGTTTTTATGTGTTTCATTGCAGAAAGTGTGTTCTATTGTTCTTTAAGATCTTTTTTTCCTGAACTGTAGAATTTTTATTAAGAAAAGGAATCACTTAGTAAGAAACTAGGAGGCAATTGTACAAAGATTAATTACAGAGCCTTAGGGGCTGTTTACTTTCTGCTTAATGTCTTGTTTGGTAACAAAACTGGTTGGAAACAGGAAACTTGGGTGTTTCCTTTTAACTTATTGTAAAAGAGAACCCTTAATGTGAAAGGGGCCAAAATTTGATGCTGTTTCTATCCAGGACGTCTTAATACGAGTTTTTTCCCGAACTAATGTAGGTGGAAAAAATAAATTCGAAAAATTTAGAAAACTTCGAAAAAAATTTTTAAAAATTCAAAAAAATTTTAAAAATTCAAAAAATTTATAAAAATTCGAAAAATTTATGAAAATTCGAAAAAATTTATAAAAATTTTAAAAAAATTCGAAAAATTTTAAAAATTCAAAAAATTTATAAAAATTCAAAAAAATTTATAAAAATTCGAAAAATTGATAAAAAATCAAAAAATTCGAAAATTTTATAAAAAATTTATAAAAATTCAAAAAATTCGAAAATTTTATAAAAATTCAAAAAAAAATTATAAAAAATTTGAATTTTAAAATTTTTTTTTTCGAATTTTTATATTTTTTTTTGAATTTTTAAAAAAATTATAAATTTTTACAAATTTTTTGAATTTTTAAAAAATAATAAATTTTTATAAATTTTTTGAATTTTTTAAAAATTTTAATATGTTTTTTTGAATTTTTAAAATTTTTTATAAATTTTAGAATTTTTTGAATTTTTATAAATTTTTTGAATTTTTAAAATTTTTCGAATTTTTTTAAAATTTTTATAAATTTTTTCGAATTTTCATAAATTTTTCGAATTTTTATAAATTTTTTCCACCTACACTAGTTCGGGAAAAAACTCGTATTAAGATGGTCAATTAAGCATAAAAAAGAAACAACATACATACGCACAAACACTAACTAGAAACATGACACATATATCTACACAGACACTAACTAGAAACAAGAAAAAAAAAGAATAATTACAGAGCCTTAATCGGGTTGTCAAACCAATCAATCCAGTTTACAAGATTCTTTCTAAATCTATATGAGATCTGTTGAGTCAATTTGGTGCCCAATGGTCTCTGGTTAGAATTAAACATAAATTAGACTTAAGTATAAGAAGTCTCGCTGATAAAGAAATTAGCGAGCAACCTCAGTAAGGTTCACGTAAGAGACATCGTCAAGGAGTCAAAGACAACTTGAAGATATACACTCTAGCTGACTCGGAGTTAGCTAGTATGTATAAGAACTAGAAGCTGAAGGACAAAGGTTTATTTGGGATCGACAATGCTCTGATGATCCTATCAGCTCTGTGATCAAACAAACATAGCTTAGTTCAAAACATTTCTTAGATAATTAGGCGGAGCTTTTCAAGAAATCAAATGAGCAGTCAAAAACAAGTATGAGTTGGTGAAAAGAGAACATATAGTATACTCGTTCTTACAGCATCTCGTAATGGAAGCTTCGTGAGTATGGTTTTGACAATACTTCGAGCTGAGGGAGATCACTTATCTAGTCTTCCTCGTAGGGAAGTTTGGACGCATTTTATCTCGTGACCCACATGTTTCCGTCCCTATTTACACACATTACACATTGCAGAGGGTATCGACAGTTAAAGGCTTCTTGAGTTCTTCGATTGTCCGGGTTTGCGACAAGGTGTAGAAGACTTAAGGGTTTGTTGGTTTTTTTTTTTTTTTCGGGTTTATCAAAGATCACCGGTGGTGGGTTTTTCTTTTGATCTGTTGTGGTGATAAACAAAGAAGAAGAACCAGGTCTTGTTTTCTTTTATGGTGTAAAAGTCAACAAAGAAGATAAAAGGGACTTTGTTTATTTTTTGTTTTTTTATTATTTAGAAAACAAAAAGGTTTTTAATTTAAGGGTATTGCACAAGGGACTTTGTAATTTGTGATTGTAAGGTTTTATACATCACAAGGTTAAGCAAATTAACAAAGGGATTAAAGAATGACGGGAGCCAAGTTTGAGATCGAGAAATTCGATGGAACTGGTGATTTCGGGTTATGGAGAGTCAAGATGCGTGCTTTATTAATCCAACATGGATGTGAAGCAGCTCTGGAGGTTTTACCCGCGACTATGGATGCTACAGCGAAAGCTGAGCTAAACAAGAAAGCTCACAGTGCCATGATTTTGTGTTTAGGTAACAAGGTACTGAGAGAGGTTACCGGGGAGACGACTGCAGCGGGGGTTTGGTCCAAGCTCGAGACTTTGTACATGACAAAGTCCTTGGCCAACAAGTTGTTCCTGAAGAAGAAGTTGTATACATTCTACATGCCGGCTGGACGTACGATTTCCGAGCATATAGATGAGTTCAACAAAATCGTTCTTGATTTAGCAAATATTGAGGTAAAATTCGAGGATGAAGATCTTGCTTTATTATTACTCACTTCTTTACCAGCATCATACGAACACTTTGTGGATACCTTGCTTTATGGACGGGAAGCTTTGACTTTGGAGGATGTGATGGCCACACTGAATTCAAAGGAAATCAAAGAAAGGTCTAAGGCGAAGGGGGATGATGGTGAAGGGGTTTGGACATCATTCTTTCAATACTAATCAAGGTTCGATTAGGGATACTTACTTGTGCAAGTTCTTTTCTTTACTGTCGATATAGAGGTGCTTGTTCGACTTCTCGATCGGGTTTATTCCGCTCTAGCAATCAGGGTTGTTGGTCGACAAGACTAAAAGTGGTATCAAAGCTCGGTTCGCGGGTTTCGCTGGTTGTCTAGGATCGATCAAGACGTCAAGGAGTAGCAGAGGGTATCGACAGTTAAAGGCTTCTTGAGTTCTTC
This sequence comes from Artemisia tridentata subsp. tridentata, assembly GCA_021014915.2. NCBI lineage: Eukaryota > Viridiplantae > Streptophyta > Magnoliopsida > Asterales > Asteraceae > Artemisia > Artemisia tridentata. The sequence goes on along the minus strand of CP139501.1, from coordinate 11,480,115 downwards.
GATTGTCCGGGTTTGCGACAAGGTGTAGAAGACTTAAGGGTTTGTTGGTTTTTTTTTTTTTTCGGGTTTATCAAAGATCACCGGTGGTGGGTTTTCTTTTGATCTGTTGTGGTGATAAACAAAGAAGAAGAACCAGGTCTTGTTTTCTTTTATGGTGTAAAAGTCAACAAAGAAGATAAAAGGGACTTTATTTTTTTGTTTTTTTATTATTTAGAAAACAAAAAGGTTTTTAATTTAAGGGTATTGCACAAGGGACTTTGTAATTTGTGATTGTGAGGTTTTATACATCACAAGGTTAAGCAAATTAACAAAGGGATTAAAGAATGACGGGAGCCAAGTTTGAGATCGAGAAATTCGATGGAACTGGTGATTTCGGGTTATGGAGAGTCAAGATGCGTGCTTTATTAATCCAACATGGATGTGAAGCAGCTCTGGAGGTTTTACCCGCGACTATGGATGCTACAGCGAAAGCTGAGCTAAACAAGAAAGCTCACAGTGCCATGATTTTGTGTTTAGGTAACAAGGTACTGAGAGAGGTTACCGGGGAGACGACTGCAGCGGGGGTTTGGTCCAAGCTCGAGACTTTGTACATGACAAAGTCCTTGGCCAACAAGTTGTTCCTGAAGAAGAAGTTGTATACATTCTACATGCCGGCTGGACGTACGATTTCCGAGCATATAGATGAGTTCAACAAAATCGTTCTTGATTTAGCAAATATTGAGGTAAAATTCGAGGATGAAGATCTTGCTTTATTATTACTCACTTCTTTACCAGCATCATACGAACACTTTGTGGATACCTTGCTTTATGGACGGGAAGCTTTGACTTTGGAGGATGTGATGGCCACACTGAATTCAAAGGAAATCAAAGAAAGATCCAAGGCGAAGGGGGATGATGGTGAAGGGTTATACGTGAGGGGAAGAACTGATCGCAGGAATTCGCATCAGTCTAGGGGAAAGTCAAGATCGAAGTCTCGAGGTGGAAGACTCAAGTGCTATATTTGCCAATCTGAGGAGCACTTGAAGAGAAACTGTCCAAAGAATAATCGCAAGAAGTCAAATGGTTTCGTCAAGAAAGATGATCAGCCAAGCTCCAGTGGTTCGATTTATGACGGTTCTGAGGTGATGATGGTTATGAGTGCAGAGGCTCTGCTAGATTGGATCATGGATTCAGGAGGTTCATACCACATGACACCCAGGTTAGATTTATTTTTTGATTTTCTGGAATGCGATGGGGGCAGGGTACTGTTGGGTGACAACAGGGAGTGCAAGATCAGAGGTATTGGCAAGGTAAGGGTACAACTGAAAGATGGGTCAAGTTTTGTGTTACACAATGTTAGGTATATTCCTGAATTGAAAAGAAACTTGATATCGCTGGGAACTCTTGAAAAAGAGGGATATACCGTAAAAATGCAGTCGGGCAAAATCAAGGTGATTAATGGTTCCAGGGTTATTTTATCTGGAACCCGAAGGGATAATTGCGTATACTCTTTGGATGGCCATGCAGTGGCGGGTGAGCTTAATGCTAGTGTTGAAGAAAAAGACAGTCTTGCGCAGGTTTGGCACAAAAGACTGGGACATATCAGTGAGGCGGGACTTCAGGTGCTAGAAAAGCAGGAGCTGTTTGGAAAGAAGAGTCTAGGTAAGCTCGATTTTTGTGAGAATTGTGTTCTGGGAAAGTCACATCGAGTCAGTTTCGGTGTAGGAAGGCACACTACTCAGGGAGTGATAGACTATGTTCATTCAGACTTATGGGGTCCGTCTCAGGTGGAATCATTGGGAGGTAAGAGGTATTTCTTATCTATTGTTGATGATTATTCCAGGAGGGTATGGGTTTATATTCTCAGGTTCAAACACGAAGCATTTGGAAAGTTCAAAGAGTGGAAGCAGTTAGTTGAAAATCAGACTGGGAGGACGGTTAAGAAGCTTAGGACAGATAATGGTCTTGAGTTCTGTAACCGGGAGTTTGAACAGTTGTGCACAGAGAGTGGGATTGCTAGACATTTGACAGTTGCCGGGACGCCGCAGCAGAATGGATTAGCAGAACGGATGAATAGAACTCTCATGGATAAGGTACGCTGTTTATTAATTCAGTCTGGATTGCCCAAGACCTTCTGGGCGGAAGCGACATGTACGGCCGCATATCTTATCAATAGGTCACCATCGACAGCGATTGAGAAAAAGACACCTATGGAGATGTGGTCGGGACATCCAAGTGATTATGGGATGTTGAGGATTTTCGGCTGTGTCGCATATTCACACGTTAAACAAGGTAAGCTCGAGCCGAGAGCGGTAAAATGCGTTCTTTTGGGGTATCCTGAAGGTGTAAAGGGGTACAGGCTATATAGGCTTGATAATGAATCACCTAAAATAGTCACTAGCAGGAACGTGGTCTTCAATGAAAGTGTCATGTACAAAGACACATTGAAGGATTCTGGTGCAGGTACTGATAAGTCTGTTGAGGAACTACAGGTTGAGGTGGAACTGCAAAGGTTAAATAATCATTCGCTTGAGGAAGATCAGACAGATGATCAGGAAGATGGCGATGATGAAGATGCAGGGGATCAGGATCATGATCAAACACCGGATCTCACAGATTATCAGTTGGTTCGGGATAGAGAGCCAAGGACAAGAACGAAACCTTTGAGGTTTCGAGATGAGAGTAATATGGCTGCTTACGCGTTTGCTGCAGCAGAGGAAGAAGATACTCATGAACCATTGACATATCAGGAGGCAGTTGCTTGTGAAGACAGTTCTAAGTGGAAAGCTGCTATGGATGAAGAGATGGATTCTCTGAGAAAGAATAAGACCTATGAGTTAGTAGATCATCCAGCTGGGCAAAAGCTGGTGAGCTGCAAATGGCTGTTCAAGATAAAGGAAGGGATTGAACGTGTTCAAAAGCCTAGGTACAAGGCTAGGTTGGTGGCTCGTGGATTCACACAGAGGGCAGGTATTGACTACAATGAAGTATTTTCTCCGGTAGTTCGACACACATCTATCCGGATTATACTTGCATTGACTGCGTGTAGAGATTATGAGCTGGAGCAGCTTGATGTAAAGACGGCATTTTTACATGGAAATCTTGAAGAAGTGATCTACATGAGGCAGCCACCAGGATATGAACAAGGTAACAAGGTATGTTTGTTAAAGAAATCTCTTTATGGTTTGAAGCAGTCACCTAGGCAATGGTATAGGAGGTTTGATGAGTACATGCTGAGCAACGGGTTTAAGCGTAGCAGTTACGACAGCTGCGTATATTACAGGAGTTATGCACCAGGTGAGTATATCTATCTACTGTTATATGTAGACGATATGCTGATTGCTTGTAAAAGCAAGGCTGAGATTGGGTCTATCAAGTCTTTGCTTAATAAGGAGTTTGACATGAAAGAACTCGGGGAAGCAAAGAAGATTCTTGGTATGGAGATCATCAGGGATCGGAGTCGCAAGATTCTGAGGGTGTCACAATCCGGGTATGTTTCTAAGATTTTAAATAATTTTAGAATAGACAATGGGAAATCGGTTCAGATGCCATTGGGTGGGCACTTCAAGCTGTCGTTGAAGGATTGTCCGGTTAGGGATTGTGATGTTGAAAGGATGAGTAAGGTGCCGTATTCAAATGCGGTTGGGAGCTTAATGTACTTGATGGTGTGCACGAGGCCAGACATAGCGTATGCAGTAAGTGTTGTTAGCAGATATTTGGCGAATCCAGGTAAAAATCATTGGGAAGCAGTGAAGTGGATTTTGAAATATTTGCGGGGTACTGCAAACGTGGGTTTGGTGTTTGGGACAAATCATGGCAACCATGTGGACGTAACAGGTTTTGTTGATTCAGACTACGCAAAGGATCCGGATAAAGGTAGGTCGATCACAGGTTACGCGTTTTTAGTACAGGGATGTGTTGTAAGCTGGAAGGCAACGCTACAACACGTGGTGGCTCTTTCAACTACAGAGGCGGAGTATATGGCCCTTACGGAGGCTGTGAAGGAAGCTATTTGGCTAAGGGGACTCTTGGAAGAGTTGGGCGTGGAGCTTAACACTGTGGCAGTTAATTGTGATAATCAAGGCGCGATTCACTTATCGCGGAATCATGCTTTTCATGAAAGGACTAAGCACATCAATGTGCGTTATCACTTTATCAGAGAGGTCTTGGAAGCAAAGACGGTTGAAGTTCTGAAGGTGGGTACTGAACACAATGCTGCGGATGCCTTGACGAAGGTGGTACCTGGACTTAAGTTTCAGCATTGCTTGGAGTTGCTGAGCGTCGGTGTAGGCTAATATAAAGCCTAAGGTGGAAATTGTTACAATATTAGTCTCTATATTAGCTTATGAATAAGTCTAGGGGTCTTAGTGTTAAACTCTATTAGCTATGTATGAGTCGGTTGATTGGCTTGTGTCCCAAGCCCAACCCGTGTCTTTGTAACAGCCGACTATGAGTCCATATTGGAGTCGGTTTTTCCTTCCCCCTCATCTCTATAAAAGGAGGTGAGGGGGGAAGGGGTTTGGACATCATTCTTTCAATACTAATCAAGGTTCGATTAGGGATACTTACTTGTGCAAGTTCTTTTCTTTACTGTCGATATAGAGGTGCTTGTTCGACTTCTCGATCGGGTTTATTCCGCTCTAGCAATCAGGGTTGTTGGTCGACAAGACTGCATCAACATAAATCTATTTAGGCTTCAAATTTCATCAATTTAACTAAAACATATTTTTTTCAATGCAATCATCAACCCCTACAAATATTATATTAGAAAAATTATCAAACTTTATTACACATTTGGCTAGTAGTAATTGTTAGCATTTAAATTATAAATTGAAGTGATGGTCATTTGTCTTGTAGTAGCTATGTAGTATGTCAAGTACAAGTCAAAAGAATAGTTAATTGTGTTGGGCTTTTGGACTAGAATAGATAAGTATGCTTGTATTGTATAAATGACTAATTTAAAGCTCATGAGTCAAAAGCCCAACCGAAAGCCCATCAAGAGCATTAGGGCGTCACAATTTGCCTATAAATACACACTCTCACCTCCATTTGTAGTGTGCCTCAAAGTATTGTAAAGGTGAGAGTGTGTGTTCTCTTAGCGTGTGTTTGTTTTCTTCCTTTCCAAGGTTAATAAACATTTGGCTAGAATTATACCATACGATCCACTTCTCATCTTTATCTTGTCTTATCTTTGAGTGTCACGTTAATATTATAGTAGTTTTAGTTGTAGTGATAAAGTAGCGTAGATCTAGTTTAACAAGTGGTATCAATACGCCAAACATCGAAATAGGTACTAGTTGTGTCACGTTTTTATCAAACTAAGCTTAAAAGTTGCGTATTTATTTCATAAGTCGTGTACTTTTCGTGTTTTCTTTGATTTTTACGAGAGTTGTAAGGTTAAAGTTTGAAGCTTTATAGTTTTTACGTGAGTTTAAAGGATAAAGGTTCTAGTTTTTTAGTTGTTACGCGTTATTTAGTGAGTTTAAAGGTTAAAGCTTGGAACTTTAAGAGTTTTTACGTGTTTTTAAGGAAAAAAGTTGAAGCTTTTTCAGTTTTAGCGTGAGATTTGGAAGTTTTGATCTTAAAAGGTTAACTTTTGTGTTGAAATATTGGTTCTATAACATATTGGCGACAAAAAGGTGGAAACTTTATAAGATTTACGTCGTATTTGAGGTTTGTTGATCGAAAAAAGGGGGCTATAAAAGTTGCGGTTCGAATCTTCATTGGATTGGATTTTTATCAATTTCTTGTATAAGAAGTTTGATAAAAGTGGGCTCCATCGACTGGCAAAAAAATAGGATTTCTTGTATAAGAATTCCTATAGAAAAGGGTATATAGAAATTGTAAATTTCTATGGGAATTGTGAAGTTTATAGCAAATCTGTCCATAACACTCTATCGCAAATCTGCTCATAGTACTTTATCGCAAATCTGGTAGAAGAAAGTTATCGCAAATCTGGAATTAGCAAGTGATCGCAAATCTGGCACAAGCAGTCTATCACAAATCTCTTTGAAGCATCTATCGCAATTGTCTTTGAAGCATCTATCGCAATTGTCCCTTGTAAATTATCGCAATTGTTATTGGTTTTCTATCGCAAATTAGAAAACTTGTCACAACTTAAATAACTTTTATAAATTCGATTTGAACTTAATTTCTACAACATCAAACGTGAACTCGGTATTCTCTCGCTTGTATAAGTGTAAAGAATACTTTGACAAGGGATATATCTACTAATTTGTATAAATTAGTTAGATCTTTTATATAAATTGCATTATTCTATATAAATTGAAATTTTGTCATAATTTGTATAAATTTTGGTCTAAATTGAAATTTCTATAGAAATTGTAGTTTTATCTAAATTGTAATTTACATAACTTTGTCGAATTTGTGAACTTTTGATCTTGTCTAAATTATACTCTTGTCAAATTTAATAACTTTATTTAAATTGCTACGTTTATCTAAATTGTCATAGTTAATCTAAATTGCAAGTAACTTCAAACAATCTTCAGCAAAGGACCAAGACTTCTCAACAACAACTAAGTTTAACCTTCAACAACCACAACTCCTATTTCGTTGCAACGATCCTGAATCAACTTTATCATACAACATCATCAATGGCAACTCAACAAGACATCCATGCAGCCGGTGCAGAAAACCGACCTCCAATGCTTGAAAAAGGTGGTTATCTTCCATGGACAAGTCGTATGATCCGATATATCAAAACTAAACCTAATGGTCAAGGAAGACTCCTGCTCAACTCCATCCAGAAAGGACCATTCAAGCCTCGTCAGATTCAAGAAGCTGGTAATCTGATGAGGCGAAAAGTGTACCGCTTTTAAGGGGTCATTTAAGCCCGAAATCGTATTTATTTGATCAAATATTGCCCTAAATCGTTCCTTTTGTCATTTTAGGTACTTTTGAGGAGAAATCTGGAAAAGGAGGCATTTTGGACGTTTTTGGAGCATAAAAGTGAAGAAAACGGCAAAGTCTCAAAATTGTGCTGAAAGTCACCTTTGACGGCGTCAACATTAACTCCAGACGGCGTCATGCCTTGGCAAGAAAAGTTGGATGTGAAATTTACTCATGACGGGCCAGTGAGTTTGCATGAGAATTCTGACGGCGTCACGCTTTAACTAAATCAAGGGCGTCACGGCTTAAATCAAAGAGGGACGGCGTCACGTTATAGGTCCGACGGCGTCAAGCCTTGATAAGCCAGAATGGATTTTTGAAGAGCTAAAGAGGGACGGCGTCAAGAAGGTCATCCGGGAACCCTAAAAGCAGCGAGGTGACGGCGTCACAATGCATAAGGTGACGCCGTCAGATGTCAAAGTCTATATATAGTTTTCTAATTTTTTGTCATTAGAGGAGAGCTTAGTGTGTGGAATTTTGGGATAAAACCCTAAGACGATTTTAGCTACTTTTTCAGGGCTTCTTGCCTTGAGATCTTCCATGTTTCATTGAAAGATAAGTTATCAATTAATCATTCAATATGTCTATGTGTTGTTTGATTCTATCTTATGCTTGTCTTTTGTTTAACATGTTAGGCTAAATTTATCTTGTGTTTGCTTAGATCTAATGAAACCTAGCTATTGATTATTGGTTGTTAGTGTGTTGTTAGTTGTATTGGATGATTGTTTATCTATGTTAGGCTTAAGAAAACTGGCTAACTTCCTATTCGGTAACTTGCTTGAACGTCTTAAGAAACATGAACCAAACGCGTACTAAAGGTTTTTTATGGTTGTATTTAATGCACAAGCGAATTCTAGTGATCCCATGTTAGGAGCTTCCTAGCCGGCTCGACATAGGAGTGAAGTAGGAGCTTGTAGAGTTTGGGGAAGTAAGTACGCCACCCCACGAATGGTATTAAGGAATACACCCGTCATTGACGCGACTAAAACCCGAAAAAAAAATATATATATATATATATTTGAACCATAAATTTTGCACCATTTTGAAATTTTATCCTAAGTATGAATTATATTTATTTGACATATTTAAAACCATACCCTATAATTATAAATACATAATATGAATTAAATACCTTATGTTATAATACATGTATAAATTAAATTAAATAAACTATAAAATTTTCTAATCATTATCTTAAATTAAAATGAGACATCACTATTCCTAAGATTATATTACGTTTTCTTTTCCTAGTGTGAACATACATATTATCACAACAAAATTTTGACTTGCCGATCTTGAAGATACAAATTAAAAGGAAACATATTAGTGTTGATTTGATAAGAACAAAATATCTTTTGATACACTCCATAGTCTTCTCATTAAACGCTAATTACGACTTACCAGAATTATATACGCGGTTTTCCATTCTTAGGACCATTCACTCGTTTGTTTCATCAAATCCTCTAAACATATAAACAATATCATTATTCTCCCTATACCGATCTAAAACTAAACCAAACTTAATTCGTGCTGCCAAAGAAAGAAGAGGAGAAGGCTTCCAGTGTAATGATCGATTGTGTGTACAACTTGGTATTCATTGTAGCAGCTTGGTGTTTCACTTGTTGCAGCCATGGTGCCTTTTTCCTAGCAGCTTTGGGGTGTTTTGTGTGGTGATCATATATGTTGTATCCTATCGTTTTTAGTCGACTTCTTTTCAGTTTAAGGTAACCATCATTTACTTCCTTTGTCATCAGTTTATTACACGACAATATGTAAAATCTAAACTTAATCGGTTACGCCCATCAAGATCGTTCTACAGTTCGATGTCTCGCTATATAGTCATAAATATATAAATTAAACGCTACTTATGGTGAGGTTTATTTTTTTGGTGTCATTGTGTGGGTATCTTCTTGATGTCAAGTCTGCTAGTTAACATGTCGAACATATAAATTCCCTTGGTCGAACATGCCGTGTTTGTTCTTGAAGTGGGCTGTTTTGATGCCAACCATTGTCGACTCATATAACATCATAATCAAGCTTTTAAAATCAGCCTAGTATGATCAGTCCCTAGGCGTTGAGATAAAGTGTAACGAGTGTGTGTTGTGCCACTATTTCATGTTTGTTGGCTGCTCGTTAAACCAACCCATCGCACCACCTTTATGTTGTCTCGCCATTCCGGCTTTGCCTTAGTTGTCTCGCCCAACTGCCGTCTCGCCAAACCACTCCCAGATTCTTAATTGGCCTCGTAAATGTGTGTCGCGGTGTGATGGGTAAACCGTTGTAGCTTTAAATGAATATGACTCATACATGTTTGGGAGTTTCGAATTTGATGTCGGGTCTCGGTATCACCATGTCGAACGAAATAAACGAAGAAGATAGTTGCATGATTTCAAAACACTTATATCAAATTAAATACGTGAAACCAGAATTGCATGCAAAAAGGGAAACGTGTAAAATATGAATCAAAGGAGATCACACGTGAACACTAAAACCAAATCGAGAATCATTATTATTAAATGGAACGAATGGGTAGTAGTGAACGAGGTCGAATTTTTGCATAATTAAATTTGCATGAAACACGGCAAGTCTAAAATTTGACATATAATTATATAGTTTACTTTTTTTTTTTTACCTTAAACTTCGCTATTTTGACACTTTAAACCATAAACTATTATATTGATTATGTTAAACCTTAAAGTCTATTTGATTGTCAATTGCAATCTTAATCTATTAAACTTACTTACGGTAGAAACTTACTAATTCGGAAGGTTGCTAAATATAGAAAGTCACTATTTTTGGAAAGTTGCTAAAAAAAGGGAAGTTACTAAAAATGAAAAGCCGACTAAAATAAGTAATCTGATTTAGAATAAGTTATTAATCAAACGATCATAAATTCGTGTAGATTCGCTGAAGATGGAGTTCATTTCCGATCTTTATATTTTCTGTTGTGGTTGCACGTGCAGTATAAGGTACAGATATTCTGCCCTTTTTAATAAGGTGCCTTCGATCTCTTGATTTCTGATTTGAACCTATGATTTGAACCTTTGGCATTTGAACCTTTTGCATCTGAACCTTTGACATGAACCTTTGATATGGACTTTGAGATTCGGACTATGACTATATGAACCCTTACTTAGATATGGACCCTTTGCTATGAACCTTTGATATTTGAACCTTTGACCTTTGACCCCAGTTTGATACTACGAGCCAAATTTGTTTCCTAGCCATGAAGGTAACATGGCCATGTCATTGATGCACCAGTGGCATGACTCTAGTGTACTCGAGTGATGTTGTACACCGTCCCCATTTTGATTTGATATGAGCTCACTATGATTTGTTATGGCCAATATGATTTGTTTGGGGGGCGTATGGATGCATCCTAGATTTGATTTGATTTGTGAATTTGATATATTTGTATTTGGTGACTGATGATGGGTGCAATCCACGTCTTTCACAAAATTTGGGAGCTCGCTACTCCATTTGAAGAATGAGGACACCCCTCATATTATCTGATTATCTGAGAGGTCTCCCCTCTATATGATTTGAAGATTATGGTTACGATATGATATGATTTGATTTGTTTGGGCTCGTGGTGGATTACTGTCCTAAACCTTTACTCTTGTATCTTATTTATATCTCATTCATTATGCTACATCTGTTTATTTCCGTTTACTTTCGTTTCTGTTTATTATATATCTGTTCACTGGGCTTTTTAAGCTCAGCCGCGTTTCTTTTCCACGCGGCAGGTTTTAGATTGGAAGCTGGGTATGGGTGGAGAGTACCTTGGACTTAGAAGACCTTGATAGCTATTCTGGAGTAGAGATGACTAGAAGTTATTGTATTTCGAATTAGTAGTTATTGGAACTTTCATTTGTAACCTTGTATTTTCAGTATTTCATTTGTAATTTTGTATTACTATTGATGCATGCTATGTTTTGATCTGATGTGAAACCATTACTGTGATACTTCTACCCTTGCCGGGTTGGGGCGTTACAATTATGGTATCAGAGCGACAGGCTGCGACTCGTAATACATTTACCCTTGACCTGTGAGGTTAGGACCACTAGGTTTCCACTGCAGGCGCTCATAAGATAACCTATAAGAATTTGCTTTAGGATTTCCTTATAGGAACTTAAGTTTTGACCAGTGAGGAATGGGTAGACTATAAGGCATTTGTTTAAGTATCATTGCTTCCGCATCACTCTGATTCGTGCCTTGCTTTTGGTTAGATCCTGTTGATATCACTTTTGGAAATCGAAAGCTTATGCTTTGCACCACCTAAGATTTGAACCTGATTAAATTTGGAAGGCATTGAGAAATTTCATAATAATTGCCTGACACTATTTGATCCTTATCTTCAGATTTTGACTCTGATCTTTGATTCTTTCGTTAATCATTTTGATGCCTCTTCGATCATTCTGAGAATCCCCATGACAATGACGTACTTGACGTATTCTCTTATTTGTCTCTTGCTTTTGATAAGTATCTACGAATATTCCGATACTAATTGATTTCGTTTCACCTATCTCTGTCCTTATGAGAAGTCTTGTGGTGTGTAACCACGAGTATAAGAATGTTCTCCCCCACTTTTGAATAATGAAGATCTGATTTGTGATCCGTCTTCCTTTGAATAATTATCTTTGATTTTATTCTGAAAAGGAATTGGTTGATTGAGCATTCAAGTATTGACATCTCCCCTTCTATGTCTCACCTTTAACGCTTGTAGCAATTTTGAACTTCCTACCATGATTACCGATTGTTAGACCCTCTGCTATCCCTATTACTCTGGAGACTCGTGTGTTACTTTCGTGATTGTGAAGTTTTCCTAGAACCCATCTCGTACACCAATGAATGAACCTCATCTTGAGAGTTATTGGACACCCTGAGTTTTCTGAATATAATTCCTGGTTGAACCACCAAGTTGTCCACCGAAGCGTGAGGTAGGATTTGACAAGATACTGAGAGATTGTCTAGTCACCAAGCGAAGGTGTCTTCAAGATGTGTACGGGATCGTACCAGTTGATTTGAGCAACCGGGAAGAGCAGCAAGTAAGTTTACCTAAGTATGTTTTCTGGGCGTGTTGTAGTTCATTCGTGATGAAGAAGGATGGTGACTGGAGATAGCTGAACCGTATCACTATTAGGAGCCAATATTCCTCCACCCTGATAAGATTATGTGTTTGTTTAATTTCATAGCGCGAAGTTTCCTTCTGATAAATTGATTTTATTCTTGGAATCGCCTTCAGTATTCGTAAAAGACTGCTATGACGATTAGTGACGCTAATAGTATTAGCTAAAGCTCTGATTATTTTGCGAATTTGATGAATGATGTTTTCTCGTGAGTACTTAGACAAATGGTCATTGTATGACTAAATAGTACGTTTGGAGACGAGAAAGAGCATGAAAATCATCTTTGCACTTCGTTAGAAAATTCGTCGGTCATTGGTGCTTTCTAAGAGATTGATATTTGTAGAGGCAACGATGTTCTTAATCGAGGATATCTCTTTAAATTCCGCAAGTTTTGAAAACTATCGCCATGTGGTCAAGACTAATAACAGAATGGGGAACTGAAACCTTTTGAACCTTGCAGAAGAATGCTGGAAGATGTTTGCAACTTATGATACCGTTGAGAAATTTCGTGAACAGAGAGAAACAACTTTGTTCGATTTAGAATGGAGTTTTAGAAAAGTTGGAGAAGGACTAGCTTCCACACCCTCGGGCGGAGCAAATTTTTGGGATAAATCAGAAAGAGACTCGGTTATACTCCATTGCAGCACAGAAAGTTTTGCGTATGCATCAAGACAACTAGAAGCGCGTCAGAAGAAGTATTTCACTGTCAGACCTGGAGTTGACTACAACGGCGGCTACCCTGAAGAGTGAAGACAGTCCTTACAAGACAGAGTTGTTGGCGATGAAGAAATTCTAGTCAAGATGGCGAACTTGGAGCTGATGAAGACGTACAGCCTCACTTCCCTATTCATCTTGGTTGTACTAAGATGAATTGAGAGCGGAAGCAGACTGGATGATGAAGAGATTTAAAAACCGTGCCAGAAATCCACAACACTCCATCACATTCCAAGAAGAACTGCAGGAGGCTCGACGAACCAGAAACAAGTTTCCGATAGTGGTTTCACTTTCCGATTAATAGACAGACGAAGACAGATTAACCGGACTTGAAGAGATTGAATGTGTTGAATGAGCGGAGTTTTGAAGCAGACCTTTCATGTTTGGAAGAGTTGATTCTATGAAGACCGAAGATCTTGGCGACTAATTTTCATTTTGTTGACCCTCTTAAGTTTCGTTATATCGTTAAAAGATCCTCTTATGATTTAATTTCCCTAGAAGCATTTCTGTTCGTGTTCATTTTTCGTATGTTCGGTGATGGCTCGGTTTTGAGAGATTTCGGCGAATTGTGGAAGATATGATGCGTGTGGTGGCGTACCTCACTTCTGCTAGGCAACCTGGGATTTTGATACTCTTGCGAGTAGTTTTGTTTTCCTTCTTGAATATGACATTTGATTTTGATTGACCTCTGAGACTATAGAAGCACTAGGTGGATTAAGATAAGTGGGTTTGACTCGACTTGAGATAAAGTATGATCATCATGAAGGCATACTTATGTGGTGCTAGTATTATGACGACTGATCAACGTGATAATACTTACACCATATAACTTGCACTCATTGTGACCATAGGATATCTTGGGGAGTACCTAAGAAGTTTAGAATTTGATCTCTGTTGGATTAACTGTGACTAGTGAGACTTTAACATCATTCTACCTACGCGTATAATCTGTGTTCGTTCGTTAGGTATCGGGATGACTTTGGGCTTTCGTTTTACATTCCGTTGACCTCAGTTATAAATCTGAAATTCTTGTAAAACTCTCTACTGTCGATACAATTAATTTGATCTGAAATCTTGTTCGTATTCCATATGAGCTTTCCGGGAGATTCACCTATCCTCCATTTTGTTGCATGGTCTTTGATCAGAAACAACCTAATTGGTCTCCTTCTGAGAAATTTGAACCCACCTCATTTTGATTCGAGTCATGAGAAACTATTTGGTCTGAAGATCTTTTGGAAGAACCTCCTCGGGCGTGAGAATGTTTGTGACGACCTTTTGCGGTTTGCTACGACTTCGTTTAACCTTGCGACTTCAAATTTCGAGGACGAAATTTTTATTTTAGAGGGGAAGAGTTGTAAAACCCGAAAAAAAAATATATATATATATATATTTGAACCATAAATTTTGCACCATTTTGAAATTTTATCCTAAGTATGAATTATATTTATTTGACATATTTAAAACCATACCCTATAATTATAAATACATAATATGAATTAAATACCTTATGTTATAATACATGTATAAATTAAATTAAATAAACTATAAAATTTTCTAATCATTATCTTAAATTAAAATGAGACATCACTATTCCTAAGATTATATTACGTTTTCTTTTCCTAGTGTGAACATACATATTATCACAACAAAATTTTGACTTGCCGATCTTGAAGATACAAATTAAAAGGAAACATATTAGTGTTGATTTGATAAGAACAAAATATCTTTTGATACACTCCATAGTCTTCTCATTAAACGCTAATTACGACTTACCAGAATTATATACGCGGTTTTCCATTCTTAGGACCATTCACTCGTTTGTTTCATCAAATCCTCTAAACATATAAACAATATCATTATTCTCCCTATACCGATCTAAAACTAAACCAAACTTAATTCGTGCTGCCAAAGAAAGAAGAGGAGAAGGCTTCCAGTGTAATGATCGATTGTGTGTACAACTTGGTATTCATTGTAGCAGCTTGGTGTTTCACTTGTTGCAGCCATGGTGCCTTTTTCCTAGCAGCTTTGGGGTGTTTTGTGTGGTGATCATATATGTTGTATCCTATCGTTTTTAGTCGACTTCTTTTCAGTTTAAGGTAACCATCATTTACTTCCTTTGTCATCAGTTTATTACACGACAATATGTAAAATCTAAACTTAATCGGTTACGCCCATCAAGATCGTTCTACAGTTCGATGTCTCGCTATATAGTCATAAATATATAAATTAAACGCTACTTATGGTGAGGTTTATTTTTTTGGTGTCATTGTGTGGGTATCTTCTTGATGTCAAGTCTGCTAGTTAACATGTCGAACATATAAATTCCCTTGGTCGAACATGCCGTGTTTGTTCTTGAAGTGGGCTGTTTTGATGCCAACCATTGTCGACTCATATAACATCATAATCAAGCTTTTAAAATCAGCCTAGTATGATCAGTCCCTAGGCGTTGAGATAAAGTGTAACGAGTGTGTGTTGTGCCACTATTTCATGTTTGTTGGCTGCTCGTTAAACCAACCCATCGCACCACCTTTATGTTGTCTCGCCATTCCGGCTTTGCCTTAGTTGTCTCGCCCAACTGCCGTCTCGCCAAACCACTCCCAGATTCTTAATTGGCCTCGTAAATGTGTGTCGCGGTGTGATGGGTAAACCGTTGTAGCTTTAAATGAATATGACTCATACATGTTTGGGAGTTTCGAATTTGATGTCGGGTCTCGGTATCACCATGTCGAACGAAATAAACGAAGAAGATAGTTGCATGATTTCAAAACACTTATATCAAATTAAATACGTGAAACCAGAATTGCATGCAAAAAGGGAAACGTGTAAAATATGAATCAAAGGAGATCACACGTGAACACTAAAACCAAATCGAGAATCATTATTATTAAATGGAACGAATGGGTAGTAGTGAACGAGGTCGAATTTTTGCATAATTGAATTTGCATGAAACACGGCAAGTCTAAAATTTGACATATAATTATATAGTTTACTTTTTTTTTTTTACCTTAAACTTCGCTATTTTGACACTTTAAACCATAAACTATTATATTGATTATGTTAAACCTTAAAGTCTATTTGATTGTCAATTGCAATCTTAATCTATTAAACTTACTTACGGTAGAAACTTACTAATTCGGAAGGTTGCTAAATATAGAAAGTCACTATTTTTGGAAAGTTGCTAAAAAAAGGGAAGTTACTAAAAATGAAAAGCCGACTAAAATAAGTAATCTGATTTAGAATAAGTTATTAATCAAACGATCATAAATTCGTGTAGATTCGCTGAAGATGGAGTTCATTTCCGATCTTTATATTTTCTGTTGTGGTTGCACGTGCAGTATAAGGTACAGATATTCTGCCCTTTTTAATAAGGTGCCTTCGATCTCTTGATTTCTGATTTGAACCTATGATTTGAACCTTTGGCATTTGAACCTTTTGCATCTGAACCTTTGACATGAACCTTTGATATGGACTTTGAGATTCGGACTATGACTATATGAACCCTTACTTAGATATGGACCCTTTGCTATGAACCTTTGATATTTGAACCTTTGACCTTTGACCCCAGTTTGATACTACGAGCCAAATTTGTTTCCTAGCCATGAAGGTAACATGGCCATGTCATTGATGCACCAGTGGCATGACTCTAGTGTACTCGAGTGATGTTGTACACCGTCCCCATTTTGATTTGATATGAGCTCACTATGATTTGTTATGGCCAATATGATTTGTTTGGGGGGCGTATGGATGCATCCTAGATTTGATTTGATTTGTGAATTTGATATATTTGTATTTGGTGACTGATGATGGGTGCAATCCACGTCTTTCACAAAATTTGGGAGCTCGCTACTCCATTTGAAGAATGAGGACACCCCTCATATTATCTGATTATCTGAGAGGTCTCCCCTCTATATGATTTGAAGATTATGGTTACGATATGATATGATTTGATTTGTTTGGGCTCGTGGTGGATTACTGTCCTAAACCTTTACTCTTGTATCTTATTTATATCTCATTCATTATGCTACATCTGTTTATTTCCGTTTACTTTCGTTTCTGTTTATTATATATCTGTTCACTGGGCTTTTTAAGCTCAGCCGCGTTTCTTTTCCACGCGGCAGGTTTTAGATTGGAAGCTGGGTATGGGTGGAGAGTACCTTGGACTTAGAAGACCTTGATAGCTATTCTGGAGTAGAGATGACTAGAAGTTATTGTATTTCGAATTAGTAGTTATTGGAACTTTCATTTGTAACCTTGTATTTTCAGTATTTCATTTGTAATTTTGTATTACTATTGATGCATGCTATGTTTTGATCTGATGTGAAACCATTACTGTGATACTTCTACCCTCGCCGGGTTGGGGCGTTACAGTCATCCACGCGACTAATACACACTAATTAACCGGTAAAAGATAGTTAGGGAGTAAGGAAATCTAAGTAAACACATTTCTCCACACATAAGTTTCTCACCACTTTTCATTTTTGTTATTTTATTTTATTTGCATTTGTAGTAATTTGGGTTAGTTGACTAGCAACTAATTCCGCCCACTCCTTCAAAACCCGAGATTTTACTTGCTTTCATAAAATATAAAAACATAAAAAAAGAATCTTCCTCAACCCTTAGACCTAATTAGAGTAGCCTTTCACACCTAACGAACACTATTCCCTGTGGAGAACGATCAATCCCCCGTACTTACCACTACACTATACTACATCGGTCAGGTACACTGCCTGGTGGGGTTGTAAGCCTCTCAAGATCCCTCGAGAGGTAAAACCTGTTGTAAGGTTGCAAAACCCACGCATCAAGTTTTTGGCGCCGCTGCCGGGGAGTAGTTATTGTTTAGGTTGAATTTTTATTTCTATTAGGTCTACTCACTAGATTCCTTTCTAGTGAGATTTTTATTTTATTTTTCTAGGTTCTCTTTAGTCTATCTATTTTCTTCGTGTCTTTGTTCGTAACCATTACCGTCCGACATCATGGAAGATGGTAATATCCTTAACCCCCACAACCCACCACCACAACAACCACCACCACCTCCTAGAGCCCGTACTTTAGGAGAGTATTCCCGTCCTAGCCACCACGGCTATCGAAACACCATTGAGCTCACTCAAGGAGCCAATATCACACCCTTGCGATCCGACACCATCCGGTTGGTGCAAAGCGGATGCGCATTCCATGGACTTCGTTCTGAAGATCCTAATCAACATCTCAAGGACTTTCTTAAAATCGTTGATTCTATAGACCTTGATGTTGCCACTCGAGAGACGACCCGATTGCGTCTCTTCCAATTCTCTCTGCGGGACCAAGCTAGTCAGTGGCTAGAACGTCAACCCGCAGGATCCATCACCTCTTGGGATGATCTCACCACTCGTTTCCTTGCTCAGTTTTTCCCACCGGGAAGAACTACCAAGCTAAGGAATGATATCTTGATGTTCCAACAACGTCAAGGCGAAACTCTCTACGAGGCATGGACTCGATTCAAGGACTTACTCCAAAAAGTCCCTCACCATGGCATAGAACTTTGGCTCCAAGTCCAAATCTTCTATGACCATATCAATCTCTCCACAAGGCAAACCATTGACCAATCGGCCGGTGGCAAGCTACGTGATCTAAGTGCGGAACAATCATGGGCTCTCCTAGAGGATCTTGCTCTTTATGACAACGAAAGTTGGAGTGATCCCCGTGATTTGAATAAAACGGTCAAGGCAATATCTTTGCCTTCTAACAATTCAAGCACTTCCGACCGTAGGATCATAGAACTTGAAGACCAAGTCAAGTTTCTCATGAAATCCTACGAGGCTCCTAAACCTTCAAGCCAAGTGAACAAAATCACTTCTTCATGTGAATTATGTAGTGGTCCCCACGACACTCGTGATTGCATGGAACTCCCCGAACAAGCTTTTGCGGACTACGCATCCTCGCGTACCGACGGAGCGGGAGACAAGTGGTACACTTTCAAGCCCGAGCCAAACCATTATGGTGATTCATACAACCCCTCATGGAAAAATCACCCGAACCTTAGGTGGAAACAAAACCAAAACTCACAACAAATCAATTCTTCCAACCCACCTAATCGGTTCCAATCAAGCGGTTCCAACTCGAACCGTACTTTCAACAACAATCTTTCCGGCAATGGTAGTACCAATAACTTTGAAGGATTGATGTCTCAATTTATGGCATCTCAAGAAGCTCGTTTAGCCAAGTTTGAAGCCGATTTCAAACAAAAACAAAGCGAGATGACCGATAAGATTGACACCTTGTTGAAAGCCCTCAATGACCGAGAAATGGGAGCACTCCCTAGCAACACGGTCAAGAACCCGAAACTAAACGTCAACGCTATTTCATCGGTTTCGTCCCCTAGTTCTTGTCCACAATATTATTCGGTCAATTCCATGAGCACGTGTTTCAAACAAACCCAAATCATTCCAAGTGACCAAGAAGTTATGACATCCAAATTGGTCAACAACATAGTTGAAACACCTCCCACTCAAAACCTTGACGATGAATTCAAGGAGCTCCACCTTGAAAGTCCGGTTGTTGATGAGAAGAAGCTCAAGTTAGGCGAAAAAGGGACCGCCTTTGTTCAAAACAAGCTACCTAAGAAGTTAGATGATCCGGGCTTATTTGTTCTACCTTGCAAGATCGGTAATTCGGAGGCTTATGACACATTAGCCGATCTTGGATCAAGCCTTAACCTACTTCCGTTACCTCTCTACACCTCTTTAAAACTTGGAAAACTTGAAGAAACCGAGGTGATAATAGGCTTAGCGGATGGAAGTGTTGCTTACCCGGTTGGAGTAGTTAAGGACGTGTTAGTACACATTGGAAAGCTAACCATTTTAGCCGATTTCCACGTCCTTGATATGGTTAGCGACCCTACATGCCCCTTGTTGATAGGTAGAGGATTTTTGGCGACCGCTAGTGCTATGATTGATTGTAAGGAATCTAAGATAGCGGTAGGAGAAGGAGATACTTGGTCAGTCTATGATGTTAAGAAACACGCCTATGATACTAGTGAGGAACCGACACCCCATTGGTTAGAATTAAATAGGAGACCATCTAGATATGGACCTTGGATTGATAGAGACTTCATAGGACCCCAACGCCCATTTTACCTAGAAGAGGACTTTGTTAACCGAACGCATTCGGTAGAGCAACTCTTGGCTAGGGACACCGAATTGGATCCATTTGAAGACCCTCTAGTTTTTAGAAGGATGATTGATTTCCTAGGAGTTTTGCCAATTAACCTAGGAATGAATAAGTGGATTTGTGAGGAAGATGATCATAAGTGGAATTGGGATAAACCACCCAATGATGGAGATGGGTCATGGCATATCAAGATGACATTGTATGACCCGGATGGAGAGAAGTTTGAAAAGACATATCGTACTGAGCGGACCAATAGGAAACTTCAATCCAAGCTTAACCCTAAAGACGTCCTTGATGACGAGCTTACTTACATAGGGTAGCGTGACTTTGAGTCTAGCTACAAGACTCGTTAATAAAGAAAAGCGCTTCTTGGGAGGCAACCCAATCTTTATTTGTTTTATTTGCTTTGTGTGTTTATTTATTTGTTTGTTTGTTTTTATTTGTTTCCGTATGTGTGTTTAATTTTTATTCTTATTGATTCATGTTCAAAAACTAATTTGTGAAAATGCTTTATTTTGTTTTTAACTTCGTCTTAACTACATATAAAGGTATTTTGCAAAAGATAAGTGTAAGGGAAATCTAAATTGGTTTATTAGAACACAAATGAACATGAATCGTAATAATATTAAATTAACATACATATTCGTATTTGTTTGAGTCAAATGCTTGTATCGAGTCATAATGATGTTTTGCAGGATTTCCAGGAAGTAAGGTAAAGGTTTTTCTAGAAATTTTCCGGAAACTTAAAATGAGAATTTTTGTCAGGACATTTCTGACGGCGTCAGGGGTTATAACCTGACGGCGTCAGATTTAATTTCCAGAAATTTTTGAAAATTTTGTTTTCATAAAAAGTTTTTATTAAAATCTCCAACTTATAATCTCCAGGAATCTGCAAGGTTATCATTCCACAAGCATTATATCCTTATATATAGATTTTATCCCGCCGATGTTATGCAGGTTTTCGTGTTTGTTTTCTCAGGTTCAACAGGTTATTTTGGACAAGGAAATGTTTTGAATCAAGCTTATGGCGATGCATTAGTCATGGAGCTTCAACATTCTCTTTGGAGGAAGATTTAACCGTGTAATTTCATTATCCAACGAGCGAATCAGGGGAGTATTTGATTTCATTCTTTTACTTTTTCTTTTACATCTTGTTATTTGAACATTAGGGACAATGTTCATCTTAAGTGTAAGGGGAGGGTAAAAGTACGATTTTAGAGAATACAATTGCGTTTGATTTTTGTTTATTTAATAGTAGATGTGTAATAAAACTGAGAGAAATACTTGTTAAGGTAATTTTAGTGCCAAATTTAAAATTTTTTACAACATATAAGAGTGAAACTTTGATCTTAATGAGCGTCTCATGGATAGGAGTTATATGACTAGCACAAAAACCGTACCACTAAAAAATTTTCCACCCCCAAATATGTGAGGTTCGCCCCTAGAATTGGTAGGAAAAGCATTTATGCTATGATGTGTGTACCGGTAGCACTTAGATTCTAGAACTTGCGTTAGGACCATTCCGAGGCCACAAGTGAGACTACATTCGTGTAGTTAGATTTACTACATGATAAGAGGCATTAGGATTAACCCATGTTTTACACCTGTGTTTTTGTTATAATTACTTTGGCTACATTGGTCAAGTAATTCTCCCACACCCTTTGCGTTGTACTCATTTTTAGTACACGATACCCCTAGTACACCCCTCAGAGCCTATCTTTTCGTTTCGACCTTTAAGCATTTTACTTAAAGGAAGAATTTGTTACACCCCACTTAAATGTACACCCAAATCGCCTTAGCCTACCTTGTATGCACTCATCTTTAGTGCATTATTGTTACAACATTTGTTTAAACCCAAGTTAATTATCTAATTGATTACATGGTTGCTAAGTCGAGTCATATCCTTGTACATATTGTTTTGGGACGATTGGGACTCATGGGTAAAGTACTAGTGTAATGGAGTAATGGGGAAGAACATCATTTATTACCCCCATATGTGCTAAATGTTTTAAAAGTACTCCAAGTTTTTCAATTATCTTAATTCGAGTCATTAGAATAGTTATTTGTAAAGTTATGTAAAAGTTCAAGTGTAAGGGGATGCAATGCCCCTATGATGTATTATTTTGGATGGTAGGGTAAAAGTGTATGCAAAAAAAAAAAAAAAAAAAAAAAAAAAAAAAAAAAAAAAAAAAAAAAAAAAAATTTCAAGAAAAATACAAAAAAAATGAGAAAAAGAAAAATAGAAAAAACATACGGACTACCATCCCGTTTTATTTTATGTTTATTTTATGCTTATGTTTTGTTATTTTCTTTCATTAGCTTAAGATCGAGTCTAGTCTTGGCTTAGCAACATTGTATAGTACATGTAATTGATCAAGATCTTTAACTCGCCACCAGTAAAATATCCCGTATCCAACAAAACCGTGTTTTCCTTTTCCCTACACCTAACGTTATAACCCATTTAAAAGCCCTCTTTGATAGTTTATCTTAGGTGCTTACGCCTAGTGGAGGAGGTTTTTGATCCTTTCCCAAGCCTATGGTAATCTATTTGCTATGACAGGTAGTGAGAGATATTATCCGTTTTCATTTATGAGATTTATTTTGATGACACTTGAGAGATGTGAGTATCTAAACACTACTTGTGAGGTGCTAGTATGTAATCTCCGTGCTTATTATGATTGAAGTGGAACGATTATTTGTTGTAATTACTTTTATGTTTGCATTAAATGACCCCTAACTTGTATTTTGATTAGAATAAAAGCGCATTTGCTTGAGGACAAGCAAATCTCAAGTGTAAGGGTATTTGATGAGGCGAAAAGTGTACCGCTTTTAAGGGGTCATTTAAGCCCGAAATCGTATTTATTTGATCAAATATTGCCCTAAATCGTTCCTTTTGTCATTTTAGGTACTTTTGAGGAGAAATCTGGAAAAGGAGGCATTTTGGACGTTTTTGGAGCATAAAAGTGAAGAAAACGGCAAAGTCTCAAAATTGTGCTGAAAGTCACCTTTGACGGCGTCAACATTAACTCCAGACGGCGTCATGCCTTGGCAAGAAAAGTTGGATGTGAAATTTACTCATGACGGGCCAGTGAGTTTGCATGAGAATTCTGACGGCGTCACGCTTTAACTAAATCAAGGGCGTCACGGCTTAAATCAAAGAGGGACGGCGTCACGTTATAGGTCCGACGGCGTCAAGCCTTGATAAGCCAGAATGGATTTTTGAAGAGCTAAAGAGGGACGGCGTCAAGAAGGTCATCCGGGAACCCTAAAAGCGGCGAGGTGACGGCGTCACAATGCATAAGGTGACGCCGTCAGATGTCAAAGTCTATATATAGTTTTCTAATTTTTTGTCATTAGAGGAGAGCTTAGTGTGTGGAATTTTGGGATAAAACCCTAAGACGATTTTAGCTACTTTTTCAGGGCTTCTTGCCTTGAGATCTTCCATGTTTCATTGAAAGATAAGTTATCAATTAATCATTCAATATGTCTATGTGTTGTTTGATTCTATCTTATGCTTGTCTTTTGTTTAACATGTTAGGCTAAATTTATCTTGTGTTTGCTTAGATCTAATGAAACCTAGCTATTGATTATTGGTTGTTAGTGTGTTGTTAGTTGTATTGGATGATTGTTTATCTATGTTAGGCTTAAGAAAACTGGCTAACTTCCTATTCGGTAACTTGCTTGAACGTCTTAAGAAACATGAACCAAACGCGTACTAAAGGTTTTTATGGTTGTATTTAATGCACAAGCGAATTCTAGTGATCCCATGTTAGGAGCTTCCTAGTCGGCTCGACATAGGAGTGAAGTAGGAGCTTGTAGAGTTTGGGGAAGTAAGTACGCCACCCCACGAATGGTATTAAGGAATACACCCGTCATCCACGCGACTAATACACACTAATTAACCGGTAAAAGATAGTTAGGGAGTAAGGAAATCTAAGTAAACACATTTCTCCACACATAAGTTTCTCACCACTTTTCATTTTTGTTATTTTATTTTATTTGCATTTGTAGTAATTTGGGTTAGTTGACTAGCAACTAATTCCGCCCACTCCTTCAAAACCCGAGATTTTACTTGCTTTCATAAAATATAAAAACATAAAAAAAGAATCTTCCTCAACCCTTAGACCTAATTAGAGTAGCCTTTCACACCTAACGAACACTATTCCCTGTGGAGAACGATCAATCCCCCGTACTTACCACTACACTATACTACATCGGTCAGGTACACTGCCTGGTGGGGTTGTAAGCCTCTCAAGATCCCTCGAGAGGTAAAACCTGTTGTAAGGTTGCAAAACCCACGCATCATAATCCAAATGGAACACCTCCCATTCCACCGACCTTTCGTGATAAAAAAGAAGAGGAATACACAGCAGATGATTGGAAGCAAATTGAAGCTGATGACTTGGCAATGCACTTAATTCAACTTGGTTTACCACGAGAAATCTTTGCTGCTGTTGACAGTTGTGAAACTGCTTATGATATGTGGGAACGAGTTAGAAGGCTTTGTCATGGCACAGAAATTGGACAACAAGATATTGAAAACAAGCTTCTAACTGAATGGGAGAAGTTCACATCCACTCCAGCTGAACCAATTGAATCTTACTACACCAGGTTTTGAACCTTAATGAATGAGCTCATCAGAAACAAGTTGACACCAAAACCAATTGTTCAAAACATCAAGTTCATCAACAACTTGCCAGAAGAATGGGGGAGGTATGTCACAATTGTTAACCAAACAAAGAACCTTCATGAGGTGAACTATGATCAGCTATATGATTTTCTAAGGCAAAACCAGGCAGAGGCGAATGAAGTCAGGAAAGAGAAGTTAGCCAAGCAACATGATCCTCTTGCATTGATTGCTCAATCACCAACACCTGCAACAGTGAATACACAACCATCATCATCTTCCACTCCCAACTACATGCAACAACAATTCATTCCACAAACGACTGTCTTACCACAACAAAAATTCTACCCACAACAACAACAAATCATCCCACAACAACAATACCCACAATACCAGGAACCAGATTTCACTGACAATGATGATAGTGCTGCTTTGTCTCAAGCATTTACTCTTCTAACAAAGGTATTCCAAGGACGCTATTCCACACCAACTAACAACAACCAACGAATTTCATCGAACACTCGCAACAGGCAGATTGCACAGCCGAGTTTCAACATGGGTCATCAAGGACAAATGGTTGGAGTTTATGGGAATCAACAAGGATATGCTACAAGGTTTCAGATGGGTAATCAAGGGCAATATGTAGGAAATCAGATGGGTCAGTATGCAGGGAATCAGATGGGTCAAGTTGTTGGAAATCAAAGGGGTTAGAATGCTGGGAATCAGAACGTTGGTAATCAGTTTGGGAATGTTGCTCCAGTTGCTGGGAATGCTGGAAATGTGAATCAAGGGAATTTGGTAAAGTGCTTCAACTGTCAGGGAGTCGGTCACATGGCAAGGAACTGTCCCACCAAGCCAAAGAAGAAAGATCTTGAGTATCTCCAGAAAGCAGTGCTTTTGGCTCAGAAGGAAAAGGCAGGGTTTCAGCTGAATGCTGAGGAGAATGATTTCATGGCATTGATGGATGATATGGAAGACCATGAGGATATTGATGCCAACTGCATTTTCATGGCAAATCTTCAGGAGGCTAAGTATGACACGGATTCTGAAGCACCTCCTGCTTATGATGTCAATGGAGTATCTGAGGTACCAACATATGCTACATGTCACAATAATGAAATATTTGATATGTCACGTCAAAATGAACAACATCCTGCAACTCCTGCAACCACTTACGATACATATATGGACACGCCAAGTTGTAGCAATATTAATTTGGCAACTCCAGATATGGATCCTAATGGAATCTTCGAGTCACAGCATACTGAGAATGATGAGGGCACACGTGCTTTATTTGAATCATTATTGCAAAATTGTAGTATTGAAATTGAAAAGGTCAAAAAGATCAATCGCGATGTTAAGGCCGCGAATGAAAAATTGACCACTGAGCTTGAGAGATATAAGGTGAATGAAAAAGCTTTTGAATTTAATAACAAACGACAGTCAGAATTAGAAATTGGTTATCGAGATTCTGTTTTAAGAGAAAAACATCTGCAAATCAAATATGACACACTCGATGTTAATTTGAACATGAAAATAAAATCCGTAAACACGGAAATTTCTGAATTAACCAACCAACTTTCTAAAGAAAAATCAACTTGTTCGGATCTTGAAAAAGAAAAGAAAGAGTTGAATGCAAGGTTTTCAAAACGTGAAAATGATCTTCTTGATGAAATCATTGACAAACAAGAAACCATTAAAAAGTTGGAAAATCAGCTTGTAAAAACGGGTCATTCTACACAAACAATTAACATGCTAATTAACGATCCAAACCCGCTTTTACATACAATGAAGAAAATGGCTATCGGTTGTGAAAACCCTTATCATCTCAAGAAAGCTCAGAAAGAACAGAATGTGTTATATAATGGTAGTGTGCTAAATGATAAACATGATCCTCCCGAAGTTCAGGATTCTTTTGAAACGATTGAGCTTGCCGAAGAGAGTATAATCAAAATGAGACAAATAAACCCAGAAATTAAACCAATTGATTATAATAAGCTTAACATAATTTATGGAGTACATCTTGTTCAAAAACATACACCAATGTTTTTCAAAAAACCAGTTGTTGTCTCAAAACAAAAAGTAGTTTCAAAACATCTTTCTAACATTGAACAAATGTCCTCTAGTAACACTTTTAACACAAGTGACGCTAGACGATATTTGGATGATCTTAAAAAGAGAGTTGAAATGCTTCAAATGATTGTGGCATCCAAAACAAATATTAACATCAACGACTGGTATTCAAGTTTTCATTCAGAACAGAAAAAGCTGTTTGAAACAGAAATCAATCCTACACTAACTGCAATTCATGCGGTAGTTCTTAATGTTGAAAATGCTCTTCTGAAAGAAACAGCCGACTTTGTCAAGGACCACAAATCTTTGGTAAAGGAAGCTAATGAAAACACTGAACGAATCAAAGTTTTGGAAAAACACAATGACACTGATAACACTCAAATTGTGCATGTTTTTAGTAGTGTTATTCATGTTTTTATACATGTTATTTGGTTATATTTATATGCTTTTGTTACTAAATTGTACCAAAGTGTGTTTGCAAAGTATATGTGACCAAAAAAAGGAAAAAGGAAGAAAAAGATAAGAAAAGTGAGGAAGAAGGAAATATTTCTGATAGTGCAAGGATTTTCTTGTCAAGATCCAATCAAAAAGGCATTTCAAAGAATGAAGGTCCAAGTATTCAAGTTGACAAGTTCCAAAACAAAGAAAAGATCAAGTTTGGATGAAGAACCAAGGACCAAAAGGAAGAAACAAGGCCAAACAACAAAAAGGAGAAAAGGAGAAAACAACAGTGCTCCATCCGATCGGAGGCTGCCCGCAATCGATTCGGATGGAGGCTAATTCTGAAGACCAACCGATCGGTTGGACATAATACCGATCGGTTGCAAGTCGACTGATTTGCCAAACTTCATCATTAAGTTTTGTCTCTTCATACATCCAGTTCTAAAGCCTTCCATTGATCCTTCTAGTCTATTCTATTCTACTTGGAGGCCAAGGGAAGCATTAATGAACCAAGACCCTTGGGAGTAGTATAAATAGAACCATTTGTGGAGTATCAAGTGTGCTATTCTTAATCAATAAACTCTTAATCATCAACCACTCATCAAAATACTCTCAAATTCGTCCTTAGAAGTTCAGGAAGCTTTGAAGGGTCGAGAAGTCAACATTTGGAGGTCAAAACATCAAGAAGTCAACACCAATACTTTGGGTATCATTACCTTATCATTTGTAATCTATTCCCAATCATTGTAAGACTTTCAATTATGGTTTCTAATGTTCAAAGTTCTGAGATTATGTTCATGTTTGCTATGAGTGGCTAGTGCCTTTGTGCACTTGCTTAGATGATGTGTATTACTTATTGATTTGCGTATGATTGTGTGGAAAACTAGAAGGGGGGGGGGTTGAATAGTTTTACCGTTTTCAAATTAATTCACTTTGTTACTTTATGTTATTTCAAAGGAAACAAGCACAAACAAATATTCACACAATATATATATGAGAATTAAAGAGAGGAAAGATCAAAACCACACAACACGGATGTTTATAGTGGTTCGGCTACAAGGACTCTCTTCCTTGCCCTACTCCACTCCTCGAGCCTCTAACTCAAGAGTTATCCTTCACTAAGAAACAAACTCCCTTCTAGGTGGAGAAAACCTTTACACGTCGCTTACTTCCTATTCTGGTACTAAGCTAAACACCGGGTTCTATTTCAAGGTAGAACCAACCTAACGTCGCCTATACAATTACCGACACTAAGCTAGATGTCGAGTTCTTTACAAGGGTACAGCCACTCCCGTTTTGGTTCTTTCCCAAGGGTACAACCACTCCCTACATTCTTTGTGTTTTGAGGACTAAAACACTAACCACACTCACTGAGATAAATGATACAAGTAATGATGTGTGAACTACAACTATATCACACAGTAACTATGCTAAAGGTTTACACTTCTGTGTTGAACCTTGATGCTTAATCTCCTTTGCTACAAAAGGAAAGATCAATGAAATGAATGAATGATAAATGTTAGATGATATGTAAATGAATGAGTATGAATGTTAGGCTCTATGAGTGATGGTATGTCCAAATGATCAGCTTGCTATTTATAGGCAAGCTGGTGAACAGCCGGCGGATCCCATAAAAGGGATCCGTCCTTTATGTCGATTGGATCCGCCACCTTGACAACAAAATGACAGCTAAGAGTTTTGGAAATCTTTCCAAATCCAGCTGTATCCTTCACACCTTTGTCATGTCATATCAAAATCTTCCAAAGTCAACTATCTTGCTTGAAGATCTAGCCAATATATTATGTATGATGCATGCCATGATGTCATTGTATCATTTTAAAAATAAAGTTTCCTTTTAAGGAAATAAACTAGTAGATGTGTAAAATGTAATTCTAAGTAAACTTGTGAAATGTAAAATGTGTTTTAAAGAGACTTTAGCTAGCATTTATAATTTGCTAAAGGATATACTTTGTAATTGTCATTAACAAAACTAAGTAAAGATCGTAAAATATAAATAACGTTTTTAGGACGATATTTGTATTAACAATCTCCCCCTTTTTGTTGATGACAAAACATAAAGTATATTTTTGAGCAAAGGAATAAATATAGCATGAGAACTTTAAGAGCTCCCCCTTGTTTGATACTCCCCCTAAATGGAGTAACAAGGTAATGATGCATGATCCTACAAAACAAATGGTTAGAAAAATGAAATGCTCCCCCTCGATGTATACTCCCCATTACAAGAGTCCCAACGTATACATTAGAAGGGTATGAGATGCTGCAAAAGAAATGTTAGTTGTGAATAGCCTCAATGGAGAAGCATAATGCATATGATATGGTCATTCAAATAAGAATGATAATCTAGTTGACTTTAAAAAGTCAAAATGTAGTGTCTGATCAAAATTTTGTACCTAAAGTACAAGTGATCAAACTAGAATATAGATTCCAAATAGCTATATAATGATGTTAGTTACCTAACTAATGATAATATTCTTTATGTTGATCACTCATAAGCATAAAAACATCACATTCATTCATTGAAAATTTTGTGACAAAAGTCACAAACATAATATAATGTTACATGAAAATGAAAAATACATCCTAAAAAATGAAAAGTCCCACAACAACATCTAAAAGGTCATATATAATGAGACTAAAATTCTCCTATTGAGGAGGATGAGAGATGGCGTTTAGACGCTCAAGAATGTGGTTCAAAATGAACCTCATTTCATTTTGGAGCTCGTGCACCAAAATGTTTATCCTTTGAGCTATGTGAGCGGTTCTTTCACACATGTTGCAATCATGGCGAGCAAAACGGGGCGGAAGAGTAGACTCACTTGGTTGTGGTGGTGGTGGTTGTGATTGGTTGTTGGGTGGTGGTGATTGTGCTTGTTCATTGGTTGGTGGTGGTGTTTGGAGGGAGTTCATGAGGATGTTTTGGAGGTCCATGGCTTCATTGAGGCGGTGATCTACCATACTCGAGAGAGTGTAGAGACGGTTGAGCTCTTCACTAATCGCCTCTTGGGTTTGAGGTAAATTGATCCACATTGCCTCATCTATGGCAATGAGAGTTGATGTGGGTGAGTGAGGTGGTATTTGAGGTTGAGATGATGGTGCATCATGGTATAAAGGACCATGGATATCCGGGAAAATTGGATGAAAAAGCATAGGCTCTTGACCTTCAAAGGTCATGGGTGGAGGATTGTTTGATCTTGGTGGGAGATCCTCCAAGTCATCAAGGTATGGATGAGGTGATGTAGGTGGAGTCCTAAATAGTTCCATGGGTTGGAGTTTGGGTGAATTTGGTTATGATTAAGATTTGACAGTCTATGATGGAGCGGGTAGTGGTGTGGTTGCTATTGGAGTTATGGATGGAGGTGGAGTTTGTATGACAACATTGGATGGTGTAGGTGTGGATAAAGTGAGGAAATTTTCACTTGCTATAGGAGATGAGATATTAAGAGGAGATGATTCCTCTGATGATGAGTTAGCAAGATTTATGAAGCAACAGGGCTTAACACTTATGCGGGCAGTGCGTTTTGGAGTTCTAGAGGTGGAGGAGTTGGTTGATTTGGTCATGGTGAGCTAAGAGAACTAAGATGTACAGGTTATATGTTGTGAAGAAGGTGAATGAGTGAGTTTTGTTCTAAGATATGATCCTAATATATAGGCAGATAGTTTATAGAAACTAGTGTTTGGATTTGATGTAAATCCAATAGAGAATGTTGGTTCCTAATGATTTTGGAACAAAAATGTGTGCAAATCACATCACATAAGTCAATCCATAGAACTTATGTTGAGTAATATGAAGAAGATATGCAGTAAATGCAAAGAGATAGTGGAAAAGCTTCTGATGTGATGTTCCCACGGATTTGAAGGATCCCTAAAAAGGGTTCCTTGCTTGTATAGGAAAGGTAACTCACTCCTTAAATTTAAAAATTCAAATTTTGGTGGGAAATGTTGTTCTTAAGTTTCTAAGAGTTTCTAAATAATTCTAAGATGTATAATGATCAGTGAACCTATTCTAAAGAATACTAGAAACTAAAATCTAAGAATCGGGATGAGTCGAAAAGTTTTAAGAAGTTTACTGTTATACCTACGGATCCAATCGACAAGGCGTGCGGATCCAAATTTTGGGATCCGCCTGATCCCAGGTTGAAGAATGGCAGAGCCAACGCTAACACATGGCGGATCCCAAAAGAGGGATCCGCCAGATCCGTGGATCAAAACTACTAAAATTAAACAGAGAGATGTGCATATTTTTCGTTTTTCGATGAAAACCCAAAAATTCTCCTGGAGCATATCTATCATCTAATATGTAATGCAAAACAATCAAATATGATAATACTAACACATGTTTAATCATAGATTAATCCGTTCATCGAAACTTACCTTATGAGGAGTTAAGCCAAACATAGGCTTAAACTCGGAAAATTGATAACATCAAGTGTTATCGACCTGCAATTTTTAGTTAGTTCAGATACACATCAAATATCATCATAACAAGTTAAGAAACAACCATTATTAATACTACATTGTCTAATAATGTTTCGAGCCAAACACTCCTTTAACTCAACTTCTTCTTCAATTTCTTCATGCCCTTATGAAGCTTCATCACCCAACGTCCTAAATTCTTCACCATTCCTTTGATGTTGCGATACTCGGCTGATTCATTTGGGATTGGTGGAAGTTGGGTCAAGTACTCCGGAGGGGGAATCCTAGAGTTTGGCATTCCATCATCGTCACTCATAGATGATGAATGATGATGTTTGACCACGAGGACGTTTGACCTTGTCAACCGCTACCCTAAAGTCGCTCAAGGGAACGAAGGTGCGTTCTATCTCATCATATTCAGGAACAAATCCTAAGGCATTTCTAGGAATGGGTGCAAAAGCTCTAAAGAGACGGGTCAAAAGCATTCCATAGGGCAATGCCATTTTTCCTTGAATTGGAATATCGGCCATTCTCTTGGCGATATAGTAAGCAAGGTTGAAGGGTTGATGGGTTGACGCATTATACATCATGTGGCAAAGACAAGCATTGATGTGATCGCGGTTTCCTACCGTGCACATGACATTGGCCCTTAAGACTTCTTCCATTTTCCTAAATTCGGGCTTTAGTTCATTGAGCTCCATAGCAAATGGATCTCTAGGAACATATTTCCCTCGATACAACCTTGTTGGGTTGTTCCTAGGTATGAAGAGATGTTGACGAATGATTTCTTTTGAAGTTAAGGGAGTGGCATATGGTGCCGTTCGTTCAAGATTTGACTCAAGAATGGTCAATTACCATTTATCAGAATAGACACTTGTTCCATGACTTGGAACTCCTATGACTTCTCCAAATTGATTTAATGGGATATTGAATTGATGTCCATTGACGCTAAAGCGAATGTTCATTTAACCTTGATCATTTGACTCTAGTTTGACACTAGCATATAATTCTAGAATGAATCGAGGAATCAATGGTTCATCGATATCTAGGAGGGAATCGAAGTGAATAGCCGCTAGTTGCTCCCTAAGATAGGTTCCTTCATAGAATGAGGGGTCTACAAACCTACCCTCATGTACGTAGTGTTTTTCTAGAGCCTTGAAAATTTCAACTTGTTGTTCAGTGAGTCCTTTGGTTTTATGGTGTTTAGGTAGGTAATTTACGGTGTGTTTGTGATCATAGTTGGTCGCGGGAGGCATGATTTTCCTAAACACAAAAAATTATATAGTTTAAGTTGAAATTATCGAAAATGCGTGTATAGGTCTAGTGTGTGCCTACATGTGGAATATGTGGAGGTGCAGTTATCTCGACTCATTTGGATGCATGAAGATTTTGTTTATGCAAGTTTTATGATAAAACGAGAGATAACCCAAATGCTCCTACTTCAATGTAGCTACATTTGAATGTACCCGAAAATACATATTAGTTATGTATTCCCTTTAGCATTCAAGAGACATTATGCAAGTGATGTTAAACAAAAGAAAACTAACGTTTTTATATTTGTATGAACAATGTTCAAAAACAATTTTTCCTAGTCGTGAGAAGATTTTATTAAAAATTTCTCATGGAGTTTTTGATGAATGATGATAATGTACTACAAGATGCAATTTCTAACTAAGAAAAAACATGATTTGAAGTGTAATTCAGTAACTATGTTTCATGATTTTTCAAGAATTATGCATATTCCCCAAGTTTTGATTTTGTGCATGAAATAGAAATCCTAGACACATATCAGGAGTATAAACATGATAAGGATACTTACAGTGATGTTTGGAGCACAAATTTGTGGAAGAAAATAGCTTAAATTATGATTGTGGTGAAGTATGAAACGAATTCAGTAGGTGATAAGTTTTAGGAGAGTGATGAATAGTACTTGGTGTTGTTTATTATATAATAAAAAAACCTGTGCATGTGACAGATCCGGCGGATCCAAAACAAAGGATCCGCCTTTGTTATCGTTTGGATCCGCGGGATCAGAACACGATTTTTGGTTTAGTGTCGAGTTTGGTTAAACTAAGGTTTATGCTACTGTTTTATCTAATCACTATGTTCCATTGTTGGGAACACATTTTGTATTATTCAAGTATTGATCATATTGTATTAAGGTTGCTTAGGCCTTTAGGTTTGTTATTAGGCCCAACCCGTGTAGAAGGCCCATGGGCTGTGTCGTTTATTTATTTTTTCATGTTTATTTATGTATTTTTAGAGTAATTAGGGCTACAAGCCAAAGCCCATGTAAAAACTATAAATACCCCCTCCCATCTTAGGGAGAGGGATTGGTTAATGAAGTTTAATCATTTTGTTATTAGTGTGTGTTTATCATCTCCCATCCTCTCTTTCTCTCTCTAGCTTTCTCTCTCTAGGATTATAGGGTAATTAGTGGTTAATTATAGTAGCTTAATTCATAAAAGTGTAAAACATCAAGTGGTATCATTCGCCTAGGGGTAATATAGGTTGTTAGAAGGTTAGATCTAAGAAAAAAATTAAGAAATCCGGATTATTAGATAAGTTACTGTTTCATCAGATAACCTACTGTTCATCAGAGATCTAGTAGTCGAACGACTGGTTTTGATCGAACGAATTGGTTTTTAGTCGAACGAGGTTTTGTGTGATCGAACGAGCAAGGGTGATCGAAGGAGCAAGTTTCATCGAAGCAGCAAGTTTGATCGAAGGAGCTTTCATCGAACGAGAAAAAGGGTAGTCGAGTTAGACTTACTCTTCCAATTTGATCGAACGAATATTTTGATCGAACGAACAATTTGATCGAACCAGCAGACTCATCGAAGGAGGATTCATCGAACGAGGATTCATCGAAGGAGGATTCATCGAACGAGGATTCATCGAACGAGGATTCATCGAAGGAGGATTCATCGAACGAGTATTCATCGAACGAGGATTCATCGAACGGCAACTTAATCGAACAAGAGTAGTCGAGCTAGACTTTCTCTTCCAATTAATCGAACGAACCTTTGATCGAACGAACATTTGATCAAACGAACCTTTGATTGAACCTTTGATCGAATGAAATTTGATCGAACCACTCTTTTGATCGAACCAAAACTTTCATCGAACCACAACTTTGCTCGAACCATACATTGATCAAACCATCTACCTTGATCGAACCAGAAATCTAGTCGAACAAAAATCTAGTCGAATCAAGTCTAGTCTAGTCGAACAAGTGCTTTAGATCGAACCAAGGTTAGTCGAACAAGGAACTAGTCGAACGCACTTTAGTCGAACCAAACTTGATCTAATCGAAGCAAACACTCTAGTCGAAGCAAGTTATTTGATCAAAGCAAGTTACTATAGGCGAACCAAGTTTTAGTCGAACCAGATCTAGTCGAACCAACTTTATCTAGTCGAACCATATATCTTGTCAAACCAGTTTTCTTTCATCGAACCAACTTCATCATCGAAGCACTTACTCTAGTCGAACAATCTTTCTAGTCGAAGCAACAAACTTTAGTCGAACCAGAAACTGTTCCATAGTTGAGTTCTTTCACTGTTTGTGTTTTCTTCTAATATTGAAGATTGCTTCTTGTCTCTTTTATAGTATTGAGCTTTATATTGAAAGTATTATATTGAGTTTGCATGTGTTGTGTTTGACGTGTGTAATTACTTCGCTATAATACAATAGTTTGCATAAGACGTGTGGTGTGCAAAAGTGTTTGCATGAGACGTGTGGGTTGCTTTTTGAAGTTTGCATGTGACTTTTGATGTGTTGTGCTTTCCTTCTATTAAAGTTATCAAAGTCGTGTGTATTATAACTTTTGCTTCTCACGTGTTTGGATTATTCGGGTTCGTTGGATATCATAACGAATTTGGACTTGGGCTTAGAATATTTCGAGTTTCTAGTGTGAAATCCTCCGAGGTTCAACGATTGAATTCTCTGAGTTTCTAGAGTAAAATCCTTAGAGTTTCTTCAAGTTATTCACCGTTCAAAAATCTAATCTACAACAACAACCGTTATTATCCTTTGAAGATCCTACATCCACAAGCTACTTCAAGATTAATCTTTCCTCGTTTCACAAGTTACTTCAACAACCGTTTTTCGACCTTGTGTGTGACACACCCACTTTACGCATTTTAGTTTGATTCTTCCGATTTCATCGCAACAATCAAGGGGGAGAGAAAATGTATCAATCAAGGAAACAGATGTCACCTTTCTCTAATTTTTCACCATCAAACCTTGTTTCTCAAGGATCTCAAGAGAGCGATACGCAAGAGCTATTAATGCAAGCAAAAGAGAGAGAAACGAAAGAGAAATGCATGGAATGTTTCAGATTACTTCATTCACATCTTAAGGTCCTCTCAAACAAAGACTTAGTAGGAACTCGTACCGAGTATGGATTCAAACGTGCTTTTTCAACACTCTTTGGAGAAGACGTTGAAATATTCACAAAAATGATGTTCCTCAAAGTGGATCAACTGCAGAAGCAACTTGAAAAAGAAGAATTTCACAAGAATGGATCCACGGTCGCCTTTAGAGTGCTCAAGGAACAATTTTAGCAGTTCATCATTTCCTGGTTATCATCAGATTTTGACAGTGTCATGACATGCAAGTATTTTTTGGAATACACTAAGATCGAGGTTAAAACTTTCAAAGACATGCTGACCCAACAAATTGATTCGATGGAGAAGTCAATTGCTGAAAGAGTACTTCACAGACAAGAGTTTGACAAAAGAGTGAAAGAAAAGAAGTTACAGATTCAAGAAGAGCAAGCTAATACGCTTAAAGCACTGGAAGCTAATTTGGTTGTTACAGAAAGCAGTGGGACAGAATCAGAAAAGCAGGATGATAGGAGCAGATCAAGGAATGATATAGATGTTGATTATGAGCTCATATTTGACAAAGAGCCAATGACTAAGGATGACAACAGCATATCAAGGAATGATACAGATGCAGATTGTACAGATGTCAAACCTACATATGACACAGAGCCCATATTTGACGAAGAGCCAATGGCTGAGGTACAATCAATTGTCAATAATAGTATGTCTGCTCATAATCGTCAACTTACTGAACAACCTGAATTCAGAAATGAAGGAGGGATTGATCAGAATGTTGAAGAACATCTTGTCAAACAACCTTTTCCTGATTCATTAAATGAAAACAAAACAAATGTACCATCAAACCAAACTCTCAAGTTTGAAAATACTTGTCTCAAAAGGACCATTGCCCAGTTTCAAAAAAGATTTTTCAAAACTAGAGGCACATTGCATCTCACTTGAACTTAAACTGCAAAACGAATCTTTAAATTCGGGCAACAATGGTAAATCTTTGAATGAAGAAAGTAAATGTATGGATACATTAGTTAAAGAAAATGAGTTGTTGAAAGTTCAAATTCAAGCGAAGGTGTTTGCACATGCTGCATTGCAAAACAAATTAAGAAGATTGACTGGCCAAAGTGTGGATACTAAGTTTGCAAAACCATCAATCTTGGGGAAACCGCCTCTACAACCAATCAGAAAACAATCAGTGGTTAGACAACCAACTGCATTTAAATCTGAACGACCCAAATATTCAAAATCTAGGTTTGCCTCCCAAGTTGTTGAGAAAAATGATGTGACAAAACCAGTCACTCCACATTCTTGGCCTAAGAAAAATGCATCTGTCTCTGCTAAACCTCAACAAGTGTTTATACCTGGCTCATCTAGGATTAGTTCAAAAACAGTATCAAAAGCGAGCATTAAAAGTAAAGAGTCTTATGGCATAAATGACATGCACTGGTACAGATTCTGCCTATCGTCACACTGGAAATGCGTGACTATATGCATATAGTTACACACATTTTTTTGGGTGTGTGTGACAAAAAGTCGCGCCACCGTAGGTATCATATGGTCACATTGTTTAGTTTGTGGCCGTTTTCATCGAAAAAGAGTGACCAAAACCCGAATATGTGTGACTAATTAGGCACAAGTTTTGTTGGATTCATCAGTATGTGTGACTATTTCCCATCCTATGGCCACACGAAAATATAATAAATGTGACGTTTGTGATGATTTAGTCACACATCGTGTGTTGTTTTTTTCGAGTTAGTCACATACAATTTAAAAAACAGTGGCCAAAAGTGTTAATAAGTGTGACCATATGCTGTTTAAAGTGAAGAAATGTGTACTATTGATCATCCAATGGTCACATGAATTCTTAGTTTGTGTGGCCTTTTGTAATATTTAGTCACACAAAGCATGTTTGCTTTGGGTATTTAGTCACATACAATTAAGCATAAAGTGGCCAAAAGTGTTAATAAGTGTGACCATATGCTGTTTTAAGTGAAGAAATGTGTATTTTGTGTGACTATTGATCATCCAATGGTCACATGAATTCTTAGTTTGTGTGGCCTTTTGTAATATTTAGTCACATAAAGCATGTTTGTTTTCGGTATATAGTCACATACAATTAAGCATAAAGTGGCCAAAAGTGTTAATAAGTGTGACCATATGCTGTTTTAAGTGAAGAAATGTGTATTTTGTGTGACTATTGATCATCCAATGGCCACATGAATTTTATGTTTGTGTGGCCTTTTGTAATATTTAGTCACACAAAGCATCTTTGTTTTGGTTATTTAGTCACATACAATTAAGCATAAAGTGGCCAAAAGTGTTGATAAGTGTGACCATATGCTGTTTTAAGTGAAGAAATGTGTATTTTGTGTGACTATTGATCATCCAATGGTCACATGAATTCTTAGTTTGTGTGGCCTTTTGTAATATTTAGTCACATAAAGCATGTTTGTTTTGGGTATTTAGTCACATACAATTAAGCATAAAGTGGCCAAAAGTGTTAATAAGTGTGACCATATGCTGTTTTAAGTGAAGAAATGTGTATTTTGTGTGACTGTTGATCATCCAATGGTCACATGAATTCTTAGTTTGTGTGGCCTTTTGTAATATTTAGTCACACAAAGCATGTTTGTTTTGGGTATTTAGTAACATACAATTAAGCATAAAGTGGCCAAAAGTGTTAATAAGTGTGACCATATGCTGTTTTAAGTGAAGAAATGTGTATTTTGTGTGACTATTGATCATCCAATGGTCACATGAATATTTAGCTTGTGTGGCCTTTTGTAATATTTAGTCACACAAAGCATGTTTGTTTTAGGTATTTAGTCACATACAATTAAGCATAAAGTGGCCAAAAGTGTTAATAAGTGTGACCATATGCTGTTTTAAGTGAAGAAATGTGTATTTTGTGTAACTATTGATCATCCAATGGTCACATGAATATTTAGTTTGTGTGGCCTTTTGTAATATTTAGTCACACAAAGCATGTTTGTTTTGGGTATTTAGTCACATACAATTAAGCATAAAGTGGCCAAAAGTGTTAATAAGCGTGACCATATGCTGTTTTAAGTGAAGAAATGGGTATTTTGTGTGACTATTGATCATCCAATGGTCACATGAAGATTTAGTTTATGTGGCCTTTTGTAATATTCAGTCACACAAAGCATGTTTGTTTTGGGTATTTAGTCACATACACTTAAGCATAAAGTGGCCAAAAGTGTTAATAAGTGTGACCATATGCTGTTTAAAGTGAAGAAATTTGTATTTTGTGTGACTATTGATCATCCAATGGCCACTTGAATTTTATGTTTGTGTGGCCTTTTGTAATATTTAGTCACACATCGAATTAAACAAAGAGTGACCAATAATGTTGATAAGCGTGACCATAATACATGACTGCATCTTTTAGTCACAGGGTTATTACTGGTATTTTTAAGTTAGTACTGTTGGAGCAGAGTTGCTACTGCTAGTACTATGCTAGTGCTGCTGGAATGAGTATATTATATAT
This sequence comes from Artemisia tridentata subsp. tridentata, assembly GCA_021014915.2. NCBI lineage: Eukaryota > Viridiplantae > Streptophyta > Magnoliopsida > Asterales > Asteraceae > Artemisia > Artemisia tridentata. The sequence goes on along the minus strand of CP139501.1, from coordinate 11,440,814 downwards.
ATAAAACAGAATCATAAACAAAAAGAAATTTGAAATTGAATAAAACTCGAATGTATATAACTGAACAGAATATACAATTGTAATGTCGTACATAATCAAATTCTCAAGTACCATAATTTAAAGACTTTTGACTCTTCGCCGGCATAGCTTGCTTTAGGGCTTCAATAGAGACATTACTTTTGCGCTTCGATGGTGCTGTTGGTCCACAGTTGTTGTCACTTTTCTTTTGCATTGTAGTTGGCAGTGTAACCTGTAGTAACAAAAGACGCTTGTATCAAACATTGAATTATATATAAACAAAAGAATAACAAGAAACATGTTGAAATACATACTGTTGGTACTCCTTGTGTTGGAGACACATTTCCTTGCGATTGGGAATCTGTAGACCCTTGTTGGCTTGCATTTGAGGCTACTGGCAATTGAGATGACAAATTTAACTGCACCCCTTGTTGACTCAACTGTGCCATCAGTTGAGTAAGTATTCTTTTTGTTTCTGTAATCTCATTGGACAATTTCTTGATCTGGTCATCAGATTCTTTCTGCAAAAAAAAATATAGGAAATGTTGGGATTAAAAGTCTTCTGGATGCTGTTAGAGTAACTGATGCTCTTATTTGTGTCAATGCTGCTCAGATGGAGTTAGTGATGCTCATGAACTTCAATTACAAATATGGCTAGTGTTTACCACTACTAGTACACAATTTACTACTGCTAGTACACATTTAATCCTGCTGGTATATAAGCATAATAATAGAATTTGCAGTCAAACTTACAAGTGTATCTCTCACTGATGTGATCTCATCATCTGGAAATTCGCCATCGTTGTTTACCCTTCCTTTCAACCACATTATACCACGCGGGGGTTCTTCATCTGCTTCAATCTCTTTATTTTCGATCTAATAAACATCAAATGCATACACATGTAAAGTTAAAACACGATAAACGAAAATATGAAGGTGCATACACATGTGATCTTACCATTTTCTCTTTCAAATAAACATATCCACCTCGTCCCATTTTATGCTGATAAATATTTTTGGAACGCGACATTTTAGCTTTTTCAGCTATCTTCTAAAAACACAAAATCATAAGGCGTTTACATGTGGTAATGCTGCAAACTGAAAATTATGAAATGACATATAGACTTAAATAAAGATGACTAATTAAAACCTTGTATTCATCGGTGGTCGTGTTGTTTACAAACTCGACCCAGTCTTCTGATTTCACAAATCGACTATACTTGGCCGGGACTTCATTCAGTTTGGAAGGTGTATTTAGGTGGGGCAAAATGTATTCTTCTCTGAGCTTCTTTCTGAAAGTCCTTAGCAGTTTACCAAGACGAGTCATTACCAATTTTCTGAATGTCACGTCAACATCAAAATATCGCTGCAAAGATTAACACAATGTTGTTAATTAGTTGCACATAATGTAACTGCATAGATAAAATTATGTAGTACTGGGTTAAAAAATACAGTAGTATATATGTACAGTGATGTCAGTCCATAGTTTATCTCTTTCTTCTTTATTCACATTCCTCCAGGAAAGATTCTTCAAACCTATGTGCTCACGAACCAGATCTCCTAAAAAACTCGTAAACAGTGCTCTGTGTAACCCTGATACCCTATTCAATGCATCGAAGGTTACCTTGAGCTTTATTCCACCAGGGTTGCCATATTTCATGCGAAACTTAAATAGTCTGGTCATGCCTCTCTTAGCTAGTATCCGATCTGATTGGTTGGTTCCAGGCGCATCTAGATCTTCCTCATCAGAATACTTTTTGGATTCATAGTCTATGTTGTTATCATCATGTTCATTATCAGCAGGAAGCAAAAGATGATTATCAACAATGGGTTGAATTCCCATGACTCTTGAGTAACAATGGGTACAAAAAAATGATTCTGGCTTTGAGAGTAATGGTGATATAAGAATTGATTATTGTGTTTTCTTTGCAGTTTTTTTTTTTTTTTTTTTTTTTAGGAGAGAAAAGAGGGTATAAGAAGATGAATCGTACCTTATTCTTGGTACCCGCTTCTAATTAATTAGGCGATTTCAAAATTTTGGCTCCAAATTCTAATTTCAAAATAACAATTGAATTATTTTAAAATTTTGCCTTAAATTTGAACCTGTTTAGTAAAGCATAAACTTGAAAAAATCAAAATTTTGGCTCCAAATGTTATATATCATTTTCTTAATCGCAAATCATGAACCAAGATCTAGAACAAAGATCATGAACATAAACTGCATATCAAATCAAGAACTCAAATTTACACAATTACACCAAAATCATGAACACAACCTGACACCATTTAACACAAACTGCTACCATTAAATCATAAACCAACATGAAAAATGAAGAACACAAACTGCTACCATTATCAAAATTTTGGCTCCAAATGTTATATATCATTATCTTAATCGCAAATCATGAACCAAGATCTAGAACAAAGATCATGAACACAAACTGCATATCAAATCAAGAACTCAAATTTACACAATTACACCAAAATCATGAACACAACTTGACACCATTTAACACAAACTGCTACCATTAAATCACATAAACCAACATGAAAAATGAAGAACATGCACAAAGTGCTACCATTAAATAAATATGTGCAATCATCAAATCAACAACAGAAACTGCTACCATAAAATCTAACTGTGCAATCATCACATCAAGAACACAAATTGCTACCATTTAACAAACCAAAATACTATCATTACAGTTATAAAATAGATACAGAGTTAAACTACACTAGTTACCAGTTACTGCACCATTAATAATTACATTTATCCAAATTAAATATCAGAACTGCTACTACGTACCATATTAAAGTAATTATCCTCTAGTTCATAATAGTCGAGATGATCACCACCTTTACATAATTCTCAACACATTTAATGTACGAGAAGTCTTCTTCACGGCCATCGGTTGATACAACATCTTCTTACTCGTAACTGCTACTACGTACCATATTAAACTAATTATCCTCTAGTTATAGTCGAGATGATCACCACCTTTACATAATTCTCAGCACAACATTTAATGTACGAGAAGTCTTCTTCACGGCCCAACATTTAATGTACGAGAAGTCTTCTTCACGGCCATCGGTTGATACAACGTACATCTTCTTACTCATAACTGCTACTACGTACCATATTAAACTAATTATCCTCTAGCTAGTTCATAATAGTCGAGATGATCACCACCTTTACATAATTCTCAACACATTTAATGTACGAGAAGTCTTCTTCACGGCCATTGGTTGGTACATCTTCTTAATTATACGGCAGTCCCAAGACAATATCCTGAGTAAATTTATTTTTATACCTACAAGTTGAACGAGTATATATAATGGATTAAGTCTTGAGAATGTGATAAAGGTAGCGAAAAAACACTTATTAAATGGACCATTATTACCCCTTTTGTGTCAGCATCACCAGATTCTTCATCGCTAGAGAAATAGAAAGGGCTCTGTCTCTTCCAATCTGTGTTTTCCCATACCTCCTAATAGTTCAACATACCATATGTGTTTCAAAAAATTTAATTAATGGTATAATTAAGGTATACAACTTTAGCCACAAACACATAACAACTTTAGTATACCTTGTTGGAAATGATTTTGAATTTGGACCTAGTGCCGGAGGTCTCTTTGGAAGCAGCCTCTCTACTCCCGGGTTTACCTTGGGGTAGGGGTAGGGTCTGTCTACAGCCTACCTCCCCCATACCCTGCCCCGGCGGGATTGGGTTTGTTGTTGTTGTTGTTGTTTGGATTTTTGCATTTGAACCTGTTAAAGCATAAACTTGAATAAATTAAAATTTCACACAGCTTTACATTCAACAATAAATTCACACCTTTTGTGTCAGCATCACCAGATTCTTCATCGCTAGAGATATAGAAAGGGCTCTTTCTCTTCCAATCTGTGTTTTCCCATACCTCCTAATAGTTCAACATACCATTTGTTTCAAAAAATTTAATTAATGGTATAATTAAGGTATACAACTTTAGCCACAAACACATAACAACTTTAGTATATACCTTGTTGGAAATGATTTTGAATTTGGACCTAGGGATTTTTGTCTTTGAACCTGTTTAAAGCATAAACTTGAATAAATTAAAACTTCACACAGCTTTACATTCAACAATACAACACACAGCTTTACATTACAATCGGTAACAACAACCCCAAACATCACCATTTATAGATCAAAAGCCTGTTACTAATTATTGTACAATGAATCATCAACTGATATGTGAAAACATTAAAAAACATACCTTTGTTGTCATTTGGATTCATTGTTTGCGTGTTTTTGTTTGCCACGTCTGTTTTTCAACCTATTACCATTAGCTAAATTAAAAGACAAAGATGAAATGAAAGGTGGCCCAGGATCCTACTGTTACCCGTGGGAATCCGCCGTGGGAATAAGAAGAATCAAGAATGTGTGTTTTGATTAGGGTTTATTGATTTTTGTGTCGGTTTACAATTGATCGGTAAAGGGATTAATTGGCCCTTTACTATTGATCAAGTAGTGGTGGTTTGGTTTAATTGCCCCAGGATCCTACTGTTACCCGTGGGAATCCGCCGTGGGAGTAAGAAGAATGTGTGTTTTGATTAGGGTTTACTCACTTTTTTGTCTGTTTACAATTGATCGGTAAAGGGATTAATTGCCCCTTTACTATTGATCAAGTGGTGGTTTGGTTTAATTAAGAGTGGCAAGATCGGATGTGTAGAAAAAAAAAGAATAATAGTTAAAAAAAAATAAATAATAATAAATAAATTAAAAAAAAAAAAAATCTAATGGTGTTGACGTGGCGGTGAAAACCAACTATAGCCGACGGTTCGGGTTCGTGGCGGGTTTTAGTGTACCCGTACCCGAACCCGTTTATAATATACCCGTACCCGCCCCATATCCCACCGGATACCCGATTAATATTATCCATCGGTTTTTTGGGTTTCCCCGCGGGTATCGAGGTTATCCGTAATTAAAAGTTCAAGAAAATGAACATCGTATCAAACGATTTAACGCAACATATCGCAACGCAACGTACTCGGCACGATATTCACCAAAAAAATCAAATGCGCAAGAGGTTTCAAAAGTTAATCATTCTCATTTCAAAAAATAATCTCGTTTTAGCCTTTTAAAAGGGTTTGGTATCCTCATTCGTGTGACGGTAGAGAACACGGACTCACGAGCACTCACTCCAAAAAAACGAATAACCGAATTAATAGTTGAGAAGAGTATTGACAATAACTCGAGTCGAGACGAGATGACGAAAACAAGTCTAAGAGATAACTAACAACAAACATATCAAATAAGATGAGTCGATTGGTAATCGTCTGTATTTTCCCATAATCCCGTTTATTAGTACAAGGTATACTCGTTTTATGATTTAAAACAAGTTTGGACTTACGACAAAATTAATCTTTGGAAATAACAAAATTTCGCCAAGACCCTTTCATTTATCGAACGTTTCCAATTCAAAAGACTTTATTGAAAATCAATTTCCCGAGTAATTTATAATATAACGAGTATTTATATAAACCCTAAACCCTAAACCCTAAACCATAAATGCTAAACCAATCCGTAACTCAAACAATAACTAAACGAATAGTCAAATAAATCCAAATATGTTAGTGTACGGGTAGCATGTCTCGAATAGTCCAATATCCCTCGTGTGTTCCGTTTTTATCCCAAATGTCACACGAAAGGTTTTCAAAATCGAGATCCTACTTAAGATCCTATGGTAAGATTACCATAGGATCTTAAGTAGGATCTCGATTTTGAAAACCTTTCGTGTGACATTTGGGATAAAAACGGAACACACGAGGGATATTGGACTATTCGAGACATGCTACCCGTACACTAACATATTTGGATTTATTGGACTATTCGTTTGGTTATTGTTTGAGTTACGGATTGGTTTAGCGTTTATGGTTTAGGGTTTAGGGTTTATATAAATACTCGTTATATTATAAATTACTCGGGAAATTGATTTTCAATAAAGTCTTTTGAATTGGAAACGTTCGATAAATGAAAGGGTCTTGGCGAAATTTTGTTATTTCCAAAGATTAATTTTGTCGTAAGTCCAAACTTGTTTTAAATCATAAAACGAGTATACCTTGTACTAATAAACGGGATTATGGGAAAATACAGACGATTACCAATCGACTCATCTTATTTGATATGTTTGTTGTTAGTTATCTCTTCGACTTGTTTTCGTCATCTCGTCTCGACTCGAGTTATTGTCAATACTCTTCTCGACTATTAATTCGGTTATTCGTTTTTTTGGAGTGAGTACTCGTGAGTCCGTGTTCTCTACCGTCACACGAATGAGGATACCAAACCCTTTTAAAAGGCTAAAACGAGATTATTTTTTGAAATGAGAATGATTAACTTTTGAAACCTCTTGCGCATTTGATTTTTTTGGTGAATATCGTGCCGAGTACGTTGCGTTGCGATATGTTGCGTTAAATCGTTTGATACGATATTCATTTTCTTTAACTTTTAATTACGGATAACCTCGATACCCGCGGGGAAACCCGAAAAACCGATGGATAATATTAATCGGGTATCCGGTGGGATATGGGGCGGGTACGGGTATATTATAAACGGGTTCGGGTACGGGTACACTAAAACCCGCCACGAACCCGAACCGTCGGCTATAGTTGGTTTTCACCGCCACGTCAACACCATTAGATTTTTTTTTTTTTTTTTTTAATTTATTTATTATTATTTTTTTTTTAACTATTATTCTTTTTTTTTCTACACATCTTGCCACTCTTAATTAAACCAAACCACACTTGATCAATAGTTGGAAATATTGAGTTTGGAAGTTTATTATTCACAAAGCATGATATACAACTTGTTGTTGCATCAACTCATTGTACATGGAAAGTCAATACTTGGTAAAAGGAAATCATAAAACTTCAATTGACACTTTACTTTTGGTGCGTGCCATCGATCCCTTTTCCCGCCTAAAGTCTTGGGTCATCTACCTCTCCAGCCTATTTATACCTATCGACTATATACCAAAGAACACACACAAACACATATATATATCCCTTTCAATTCAAAGAAAACTTCTACAATGGCAGCAAATAATAATGTTACCTTTCAAAATGATGCTGAAGAGTACGAGTGGGTGTTAAACAACAATTTTCTGTTTGACGCAGTGTTAATTGCTTTCGGGGATGAACCCATTGCAGAATATGGGTCGTATAGGAAGGTAGATACGTGGATGAGGGGTCAAATTTTGAACTGGCTGCATGCGCAAGACTTTTACTGGGATGAGGTTTGGGGATTGCGTGACTACGGGGAGGAGGAGGAAGAAGATGAAGAGGAAGAGGAGGAGGAAGGTGAAGAGGAGGAGGTGGTGCAGCAAAAAGAAGAGGATCAGCAGCAAATTGTGGTGGAGCAGCAAAATGGGTTTGTGCTGCAAAACCAGGGGAGCAACAAGATGGGTTTCAGGACCCTTATAATCTAGAAAAGAGGGTTAGCGATCTTGAAATTGTGTTTAAACGACTCAAGGAAAGCCAGAAATTGATGGGAAGCAAGGAAGAGAGCTCTGGTTCTAACAAGTTGGGGTGAAATGGAGTGAAGCAGTTTAGGATGATGGGGTTTTTTTTTTTTTTTTTTTTTTTTTTTTTTTTTTTTTTTTTTTTTTTTTTAGTATGTTTAGTATTTAGGTTGGATAATTAGATGTACATACTTGTAGCCTTAAAAAATATTAATGAAGTATTTGATGTTTAATTAATTGTCTGAGAATGGAGTGGATGCACAAAGTTATTACTGCTAGGAAAACTTTTGTACTGCTAGAGTAAAACGTTGTACTGCTGGGTACTGGGTAGCCGTTTCTAGGTTTTAACCGTGGTTTATTTCTAACCATTGGGGTAACTATTGTCAATCACGAGTACTTCGCTTTATTTACACTATGTTCTCAAGTTTTTTTTAGATGAAAGGGAATGAAATGGAGTGAAACTAAAATTATGTGTGTTCGTTTTCTTTGTCCCAACTTTCATAGTGAAGTAAAGTGAATAAAGACAAAAATCAAATGAGTTAATGTCGAAAAGAACCTTTGTCTTTAGTGTGTATTTATTATGGAGAAATGGGACCACCTACTTTCATTACTTTACTTTAACTCTTAAAAAAAACTCTAGAACAGATAGGGTCTCATAAATTGGATAACTCTCTTTCTTTATACAATTTATACCATTTCTTCAAACTTGAGAAACAATTAATTGAAGTAGGTCCAATTATAACCCAGCACTCTAATCAAGCATTTACTCAATTTTCATGGCAAATTTAGAGTTTTGTGATACGCATAACCAGGTTGCATTCTTGGAGAAACCAGAAGGGAGTCAACGCTTCCACCAGATAATAGATTTTCTAAACAATACCCACATCAGGTATGCTCTTACAGTCGATCCTACTATCTATGTCTCTCAAATCAAACAGTTTTGGCGGTCTGTTACTACCAATACATTTGACAATGGAGACAAAGAGTTAATTGCAACAGTTGATGGCAGAATAATAACTATTACTGAGGCATCTGTTAGGAGGCATCTCCATTTAGCAGATGAAAATGGTATTAGTTCTTTGCCTAATACTGAAATTTTTCATCACCTTTCCAGAATGGGGTATGACACATCTTCTCAAATTCTGACTTTTCAAAAAGGATGTTTTGACCCACAATGGAGATTCTTTATACATACCATCCTTCATTGTTTAAGTCCAAAGAAAACCGCATGGGAGCAATTCAGCAGCAATATTGCAACTGCTCTCATTTGTTTAGCAACAAACAGGACTTTTAACTTTTCAAAATTAATTTTTGATGGTATGGTGAAAAATGTGGATAACAAATACAAGTTTTTAATGTCTCCAAGGTTTATACAAACGGTTTTGAATATACGGAAAAGTTTGCTTCTATCTCATAAAATTGTTTATCCAACTCCTTGCCTTACTCAAAAACTGTTCAGTAACATGAGCATGGCTTCTAGGGGGTTTAATGGGATAGTAGTTCCACTTTTTGAAACAATGTTGGTTCAAAATCAAAACATTCAGGGTGAAGGATCAACAAGCCCAGTTGAGTCCCATCACACACCCACAGGTTCATCTGGTTCTCAATCAGCCTCACAACCAAATATGGGGGAAATGCCCCATGATTCACCTCGATCGGGAGGTAACACACCTGGAAGTGATGAGGGCAGAGTGTCACTAATGGAATTGATGGATATTTGTACCAAATTGACTCAAAGGGTGACTGGGTTGGAGAAAGAACTCAAGGAGACAAAGCAAGAACTCAAGGAGACAGAGCAAGAACTCAAGGAGACAAAGCAAGCACTCAAGGAGACAAAGCAGTTGTATAGTACTGCTTACAAGAAGGTCATTGAAAAAGTGAAGAAATTGCAGTCTAAAGTCAAGTCACTTGAAGCAAAGAGAAAGACAAATATTGTGGAGTCTACAAGCTCAGATGATGATGACATGGATGTTTCTTCCAAACAGGGGAGGAAGACAGCTGATATTGATCAAGACCCCAATATTTATTTGGTTGAACATAATGTTGAGTTTCAGGGGAGGCAAGATATGGGTGAAGAAGATTTGGATGCTGAAAATATTGGTACTTCTCATCAACAAGATATGGATGTGTATGATAGAAGGCAAAGGGCAGATAAAGCAAAGGGCATTATGATTGAAGAAGAGCCACCAAAGAAGGACAAGAAGAGTGTTCTTGCTCAGATTAGTTTTGATGCAGAGGTAGCTAATAAAGCACAGGAAGATGAAACATCAGAAATTGTTGATATTGCATATTTCCTTGATCAAACAAGACTTGCAAATCAAGAAACTGAAGCAATGTTTGATCACGCTCAAGAAGTTCAGTATATGATTGATGCTGATGAAGTTTTAAAGGAAAAGTTAGGTAAAGTCAGAGGAGATGAAGTGTTGTCCATTGATGAGAAGTCAAGACAACTTGTTGAACTAATAAATTCCAGAAGAAAGTCTGCAGCAGAACAAAAAGCCAAAGAAAAGAGGAGTAAACCACCTAGTAAAACTTAGCAAAGACACACCATCTGTGTTTACATAATGAACATGGCTGGATAGAAAAGGAAGCAGTTCCAAGGTAGAAGTTTTGAGGAGATCAAGAGTGAGTTTGAAAGGGTTTACACAAGAGTGAACACATTTACTCCCATGGGAACAGAAAAACCATGTAGAACTACAAGAAGATATGGTATAATATTGGAGTCTGAATCTTCAAAGAAACAGAAGATTGGTGAAGAAGTACCTACAGCAGATGAAGAAGAAACAGCAGAGGAATTAACTGACGAAAGACTCAAGCAGCATATGATTGTTATAATCCCAGAAGCATTGGATGTTCATCATCCTATTCAAGCTAAACGTCCAATTATTGATTTGGAGATACACAAAGATACATTTGGGAAAGCTTGGAAGATAATCAGGCTAGGAGGACACTCAGAAATTTATAAGTATTTTGAAGATATGCTGAAGATTTTTTATAGAGAAGACTTGGACAATCTATGGAGTCTGGTTAAAGAAATGTTCAGATCTACATATCGTATGCAAGACAAAGAGAAGGAGCTATGGGTGGAATTGAAGAGGTTGTATGAACCTGATCCAAACGATATCTTATGGAATTTTCGAGCTCATGAGTTGAGTACAAAATGGAGACTGTATGATACATGTGGTGTTCACCATGTATCTACAAAGAATGGAGTGGATGTCTACATGCTGATAGAAAAAGATTATCCATTAAGGGCAGCTAGCTTATTTGTTATGTTAGATGCTAAGCTGACAGTTACTGATGAAGACTCAGTAATGGCAAGAGAGTTACTGAGAAAGATCTTCAGACAAGCAAAAAGGAAATAATGTTATTACTGCTTGTGTCTCTATTAGTGTTGCTAGGTTTAACGTTGTACTAACAGGTTTAACTTTGTATAGAAGATATTTGGATTTTGTAACAATTTTCTTTAATAAAATAGATAGTCTATAAGAGGAATACAAAAGAAGGTATAATCAAAAAAGACCCAAGGGCGAAGATGGTTGAGTTGTTGGTGTTGTGAAGGGGAGGTCACAGGTTCAATACCTGTGGCTTCCTTTTTGGTATTTCCCTCCCCAAAATTTTTAAAAAGCCCCCATTTTTTTTCAGCAAATTTCAAAATTAAAGCCCCCCATATTTTTTAAAAAAACCCACCCATATATATTTTTTTAAAACCCACCCATATATATTTTTTTCAGCAAATTTCAAAATTAAAGACCCCCATATTTTTTTCAGCAAATTTCAAATTTCGCACATTTCTCACCAATCACAGCCACCACTCACCATCCACCGTTCACCAGTAACCAATCACAGTCACCACTCACCATCCACCACTCGCCGGTCCGGCCATCAACAACGGAGAGAGGTTCATTTAGATCTAAATTAGGTAATTTTTTTAATTAGGAAATCATTTTTTTATGCAATAATTAGGAAATGATTTGATGCTTATATTGGTTTAATTTGTGACTTGTAGGATATATAGTTTTTTAAAGTTGTATTTTGGGTTTAACATGAATGAAAAATAGAATCTTCAACTTGAAAAACCAACTGTTATTACATAACAAAATTATGCATACATAGATGCATTGTTGATTGCATAGTTGATTACATACAAGGAGAAAACATAGTACTTATTACAGTAGTGTTGGGTCTGAAATGCTGCTGATTCGGAGAATTACAACTCTGCTGGATAGTTATGTAACTCTGCTGATTAGCACAAGAACTCTGCTGTTTTGGTAACTCTGCTGTTTTGGTATAATAGGCACATTGTAACTCTACTGCTAGCTCACGAAGACTCTGCTGCTAGAAGGATTACTCTGCTGTTTATTAATTATGTAAAGTATGTTAAGATAAGTATAGAAAAGATACGTATGAATATTTTTCTTGTATAGGAAGTCTTGTAAACCGACTAGGACTCCTTACGCTATAAAAGGAGGTTCTAGGGTTAGAGTTAGAGATCGATTGATTGGTAATCTTAGCATACGTATTGTTTTACACTTCAAGGTTTCTTGTAACCCTATTGCTATTCAGAGCAATCGTATTAATATATTGAAGTGTTGTTTGATAATTCGTTTGTGTTTATTCTTCTTAAGATCAAGTATTAGTTTCCGCATAATATTTGATATACAACTCAAGATCAGTTTCTATACCAATTACCTTAGATTTATCTAAAGTAATTAATAAGATCGTGAAGCTCAACTGGGATCAACAAGTGGTATCAGAGCTTGTGATCTAGAAACTGGTACCAAGAAGAATTTCTGAATTTAAGATTTGCTAATCATCACTGTAAGCAATGGACTCCGACTCTACACACATGGTTACTGCATCAAGGGTTCCCATGCTCAAGCCTGGAGAGTATGAGATCTGGAAGATGAGGATCCAACAGTACATAAGAATGGTTGATTACTCACTTTGGGAAGTTATTGTTCATGGAGACACTGTGCAAACCAAGACTGCTACTGGATCAGTCTTGACTCTCAAGACAAGTGAGGAGAAAGCACAGAGAAGATTGGAGGTTAAGGCTCACAGTATTCTCATGATGGGAATACCTAATGATTATCAATTGAGCTTTAATCATATTGAGTCTGCTAAGGAGTTATGGGAAGCAATCGAACTTCGATTTGGTGGGAATGAAGCTACAAAGAAATCAAGAAAGAATATACTGAAGCATCAGTTTGAAACTTTCACTGCTTCAAGTTCTGAGGACATTGAAGGAACTTATGATCGACTTCATAAGCTAACCAGTCAGATGGCTCTGTTGAAGATTGAACCATCTCAAGAGGATGTCAATCTAAAGTTTCTGAGAAGTCTCTCTTCTGAATGGAACACTCATACAGTGGTTTGGAGACATAAGGAAGATTTTGATTCTATGACATTGGATGATCTGTATAACAACTTGAAGGTGTATGAATCTGAAGTTAAAGGATTGTCAAGCTCATCCTCTACTACAAATAATCTTGCTTTTGTTTCCTCAAGCAACAAGACTACTGGTAGACATCAAGAACAGCACTCTGCTGCTGGTGCTTTTGCTCCTGCTGTTGGTTCACATGTCTCTGCTGCTGACTCTTCTAACACCAACACTATCAGTGATGCTGCAATTTGTGCTTATTTGGCTGAACTTACAACAAGTACTTCAGCCATGCCTCAAGATCTGGATGAACTTGATCCTGATGATGTTGAAGAGATTGACATGCAATGGCAGTTTGCAATGTTAACAATGAGGGCTAGAAGGTTTCTTAAGAGAACTGGTAAAGAGATGAAGTTCAGAAGGAACAAGAGTGTGGGATTTGATAAGTCAAAGGCTGAATGTTTTAACTGCAGAAAGAAGGGACACTTTGCAAGAGAATGCAAAGCACCAAAAAGAAGCAATGAGAATTTCAAGAAGTCTGCTGATGAAGAGCCAAATTCCACTACTGCTATGGTATCATGTGATGGGTTAGGTGATTTTGATTGGAGTGATCTTGCTGAGGATGGTCCAAATTGTGCATTGGTAGCTGAAGAGGAACCTGAAGTACAGCATTTTGCTCTCATGGCCTATTCTTCTTCTGGATCAGACTCTGAGGTATCCAATGATTCAACTTGTTCTTTTAAATCATGTTCTGATAAAATTGAGATGCTTGAGTCTAGCTATGGAAACCTTAAAAAGGAAAATGATACAATTAAGCTAGATAATCTTAGTTATGCATATGGTTTAAAGAACTTAGAAGAGAAATTAGAATTTTATAAAAAGGCTGAAATTGAATACCTTGATCAGATCACTGTCTTGAAAAATGAAATTATTTTGAAAGATGATGAGATTAAGGTTCTTAAAGAAAAAGTAGGAGAGGCTGAACAGGCTAGAGACTTAGCTATGAGTGAATCTGAAAAACACATAGTTAGGGTGGAAAAACAACAATTTGCCACTGATATTCTTAGTAAACCATTAGGAAGACACTTTACTGGTTTAGGATATAATGCTGTTTCTCATCCTAATAAACTTAGTGCCAATGCTCCTCCTACTAGGACACTAACATTCATCTCTGAGTCTGGGGCTACACCTGTAGGTGAAATTAGTAAACCTGTTGTTGAAATAAATGAAAAAGAAATAGAGTCACCTAAGGTTGAGGTAAAGAAGTATGATGAAGCACCCCTTATTGAAGATTGGGTGTCTGACAGTGATGATGATGAAGTGGAATCTGATTCAACCCCTAAGAACAAAAAGGAAGAAATTCCTACTGTTGTTGAATCAAAAGTACCTAGGGCTAAAAGAGTAAATTTTGTTAAGCCTAGGTTTGGTAAAGGTATCTCTAGGAAGATGGCTGAGTTTGACAACACACCTAGAGTTTATCCAAAAAGATCAAATAACTTGCCTAGGGGAAACCAGAGAAATTGGAACAACCTAGTTTCACATAAATTAGGTACTGACTTTCAATTACTTAAGAAGGCATGTTATTGCTGTGGTAGCTTTGAACATTTGCAAGATGAGTGCTATAAGAAACCAGCATGGAACCAGTACAATAGGGTGAACCATAGAAACTCTGCTAGAAAGACTCACCCTCACCCTAAACGAAACATGGTTCCTAGGGAAGTTTTGATGAGAGATGGTACTTCTAGAGTTATCTCTCCTATTGCATCAACAGTGCCCATTAAGAAGGAAAAAGTTGATTCTGCTGAAAAGGCAAACTCTGCTGTTAAGGCAGACTCTGCTGTTTTGCCTAAAGTTATTACTGATACTGTTGTAGGCAATCATTTTTATGATGTTAAAGCCTCAGCTTGCTGGGTCTGGAAACCAAAAGTTAAAGTTTTAGACCATGTTCTCAGACACAGCAGTGCACCAATGCAGTTGAAGAAATTTGACTACTTTGATGCACAAGGTAGATCCAAGTCAGTAATGGCTTGGGTCCCCAAGAGAAACTAATTCTCTTACTTTTTGTGCAGGGCAATCTACAAAAGGAGCTTAAGGACAAATGTATCTTTGATAGTGGATGCTCTTCACATATGACTGGAGACCAAAGCAATTTGGAGAATTTTGAAGCTTTGGATGGTGGTTATGTGGCCTTTGGGAATGACCCTAAAGGTGGAAAAATCATTGGTAAAGGCATCATCAGAACTGGAAAGTTGGATTTTGAGAAAGTGTATTTGGTGAATGGTCTCAAGTTTAATCTTTTTAGTGTCTCACAAATGTATGACAGGAAGAATTTTGTTCTTTTTATCGATACTGAGTGTCTTATCTTGTCTCCTGACTATAAGATACCTGATGATAAATTGGTTCTTCTTAAAGTCCCTAGACATGACAATATATACAGTGTGGATATAAAGAATATTATTCCCAAAAGAGATTTGACTTGTCTGTTTGCCAAAGCCACTGTTGATGAATCCAAACTATGGCACAGAAGGCTTGGACATTTGAACTACAAGGCTATCAACAAGCTTGTGAAAGGGAACTTGGTCAGAGGATTGCCTTCAAAGGTCTTTGAGAATCCTGAAGTCTGTGTTGCTTGCCAAATGGGAAAGCAACATAGAGCATCTTGTAAGTCCAAATTGGTGAATTCTATAACTGAACCTTTGTTTATGTTACACATGGACTTATTTGGACCTACTTATGTGCATAGTTTGAATAAAAAGATGTATGGCTTAGTGGTCACTGATGATTTCAGTAGGTTTACTTGGGTATTCTTTTTAGCAACTAAGAATGAGACAGCTAGCATTCTTAAGGCTTTTATAACAAGGATAGAAAACCTATTTAATCACAAGGTTAAGATCATCAGATGTGACAATGGAACTGAATTTAAGAATCAAGTGATGAATCAGTTCTGTGAGGAAAAAGGGATAACTAGACAATTTAGTGTAGCTAGAACTCCTCAGCAAAATGGTGTGGCTGAGAGGAGAAATAGAACATTAATTGAGGCTGCTAGGACTATGCTGTCAGAGTCTAAGTTACCCACTATCTTTTGGGCTGAAGCAGTCAACACTGCTTGTTATGTGCAAAATAGAACTAAGATAGTCAAACCTCACAATAAGACCCCTTATGAGTTATTGCATGGTAGGAAACCATTGATAGATTTCTTTAGACCATTTGGGTGTCCTGTCACTATCTTAAACACCATTGACCACTTAGGCAAGTTCAGTGAGAAAGCAGACATAGGTTACTTTGTTGGATACTCTACTGAAAGTAAGGCTTTTAGGGTTTTCAATCAAAGAACTGGGCATGTGGTGGAAAATTTGCATGTTAGAATTAGAGAAACCACACCTAATGTTGAAGGAAAAGGTCCTGAGTGGATGTTTGATATTGATTCTTTAACCAAGAGCATGAATTATCAACCAGTCCTTGCAGGTACCCCTAACATGTCTGCAGGTACACAAACTAACCCCAATGCAGGTACACAAGAAAAGAAGGATGACACTGCAGAGGAGTTTGTTTTGATTGAAAGGAGCACGTTTGATCAGTACTTCACTCCTAAAGAAGGAAAAAGTTCAGATGATGCTGCTGTTCACAATGAGGTACCAAAGGTTGATGTGGAAGGTGTTGATGAACCTTCTCATGATGATAAGGAAAGAAGTATAGAGTCACAAGTTGATGGAATTCAAGGGAATACACCAAGCAGCAGTTCTCTTAACTCTGCTTCCAAGTCAAAACACTCTGCTGTTAAGCCAAAGCACTCTGCTGTTAAGGCAAAACACTCTGCTGTTCAGCTTGGTAACTCTGCTGCTGAACTCAAAGACTCTACTGATATAAATGGTGATTCTGATGATGATTCTGCTGATGCGATACCTGACTTAGAGGAAGTGTATGTGGATACTGATGATGAAGTTGTTGATGTTTTTGGTGCTGAAGGTGATTTATCAAACTTGGAGACTGATATACCTGTTAGTCCCACTCCTACAACCAGAATCCACAAGAATCATCCAAAGGATCAGATAATTGGTGATGTTCATTCTGCTGTTCAGACTAGAAGTAAGTCAAAAGGGTTGAGTGATTTGCTTGATCAGGGATTGTTTGCCCAAACACTTAAGAAGAGGAATAGCCACAAGGATTTACAGAATTGCATGTTTGCCTGTTTCTTATCTCAAGAAGAACCCAAGACCATTCACAAGGCTTTGAAAGATGAAAGTTGGGTTGAAGCTATGCAAGAGGAGTTGCTGCAGTTCAAGCTTTAGGAGGTCTGGACATTAGTTGATTTGCCTAATGGAAAAAGGGCAATTGGTACAAAATGGGTGTTCAGATGTAAAAGAGATGAAAGAGGTATTGTCATCAGAAACAAGGCTAGATTGGTGGCTCAGGGATACACTCAGGAAGAAGGGATAGACTATGATGAGGTATTTGCTCCAGTTGCAAGACTGGAGGCTATCAGACTTTTCTTGGCATATGCCTCATACAAGAATTTTCCTGTGTATCAAATGGATGTGAAAAGTGCTTTCTTGTATGGAAAGATACCTGAAGAGGTTTATGTTATGCAACCACCTGGGTTTGAAGATCCTAAGTATCCTGATAGGGTCTACAAGGTAAAGAAGGCACTGTATGGACTACATCAAGCTCCTAGAGCTTGGTATGACACCTTATCTAAGTATTTGTTGAATAATGGTTTTAGCAGGGGAACCATTGATAAAACATTGTTCATTAAGAAAGACAAAAAGGATATCCTACTTGTTTAGGTTTATGTAGATGATATCATTTTTGGGTCCACAAATAAGGTGTTATGTGAAGGATTTGAGAAGCTTATGCACAGCAGGTTTGAGATGAGTTCTATGGGAGAACTGACTTTCTTTCTAGGACTACAAGTTAAGCAAAAGTCAGATGGGATTTTTATTAGCCAAGACAAGTATGTGGCTGATATGTTAAAGAAATTTGGTTTCAAGGATGTGAAGGCAGCAAAGACACCCATGGATAAGAACAAGCCTTTGCTCAAAGATGAAGATGGAGTAGAGGTTGATGTGCATCTGTACAGATCAATGATTGGCTCATTGATGTATCTGACTGCTTCAAGGCCAGATATCATGTTTTCTGTGTGTGCTTGTGCTAGATTCCAAGTGTCCCCAAAAGTTTCACACTTGGAAGTAGTCAAAAGGATTTTTAGGTACCTAAAGGGTCAACCAAAATTGGGTCTTTGGTATCCTAATAATTCACCATTTGACTTGAAAGCATACTCAGATAGTGACTATGCTGGTGCTACTTTGGATAGAAAATCAACCACTGGAGGTTGTCAGTACCTTGGACATAGGCTGATCTCTTGGCAATGTAAGAAACAAACGGTGGTGGCTAATTCAACAACTGAAGCAGAGTATGTTGCTGCTTCTAGCTGCTGTGGTCAAGTGCTCTGGATTCAGAACCAATTGCTGGATTATGGGTACAATTTTATGAACACAAAGATTTTCATTGACAACAACAGCACAATGTGTATTATCAAAAATCCTGTTTTTCATTCTAAAACAAAACACATAGAGATAAGACATCATTTTATTAGAGATTGCTATGAGAAAAAGCTAATTCAAGTGGTTAAAATACATACTGACAATAATGTTGCTGATCTACTTACCAAAAGTTTTGACATAAGTAGGTTTCAATTTTTAGTTGCTAGTATTGGTATGATCAATCTTTAAATCTTAAATCATCTTATCTCTGTATGTTTTTGTAAAATTTTGTAAGGATTTGTGCTGTTTGTTAAGTCAAAATTTGCTGTTGGTTAAGTTGTTTAGTTGTCTGCTGCTATGCCTACTCTGCTGCTGTTTTTGGAATATTCTTGCTTGTGTTTGTTGTTTGCTACTAACCTTTTGCAGATACATACACAAATACTCAAGTTAAGCAAGGAAAATTAAAAGATTCATTCATTCATTCCATAAGCAATGTACAGAGCAAGTTTTCTTACAACCATCATTCAAAAGAAAACATCAAAAGACAACAAGCTACATTGATTCACAACCTACATCTTAGCAAATTCTGGCATGACCTTGCTACGTGGTCCCCTGGTGCCCATAGCTTCAGACACCCTTGGGCAGGGGAGTGCAAGTACCACTGAACGTGGTGGTGGATTTTGCTGCTGGCTGGTAGAGGGTGCTGCTTTCTTCTGCTGGGTTTTCTTCTTTGGCACAGAGGGTTTCTTCTCAACAGAGGGTTTCTTCTCAACTGGACTTGGCTTTGGCTGAGGAATGTGGACACTCTTTGCAAAGTCGGCTGCGGCTTTCTCCATTTGTCTCTGAAGTTCAGCGGTTATTGGATGTTTTGGAGGGATGATTTCCCAAGCACCTTGGTAGTAAGTCATGTGTTTTGGCCAACCTTGCTGTTTCCCAGGCCAATCTGCTGTTTCTTCATCGCTTGAATCTTCGAACGACGATGGTGTTGAGGGGAGTGGATCGGAGTATGATTCTTCCTTGATTGCTTTTCCTTTGTTTTGCGATGTGGATGCATTCTTAGGAAAGTAACTAGCCCAACCTTGTGATTCATCAGATGATGAATCTGAAGATATTTCAATGATTGGCATCTTTGAAGAACTCATGATTTGAATATTATTGGAGTTAGGGTTTTGAATTGGGGATTTGATTTAGTGATTAAGGATTTATGGAGTTAAATATGGGGTTGGTATGGTATTTAAGGAGGTGATTTTAACGAATTTGGGATGTTGACTTTAGGTCAACACTTTCATAACTCTGCTGATGAGTTTGAAAGTTGAAGGGTCAAATTGTAAATTTTGGCGCGCTCTTAACCCTAATTAGATCAAAACGGTATCTTTCACCAATTTGATCTAATTTCATTTTAATTGCTCAAGAATTACATTCGATTATCACCAAGAACATCAATTCATATCCTTTCACCCAAAACCCCCAAATATAATGGCTCAAAGAACATTTCCGGAAGAACACAATCAGATAGCATTTCTCAGTAAGGTCACTGCTGCTGATGGATTCTATGAGGTTATGGATTTCCTGAGTGCTTCGAAGTTAAGGTATGCGTTAACTGCTGATCCTACCATTTATACATCTCATATGAAGCAATTTTGGTCCACTGTTAAGTTGGATGTATTAGATGGTGAGGAACGATTGGTAGGTAGTGTAGATGGGGAGAATATTGTAGTTAGTGAAACCTCAATTAAAAGAAGTTTGCGCTTATCAGGCACCCCAACACCCCCTACTATTACCCCAGAAGTAGTTATGACTGAGCTTGAGACTTTTGGATATGAGAGACCTGAGGCTGGTAGTACATTATTGAAAGGTCGTCTCTGTCCCCATTGGAAGTTTTTACTGCATACTCTCCAACACTGCCTGTTTCCCAAAATAGGTGGATGGAATGAGTTTAGTGCTTCTCAAGCTATGGCTTTGGTATGTTTAGCTACAGGGCAGCCCTTTGATTTTTCTGGTATGATATTTGAGGGGTTGAAGAAGTTTGTTAAAAAGAAGTTTTACTTGTACCCAAGGTTTCTACAACTTATAATAAACAGACAGCTGAGGGAACCTTTGAGGCATGTACATGTTGAGCCCTGTAGTAGAATGGCCATCAAGATGTTTGCATTTTTAAAGAAAAATGGGAAAGGATTTTCTGGTGTTATAACTCCCTTAACTGAGCACATCTTGAATGTAGTGGCTGAAGTAAATGAGGATGAAGAGGCTGGAACACCCACAGCTTCCCATCACACATCCTCATCAACAAGTTTGAATGAATCAGTGTCACATGAAACCCAAAACACCCAATCACCTAGGAATTCACAAGAGGGCATTGTGCAACCTCAGGCCAATGTCAGTATGGTAGCAGATGAGGCTGATACAGGTGTTGAAGGTATCATGATGGAAGAGGCTGGCACTACTGTTTCCAACTTAGTAGTTGAACAGGACAGTGTCAACATAATTAAGCCCTCAACCATGGCAACATCATTTGTAGAAGGTTCTCAGGAACCTGACACAACTGGTGGTAACCCCAGCCAAATGGATTTTATGGGGGGCTCAGATGTTCATTCTAGGGATGAGACTGAGTTTGTGTCCCAAGATTCACCTCTCGGAGAAGTTAACACATCTCGAAGTGATGAGGACAGAGATGAACATATTGAATTGATGGACACTGATGTACATATTGACATTGCAAATGATACACCTCTCGGACCAGGTAACACAGGTCGAAGTGTTGATGCTAGTATTGAACTTGATACTGATGATTTGACGGCTAAAACACCTGTACAAAATGTCAATTCCAATGATCAACCTCTCGGGTCAGGTTACACAGACCGAAGTTGTGAGGATATCATGAAACAATTGAAAGAATTGACGGAAAATTGTACAAATTTGTCAAAGGAGGTGCTTGATCTAAGAAAGGAATTAAAGACAGTCAGAGCTACTCAAGGTGCTGAAATCAGAAGACTTAAGCTAAGAGTTACACACCTTGAGGGGAGGCTCAGGAAGAGGTCCAAACCAAGTTTGGAAGAGGATGCTTCCAAACAGGGGAGGAATGAACAAGAGACTACTGTGGTGAATGATAAGGATCAAGAGAATGTGACAGGTTCAGGGGAGGTTGAAAAGGATTTTGTTGAAAATGTTGGTTATGAGAGTGGAAAGGTTGACTCTGCTGATGCAAACAACTCTGCTGATGGGTTGAAGGTTTCTGCTGATGAGACTGAGCAGAGTGCAGGTGTAAAGGACTCTGCTGGAGTAAATGATTCTGCTGATTCAGATGATGATCAGATGACCTTAGCTCAAGTGTTGCTGAACATGCACAAAGAAACTAAAGCATTCACACAAACACAACAACAACCTACTGCTGAATCTGCTGAAGAACTTGAAAGAAAGAAAAAGTTGGCTGATGAACAAGCTCAAATTGCTAAGGATGAAGAATATGCAAGAAGTGTTGCAGCAAGTGAAGAAAGAAATCAGTCTGAACTTATGGAAAGCACTGCATTTGAAGAAGTTAATCAAGAAGAATTAGATGAACAATTGCAATATTTCATTGATTCTGATATGATTATAAGAGGTCAAGCAAGGTTGATATCAAATGATGAGCAGTTGGATGGAGCTGAAAAGACAAAAGAACTTGTTGAGTTCATACTTAGAAAGAATGGATTGACTAAGTGGGAAGAGCTGATTTTAAGGATTAAAGAGGCACAAAAGCATGGTTACAAGCAAAAGTCATCTTCAAGGAAAGCATTGGTTAAAGACATGAAGTACTATTTGAAGAATGCTAGAAACTATCAGATGAAGGATTTTAAGGGTAAGGCAGATCACTTAATTGAAAAAGAGTTTTATGAAACTTATGCTAAGCTAAATCCAAGAAAAGTTTCTGAAAAGAAAAGAACTCCAGAGGTTATGGGATCTGAAAATGTGAAAGCATCTGGAAGTGGAAGTGTTTCAAAGAAACAAGATGACAAGGAAACCATGGAGTTTGAGAGAGAAGAAGTTAAGAAGGTTATTGGTTATAAGAGGACAGGTAAGAGAGTAAAGCAGGTGAGTAGAAAGAGAAGAAGAACTCAATCTGTAGTGATGAGTGATAGTGAGTCAGAGAAAGAAGAAGTGAATGATGAGCATGATATTGACAAAGTGACTGATGTTGATATGAAAGAGATTATGGATCTTACAGTTCATGACACTCAAGAGGAACCTGAGTTACTAAATGAAGTTCCTTTATCAATCAAGTATCCAATCATTTCATATTCACATGATGTTTTAGCTGATAGTCAAGTATGTTGGATTATAAAGAGATCAAATGGTTCAAGTGTGGGATATATTAGTTTTTCTCAGATGTTGCACTACATGGATAGAGATGATATTACTCAACTCTGGAATTTGTACAAGATGAAGTATGGAGATACTAGACCAGAGATAGTGTATGAGAGACTAAATTATTACTACTTGAAGAACATGTTTGAACCAGATGAAAGAAGTATTGAATGGAAGAAGTTACTGAGCTCTACAGTTCAGAAATGGTACTTATATCAAAGTTGTGGAGTTCATGTTTTATCATGCATAGGTGTGACTGTATATATGCTGGTGGAGAAGGATTATGCTATCAATAACAGTACATCTATTCTGTATCAGATGTTGCAACCTGGTAAGTTGACACTTCAAAGACCATTTGATGCAGATGATCAAGCAAAAGAACTGATTGAGAAGTATAAACAGTTGCTGGTATCACAAGTTTCAAAACAGTAAGGTGTTTGGAAGCATCCTCCTGGTGGTTATTTGGATTGAAGGAAACTTGATGATTTTTGATGAAAAATATCAAGTTTAGGGAGGATTGTTGGGTCTGAAATGCTGCTGATTCGGAGAATTACAACTCTGCTGGATAGTTATGTAACTCTGCTGATTAGCACAAGAACTCTGCTGTTTTGGTAACTCTGCTGTTTTGGTATAATAGGCACATTGTAACTCTACTGCTAGCTCACGAAGACTCTGCTGCTAGAAGGATTACTCTGCTGTTTATTAATTATGTAAAGTATGTTAAGATAAGTATAGAAAAGATACGTATGAATATTTTTCTTGTATAGGAAGTCTTGTAAACCGACTAGGACTCCTTACGCTATAAAAGGAGGTTCTAGGGTTAGAGTTAGAGATCGATTGATTGGTAATCTTAGCATACGTATTGTTTTACACTTCAAGGTTTCTTGTAACCCTATTGCTATTCAGAGCAATCGTATTAATATATTGAAGTGTTGTTTGATAATTCGTTTGTGTTTATTCTTCTTAAGATCAAGTATTAGTTTCCGCATAATATTTGATATACAACTCAAGATCAGTTTCTATACCAATTACCTTAGATTTATCTAAAGTAATTAATAAGATCGTGAAGCTCAACTGGGATCAACATAGTACTTATTACAGTAGCATCATAACATCAAGACTAGTAAAGCTCAGCTAATTGTCCTTTTCCCTTTACCCTTAGTGAGTTCAATTGGGCCTTTTCCCTTTCTCTTCTTTGCTTGGATTTCTTCCCTAGTTGCCTGATTTGGTAGGCATAGAACTTGTTCCCTTTTTCCTGGGATTGACAGAGTGTGAACTGGAGGAGGGTTTTTGGACATTGTGGCTTTTTTTGAGACAGCTTCATCTTCAGATGTTGAATGATAGCTAGAAACCAAGCTATCATTAAAAAAGCTACTGTTAAAGGAGCTAAAATCGTCAGAGCTTGAGTCAACAACCTTTCCCTTAGGTGGTATTCTCTTATGAAAGCTACCTGTAGGAGGGTAGGGGAAATTCCAATCAGGTTTAGGAGACATTAGTCCTGATGAATCAGAGGATATTTCAATAACATTTGGCTTGGAAGTCATTGTGGATGAGGTTTAGTGTTTGACAGGTTTTTTATGGTGTAATGTTGTGTTTATGTAATGGCCATTTAAAGTAAAGAGGATCACATAGTTCAATGTATAAGTAAATGCCATTAAAGGCTTGGTTGGTATGTGTAGGTAACTTCCTGCATTTAGGTGTAATAAACAAAGTTTGACTTTCTTAAGTATATGCATTTTTGGAACTAGGCAGTACTAAACACTTGACATTGTAACTTTACAAATCAAAAGGCTGTTAGAAAATAATATTGACATTAACATAGCTGCATTAATATTTAACATCATATCATACATCTATCGCATTACCATTCGATGACACCACAAAACACAACAACATCAGAAAGACTACCAACAACATCAACCATGACACCATAAAACACAAAAGACATAAACATAGTCAACTAACATATCAACCACATCAGTAGTTCATTGATCCAAGCTTCGTGATAAAGTTGCCCAAATCACCTAGACGCTTATGCTTTTGGGCAATATCAACAAGCAACCTATCAGATGCCATCATGTCCTCCTCTTGCATCCTCCTTAAATCAGCAATGCTTTCAAGAGCAGAATCAAAACCATATAAAAGCTCTAACTCCTTGATCATCTTATCCCTATTGTTTATCAGCATTCTTTTCTCAGAAACCTTGTGCCTCAAATCATGAACTTCCTTGGAAGTAGCTTCAACCTGTCGCTCATAGTAAACTAGCATCATGTCTTTCACAAGCTTTGAGTTTGCAACTGTTGCCAATTCAGAACAAATCACTAGTTTAGTTTCCATATATGATTTTGATAACAAAAAATTTTGAGATTTTTTGTAATTTTTAAATTTTATTTTGGTTTGTTAAGAAGAGATGAAAATTATGAGAGGTATGTTGCTTTATATACAACAACAATCAAGAAACACCTAGAGGAAGGAAGATGTATCAAGCCTAGCAATGTGAATAGTGTGTAATGATGAAATAGCCTTCCACATAATTACTTGCAAGTTGCAAGTTGCAAGGTTGCAACAAAAACCATTAATACTATACTAACAGAGTATTATTTTAATTTTCACTTTGCAACAAAAACCATTAATACTAGATTTTACTAATGTATGGTTGTAAAATTTTCAAAATAAACATTTTATCCCACATTAGAGTTAGGCCCAAACGTATCAAACATTTACAATTTTATATTGGTTTAATTTGTGACTGGTACTAGCAGTACTAGCAGTACTAACTTTATACTAGCAGTACTAAATTTCACTAGCAGCAGTACCTTTTGTACTAGTAGTGGTAAATACTTGGTTTACTTATGCACAAATGATTTGATGCTTATATTGGTTTAATTTGTGACTTGTAGGATACATACGTTACCATTTGACCTCAACAATACCATGGACAAGTCTTGGATGAAAACTAGTAGGACCAAGAAACAATATATTGCTGGAGTACACGCGTTTATTAAGTATGCAGAACACAACTTGCAGAAGATGATGAACATCGACCCACGAGGTAATAAACAACAGCTTAAGATGCCATGTCCGTGTATCTCATGTTTAAACCGCATAGAGCATAAAGTGGAGGATGTGCAGTTCCATTTATTCTGCCACGGGATTAATCAAAGCTACACAAAATGGGATAAACATGGAGAAAATGATGAGCAAGCAACAACTGCCCAAATACCTGTTAATGCTACAACAGAGGAGTTTGTTGACGACACGGATTTCGACATGGATTTTGTTCCAGAAATTCCAACAGATGGCCCAGCAACAGTGAACATGGTTAATGGTGCAAAAGAATGTTTTGATGAGGATAAGTTCTTTACTGAATTACTAGGATTGTTGAAAAAGATGCTACCTGCTGGTAACGAAATGGTTGAAAAAACTTATGAGGCAAAAAAACTAGTGAGAATGATGGGATCAGGATACAAAAAGATACATGTATGTAGCAACAACTGCATTCTTTACTGGAAGGTTAACAAGGAGTTGACTGTTTGTCCAACTTGTGGGACATCAAGATGGAAGGTGGATAGTAAGACACATAAAGTGTACGAAAACATTCCGGCAAAGGTAATGTGGTACTTTCCAATTATACCAAGACTGCAACGCCTCTTTAAGTTAGAAAGTATTTCAGAAGATCTAACATGGCACGCAACAAGGAGGATAACAGATGGTGTTTTACGTCACCCCGCAGATTCACAGGCATGGCGTACCATAGATGAAAAATTCCCCAAAATTGCTGAAGATCCGAGAAATCTACGGCTAGGAATATCGGCTGATGGGGTTGACGTCAACTCAGGAAATAGGCATCACAGTGTATGGCCAGTTTTATCTGTCATATACAACCTTCCTCCATGGTTGTGTATGAAGAGAGAGTTTATCATGCTTTCGGTATTGATATCGGGATACCCGGGAAATGATATCGATGTATTTTTAGAACCGTTGGTTGATGATCTGCAAACCTTATTCGAGGAAGGGGTTGATACATACGATGCTTCTAAAAAAGAAAACTTTAATCTGCGCGCCGTTGTGTTATGGACGATAAATGATTACCATGCACTTGGTACATTATGTGGCTGCCCATACAGTGGATTCAAAGGTTGTGTAGTATGTGGGAAAGATACACACTGTGTTAGACTTTCCGCCTCATCCAAGCAAAGTTATGCTGGACACAGACGATATCTACCATACAACCATCCGTTCAGAACGCAAAGGAAGGCGTTTAATGGACAAGAAGAACCACGTCATGCTCCAAATCCATTGACCGGGGAACAAATATACAACGAGGTACAACATATTGAAAATAAGTGGGGAAAAGGAAAAAACTCGAAAAACCAAGATCAAGGTACCAGAGGCAGAGGTGGGAAGATTAAAAAGCAGAAAAGGAAAAAAAAGAAGAAGAGGGTAGTTCAAGCCAAGCAAATGAAGCATATTGGAAGAAATTCAACATTTGGTATCGAAAGCTAAGGTATTGGAGGCATCATTCTGTTCCGCATTGTATTGACTTCATGCATGTAGAAAAGAATGTTGGTGAGAGTCTACTCGGAACTTTGCTGAATGTTCCTGGAAAGACAAAAGATGGAATGAATGCTCGACTGGATCTGGAAGAGTTGGGGATAAAAGAAGAGTTGTTTGCTAGGCAAGAATCAGACAAAACAACACTACCTCCAGCAGGTTACACATTAACGAATGCTGAAAAAGACATCTTCTGTGAAACATTAAGCAACATCAGGGTACCACAAGGCTATTGTTCAAATTTCTCTAGTTTGGTCAGCCTAAATGATAGGAAGCTCATTGGCCTTAAATCGCATGACTATCACATGCTAATGCAAGAGTTTTTAGCCATTGCTATACGTTCAATCATGCACCAGCCCACACGATATGCTATTATCAGGTTTTGCTTTTTCTTTAAATCTATATGTAGGAAAGAAATTAGCTTGCAAGAACTAGATAAGATGCAAGAAGAACTTGTTGTTACACTGTGCCTACTCGAGAAGTTCTTTCCTCCGTCATTTTTTGATATTATGATACACTTGACTGTGCACCTAACTAGGGAGGTAAAATTATGTGGTCCTATATGCTTTCGGTGGATGTATCCCTTCGAAAGATGTATGAAGGTTATTAAAGGACATGTGCGAAACAGAAATAGACCAGAGGGATGCATTGCCGAGGAGACTATCGCGGAAGAAACAATAGAGTTTTTTAGCGAATATCATAAAACCATGAAAACTATTGGTATCCCAGCTGATAAACATGTAACCAATGAAGATGAGGACGGAAAGCCATTGTCGGCCGGCAAACCTAGTGAAGTTTCCAGAGAATCCTTTCAGAAATCACATTTGTATGTAATACAAAATACGGATGAAATTCAACCGTATATCGAGTAAGTATCACTAACACATGTCGATTTTGTTGCTTAAAATGTTCTATCAAATATAATAATCAAAGACATTTATTTGTTTCAGGCGACACAAGGAAGTTTTGAAAAGAAAAAAGCCGGGTAAAAAAATTGCATTGCTGGAGAATGAGCACAGTAAATCTTTTGCTAAGTGGTTACTCGAAGAGGTAATTACTTGTATGTTGTTTATAATTGTTTGTTTGTTGCTATCATCATAATTGTCCCTCCTGTATATGACATTAGATAGAGGTTGACCAGCACACCATTTCATTATCCCAAACACTCCTATTCTTTAATTGTTTGTTTGTTGTTCCTGCAATTTAAAGGTAATATATACTTGTAATGAAATTCAGGTTGAGAGAGAGTTAGCGATATCCAATGACAGTGTATCAGAAACTGTAAGGTGGATATCATTTGGACCACGAGCCAGCGTAGTGAAATACGAGGCGTATAACATCAATGGGTATACATTTCGTACGAAAAGTAATGATGGCATAGTTTACCAGAACAGTGGGGTTAGTGTTGAGTCAGTAGATGTGCACATATCCAAAAAAGAAGTTGAAACCATTAAAAAAACATCTTATTATGGGGTTTTACAAGAGATATGGGTACTAGATTACCGTTTCAGGCACATTCCTCTTTTCAAATGTGATTGGGTTAATCGCAAAACTCATGGGGTCAAACGTGATACTCTTGGTTATACGTTGGTAGACCTGAATACTTTCGGCCACAAGGATGATCCATTCATATTAGCGTCACAAGCAACACAAGTGTTTTACGTGAAAGACCAGGTACATATAAATTTGTCCATTGTCTTTAAAACACCTACCAAGAATTACAAAGATACATATGACGAAGTCGATGAGGAGTTTAGTACAGTCATTCACGAGCAAGATGAAAAAATATTGCCACGTGTATATAAAGAAGACTTGGGCAAGGAATCACGAAGTGACTACTATCGAACCGACATTGAAGGTATTGTTATACGAAAATCCAAGTGAAGCATGTCATGCTGCATTAAGACTGCTAGTGTAATAGTTAACCCTGCTGGTTGAAGTTAAGACTACTGCTCAAGGCTAAGTGCAAGGTTACAGCTGGTATTGTAAAGTTAGTAATGTTAGATGAATATCTGTTTTAGTATTAAATAGTTGTTCCTGTAATTTAGCCTGTTGTAATGGATTTTGACTCAAAAAAGTCAAGCTTTTCAATGGCAATGAAAAATTTTGCAGTTTTCACTGTTATATGTCCACTTGCAGTCAAGCTTTATTGTATTTGCAGTTTCCATTTATCATGTATATGCACTTGCAGGCACTTTAGTAACATGTTACTTCATTATAAAGTTGAAAATTAACTTTAGAAAGTCAAGTAATCTGGTTCCTAGGGGCAAGTAACATACTTACATACTACTGCATTAAACTAGATAGACTATAAAATCCCAGCATTGTAATGGGGGAAATTAAATGAAGAGTCATGACTAACAGTCTGAACTCAAAATATGACTCTATGATTTAGACACCTAAATAAATACTTCATGTGACCATATGTAACATCTTGAATTTAGTCACACAAACACTCAATGTGACTAATATCAAGGTTAATGATAACTGAGTTCACATTTTGCTATACATATTAGTCACATGAATATTTCACAGTGTGACTATTTTCAATGTATTGGTCACATATAATACCCTTATAATGTGGCCATAAACATAATTTAGATGCACATTTGTGGTATGGTGTGACTATTGTATAGCCTATAGTCACATGATTGTGCTACAATTAAGTGTGACCATACACATTAGGAATAGGCAGGCAAACACACACTTAACTTTAGACACACATATTAACTTACGTGACCATTTGTATCAAATTATGGTCACACTTAATCATGTATACCTATGGTTTAGTGTGACCATATATGACATTTGGTCACACTGTTCAAGTGTGTGACATATATTTGTCACTTTTAAATGCATATCGTGACTATGCTTCAAACTTACTTTTCAGTTGTCACACATTTCAAATTCATATGTGGCTAAATTTTCAACAAAAACTAGCAGTCACGCTTAAATAATGTGTGACAAACTTGAGCATATGATTTAGCCACATACACAATTACTTCGTGTGACCATATATGGATTTTGGTCACACTTTTCAATTGCGTGACATATATTTGTCACATATGTATATATATAGTGTGACTAATGTTTCAACCTTATTTGTATCCGTCACACGTCCCAAATTATAAGTGACTAAAAAATCAATTTTTTTTACCAGATACGTATAGTCACGAAAATATTCAAATGTGTGGCTGTAGCCTCGGATGTAATTCCGAAATGGTCACACAAGTCGGATCAAGTGTGGCTGTTTTTTTTATTCTGATACATTTAGTCACATAAAAAGGCGACTGTGTGGCTGTTCGAAAAACAGCATGTGTGACTAAATCTCATTTTTGTACTAGTGATGAACAAGAACTATGATCTAGAAAAGGCGAGGAAAAAGGCACTACTTCAAAAGGATGGAATTCTAGGTCCAACACCCTGTGTGATGCCTTCCACTGTTTTACAGAACACTGCTAATAGTTGCAAACCAATACCTAGCTAGGAGCACTCAACAAACGAATAGGAATTGGCTGGCATCTAAGAGTAGTTGCAATGTCTGTGTGCCAAAACATTCTCATGAAGTGAATTCACGTGCAAAGGCACAATCGATTAAGACAATCAAACCAAAAAACCCGTTGAACCAAAAGAAAAGAATCAGAAACCTAAAAAGTGGATCAATATAGGACATAGGTTTTCTCAACTAAGTGATGCTCCCACATTTCATTCCACTGCATCTAGAAGGAAAACATCTCCTAGATCTAACCTTAGGTGGGTTCCCACGGGTAGAGTCTTCAAAACGATTGGTCTTAGGTGGATTCCTACTAGAAAGATTTTAGACAGTTGCACCAAAACGAATGTGAATTCCACAACATCTATCCCTGAGGCTTGAAAGAACACCATTGAAATCATGTGCTCGGGTGTCAAGAAGATAATTGACACAACAACTTCATGCTTCTAACATCTGGAACCCAATTTCCCTTGGGGATCCATGTGCTCTGTTTGTCTCTTCTTTCTTTTCAGATATGACTATGGCTTCGGAACAACTCAGTTTCGGACCCGTGCTTAATGTGATGGCTTCGGAACAACTCAGTTTCGGACCCGTGCTTAATGTTATGGCTTCTGAGCACAACAGCTTAGGACCCGAATCCAACCGTCACAACTTCCCTTAATCAATCAGCTGCACCTCTTTCTCTCAACCGTAAGGATTTGGAAGACTTGTTTGTTCCATTGTTCAACGATTATCTTGTTAGTCGTGCATGAGATGTATCCACCAGTTCCGCTACACAACCTGTCCAAATTCAAGTACCTGATACATCTGTTACTACAACAACATCAGTTGCTGCAATGCACATACAACAGAATCATCATCAACAGTAAAACAAACTGCCTCCAATACTGAGACTGCAGCTGAAGATCCCCCACTTCATGAAACACACACACCTTCCAGTTATGACGGCAGAGTTATCAATGAGCTATTTATGGTACTTCACATATCTTCGACTAATTGGACATACAGGTTTACGCTGCCTCCGTTTCCATCGTAACCATAGTGTGTATGCTTCCGTTTCCGCGAAGACATCGTGGGGGAAGAGATAGTGGATGTTCTTTGAGTTTTCTTTCATTCCTTGATGTTTTTTGCGAAAACACTCTTTTTCCACATGTATCTACAATTAGGGGGAAGAAATGTGCACATCGGGGATGCATAACAGATTCACATGATCGAGTTAACAATTTTAATACTACCGAAAAGATGTCCGCAGAGATGATCAGTGGTTCAGTTTTGTGATTTTGGTGTAATCATTTCAACTTTCACTGGTTGTGATGTGTGAAGTAGCTTACTTATGAGAAAAGATCTTGCTGATTTCTTGCATGTTACCCCCCCCCCCCCAATCGAAGTTTCCGCATTGAGTATAATCGTTACTGAGTGATGGTATGTGCTTATTCACATACCTTTTCTTGACGAAAATCGGACCCAAAAAGACCAAAAACTAACCAAAATGCCAAAAGATAGTTGTGTTTTTGATTGTGCAGGGAAGGATATTACATAAAAATGACAAAATTGAGCAAAAACCGGGAAAACGAGCACGAGATGCAGAAAAGACTCAGAACCGAAGCCGGGAGAGACATGTTTGGTCAAAAGTCAAAATTAGCCCTTAGAGTTTCACCAAATTTCAAAAATCACCCTTAGATCAACTTTGAAATATTGGCAGTTTCAGTCCCTAAATTTTCAGCAATTACATAAAAGAACCCTTAATCCTTAAACTCTTAAATCCTTAAAACCATATTACCCGGATTTATAAATCCAACCCAACAACACACTTAACCCAACCCACCAAACAATTTACCCAGCCCAGTCCAAAACCCCACAACCCGACCCACCTTTTAATCCCAGTCAACACTATACTTACTCAGGTCAAATAAACATAAAAAAAACATACACACACACACACACCCCCAAAAGCCCACGCCCCAAATATCAACCCCAACCCAGATTTTACTGTTACCATAAGAACCCTAAAAAATAACCGTACACTTTCACTGCAATTAAGGGTACTTTGGTCCAATCATTAGCCTTCTAGAAGATGTCAGGAGTGTCAGAAGAGCAGAGAACGCACGAGTGGGTACGTGGCACATCCCTATTGGCTGAGACACCTCATGGGATTCAATCAGACGGCTGTGGATGATTGGGATTTGATCTAAGGGTAAAAAAGGACTCAGGGAGCACACGGATTGCCAGAGTGTCAGCCTGGAAGCTTCAGCTCATCTCTATAAATAGGGAGTTCTCCTCATTAGTTAGGATTGTCCAATTTTCATGCTTTAGAAAATTGTTACCACTTTATTTTCTTGTCAAATTTACTGCTTTTCTTAGTGTAATCATTTACATTTCAGTTGTAATGTTCAAATTTCAGTTTGTAATTTCAAGTTTGAGTTAATGAAATTTCAGTTTTAAGATTTAATTCGTATCACTTATTGAATTCCATTTCCATTTTCAGTTGTCAGTATAAGCTTTCTTACTGTTACTTAAGTTGTTCTTACTTTAGTATAAGCTTTTGAATTATTTACTTCCATCATCATTGTTTAAAAATAAAAAATAATTCAAAAATCCAAAAACAATTTTAATTCCATCTTCAATAAGCTAATTTTTCATTTGTATAAGCTCATTTAAGCTATCTAGCTTATTGTGAGTGTTTGTCTAGGTTCAAATCT
Organism: Artemisia tridentata subsp. tridentata; assembly: GCA_021014915.2. Taxonomy (NCBI): domain Eukaryota; kingdom Viridiplantae; phylum Streptophyta; class Magnoliopsida; order Asterales; family Asteraceae; genus Artemisia; species Artemisia tridentata. Next base: position 11,407,346 of record CP139501.1, on the reverse strand, counting down.
GTTTTTATCTCAAAAATCCAAAAGTCAACAGAAAAAGTCAAACAAGGTATGCAATAAGCTCTGGATGGTAAGCTGCTGTTCTAAGGAGTTTTTTTGGGTGTTTTTGGCTTACTGTGAAGCCTGGGTGTTCCTTGTATGGTTCAGATCTGTGCTCACTTAGTTCTTACTTGTAAGTCTATTTTGGTTCACTTTAGTAGTTTATTTTGATTAAATGCTTTGTTAGAACTTATGTTGGATTGATTATTGCTTCTCAGTAGTTAAATTAGTCAGATAATTAGTTGAGTTTTAGTTTCAAAGCTGATTTCAGTAATTCCTAGTTTAAAATTGCAAAATCTGAATTTGTAGGGGTGTTTGGTTCATTTCAGTTTAGGTAGAATAAGCAATTAATACTGTTCAAGTGCCAATAGTTTAGGTTTAGTTTAGTCTAATGACTGTACACTAGTATTTTATTAATAGTCAAACTGCACTTAATAAGCTCAGCACAAGCTGAGCTTATTTGGATCCCCATTCTTGTGTTCTTAAGTTGCTTTTAGGTGTTAAAGTAAGTGTGCAAGAGTTGGTTTGAATTGGTCAAAGTTTGCACAAGTTTAGCGCCAAATTTCCCACACTGCTGTCACAGAATCTGCTGTGCAGAGCAGCCCCATAAGCTGCTGATCTCAGCCCATTTCTGGCTTAACCATTTAAGATTTAGACCTGATTTTTGGATTTGTAGGTAGTTAGTATAGCAAACTTTCATTTTATGATCTGGGATTTCCCAATCAAGCTTATGCTTAGCTTAAAATTCAGCTGCAAGTCTGCTGATTCACCACTGTTCTGCCTTAAACTTTCAGCTGCATTAAGTGTTTTTTGGGAATAATTTGTGTGCTTTTCTAGTGTTTTCTAGTTAACTCAAGTTTCCAGTATTAAGATTTATCAGTCCTGATCTTCTAGATATTTTTTGCCCTTATTTGCTTATTTTTAGCTTATTTCCCTAGTGCTTATTGTGCTGTTCAACTTATTTAAGCTGAATTAAGCTCTGAATTTATTTTTTTTCTAGATTAGTCATTTAATTTTAGAATTAATCAGATTTTTACAGATTTTTCCAACTTGTTTTAATATTTTTAAATCATTTAAATAGTTTTATTTAGTTTTTAATTCATAAAATATTCATAAAAAGTCAAAAAAATATTTTTATTTTTTCCAAAATTTTCTTTTTATATTTAGAGTTTAGGAAAAATCATTTTATATTTTTAGGATTTAAATTTTAGAAATTCACTTTTTAATTACGTTTTTAAAATTCGTCGCGTTCGTTTTTAAATTCAATTTTCGTTTTTAGGATTATATGCTTAGCTTAATTGTTCCCTTAGCCTTAGTAATTGTTTTTGCTTATTATTTCATTGTTCGTAGTGTAAAATCACCTATCATCACTCTTTTTACACATTCACTACACATATTCGACAACGTAACGACAACTCGAATTCGACCTTCGTTGGGACCACGACCCGGAGAAAATACATCCGTTGTGTTTCCTTTGGATTAAAAACGACAAATCAAAAAAATGGCGCCGCTGCGGGGGAAGGCTTGAGAAGAGTTTGAATTTCGTTCGTTGGATCGTGTTTTGAAGAACCTTCCTCGGAAGTTTCTCGTTTTTATAAAAAAAAAACAAAAAGAAAATAAATAAAACACTTTTCCTAAAGTGTTTTCAAAAATACAATAATAATACATCCTCACTTTCTTGAAAGTGTTGTAAACCATTCCGAAATAACAACAAAACAATCGTGAAATCATTTGATTTTCGGACTATCTTTCGATTACAACCTATACAAGTGGTTTAAAGATGGTCTTGACATTAAATTGCAGACCGAAAGAGGCGCGTTTTTAATCAGCTTTCGAGCGGACCTTTGCTTCTCCGCCACTCTGCGTGTAGTCGTAAGAGAAACGAATATCGATTGAGGGATCGATACCAAAAATATTGTGAATAATTTTCTTTAATATAAAAAACCAAAAAGATTTTCTTTTCAAAATTTATTTTCCATTTTCTTTTATATTTTTTTTTCTAAATTAGAAAACCAAAAAATAATCTTCGTCTCCTCTTATATGTTTAATTCTTATCTCTTTACCCTCTCATACCGTTTAATTCTTATCTTCTTATCCTCTTAACCGTTTAATTCTATCTTTTTATCCCTCTATTCGTTTAATTCTAATGTCGTCACTCGGCTATCACTGCTTTCATTGTAAAAGTCCAATGGGTGATAGTCTTCGTTGTTACAAGTGTTTGTGTGAGCGGTGTGGAGTCAATTGTTGCAATGGATTTTGTAATTTGTGTGAATTACCAATTAATCCAAATCCAAATTCCTTCAATTCTTCTCAAGGTTTTTCCGAACACCCTCCACAACCCCAGCCATCTTCACTCACTCAGTATAATTGCTTTATATGTGGAGATCCGTTGGAGGACAATTCACTTTGTGACCGATGTTTTTGCAACGAATGTGGATTTAGTCGAGGACTTTGTATGTGTTCTTATTCAAAAGCTGAAACTTCATTCGTTTATGATTCTAATCCAAATTCTTGCAATGAACCACCAAATTTCTCCGACTGCCCTCCACAGCCCCAGTCGTCTTTGTTCAATCAGCGTTATTGTTGTGGGTGTGGAGATCCGTTAGATGGTTTTCTATGTCGACGACGTACCTGCGAGTGGTGTGGAGATGATCTTATAAATGGAAATTGTTCAACTTGCGCTACAAGAGCTGAAAATTCATTCGCTTATGATTCTAACCCGAACTTTTCCAATTTTTCTCAAAACAATTTAAACCACTTTCCACAAGATTCATATGAGCACGAGGCGTTCTATCAAAGTTTCAATGATACATCGTTTCAAAATTCTCCGAATTTTTCTTGTGCAAATTGTGGGGGTCCTCATAATGATTATCAATGTCAACCGTGGAATCAAAATTACTATGAACCTAATCCTTGCTATAGTACTCCCGGTTTTGACAATTTCCAACCCCCACAACACCATATGATTCAACCACAACCTCAGCCACCTCCTCAAGAAATACTCAATGAAGAACAACTTCTCATTGCTATGCTTGATACACTAAAAGATCTTAAGGCTTTGGTAAATAAACGACCCCAGAAGATCCTCGTCAAAAAAATTATGGAGAACTGCTAGCAGAAGAACAAGCAGCTAGAAATAAGTTCCAATTATCGTCAAACTTTCGTTTACGGTGACGACGATGATGAGGATTCTATGTGGGGCGTTTGTGAAAATTCGTCAGAAATCACTCCCGTCCTACCTTCTAAGGAACCAGAGGACTCTCTAAAAATGGGGGACGAGCATCTCGACACTATTCCGGCAACGGAATCAGAAAAAGTTGAGAACCTCGTTCCAATCCCAAGTGAGTCTGAGGAAATATCCGACAGTGAAAGTGATTTTCAATTTTATGGTGAATCTCTTGACGTTTCTAAGGTTACTTCCGGGATTTTCTCTAACCCTCTTTTTGAATTCAATGATGAGTATACTTCTTGCAAAGTTAATCCTCTTTTCGATGGAGGGTTAGAGAACGTTGAGGACGAGGACTCTACATTTGATGAGCCGATTTTACCAATACCTCACCTCGATGATTCCCATGACTCAGAAAGGGAAGTTCTTTTTCTTGAAAAATTGCTTAACAGTGATCCCCTTCCAGAAACTGAGTCATTTCACGTTAATCCTTCATCCCCTCGCCCTCCTGCTAAACCGCCTGATGATGGAATTCTTTCTGATATTGAGTCAGATACGGAGACAATAATGGACGAGGTGCAAACTTCTAGCACACAAAGTACAGCACATGTCCCACCTCCGTATATCCTTCCAGAGCCCAAGCTCAAAGACGTACTTCATAAGACTCATATCATACCTCCTCCGGAGTATGATTACTATGTTTTTGAGGAAGATCATGACCCGGGGGGAGATGTACTCTATCCTAAGAGTTTTATTATTGATGATATCATTCCGACCCTCCCTCCCGAGGTTTTTTAGAGCTCTAATGATGAAGAATGGATTCCCATTCAGATCATGATCTTTCTCCCCTTCTTCACCTACCCGGTGACTTCTCCTCTCTTTCACTCCTTCGGGAGTGAAGACACCATCTTTGACCCCGGCATCTCTCATTCTTTTAAGCCGCGGGTATCTCATCGGAGTGGAACTTTCGTATGCTTCAATGTTTTTCCAAACATCTTGAACGAAAGTCCGATGGAGATTTCCTTTTCCACATGCTCCCCCAAGAACAAATGAATTCGGTGCGAGTCTCAGCTATACGACTCGATAAATAAACAAGCGCTTCGTGGGAGGCACCCCATGCTTATCCTTCTATCTTCTTATCTATTTTCTAATAAGTGAGTGAGGAGGGCTCCCTTCTCCATTTCTTGTGTTTCGTTGTTTTCTGTGGTATGTCCAGGATTGCCCGATGATGAAGACTCTCGTGCTCGTGGTTTGCTTCTCTCCACTCGAGTTTCATCATTCGTTGCTCATCCGATATCCTAAATCTTATCGTTTTACATCTATCTTTTGGCATAATTAATAAACGGCCTTAGATTTATGTAGGAGAACCCTTACCTTTAAGACATTGAGGACAATGTCTCGTTTTAGTCTGGGGGGGGGGGTAATCTTTCGATTTGATTTTTGCCTTGCATTTTTGCCGTTTACTCATGCAACCCCGTTTTTCCAAAAAAATGAGAAAAATTTAAAATTTTTGTGCAAAAATATAATAAATTTTGACAATTTTGTTGACTTTCCGCTGGTGAGAGTAGGAATAAAATTCTGACTTGATCGGGCGTGTTGAGCCCTAGCTTGTTCCCTTAACCATTTATAATCTATAAGCTTGTGCTAGTCTTTTATACAAGGAGCTATAAAACGCGAATTCTTTTTAAGAGTTTGCAAGTTCCCATAATTGACTTTATATATGCATGGCTTGATTATTTGGCTAAGCATTCGCGGATCTTATTATTTAAGATTTTAAATTTGCGAAGAACGAGAAATGATAGAGTTGTTTATAAGTTAGATTGCTAAACGTGGAGTAGTTGGTTCTCTTTAGAGCTCATCGAAGTTATTTGTGGCTTCTTGTTCCCATAAGCTTGTTTCACCAAAAAAATAGTAATCTAAGAATAATTAAAGCTATTTTAGTTTTGGCGATAATTAGTTTTTTATCCTTCTTAAGAGAATCCTTGCTTATAAGAGTTGGGTACACATCAAGGTACTGTCAGTGTTACGGTGTAATAGGCAACTGATTCCTGATAGTACGTGCTATTGTCTCTATTGCTATAAAAGCCGTAGGACTCGGGATTTGGCAAAATATATAATGAATAATGTATAATAATAATAATAATAATATAATCCAAAGCCGATAAAAGTTTTCTGTTTCCTGACGGTTCGCTCCCGTTGACTCAGACTTCAAAAAGTCAGAGGAAAAATATCCAAGATCAAAATAAGACTCCCAATTCTTGACGGTTCGCTGCCGTTGTCTAGGTTGTTTAAAAGGCCGAGGAATAATAATATGTGCTTAATAATGTTAAAAAAAATGCCAAATTTCGACTCTGGGGGTATCCTAATAAAAGCTTCTGTCTCTGGACTCGTAGATGAGTTGTTTCGGTCGTATATAAAAGGGATATCCTCAAAATCGTGTTAAATCAGTGACCTTGATGTGGACCTCATTTTTGTATGCAACGGTTCTTGAGGGAAGGTTTGGAAACTACTTAGCGTCTAAACTAGGTATCTTTATCGGTCTAAAAAATTATCGAAACAAGAATTTGAAGAAATTCATTTCTCACCAAAAATAAAATAAATAGAGGAAAATAGGAATTTGGGAACAAGAGGTAATACACAATTAGCTTCTATGGGTAGTGTCGGCAATCTAACTTGTAAATAACAATGATTTCGTTTTTAAGCTTAGTTTGGGGACTTGTGAAAAATCGGGGACGACGAATTTTATCCGTATGGTCACTTCTTTATGAGTCATGTTTCCTGCTCGAAGACCCTAAAAATTATCGATAGATAATGATTGTCAAACAAAGCCGTCACCTAAATAATAAAGAAAAATACAAAAATAGAATAAAAGGAAAAATGGGGAGTTTTTAGAACTTAAGATTTCTTGATCTTTTTTGAAAATTTTGCTACTTCTCAAAGTTAGTAAAAAGAGATTGGAAATTTTCGGTTTTAAAAAACGTGTTTTTATAACATTGCGTGAGGACACGTCAATGGCTTAGTCTGGGGGATTTTGGTATGTGCTTATTCACATACCTTTTCTTGACCAAAACCGGACCCAAAAAGACCAAAAACTAACCAAAATGCCAAAAGATATTGTGTTTTTGATTGTGCAGGGAAGGATATTATAAAAAAAGGACAAAATTGAGCAAAAACCGGGAAAACGAGCACGAGATGCGGAAAAGACTCAGAACCGAAGCCGGGAGAGACATGTTTGGTCAAAAGTCAAAATTAGCCCTTAGAGTTTCACCAAATTTCAAAAATCACCCTTAGATCAACTTTGAAATATTGGCAGATTCAGTCCCTAAATTTTCAGCAATTACATAAAAGAACCCTTAATCCTTAAACTCTTAAATCCTTAAAACCATATTACCCGGATTTATAAATCCAACCCAACAACACACTTAACCCAACCCACCAAACAATTTACCCAGCCCAGTCCAAAACCCCACAACCCGACCCACCTTTTAATCCCAGTCAACACTATACTTACTCAGGTCAAATAAACATAAAAAAAAACACACACACACCCAAAAGCCCGCACCCCAAATATCAACCCCAACCCAGATTTTACTGTTACCATAAGAACCCTAAAAAATAACCGTACACTTTCACTGCAATTAAGGGTACTTTGGTCTAATCATTAGCCATCTAGAAGATGTCAGGAGTGTCAGAAGAGCAGAGAACGCACGAGTGGGTACGTGGCACATCCCTATTGGCTGAGACACCTCATGGGATTCAATCAGACGGCTGTGGATGATTGGGATTTGATCTAAGGTTGAAAAAGGACTCAGGGAGCACACGGATTGCCAGAGTGTCACCCTGGAAGCTTCAGCTCATCTCTATAAATAGGGAGTTCTCCTCATTAGTTAGGATTGTCCAATTTTAATGCTTTAGAAAATTGTTACCACTTTATTTTCTTGTCAAATTTACTGCTTTTCTTAGTGTAATCATTTACATTTCAGTTGTAATGTTCAAATTTCAGTTTGTAATTTCAAGTTTGAGTTAATGAAATTTCAGTTTTAAGATTTAATTCGTATCACTTATTGAATTCCATTTCCATTTTCAGTTGTTAGTATAAGCTTTCTTACTGTTACTTAAGCTGTTCTTACTTTAGTATAAGCTTTTGAATTATTTACTTCCATCATCATTGTTTAAAAATCAAATATAATTCAAAAATCCAAAAACAATTTTAATTCCAGCTTCAATAAGCTGATTTTTCATTTGTATAAGCTCATTTAAGCTATCTAGCTTATTGTGAGTGTTTGTCTAGGTTCAAATCTGTTTTTATCTCAAAAATCCAAAAGTCAACAGAAAAAGTCAAACAAGGTATGCAATAAGCTCTGGATGGTAAGCTGCTGTTCTAAGGAGTTTTTTTGGGTGTTTTTGGCTTACTGAGAAGCCTGGGTGTTCCTTGTATGGTTCAGATCTGTGCTCATTTAGTTCTTACTTGTAAGTCTATTTTGGTTTACTTTAGTAGTTTATTTTGATTAAATGCTTTGTTAGAACTTATGTTGGATTGATTATTGCTTCTCAGTAGTTAAATTAGTCAGATAATTAGTTGAGTTTTAGTTTCAAAGCTGATTTCAGTAATTCCTAGTTTAATATTGCAAAATCTGAATTTGTAGGGGTGTTTGGTTCATTTCAGTTTAGGTAGAATAAGCAATTAATATTGTTCAAGTGCCAATAGTTTAGGTTTAGTTTAGTCTAATGATTGTTGATCTAGTTAATTTTGATAAGCTTTGAGTGGTTTTGATTTGATTTAAGGCATTTAGTACACTAGTATTTTAATAATAGTCAAACTGCACTTAATAAGCTCAGCACAAGCTGAGCTTATTTGGATCCCCACTCTGGTGTTCTTAAGTTGATTTTAGGTGCTAAAGTAAGTGTACAAGAGTTGGTTTGAATTGGTCAAAGTTTGCACAAGTTTAGCGCTAAATTTCCCACACTGCTGTCACAGAATCTGCTGTGCAGAGCAGTCCTATAGGCTGCTGATCTAGCTTGTTTTCTGGCTTAACCATTTAAGATTTAGACCTGATTTTTGGATTTGTAGGTAGTTAGTATAGCAAACTTTCATTTTATGATCTGGGATTTCCCAATCAAGTTTATGCTTAGCTTAAAATTCAGCTGCAAGTCTGCTGATTCACCACTGTTCTGCCTTAAACTTTCAGCTGCATTAAGTGCTTTTTGGGAATAATCTGTGTGCTTTTCTAGGGTTTTCTAGTTAATTCAAGTTTCCAGTATTAAGATTTATCAGTCCTGATCTTCTAGATATTTTTGGCCCTTATTTGCTTATTTTTAGCTTATTTCCCTAGTGCTTATTGTACTGTTCAGCTTATTTAAGCTGAATTAAGCTCTGAATTTATTTTTTTCTAGATTATTCATTTAATTTTAGAATTACTCGGATTTTTCCAGATTTTTCCAACTTGTTTTAATATTTTTAAATCATTTAAATAGTTTTATTTAGTTTTTAATTCATAAAAAATTCATAAAAAGTCAAAAAAATATTTTTCTTTGTTCCAAAATTTTCTTTTTATATTTAGAGTTTAGGAAAAATCATTTTATATTTTTAGGATTTAAATTTTAGAAATTCACTTTTTAATTACGTTTTAAAATTCGTCGCGTTCGTTTTTAAATTCGATTTTCGTTTTTTATATTACATGCTTAGCTTAATTGTTCCCTTAGCCTTAGTAATTGTTTTTGCTTATTATTTCATTGTTCGTAGTGTAAAATCACCTATCATCACTCATTTTACACATTCACTACACATATTCGACAACGTAACGACAACTCGAATTCAACCTTCGTTGGGACCACGACCCGGGGAAAATACATCCGTTGTATTTCCTTTGGATTAAAAATGACAAATCAAGTGACTAGTCAGATTTGCTTGGTGTGGTTTATGATGTCATCTACAAATTCCGCTGTGTACTTAAAACTTCAAAAGTTAGAAGACATGGTAACTACATCAAAATTACGAATCTGCGAAAAACGGTTGTCAGTTTGGGGGGAAGCTGATTCAGAAACTTCGCCAAAAAGAAGCGTACGAAGAAGCTGCTAAAGACATGCAGCATGAACTGGATTAACAGTCAAGTTCTTGGCTCCAATTGATCACCGACTGAAGTTTCGGGTGCAGATGAGAAGACTAGAGAGTTACATGGGAGGATGAGCCATAATACAAAGCATTCTCACTTTCTGTTGTCCTAAGTAAACTCAATGGTATTACTTGTCACAAATTTGTCATTATCTCATCATTTGCTTTTACATTCACTACGGCTTGTGCACACATAACAGTGTACAACCCGCTCATGTATAGAAAGGACCCGAGGTACACTTCAGTGCCTCAATCCTAATCTAAGAAGCGAAAGCTTCTTTCTTATGAGTAGAATTAAATCAGAATGTTTTATCAAAGTTTTTCAACAATTCTGCTCATAAGGACAAGTACTCCCTTGTTAAGGGGGAGTATTTGAAAAATCTTTGTTCCAAATCTACAAACGTTCTTGACATTCTTCCACAAACACCTCAAAAAGAGCATATTTTAATCAAAAGTTTGTCAAAAACAACATAATTATGCTATTTTTGAGGGGGAGAATGAAAATGTGATTAAAATATGGTGGAAGCAATGATGATATCTCATGAGTATAAGACTCAAGAATTGACCCTCGAATTGACGATAACAACAGTCAGTAGTCGAAAGGACATATCCTGGACGGGTAATAATTTCAAGCCAGTTTATCTGGTGATGTAAACGTGTCTCGCAATGGATATGTCTGAGTAGAATGTACCAATTTCGAGCGATGATCTTTGAATCTGATCTGGACGGGTAATAATTTCAAACCAGTCCAACTGGTGATGTAAGCGTGTCTCGCAATGATCAGGTTCACTGAAAATTAATCAATTCAAAAAAGTGCCAACTCTTCCCGACATGTGCAGATTTTACTTTAACGAATATGAGCACATGTTAAGGGGGAGTTCTTCTGAAAATAACAAAACTCTCAAAGTGTTAACAAAATGTGTTTTACAATCATAAACACTTCGAGAGATTTTCAAAAGGTTTGGTATATGGCATCAATAGGATAGTCATGGTGATATAAGGTGACTAAGGTTAGGAAAAACCGTCCTATGATCCGTCAGAGCCGGAGGGATCTACCCAAGGACAACACCAATAGTTTAGAACTAGAAAGTCCTAGGTACGAATAAAAAAGGAGAAGTGAAATGAACGGAGAAAGAAGGGGTTGAAGAATTAAAAAGAAAAGCAAAAGAAAAGGGTGAAAAGAAATAGCCCTCCATTTGTTCAACCTTAGGGCAGAAACCGGGTTCAATACATAATCTACTGGTTGACCGAGGATCACCGGTATTGAAGAATAAAGACGTCATGGACCCAGTGACGCATTGCACTAAACCTTCTAAGCCACTCAAGTGTCTCTCAAAAGGCACTTGTTTCATTCTCACGGAGAACCCTTCATCATCTATCGACCTCTCATTCCGAGTGTGTTGATATTGAAAAGGAGGCACTCTGCTCCACGTCTCCGACGACCAAAAAAATGTGCACTTATCAAGTCTAGAGCCATGAGATTCATCAAAAGATCTCTTAGGAACACTTAGTATTACTTTTCTGTTCTACATCATGGGCAGCAGTTGTAAAATTAAGAAAGAGTCCTTCGTAGATCTTAGCAATCTGCCAAGAACATTCTTGAAAGAATCACACATGTGAGTCTCAGTGATAGAATGGAAATCCTGCCAGGGTCAACATCAAACAGCCCTGACAGCAGGTCACTTCGGTAACTCCTTGTGGGTTACGCTTAGTGTTGGTTCCAAAACGGTCTACAGTCGTGGGGTGATCTCCAGTGACTCACTGAATCGTGGGTGCACTTCGGTGTGTCCGTGTTAGCCCTTTCGGGGGTATCCGGTTCAGAACGGCCTGGGTAAGGATTAGAGAAAGTCTTCACACTATGCTGTTGACGATCTCAAAGTCTGAGCCTGTAAGTGCCGGTTGGTTCGTGCTGCTGCTGCGGAGGAGCTTGGAGACCTGGAGTTCATCCACCATCAAGACTCCATCATGCTCATATCCTAAGGAGAAGTTCTCACAAAGACTCAGAAATATCAAAAAGTTCAGAATTGTTAAAGAAAAGTCTAAAGATTCAAGTACTACAACCTTTCTCAAAGTTAAAGATTGAAGAAGTGAGAACAAGTTGAAGAACCAAAGTCAAAAGATATATGAGCATGGTGGAGAAGACGTGAAGACATCAGAAGCAAAGATCGTTGGAGAACGGCAGATTACTACCATATCGTATCACATCACTATCAAGAACAAAGAACAAAGATTTTGAAGACGTAAAAGCCAAAAGAAGCAAAGGCGACGTCAAGCAACCTTGATGACCAATACTTAGGGGGAGATTGTTGGGAACACGTTTTGTATTATTCAAGTATTGATCATATTGTATTAAGGTTGCTTAGGCCTTTAGGTTTGTTATTAGGCCCAGCCCGTGTAGAAGGCCCATGGGCTGTGTCGTTTATTTATTTTATTATGTTTAATTATGTTTTATTAGAGGAATTAGGGCTACAAGCCCAAGCCCGTGTAAAAACTATAAATACCCCCTCCCATTTTAGGGAGAGGGGTTGGTTAATGAAGTTTAATCATTTTGTTATAGGGTTATAGGGTAATTATAGGGTAATTACCCTATAACCCTCTCTTTCTCTCTCTAGGATTATAGGGTAATTAGTAATTAGTGGTTAATTATAGTAGCTTAATTCATAAAAGTGTAAAACAACATCCATTAATCTTAATCCAAGTCTAAGGTAGTTGAAAGGTTCTCTTTTGAGAGGTTTTGTGAGGATGTCGGCAATGTTGTCCTCTGAGGAAACTTTCTAAATTGAGATGTTTCCCTTCTGAACATTGTCGCGTAGGAAATGATGACGTATTTCAATGTGTTTGGTTCTTGCATGTTGGACCGTATTTTTCCTGAGGTCGATTTCTCCTTTGTTGTCACAAAGAATGGGGATGTCATTGAGTTCAATTCCATAGTCTACGAGATCTTGTTTCATCCACAGTGCTTGTTGCCACGCCTTTCCTGCAGACACATACTCTGCCTCTGTTGTTGAGATTGCGAGGGCTGTTTGTTTCTTACCGAACCATGAGGTGAGACAATGTCCTACAAAAGTTCAAATATCGCTAGCACTATTTCTATCAACATAGTCACCGGCATGGTCTGAGTCGGCATACACTATGGTTTCTATACCTGTTCCTTTGGGATACCATAATCCTAAATGTGTAGTGCCTTTAATGTACCTAAATATCCTTTTAACGGCTTCAAGATTGGATATTTTGGGATCTTCTTGAAAACGTGCACATAGACAAACACTAAACATAATGTTTGGCCTACTAGCCGTAAGATAGAGTAAACTACCAATCATTCCCCTATATTTAGTGCTATCTACGGATTCATTTTCTTCATCCTTTGTGAGTTTGGTTTCGGAGGACATGGGTGTTTTCATTGGTTTTGAGTCTTCAAGACCAAACTTCTTAAGCATATCTTTGATATACTTTGATTGGTTGAAGAATATCCCATCTTCTAATTGTTTTATTTGGAGACCTAATAAAAAGTTTAGTTCCCCCATCATACTCATTTCAAACTCATCATGCATGATTTTTGAGAAATCGTTGCATAACTCTTGACAAGTTGAGCCGAATATAATGTCATCCACATATATGTTAGGAATTTCGGAAATAAGATATTTCTTGTTGCTGCCGATAGTGAAAGCTGGTTCCTGCCGATAGCTGTGGTTCCTGCTGAAGCTCATTGCTGCTGATAGTGCTATCTTGTTTCTGCTGATAGTAGTTGTTACTGCGGGTATTGTTAGTTGTTATCCCGTATGTTTAGAATGTTTGTTAGATTTATTTTTATAAGAGATCATGTTTATCTCTTCACACGTTTTATTGTATGACGGGTTAGGGTTAGGGTTTCTTATCAGTATAAAAGAAACATCCCGTCTATGAGTTTGATATATCTTTTACAACTTAACAATCTTCAATAATAACATCTTTTAGTTCATTATACGATCCATAGAGGATCATATTCTTAGTTCTTTTCTTTTCTAGTTCGTATTCAGAGATTCTCTTGTAGTGTGCTTGTGATTACATAGGCATCCTACCGATCCACATAGACTCAAAAATCTAGCAGGTGTGTTAGATTCAACAAGTGGTATCAGAGCCTGGTGAGGATCTCTGATAAAGAAGAAAAAGTTTAGGTGCAGAAGCAGATCCAGTGATGTTCGATGGTTTTTAATTTTTGAGGTATTCTTCGTACTGATTAATTGAATCATGTGGCGGGCGCGACTCCAATCCAAGAAATGAAAGTCTCCGTTCAAAAAAAAAAGTTATAAAAGATCGGTGGCTTTGATCTGATTGGTTCATAATTTAATTGGGTTTGTCGATTACTATTAACCTCGTATTGTCATCATTTTTTTGGATTTGTCGTATTCTGTTTGTGTGGAAAAGCGAATTAAATCTGTTGGTGCTATTCTTATTATTCAAGATTCGTTTTTGTCGGTAAGTGAAATAGTTTTGTCGATTAAGATAAATTAGATATTAAATTGGTTGATATCTGATTGGGCGTTGAATATATTAATTAGTCAAACATTCAATCACGTATTGAATTTGTGGGGTACTGTTCGAAGATTATTGGTCAAGAGGGGTTTCGATTGCTGCTGCTGATTATTTAATTCGGACGAATTAATTGATTTGTGGAGTAATATTATTAAGTTTGTCGCTTGTGATTTTTGGGGGACTGATTTAATATTGATTTGGCGATTTGTTATTTGGTTTGTCGTTTGGAGTTATTGATTGTCGATTGCGAAGAACAAAATTAAATTGGTTAGTGTGTGGAAGCCTAGTGGAATCAGTTAAACCCTTTGAAACATTCTCTTAAATCCTCATAAAATGACTTCATTCAGATCTGGTGATTCTCTTGAGACTTTTGCCATGAAGGTTAGAGCCTTGCTACCTATTCGTTCTAGGGTAGACTGGTCACAAGATGAAGGAAAAGATGAGGAAAGATGTGCCACTCAAGTGAGGGAAATGGTTGCTGGACATGAGACAAAAGATGAGGCAAATGTGACTAATGCTGGAGCTGCACAGGTCTATGGGATGATTGATGGATATGGTACACAAGTGGCTGGAGACTTTGGTATGATGGGCCATGTAACTCAGGCACATAAGTGTCCTTTTGATTGTGAAATTAAATATACTAAATTGAAAAAGGAAAATGAAATTAAATATACTGAATTGAAAAAGGAGTTTGATGAAATTGAGCCTGAATATAATAAATTATTTGTAGAAGTTCAAGCTTATAAAAAGGCTCTTAAAACTGTGGAAAAACAAAAGGCCTGGTATGAAGCAAATCAGTTAGCTTATGAGGAAAAGATCAGGGTTTTACAGAGAGATTTAGAGAACACCACTAGTGAGCTTAAATATTCTGAGTCTCAAAATGCTAAGATTATATTAGAAAAATAGGATATGCAAGCTAAGTTAGATAAAGAAAGGGCTTGGTTCAAGAGGTGGGAAAAATCATCTAATGATGTAGAAGAGGCTAATGAATATAAAAACACTAGGCCAGGAAGGTCAAAGAAAGGTTTAGGGTATAATAATGAAACTAATGAGCCAAAATGGTTTGACCCTACACCTAAGGAGCCTAATTACCAAATCCCTGTAAAGTATGTCAAAGAAGGAGAAATGCATGCTGTTCCTCCACCTATCAGAGGAGTTTTTAAGCCTGTCCCTATCCACTCAGCCCTTGACCTAGACTCAGATTTCACACATGGTTTATGGCAAAAAGTCCAAAGACTTACCTGAACCTGATGACTTTGTCTCTTGTTCCACAAG
Organism: Artemisia tridentata subsp. tridentata; assembly: GCA_021014915.2. Taxonomy (NCBI): domain Eukaryota; kingdom Viridiplantae; phylum Streptophyta; class Magnoliopsida; order Asterales; family Asteraceae; genus Artemisia; species Artemisia tridentata. Next base: position 11,392,245 of record CP139501.1, on the reverse strand, counting down.
TGTCAAGTCCTCAGAACCAGAGTCCAAAGACTTTGTTTCTTGTGATTCAAATGACAAGTCAACCACACCCAAGTCTGATGACTTCTCACCAAAAGTAGCTAGTATGGAATCCAATTCAAAGAAAGCTACTTTTGATGACATCCCTTTTAGTCCTGTTAAAAACAATTGTTCTTCTGATTCTGTTTGTGAGAAGTCTTTGTGTGATAAGCAAGGTCATGATAAGAAAAGTCAGGTTAAGAACAAAAAGGTTAAAAGGAAATCTTGTTTTGTTTGTGGTAGTTACTCTCATCTCATTAAGGATTGTAATTATTATGAGAGTAAAATGGGTGTGTGTGCTGAACAACGGCAACCTAGGTCAGTATGGAGAAATGTAGAGAATATTCCCCCATTTGTCCCTAGAGCAAATGCAAAACGACCAGCAGCTGTTCCTACTGGTAAAACCAATTCTGCTGGTTGGAAAAGGAATGTTGCTAGACCATTCTACAGACCTACAAGCACTTTCTTTCAAAATGATTATAGGTTTGGTTACTATGGCCCGATGTATATGGGGGTTAATAGATGGGAAACTGCTGATCAATACTCAGCAGGTTGTTCTTGGAGGCATAATGGTTGGTATTGAGGGGAGGCATAAGCCTGAGGGGAGGCTTATTGTTGTATATTTTGTGATAACTAACATATTTTTCAGTTTGTTTTGTGTTCACTAACTAAAATAATGCAGCTGTTGAATTTGTCTCTTCCTATTATTAAGTGAGTGGTTACAGCTGTTGAATTTTATATTGGTCTATTACTGATCTTTGTGGGAACTGATGCACATGGTGAAAAATCTGATTACAACCTCAATATGATTGGCTACCATTCTCAAACAATATTGATAGCTGTTTTGTCACATGTGGACATTAATGGCTAGTCATGTGACCTTGTACTAGTTGGCGTTTATTTTATTTGTGTGGTCAGACATGGGTGATGTGCTAATCGATGAGTGAAGCGAATTGGTTTTAGCCAACTGTTAATGTTGGATTGTAAGGTCTATGATTTGCAATGCTGCTGGTGACTATTTTGTTGCTGTTGTTGACTCTTTTATATAATCAATTCAATTATTGAATATTTGGGGCTGCAAGTGTGTTTTGATTGGTATACATGATTTGTTTTCTGTGTGGGGCTGCTCAAGTTTGTTTGTCGCATATGGGTTCATTAGTGGGATATGTATTTGGTCACTTGCTATCATTGATGATCCGTATGAATTGATGGGAGAAGTTTGGTCAATGCATTGCATGTGAATGTGGAGGTAAATGTGGGCTCATTGGTGGGCTTATTAATCTATGATAATTCTGCTGCTCTATTTGTTGCTTGTGGCTTTTGGTCATATTTATGGTGGCTGGGTCCCTCTGACTCAATAGCAGTAATCTATTCAATATGTGGGGATGTGATGATATGATTTTTAATTCCTTATGGTGTTGCGTACTGATGGGTCAATGACTGGATTTTGGTCAGCATATGGGGATTATTTGATTTATATGATTTTTAATTGTTGGCTGCATCAAAATTGGTCAATAAGCATGTTGGGATAAGAATTGATTGATTGTTTCTTATGGTTGACCAATTAGATTTGTTTGTCGTGGAACTCAATGCGAATGGTGTCAGTTTTGTCGCATGTTTGGCTGATTGGGTTTCTTCATATTGATTATTATTGTCGATATACAAACCTTGCGTGCGTCAGTATCATTGGTTGTTTGTGATTGGCGTTAAAGCAACTGGGTCAGTAGGGTTAGTCAAAGCATCAGACATGGGGCAATTACTTATTCTCGTACTGTTTGATTATGGGTACGTGTGATTTGATTGGTCAAGGGAATTAATTATGGTCATTGGATAAGATTAATTCTGCTGCTACACTATTTAGATTCTGCTGCTACGCTTGAATGGTTTCTGCTGGCAGTATTCCCATTCCTGCTGGTAACACCATTCCTGCTGCTCGGTTCCTGCTGTTCGGATTCTGCTGGTATTATTAGTTAAAAAAAAAAATCATTTTCAGTTGTTGTTGTATATCTTTCTTTCTTTCTTGGTTTTTCTTATTTTCTTTCTTTTGGTTTGTTTCTTATTTTCTTTTAGTTAAAAAAAAAAAAAAAAAAATTGTATATTTTGTGTGCTAATAAGTTGGTTTTTAGCAACACCTTGCAGGTACAGTGTTGGTGTTTACACCTACACAACAAATGGTATTCAACTCACCATGTCTCACAGACAAGAAAGAGTTGACTCACCATGAGGGTACGGCTCTGGTGTGATAATCAAATCCGTTGATAGCTGTAATAACTTGCTCAAAGCTATAGGGTACTTCAACTCACCCATGGTTCATTCCTGAGGGTTGAAATGGTTCTCAATTCACCATGGATGTAACCCTTTATGGGATCCAAAGAATTGGCTAGTCCACAAAAGTATGGTTTGTGGTAAAGACAATTGGTATCCATATTTGGTATTCAATTCACCATGGTTGAGTTGAAACCAAGAATTGGCTAGTCCTGAGCAAACGGCTACAGGTAAAGACAACTCAAATCCGTTTACAGTTGCTGGTTTACTCAAAATCAGATGGTTATCAATGTACCATGGTCTTACACACCTAAACATTGGCTACTCCAGTAGTGATGGCTATTGGTAAAGAGACATCAAATCCATTAATTTTCAATGATTCACCTCTCACAGGAGTTAACACACCTGGATGTGATGAGAATAGTCTGAAACTTAAGTGATTTGATGTACATATTGTCATAGTAGCAGTCAAGATCCAGAATGACATGGTGACCAGCTTAAATTTTCTTTTGAAGATAATTTCCTATTGCTGCTGAACTATCGAAGTTGCTGTTGGAAGTTTCAAGTGTTACTGCTGGTTACTTACTGATGCTGCTGCTGGATTAATCCTCTCCCTATGGACTTCAAAGTACTTTCAGAGATCACAGAACACTTAGGGAATCTTGTCGGTTAACCTAGTCAACCTCAAGATTAGGGGAGGATTGTTAGGAATTTCGGAAATAAGATATTTCTTGTTGCTGCTGATAGTGAAAGCTGGTTCCTGCCGATAGCTGTGGTTCCAGCTGAAGCTCATTGCTGCTGATAGTTCTATCTTATTTCTGCTGATAGTAGTTGTTACTGCGGGTATTGTTAGTTGTTATCCCGTATGTTTAGAATGTTTGTTAGATTTATTTTTATAAGAGATCATGTTTATCTCTTCACACGTTTTCTTGTATGACGGGTTAGGGTTAGGGTTTCTTATCAGTATAAAAGAAACATCCCGTCTATGAGTTTGATATATCTTTTACAACTTAACAATCTTCAATAATAACATCTTTTAGTTCATTATACGATCCATAGAGGATCATAGCCTTAGTTCTTTTCTTTTCTAGTTCGTATTCATAGATTCTCTTGTAGTGTGCTTGTGATTACATAGGCATCCTACCGATCCACATAGACTCAAAAATCTAGCAGGTGTGTTAGATTCAACAATATATTTGGACGATGATAATAAGTGATCCCTTTTTCTTGGTGAAGAGAGTATTGTCTAATAGGACCATGGTATACTTATGGTCAACTAGGAAGGTCTTAAGTCGATCATACCAAGCTTTTGGTGCTTTCTTAAGTCCGTATAATGCTTTCTTAAGTTTGTAGACATGATTTGGTTTTTCAAAATCGGCAAAGCCGGGAGGTTGTGCGACATATACTTCTTCATTTATAAATCCGTTTAAAAATGCACTTTTGACATCCATTTGAAATAATTTAAAATCATGTGCACATGCATATGCAAGTAGTATCCTAATAGACTCTAGTCTAGCTACGGGTGCAAATGTCTAATCGTAATCTATACTTTCTTGTTGATTGTAGCCTTGAGCTACTAACCTAGCTTTGTTTCTAGATACTATGCCATTTTCATCCATTTTATTTCTAAATACCCATTTTGTACCAATTATGGTTTGATTTTTAGGTTGTGGAACTAATGTCCAAACATCATTTCTAATAAATTGGTTTAATTCCTCTTGCATAGCAATAACCCATGATTCATCCTTTATAGCTTCATTTATATTTTTAGGCTCAACTGTTGAAACAAAACAAAAGAAATTACTTTCATTTTGAGCTTGAGATCTTAATGTTCTTTCATTAAGTTTTTCGATGACGTTTTCTAATGGATGACTTTTAGATTCTTTAATGTTGATAATTTCTTTATTTTCTGGTTCATCCTTTAAATTTTCAACCATTTGGTCTTCAACTAAGTCATCATCTACCAAAGGTGACGTCTTAGAGGGAGGTGGACTTTCATCGAATGTTATGTTCAATGATTCCTCGACTCTTGAGGTTTCTTTGTTCAACACTATGTATGCTTTACTATTTTGTGAATACCCGAGAAACACACCTTCATACGACTTTGGGTCGAATTTGGTGAGATAGTCCTTTGTGTTTAAAATGAAGCACTTGCTTCCAAACACTCTAAAAATACCCTAAAGTAGGCTTTTTGCCTCTATATAACTCATATGGAGTTTTTCCCAAAAATGGTCTAATTAGAACTCGATTTAGAATATATGTAGATGTATCTACAGCGTGACACCAAAACTTTTGATGTATGTTTTGTTCATTTAACATAGTTCTACTCATTTCTTGAATTGTCCTATTTTTCCGTTCTACTACACCATTAGATTGTGGAGTTCAGGGAGCCGAGAAATTATATGTTATTCCATTATTATCACAAAAAGTTCCAAATTGGATTTCGTTGTCAAATTCTTGACCATGGTCGGTTCTAATAGATACTATGTTACTTCCTATTTGATTTTGAATTTTCTTGCTTAGAATTTCAAATTTATCAAAGGCTTCATTTTTGGTTTTCAAAAATTTTGTCCACGTATATCTAGAGTAATCATCTACTATAACTAATGTGTAAAAATTTCCTCCATAACTTTGTATAGCCGATGGGCCAAACAAATCCATATGCAATAATTCTAGACACCTAGATGTATATACCATGTTTTTAGCCTTATGGCTATTATGCACTTGTTTCCCAATTTTGCAAGCATCACAAAAGTGTTGGTCATATATCAACTTGGGTAGGTTCCTAACGAGTTCCTTAGAAGATAAGGATTGAATACGCCTCATATTGGCATGACCTAAACGTCGATGCCATAGAGTAGAGTTTTCGTCCAGAGATGTAAGACAAAGCTTGTCTTTAGGTGTTTTATCTAATTTCATAACATATACGTTATTCTTTAAAACACCTCTTCCTACGGTTATGCCGTCTTTAAGTATTTTACTTCCATTTTCACTGAAAAGGACGTTATACTTTTTGCAACATAATTGACTTATACTAAGCAAGTTAAATCCTAAATTATCTACAAGAGCAACATCATCAATAGAGAGAGAGTCATGAGAGATCGTACCTTTTCCAATGATTTTACTTTTAAGTTTGCTACTGAATGTGACATTACCTCCGTCGTACACTTGGTAAGTTGAGAAAAGGCTTTTGTTTCCCGTCATATGTCTTGAACACCCACTATCTTTGATCCACTCATCAGGTTCTAGATCAACCTTTAAGCATACCTAAGTTCAAGAAAGACTCAAGCGTTTGGTCCCCAATATCTCATGGGTCCGTTTGGGTTAAACATAACATTATCATGGTTTATGTAAGCAAATGGAGGATAGTTTTTCCATGACATGTAATTGGGACCTTGGAAGTTTCTAGGCATATTTTGGTTCCAATTATTTTGATAATGATGTTGTGAGTTAACATTACTCTTAGGAAAGAGGTGTTTGGGAAACCTAGTCTGAGGTCTCTGTTGAGTTGTTTTAACTCTATACTCATTCCTAGCTTGACCTCTTCCTATAGAAACAGCTGGTTTTAGCTTGTTGTTAGTTATACTAGTGCTAGTTTTTCTAGTGACCTTAACGAATTCAGTATGGTTCATTTTGAGATCCTTCTGTTCAACTTCTGTACCCGCGGATCCCTTGGGTACAACTGGCGGATCCAAAACTTTGGATCCGTCGGATCCGTGGGCTTCTGACATAGTTGAAACAGTTTCTTTTTCATTCACAGTTTGTTTCTTAAAGTCACCTAAGGTTCCTTGTTTCATAAAACCTAGTCCGGTTTTATCATGAGGAAGTTTTTGCATCTTCATTATCTCATCTGCACAACTTATGTTTTTATCAAACTTTTTAAACTTAGAGTTTTGCTTAATGAGATCTTCCTGTGTGGTTTTTAGTGCATCTAATTCTAATTTTAGTTCTTGACAAGAGACACATGTATCTTTACTATTTTTGCCTTTTTCCATTCGTATCTCTTTTTCTTTAAGCCAATACACATCATTTTCTAAAAGTGTTGTTTTAGTTTTCAAGAATTTGTTTTTGTTGATGATTTTTAATGTTATATCACATAGTTTGTTATATTCTACTTCTAAGGTTTCATCATCTATAGAGGAGTATGAGTCAGAATGTACCTCTTCTGTGTCATGAGCCATAAGGGCAACTTCGTTGTTCTTATGCTCATCATCATCTCCTTCACTATCACTCCAAGCTCCACTAACAAATGCTTTTTGAGACTTGTTCTTTGGAGGCTTTGGACAATCACCTATAAAGTGACCAGAATCTCCACACCTATAGCACTTCCTCTCTAACTTGCCTTTTCTATCATCACGGTCTTTACGAAGGGATTTCTTTTCTTCACGAGGTGGTCTTACGAACTTTCCTGGTCTCCTGAAGAATTTCTTGAAATCTCTTACGGCCATGGCATATTCTTCGTCTTCACTACTAGAACAAGATTCTTCATCATCACTTGACTCAGCTCTAGCTTTCAAAGCAATGGACTATATTTTCTCCTTCTTGCCTTTAACTATTTCTGAATCTTTTTCCATCACCATTTCGTGAACTTTGAGATTTCCTATGAGCTCATCTAGTGTCATGCTTGAAAGATCCTTGGATTCTTCAATAGCTGTCACTTTTGCTCTCCACTTTGGGTGGAGTGCTCTTAGAAATTTCCTGACAAAATTCTTACTAGAAAAAGATTCGTCAAGTGCTTTAAGTGATGTAATAATAGTATTAAACCTAGCAAACGCACTATCAATCATCTCATCTTCAGAGATAACAAATTGTTCATATTGTTGAACAAGAAGATCAATTTTGTTATCTTTGACTTGTGAGTTTCCTTGATGAGCGACAATTAGAGATTGCCAAATATCTTTAGCCGTTTTACACATAAAAACTCTTTCATATTCTTTCTTTGGTAAAGCATTATAAAGCATCATTTTGGCTTCATTATTTTTGGCAATCAACTTCTTTTGCTCATCACTGTGACGAGTAAGAGAAGTTTCTACATCCCGACCACCCGAAATATCATTACTTATGGCCTTGTAATCACCCTCAACAATTATAAACCATAGATCAATATCCTTTGACTTCACATAAGTCTCAAAGCGATTTTTCCAATAAATAAAACAATTAGGTTCGAATAGAGGTGGTCTTTACATAGATTGCCCTTCTTTAAAGTTTTCAAAATCCATGGATCGTTTTAAGTTTTAAAATACAATATATTTTAAAAATCTTAAGTAACGTGGCTCTTGATGCCAACTGTGGAAAACTAGAAGGGGGGGTTGAATAGTTTTACCGTTTTAAAATTAATTCACTTTGTTACTTTATGTTATTTCAAAGGAAACAAGCACAAACAAATATTCACACAATATATATATGAGAAGTAAAGAGAGGAAAGATCAAACCACACAACACGGATGTTTATAGTGGTTCGGCTACAAGGACTCTCTTCCTTGCCCTACTCCACTCCTCGAGCCTCTAACTCGAGAGTTATCCTTCACTAAGAAACAAACTCTCTTCTAGGTGGAGAAAACCTTTACACGTCGCTTACTTCCTTTTCCGGTACTAAGCTAAACACCGGGTTCTATTTCAAGGTAGAACCAACCTAACGTCGCCTATACAATTACCGACACTAAGCTAGATGTCGAGTTCTTTACAAGGGTACAACCACTCCCGTTTTGGTTCTTCCACAAGGGTACAACCACTCCCTATACTCTTTGTGTTTTGAGGACTAAAACACTAACCACACTCACTGAGATAAATGATACAAGTAATGATGTTTGAACTACAACTATATCACACAGTAACTATGCTAAAGGTTTACACTTCTGTGTTGAACCTTGATGCTTAATCTCCTTTGCTACAAAAGGAAAGATCAATGAAATGAATGAATGATAAATGTTAGATGATATGTAAATGAATGAGTATGAATGTTAGGCTCTATGAGTGATGGTGTGTCCAAATGATCAGCTTGCAATTTATAGGCAAGCTGGTGAACAGCCGGCGGATCCGGCGGATCCCATAAAAGGGATCCGTCCTTTATGTCGATTGGATCCGCCACCTTGACAGCAAAATGACAGCTACGAGTTTTGGAAATCTTTCCAAATCCAGCTGTATCCTTCACACCTTTGTCATGTCATATCAAAATCTTCCAAAGTCAACTATCTTGCTTGAAGATCTAGCCAAGATATTATGTATGATGCATGCCATGATGTCATTGTATCATTTTAAAAATAAAGTTTCCTTTTAAGGAAATAAACTAGTAGATGTGTAAAATGTAATTCTAAGTAAACTTGTGAAATGTAAAATGTGTTTTAAAGAGACTTTAGCTAGCATTTATAATTTGGTAAAGGATATACTTTGTAATTGTCATTAACAAAACTAAGTAAAGATCGTAAAATATAAATAACGTTTTTAGGACGATATTTGTATTAACAGATTGTGATGACACGTTTTAATTCAATTTCAAGTTGATTCTAAGATCCAATCGTGATTAAGTTTCGTAGTGACATTTGTTGAATCAAGTTTAACTAGTTGCTAATTATCTTAAAGGTCGAAAGAACTATTGTTATTCAACTAGTTATAATCATTTGTCTATGAATGATTGTTTTTACCCATTATTCTTGATTAAACAAAGAAAGTTAATTGTGGTTGTAATAAGAATGCTTTTGTCTATCAAAAATAGGATTGATGGTAAACCATTTCAAGGGTCGAAAGATTAATAGTTTACTATCAATTGTGACCTTTTTTCTATGATCGGTTACCTTTTGTATTGACCATTTCCTAAGCCTATTTGATAAAACAAAAGACTATTTTTGTGTTTAAGGTACACCAACTTATGAACCTTGAATTGATCTTGAATTGAGTGGTTAAACGTAATGCTTGTTTTTATGAACTAAAATCATGATGAAGGTTTAATTTGTAGAAACAATAGATTAGTTCACCAAACTAATTATCATAACCAACATGTTGTCCAAAGTTATCACAATCATGCTTATCAAAGAGTAGTATACTAGTCTAAGCAAGTGTAGTTTTAATCATTTGAATTATTCTATTTTTTTTTCATTACTTGTTAAGGAATTTACTTCTAGTAGCTTACAATTCGATTCACTACACAAATCCCTGCGAACGATCCTGACTTACCATCATAATCTTGCTATAACGGACGAGTTCACTTGCTCGTATGTGTTGTTTCTAGATTCGGTAATTCGACCTTTATAAATTTAAAACTTGTACTCACACATGACACATCAAGTTTTTGGCGCCGTTGCCGGGGATTTTGATCGTGTTTCTGTAGGTTTTAGAAGTTCATAGTTCGTTTTCATAAATAAAATAAAAAAAAAAAGTTTTCCGAGCTGACCATCCGATCGGTATTCTATTTATCCAATCGGTTGCCCAATTTTCAAATTTACCGAGAGCTTCATCCGATCGGTAGTAGCATCCAACCGATCAGATCACCCCAAACTTAATTTACCGAGAGTTCTATCCGATCGGTATTCCATTCCATCCGATCGGATCCTTAGCCTTGATTTTTCAAATTGTTTCCATTCTTCGCTCGTGTGTTTAGACATTGCCTCGATTCTCTTGGGAATTGTATGAACACTCGATCAACCGGAATAGAACCAATTTCACCTTTTTCAGATCCCGAATGTTTAGTCCGAAGACCAAGAAGAAAAAGAAAACCATTTGTTCCATTAGCCAATCGTGTACCAAGAGTACGAAACCCACCGTTTGATAACCTTTTTGAAGCTAAAGTCGTTTATAACCCATTTACTGATCAACCTTTTCCCATGGCTGACGATAGACCCATGTGGGAAGTCAACCGAACCGTAGCACCCACTCCTGGAGCTGCTATTGTTACCGTCAACCTAGGTGACAATTTCACCGTGAAAGGTCACCATCTTTCTATGATCAAAGACCGTCAATTCGATGGCCGTTCGAGGGCCGATCCTCACAAACACATTTCCGAATTCATCAAAATTTGTGGCATGTTCCGATATGGCGACACCAATGTGGATGCCATTAAACTCAAACTTTTTCCATCATCACTTGCTGGAGACGCAAAAGTGTGGTATAATGAATTAACCCCAGGAACTATCAATACTTGGGAGGAGATGAGGCAAGCTTTTGTAAGCCGATTCTTTCCACCTGCCATGTTTGACCGACTCATGGGAGAAATTCGTGCTTTCACACAAAACCCTAACGAATCACTTGTCGAAGCCTGGCTTCGTATGAAAGATTTACTTCGTAGTTGTCATGGACATGGTTTAGGACGAGGAACCATTATCCAAATCTTCTACCATGGACTAGATGAAGCATCTCAATGAATTCTTGATGCTGGAGGAATTTTTCTTTATAAGACCCCAAACCAGGCATACCAATTGCTAGAAGACCGAGTTCTTCTAAAACTCGACTGGTCAAAAGATGCCAAAACCAAACCCTTACGAAAAACCGTTGATTTTGCTGAAAGTTCCGATACCTCTAAACTCATGGATAAAATGGAAACATTTACTTCCAAAATCTACTCGCAATACAAAGATCTTAAAGGAGAAATGAAAGAAATGCGAGACGGTTGTAACAACTATGGAGGTAATCACCCATCATCAGAATGTGACGACCAACCAATGGACCAACCCAAAGAAGGAGAAGCCAATTATGTCTAAGGAGGATACCGTGGAGGCGGTTATTGTGGAAATTATTACAGACGAAATTCTGTAAATTGGCAAGATCGCCAACCAAGGGATAACAACCGTGATTCTCAACCACGAGTAGAGAATCAAAATCCACAAACCTCTGATAAAAAAATGGAAGAGTCCGATTTTGAGAAAATGATGAGAGAATTCGTAACTGCTCAAAAATCAACCAATGAGTTCGTCAAGAACCAATTTTTCAATCTCAAAACCAAAGTTGAGCAAGGTCAGAAAAATCATCAAGCATCTATTCAAGATCTTGAAAACAAATTTGGTAGACTTTCTGATCAAATTTCTTCCCGACCATCTGGTTCGTTGCCAAGTAATACCCAAACCAACCCTAAGCCAACATCATCTGGATCGAATGATAAAACTTATCGTCCACCACATACTCGAAATGAGCATATCAATGCTGTATTCACAAGAAGTGGTCTTTCTTATGATCCACCACCCAATCCAAATGATACCACGATCATCAATGATGATAGTGAGGATGAAGTTGAAGAAGCCAAAAAGGAAAATACCACAAAAACACCACCCAAACCCATCCCACCAGTTAAGGCGTATACACAAAAAAATCCATATCCTCAAAGCCTTAAGAAAGAAAAAATGGAAGAACATTACAAGAAGTTTGTTGAAATAATCAAAGAGGTTAGACTCAATGTTCCCCTCGTTGATGTTTTAGCTGGAATGCCCAATTATGGGAAATTTTTGAAAGAACTTCTTAATAACAAAAACAAGTTGGAGCAAATATCCGCTACCTTTCTGAATGAAGAATGTTCAGCTATTGTTTAAAACAAAATTCCACCGAAACTGGGAGATCCCGGAAGTTTTCTGATTCCATGCACGTTAGGAAACAACATCACATGCGATCCTTTAGCCAATCTAGGTGCAAGTATCAATTTGATGCCCTATTCGTTGTATTCTAAACTTTCCATCCCTACTTTGAAACCTACAAGGATGAGTATTCGCTTAGCAAATCATTCTTACCAATATACTGTTGGAATTGCTAAGAATATGCTTGTCCAAGTTGGTAAATTCATTTTTCCCGTGGATTTTGTGATCTTAGAAATGGAGGAAGATAGTAGAGTACCTCTTATTTTAGGAAGACCTTTCCTAAACACCGCTGATGCGATCATCAAAGTAAAAGGAAAAGAACTCAATCTTGGAGTTGGAGATGATCGAATTACCTTTTTAATCGATAAAGCGATGCAATATCCATATTCCAGTGATGACACTTGTTTCAACATTGATGTAATCGATGAAGTCACTGAGGAGGAATTGGATGCATTACTTGTCAATTCGGATTCATTCATGACTACTTCAGAAAAAATTAGTGAAACAAACTTTGATAAAGAATTCGCTGATTTTATGGAAGTAAAGTTTAAAGAAGAAGAAACAGAAGTTGAAGAAGGAGAAATAGAAGAAGATTTTGAGGAAATCACTTTTAATGATCAATTGAAAATCAAAACATCTCTTCAAGAATCACCAACTGTGTAATACCTAAAAATCCAAAATGTGCAAAATGACCAAAATGCCACTATAATTTTAAAAACTGATTAAAAAGCCTATAAATTACCAAATAAATTCCAAACCTTCGGGAATGAACTAGATATGAAGCCAAATAATTTTTGTGTCTACAATTTAACATTTAGAAATGTACAAAAATATACAAAGAATTAATAGGGCCGATTTTTATTATTTACGTATTATTATTATTATTAATCCAAATTAAATTAAATAAATACAAGATAATTACAAATAAAGTTAGGAAATTATCAAAATCAGTATTTGATCTTAAATACACTTTCTTGGGCCGAAATTCTTGTTCCCTCCCCTTATTTTATTCGGCCTATGATTTATTCTATATATACAAATACCGAAACCCTAAAACCCTTAACAAAAATTCGATCAGCCTTTATTCGACTAGTGATTTGTTTTGTCGAATTAAGCTTAACGAGAGGTATAAATTCCTATTATCCCTTGTACACGTTCGATCTTGCATGTAGTATTTTTCTTATGTTCTTAGGATCATATAAGATCTAAATAAAATATATAACTCGAACCATGCTAGCTAGATAGATCGTAATGATTTTTGAGAGCAAAAACGTATTAAAAATCCATAACAAGCTATACGATTTTTCCAGGGGTTGTAATTATTTATTTTGGACTTTATACGAATTATATGATCTGGGAAAAATGCTTGAACGAATTGTAGAAGCTTAGATGGATCGTAGTTAATTTTTGTTATAATCGGATTATTATATATCGAATGAAAAATATAAAAAGAGAAACCCTAGAACAAATTAGGGTTAGGGTTTTTGTACTTAAATCTGGTCATTTAATGCTTACTAATGATTGGTCATGATTGGTTGATGATTTAGAGGAACTAGGGTTTTGTTTTGCATATTAAAGGTGTTATACGATTTAAAAATAAATAAGAAGGGTTTGTTTTGTCAACTTTGAAACTTAAGGGTTATTTTTAAAATGTTAATTAGGTCAGTACAAATGTATAAAAATTATAAGATGAGGTCCTTATGTGTAAAATTTGCAAGATTATGATTTATTTGTTAATTATGGTTCGAATTAGAATTAAATAAACTAAAGGGACTAATTGTGTAAATATGTAAAACATGGGGTGTAATTCATACCATATGTTAATTGTGAGGGTATACTCTGTGATTTAGTAAATATGAGGGCTTATGATGTAATTATGAATATAGTGAGGGTTAAATTGTAAATTATGTAACTATAAGGTTTATTTTGTAACTTTAATAACTAAAGGGTGTAAATTGTAAATAATGAAACTTAAAGGACTAAAGTGTGATTCTGAATCCATTATGTGTTTTAAACTAGTGATTTGTAATAATTCCATTTAAAAACCCTTAACTTTGATACAATTACATTTAAAACCCTAATTTATAGAAACTTGTCATAATTAACCCTGAATTATAATAACTTGCTAAATAAAGACTTAACTTAAGTTAAAATACTTAAATCTTACTAAATATGGAAACCTGCTAAAAATAGAAAGTTACTTAAAATGGAAAGGCAAGCTAAAATAAGTAATTAAAAACCAATTGTAATTCTCTTCTACTCCTTTAGGTGTGAAGAAGGAGAAGTCTTGATCCGTTCAGTGCTTTCTATTCTTGTTTGTTTTGCATTCGTAATAAGGTACAGATATTCTGCCCTTTTCAGTAAGGTGCCTTCGTTTTCTTTTGATTCGTTGATATTGATTCGTATTAGGATTTCCTAAGCCATTGCTATGTTCCCTATTCTTTGATCCCTTTGACTTTGATTAGATATGTACCTTTGCCATGAACCTTTGATATTTGGACTTAGACTATTTGGACCTTTGCTTTGATATAGACTTTTGACCTTTCAGTTTGATACCCGAGCCAAGTTCGTTTCCTAGCCATGAAGGTAATGTGGCTGTGTCATTGATGCACCAATGGCATAACTTTAGTGTGGTTGAGTGATGTTCCACACCGTCCCCATATTGTTCGTAACGTGCACATTATATTTATTATTGGCCTATATTATTGTTCGGGGGGCGTATGGATGCATCCTAGGTTAGTGTTCGTATTAATGGATATTATATTATATTGTTCGGTGATTGATGTTGTGTGCAATACACGTCCTTCACATCTGAGAGGACTCCCCTCTCTGGTTACTATATGTGGTTTGTTCGGGCTCGTGGGGGATTACTGATCCTTATATATCCCAATGCACTAAACTAAACATGTTCGTTTCATTTGCTTTCGTTTCCGTTTGTTATATATATCTGTTCACTGGGCTTTTTAAGCTCAGCCGCATTTCTTTTCCTGCGGCAGGTATCTAAGCTAGAAGCTGGGATTTTGCTATGGGATTGAGAGTAGAGATTAGAAGAAGATTCTACCTTAGTTACTACCCTTATTTATGACATCTGTTAGACTGGATTTCATTTCGTTATTCTTTCCTTTGGATTATTTATTATCATTTGAACTTATGTCTTTGCGTAAGCCGTGTTGGCTGAATTCCTTTAATGAATTTTGTTTAAGACTTCCGCTGTGTATTATGTATGTTTGCTTTGATTTGACACCATAATGTGATGCTTCTACCCTTGTCGGGTTGGGGTGTTACAATTTATGGTATCAGAGACAGGTTTTGCGACCTGTAGTACATAAGTCATGGCCTGTGAATCATATGGACCCTAGGATTTGACCCTTAGGACTTAAGATTTGACTGGTGAGGATTTGGGTAGACATTAGGATTCTGTTTCGTCTTTCCATTCGTGCTTAATCTCCCTATCTTTGCTAATCATTTTCGAAATCGTTCAGATGGTGAATACGCGTTTTACCCAGTACACTGATGGACAGGATGCCCCTGATTTCGACGCCATGATAGCCGCTGCTTTGGCTAATGCTCTTCCTCAGTTGGTGACCCAAATCACCAATGACATTAGAAATGGTGCGGGTTCATCAGGAGGTAATGGTGCTGGTTCATCAGGCGGTGGTGGTGGCGGTGCTCCACCTGCTGGTATTCATGTTTGGATCGAAAGGTTCAATAAGCTCAAACCTCTTTCTTTCCAGTCTGCTGCCACTCCCACAGAGGCAGAGGATTGGATCACTCATGTTGAGAAGCTGTTCAGAGTTTTGGGTTGTGCTGACGAATTCAAGACACGTTTGGCCACATTTAAATTTGAGGGTGATGCGCTGAGTTGGTGGACAGCGTATGTTCAGTCAAAGGAAGAGGATTTCGCGGATACTTGCTCATGGGAGGATTTTTGTGGCATATTTTATAAGCAGTATATTCTGGTGTCTGAGCAGCAGAGGTACGAACAAGAGTATGGGACTATTAGTCAGTTGGATCGAGAGTCGTCTGGGGAGTTCATGCAGAGGTTCATGAGGTTGGCTAGTTTTGTTGGGCCAGATGTTATGGGTAATGCTCAGCGTCAGGCTAAGCACTTTAAGTGGGCATTGTAGAAGTGGGTATTGGATCATATTGTGAACACTGAGTATGAGGATGTTGCTGCAGTTGTGAATGATGCCCGTAACATTGAGTTGTTGCATGCTGCTGAAGGAGGTTCGAATAAGAGAGACAGGGATGGAAATCATGTGGACTTCAAGGGACAGGGTCGTCAGGACCAGAGGCAGGATCATAGGGGTCGTCAGGACCAGGGATATGAGCAGAGAGGTCGTCAGGACTGGGGATATGATCAGAGGCGCTAGGATTTCAGGAGTCATGATTAGCGAATTTTTGGTAGGAATGGAAATGACCGGCAGGGTCAAGGTAGTAGCAACCCGCGTCAGCTCAGAGATCAGTCGACTCGAGGTTTGCAGCAGAATTATCATTCGGGTTCTTCTGGTCAGAAGAAGTCTTTTGAGGCGTTACCTCCTCCTCCTCTTTGTACTACTTGTGGGAAGCCTCATCCCGGGGTTTGCTACAAGGCTACTGGTGGATGTTTCACTTGCGGCTCTACTACTCACAAGGTGAGGGATTGTCCACAGGAGAAGCGGATTGCACCAGTGAATTCGTCTAAGTCAGCTCCCACTTCAGGTAGTGTTTTTGCCACTACTCGTGGTCAGGCGGCGAACTCTTCAGGTACCATTACCGGTTTTCTTTACATTGGTGATCGTATTGTTTTCGTATTATTTGATACCGGTGCCACGGATTCCATCATATCTAATTTGCTTGCCAATAAACTAAATATAACCCCAACTCCATTAACTAATCAAATATCCATTTCAAACCCAATGAAAACCCATGTAATCATTGATAGAGAATATGTGAATTGTCCCCTACGTTTTGATGATTGTGTTCGTCCCGCTAATTTGCTCCCGATCGATATGATCGATTTTGACGTTATTTTGGGCATGGATTGGTTGGCTGCTCATAGGGCTACCCTTGATTGCAGTGCCAGAGATGTGATCTTTGGTAATGTTCATCAACCCGACTTTTTTATCACGGTTCTCAACCTCTTAGGTCTGTTAAGATCATCTCGGCTATGAAAGCCAGAACTTTGATTTCCCATGGTTGCCTTGGTTTTCTGGCATCCATTAAAGATACCTCTTTGGAAGTTCCGAGCATTGAGAGTCTTCCTATCGTTCGTGATTTTGCCGATGTGTTTCCCGAAGAACTTCCTGGTCTTCCTCCGGCTAGGGAAGTTGAGTTTAGCATTGATCTCGTTCCAGGTGCTGAACCTATCTCCAAAGCTCCGTATCGCATGGCGCCCATTGAACTAAAAGAGTTGAAGGAACAGTTGCAAGAACTCTTGGAGAATGGATTCATTCGACCAAGTGTCTCTCCTTGGGGTGCGCCTGTTTTGTTTGTGAAGAAGAAGGATGGAAGCATGCGTCTTTGTATTGACTACCGTGAGCTTAACCGTATTACGATCCGAAATCGTTACCCTCTTCCGCGCATTGACGACTTATTTGATCAGCTGCAAGGGGCGAAACATTTTTCTAAGATTGATTTGAGGTCCGGTTATCACCAGCTTCGGGTGAAGGAGCAGGATATTCCCAAAACTGCGTTTCGAACTCGTTACGGTCATTATGAATTTCTTGTTATGCCTTTTGGTTTGACCAACGCGCCTGCTGTTTTTATGGATCTTATGAATCGAGTATTCCACGAGTACCTCGACAAGTTCGTTATTGTCTTCATTGATGACATCCTTGTGGATTCGAAATCTGAGGAGGAACATGAGCAGCATCTCCGAATTGTTTTAGAAATTCTTAGGCAGCAGAAGTTGTATGCAAAATTTTCTAAGTGCGAGTTTTGGTTGAGTCAAGTTGCTTTCCTTGGTCACATTGTATCTGCTGATGGTATCACCATGGATCCATCAAAGGTTGAGGCTATCACCAAGTGGCCGAGACCTACCAATGTGACAGAAGTTAGGAGTTTTCTGGGGCTTGCTGGTTACTACAGACGGTTTGTTGAGGGTTTCTCGCGTTTCGCTTTGCCATTAACGCAATTAATGAGGAAAGGAGAGAAGTTTGTTTGGACAGAAGAGCGGGAAAATAGTTTTGAAGAGCTGAAGAAGAGATTGGTGTCTGCTCCTATTTTGACTCTTCCATCAGGTTCTGGAGGTTTTCAGATATATAGTGACGCGTCAAAGAAAGGTTTGGGTTGTGTTCTTATGTAGCACGGGAAGGTTATTGCTTATGCTTCGAGGCAATTGAAACCTTATGAGGAGAATTACCCGACTCATGATTTAGAGTTAGCTGCTGTTGTTTTCGCGTTAAAGATCTGGCGGCATTATTTGTATGGCGAGTCATGTGATATCTTCACTGACCACAAGAGTCTCAAGTATATCTTCACCTAGAAGGAACTTAACATGAGACAGAGACGGTGGTTAGAACTCCTGAAGGATTATGACACGAACATTCAATATCATCCGGGTAAAGCTAATGTTGTTGCCGACGCTCTTAGTCGAAAATCTGGAATGATTGCCAGTTTGGAGGTAGAACCTCATATTCTCAAAGACTTAGAACGTTTGGAAATAGAGTTGTGTATTCGTCGCGATGTTAGTTATTGGGCTAGTCTTAAGGTGGAGTCTATTCTTATCCTACGGATAAAGGAAGCGCAGAAGGATGATGGTGAGCTTTGGTCTGTGGTTCAGAATGTTGAAGAAGGTAAGCAAACAGAGTTCAGTGTAGATGATTTTGGCGTGGTTTGGTTTAAGGATCGTCTTTGTGTTCCAAATGATCCCGAGCTTCGTGAGGCTATTCTATCTGAGGCACATAGTTCCCCATTCACTATTTATCCTGGTTCCACCAAGATGTACAGGGATCTTAAGCAGCATTTTTGGTGGAGTGGTATGAAGCATGATGTAGCTTCTTTCGTGTCTAAGTGTTTAACTTGTCAGCAAGTCAAGATTGAGCATCAGAGGGCGAGTGGTTTGTTGCAGCCTTTAGAGATTCCGACATGGAAATGGGAAGAGATTTCTATGGATTTTGTATCAGGGTTACCTCTTACCAAAAGAAAGCATGATGCGATTTGGGTAGTTGTTGATCGACTAACCAAGTCTGCTCATTTCTTGCCTATTCGTATGGATTACCGTGTCAGTAAGTTGGCGGAGATTTTTCGACAGGAGATTGTTAGACTTCATGGTATGCCGATAGCTATTATTTCAGACAGAGATCCGCGGTTTACTTCTCGTTTCTGGAAAGGGTTGCAGAATGCTTGGGGTGCACGTCTTAAGTTTAGTACGGCTTTTCATCCGCAGACAGATGGTCAGTCAGAAAGGACCATTCAAACCTTGGAGGACATGTTGAGAGCGTGTGCTTTAGAGTGGACAGGAAGTTGGGATGAGTATTTGTGCTTGATGGAGTTTTCTTACAACAACAGTTGGCATGCGAGCATTCGAATGGCTCCATATGAGATGTTGTATGGGCGGAAGTGTAGAGCGCCAGTTTGTTGGAATGAAGTGGGTGAACGTCTTATTGAAGGTCCGGAAATTATTGAGATCACTAACGAAAAGGTGGATGTTGCTAGAGAGAAATTGAAAGAGGCTCGTGCTCATCAGAAGAGCTATGCAGATAAGCATTGTCGTGACTTAGAGTTTCATGTTGGAGATCGTGTATTCCTTAAAGTATTGCCGTTTCATGGAGTTAAACGTTTTGGGATCAAGGGCAAGCTTAGTCCTCGATTTATCGGACCATTTGAGATTCTTGAACGTATTGGAGAGGTCTCTTACCGTTTGGCTCTACCACCTCAGTTATCGCATGTTCATATGTCTTCCATGTATCTCTTCTGAGGGGCTACAATTATCATCCTTTGCATGTGGTATCCAATCCATTTGATTAAATTCAGCCTGATATGTCTCTTCCGGAAGAGCCGGAAGCTATTTTGGATCGTCAAGAGCGAGTCATGAGAAATAAAGTTATTCTGTTCGTAAAGATTCTTTGGAGGAATCACCCAGAGCGTGAGGCTACCTGGGAAACCGAGGAATCGATACGAGCTAGTTATCCGAATTTCGTATTTTAATCTGGTATGTCTTTGTTTGTTTTCTGTCCTATTTCATTTCTGTTTCTTTGCAAATTTCGAGGACGAAAATTTTCTTTTAGAGGGGAAGAAGTTGTAATACCTAAAAATCCAAAATGTGCAAAATGACCAAAATGCCCCTACAATTTTAAAAATTGATTAAAAAGCCTATAAATTACCAAATAAATTCCAAACCTTCGGGAATGAACTAGATATGAAGCCAAATAATTTTTGTATCTACAATTTAACATTTGGAAATGTACAAAAATATATAAAGAATTAATAGGGCCGATTTTTATTATTTACGTATTATTATTATTATTATTAATCCAAATTAAATTAAATAAATACAAGATAATTACAAATAAAGTTAGGAAATTATCAAAATCAGTGTTTGATCTTAAATACACTTTCTTGGGCTGAAATTCTTGTTCCCTCCCCTTATTTTATTCGGCCTATGATTTATTCTATATATACAAAAATACCGAAACCCTAAAACCCTTCACAAAAATTCGATCAGCCTTTATTCGATCTAGGGAAAATTCGTGTGCTATTTTTTTGGTGTTCTACAATGTGTGAGGAAGCTTATAAATTATTTGGAGGTCATGGGATTCGTTCGTTTGATCGCTAGTGATTTGTTTTGTCGAATTAAGCTTAACGAGAGGTATAAATTCCTATTATCCCTTGTACACGTTCGATCTTGCATGTAGTATTTTCTTATGTTCTTAGGATCATATAAGATCTAAATAAAATATATAACTCGAACCATGCTGGCTAGATAGATCGTAATGATTTTTTAGAGCAAAAACGTATTAAAAATCCATAACAAGTTATACGATTTTTCCAGGGGTTGTAATTATTTATTTTGGACTTTATACGAATTATATGATCTAGGAAAAATGCTTGAACGAACTGTAGAAGCTTAGATGGATCGTAGTTAATTTTTGTTATTATCGGATTATTATATATCGAATGAAAAATATAAAAAGAGAAACCCTAGAACAAATTAGGGTTAGGGTTTTTGTACTTAAATCTGGTCATTTAATGCTTACTAATGATTGGTCATGATTGGTTGATGATTTAGAGGAACCAGGGTTTTGTTTTGCATATTAAAGGTGTTATACGATTTAAAAATAAATAAGAAGGGTTTGTTTTGTCAACTTTGAAACTTAAGGGTTATTTTTAAAATGTTAATTAGGTCAGTACAAATGTATAAAAATTATAAGATGAGGTCCTTATGTGTAAAATTTGCAAGATTATGATTTATTTGTTAATTATGGTTCGAATTAGAATTAAATAAACTAAAGGGACTAATTGTGTAAATATGTAAAACATGGGGTGTAATTCATACCATATGTTAATTGTGAGGGTATACTCTGTGATTTACTAAATATGAGGGCTTATGATGTAATTATGAATATAGTGAGGGTTAAATTGTAAATTATGTAACCATAAGGTTTATTTTGTAACTTTAATAACTAAAGGGTGTAAATTATAAATAATGAAACTTAAAGGACTAAAGTGTAATTCTGAATCCATTATGTGTTTTAAACTAGTAGTTTGTAATAATTTCATTTAAAATCCCTTAACTTTGATACAATTACATTTAAAACCCTAATTTATAGAAACTTGTCATAATTAACCCTGAATTATCATAACTTGCTAAAATGTACCCTATGTTCATAATATGCTTAAATAAAGACTTAACTTAAGTTAAAATACATAAATCTTTCTAAATATGGAAACCTGCTAAAAATAGAAAGTTACTTAAAATGGAAAGGCAAGCTAAAATAAGTAATTAAAAACCAATTGTAATTCTCTTCTACTCCTTTAGGTGTGAAGAAGGAGAAGTCTTGATCCATTCAGTGCTTTCTATTCTTGTTTGTTTTGCATTCGTAATAAGGTACAGATATTCTGCCCTTTTCAGTAAGGTGCCTTCGTTTTCTTTTGATTCGTTGATATTGATTCGTATTAGGATTTCCTAAGCCATTGTTATGTTCCCTATTCTTTGATCCCTTTGACTTTGATTAGATATGTACCTTTGCCATGAACCTTTGATATTTGGACTTAGACTATTTGGACCTTTGCTTTGATATAGACTTTTGACCTTTCAGTTTGATACCCGAGCGAAGTTCGTTTCCTGGCCATGAAGGTAATGTGGCTGTGTCATTGATGCACCAATGGCATAACTTTAGTGTGGTTGAGTGATGTTCCACACCGTCCCCATATAGTTCGTAACATGCACATTATATTTATTATTGGCCTATATTATTGTTTGGGGGGGCGTATGGATGCATCCTAGGTTCGTGTTCGTATTAATGGATATTATATTATATTGTTCGGTGATTGATGTTGTGTGCAATACACGTCCTTCACATTTGAGAGGACTCCCCTCTCTGGTTACTATATTGGGTTTGTTCGGGCTCGTGGGGGATTACTGATCCTTTTATTTCTTTTTCTTTTCATTTCATTCTTATTATACTCTTTGCCTTTGACTTATATATCCCAATGCACTAAACTAAACATGTTCGTTTCAATTGCTTTCGTTTCCGTTTGTTATATATATCTGTTCACTGGGCTTTTTAAGCTCAGCTGCATTTCTTTTCCTGCGGCAGGTATCTAAGCTAGAAGCTGGGATTTTGCTATGGGATTGAGAGTAGAGATTAGAAGAAGATTCTACCTTAGTTACTACCCTTATTTATGACATCTGTTAGACTGGATTTCATTTCGTCATTATTTCCTTTGGATTATTTATTATCATACCGAGCAAATCTCAGGGGAGTTTTTCTGTTCTAATTCTTTTATTTTCCAGTTTTTAACCTTTTATACAAACAACGAGGACGTTGTTTAACTTAAGTGGGGGGATTGGAGAATTAGAACACTTAACACTTACTTGTCCTAAACTTTTCAAAATATGCTTAAAATGTGCTTAATATATAAAAACTTAAAAAAAATTTAGCATGTTTTTGTTTAAAGTCTAAGTTGCATTGCTGCACACATGACGTTATTTTCAAAAATTGTGACTTTTCAAAATTCACAAATCTATGAGTGTGCCGGTGACTTGTAAACTTTAGAACTTGGCTAGTATACTATTCGAGACCACCATAATAAGTATTATTTATATAATTGGAATGACTTGTCTAAATTGGTAAATTTCTAGGATTACACCCAAATAGCCTTTATATGTTTTGTGTTATTAGCTAACTACACTGGTTAGTTAACCCCCGTATAAACCCTTTTGTTACTCTCACTTTTAGAGTAAGATACCCCTAGAAAAACACTCAGAGCCATTCCTTTCGTTTCTTACACCTTTGTTAAAATGTTTCGTTACACCCTTACACCTTAGCCTACCCTGTAGATTAAAATCCGTGGTTGGTTAATTGCTTTAGGCAAAGTGTGTTTCCTTACATTACCTGTGTTCGCGTGCGTAATTCATTATCTATGGTTAGGTCGGGAAATTGCACAATGCAATTGGAGTGAAAGTAAATATTGTATATCTTTGAGTTTATTTTTCGTGTGTTTACTACTTTCACTATTACCGTTATTTCTGAAGTCATGAAAAGTATGGAAAAATTATCCAGAATTATCATTATAGTGATGTGGTGAAATTTTACACATCTATGTTTATGTTTCAAGTTAAAAATAAAAAAAAAAAAAAAAAAAAATAAAAAAAATAAAAAAAAGAAAAGAAAAAGAAAAAGAAAAAGAAGAAAGTTGGAAGATTGATAAACCAACGATGTAAAGTTATGTAAGTGGTCGATATCACCACTATTTGTTGTATACTATATCTATAGATTGAATGGGAGTTGGCAGTTATGGGAACGCCAACTAAGGTTATTTATTTGATTAAGATCTTGTTGAGTATAATTCGTGTCTACCTAAAGCGTGTGTTTCAAGTGTTAAAGCGTGAGTTATTCAATGATATGAGTCTTATTCATGGGATGGTTGGGATAGTGATTAACCACACTTAGGATTTTAATTTATCTGTTTTGTTTATTTTTCATTTTACACCAATTTATATCCCAAATATTATCCATACCCTATTATTCTTTATCCGACCAAACCTTTGATTTATTGAGATTAGGGATTTGAGCAATCTTAAGTATCGTAGTCGTGGATTCGGCTATGTATTTATGATTTTGTCGCCCTTTTTGATATATTATTATTGGTGAAGTTTGGACCTATCTTTAGCCTGTTCGAGTTAAGGATTTGAGCAATTGCAAGTATCGTGTTCGTGGATTCGATCATGTATTTGTGATTTTGTCGCCTTTTCTGGAATTTGAGATCGATAGAGATTAAGAATAATTAACCCTTAAACCTAAAAACCCTTTTTACCGCTTTAGACTTGTTATTCCTTGGCTTTAGTGGGGGAGATGTGTATACTTGCCAAGCCTATGATAGAATATTCGTCACGACTAGACAGTTAAACGATTAGATTTGCTTTTATCAAATTATTTTATTTTACTTCTAATTCGTTAAGTGTTTAGTTGTGTGATTATGACAAAAATGAATACGTGCTTAAATATAAAAATAAATCCTAATATCTTTTAGGATACATTTTCATAAGATTAATTCTAAGGTTTACTTGGGGACAAGTAAAGTTCAAGTGGGGGGATATTTGATGAACTCAAATAAGTACATTTTATTACTATCATTTATCCTATTAATTTGACTTGTTTTATTATATTATGTATGAGGATTGATACTTAATCGTTTACTTTTGTAATTCTAGTTGAAAACAAGCATTTGGTGAAACTTGGCGATTTTGGACTAATTATGGAGCAAAACATGCAAGAAGTTAAGAGTCTACCGAAATGCACAAGATCAAGACTATTCTGCTCCAGATGCGCCCTATCTCACTTATTACATACGGCGCATCGCTATCAAGATTTCACAAGATATTATCCAAGACGGCAAAGGACATGCGCCGCATCCAAAGATGAAGATACGCCGCATCTTCTGGCGGTGTACGAATATTCCTGAATATTATAATCTTGGACCCCACGCGAAGTTAAGTCAATGCGCCGCATCTACTTACTAGATGCGCCGCATCTTACCCTCAGACAGAAACTATAAATACCCCAAGACCAGACGAATTCGAAAAAAGGAGAATAATATATACGAGGTACGAAGTACAGAAACCTAGGACGAATTCAGTCGAATAGGCAGCACAAGACACACCCGATCGAAGATACAAGAGCTGTAAGAAGGTGTTGCATGTGTTTAATTCATTAAGTAGTTTTGTTTTATTGTGTTAGTAAACTTTAATTCATCAGGATTGATGGCTTGTGTAATGTGACAACGGAAAGGTTGCACTCCCTTAAAACTGCTTTCCCATCAATTAAAGTTTATATGTTGATGTCTTTGGTTACTACTTATTAGTGCATTGATAACCTCTGTGTTTATTAGTGGTCTGCGCATTTGACTTCGGAAAATAATGTGGCTCCCACGGTTGTTACTAAATTGATCACTTAGGAATAACTTTTAGACATAAGTAATCATTAAGGGTTTACTCTCCGATAAGAACAGGACCAACGAGAAAGGATTAACTACATACACTTCATATAAAGCTATCAATAAAACAAGTGACAAACTACTTAATCATAAGGACAGATCTTCTTATTGTCTCAAGTATTTATCTGTGTACGTGTGTGCTATTCGCTGATTCGTGCCTATTGGTTTATTTTATTATTTAATTGCAACCAAATCGTGCCAGTCTCTCAGGCTGAACCCCCTTGCGTTAGATTAGGTTGTATAGCTAACTTCATATATTAAAATACTGATTAGAATAACTAGATAATACGTTCCACTCTTAGTGATCGACACTCTACTTACCATTATATTCATACTGACCGGGTACACTGCTCGTTAAGTGTGTGTGTTATTGATAAGTCGGCTAAATATAAATTTAAAACTTGAGTAGGCATTAATACTGCTAAACCGCAACGACACATCGCACGCATCAAGTTTTTGGCGCCGCTGCCGGGGAGTGAATTGTTATTATCTGTTAATTTGATTAGTATTTTAATTAGGTTTTAATTTTTTTTATCTAACTGCTAACTGTGTGGTATATTAGATTAATTTGCATTCATTGTATTATTTTGCATATTTTCTGTTTTTGTGTGTTATTTGTTTTCTTTGTGTTTATTTTCGTGTGTTTTTATTTGTTTTTATTTTTCGTATTTTTTGTGTTCTGCTATCGTTGTACTGAGCTTAATCGAACGATACGGCGCATCTGATTTCTCAGATACGGCGTATTGCGTTTAATTTTTATAAAATACAACGCGTTTAATTAATTCGATACGACGCATCTTTTCCCCAAGATACGGCGTATCTGTTTTTGATAAAAAAAATTTCTAAACGTTAACGCCATACGACGCATCTGCTTTAGCAGATACGGCGTATCTATTATTTTAATTAAAAACAGTTTTCGAATTATTAAACAGATACGGCGTATCGATTTTTATCGATACGGCGCATCTTCTGAATCAAAAATCTTATATTTTGAAACGTAACGAAAATACGGCGCATTAACTTTTGTTAATACGACGCATTTAATTTTTAATAAATATCGATTTTTGATAATTAAAATTGATACGGCGCATTCTAATTTCTAAGCGGCGTATCTATTTTCCGAATAAAAGTCTGATTTAATTTTAACGATTATAAGATACGGCGTATCCAACTTTTTGGATACGGCGCATCGTCTGCAGATATCAGCTATTTTTATTCTTATATCCGTTTCTAAATTCATTAATTTCTTTTATAGCGAACAAATCCTACTGATGATTTTACTTGTGATGACAGATTTTGCTATGGAAGATATGTCGAAGAACGGATATCTTGCTATGGAGCTCTTGCTTTCGAACTCATCCATGGAGGTTTATGATAATGTCAACTTCAATGTACTCGAGATTGATACGGATTTATTCTCTTGGGAGACCCCTCTTGAAGCTGCTTTTAAGGAATTCAAGCGTTTATGCAACATTGACAAAGGGGTGTTCTCTTATGATGTATTTGTGAGGTACACTGGAGATGAATTATCGCTCTTATGGCCTATCATTGAATCCAAAGGATTGACTTGGACTACTATCGAAGAAGATGATGGGAAATTCTATCTTGCATACATGGACTCAAGCAACAAAAGCTGTGGTGGAGGCAATCCCCAAATCTCTTACATGCCTTATTCCGAACAGTACTGGGGATTAAATGAGAACTATCTGGACGATGAAGGAATTTATGCTGTGGCGGAATTACTATTTCATGGCAGGTTGGTAAGATTGATGGACCTCTCCCTCAATGATTGGCGGAATTACTATTTCATGTCATCAAAATAAATCTCATAAATGAAAACGGAAAATATCTCTCACTACCTGTCATAGCAAATAGATTACCATAGGCTTGGGAAAGGATCGAAAACCTCCTCCACTAGGCGTAAGCACCTAAGATAAACTATCAAAGAGGGCTTTTAAATGGGTTATAACGTTAGGTGTAGGGAAAAGGAAAACACGGTTTTGTTGGATAAAGGATATTTTACTGGTGGCGAGTTAAAGATCTTGATCAATCACATGTACTATACAACGTTGCTAAGCCAAGACTAGACTCGATCTTAAGCTAATGAAAGAAAATAACAAAACATAAACATAAAATAAACATAAAATGAAACGGGATGGTAGTCCGTATGTTTTTTCTACTTTTCTTTTTCTCATTTTTTTTTTTTTTTGTATTTTTCTTGATTTTTTTTTTTTTTTTTTTTTTTTTTTTTTTTTTTTTTTTTTTTTTTTTTTTGCATACACTCTTGCCCTACCATCCAAAATAATACATCATAGGGGCGTTGCATCCCCTTACACTTGAACTTTTACATAACTTTACAAATAACTATTCTAATGACTCGAATTAAGATAATTGAAAAACTTGGAGTACTTTTAAAACATTTAGCACATATGGGGGTAATAAATGATGTTCTTCCCCATTACTCCATTACACTAGTACTTTACCCACGAGTCCCAATCGTCCCAAAACAATATGTACAAGGATATGACTCGACTTAGCAACCATGTAATCAACTAGATAATTAACTTGGGTTTAAACAAATGTTGTCACAATAATGCACTAAAGATGAGTGCATACAAGGTAGGCTAAGGCGATTTGGGTGTACATTTAAGTGGGGTGTAACAAATTCTTCCTTTAAGTAAAATGCTTAAAGGTCGAAACGAAAAGATAGGCTCTGAGGGGTGTACTAGGGGTATCGTGTACTAAAAATGAGTACAACGCAAAGGGTGTGGGAGAATTACTTGACCAATGTAGCCAAAGTAATTATAACAAAAACACAGGTGTAAAACAATGGGTTAATCCTAATGCCTCTTATCATGTAGTAAATCTAACTACACGAATGTAGTCTCACTTGTGGCCTTGGAATGGTCCTAACGCAAGTTCTAGAATCTAAGTGCTACCGGTACACACATCATAGCATAAATGCTTTTCCTACCAATTCTAGGGGTGAACCTCACATATTTGGGGGTGGAAAAATTTTTTAGTGGTACGGTTTTTGTGCTAGTCATATAACTCCTATCCGTGAGACGCTCATTAAGATCAAAGTTTCACTCCTATATGTTGTAAAAAATTTTAAATTTGGCACTAAAATTACCTTAACAAGTATTTCTCTCAGTTTTATTACACATCTACCATCAAACAAACAAAAATCAAGCGCAATTGTATTCTCTAAAATCGTACTTTTACCCTCCCCTTACACTTAAGATGAACATTGTCCCCAATGTTCAAATGACAAATGTAAAAGCATAAAGTAAAAGAATGAAATCAAATACTCCCCTGATTCGCTCGTTGGATAATGAAATTACACGGTTAAATCGTCCTCCAAAGAGAATGTTGAAGCTCCATGACTAATGCATCGCCATAAGCTTGATTCCAAAAAACATCTCCTTGTCCAAAATAACCTGTTAAACCTGAGAAAACAAACACGAAAACCTGCATAACATCGGCGGGATAAAATCTATATATAAGGATATAATGCTTGTGGAATGATAATTTTGCAGATTCCTGGAGATTATAAGTTGGAGATTTTAATAAAAACTTTTTAAAAACAAAAATTTCAAAAATTTCTGAAAATTAAATCTGACGCCGTCAGGTTATAACCCCTGACGCCGTCAGAAATGACCTGACAAAAATTCTCATTTTAAGTTTCCGGAAAATTTCTGGAAAAACCTTTACCTTACTTCCTGGAAATCCTGCAAAACATCATTATGACTCGATACAAGCATTTGACTCAAACAAATACGGATATGTATGTTAATTTATTATTATTACGATTCATGTTCATATGTGTTCTAATAAACCAATTTAGATTTCCCTTACACTTATCTTTTGCAAAATACCTTTATATGTAGTTAAGACGAAGTTAAAAACAAAATAAAGCATTTTCACAAATTAGTTTTGAACATGAATCAATAAGAATAAAAATTAAACACACATACGAAGCAAATAAAACAAACACATAAACAAATGAACACACAAAGCAAATAAAATAAATAAAGCTCGGGTTGCCTCCCAAGAAGCGCTTTTCTTTATTAACGAGTCTTGTAGCTAGACTCAAAGTCACGTACATTACGTAATTCCATCATTCATAATGACGTATCCCTGATAGATATGATCCTTGTTATCAGGGTGGTGGTGTCTCAGTCGCTCGACATTCGCGGTCACTTCACCTCCTCCTTTGCTGGTCAAGCTTACTATCCCATCTTGGTGTAAACTTTTAATTATGAACGGTCCGTACCACCAGGGACTTGGTTCATTAGTAGGTGCTTCAGTTTCTGAATGCCTTAGGAGCACTAAGTCCCCTTTTGTAAATTCAACGGGGTTATTGGTTTGCTCCTCAGCCTCAATGTAATCGTAATTTCCACCTTTACATTCTCTAATCTCATTTTCCATATAACTCTTAATCCTCGCCTCCCATGCAAGAATTTTCTCTCGAACATTACCACGGATTATATTGGGGTTAGCCTCCATCTTCTTCTGCAGAGCAACATCTCGTATATGTCGTGGGATCGTTGGGAAGTTTATTGTTTTCTTCCCCTTCTTCATTTGGATGGTGCTATTTTCGTAATTGATTTGTGCTCTAGTGGTAGCGAGAAAGGGTGCCCCAAGGATTATTGGCATATTCATATCATTTCTCTCAATGATCATGAAGTCGACCGGATACAGAAATCCGGCAACGTTGACCAATACATCTTCTGCAATTCCTAACGGGTACTCATAAGAATGTTTCGCAAAGGAGAGTTTAGTATGGGTGATGGATGGCAACTCATCGGTTAACTGGACATAAATGGATAAAGGCATCAAATTTACGTCGGAACCTTGGTCAGCTATCGCATCCAGATACTTATGTTTTCCAATGCTGCATGGTATTTCAAAGACCCCGTAGAATTTCTGCTTTTCCACTAACTTTTGTCCTATGAGGCATTCATACAATTGCCCACCGGGTAATGTGTCAGATTTATCATCCGGTTCCACCTTCTTGGACTCCTTGTTGGGTAGATGAGTACGTCGATAGTTTCTCACCCAATCGTTTATGGTCTCCTTGTTTATTTCGTGCTTCAAATAATGCTTCACTTGTTGTGACACTGGCGGTTCAACCAATTGGCGCTCCTCAGAGGGCGCCTCCTCTCCCTTGTCGGAATCGCATTTGTAAGCATTGGTGTTTCCCTTATTAAGTGGGATGAGGTCAATTTTGTTAACTTCCATAGTTATGGATTTCCCTCTTCCATCATTTCCGCCCTCTTGGACGACGGAGGTGGCCTTGACAAATTCAGTGTTAGGAACATCAGCGTCATTCCTCACCAACACTTTTTCAGGGGCTTTAGTATTTGTGTATTCCTTCAAAAGATTCATCATCTCCGCCATTTTCTCTTCCATTTCCTCCTTTTGTTTGTAGACGGCTTCCTCAAATTTAGCCAACCGTTCGGAGTGTTTCGACATGTACTCTCTCATTCGAGCTTCGAATGTTGGACTGAGTTCCTGAGGTGGTGAGTTGGGTGGAGCGTGCTTATGGAAGGGTTTAGTATTTTCCCTACGGGGTGATTCGGACAATGGTATTTGCTTAACGCTTAAGACTGAGTTAATTGTTGCTTTTTGTGGACTTAAGGGTCTCTTTTGCTTTTCCATAAGATATGCAACCCTTTTCTCAAGTTCACTAACGCTTTCCTCAGTGATTTGATTGGCTGTATCGGGCGAAGAATATGTCATGACTGCCGAGCGCACGTCGTGGGAGACTTGCCACAGTTCATCATCGTCGGATGCAAGCTCATCAATGATCTCCCATGATTCCTCGGCGCTTTTGTCGCGCAATCTGCCCCCGGCGGCTCGATCGATGGCACGCTTGGTGTGGTAATCAACATGGTCATAGAAGATTTGGATTTGAAGCCATAGATTTATGCCATGATGAGGGACTTTTTGAAGTAAGTCCTTGAATCGAATCCATGCCCCGTAGAGGGTTTCGCCTCGACGTTGTTCAAACATCAAGATATCCTTCCTTAGCTTGGTAGTTCTCCCCGGTGGGAAAAACTGAGCAAGGAAACGAGTGGTGAGATCGTCCCAAGAGGTGATGGATCCTGCGGGTTGACGTTCTAGCCACTGACTAGCTTGGTCCCGCAGAGAGAATTGGAAGAGACGCAATCGGGTCGTCTCTCGAGTGGCAACATCAAGGTCTATAGAATCAACGATTTTAAGAAAGTCCTTGAGATGTTGATTAGGATCTTTAGAACGAAGTCCATGGAATGCGCATCCGCTTTGCACCAACCGGATGGTGTCGGATCGCAAGGGTGTGATATTGGCTCCTTGAGTGAGCTCAATGGTATTTCGATAGCCATGGTGGCTAGGACGGGAATACTCTCCTAAAGTACGGGCTCTAGGAGGTGGTGGTGGTTGTTGTGGTGGTGGGTTGTGTGGGTTAAGGATATTACCATCTTCCATGATGTCGGACGGTAATGGTTACGAACAAAGACACGAAGAAAATAGATAGACTAAAGAAAACCTAGAAAAATAAAATAAAAATCTCACTAGAAAGGAATCTAGTGAGTAGACCTAATAGAAATAAAAATTCAACCTAAACAATAACTATTCCCCGGCAGCGGCGCCAAAAACTTGATGCGTGGGTTTTGCAACCTTACAACAGGTTTTACCTCTCGAGGGATCTCAAGAGGCTTACAACCCCACCAGGCAGTGTACCTGACCGATGTAGTATAGTGTAGTGGTAAGTACGGGGGATTGATCGTTCTCCACAGGGAATAGTGTTCGTTAGGTGTGAAAGGCTACTCTAATTAGGTCTAAGGGTTGAGGAAGATTCTTTTTATGTTTTTTATAATTTTATGAAAGCAAGTAAAATCTCGGGTTTTGAAGGAGTGGGCGGAATTAGTTGCTAGTCAACTAACCCAAATTACTACAAATGCAAATAAAATAAAATAACAAAAATGAAAAGTGGTGAGAAACTTATGTGTAGAGAAATGTGTTTACTTAGATTTCCTTACTCCCTAACTATCTTTTACCGGTTAATTAGTGTGTATTAGTCGCGTGGATGACGGGTGTATTCCTTAATACCATTCGTGGGGTGGCGTACTTACTTCCCCAAACTCTACAAGCTCCTACTTCACTCCTATGTCGAGCCGGCTAGGAAGCTCCTAACATGGGATCACTAGAATTCGCTTGTGCATTAAATACAACCATAAAAACCTTTAGTACGCGTTTGGTTCATGTTTCTTAAGACGTTCAAGCAAGTTACCGAATAGGAAGTTAGCCAGTTTTCTTAAGCCTAACATAGATAAACAATCATCCAATACAACTAACAACACACTAACAACCAATAATCAATAGCTAGGTTTCATTAGATCTAAGCAAACACAAGATAAAATTAGCCTAACATGTTAAACAAAAGACAAGCATAAGATAGAATCAAACAACACATAGACATATTGAATGATTAATTGATAACTTATCTTTCAATGAAACATGGAAGATCTCAGGGCAAAAAGCCCTGAAAAAGTAGCTAAAATCGTCTTAGGGTTTTATCCCAAAATTCCACACACTAAGCTCTCCCTTAATGACAAAAAATTAGAAAACTATATATAGACTTTGACATCTGACGGCGTCACCTTATGCATTGTGACGCCGTCACCTCGCCGCTTTTAGGGTTCCCGGATGACCATCTTGACGCCGTCCCTCTTTAGCTCTTCAAAAATCCATTCTGGCTTATCAAGGCTTGACGCCGTCGGACCTATAACGTGACGCCGTCCCCTTATGATTTAAGCCGTGACGCCCTTGATTTAGTTAAAGCGTGACGCCGTCAGAATTCTCATGCAAACTCACTGGCCCGTCATGAGTAAATTTCACATCCAACTTTTCTTGCCAAGGCATGACGCCGTCTGGAGTTAATGTTGACGCCGTCAAAGGTGACTTTCAGCACAATTTTGAGACTTTGCCGTTTTCTTCACTTTTATGCTCCAAAAACGTCCAAAATGCCTCCTTTTCCAGATTTCTCCTCAAAAGTACCTAAAATGACAAAAGGAACGATTTAGGGCAATATTTGATCAAATAAATACGATTTCGGGCTTAAATGACCCCTTAAAAGCGGTACACTTTTCGCCTCATCAATCGGGCTACTAAAGATGCTTTATGGGTATATTGGATAAGAGGTGAGGACGAAGAAGTAGAGAGCGACTACGGGTCGTCACTTCATGATTCAACAGTCAATGAGGGCATTGAAGAATTATTCAGAATTGACATTGATGTGTTCGATTATGAGACACCCTTGTGCAAGCAATTCAAGGAATTTAATTACCTTCTTCGAGTCGACGATGATGTGCTAACTGGAGATCTACCAGGATTTAAGACTTATGATGATTTCAAAAACACCTGGTACTACGAATGGAATGACCAAATACCATGGGTTTGGGATAAACCATGGGAATTTGAGCACATTAATCACACCTGTACACCTTTTGTTTTCAAGGACGGGAGTAGTGTTTGGCCGACCTGTGATTATAAGAGTGACGGAACCTGTAATGGGGGAAGTATAATTGGGATGAAACGGGTTGGAAAAGATGTAACCTTTGAAGACTACGAGTGGTATGATAATGTAGAAGACTGCCCACAAAAAGCGGAGGCTTTGCAAGAAAAGGGTAGAATTGAATACTTGAAAGGACTTAAGGGAACATCGGATACTACTTTCGGGGAATGGGTACATGAACAATTTGATGATTTCACGAAGCTTAGTCGACGGTTACAATGGGATTTGGAAAGAGAGTGGGAGGCAATTCAAGATGATTTTAACAATAAGTCATTAATTGATGAACTTGATGACTATTTGATTAAGGATCCTTATTTCGAGTTTGTTGATGAAGACAATGAAGAATTCACCAAAAGAAAGTGTCAACTACTTGGGATCCCTTATAATGAGCCACCCATGATTATTTCTGAAACATTTAAAATCATCAAATATTCTTTGGGACCAGATGAAGAGTATGTTGCGACGAAGACCAAGAGTTATACCAGATTAAGTCGAACGGAAGAAAACGTCGCAAAGCTATACGGGAACATCTTTCGGATGAAGGAAGAAGGATGGACTGTGACAAGGACTAAATGAAGAGCTGAACGTGAGTCTAACTTGAAGACTCTGGAATAAAGACAAGTGCTGACCGGGAGACAACCCGGAGAAATTTTTATTATTCTGTTTCTGTGTCGAGTCAGTCAGGCCGCTGAGGATACGGCGCATCTCAATCCTGAGATGCGACGCATCTCCTGCAATGGTCATATCTTACTTATTTTTCTGCATTTTTTATTTTCGACTTTAAAACTTTTTATCAGTTTATTTTAATGCGGCGCATCCCTGGTTAAGGATGCGGCGCATCTTTTATTCTGATCCGTATTTATTCCAGGCTCGATACGGCGTATCTTCTTCCATAAGATACGGTGCATCGACTGACCTGACGATTTTCATTTTTTATTTTTATGTTTTATTTTTCCTAACTACTAATGTATTATGCAAGTTTGAACCTTTCTTAACTTAGGTGTGTTTTGAAGCCTTGGTGGTATTATAGATTCCTGCATTTCCTGTGGATACATCTATTATGAAGCTTAAACGTTCTCATCCACAAGAAAGATGATTTTTGCTCTTATACTAATGGAGGATCATACCGAGCAAATCTCAGGGGAGTTTTTCTATTTTAATTCTTTTATTTTCCAGTTTTTAACCTTTTATACAAACAACGAGGACGTTGTTTAACTTAAGTGGGGGGATTGGAGAATTAGAACACTTAACACTTACTTGTCCTAAACTTTTCAAAATATGCTTAAAATGTGCTTAATATATAAAAACTTAAAAAAATTTTAGCATGTTTTTGTTTAAAGTCTAAGTTGCATTGCTGCACACATGACGTTATTTTCAAAAATTGTGACTTTTCAAAATTCACAAATCTATGAGTGTGCCGGTGACTTGTAAACTTTAGAACTTGGCTTGTATACTATTCGAGACCACCATAATAAGTATTATTTATATAATTGGAATGACTTGTCTAAATTGGTAAATTTCTAGGATTACACCCAAATAGCCTTTATATGTTTTGTGTTATTAGCTAACTACACTGGTTAGTTAACCCCCGTATAAACCCTTTTGTTACTCTCACTTTTAGAGTAAGATACCCCTAGAAAAACACTCAGAGCCATTCCTTTCGTTTCTTACACCTTTGTTAAAATGTTTCGTTACACCCTTACACCTTAGCCTACCCTGTAGATTAAAATCCGTGGTTGGTTAATTGCTTTAGGCAAAGTGTGTTTCCTTACATTACCTGTGTTCGCGTGCGTAATTCATTATCTATGGTTAGGTCGGGAAATTGCACAATGCAATTGGAGTGAAAGTAAATATTGTATATCTTTGAGTTTATTTTTCGTGTGTTTACTACTTTTACTATTACCGTTATTTCTGAAGTCATGAAAAGTATGGAAAAATTATCTAGAATTATCATTATAGTGATGTGGTGAAATTTTACACATCTATGTTTATGTTTCAAGTTTAAAAAAAAAAAAAAAAAAAAAAAAAAAAAAAAAAAAAAAAAAAAAGAAAAGAAAAAGAAGAAAGTTGGAAGATTGATAAACCAACGATGTAAAGTTATGTAAGTGGTCGATATCACCACTATTTTTTGTATACTATATCTATAGATTGAATGGGAGTTGGCAGTTATGGGAACGCCAACTAAGGTTATTTATTTGATTAAGATCTTGTTGAGTATAATTCGTGTCTACCTAAAGCGTGTGTTTCAAGTGTTAAAGCGTGAGTTATTCAATGATATGAGTCTTATTCATGGGATGGTTGGGATAGTGATTAACCACACTTAGGATTTTAATTTATCTGTTTTGTTTATTTTTCATTTTACACCAATTTATATCCCAAATATTATCCATACCCTATTATTCTTTATCCGACCAAACCTTTGATTTATTGAGATTAGGGATTTGAGCAATCTTAAGTATCGTAGTCGTGGATTCGTCTATGTTTTTATGATTTTGTCGCCCTTTTTGATATATTATTATTGGTGAAGTTTGGACCTATCTTTAGCCTGTTCGAGTTAAGGATTTGAGCAATTGCAAGTATCGTGTTCGTGGATTCGATCATGTATTTGTGATTTTGTCGCCTTTTCTGGAATTTGAGATCGATAGAGATTAAGAATAATTAACCCTTAAACCTAAAAACCCTTTTTACCGCTTTAGACTTGTTATTCCTTGGCTTTAGTGGGGGAGATGTGTATACTTGCCAAGCCTATGATAGAATATTCGTCACGACTGGACAGTTAAACGATTAGATTTGCTTTTATCAAATTATTTTATTTTACTTCTAATTCGTTAAGTGTTTAGTTGTGTGATTATGACAAAAATGAATACGTGCTTAAATATAAAAATAAATCCTAATATCTTTTAGGATACATTTTCATAAGATTAATTCTAAGGTTTACTTGGGGACAAGTAAAGTTCAAGTGGGGGGATATTTGATGAACTCAAATAAGTACATTTTATTACTATCATTTATCCTATTAATTTGACTTGTTTTATTATATTATGTATGAGGATTGATACTTAATCGTTTACTTTTGTAATTCTCAGTTGAAAACAAGCATTTGGTGAAACTTGGCGATTTTGGACTAATTATGGAGCAAAACATGCAAGAAGTTAAGAGTCTACCGAAATGCACAAGATCAAGACTATTCTGCTCCAGATGCGCCCTATCTCACTTATTACATACGGCGCATCGCTATCAAGATTTCACAAGATATTATCCAAGACGGCAAAGGACATGCGCCGCATCCAAAGATGAAGATACGCCGCATCTTCTGGCGGTGTACGAATATTCCTGAATATTATAATCTTGGACCCCACGCGAAGTTAAGTCAATGCGCCGCATATACTTACTAGATGCGCCGCATCTTACCCTCAGACAGAAACTATAAATACCCCAAGACCAGACGAATTCGAAAAAAGGAGAATAATATATACGAGGTACGAAGTACAGAAACCTAGGACGAATTCAGTCGAATAGGCAGCACAAGACACACCCGATCGAAGATACAAGAGCTGTAAGAAGGTGCTGCATGTGTTTAATTCATTAAGTAGTTTTGTTTTATTGTGTTAGTAAACTTTAATTCATCAGGATTGATGGCTTGTGTAATGTGACAACGGAAAGGTTGCACTCCCTTAAAACTGCTTTCCCATCAATTAAAGTTTATATGTTGATGTCTTTGGTTACTACTTATTAGTGCATTGATAACCTCTGTGTTTATTAGTGGCCTGCGCATTTGACTGCGGAAAATAATGTGGCTCCCACGGTTGTTACTAAATTGATCACTTAGGAATAACTTTTAGACATAAGTAATCATTAAGGGTTTACTCTCCGATAAGAACAGGACCAACGAGAAAGGATTAACTACATACACTTCATATAAAGCTATCAATAAAACAAGTGACAAACTACTTAATCATAAGGACAGATCTTCTTATTGTCTCAAGTATTTATCTGTGTACGTGTGTGCTATTCGCTGATTCGTGCCTATTGGTTTATTTTATTATTTAATTGCAACCAAATCGTACCAGTCTCTCAGGCTGAAACCCCTTGCGTTAGATTAGGTTGTATAGCTAACTTAATATATTAAAATACTGATTAGAATAACTAGATAATACGTTCCACTCTTAGTGATCGACACTCTACTTACCATTATATTCATACTGACCGGGTACACTGCTCGTTAAGTGTGTGTGTTATTGATAAGTCGGCTAAATATAAATTTAAAACTTGAGTAGGCATTAATACTGCTAAACCGCAACGACACATCGCACGCATCAAGTCTTGATCTGTTCAGTGCTTTCTATTCTTGTTTGTTTTGCATTTGTAATAAGGTACAAATATTATGCCCTTTTCAGTAAGGTGCCTTCGTTTTCTTTTGATTCGTTGATATTGATTCGTATTAGGATTTCCTAAGCCATTGCTATGTTCCCTATTCTTTGATCCCTTTGACTTTGATTAGATATGTACCTTTGCCATGAACCTTTGATATTTGGACTTAGACTATTTGGACCTTTGCTTTGATATAGACTTTTGACCTTTCAGTTTGATACCCGAGCCAAGTTCGTTTCCTAGCCATGAAGGTAATGTGGCTGTGTCATTGATGCACCGATGGCAAAACTTTAGTGTGGTTGAGTGATGTTCCACACCGTCCCCATATTGTTCGTAACGTGCACATTATATTTATTATTGTCCAATATTATTGTTCGGGGGGGGGGGTATGGATGCATCCTAGGTTTGTGTTCGTATTAATGGATATTATATTATATTGTTCGGTGATTGATGTTGTGTGCAATACACGTCCTTCACATTTGAGAGGACTCCCCTTTCTGGTTACTATATTTGGTTTGTTCGGGCTCGTGGGGGATTACCGATCCTTTTATTTCTTTTTCTTTTCATTTCATTCTTATTATACTCTTTGCCTTTGACTTATATATCCCAATGCACTAAACTAACCATGTTAGTTTCAATTGCTTTCGTTTCCGTTTGTTATATATATCTGTTCACTGGGCTTTTTAAGCTCAGCCGCATTTCTTTTCCTGCGGCAGGTATCTAAGCTAGAAGCTGTGATTTTGCTATGGGATTGAGAGTAAAGATTAGAAGAAGATTCTACCTTAGTTACTACCCTTATTTATGACATATGTTAGACTGGATTTCATTTCGTCATTATTTCCTTTGGACTATTTATTATCATTTGAACTTATGTCTTTGCGTAAGCCGTGTTGGCTGAATTCCTTTAATGAATTTGTTTAAGACTTCCGCTGTGTATTATGTATGTTTGCTTTGATTTGACACCATAATGTGATGCTTCTACCCTTGTCCGGTTGGGGTGTTACAAACTGATCTTGAGCTGAAACCACTTCCCGAAAATCTTGAATATGCTTACTTGGAGGATAAATCACTTCTTCCAGTAGTCATATCTTCGTTGCTCAAAGATAAGGAAAAAGAATGCCTTATTTCTGTTCTCAAGAAGCATAAAAGAGCTTTTGCGTGGAAAACATCTGATATCCCATGAATCAGTCCTGATTTTTGTAGACACAAAATCAATTTCGAAGAAGATGCAAAACCCGTTGTAGAAAGACAACGTCGACTCAATCCCAACATGAAAGAAGTTGTTAAAAAAGAAATCATCAAACTTCTTGATGCCGGTATCATTTACCCCATCGAGGATAGTCCTTGGGTGAGTCCAGTTCACTGTGTTCCGAAAAAAGGAGGAATGACTGTTGTGACTAACGAACGGAATGAATTAGTTCCTACTAGAACTGTCACAGGATGGCGAGTATGTATTGATTACAGAAAATTAAACAAAGCCACCAGAAAAGATCATTTTCCTTTACCGTTCATGGATCAAATGCTTGAGAGATTAGCAGGGAACGAGTACTTTTATTTCCTTGATGGTTTTTCAGGATATTTCCAAATTCCCATTGATCCTGTTGATCAAGAAAAGACTACATTCACATGTCCCTTTGGAACTTACGCTTATCGGCGTATGCCTTTTGGTTTGTGTAATGCACCTGCGACTTTTCAGAGATGTATGATTGCTATATTCCAAGACATGCTTGAAACATCGATGGAAGTTTTCATGGATGACTTTTCAGTTTTTGGAATCTCATTTGAAGCTTGTCTTTCTAATCTTGACAAAATGCTCGAAAGATGCGAAGCTGCACATCTTGTTCTCAACTGGGAAAAATGTCATTTAATGGTGACTAAAGGAATTGTGCTAGGACACAAAATTTCCAGTGCTGGAATGGAGGTTGACAAAGCAAAAATCAATGTTATCACCAAATTACCACCTCCAACAAACGTTAAAGCCGTTAGAAGTTTTCTAGGACATGCCGGTTTCTACCGTCGTTTCATTAAGGACTTTTCCAAAATATCTCGTCCAATGTAGATTTCATGAAGGCATTCAAAACATTGAAACATTGAAAAAGATTGCATGAAGGCATTCGAAACATTGAAAACCCAACTGACTAGTGCACCCATTATGGTTTCACCTAATTGGTCACTACCATTCGAGCTCATGTGCGACGCAAGCGATTTTGCAGTTGGAGCTGTATTAGGACAACGTGAAGGAAAACATTTTCGTCCTATATACTTCGCCAGCAAAACAATCAACAATGCGCAACAAAATTATACGGTTACGGAGAAAGAATTGTTAGCCGTTGTCTTTGCTTTCGACAAATTCAGATCTT
Organism: Artemisia tridentata subsp. tridentata; assembly: GCA_021014915.2. NCBI lineage: Eukaryota > Viridiplantae > Streptophyta > Magnoliopsida > Asterales > Asteraceae > Artemisia > Artemisia tridentata. Next base: position 11,351,458 of record CP139501.1, on the reverse strand, counting down.
ATCTTGTGCTTTCGAAAACAATTGTGTTCACTGATCATTCAGCTCTCAAATATCTATTTGTAAAACAAGATGCAAAACCGCGTCTTATCCGATGGATTTTGCTACTCCAAGAATTTGACATCGAAATCAAAGATAAGAAAGGAGCAGAAAATCTAGCTGCTGATCATTTGTCTCGTCTTGAGAATCCAAACTTGGAAGAGTTAAAGGAAGACGAGATTGACAATTATTTTCCTGATGAAACTCTCATGACTGTTGATACAATCGATGAAAAAGAAATTCCATGGTTTGCTGATTATGCAAATTACCTCGTTGGAGGAATTCTCAAAAAAAGATTAACTCATGCCCAACGAAGTAAATTCTTTTCAGAACTAAAACACTACTATTGGGAAGAGCCCTATCTTTTTAAGATGTGTCCCGATGGAATGATAAGAAGATGTGTTTCTGGTTCTGAAACAAGAAGAATTCTTGATGAATGCCATCATGGCCCGACTGGGGGACACTATGGTCCTTCCACCACAGCTAAAAAAGTTTTTGATGCTGGATTCTATTGGCCGACTATTTTCAAAGAAGCTCATACTCTTGTTCAAAACTGCGATGCTTGCCAAAAATCTGGTAGTCTTTCTCATAGAGATGAAATGCCTCAAAAGAGCATTCAAGTCTGTGAAATATTCGATATTTGGGGAATCAATTTTATGGGACCCTTTTCTAAATCGCACAAATACGAATATATTCTCGTTGCTATTGATTACGTTTCCAAATGGGCTGAAGCAGAAGCTCTACCCACAAATGATGCACGAGTTGTTGTCAATTTTCTCACAAAGCTTTTCACTCGTTATGGAATTCCCAAAGCTTTAATAAGTGATCAAGGAACCCATTTCTGTAACAAACAAATGGAGAAAATTATGAAATGATACGGAGTACATCATCGTTTCGCCACAGCTTATCACCCTCAGACCAGTGGTCAAGTCGAAAATACCAACAGAGCCCTAAAAAGAAAACTTGAAAAAACGGTCAAAGACAATCCTGCCGTTTGGTCAAGAAAACTCGATGATGCTCTGTGGGCATTTCGTACGGCTTATAAAACACCAATTGGTACAACACCATACAGACTTTTGTATGGAATAACCTGTCATTTGCCGTTCGAAATCGAACATCGGGCTTACTGGGCACTCAGAAGCTGTAACCCTGATCTCAAAATAGCTGGAGAGAAGAGATTTTTGCAATTGCATGAACTCGATGAACTAAGACTCCAAGCTTACGAGAACTCCAAGCTCTATAAATCTAGAACCAAAGCGTATAATGACAGAAAACTTAGAATCTGAAAAGAATTCAAAGCTGGAGACAAAGTTCTGCTTTTTAATATGAAATACAAGTTCAAAGCATCTAAGCTAAAACCAAAATGGTTTGGCCCATATATAGTGAAACATGGATTTCCATCTGGGTATGTTGAATTACATGACAAACAAGGTGGAAGTTTCATTGTTAATGGTCACCGAATTAAATTATACTATGATAAGGAGCAAATGAACGAGATTTCTATCAAAGAGATTCCGCCTGAATCAGCCTATGAAGCAATAACATTCATGGCACCCTTTCCGGCCGATTATAGAAAAACACTCCTTGGGCCGAAGAATCTGGTTATATCTATGATGTTCTTCCTAGACCTTGGGAACGAATAAAATTGGAGAACATAGATGAAACTGGAGAAGGAATAGTGATAGGAAACGTGGTGTATGTTCCAAAAGTCTCAAAGAAGAAACCAAAAATTACACCAACGTAGCAAGAAGGAAGTTTGAGTCAGGCTGATGACTCGTTAATAAAACAAGCGCTTCTCGGGAGGCAACCCGTGTGTTTTCTATTTGCGATTTTACTTCTTAGTTTATTTTCAAGTGATTAAACCCCAAAGTTTCTCTAATCCCTTAGTTGAACTTAAGTGTGGGGGTGTATCACTAACTTTTAATAAAACGTAGAAATATTGCGTGTGTTTCTTTTATTTTTAAGATTACTGCAGGTAATGATTACAAAGTATGGACACTTGGATCAAAGAATCTTCTGGAGCAAGAAAATATGGTTTATTCTCTTATTTCCCTATTTTCATTCCTTTCATTTATCACATTGAGGACAATGCTTAACTTAAGTGTGGGGGGGGGGTGAATAGGAAAATAAGGATAAATTGTAAATTCCGAGCTAAATTTTAAATTTTGTTTGCCCTTGTGATCTAGTTCTTTGTCATTTTAAGGATTATATATTAGAGTAACTGGATCTATCCACTGGTAAAACCTGTAAATTTTGAAAAATTGAGATGTGTCCCGATTAATATTGCAATCCATTCTGGGATCGATAACATTAGCTAGCACATATTATAGCCCTTTTCACTATAATGTGAGGATTTAAGCCTGTTTCGTATATAGCATACATCTTTTATGCTTGAATTTTTTGCTATGAGTGTGCCGGTGATTTTATTTATTCTAGAACTTGTGCTTGTAAATCATTACGAGACCGTTGTGAGATCACTTTTTCATTTGTGATATAAGTATATATGCGTGATAAGAGGCAACCTTAGGATTTAACCCAAATAAGCCTTCCAAATTGATATTTAGCTAGTTGCACTGACTAGTTAACCACCAGTATAAACCCTTTTGTTAGCGTTTATCTTTAACGCTAGATACCCCTAGTTACACCCTCTGAGCCTATCTTTTTCTTTTGATAAAATCCAGAAAAATACAAAAAGATTTTACACTTTAGCCTAGCCTTACCTTTAGTCAAGTCTTGGTTGGTTGCTAGCTATTTGGCAAGATGGATGTTATGTGGGAAATCATGAAAGTAGGAAGAAAGTTGCAAACTCCAAAAGTAGTTATCCAAATGAGAGAGAAGAAAAAAAAAGAAAAGAGAATAAGTCATCGCAACAATAAGGTGACAAAAATAGCCAATGAGCTATGAAATAATGTATAGTGCAATCAAGTGTGGAGTTTTTCAAGAATGCATGATAGCGGTTCGAAATAGCTAGTAACATCTGGGCAGTAGACTTTGACTAGTTTGTATATTCATTATTATCAACCTTTTCTAAAACATATCCCATGCCTTATCCCTACCCTTTTGAATTTGTGAAATTATCAAGTGTATGGACATGTAGTGACCATCCGATTTCTTGAGGAATTAGATAACGTTGCTAGCGATCTAGTGTGTATTTTAGTGACCATCCGTTATGAGAATAGCGCGTCAGCGATCTAAGATATACCCTAGTGACCATCCGTTATTTGGTGATGCGAGAATTCGTTGTTAGCGATCTATTATGTTTTGCATAAGATAGTTGCACATAAGTCTAATTCAACCCTTGAAACCTTAAACCCGAATAAAAGCCCTCTTTGATATCTATACTTGGTGCTCACGCCATTTCGGTGTAGTTTGTACAAGCCTATGGTAATATTTAAATCATGACTGAGCAAATGAGTGTGATTTCTCTTATATACTCCACCAACCATACAAATGAGTGTTTTGGGTGAATTATATTTCATTTCCTTTCGTGAGGTGTTTAGTAATGTATATCAAGCAAGAAAATCATTTGGGTATTGTCAAACATCTCGATGCTTCAACCATAAAAGCTTAAAATGATGAATCTAACTTGTACCCGTACTTGATAGATTTGCATCACATCTTTTTAAACATATCTGTGTACCATGTGGATAATTGTTTTTATTTCTAGATTTGCTTGAGGGCAAGCAAAGTTTAAGTGTGGGGGAATATGATAACACTCAAATTGTGCATGTTTTTAGTAGTGTTATTCATGTTTTTATACATGTTATTTGGTTATATTTATATGCTTTTGTTACTAAATCGTACCAAAGTGTGTTTGCAAAGTATATGTGACCAAAAACAGGAAAAAGGAAGAAAAAGATAAGAAAAGTGAGGAAGAAGGAAATATTTATGATAGTGCAAGGATTTTCTTGTCAAGATCCAATCAAAAAGGCATTTCAAAAAATGAAGGTCCAAGTATTCAAGTTGACAAGTTCCAAAACAAAGAAAAGATCAAGTTTGGATGAAGAACCAAGGACCAAAAGGAAGAAACAAGGCCAAACAACAAAAAGGAGAAAAGGAGAAAACAGCAGTGCTCCATCCGATCGGAGGCTGCCCGCAACCGATTCGGATGGAGGCTAATTCTGAAGACCAACCGATCGGTTGGACATAATACCGATCGGTTGCAAGTCGACTGATTTGCCAAACTTCATCATTAAGTTTTGTCTCTTCATACATCCGGTTCTAAAGCCTTCCATTGATCCTTCTAGTCTATTCTATTCTACTTGGAGGCCAAGCGAAGCATTAATGAACCAAGACCCTTGGGAGTAGTATAAATAGAACCATTTGTGGAGTATCAAGTGTGCTATTCTTAATCAATAAACTCTTAATCATCAACCACTCATCAAAATACTCTCAAATTCGTCCTTAGAAGTTCAGGAAGCTTTGAAGGGTCGAGAAGTCAACATTTGGAGGTCAAAACATCAAGAAGTCAACACCAATACTTTGGGTATCATTACCTTATCATTTGTAATCTATTCCCAATCATTGTAAGACTTTCAATTATGGTTTCTAATGTTCAAAGTTCTGAGATTATGTTCATGTTTGCTATGAGTGGCTAGTGCCTTTGTGCACTTTCTTAGATGATGTGTATTACTTATTGATTTGCGTATGATTGTGATGACATGTTTTAATTCAATTTCAAGTTGATTCTAAGATCCAATCGTGATTAAGTTTCGTAGTGACATTTGTTGAATCAAGTTTAACTAGTTGCTAATTATCTTAAAGGTCGAAAGAACTATTGTTATTCAACTAGTTATAATCATTTGTCTATGAATGATTGTTTTTACCCATTATTCTTGATTAAACAAAGAAAGTTAATTGTGGTTGTAATAAGAATGCTTTTGTCTATCAAAAATAGGATTGATGGTAAACCATTTCAAGGGTCGAAAGATTAATAGTTTACTATCAATTGTGACCTTTTGTCTATGATCGGTTACCTTTTGTATTGACCATTTCCTAAGCCTATTTGATAAAACAAAAGACTATTTTTGTGTTTAAGGTACACCAACTTATGAACCTTGAATTGATCTTGAATTGAGTGGTTAAACGTAATGCTTGTTTTTATGAACTAAAATCTTGACGAAGGTTTAATTTGTAGAAACAATAGATTAGTTCACCAAACTAATTTTCATAACCAACATGTTGTCCAAAGTTATCACAATCATGCTTATCAAAGAGTAGTATACTAGTCTAAGCAAGTGTAGTTTTAATCATTTGAATTATTCTATTTCTTTTTCATTACTTGTTAAGGAATTTACTTCTAGTAGCTTACAATTCGATTCACTACACAAATCCCTGCGAACGATCCCGACTTACCATCATAATCTTGCTATAACGGACGAGTTCACTTGCTCGTATGTGTTGTTTCTAGATTCGGTAATTCGACCTTTATAAATTTAAAACTTGTACTCACACACGACACATCAGATACTCTCTTTGATATAGCTCTGTCAACTGATATTATGTCTATAATTTATCAAACATATTCTGTGGAAGACGATGAAAGACTTCGAGCTGAGACTTCTAAAATTGTTTTAAAATATGAAAATGCGCTTGCTAAGCTTGAAAAGGAAAATGTAACATATTTTAAACAACTTGATCGGAAAAAAGAAGAATCCAAGTATGAAAAATTGTCGTATGAACGTGCTTACAAAAACATGAAAGAGCAAAATGATCAATTGAAGTCTCAGCTGGAGAGTCAAAAAGGGAAGGGTGAGGAAATTAAGGTTGCAAAACCAAAAATGTCAATTTCTCAATGTGTTCCAACACCCTTGCCAAAGGAAAATGAGAAAGGAAAAGGGAAAGCTGTTGTCGAAACATCAAATGTGATAGCACCTGGCCTTTATAGGATTAGTCCCACTACTGCGTCTACCTCTACATCTAAAACATATAGGGCGATTGACAAAAGTGTGAAAGATAATCCAAAAGAGACTAGGAATGCTAATACAAATTCAAAGGACAACGAGATAAATCCTAATGTGTGTGCCTTACCTTCTACAGGAGTAGAAAGTACCTCTAGGAGCAGCAGACTAAAGCCTAGGAGCAATACAAGGAACAATAGAGTCTCGCCTGCCTCTGAGAGTGAAAGCAAGAATAAAATGGAAGATGTAGAAGAACACCCTAGGAATTTATCGCTTTCGAATAAGAAACATATGTCATCTGGATGTAATGTTAAGAGTACTGTTTCGAGTACATGTAATGACTATGTTTGTTTAATGTGCAAGAAATCGTTATCTAAAAATGCTTGTGATGATATTGTTTCTAATAATGTGAATGTGCATCCGATGCCTGAACAGAAAGATGTTCCTTCAGGAACTAGTGCTAAGACTAGATATATTCAAAGACTTATTGCAAAATCTAGGACAACCACTAGTAGAATATTGCCTAGGAACTATCTTAAGTTGTGTGTATGGATTCCAACGGGTAGAGAATTTACTTTAGTAGATGGTAAATTAAAGGCTCCAAAAGAACCAGTAAAAAACGTCTATGAATGTGATTTGTCTGTTACCCCTAACCCCATGGAACCAAATGATAAACGGTTTCCAAATACACAATCTTCTGTTATTGGCAGGTTATCGAAATATGTCTTTGGATCATCGACTCGGGTTGCTCCAAGCACATGACCGGGAATCTGAAGCTGCTGATCAACTTTGTATGGAAGTTCATGGGAACTGTTCGTTTTGGAAATGATCATGTAGCAGCTATTCTGGGTTATGGAGATCTTCAGTTCGGGAATTTCTTAATCACTCGGGTTTACTATATCGAAGGGTTGGGACATAATCTGTTTTCAGTCAGGCAGTTTTGTGATGCAGATTTAGAGGTTGCTTTTAGGAGAAACACTTGCTTCGCTAGGAATTTGATTGGAGATGATCTCTTAACCGGAAATCATGGCACCAATCTCTATGCTATCGACATAAACCAAATGGCCTCTTCATCACCAATTTGTCTCATGACAAGAGCTGGTGAAACTAAGTCCTGGTTGTGGCACAGACGTTTATCCCATCTCAACTTTGACACCTTGACCAAGCTAGCCAAAGACAACATCGTCACCGGTCTCCCTAAGTTCAAATACACCAAAGATCACTTATGTCCATCCTGTGAGCAAGGAAAAAGAAAAAGGGCAACATATGAACCTAAAACCGTACCTAGTTCAGTTGATAAGTTACATTTGTTGCATATGGATTTATGTGGCCCAATGAGAGTTGAAAGTATCAATGGGAAGAAGTATATTCTTGTTATCGTCGAAGACTATTCAAGATATACATGGGTAAAGTTTCTGAGGTCTAAAGACGAAGTACGAGGCATCATCATCACCTTTCTGAAGCTCATACAAGTCTTACTTCATGTATTTGGTGCTTTGTGCTATCCAACGAACGACAGAGAAGATCTGGGAAAACTGAAAGCAAAGGGTGATATTGGAATCTTCATTGGTTATTCAGAAAACTCGAGGGCATTCAGGGTGTACAATCGTCGAACTAAAAGGATAATGGATACGATGAATGTGAAGTTTGATGAGATTTCACAGATGGCTTCTGAGAGACTCGCTCTAGAACCCGCGCTTAATCCAATGGCTTCTAATCATACCAGATTAGGACCCGCAACAAACGTTCAAACCTCTGGACATATCAGTTTAGGACTCGTACCCCAAGGAGCTCAGTCAACTAATACTGAAAAACCAACAAATCAAGAACTGGACACTTTCTTCAAGTATATGTATGATGAATACTATGGTGGAGCTTCGAGAAATGCATCACAACAACGTTCCGCTGCACCCACTCAAAATCATCAACCACCACCACCACCGCCACAAGATGCATCAACAACAATCGAAGCTGACGCACCAACTCCCTCAGCGTCATCAACATCTACTCCAACAACTCCAGTAATTGAGATTGTTTTACCAAGAGTTGATGAGCAAAACCATACAACACCAATTCAAGAAGAACAACAACAAAACGATCCTGTGTTAGAAGAAGAACCATTCAATAACCCATTTGCAACCGATTCTGCTGAATCTTCTTCCAGGTTACATGAACCATCTAACACGCATCATCAAATCCAAGGTACCCGTCAACGTTACAGTGGACTAAAGACCATCTAATAGATCACGTTATTGGTGAACCTTCAAGGCCAGTTCAAACGAGAAGACAACTTACCACCGATTGCGACATGTGCATCTACGTCTGCTCAGTCAGTCTAAAAGACCCAAAGAACATTCAGGAGGCGATGGCAGACAATGCTTGGATTGAAGCGATACAGGAAGAACTTCTCCAATACAAGCTACATGACACTTGGGATTTGGTGCCAAGACCAATAGACAAACTTGTCATTGATCTTAAGTGGTTAAGGAAGAACAAAAAGGATGAAGAGATGACTGTAATTTGCAACAAAGCTCGTCTCGTGGCCAAGGGATTCAGGCAGGAAGAAGGGATAGATTTTGAGGATTTATTCGCGCCTATAGCAAGACTTGAGGCGGTCAGGATTTTCTTAGCATATGCAGCTCACAAAAACATCACGGTCTATCATATGGATATAAAGACAGCATTCTTGAATGGAACTCTGAAAGAAGAGGTGTACGTGAGTCAGCAAGACGGATTTGTTGACAAAGATCATCCCGACTACGTCTACAAGCTAAAAAAGGCTATCTATGGTTTGAAACAAGCCCCACGGGCGTGGTATGACGCATTATCATCTTTCCTACTTCAGAATAATTTCACCAAAGGAACAATTGACCCGACCTTGTTTACTAAAAAATTCAAAGATGACATTTTGATTGTTCAAATTTACGTGGATGACATAATTTTTGGGTCCACTAATCCGAAACATTCAAAAAATTTTGAAAATCTCATGAAAAGCAAATTTGAAATGTCCATGATGGGGGAACTAAAATTCTTTCTGGGATTACAAATTCATCAATCCCCACGTGGTATTTTTATTAATCAAGCTAAATATACAATTGAGATTTTGAAAAAAACATGGAATGGAAAATTATGACTCTGTTGGTACACCAATGGTCACTTCACACAAAATAAGAGCTGATTTATATGGGAAACCCATGGATCCGAAGAAATATCGGAGCATGATTGGTTCTCTCATGTACTTAACTGCTAGTCGACCCGATATACATTTCGCTGTCTGTTTATTAGCACGGTTTCAGGCAAGGCCTACCGAACTGCACCTCCAAGAGGTTAAACGGATCTTTCAGTACCTACGAAGAACCATTAACATAGGACTTTGGTATCCAAAGGATTCAGAGTTTAAACTAACAGCCTTTTCAGATGCCGACCATGCTGGATGCCAAGTTACCGCAAAAAGTACATCCGGGGGAGCACAATTTTTGGGAGAGAAGCTAGTAGGCTGGTCATCAAGGAAACAAGACTGTACGACATTATCAACCGCAGAAGCCGAGTATGTGTCTCTATCTGCGTGTTGTGCCCAAGTTCTTTGGATGAGGACACAACTCATAGATTATGGTTTTACTTTCGACCGCATACCTATGTATTGTGACTCGAAAAGTGCCATACCCATCTCGTGCAATCCAGTTCAACACTCCAAGACCAAGCATATTAGAGTCCGCTATCACTTCATAAAGGAACACGTTGAAGAGGGTACTGTTGAATTATTCTTCGTGAAGACTGAATACCAACTCGCCGATCTATTTACTAAAGCCCTTCCAAAAGAGAGGTTTGATAACTTAGTTCGACGAATTGGCATGCGAAGCCTAACTCCCGAAGAGTTAGAAAGTCTTCTCGAAACTTCTTGAATTTAATCTCAAAAAGCTTCGCTGTAAATATTTTTTGAAAAAACAAAATACAAAATTTGAAAAACCAACAAAAACAAAATAAAAATAGAAAAATTTCAAAAATACAAAAACAATATAAAATCATAAAAACCAAAAATATTCTTCTCACGACATGTCTCTCGTATAATTGATATTCTGTACGTATCTAGAAATGTCATTCAACAATGATACGGACATGTACAGATGCTTGAGCGAGAGTTCATTTAATTTTTTCTAAAACATGTCGTTTCTCAAAAAAAATTCTTAAATGATGGCTTTCATATACTTTAGTACGAAACCCGCACTTAAATGATGGCTTTCATATATTTCAGTACGAAACCCGTGCTACAATGATGACTTCTGATTATTTCTGATCAGGACTCGTGTTGTTAATGGCAAAATAAAACAAAGAATCCTTGAGCACATGATCAAGATTTTTCAAAAAGATTTTTCAAAATCTTTCTCCAAATTCTGTGCTCAAGATTCTTCAAAAAAAGAAAACTCCCTCTATACCCTTAAATTGATTTTAAACTCAAATGTTTAAAAAATATGCTTTATTTAAGGGGGAGTATAAAATGAAAAAACAAAATATTCCAAATCATGCTAAAATGATCTGTCTATCTCTCCAGAAAGCTCTCATTTAAATCAGTTGATATAAAAAATATCACTACATGCTATTTTTGAGGGGGAGAAGACGTGATTAAAATGTGATCAAAAATGTTTAAAGATCATGGATTGAATCTCAAAAGAGCTCGACTCAAGATTTTACCATCGAATTGACGAAAATTAAATGTCAGTAATCGAAAAGACTTGTCCGGGACGGGTAATAATTTCAAGTTGGCTATCCAGTGATGTAAATGTGTCTCGCAAAGGACTTGTCTGAGTAAAATGTACCAATTCGAGAGATGATCTTTGAATATGACCAGGACGGGTAATAATTTCAAGCTAGTCTAACTAGTGATGTAAACGTGTCTCGCAATGGTCATGTTCATTGAAAATCGATCAATTTAAAAATTATGCGAACTCTACCCAACATTTCCAAATTTATCTTAAAAATGCAAGAGCACATGTGAAGGGGGAGTATTTCTGAAAATGCAAAACTCTCGAAGTGTTAACCAAATGTGTTTTATTCATAAACACTTTGAGAGATTTTCACAAAAAGGTTTTATGGCAAGAGATCGATAAATCTAGGATAATCATGGAGTAATAAGGTGATTATGGTTTAGGTTTATGTCCTATGATCCGCCAGAGCCGGAGGGATCTACCCAAGGACAATTCCAATAGATTAGAATTAGAAGTCCTTATGTAAGATTGGAAAAAGGAGTAAATGAGAGAGGGAAAGAAGGGGTTGAAGAATTAAAAAGAAAAGTTTAATGAAAGGGTGAAAAGAAATAGCCCTCCATGAAAACTTAGGGCAGAAACCGGGTCAATACATCTGCTATCGGTTATTCACTAAGATGATACTGATATTGAAGACAAGACGTCATAGACCTAGTGACGCGCTGCAGCACCCCTCCTAGCCACTCAGATATCTCTCAAAAGATATTTGTTTCATTTCTCATGGAGAACACTGCATAATCTATCGGCCTCTCACTCCGAGATGTGCTGATATTGAAAAGGTGGCACTCTACTCCATGCCTCCGACTACTAAACCCAAAACATACATTATTGAGTCTAGAGCCGTGAGATTCATTAAATATCTCTTAGGAACACTTCCATAAGAATACACTTGTGTTCGCCAAAAAGGACACAAGTTGTAAGAGTCTTAATGAGATCTTCAGATCTTGCCACTTATATCATGATGGTTACTATGCTTCAAACAGTCTACAGTCGTGGGGTGATCTCCAGCGACTCACTGAATCGTGGGTGCACTTCAGTGTGTCTATGTAAGCCCTTTCGGGGGTATCCGATTCAAAACGGCCTTGGTACAGATTAGAGAAAGTTTTCACAATAGGCTGTTAACATTCTCAAAATCTGAACCTGTAAGCGCTGGACGATTTATTGCTAACTGTTTTATGCATGTACTAACAAAAATCCATCAACCATCATCATATGTCTCAACATCTTCACCTCAACATACTCATACTTATAAAGATCATCCTCAACAGAGCTCAAGTGTAAAAGTTCAAGACAAAAGGATCAAGTTAAAGACAAAAGTAACGACAAAGTCAAAAAGCTAATCAAGATGTCAAGAACAAGTTCATATATCAAATGAGGAAAGAATAAGGGGAGATTGTTAGCATAAGTATGAAATCCAAGATGTATGAGTATGTTGGAGGACACGACGCATAAACACAAGAAGATGTTGATCAAGGCAAGAACGAACCAAAAGACGATACTTTGAAGATCACATAGCATGAAGGAATGATGAATGAAGACTATTCTACATCGACACACAAAAGTTCAAGACGTTGAAGACAAAAGACCATTCACTGGGAGCATCATTGAAATGACCATCCCTTAGGGGGAGATTGTTAGCATTTAAATTATAAATTGAAGTGATGGTCATTTGTCTTGTAGTAGCTATGTAGTATGTCGAGTACAAGTCAATAGAATAGTTAATTGTGTTGGGCTTTTGGACTAGAATAGATAAGTATGCTTGTATTGTATAAATGACTAATGTAAAGCCCATGAGCCAAAAGCCTAACCGAAAGCCCATCAAGAGCATTAGGGCGTCACAATTTGCCTATAAATACACACTCTCACCTCCATTTGTAGTGTGCCTCAAAGTATTGTAAAGGTGAGAGTGTGTATTCTCTTAGTGTGTGTTTGTTTTCTTCCTTTCCAAGGTTAATAAACATTCGGCTAGAATTATACCATACGATCCACTTCTCATCTTTATCTTGTCTTATCTTTGAGTGTCACATTAATATTATAGTAGTTTTAGTTGTAGTGATAAAGTAGTGTAGATCTAGTTTAACAGTAATGGTGACCGCAAGTGACCTTGCTAACTCAACGCCTACTCAACTTTCTTTCTCTTGGATCTTCTGTATGACCAAGTACTCGTAATTGTGATTGCGGTCATCATTTTTTTTCCATTTTTATTTTTTTATACAATAAAATTAAAATTTCATTAATAATTAAAAAATGTAGAACCATAGATGGGGTGAATACGGTTTTTTCGAATGAATAAAAGTTTACAAACATTAAGTCTCCAAAAGTGTATAAGTGTATGTGTACAACAACAACCAAACCACACAATATCAAGAGAGAGAAAAAGATCGACACCAAGAATTATACTGGTTCGGGATGGAGGGTTTAGACCATCCGTACGTCCAGTTGCGCATCCATGACACCACTGATATTATTCACTAGTATTGTTGAATCCCAGTTGAACTTAGATCGAATTCCTTAAGTTTTTTTAAGGTTTAGTTATATTGGATAAATCTAACACAACTATGGTAGAAACTGTGTGGTTGAATGTATTAAAGATTATGCGTAATCTAATCTTTAATATTAAGAAGAATTTCTAGTGGAACAGTAAAACAATGAACATATAATTCAACAAACAAACAAGCCTGAATATTATTAAAAATAATATGAATACTCTCACAGTATTAGGGTTACAAAACCTTGAAGCTAAGAATTATACATTTCTGTATTTTTTGTGCGTGTTTAACTCTATGCCCTAGGACCTTCTTTTATACACCAAGGATTCCTACACGGCTTACAATACTTTCCTAAGTATATCAAATCTTTTCTATACTTATCTAATACATATCTGATTAGCAGTATTAACAAAAATGCCTAACAGTCTTAACTTTCACTAACAGTTTTTACTTTGCACCAGCAATAGTAACTTCTTGAACTAGCAGTCTTGACAGGTTTTGATACACTATAAGGTTGTTAGACCTTTGTTGATTTGTGTATATGATATATTGAGTTAATATGATTAAGTATGCGGAATCTATTTAATCATACTTAGAAGGTTATTTGATTATTGAAATGGAAAAGTAATGCTTGAGTAATGAACAATAAACACACGATGTTAACACCAAATGATTCAATATTATTCAAGATAATACGAGTGATCTTCACTACCACTACGGTTACAAAACCTTGAATCTTAATGTTTATATGACTTGAGATATTGTTCTAGCTAGTTGTTTTAATCATATGAATTAAGCACTTAATTAGTCACACTTATATCTAGTCTAAGAACTTTCTTTTATAATCCAAGAAAGATCTTTACAATATTGTTAAGTCTTGTCGAACACATGCTAGCTTATCTTATGTGTGTCAGTGACATAGATACAACATGTATCTATGTACACAACTTGTTACTGAACATTTTGTCCAAAGATATTATCTACCGTATATACTTGACTTTAGTACACAAATATCTTTTCAATACTTATCCAACCAGCAGTAGTATACGTGACACTTATCCACTCAGCAATATCAACCAGCAGTATCTTCTTTGTACTACCAGTACTAACTTCAGTTAGTACTGTTAGTTATAACTTGAACAATCCTTAGATATACACTAGCAGTTAGAACTGTTAGAGTATTCTTCTCAGTAGTACTAACCTTCAGCACTTGTAATTCTTAATACTTAATCTTTAGAACATTTAATTCCCAACAATCCTCCCCTAAACATGTGGATTCCCTAATCAACATGTTTCTTCTAAATTAAATCATGATTGTGAGGATCTTTCAAACACTTCAAAGTCAGATTTTTGATTTGAAAATTCTTTATTCTGTGAGATTGAATATCTTTCTCAGTAGCTCATCTGCCATTTACTTTGACTTTAACAATATAAAAAACGAATCTTCAGGCTTTATTCAGTACCTAAAAGATGGTGCAATTTCCTTGGATGGAGGAATTATAAGAGACAATGATGTTGTGTATCTTGGATTCTTGTTTCAACAAGTGAAATCATCTATCAGCATGCCTTTGCAAGTGATGAACAAACGTAGTGAACTGAAATTGACCTAGATAGAACTTTCTCCTTTGGAATGCTTCATCCCTTCTGAATATATATAATACTCCAGAATCAGCTCTGTTCTTGTCATTTTCAACCTCCATGTCATCATCTTGTATGCTCTTGTCTTTTCCTCCCTTACATTTGGTTAATCTTCCTTGGGCTTTATTTACTCTCCTGAGATATTTCCTCCCCTGAGATGCAAATAACATTTTATCCTCCCCTATTTGGAAGATCTCTCACCATCATCTCAGCATCATCTGATCTATTAGTTAGAACATCATTTCCTCCCCTTAGAACATGTTTTCAGACAATGTTGTACATGTAGCCATCAATTCCTTAAGAGTTTATATGCTGCCCTCATCACTTCTAGGTGTGTTAACTCCTATGAGAGGTGATTCATGGGGCATTGACTCATTATCCATCAATGGATGGTTTAACTGAGTTCCTTTGAAAATCCTTTTTAAGAAACTTTGACTTAGCAGTATGTTCATGATTTTATTATAGAAAAATCATACTGCTTTCAACCATTTTGAAGGGATTAAGTGTGTAACAGACACTCAATCAACAATTCGGTTTAAAGCAACCTCTGGTTGTGTGAGAACCAATGTTTTTCAGTTATAAATAACTGCCTGTGTAAAGATAAACCTATTCAAAAGGCTTTCTTGACAGGGTTTCCAGCTCATAGCAATTGTTGCCTCTAACACAAGTGTTAGATTCACTTTTACTAGTTGTTCTTTCTATCAGATGTCCTTAGACTTGCTTATTATACTTAAAAGTATAAAATGATAGAAAGTGAGTTGAGTCAGTTACTATCTGACCAACTGAATCATCAAATCAATGTGAAATATGATAACTAGGTTTCAAGAAAGTAGTTTTAAAGAAGTAATTAACTTAGGTGTTAATCTTTGTTAAGAATTCCCAAACTCAGTCCATCATAAACTTATTATGTCGGCAACTGATATCATCATTCTGCTACTTCCATTTCACTTGAAACTTCCTTTTGTTCAATGTTCATACCTGAATATGTTAGTCCAAAACCAAGAAACAAAATGCAAAGCATATGTCTTATAGCAGTATCATAGATATGACTAACAAATATGAACTTAACAAACAAAATTTGTACTAACAGTACAAACTGTTCAATTAACAGTACCAATTTACATAGTTATCAGTACAAACGTAAGGTATATACAAAAACCACACAAACTAAAAATTTTAAGGATTAAGCATGCCAATACTTGCTACCAAGTATTGAAACCTTCCAACATCAAAAGCTTTAGTGAGAAGATCTGAAAAGTTATGATCAGAATCAAATTTAAGAACTTGAATTAACTTCTTCTCATTACAGTCTCTAATAAAATGATGTCTAATTTCAATGTGTTTTGTTTTAGAATGTTGTAATGGATTTTTAATAATGCAAATTGTACTACTATTATCAATATGAATGACAGTGTTTAAGAAATTGTACCCATAGTCAAGAAGTTGGTTTTGAAGCCATAGAACTTGACCATAGCAACTTGCAGCAGCTACATATTCAGCTTCAGTTGTTGAAGTAGCCACAATTGTTTGCTTCTTACACTGCCATGAGATAAGTTTACACCCAAGGAATTGACATCCTCCAGTTGTTGACTTTCTGTCCAAGCTAGCACCAGCATAATCACTATCTGAGAATGCTACCAAGTCAAAAGGTGACTCCATTGAATACCATAGACCCAACCTAGGTTGACCCTTGAGATATCTAAAAATCCTCTTGACTGCTGTTAAATGAGAAACCTTTGGAGTTACTTGAAATCTTGCACAACCACAAACAGAGAACATGATGTCAGGTCTTGATGATGTGAGATACATCAAAGAACCTAGCATAGATCTATAAGTGTGTACATCTACATTGTCTCCATCTAATTCTTTAAGAAGTGGCTTCTCAGAGTCCATTGGTGTGCTTGCTACTTTTGAATCAGCAAAGTTGAACTTCCTAAGTATTTCAGCAACATATTTATCTTGACTAATAAATATGCCTTCACAAGATTGCCTAACTTGCAGACCCAAAAAGAATGTAAGTTCCCCCATGGAACTCATCTGAAACTTATCATGGATAAGCTTCTCAAACTCCAAACACATCTCCTTCCTTGTAGACCCAAAGATAATGTCATCCACATACACCTGCACTAACAGAAGATCTTTCTTGTGCTGTTTGATGAATAGTGTCTGATCAATCTTCCCTCTTTGAAATCTATTCTTTATTAAGTAGGAAGCTAGTGTTTCATACCAAGCTCTTGGTGCCTGATGAAGGCCATATAGAGCTTTAACTACTCTGTACACTTTGTCTGGATGTTCTGGATCAATGAAACCAGGAGGTTGTGAAACATATACCTCCTCATCAATAGTTCCATATAAAAATGCACTCTTGACATCCATTTGATATACTGTGAAGCCCATAAAAGAAGCATAAGCTAAAAATAACCTAATTGCTTCAATCCTTGCTACTGGAGCAAAAACCTCTTCATAGTCTATCCCTTCTTGTTGTGTGTACCCTTGGGTTACTAATCTAGCCTTATTCCTAATCACTATGCCCCTTTCATCCCTTTTATTCTTGAAAACCCATCTAGTGCCAATTACCTTTTCATCCTTAGGTAAATCAACTAGCACCCAAACCTTCTGAATCTTAAACTGAAGAAGCTCCTCTTGCATAGCTTCCACCCAGCTTGAATCATCTAGGGCTTTAAGAATGTTCTTTGGTTCTGCCTGAGAGAGAAAACATACAAACAAGCAAGAGTTTGAAAACTCATGCTGCTTTGAAGCATAAAGGGCATCAAGAAGCCCTTGTTGGTCTGAAGACATCAGTTGTTGTCTTGTCTTCACACCTGATTGTACATCTCCAATCACATTTTCTAGGGAGTGGACTTTATGAATCCTGGTGTGGGGGGTTGAAGGAACTTGATAGTTAGGTGAGATATTGCTCAAATCCACCTCTTTATCTGAGAAATCTGCTTCATTTGAGTCTGAAGGGCCAGCAGTAGAATCATTTGGCCTAGCAGCAGAAAAATTAAGCCTAGCAGTAGAATGCTCTGTCTCAGCAGTAGAAACTTCTTTTGTACTGCTAACTTGACTATCTTGTTTCTCAGTTCCATCTTCCTTGATTTCATCATCAACACCTTCTTTTGATTTACGAGAAGAAGATTCATCATTGGTTGAAGTTGAAGCCACACTTGTACTTGTCCATATTGGCATCCATACATGATCTTGATCTGTCTCCTTGTTTAACCTTGCCTCATTTGTTGTGTCAACAGACTTTGAACCTGAAAATTCATTAGTTTCCACAACAACAGGCACATAATTCATTGAATTGGTTAGTAACTCAAGATCAAATAGCCAATTGGGACCTTCACCTACTACATTGGATTTATTTTCTAAAAATTCCACATGTAGGTTTTCCTCTACTCTTCTAGTTCTTGAGTTGTATACTCTAAAAGCTTTGCTATTGAGAGAATATCCAACTAAGAAACCTTCATCTGCTTTACCATCAAACTTTCCAAGATGGTCTAAGGTATTCAGAATTGTCACATGACATCCAAAAGGTCTAAGAAATCCTATTGCAGGAGTTCTACCTCTAAAACGTTCATATGATGTCTTATTGTGAGATTTTACAACAAAAACTCTGTTTTGGACATAGCAAGCAGTGTTGACTGCTTCTACCCAAAAAGTGATAGGCAACTTAGAGTCGGCTAACATGGTTCTAGCAGCTTCTATGAGTGTTCTATTTCTTCTCTCAGCAACACCATTCTGTTGTGGAGTTCTAGCAACACTAAATTCTCTCCTAATACCTTTTTCTTTGCAGAAATCATCCATAACTCTATTCTTAAACTCTGTCCCATTATCACATCTAATGACTTTTACTCTTTTGCTTACTAGGTTTTCTATCTCTGTAATGAAAGTCTTAAGGATGCTAGAAGTCTCATCCTTAGTAGCTAAAAAGAAAACCCATGTAAATCTACTATAGTCATCAGTAATAACTAGACAATATCTTTTATGCATCAGGCTCCTAACAGAAGTAGGTCCAAATAAATCCATATGAAGCATAAACAATGATTGATCAATAGAGTTAAAAATTTTGGGCTTACAAGTGGCTTTGTGTTGTTTGCCTTTAAGACAAGCAATGCATGTTTGGTCATTTTAAAATCATTTTTTAGGTAAACCTGTTACCAAACCATTCTTAACAATCTGATTTATGGTTTTGAAGTTAATGTTACCAAGCCTTCTATGCCATTTCATTGATTCATCCAATGTGGCCTTTGCTACAAGACAAGTTAAAGCCTTTTTAGGAACAATGTTCTTCATATCAACACTGTACATATTGTCCTTTCTAGGAATTTTAAGAAGTACTTGACTTTCATCAGGCATCTTAAAATCAGGAGAATGCACAAGACATTCAGTGTCACAGAAAAGAACTTTGTTCTTTTTGTCACACATTTGTGAGACACTAAAAAGATTATACTTAAGCTCTTACACATAGAACACATCTTCAAAATCTAAATTTCCAGTTTTAATTGTACCTTTACCGGAAATTTTACCACCAATACCTCCTCCAAAGGTAACATAGCCTCCATCTATTGATTGAAAATCTGATAGATAAGACTTGTTGCCTATCATGTGCCTTGAACATCCACTATCTGAGTATCCTTGATCCTCTTGTTTATCAATTGAATGTTCCTCTGAATCAGAAAAGGCCATTAGAGCAGTCTCAGTGGCAACCATTGCAGCTTCTTTTGGGGCTTCCTCCTCATCAGCCATGAAGCTCCAATCATAGTTAACACCATCTATGGATAGCATAGCCCTTGGCTCTTCCACTGTGACTTCCTTTTTCTTCTCTTGCCTATACCATGTGCTTCTATTATCCTGCTTCCTTGGGTTTCTACATTCTTTAGCAAAGTGTCCTAACCTGTGACAGTTGAAACACTCTACTTTCTTCTTATCAAACCCAGCAGTTTCATTACCATCAATGGTAATCTGCTTACTAGTTCTCTGCCAGAACTTCTTAGCCCTCATGCTAAGTCAAGCAACCTGCCATTTGATGTCCATCTCTTCCAAATCATTATCATCCAACTGATCAAGATCTTCATGAGTTAGAGGAGAACCACTAGTCTGACTAGACATGAATACATAGAATGCTGGATCTCCAAGTCAAGCAGCATTCTTTTGTGAACCAGCAGTAGGACTACCATAGTTAGCAGTAGAAACACCTGCATCTTCATCTACCTCTTCTGACTTACTAATACTAGGAGATGACAAGAGTGCCACATTCCCAGAACAAGTACTATAGTTTCCAGACTTCTTTAGACTATGTTCAACAATTTTGAAGTTGTTGTACAAATCATTAAGTTTCATGGTTTCAATGTCTAGCTTGTTCATCCAGACAACCACATGAGTATGGAACTCATCAGGTAGGCTTCTCAAAAACTTCATGTTGAGATCTTCCTTGGCTATCTCAACCCCCAACACAGCTAACTGACTGACAAGCTTATGTAATCTAGAGAACAGCTTATTAAGTGATTCATTGCTATGTGAACTAAAATTTTCAAATTGTTGTTTCAGCAATGTCTTCTGTGTTTTCTTGGTAGTTTCATTACCACCAAACCATGCACAAATCTCTTCAAAAAGAGTTTTTGCATCAGGATACTTGCTAAAGGATAGCATTTGTTCACCAGGAATGGTCATAAGCAACAAATTTCTTGCTTTTTTATCATTTCTCTTCTGTATCCTTTCATCACCGGTAACTGGTCCAGTATTTCTTTTTCTATCTGTTTTGCCTTCAAGAATAACATCTGTATAACCTAGTGTAAAGGAATCACCATACATAATGATATCCCAAAGAGCATAATCTTGAACCATAAAATAATGCTCAATTCTTAACCTCCATAACTCAAACTCATTCTGTTTGATCATGGGCAACTTTGCAGCAACCTTTGTAGCCTGAGTATCTTGTACGTCCATTTCTTCAGCTTCTTCTTCTAAATCAACTATATCAGCCTTGCTCTGATACCAATTGACAGGTTTCGATACACTATAAGGTTGTTAGACCTTTGTTGATTTGTGTATATGATATATTGAGTTAATATGATTAAGTATGCGGAATCTACTTAATCATACTTAGAAGGTTATTTGATTATTGAAATGGAAAAGTAATGCTTGAGTAATGAACAATAAACACACGATGTTAACACCAAACGATTCAATATTATTCAAGATAATACGAGTGATCTTCACTATCACTAGGGTTACAAAACCTTGAATCTTAATGTTTATATGACTTGAGATATTGTTCTAGCTAGTTGTTTTAAGCATATGAATTAAGCACTTAATTAGTCACACTTATATCTAGTCTAAGAACTTTCTTTTATAGTCCAAGAAAGATCTTTACAATATTGTTAAGTCTTGTCGAACACATGCTAGCTTATCTTATGTGTGTCAGTAACATAGATACAACATGTATCTATGTACACAACTTGTTACTGAACACTTTGTCCAAAGATATTATCTACCGTATATACTTGACTTTAGTACACAAATATCTTTTCAATACTTATCCAACCAGCAGTAGTATATGTGACACTTATCCATTCAGCAGTATCAACCAACAGTATCTTCTTTGTACTACCAGTACTAACTTCAATTAGTACTGTTAGTTATAACTTGAACAGTCCTTAGATATACACTAGCAGTTGGAACTGTTAGAGTATTCTTCTCAGCAGTACTAACCTTCAGCACTTGTAATTCTTAATACTTAATCTTCAGAATATTTAATTCCCAACAAGTCTTAACTTTTCTTCAGCAGTTGTAACACACTTAGCATATATTCATTGAAGTTCTTCAGCAGTTGTAACTTGTACTATGTTGGGATTAAAAGCCTTCTTGTTGGGATTCAAGATTACTGCTGCTCATGTTAATGATACTACTGCTCTGGTAAAGATAGTGATGCTCATGTACTTTAAAGATATATGCTAAGTGTTTACTAATGCTCTTATAAAGTTACTGCTGCTTATACAAGTTAATGCTGCTGAAGAACTTCAAGGAAAATATTCTAAGTGTGTTAAGACTGCTGGAGCAAAGTTACTACTGTCAGTACAAAGTTAAGACTGTTGACAAAGTTAATGCTGCCAGAGTAAAGTTACAACTGTCAGGCTTAAGTTAGTATTGTTAGATGTTTTAGTTAGTACTGCTTATGAGATATACTTTGTAAAGCCGTGTGATATGTTTAGATAATTATAGAAAAGATTTAGAAAAGATTTTTCTTGGAGAGAAAGAATTGTAAGCCGTATAGGACTCCTTTGTGTATAAAAGGAGATCCTAGGGCATAGAGTTAGATACGTGAAACACATAGAAATTCTTATAGCTTCAAGTTTGTGTAACCCTAATACTGTGAAGAGTAATCTTATTATTCATTAATAATATCGAGGCTTATTGTTTGTTGGTTAAACTGTTTGATCATTGTGTGCATTGTTACGTTAGAATTCTTCTTATTATCAAAGGTTAGATTCCGCATAGTCTTTGATATATTCAAACACAGTTTCTACTCTAGTTGTGTTAAATTTATCTAATATAACTAAACCTTAAACAAGCTAAGGAATTCGATCAAGTACTCAACTGGGATCAACAAGTAGTATCAGAGCTTGTGATCTAGAAGCCGTGATTAAGAAGAAACTGTCTTCATACACAAGATCTTGCTAGAAGATATGGATCAAGAGTCTGCACACATGGTGCTACATCCAATGTAACACCCCAACCCGGCAAGGGTAGAAGTATCACACTAATGGTTTCACATCAGATCAAACAAAGCATACACTTCAAGTAATACAAAAATTCTCAAAGGTTACAAATGAAATTCTGAAATTTACATGGTTGCAATGGAAACAAAACTAAACACTAAATCTGCAAAAGCAACTCCTTCTAATGGTCTCTACTTCAGAACACTATCAAAGTCTTCTAAGTTCAAAAGTCTCTTCACTCATACCCAAACCCGTCGTCCTGCTTATTACCTGCCGCACACGAAAAGAAAACGTGCGGCTGAGCTTAAAAAGCTCAGTGAACAGATACATATACAAGGCAAAGAATAACAAAACAGAAATATAATATAGGCAATGGAAATGTCATAAGGTATAAACGAAATACATGGATAATAAGAGAAGAATAGGATAGTCATCCACCACGAGCCCCAAAACTCAAAGTCATAATCTCAACATCATACCTCAAAGTCATAATCTCACAATCAGAGGGGATACCTCTTAGGCAACCAGATAATATGAGGGGTGTCCTCATGTATCATAATAGTGAGTGATCAGCTCCCAGAAAATGTGAAAGGCATGTATTGCACACAGTACCAGTCACCTCAAAGTCATAACTCAAAGTCATAGTTAAATCCACTAAACATACAAATCTAGGATTGCAATCCATACGCCCCCAAACTCAAAGTCATCTCAAAATCATAATCTCAAAGTCATAATCGCCATATCATAATATAAGAGGGACGGTGTGAGAAATCACTCACCCACACATGAGTCATGCCAGTGGTGCATCACAGACATGGCCAGGTTACCTTTCTGGCTAGGTAACATAAAATGGCTCGGGTATCAAACTGAGAGTCAGGTCTCAATGTCATATCAAGGTGCATCTCAAGGTCATAATCAGAAGGTATATCTCAAGGTCATAATCAGAAGGTATATCTCAAAGTCATAATCAGAAGGTATATCTCAAAGTCATATCAAAAGTTCATGTCAAAAGGATCATGGCAAAGGTTTAAATCATAGCTCAACATCAATGCATAGGTGAAAAGACACCCTTACTAAAAAGGGTAGAGTATCCGTACCTTATGACGAAAGCAAAACAGAAACGAGCACAGAATATGGAAAACGGTTCAAGGTCTCTCCTTCTTCACACCTAAAGGAGTAGAAGGGAATTACAATTCATTCTTAATTAATTGCCTTTCCATTTTAGTAACTTTCCATTTTTAGCAGGTTTTCATAATTAGTAAGTTTCCACTTTTAGAAAGTTTCTATTTTTAGAAAGTTGGAGTAACATAACTTAGTTAAATCATTATTAATGGAATTAAGGTATCTTTTATCATATTTACACACTTGGTCCTTAGGGTTTCACAATTTACATTTTATACCCTTATATTCCAAAAGTTACACTTTAAACCTTCAAGTATTCATAGTTACACATTAAACCCTTAATTTATCCATTTTACACAATGATCACTTATTTTATCATATTATACGAATGTATCCTCAAGTATTCATAATTTACACTTTAAGTCCCTCTAGTTATCAAAGTTACATAATTAGTCCTTTAAATTACAATTTCAACCTTTAATTATAAACAATTACATATTAAGCCATGAAATTATCAAAATAGCACATAACCCCCTGAATATATTTTATTATTCAAAACAGCACTAAGCTTCCAGAAATTACCTATTTAGTCCCTCTATTTATATAATTTACAAATCGAACCCTAATATATTATTAAAGACATTTTAATCCTTTTAATCATAAAAATGACACTAGGCCCCCTCAACTTATATTTTATATGAAAAGTACATGACCCAAATTAAGTTCTAAAAATAACCCATGAGTTTTAAAAGTTACAAAACTCACCCAAAACATTTTAAACCAAATCGTATAGCACATAAAACCCATGAATTCAAACCCTAACCAATCCAAACCATTTCCAATCATTACACTATCATTAAACATCATTTATAATCACACGAGCAAGCCCTAATTCCCAATTTCTAGTTCGTATGAATTACTTTTCCATTTTACCCGTTTTATTCACAAAACCGATTAAACAAAATAATTCGAAAACAAAGGATCTAAGCCATATCAATTCTTTCCAACATTTTTCCAGATCTTATAACATTATAGAGGACGTAAATAACTTGATCATGCAGCCCAGAAAATTTGTATGCTATTATACACGTTTTCAATACGTTTTCCTGATTAAATCTTCATATAATTTGTAGATCGAGCATGGTGTGTTATAATCATTTTATTTGGTGTTCTTAATATATATAAAGCATGAGAAAAATACCCAACCAAGTTTCGAATGTGTGGAATGGCTTGAATGGTTTTGTTTCTACGTGTATGGGTAAAACGATCCAAAAATTCACCACGACTCCCCAAGCTTCTCCACGACCTTGAAAACATTTTTCCCAGAGTATATACGATATGAGAGTCACGAGAAAAATTATAATCGAATTTTATATGGCTTGTACGAATTTATTTCGAATTTACCTCAAAAACTCATGCGTAACAAGGAAATAAATTCCTAGACTCGAATCCAGCCAAGTACAGCCTCAAATCTATTTTTCATAGATCAAACATGATATGAGGAGCATGAGAAAATTGAGAAACGGATTTTTAGAGAATCGAATGAATTTATACGAGTTATACCTCTTATTATGATGCGATAGGAGAAATAATACACCAAGAACGAATCGTGTGATGAACACCTTTACAATAATTTTTCTAGTACTCCTTGGATGATGCTCGAACTTAGAAAAATGCTTTGGGAATTTTAGATTGTCGAATGGAGGCTACAAAAATTGTTTATGTGTGTTTTATTCAATCGGCAATTAGGGTTTTCAAGAAAAGGATATGGATTGATTTAAAATAGGAAAACGAGTCAATGGGGGGGGGGGATGACCAGGAATTTCGTTATTTTAGTTGGCAGATTAAAATGATTGATTTCTTCCATAATTATCCATGCTTTCCTTATTTAAATAATCATAATAATACTTATAATTCCATTCGGTTCATGTAGGGGTATTTTGGTAATTTTGTAACTTGTGAAAATGTTAAATGGAGTTGTCAAAATTATTTGGTATCATAACTTGTTCATTACCTGAAGTTCGGGATTGATTCGGTACTTTATAAACCTTTTATTAAATTTTTAAAGTCACAGTGGCATTTTTGTCTTTTACCATGCTTTCAAATTTTTGGGTTTTACAACTCTTCCCCTCTAACAGAAAAATTTCGTCCTCGAAATTTGAAGTCGCAAAGTTAAACGAAGTCGTAGCAAGTTGCAAACGATCAACAAAACATTCTCACGCTCGAGCAGGTTCTTCCGAAACAAGTATTTTCTCATGACTCAATCTTGCCGATCAAATAATTTCGGTTTTCTCAAAAAGACATAACGCTCAGGATTCACATCAAAAGAATGATATACTAAACGTAATGGATGATAAACGTATCTCATCAGAAGGGGTTCAGGGAAGATGTAGGATTGACGGATTTTCGTCCGTGGAATAGAAATAGTCAAATCAGATGAAAACGTATCGAATTGTAGCGAACATGGGAGTAGTATATGAGTTCAAAACTCTTCAGATTCTCAAATAGTCTCAACTTCAGTATAACCTTTCATAGGTGTTCTCATAAACAAACAGGTCTTGCTCCTCAAAATCAACAGCCTCAATCAACTCATAGCAGGTCATAATGAAACATAATCAACGGATGCGAAACGTACATATAGCAAAATGTAGGTGTACTTTTCAATAGTAACAGATCAGATCCATACTGACAGAAAACAGACGGTAGAAAGTTCTACAACAGAACCCAAGATTCTTATCGGAAATACAGAGGTCAACAAACGCGTGTCGAGTATCCAAACGTATCCAGTCGTATAACGATGAAAGCAGATTAAACGCATAGGTAGAATGAATCCTAAAGTCTCATTAATCACAGATAATCCAACAGAGATCAAATTCTAACTTCTTTGGTACTCCCCAAGATACCCTATGCCCACAACAAGTGCACGTTATATGATGTAAGTATTATCACGTTGGCCAGACGTCATAATACTGGCATCATATAAATATGCCCTCATGATGGTCATACTTTATCTCAAATCGTAAACAAAACCACCTATCTTAATCCACCTAGTACTTCTACAGTCTCAGAGGTCAACAAAAACAATTGCCACAGTCAAGAGAGAAACCAAAACTATTCACAAGAGTCTCAAAATCCCAGATTGCCTAGAAGAAGTGAGGTACGCCGTCACCGTATCATATCTTCCACAACTCGCCAAAATCTCTCAAACAAAGCTATCACCGAACATACGAAAAATAAACACGAACTGAAATGCTTCTAGGAAACTTAAATCATCAAGGATCTTATTAATCTTCAAGAACTTCGGCCGTCATAAAATCTAATCTTCCAAACATGAAGGGTCTGTTTCCCGATCTCGCTCATTCAACACCTCCAATCTCTTCAAGTCCTGTTAGTCTGTCTTCGTCTGTCCCTCAATCGGGAAATGAAACCAAAGTCAGAAACTTGTGTCTGGGTCGTCGAGCCTCCTGCAGTTCTTCTTGGAATGTGATAGAGCAACGTGGATTTCTGGCACGGTCTTTAAATCTCTCCATCATCCAGTCTGCTTCCGCTCTCAATTCATCTCAGTACAACTAAGATGAATAGGGAAGTGGGACTGCATGTCTTCATCAGCTCCAGGTTCGCCATCTTGACTAGAATTTCTTCTTCTGCATCGCCAACACTTCTGTCTTGTAAGGAATGTCTCCACTCTTCGGGGTAGTCTCCATTGTCGTCAACTCCAGGTCAGGCAAGGAACACCGTTGTCTCAAACAACATCAATCTCTCAGAATACACAAATGATCCTCAAATCTCTAACAAGGTGCAAAATGATTTTCATGTTTTTCCTCGTCTCCGAATGTACCATTAAGTCATACAATGACCATATGCCCAGTACTCATGAGAAAATATCATCTATCAAATTCACCAAGATCGTCAGAGCTTTAGCTAATACTATTAGCGTCATTAACCGTCATGGCAGTCGTTTACGAATACGGAAGGCGATTTCAAGAATAGTATCAATTCATCAGAAAGGAAACTTCGCGCTCTGAATTTAAACAAAACACATAATCGTTCCAGGGTGGGGGAATATTGGCTCCTACAGCAATACGGTTCAGCTTCCATACATATCTCCAATCATCATTCATCTTTATCGCGAACAAAACTAAAACATGCCCAGAAGATACACTTAAGTAAACTCACTTCCTGGTCTTCGGTTGCTGCTCTTCCTGGTTGCTCCAGTCAATTGGTATGATCCGAAAGACATCTTCGTTTAGTGACTAGAATCTCTCAGTATCATGTCAAATCTTACTTCATCCTCCGGTGGAAAAACTTGACGTCCAACAGGGATTATGTTCAAGAAGTTCAGGGTGCCAAATAACGTTCAATACAAGGTTCATGTTCAGAAAACTCAAGGTGCCAAAAGGCTTCTACGATGAGGTTCATTTATTGGTGTATGAAATGGTTTCTAAGAAAACTTTATAACCGCAAACGTAACACACGAGTCTCCAGAGTAATAGTGATAGCAAAGGGTTTAATAATCAGAAATCGTAGTAGGGAGTTCAAAATTGTTGCAAACGTTAAAGGTGAGACATAGAAGGGTAGTTGTCAATATTTGACTGATCATTCCACAATTTCCTTGTCAGAATAAAATCGAAGTTAACTATTCAAAGAAAGACGGTTCGCAAATCAAAGCTATATCATTAGAAGTGAGGAAGAAAACATTCTTATACTCATGGTTACACACCACAAGACTTCTCATAAGGACAGAGATGGGTAGAACGAAATCAATAGTGTCGGAAACTTCATAGATACTTATCAAATAGCAAAACATATCCAGTACGTCATCGCCATAGAGGTTCTCGGAATGCCTGAAGAGGCGTCAAAGTGATTAACAAAAGAATCAGAGTGAAATGCGGGTCATTATCAAAATGATTAACAAAAGGGATTTGAAGATAAGGATCAAATAGTGTCAGGCCATTATTATGAAATTCTCAATGCCTTCAAGATTTAATCAGGTTCAAAACTTAGGTGGTGCAAAGCATAAGCTTTCACTTTCCAGAAGTGGTATCAACAGGATCTAACCAAAAGCAAGGCACGAATCAGAGTGATACGGAAGCAATGATGCTTAAACAAATGCCTCATAGTCTACCCATTCCTCACCGGTCAAAACTTAGGTTCCTATGGGAAATCCTAAAGCAATTTTCAAAGGTTGACTTACGAGTGCCTACAGGGAAAGCTTAGTGGTCCTAACTTACACAGGTCAAGGGTAAATGTATTACGAAATCGCAGCCTGTCTCTCTGATACCATAATTGTAACACCCCAACCCGGCAAGGGTAGAAGTATCACACTAATGGTTTCACATCAGATCAAAACAAAGCATACATTTCAAGTAATACAAAAATTCTCAAAGGTTACAAATGAAATTCTGAAATTTACATGGTTGCAATGGAAACAAAACTAAACACTAAATCTGCAAAAGCAACTCCTTCTAATGGTCTCTACTTCAGAACACTATCAAAGTCTTCTAAGTTCAAAAGTCTCTTCACTCATACCCAAACCCGTCGTCCTGCTTATTACCTGCCGCACACGAAAAGAAAACGTGCGGCTGAGCTTAAAAAGCTCAGTGAACAGATACATATACAAAGCAAAGAATAACGAAACAGAAATATAATATAGGAAATGGAAATGTCATAAGGTATAAACGAAATACATGGATAATAAGAGAAGAATAGGATAGTCATCCACCACGAGCCCCAAAACTCAAAGTCATAATCTCAACATCATATCTCAAAGTCATAATCTCACAATCAGAGGGGATACCTCTTAGGCAACCAGATAATATGAGGGGTGTCCTCATGTATCATAATAGTGGAGTGATCAGCTCCCAGAAAATGTGAAAGGCATGTATTGCACACAGTACCAGTCACCTCAAAGTCATAACTCAAAGTCATAGTTAAATCCACTAAACATACAAATCTAGGATTGCAATCCATACGCCCCCAAACTCAAAGTCATCTCAAAATCATAATCTCAAAGTCATAATCGCCATATCATAATATAAGAGGGACGGTGTGAGAAATCACTCACCCACACATGAGTCATGCCAGTGGTGCATCACAGACATGGCCAGGTTACCTTCCTGGCTAGGTAACATAAAATGGCTCGGGTATCAAACTGAGAGTCAGGTCTCAATGTCATGTCAAGGTGCATCTCAAGGGCATAATCAGAAGGTATATCTCAAGGTCATAATCAGAAGGTATATCTCAAAGTCATAATCAGAAGGTATATCTCAAAGTCATATCAAAAGTTCATGTCAAAAGGATCATGGCAAAGGTTTAAATCATAGCTCAACATCAATGCATAGGTGAAAAGACACCCTTACTAAAAAGGGTAGAGTATCCGTACCTTATGACGAAAGCAAAACAGAAACGAGCACAGAATATGGAAAACGGTTCAAGGTCTCTCCTTCTTCACACCTAAAGGAGTAGAAGGGAATTACAATTCATTCTTAATTAATTGCCTTTCCATTTTAGTAACTTTCCATTTTTAGCAGGTTTTCATAATTAGTAAGTTTCCACTTTTAGAAAGTTTCTATTTTTAGAAAGTTGGAGTAACATAACTTAGTTAAATCATTATTAATGGAATTAAGGTATCTTTTATCATATTTACACACTTGGTCCTTAGGGTTTCACAATTTACATTTTATACCCTTATATTCCAAAAGTTACACTTTAAACCTTCAAGTATTCATAGTTACACATTAAACCCTTAATTTATCCATTTTACACAATGATCACTTATTTTATCATATTATACGAATGTATCCTCAAGTATTCATAATTTACACTTTAAGTCCCTCTAGTTATCAAAGTTACATAATTAGTCCTTTAAATTACAATTTCAACCTTTAATTATAAACAATTACATATTAAGCCATGAAATTATCAAAATAGCACATAACCCCCTGAATATATTTTATTATTCAAAACAACACTAAGCTTCCAGAAATTACCTATTTAGTCCCTCTATTTATTTAATTTACAAATCGAACCCTAATATATTATTAAAGACATTTTAATCCTTTTAATCATAAAAATGACACTAGGCCCCCTCAACTTATATTTTATATGAAAAGTACACGACCCAAATTAAGTTCTAAAAATAACCCATGAGTTTTAAAAGTTACAAAACTCACCCAAAACATTTTAAACCAAATCGTATAGCACATAAAACCCACGAATTCAAACCCTAACCAATCCAAACCATTTCCAATCATTACACTATCATTAAACATCATTTATAATCACACGAGCAAGCCCTAATTCCCAATTTCCAGTTCGTACGAATTACTTTTCCATTTTACACGTTTTATTCACAAAACCGATTAAACAAAATAATTCAAAAACAAAGGATCTAAGCCATGTCAATTCTTTCCAACATTTTTCCAGATCTTATAACATTATAGAGGACGTAAATAACTTGATCATGCAGCCCAGAAAATTCGTATGCTATTATACACGTTTTCAATACGTTTTCCTGATTAAATCTTCATATAATTTGTAGATCGAGCATGGTGTGTTATAATCATTTTATTTGGTGTTCTTAATATATATAAAGCATGATAAAAATACCCAACCAAGATTCGAACGTATGGAATGGCTTGAATGGTTTTGTTTCTACGCGTATGGGTTAAAACGATCCAAAAATTCACCACGACTCCCCAAGCTTCTCCACGACCTTGAAAACATTTTTCCCAGAGTATATACGATATGAGAGTCATGAGAAAAATTATAATCGAATTTTATATGGCTCGTACGAATTTATTTCGAATTTACCTCAAAAACTCATGCGCAACAAGGAAATAAATTCCTAGACTCGAATCCTGCCAAGTACAGCCTCAAATCTATTTTTCATAGATCAAACATGATATGAGAAGCATGAGAAAATTGAGAAACGGATTTTTATAGAATCGAATGAATTTATACGAGTTATACCTCTTATTATGATGCGATAGGAGAAATAATACACCAAGAACGAATCGTGTGATGAACACCTTTACAATAATTTTTCTAGTACTCCTTGGATGATGCTCGAACTTAGAAAAATGCTTTGGGAATTTTAGATTGTCGAATGGAGGCTACAAAAATTGTTTGTGTGTGTTTTATTCAATCGGCAATTAGGGTTTTCAAGAAAAGGATATGGATTGATTTAAAATAGGAAAACGAGTCAATGGGGGGGGATGACCAGGAATTTCATGATTTTAGTTGGCACATTAAAATGATTGATTTCTTCCATAATTATTCATGCTTTCCTTATTTAAATAATCATAATAATACTTATAATTCCATTCGGTTCATGTAGGGGTATTTTGGTAATTTTGTAACTTGTGACAATGTTAAATGGAGTTGTCAAAATTATTTGGTATCATAACTTGTTCATTACCTGAAGTTCGGGATTGATTCGGTACTTTATAAACCTTTTATTAAATTTTTAAAGTCACAGTGGCATTTTTGTCTTTTACCATGCTTTCAAATTTTTGGGTTTTACATCCAAGGTTCCCATGCTCAAACCTGGTGAGTTTGAGATATGGAGGATGAGAATTGAGCAATATATCCAGATGATACACTATTTACTATAGGAAGTCATAGAGAATGGTAACAAGTTGCCAAAAACACAGGTTGTGGAAGGTAAAGAGACAGTGCTGCCTATTTCATCTACTGAAGACAAGGCTCAGAGAAGAATTGAGGTAAAAGCTAGAAGTATACTTAATGATGGGCATTCCTAATGAACATCAGTTAAAGTTTAACTCTATTAAAGATGCTAAGTCACTGCTGGAAGCTGTTGAAAAGAGATTTGGTGGAAATGCTGCTACTAGGAAGACAAAGAAGAATCTCTTAAAGCAGCAATATGAAAACTTCTCTGCTTCAAGCTCAGATATGCTTGATCAAACTTTTGATAGGATTCAAAAGCTTGTGAGTCAATTGGAGCTTTTGGGTGAGCAGCTTTCACAAGAAGATGTGAATCAAAAGTTATTAAGAAGCTTGTCACCTTAATGGAACACACATGCTGTTGTGTGGAGGAATAAAGATGATCTTGATACAATGAGCATAGATGATCTCTACAACAATCTCAAGGTGTATGAACCTGAAGTTAAAGGGATGTCAAGCTCAAGTTCAAGCACACAGAACATGGCTTTTGTGTCCTCTTCAAATAACAACTCTAGCAGCCCTAATGAAGCAGTTAATACTGCTTATGAAGTTTCTACTGCTAGCACTCAAGTCAATACTGCTAACAATACAAATATTGATAACTTGAGTGAATCTAATAGTCCTCAACTTGTACATGAGGACTTGGAACAAATTCATCCAGATGACATTGAAGAGATGGATTTGAGATGACAGATGGCCATGTTGAATACAGGGGCCAGAAGGTTCTTGAAGAAAATAGGAAGGAAGCTTACTATCAATGGAAATGAAGACATTGGTTTTGATAAGTCCAAGGTGGAGTGTTACAACTGCCACAAGAGGGGACATTTTGCTAGGGAGTGCAGGGCTCCAAGAAGTCAAGACTACAAGAACAGGGAAAGCTCAAGAAGGAGTGTGCCTGTGGAAACTTCAAATTCTACAACTTTGGTGTCATGTGATGGTCTTGGTGGCTATGACTGGAGTGATCAGGAAGAGGAATGACCCAATTATCCAGTCATGGCTCTTTCATCTTCAAGTCTTGACTCTGAGGTATCCAATGATTCTGCTTGTTCTAAATCTTGCTTGGAAACTATTGCTTCTCTTAAATCTCAATATGATAAACTGTTATATGATTTTAAGAAGTCTGAGTTAATGGTTTTAGGTTATAAGGCAGGTTTAAAGTCAGTGGAAGAAAGACTTGAGTTTTATAAAGCAAATGAGTCTGTTTATGTAGAAAAGTTTAATGTCTCAAAAGGTGAAATGTATGTAGGAGAAGTAACTATTAGAGAGCTTAGGAAGAAGCTTGAAATAGCTCAAAAAGAAAAAGATGTAGTTTAAAAAGAAAAATAAAGCATTCAATGTAAAACCCTAAAATCTGAAAACATGAAAAATGACCAAAATGCCCCCCCGCAAGTTAAAAATTTATTTAAGAGTTTATAAAGTATCAAATAAATCCCAAACTTCTGGCAATGCATAAGTTATGAATCCCAAATAATTTTAACAATTCTTTTTAACATTTATACAAGAGATAAAATTACCAAAATGCCCATAGAGCCGAATATTATTGTTATTAACATTTAAATTGTATAAAGTAAAAATAAATGCATTTAAAGGTAGAAATAAATCACATTGATTTGGCCAACCCATTTTGCCGAGATTTCTGGTCCAAGCCCACTCCATTGACTTGGTTTCCTATTTTAAAAATCAATCACACCCTTTCTTGATAACCCTAAATTACCGAGTGAAATAACACACACAAATAAATCCATATAGCCTCCAATCGACACCCTAAAATCCCTAGACCATTTTTCTGTGATTGATCATCATCCAAAGGAACTAGGAAAAATACCATTCAAATTATTTGAAGCTTGGTCCAATCTTGGTGAATTATTTCTTTGTCGCTAGAACAAAATAAGGTATGGAACGAATTAATTCTTGCGACCTCCTAAAAATTCGTTTCTTATTTTTCTTGTGTTCCTCACATCATATGTGACCTGTGGAAATTGGTTTCATGATTTTTAGATCGTTTTTGAAGTCGTGGTGATTTTTGACCCGTTTTGGCTAATCGCGTACAAAAGAATTCGTACACCTCATTCCACACGTTCAAATCTGGATTTGGTATTTTTCTCAGACCCTATATATGTTAAGAACATCAAATAAAATGTATAAGTCGATCCATGCATGCTTATTATAATATTTGTGAATTAAATATTAAAAACGTGTATAAAACATAAATAATTCAATCCGAATTTTTGAGGCTCCTTATTTATTTTATTTGGACTCTACATGATCATAAAAATCTGGGAAAAATGTTACTTGAATTATTGGGGCCTAATCGAATTATTTGTGGATTTATTTGGTTTACCGATTTAAAGAAAATAAAGAAGAAAAAGAAATAAAATGTAAATCGATTTTGGGATTATACTTTTGGGGCTGTTTTTGAGTGATTAGATGATGATTAATGAGGATCTAATGATTGGTGAATGATTTGTATTTTTAGGGTTAGGGTTTTGGCTAATTAAAGTGTTATACGATTGGTTTAAATTGTTTTGGGTGAGTTTTGTAACTTTTAAAACTCAAGGGTTATTTTTAGAACTTATTTTGGAACATGTACCTACTGTATAAAATATAAAA
This sequence comes from Artemisia tridentata subsp. tridentata, assembly GCA_021014915.2. Taxonomy (NCBI): domain Eukaryota; kingdom Viridiplantae; phylum Streptophyta; class Magnoliopsida; order Asterales; family Asteraceae; genus Artemisia; species Artemisia tridentata. The sequence goes on along the minus strand of CP139501.1, from coordinate 11,316,497 downwards.
AGAGGGGGTCTAGTGTCATTTTTGTATTTTAAAGGATTAAAATGTTTCTAGGGTTTAATTAAGGTACGAATTATAAAATAATTAAATTGAGGGACTAAACTTGTAATTTCTGGAAACTTGGGGCTGTTTTGAGTAATATAATCTATTCAGGGGGTTATGTGTAAATTTGGTGATTTAATGGGTTAATATGTAATTATTAATAATATAAAGTTGAAGTTGTAAAATAAGGGACTAAATATGTAACTTTGAAAACTAGAGGGACCTATTGTGTGAATTCTGTAAAATTGAGGATACATTCTTATAATATGATAAAATGAGTGACCATTGTGAAACTTTGATAAATTAAGGGTCTAAAGTGTAACTACGAACAATTGAAGGGTTAAAGTGTAACTTTTGAAACTAAAGGGGTATAAAGTGTAAATTATGAAACCTAAAGGACTAAAAGAGTAACTTGATGAATCTAAAAGCTAAAATGGAAAGTTACTTAAAAAGGAAGGGTTTGTAATTCTTGTCTACCCCTCTAGGTGTGAAGAAAGAGAGGTCCTGATCCACTCTGTGTCATCCTTTCCTGATTTGTGGTTGCTTCTGGAATAAGGTACAGATATTCTGACCTTCTCTGTAAGGTTTCCTATGATTCTTTTCTGATCTGTTAAAATCTCTTATTTGATACTCTGTTACGATCCTTTGCTATGATACCTTTGCTTCGACCTTTGATCTCTGATTTTGGGACATATATTGACTTTAAGAAAACTATTTTTGAAGTTCGTTTTATGAAAACTATTTGAAAGACCATTTATGAAAACTATTTTGAATGATTGTTTTAAATGAACCTTAAGAGAAAACCTTTTGAAAAGTACTTTTGATGTTGAACCTTCTAATATGACACACTGATTTTGATATGAACCTTTGACCTTTGACCTTTGACCTTTGACTCCCAGTTTGATACCCGAGCCAAATGTGTTCCCTAGCCATGAAGGTAACATGGCCGTGTCTGTGATGCACCACTGGCATGACTAGTGTGTAGCCCTAGTAATCTGGTTACACCGTCCCCATTCTGATTTTGATTATGCATGCACACTATATGATTTATTATGGCCGATCTGTTCTGGGGGGCGAATGGATGCATCCTAGATTTGTTCTGTTTTGTGAAGATCTGATATATCTGATATTTGGTGACTGATGATGGGTGCAATCCACGTCTTTCATGTTCTGGGAGCTAGCTACTCCATATATTTCTGTTGGATACATGAGGTCACCCCTCATATTATCTGGGTACTTGAGAGGCATCCCCTCTGGATTTCTGATATGGTTACATGGATATGATATTTCTGTTTCTGGGCTCGTGGTGGATTACTGTCCTAAACCTTTACTCTCTCTCTGTACCTTGATTTATCTATTTCTTATACTATGTCTGTGCTTTTCCTTTTACTTTCATTGCTTTTGCTTTCGTTTCCGTTTATTATATATCTGTTCACTGGGCTTTGTAAGCTCAGCCGTACGTTTTCTTTCGTGTACGGCAGGTTTTAGTTGAAAGCTGGGTTGTTATTAGAGAAGACCTTGCTAGCTAATTTGGATTAGAGACGATTTGAAAAGTTATATTTCAGACTTAGTGATTATTGCATATCTCGTTTGAAACCTTGAAATTTCAGATTTTTGTTTGTAACCCTTGGAATCCTATTGTATTATTTATGTCATATGCTTGTGTTTGTTCTGATAAGAATCCGTATCTGTGACACCTTTGCCCTTGTCGGGTTGGGGTGTTACAATTATGGTATCAGAGAGTACAGGCACCCGAAAACCTTCGGCTTAGGCCATTTGACCTGTGAGGATCTGGGTAGACATTAGGTTTCCGTCCGCGCACTCTCTTCCGTTGCTTCTGTTATCCTACTTGCTCATGTCGACACCTTTCGTATTCTATTTTGTCATCAATATACTCCTTCTGATCGTTCTGCTAATCGTGTAGATGGTGTCCACGCGCGCTCGAGAGTACTCCGCACGGAAAAAGCAACGATGGACCATCGTTTATCCTACCGGCAGCAGGAAGATTGGGAAGATATGGAGAACGGCAAGGAGGAAGTTAATTCCTGCTAGTATATGGCCGTGTTATATCGAGGAGGAGCTGACCATAGTGAACAAAGATGGAGCAGAAGTGCTAGAGTACTCCACCCAGGTGATCTACAAAGATGGAGCGGCCATTCGGTACGCAGGCAAGTGCCCCAATTTCATTGAGGAGAATGGTGTGGTACGAATCCAGCCCCGCAACGTGGACAACCTCGAGGTTGACAAGAAGGACCCTGCCGATGCGACTCCTGCCTCAGCCTGAAGAGATCGCCTGCATGATTTGTTTCCTTCTGTTTGTTTGAATGATTTGATACGCATGTTTCTTTTCCGTTTATGACGCATTGACTTTCTCTTGATTTTCGTACGAATATTTTGGATTTTGATCTAATAATTCCATTCCAAGTTGAATTCTGAGATTTTGGCTTGATTTGTTTTGAGTATTTTATGATCATGATCCGATGGAAGACACCAAGTATGTACTTCATTTTGCTCTACCTTAAGAGAATTTACTCCATCCGTTTATCTCCGTCATCTTACATTAAGATCCATTCTGCTAAACTATTCCAAATCTGCTGCAAGTAACGCTTATCTGATCCGGCATGTTCTGTCTCGTTTCTGTCATGTTCGCTCTTCTATGTCCCTGCAAATTTCGAGGACGAAATTTTTTTGTTAGTGGGGAAGAGTTGTAAAACCCTAAAATCTGAAAACATGAAAAATGACCAAAATGCCCCCCGCAAGTTAAAAATTTATTTAAGAGTTTATAAAGTATCAAATAAATCCCAAACTTCTGGCAATGCATAAGTTATGAATCCCAAATAATTTTAACAATTCTTTTTAACATTTATACAAGAGATAAAATTACCAAAATGCCCATAGAGCCGAATATTATTGTTATTAACATTTAAATTGTATAAAGTAAAAATAAATGCATTTAAAGGTAGAAATAAATCACATTGATTTGGCCAACCCATTTTGCCGAGATTTCTGGTCCAAGCCCACCCCATTGACTCGGTTTCCTATTTTAAAAATCAATCACACCCTTTCTTGATAACCCTAAATTACCGAGTGAAATAACACACACAAATAAATCCATATAGCCTCCAATCGACACCCTAAAATCCCTAGACCATTTTTCTGTGATTGATCATCATCCAAAGGAACTAGGAAAAATACCATTCGAATTATTTGAAGCTTGGTCCAATCTTGGTGAATTATTTCTTTGTCGCTAGAACAAAATAAGGTATGGAACGAATTAATTCTTGCGACCTCCTAAAAATTCGTTTCTTATTTTTCTTGTGTTCCTCACATCATATGTGACCTGTGAAAATTGGTTTCATGATTTTTAGATCGTTTTTGAAGTCGTGGTGATTTTTGACCCGTTTTGGCTAATCGCGTACAAAAGAATTCGTACACCTCATTCCACACGTTCAAATCTGGATTTGGTATTTTTCTCAGACCCTATATATGTTAAGAACATCAAATAAAATGTATAAGTCGATCCATGCATGCTTATTATAATATTTGTGAATTAAATCTTAAAAACGGGTATAAAACATAAATAATTCAATCCGAATTTTTGAGGCTCCTTATTTATTTTATTTGGACTCTACATGATCATAAAAATCTGGGAAAAATGTTACTTCGAATTATTGGGGCCTAATCGAATTATTTGTGGATTTATTTGGTTTACCGATTTAAAGAAAATAAAGAAGAAAAAGAAATAAAATGTAAATCGATTTAGGGATTATACTTTTGGGGCTGTTTTTGAGTGATTAGATGATGATTAATGAGTATCTAATGATTGGTGAATGATTTGTATTTTTAGGGTTAGGGTTTTGGCTAATTAAAGTGTTATACGATTGGTTTAAATTGTTTTAGGTGAGTTTTGTAACTTTTAAAACTCAAGGGTTATTTTTAGAACTTATTTTGGAACATGTACCTACTGTATAAAATATAAAAAGAGGGGGTCTAGTGTCATTTTTGTATTTTAAAGGATTAAAATGTTTCTAGGGTTTAATTAAGGTACGAATTATAAAATAATTAAATGGAGGGACTAAACTTGTAATTTCTGGAAACTTGGGGCTGTTTTGAGTAATATAATCTATTCAGGGGGTTATGTGTAAATTTGGTGATTTAATGGGTTAATATGTAATTATTAATAATATAAAGTTGAAGTTGTAAAATAAGGGACTAAATATGTAACTTTGAAAACTAGAGGGACCTATTGTATGAATTCTGTAAAATTGAGGATTCATTCTTATAATATGATAAAATGAGTGACCATTGTGAAACTTTGATAAATTAAGGGTCTAAAGTGTAACTACGAACAATTGAAGGGTTAAAGTGTAACTTTTAAAACTAAAGGGGTATAAAGTGTAAATTATGAAACCTAAAGGACTAAAAGAGTAACTTGATGAATCTAAAAGCTAAAATGGAAAGTTACTTAAAAAGGAAGGGTTTGTAATTCTTGTCTACCCCTCTAGGTGTGAAGAAAGAGAGGTCCTGATCCACTCTGTGTCATCCTTTCCTGATTTTGTGGTTGCTTCTGGAATAAGGTACAGATATTCTGACCTTCTCTGTAAGGTTTCCTATGATTCTTTTCTGATCTGTTAAAATCTCTTATTTGATACTCTGTTACGATCCTTTGCTATGATACCTTTGCTTCGACCTTTGATCTCTGATTTTGGGACATATATTGACTTTAAGAAAACTATTTTTGAAGTTCGTTTTATGAAAACTATTTGAAAGACCATTTATGAAAACTATTTTGAATGATTGTTTTAAATGAACCTTAAGAGAAAACCTTTTGAAAAGTACTTTTGATGTTGAACCTTCTAATATGACACACTGATTTTGATATGAACCTTTGACCTTTGACCTTTGACCTTTGACCTTTGACCTTTGACTCCCAGTTTGATACCCGAGCCAAATGTGTTCCCTAGCCATGAAGGTAACATGGCCGTGTCTGTGATGCACCACTGGCATGACTAGTGTGTAGCCCTAGTGATCTGGTTACACCGTCCCCATTCTGATTTTGATTATGCATGCACACTATATGATTTATTATGGCCGATCTGTTCTGGGGGGCGAATGGATGCATCCTAGATTTGTTCTGTTTTGTGAAGATCTGATATATCTGATATTTGGTGACTGATGATGGGTGCAATCCACGTCTTTCATGTTCTGGGAGCTAGCTACTCCATATATTTCTGTTGGATACATGAGGTCACCCCTCATATTATCTGGGTACTTGAGAGGCATCCCCTCTGGATTTCTGATATGGTTACATGGATATGATATTTCTGTTTCTGGGCTCGTGGTGGATTACTGTCCTAAACCTTTACTCTCTCTCTGTACCTTGATTTATCTATTTCTTATACTATGTCTGTGCTTTTCCTTTTACTTTCATTGCTTTTGCTTTCGTTTCCGTTTATTATATATCTGTTCACTGGGCTTTGTAAGCTCAGCCGTACGTTTTCTTTCGTGTACGGCAGGTTTTAGTTGAAAGCTGGGTTGTTATTAGAGAAGACCTTGCTAGCTAATTTGGATTAGAGACGATTTGAAAAGTTATATTTCAGACTTAGTGATTATTGCATATCTCGTTTGAAACCTTGAAATTTCAGATTTTTGTTTGTAACCCTTGGAATCCTATTGTATTATTTATGTCATATGCTTGTGTTTGTTCTGATAAGAATCCGTATCTGTGACACCTTTGCCCTTGTCGGGTTGGGGTGTTACAAGAAAAATAAAGCATTCAACTTAATGTAGAAAGATTTGAACATGCATCTAAAAGTGTTAACAAGCTAATAGAGTGTCAGAATGTTGACAATTTCAAGAAAGGTGTAGGCTATAATGAAGTTCCTCCTCCCATTACATGAACATTTATGCCTCCAACACCTAATTTGTCTTTTACTGGTTTAAATGAGTTTATTAATGAACCTGTTGTTGAGAAAAGTAAGGCTAAGTCTAGTGAAGTAGGGCCAAAGGTAGATAAGAAGAATAATGATGCCCCAATTATTGAAGACTAGGTGTCAAATAATGAGGAACAGGATGTGTCTCAACCTAAGGTTGAAAAGAAAACAGTTAGGTCTAGTAGTGCTAATGTAAAGTTTGTCAAACCTAAACAACAAGGAAACACTGCCAGGAAAACTGTTAAACATGTTGAGCAACCTAGACAACACACTCATAGTCCTAGAGGCAATCAAAGAAATTGGAATAGTATGATGTCTCAAAAACTAGGAAGTAATTTTGAGATGTCTAATAAAGCCTTTTATGTGCGTGGAAGTTTTGATCATTTGCAGGTTGATTGCTATTACCATAAAAAACAGTCTCAAAATCAAAGGATGGTAAAACTTGTTTGAAACAATGCTCAAAGGGTGAATCATCAAAATTTTGCTAAAAAGACTCACCCCTGTGCTAAAAAGAACATGGTTCCAAGAGCAGTAATAATAAAGTCTGGCTTAGTATCAATTAATACTGCTAGACAAAATATTTCAAAACCAGCAGTATTGGTTAATACTGCTAGACAAGTTAATACCGTTTACACAAAAACAACAGTGAATGCTACTAAATCAATGTCATGTCTTTCTAAAACAGCACATTCAACTATTAAGAGGCCCATTCACAAGAACACGACATTTAATACTGCTACCAAAAGCAGTAGTTAATGCTGTTAAGGGAAACAATGTACATGCTGTTAAGGCCTCAGCTTGTTGGGTTTGGGAACCAAAAATTAAATTTTTAGACCATGTTTCTAAACACAACAGTACATCAATCACCTTGAAAAAGTTTGATTATGTTGATGCACAAGGCACATCCAAGTCAGTGATGGCTTAGGTCCCCAAAAGAAACTGATTGTCTAACTAATGTGCAGGGCAATCCACAAGTGGATTTATAGGATCAAGGAGTAATTGATAGTGGATGCTCAAGGCACATGACAGGGATCATGTCTTATCTTGCAGATTATGAAGAGATTGATGGAGGATATGTTGCTCTTGGAAGTAATCCCAAAGGAGGGAAAATCACAGGAAGAGGTACCATTAAAACTGGTAAACTAGATTTTGAAAATGTGTATTTTGTGAGAGAGTTAAAGTTTTATCTTTATAGTGTCTCACAAATGTGTGACAAAAAGAACAGTGTTCTTTTTACTGACACTGAATGTATTGTTTTATCTCCAAACCTTAAGTTAACTCATGAAAGTCAAGTTTTACTTAAAGTTCCTAGAAAGAACAATATGTATAGTGCTGATTTAAGGAACATAGTTCCTAAAGGAGGTTTAACTTGCCTTTCTGCAAAAGCCACTGATGAATCTAAACTTTGGCATAAAAGGCTAGGTCACTTAAATTTTAAAATTAAGAATAAACTGGTTAAGGGAAATCTTGTAAGAGGTTTACCTTCTAAACTTTTTGAAAATGATCAAACCTGTGTTGCTTGTCAAAAGGGAAAGCAGCACAGAGCCTTTTGTAAGTCTAAAATAGAGAACTCAATCAGTCAACCTTTACATATGTTGCATATGGATTTTTTTGGTCCAACATTTATAAAAAGTCGTATGAAGAAAATGTATTGCCTAGTTGTCACAGATGATTTTAGTAGGTTTACATGGGTTTTCTTTCTAGCTACTAAGGATGAGACTAGTGGCATCCTTAAGTCCTTTATAACTAGGATAGAAAATCTAATAGATCAAAAGGTTAAAGTGATTAGATGTGATAATGAGACTGAGTTAAAAAACAGGGAGATGAATCAGTTTTATGAGATGAATGATATTTTGATACAATATTGTGTAGCTAGAACTCCTCAACAAAATGGAGTTGCTGAGAGGAGAAATAGGACAGTAATTGAGGCTACTAGGACTATGCTAGCTGATTCTAAGTTGCCAACTACTTTTTGGGCAGAAGCAATTAGTACTGTTTGTTATGTGCAAAATAGAGTGTTAGTAGTTAAGCCTCATAACAAGACCCCATATGAAATTTTTCATGGTAGAAAACGAACTTTGGGTTTTATGAGACTATTTGGGTATCCTGTTACCATTCTCAATACCATAGATCACTTAGGAAAATTTGATGGTAAGGCTGATGAAGGTGTCTTTGTTAGATACTCTTTGAATAGTAAAGCCTTTAGAGTAGTCAATAGTAGAACAAGGATAGTGGAAGAGAACTTGCATGTTAGGTTTAGTGAGAGTACACCTAATATTGTAGGTAGTGGACCAGGTTGGTTATTTGATATTGATGCACTAACAAGAACAATGAATTATGAGCCAGTTGTTGCAGGTACACAGTCTAATGGTTTTGAAGGTACAAAAGCAAATAATGATGCAGGTTAAGCTAGAAAGGAGACAGAACCTGTAAAAGATTACATTTTGCTACCATTATGGACTGCTGATCTACCATTCTCTCAAGATCCAAAGAGTTCTCAAGAAGATGAAGTCAAACCTTCAAGTGATAATGAAGATTCAAGTGATGATGAAAAGAAGGTTAATGAAGATCCAAGAAAAGAAAGTGAATGTGATGATCAAGAAAAGGAAGATAAGATTAATAGCACTGATGATGTTAATACTGCTAGTGATGGAAACAACACAAAAGTGTTAATACTGGTAGTTCAACTATTAATGTTGATGGCATAAAAGTTAATGCTGTTGATCCAAACATAAGCATTGAACTTCCATTTGATCCAGAAATGCCAGCTTTGGAAGATATTGGCTTATTTGACTACTCAAGTGCTGATGAAGATGATGTTGAAGTGGCTGACATGAACAATTTGGATACAACAATCCAAGTCAGCCCTACTACAACTACAAGAATTCACAAATATCATCCTCTTGATCAAGTAATTGGAGATGTGCAGTCAGCTACACAAACAAGAAAGATGTCAAAGAATTTGAAGGAACATAGGCTCTTTGTTAGAACTCTTAAACAAAGAACAAATCATCAAAACCTTCAAAACTGCTTGTTTGCTTGCTTTTTATCACAAGTAGAACCCAAAAAGGGACTTCAAGCATTGAATGATCCAAGCTGGATAGAGGGTATGCAGGAAGAGCTTTTACAGTTCAAGTTACAAGAAGTTTGGACTTTGGTGAAGTTACCTAATGAAAAAAGGGCTATAGGCACAAAATGGGTTTTCAGGAATAAAAATGATGAAAGAGAAATTGTGATAAGAAATAAAGCAAGATTGGTCACTCAAGGGTACACACAAGAAGTGCTTTTCTCTATGGGAAGATTGAAGAAGAGGTGTATTTATGTCAACCATCAGGGTTTGAAGATCCAGACTTTCTTGATAGAGTACACAAGGTTAAAAAACCACTGTATGGTCTACATCAAGCTCCTAGAGCATGGTATGAAACTTTTTCAACATATCTGTTAGACAATGGGTTTCACAAAGGAAAAATTGATAAGACTTTATTCATCAGAAGGCACAAAGGTGGTATTTTGCTGGTTCAAGTTTATGTGGATGATATCATTTTTGGTTCAACAAAGAAGGAGCTATGCATTGCATTTGAGAAGTTGATACAGGATAAATTTCAGATGAATTCTATAGGAGAACTTACATTCTTTTTGGGATTACAAGTGTGTGATAAATCGTAATTTCAGGTCATTTTCCAAACCTTGACAATTTACTATTCTTGGATTACTATTCATCATTCTACTATTTATCGTTTTTAAAGTCAGTTTGCGACTTTGAGATGTTTTCAAAAAATTTACTATTCATGAAACACTATTCATTCCCGGAGGGAAATCACTATTCGTGGTTATCATTCATCATTTCGTAAACTAGGTTTACGGGTATTCAAATTCGCGTAACCATTATGGTTTAGCTGCTTATTCATGCAACATCATTAAGAACACATCATATAGACTAGAGTAGTCTACATATCATCAGTAACATCATCTGCATATTACGTCAAGCACGGGTTCGCATAATTTCAATTCACGTGTATTTATTTAAACGCTAACACTCGATCAATTACTACAAGCAATATACCCAACACTCCCAACTATGATCCTAATATAACTTCACACTCATTATAATGATATAAAAATTATATTATTAATTTACCTGGTGTTTTGAATGTATTTACTATAAATACCGTTAAAAGTGTATAACTACGACGGTTTACGAAATTTCAACCCGATAATTATTTTAACACCCGATACTTGCAAGAAATGTGATTTTATAATTTTTACAACTTCGTCATACTTTATTTTGTTCCGTTAAAATCTATTTTTAGCTAACTCGATACCCGATAACACATTATACTAGCCAAAATCTACCTAAATCACACCTAAAGTCAACATTTTTACTTACACACTCTTTCCCCTTACCCATTTCTACATCCCCCCCCCATACCTCCTTGACTTGTTTGAAAAACATTCACTAACTTCATAAATGCTAGTCCTTTCTTGTCTCTAAATATCTACACATATATTTCATATACACTAAAACAATACACATAGATTCAAGATCAAGAAAAATAATTTCTCTCATCTCCCTCACCCTCATTGTGATTGGCCAAGAACAAGGATCAAGAAGAAGTTTACCAAAAAATTCAATATTTAGTATTTCAAGTCCAATTAGTATCCTAGTTAAGGTTTTGGAATAAAAACCTCAAGGATAATTAAGTATTTTTCAACAAAAACTCATCAAACTTCAAGTAAGTTCAAGCAAACTTTTCTACTCTTTTATACATCCATTTAATCTATTTTGAAGTTCTAATAGCAAATCATGCAATTATACATATGTTATATACCACTTAACACATTTATTTTCTCACTAAAATGGATTTAAAGATTTTTATTAGTGATCTTATGAGATCCACCATTTTTGGTGAAGATTAGGAACCCATGACATCCTAAGAAGGTGTATGGTAGGCTTAGAATATGTTGGGGTTAAGATCGATACACTATAAGGTGGTTAAACCTTTTGTACTTCGTGTATATGATATATTGAATGAATATGATTAAGTATGCGGAATCTACTTAGTCACACTTAGAAGGTTATTATGGTTATGGAAATGGAACAGTTGTGGTTGTTATATGATAATGAACAATGAAAGCTTATCACCAAAAGATTCAATATTATTAAGATAATAATACGAGTGATCTTGAGTTATCACTAGGGTTACAACCTTGAATCTTATGTTTCTATATCGTTTGATATATGTTCTATGTTCTTGAGAGTTATTATCTAAACACTTAACAATTCACACACTCTATTAGACACACATATCACTAGACTAAGATCTTTCTTTTATATAACACAAGAAAGATCTTTACAATATTGATAAGTCTTATCGAACGCTTGCTTTGAGAGTGTCAGTCATTAAGATACAACTTGTATCTATGTTTACAACTTGTTCTGTGAATATAACATTATGACTGATCACATGGGGTAAGATATTATCTACCGTATATTGTTGACTTTAATACACATAATATCTTTTCATACTTATCCGCTCAGCAGCAGAAAGTTAATTACCAGCAGCAATGTTAACACTAGCAGCAGAAACCACCAGCAGCAATGTTAACGCTAGCAGCAGAATCAAACACTAGCAGCAGAAACCAAATGCTCTAGCAGCAGAATCATACTTAGAGTATTTCTTTGAGTAGAACCCGATATTAAACTTCTTGAATATTTAATTCCCAACAATCCTCCCCTAAACATGTGAATCCATTTCAACATGTTTCTGAATTAAATTATGGATTGTGAAGATCTTTCAAACACTTTTGTTCTTCAAGATTGAATATCTTTCTCAGTAACTCATCTGCTTTCTTGTTCTTTGACTTTAACAATATCAATACACATCTTCAGGCTTCAAACATTTGACCTAAAAGATGGTGCAATTTCCTTGGATGGAGGAATTATAAGAGGCAATGATGCTGTGTATCTTGGATGCTTTTTTCAACAAGTGAAATCATCTATCAGCATGCCTTTGCAAGTGATGAACAAACGTAGTGAACTGAAATTGAAACTTTTCTTCGTTTGACCTAGATAGAACTTTCTCCTTTGGAATGCTTCATCCCTTCTGAATATATATAATACTCCAGAATAAGCTCTATTCTTGTCATTTTCAACCTCCATGTCATCATCTTGTATGCTCTTGTCTTTTCCTCCCTTTCATTGGTTAATTCTTCCTTCTTTGGGATTTATTTCTTATCCTGAGATATTAACTCCCCAGAGATGCAAATAACATTTTAACCTCCCCTGTTTGGAAGATCTCTCACTATGTACCAAAATATTTCTCTCCGTCATCTGAGCTATCCATCAGAACATGTTATCAGACAATGTTGTACATGTAGCCATCAATTCCTTAAGAGTTTAAGTTGCTGACCTCATCACTTCTAGGTGTGTTAACTCCTATGAGAGGTAATTCATGGGGCATTTGATTCATGGTCCATCAATGGATGGTTTTTCTGAATCCTTTGAAAATCCTTGTTGAAGAAATTATTTGACTTAGCAGTATGTTCATGATTTTAGAATTGAAAAATCATACTGCTTTCAACCATTTTGAAGGGATTAAGTGTATAACAGACACTTTAATCAAAATTTCGGTTTAAAGTAACCTCTGGTTGTGTGAGAACCAATGTTTTTCAGTTAGAAATAACTGCCTGTGTAAAGATAAACCTATTCAAAAGGCTTTCTGGACAGGGTTTCCAGCTCATAGTAATTGTTGCCTCTAACACAAGTGTTAGATTCACTTTTACTAGCTGTTCTTTCTATCAGATGTCCTTAGACTTGCTTATTATACTTAAAAGTATAAAATGATATAAAGTGAGTTGCATCAGTTACTATCTGATCAACTAAGTCATCAATTTAATGTGAAACATTATAATCAAGCTTCAAGAAAGAAGTTTTAAGGAGGTTAGAAATTCCTAAACCTTTTCTATCATAAACCTATTATGTTAGCAACTAATATTATCATTCTGCTGCTTCCATTTCACTTGAAACATCCCTTGTGTTAGCATGTTCATACCTGAAATTGTTAGTCTAAAACCAAAAGAACAATGTACAAAGTACTTGTCGTGTATTAGAATAATCATAGGACTAACTGTATGAATAACACAATTTAAATTTGTACTAGCAGCACAAACTTTTGTAATAGCAGTAGTATCTTTTAAAGTCATCAGCACAAACAAAAATTTATTTACAAAAACACAAAGTTTAAAATCATCGAGGATTAAGCATTCCAATACTTGCTACCAAGTACTGAAACCTTCCAACGTCAAAAGCTTTGGTTAGCAGATCTGCAAAGTTGAATTCTGAAGCAATTTTAAGAACTTGAATTAATCTTTTCTCATTGCAGTCTCTTATAAAGTGATGTCTAATTTCAATGTGTTTTGTTTTAGAATGTTGCACTGGATTTTTAATAATACAAATAGTACTACTATTATCAATATGAATAACAGTGTTCATGAAATTGTACCCATAGTCAAGAAGTTGGTTTTGAAGCCATAAGACTTGAGCACAGCAACTTGCAGCAACTACATATTCAGCTTCAGTTGTTGAAGTAGCCACAGTTGTTTGCTTCTTACACTGCCATGAAATAAGTCTACACCCAAGGAATTGACATCCTCCAGTTGTTGACTTTCTGTCCAAGCTAGCACCAGCATAATCATTATCCGAAAATGCTACCAAGTCAAAAGGTGACTCGCTAGAATACCATAGACCCAACCTAGGTTAACCCTTGAGATATCTAAAAATCCACTTGACTGATGTTAAATGAGAAACCTTTGGAGTTACTTGAAATCTTGCACAAACACAAACAGAGAACATGATGTCAGGTCTTGATGATGTAAGATACATCAAAGATCCTATCATAGATCTGTAAGTGTGTACATCCACATTTTCTCCATCTAAGTCTTTTGGAAGAGGCTTCTCAGAGTCCATTGGTGTGCTTGCCATTTTTGAATCAGCAAAGTTGAACTTCCTTAGTATCTCAGCAACATATTTATCTTGACTAATAAATATGCCTTCATATGACTGTTTAACTTGCAAACCCAAAAAGAATGTAAGTTCCCCCATGGAACTCATTTGAAACTTATCATGCATAAGCTTCTGAAATTCCAAACACATCTCCTTCCTTGTAGATCCAAAGATAATGCCATCCACATACACCTGCACTAACAGAAGATCCTTCTTGTGCTGTTTGATGAAAAGTGTATGATCAATCTTTCCTCTTTGAAATCCATTTGCTTTTAAATAGGAAGCCAGTGTTTCATACCAAGCTCTAGGTGCCTGATGAAGTCCATAAAGAGCCTTAATAACTCTGTACACTTTGTATGGATGGTCAGGATCAATGAACCCTGGAGGTTGTGAGACATACACCTCTTCTTCAATTGTGCCATATAAAAATGCACTCTTGACATCCATTTGGTAAACTGTGAAGCCTAAAAATGAAGCATAAGCTAAGAAAAGCCTAATTGCCTCAAGTCTTGCTACTGGAGCAAAAACTTCATCATAGTCTATCCCTTCTTGTTGTGTGTACCCTTGGGCTACTAATCTAGCCTTATTCCTAATCACTATTCCTCTTTCATCCCTTTTATTCTTGAAAACCCATCTAGTGCCAATTACCTTTGCATCCTTTGGTAAATCAACTAGCACCCATACCTTCTGAATCTTGAACTGAAGAAGCTCCTCTTGCATAGCTTCTACCCAGCTTGAATCATCTAAGGCTTTCAGAATGTTCTTTGGTTCATCTTGTGAGAGAAAACATACAAACAAATAAGAGTTTGAAAACTCATGCTGCTTTGAAGCATAAAGGGCATCAAGAAGCCCTTGTTGGTCTAAAGACATCAGTTGTTTTCTTGTCTTCACACCTGATTGTACATCTCCAATCACATTTTCTAGGGAGTAGACTTTGTGAATCCTTGTGTGTGGGGTTGAAGGAACTTGATAGGTAGGTGTGATATTGCTCAAATCCACCTCAGTATCTGAGAAATCTGCTTCATTTGAGTCTGAAGGGCCAGCAGTAGAATCATTTGGCCTAGCAGCAGAAAAATTAAGCCTAGCAGCAGAATGCTCTGTCTCAGCAGCACTATCATCATCAGAAACATTTTGTTGTTCCTTTGTTCCATCTTCCTTGAGTTCACTTTCAACATCTTCTTTAGCTTTACCAGAAGAAGATTCATCATTTGTTGAAGTTGAAACCACACTGGTACTTATTGGCATCCATATATGATCTTGATTTGTCTTCTTGTCTAACCTGCCTCATTTGTTGTTTGTGAACCTGAAAAATTATTAGTTTCTGCAACAACAGGCACATAATTCATTGATTTGGTTAGAGATTCAAGATCAAATAGCCATTTTGGTCCTTGACCTTCTACATTGGATTTATCTTCCAAAAACTCCACATGTAGATTTTCCTCTACAATCCTAGTTCTTGTGTTGTATACTCTAAATGCTTTGCTATTAAGAGAATATCCAACAAAGAAACCTTCATCTGCTTTACCATCCAATTTTCCTAAATGGTCTAAGGTATTGAGAATTGCCACATGACATCCAAAAGGTCTAAGAAATCCTATTGCAGGAGTTCTACCTCTAAAAAGTTCATATGATGTATTATTGTGAGGCTTAACAACTAAAACTCTATTTTGAACATAGCAAGCAGTGTTGACTGCTTCAGCCCAAAAAGTTATAGGTAGCTTAGAATCAGCTAACATGGTTCTAGCAGCTTCTATTAGTGTTCTATTTTTCCTTTCAGCAACTCCATTCTGTTGTGGAGTTCTAGCAACACTAAATTCTCTCCTAATACCCTTTTCTTTGCAGAATTCATCCATAACTCTATTTTTGAACTCTGTCCCATTATCACATCTAATGACTTTTACTCTTTTATCTACTAGGTTTTCTATCTCAGTAATGAAAGACTTAAGGATGCTAGGTGTCTCATCCTTAGTAGCTAAAAAGAAAACCCATGTAAATCTACTATAGTCATCAGTAATAACAAGACAATATCTCTTATGCATTATACTACTTACTGAAACAGGTCCAAATAAGTCCATATGAAGCATAAACAGTGATTGATTGATAGAGTTAAAAATCTTGGGCTTACAAGTGGCTTTGTGTTGTTTGCCTTTAAGACAAGCAATGCATGTTTGATCATTTTCAAATCTTTTGTGAGGTAAACCTCTTATCAAACCATTCTTAACAATCTGATTTATGGTTTTGAAGTTAAAATGACCAAGCCTCCTATGCCATTTCATTGATTCATCCAATGTGGCCTTTGCAACAAGACAAGTTAAATCCTTTTTAGGAACAATGTTCTTCATGTCTACACTGTACATATTGCCCTTTCTAGGAATTTTAAGAAGCACTTGACTTTCATCAGGCATCTTAAAATCAGGAGAAAGTACAAGACATTCAGTGTCACAGAAAAGAACTTTTTTCTTTTTGTCACACATTTGTGAGACACTAAAAAGATTATAATTTAGCTCTTGTACATAGTACACATCTTCAAAATCTAAATTTCCAGTTTTGATTGTACCTTTACCGGAAATTTTACCACCAACACCTCCTCCAAAGGTAACATAGCCTCCATCTATTGATTGAAAATTTGAGAGATAAGACTTGTTGCATGTCATGTGCCTTGAACATCCACTATCTGAGTATCCTTGATCCTCTTGTTGATCAATTGAATGTTCCTGCACATAAATGAGAAGTATTAGTTTCTTTTGGGGACCCAAGCCATTACTGACTTGGATCTGCCTCTTGCATCAATGTAATTTAATTTTTTAAGAACAGTTGATGCAACATTGGATTTGGTTGAATTCCAAACCCAACATGTGTGGCCTTAACAGCATTTTCCCTGTTTTCCCTAGCAGCAGAATGAATTACATGCTTAGCAGAAGAAACTGCTAGCTTTGTAATTGTTCCCTTAATTTTCCAAACTTGTTTTGGGACCACTGCTTTTGTTTGAATGGGCCTTTGAACAGTCTTTGATGCATTTGTATAAAAATATTTTGCATTTTTAACTGTTGGTCTTGGGTTAACAGTCATGAATGGTCTAGCAGCAAAAACTACTTTGACAACTGCTCTGGGTTTAGTTCTCTTAGACTTAGAGTAAAAGTGAGGTTGAGGAGTTTGCCTTTTGAAATTCACCCTATTGTTTTCATACCCAGATACCCATTTGTTACAGAAAGCTGCAAGATGATCAAAACTACCACATGTGTAACAAGCTTTATTATAAAAGGAAAAGTCATCACCTAATTGGTTAGACTTGAGGTCATTCCAATTTCTTTGGTTACCTCTGGGCTTGCTAGTGGATCTATATTGTTCACAATATTTAACTGGTTGCCTAACATGTTTAATGTTTGATCTAGGCTTAACAGTATCCTTTTTTATCACTTTAGGAACCCTTGTTCCTGCTTTCTTAACTACTTCAAGTTTAGACATAACCTGTTCATCTTCATCACTATCAGTTGTACAATCCTCAACAACTATAGCATCTCCTTTCTTAACAAAGGACACCTTGTCCTTAGGAAGTGAAGTTTTATTTAAACTCTCACTTACTTTTTCTATCTTAGGACCCTCAGTAGACTTAGAACCATATTCCATTATTGGTTCTTGAAACTCAGCAAAACCTGTGTGTGCTAGGTCAATACTTGGAGGTGAAGGAACACCTCTGTATAGTGGAGGAACAGATTTGTATCCTAAACCTGACTTAGCTTTATTGATTACTTGAGCTTCCCAAATCTTATTAATTCCCTTTGAGGCATAAGCTAAAGCATCTACTGTTATCTTAACATTTTCACTGTTATTTAGGGCTTTAGCTAGTGCTGCTCTTTCTGAGCAAATTATTTCAGCTTGAAAATCTATTTTTCTTTGAAGAGCATTCATGTCATCAGCAAACTTAGACTCATTTTATTGATAATGTACAAGTTTTTTTTCAACAACAGATATACCTCTTTTATGGTTACCTAAGTTGGCTAATGCATCACATAATTGTTCTAGTTGATCATCAAATCTCTTTTTAAGATCTTCATAAGTTTTAAGAGCAAAGCATGATTCAGTATATTTAATTATGGAATTTAACTCTGAATCAGAAAAGGCCATTAGAGCAGTCTCAGTGGCCACAAGTGCAGCATTTGTTGGTGCTTTCACTTCATCAGCCATGAAGCTCCAATCATAGTTGATACCATCTATGGCTAGCATAGCCCTTGGTTCTTGAACTGTGATTTCCTTCTTCTTCTCTTTCCTATACCATGTGCTTCTATTGTCCTGCTTCCTTGGGTTTCTACATTCTTTAGCAAAGTGTCCTAACCTGTGACAGTTGAAACACTCTACTTTCTTCTTATCAAACCCAGCAGTTTCATTACCATCAATGGTAATCTGCTTACCATTTCTCTGCCAGAACTTCTTAGCCCTCATGCTAAGTAAAGCGACCTGCCATTTGATATCCATCTCTTCCAAATCATTATCATCCAACTGATCAATATCTTCATGAGTTAGAGGAGAACCACTAGTTTGACTAAACATGAATACATAGAATGCCGGATCTCTAAGTCCTGCAACATTCTTTTGTGAACTAGTAGAAGGACCACCATAAATAGCAGTAGAAACACCTACTTCTTCATCTACCTTATTTGACTTACTAATACTAGGAGATGACAAGAGTGCCACATTCCCAGAACTAGTACTATAGATTCCATACTTCTTTAGACTTTGTTCAACAATTTTGAAGTTATTGAACAAATCATTGAGTTTCATGACTTCAATGTCTGGTTTGTTCATCCAGACAACCACATGACTATGCAAGTCATCAGGTAGGCTTCTCAAAAACCTCATGTTGAGATCTTCCTTGGCTATCTCAACACCCAACACAGCTAACTGACTGACAAGCTTATGTAATCTTGAGAACAGCTTATCAAGTGATTCATTGCTATTTGAACTAAAGTTTTCAAATTGTTGTTTTAGCAATGTCTTCTGTGTTTTCTTGGTAGTTTCATTACCACCAAACCATGCATAAATCTCTTCAAAAAGAGTTTTTGCATCTGGATACTTGCTAAAAGATAGCATTTGTTCACCAGGAATGGTCATAAGCAACAAGTTTCTTGCCTTTTGATCATTCCTCTTCTGTATCTTTTCATCATTATTAGCTGGTCCAGTATTCCTTTTTCTTTCAGTTTTGCCTTCAAGAATAATATCTGTATAACCTAGTGTAAATGAATCACCATACAGAATGATATCCCAAAGAGCATAATCTTGAACCATGAAATATTGCTCAATTCTTAACCTCCATAACTCAAACTCATTCTGTTTGATCATGGGCAACTTTGCAGCAACATTTGTAGCAGTATCTTGTGCATCCATTTCTAAAGCTTCTTCTTCTAAATCAATAATATCAACCTTTCTCTGATACCACTTGTTGGGGTTAAGATCGATACACTATAAGGTGGTTAAACCTTTTGTACTTCGTGTATATGATATATTGAATGAATATGATTAAGTATGCGGAATCTACTTAATCACACTTAGAAGGTTATTATGGTTATGGAAATGGAACAGTTGTGTTTGTTATATGATAATGAACAATGAAAGCTTATCACCAAACGATTCAATATTATTAAGATAATAATACGAGTGATCTTGAGTTATCACTAGGGTTACAACCTTGAATCTTATGTTTCTATATCTTGTGATATATGTTCTATGTTCTTGAGAGTTATTATCTAAACACTTAACAATTCACACACTCTATTAGACGCACATATCACTAGACTAAGATCTTTCTTTTATATAACACAAGAAAGATCTTTACAATATTGATAAGTCTTATCGAACGCTTGCTTTGAGAGTGTCAGTCATTAAGATACAACTTGTATCTATGTTTACAACTTGTTCTGTGAATATAACATTATGACTGATCACATGGGGTAAAATATTATCTACCGTATATTGTTGACTTTAATACACATAATATCTTTTCATACTTATCCACTCAGCAGCAGAAAGTTAATTACCAGCAGCAATGTTAACACTAGCAGCAGAAACCACCAGCAGCAATGTTAACGCTAGCAGCAGAATCCTTCAGCAGTAGAATCAAACACTAGCAGCAGAAACCAAATGCTCTAGCAGCAGAATCATACTTGGAGTATTTCTTTGAGAAGAACCCGATATTAAACTTCTTGAATATTTAATTCCCAATAGAATAGTTGTGGTGTTGATTGGAAGTGATTTGAACAAGCCTTGAACTAGAAAAATTGGTTTTAGCAAAGTGTAAATGAGGTTCTGTCCATTTTTGCAAGTTCTGGAAAACTCAGTAGGTCATGAGATATTTTGGCTTACATTTTTAGAAAATACACTTAAAAAAGAAGTCGTGGCCGCTGGAATGAGCAAAAACGAGCTTACGACGAGAAAGATACGTTAATTCTATGTTTGACGACGAAAACTATTTTTCTGAAAATAGTGTGCTGTTGCACGATTTTTGACGGGTAAAACGAGGCGTTGGAAACGATCTAGAAGAACCGACATATCAAAAATATATTAGTTCGCTGTAAGACGAAGCCGAGGACATAAAGAACGTAGAAAACGAGCTTATAACGACCAAGATACAAGCGTTTGAAAACCGACGATTCACCAAACATTTTATCAGCTTTTCATTAAAATATTTCTAAGTCTAGAACTGTTTTTGCGAGACACCATGTTGAGAGCCATTTTTCTCATTGATCGAGACTCGTATGGACAAAAGTTCGATGATACGAATTTTAGATATTGTTACAAGGTTTCTAAAAACGCCGAGCTTATTTTCTAACGATCAATGTACACCGTTTTATTACTAGTTTTGCGAGGTCATTTAGTCATTTTTACAAGTTGTGAAAAATATTAAATTACGACGTAAAGCCCTATTTTTCCAATAATTCACCAAACGACTATCGTAGGATATCGTTACAACATATTTACACGTAAAATGTTTTATGACTTAACAAGACGTCAAAAATATATTTTTCGACGATAAAAGTTATTTCCAAAAATTCACAAATGGTATCGATAACATACGTATTTGCATGTGTAGCATCAATTCATGACTTACATTAGAACATATCATTCATATTAGGTTGCGGTTAGAGATCGTGCCTCATTTCAGTATATCCATTATTGTCATCATTATTATTCCACCAGGTGAGTTTTCATAGCCCCGTTTTCAATTTACAATTTCATTTCTAAACTTGCAGAGGAGAATACATTGCACATCATTTTATTACGATTTCAAGTACATTAAATTCATTTACATTGCTTAAGTTACTACTTTGCCAAGTTAAAGTCCTATTTTATTTATCATCGATCGTTAATTGACATTAAGCTAGAGTGAGTGAATAGATCTATTGAGGGTGACTCCTCCGTCTGGGTTGGTCGCTCCAACTTGACCGGTTAGGCAAACGGACGCATTTCATTTGAATTATATTAGAGTGTCTGGCAAAACACTTCGTTGGGGCGTACATTAATAGTCTAGCTTCGGGGTCATGAGCTTATAGCAATTGTATTATTTTAATTATATGGCAACATTGTCATGGCGACATTGTCACACTTAACACTAAATCTTGTGGACCATATATTACTCTTGTTTACCTAAACCAATTCTTATTTGGAAGTGGGTTGTAAACACACAGGTCGCAAGTCTTGTATGGGCGGGACTTGGGACTGAGTGGATTTACAATGCCTTTGCTGGGAAATCTTATTTCAAATGCTTTACATTTTACACTTAACTCTATGAACTCACCAACCTAGTGTTGACATATTTTAGCAATGTATTTTCAGGTAATTAAGGCATTCACATCATGACCGGCATTTGGACTTATCATAGAGTCGTGATAACGACGCGTCTCACTTGGATTTTTATGCACTTAAACTTTCGTTTGATTTTTGAAAAACATATTTTCGTAACATGAATTATCTTTTGGGACCTTTTTTTTTGTAAACTCTGACTTGTTTTATTGAATCAAACGATGTGCTTTTAAAACGACACTTTAGGTCGTTCAATGTAACTGTAACTGTGATGATATGGCAGTCACGCCCCAGGTATTCCATTCCTCTGCAAACCAGGTATTTTGGGGGTGTGACAAAGTGAAGCAGAAGAAAGATGCTATATTTATCAGTTAAGATAAATATGTTGCTAAAATTTTGAAGAAGTTTGGGTTTACAAAAGTCAAGACTACAAGCACACCAATGGAAACTAGAAAGCATCTGCTCAAGGATGAAGATGGTGAAGAAGTGGATGTTCATCTGTATAGGTCAACGATTGGTTAATTGATGTACCTTACATCTTCAAGACCTGATATTATGTTTGCAGTGTGTGCATGTGCTAGATACCAAGTCAATCCAAAGGCTTCACATCTTCATGCTGTGAAAAGAATTTTTAGGTACTTAAAAGGTCAACCAAAATTGGGCCCTTGGTATCCAAAAGATTCTCCTTTTAATTTGGTAGCATACACAGATAGTGATTATGCTGGAGCAAGCTTGGATAGGAAGTATACAATAGGAGATTGTCAATTCCTTGGATGTAAATTGATATCATGGCAGTGCAAGAAACAGACAATGGTTGCAAATTCCACAACAGAAGCTGAATATGTGGCTGCTTCAAGTTGCTGTGGACAAGTGCTTTGGATTCAGAATCAAATACTTGATTATAGGTATAGTTTTATGCATACCAAGATCTTTATTGACAATAACAGTACTATTTGCACAATTAAAAATCATGTTTTTCATTAGAAAACAAAGCATATAGAGATCAAACATAATTTTATTAGTGATTGCAATGAAAAGAAATTGATTCAAATGGTTAAAATCCATACTGACAAGAATGTTGCAGATTTGCTTACAAAAGATTTTGATGTAAGTAGATTTCAATATTTGATTGCTAGTATTGGCATGTTAAATCTTTAAAGTCTTTGATCTCTTTATGTTTTTGTAAAGTTTTTTATGGATTAGTACTCTTATTCTTGACATTAAATGTTTCTGCTGTTACGTATAATTAGTACTGTTGGTTATACTTAAAACTGCTAAGTTAATGCTGTTAGTTATAATTAATATTGTTAGGTATAATTAATACTGTGATCATTGTAAATTGTTATGGCTTGTGTTTTCTTGGTTTTTGGAACTAACATTTTGCAGGAAAAGCAAAGAAAAAGTGTTAGATTGGAATAGAATTGGAGTTAATGCTGGTGCCTCAGACTTAATACTGCTAGGCATAAGTTAATGCTGCTAGGCGTAACTTGCTGCTGTTAGGGTTACTACTGCTAGTTTGTGCAGGGGACTGTTTCATAAATACAATCGATTAAGGGTTTAAATCCATAAAACATTCATATAATCGATTTTATTCTTTACAAATACTCTCTAAATACAAACCCTAACTCACTTTTATCATCCAATCACAAAACTCAACAATCAACACTATGTCGTCACTCAAATTTGCTGATTCTCACAACATGATTGCGTTTTTGTTAAAACCCACTGAAAGTGAAGGATTTGAACAGATAATTGATTTCTTGAATGCACACTCTATTAGGTATGCATTAACTGTTAATTCTACTATATATGTTTCCTTTATTGAGCAGTTTTGGTCTTCTTCTTTGGCCAAAACAATCAATGGGGAAGTACAGATACATACCGTAGTAGATGGAAAGGATATCATCATCACTGAAACATCTGTTAGGAGAAATCTTCGACTAGCAGATGATGAAGGTGTTGAATGTTTTCCAAACTCTACAATCTTTGAAAATCTTGCATTGATGGGGTATCAAAAGCCATCTGATAAACTTACTTTTTATTAAGCATTCTTCTCCCCTAAATGGAAATTTCTTATCCATACTATTTTACAGTGCTTAAGTCCTAAAACAACTTCTTGGAATGAGTTTAGTAGCACTATGGCATCTGCCATTATCTGCTTGGCCACAAACCAAAAGTTTAATTTTTCTAAATTGATTTTTGATAGCATGTGTCAAACCCCCAAATTTCGTGACTTGCAGCGGAATGAAGCATTCGAGGGCATGACTAGTCATAGCACCAAAGTTGCTGTTATATTGAACGACCTAAAGTGTCATTTAGAAAATACATCGTTTGATTATTTAAAAACATTCAGAGTTACAAAGCTAGGTCCCAAAAGGTGAAACAAGTTTTCAGAAAACAAGTTCATACAATTCAAACGATGGATAAGTGCATAAAATATAAAGTGAGATGCGTCGACTCCGTGACTCCATGATGTGTCCTTATGCAAGCCAACATGCGGTACCTTAATTACCTGAAAATACATTGCTAAAAATGGTCAACAAAAATGTTGGTGAAATCATAGGTTTATGTAAATGAAATGTTGTACGGATACCACAAGTATAAAGTGTATGACAAAACCATGCCACATAAAAATGATACATTAGCTCTTAAGCTCATGACCCCGAAGCTAGACTGAATGAGATGCCCCAACTGAGTGTTTGCCAATCACTCTAATATGACAGAAATGAAATGCGTTCGTTTGACCAGTTGGTGCTACCAACCCGAATGGAGGAGTCACCCTCAATAGATCTATTCACTCACTCTCGCTTGCTAACAATTAACGGTTCATGATAATAAAGGGGACTTTAATCTGGGCAATGATGTAACTTAAGCAATGTAATAAGTTTGTATACTTTGGTCCGCATATAAAAATGGTGCAATGTATTCTCCCCCGAGAGTTTAGAAATCAATAAACAATTTAAAACGGGGCTATGAAAACTCACCTGATATGATATAGCAACAATGACAATGATGGATATGATGAAATAAAGCTCGGTCTCTAACCGCGACCTATTATGAATGATATGATCCAATGTAAGCAATGATACAATGCAACACATGCAAATACGTATGTTAACGATACCACTTGTTAGTTTTGAAAATAACGTTTATCGACGAAAAATACACTTTTGACGTCTCGTTAAGTTATAAACTACTTTTCGTATAAATACATTGAAACATTACTTCACGATCCTCGTTTGGTGTTCTATCGACAAAATGTAATGTTTTCATCGCAATTTAATATTTTCCTTAACTTGTGAAAATATGTCCAAAATGGCTTCGTGAAACTAGTCGTGAAATATTGCACATTATGTGTTAGTGATCATACTCGACGTTTTTGAAAACCTTGTAACAATGTAATAATGTCGTTTCATTTAACTTTTGATTGTACACGCTTCGATCAATTAGAAAATCGGCTATCAATGTTATGTCTCGCAAAAACACTAGTTTTTATACTTAAAACACTTTCTATTAGTGGGCTGTCAAAATAAACATGGTACGTCGGGCTTCGAACGTGAATAACTCGGCCGTTATAAGCTTGTTTTCTACGTTCTTTATATCCACGGCTTCGTATAAACATGAACTAATATAATCTCAGTAGTTCGGGTCGTCTAGATCACGTCTAACGCCTCGTTTTGTCCTTTGAATCTCGGCGATCAGCAACTAAATTTTCAGAAAATTAGTTTTCGTCGTCTAACTTTGAAAAATCATATCTCCTTCGTTATAAGTCGGTTTTTAATGATTCTTGCGGCCAAGGTTTCGTTTTTGAAAGAAATTTCTGAATATGAAGGCCAAAATAGTTCAAAAGTTTCTGAGTTTTCCAGACTTTGCATTTTTGGACAGAACCTTATCTATACTTGTTAAAACTCATTTTCTTGGTTCTAAACTTGAT
Organism: Artemisia tridentata subsp. tridentata; assembly: GCA_021014915.2. Lineage (NCBI taxonomy): Eukaryota > Viridiplantae > Streptophyta > Magnoliopsida > Asterales > Asteraceae > Artemisia > Artemisia tridentata. The sequence continues at coordinate 11,290,795 of CP139501.1, read as the reverse complement.
CATACTACTTCAAATCAACTCCACAAGTTCGCAAATCCTACCATACACCTTCTTAGGGTGTCATGGGGTCCTAAACATCACCAACCTTGGTGGATTTCATGAGATCATTAGTGAAACTTATAGATCTAGTGTTAAAGATAGTTTATGTGCAAAGTGGTATCTAAAACATAAATATGTTGCATGAATAACTAATATAACTTGAAAATACATAAACATATGAATCAAATGAAAGTATAAGATGATCAAAATGTGTTCTTGAAACTTACTTGAATATTTGATGAGTTTTGATAAGAAATGTGTAAGAAACTTTGAGGTTTAACCACAAAACCTTAACTAGGAAGGTAAATGGAGCTTGATTATGACTTTAACTTGGAAAATTTATGGATGATCTTTGGTGTTCTTGGTTGGGCCGAATGGGGAAGAAGAAAAGGAAGAGACAAATTTTCTTGATTTAGCTAAATGATCTTGTGTTATGTTAGTTAGTTAGTGGAATGGAAATAAAAGAACCAAAAATTCATTAATAGTTTTTGGGAGTATTAGCCTAAATGGGGGGTTAGGGGGGCGGCACATGGCAAGAAAATGGAAGAGATTTGATAGTTAAACAAGACTTTGTCCCCCATTTAAATGAGTATTGGTAGTTTAGTGTATACATTGAGTGTTATCGGGTACCGAGTTAACTAGAAATGAATCATGACGAGGTAAAATAAAGTGCGACGAAGTTGTAAAAATTGTAAAATCATATTCCTTGCAAGAATCGGATGTTAGAATGATTATCGGATTGAAATTTCGTAAACCGGCGGAGTTATAAGCGTCAAACAAAAAATATAGCGATTGGTTTAAAAACACCGGGTAAAGTAATAATATAATCTCCATATCATTATAATTAGTTTGAAAATGTATTAGGATCATAGTCGGGTGATGACGTATAGTCTATACCCGGGTCACGAACCCGGTTAGTAAACAATACTAACAATTAAGCCCACCACGTATGGACTACCAGTTACGCGGCTTGGGTCGACAAGGCCCAAGCCCAAAGCTATTTTCGGATTAGAATTGGAATATCTCCTAAATATAGGAGATATACACCAAATCTCCGATGTCGGCGGACACGCCGAAAAGTAGGGAACACGAAACCTATTAGGGTTTCGTGCATATATAAAGGGCATTCCAGCCCTCGGTAAGAGGTACGATCTTCAATAAACCCTAAACCACAAACTAAACCCTACGTTCGATTACTTACTCTCACGCCGGAGGATAATCGGGGGAGACAATCCCTCGATAAGCCTAACGGTGTTTGTTCTTTTTCTTAGTGCGCAGGTCTCATCAAGCATTAAGATTCGAATTGGTACGAGAATAGAAGCCCTATCAAGGAACGCCCAACTTTTGTATCAACAAGTGGCGCCATCCGTGGGACCCTACACTAAGATTTTTGCCAAGAACTAGAATGACGAAACACGGAAGTCATAAGAGTCCGCATGGGAAGAAAACGCAGGACGACCTGCTAGGGAAGAAGCACCAAACTGATGCAGCCTCTAAGCAGGCCTCTGGGACAACCAGCACGCCTCAAAGCTTAAGAGCGCATCCAAACTTGATCTTCCCCGCAGTGGAATCCCTTACCAGGGTTACTCCCGCTATTACAACAAGTACTAGCGAGATAGAACTGGAGCGCACTCCTCTTGCCATGCCAGAAGTGAACTTCACTGAGCCTCCCAACGCGCCGGCCCGTAACAAGGATCCTGCTTTGGAAACAGACTCCTTCGCGCTAGATGGAGTCGCTCCCGAGTTGGCCCCAAGTGACTTCGTATCTCAAAACTACGAAGCCTTGACCGCGCTTATGCGAGAGGAGGCAAAGAAAAGGTCAAGCCAAAGTCTGCACGGCAGACTCAACTTTGACCCTAATCCTGATGCATCCCCACCGCGCTACCGAAAGGAAAGACGCGAGAAGGATACTCGCAAGCAACCAGTGTTCGCCAGGATTGGAAAGAAGGTTGTGGACGAGGAAGCAGCCGACTTTCAGCACCTGGAGGAGCGTGAAGACGGGGAACGGCGCGCCAACGTCCACGCTAGGCTTGGCAGTCGCAAGATCCAAGATAGGCTGGGGCGACGGTGCTCCCCAAGCGAGAGCCCCTCAAGTTCTGACTCTGAGGGTAGCCGGCGCAAGCGCCGCATAAGCGCAAGCTCAGACTCTGATGATAGTCGACGCAAGCGTCACAAAAGAGTCCGCTCATCTCCAAGCGATTCCTCGGACAACGAGGATAAAGAAACCGGACACTGGAAATCAAGAGGGAAATACCGCGACCAGGAAGATGAGGACATGTCTCTTCCCTGGCGTCGCCACAAGGTTGATGCGTTTACTAGGCGCATCAGCGACTTTTCTGAGAATAAGAAAAGGCGCATGCCTGCTAATGTCAAAACATATGATGGGACAGGTGATCCTGACGATCACCTAAAAATTTTCGAATCAGCAGCAACTATCGAAAATTGGCCACAGCCTGTGTGGTGCCATATGTTCAACTCTACACTAGTAGGGAATGCGCGCAACTGGTTTAGTAAGCTTCCACGCAGAAGCATTGATGGGTTTGAAGAGTTACGCAGAGCGTTTCGCTTAAACTTCACTCAAAGGAAAAAGTGCGCTAAAAACCCTGTCGAACTCGCTAGGGTTAAACAGCGACAAGGGGAATCCACAAGCGCTTTCATGGAACGCTTTAAGGACGAATGCATGAAAGTCAAGGCGTGTCCAGAGATATTAAAAATATCGGGGTTTATGAATGCAATCAATAACCCAGATCTCATAAAAAAGCTAAACGACAAGGTTCCCTTAACCTTTGATGAGCTCATGAAGCGCACAAGGTCTTTCGTCCAAGGAGAAGAAGCCGCTGCGGATAGCAAAAAAGGGTATTCAAACCATAGACCACAAGAAGAGTCAAGGAGACAATCCAATGACCAGGGTGGCAATCGTAACAACCGCAGCAGAGGTTATCGCAACCAAGGAAGTGGAAGGGACAATGATAGATACACACCCCTCACAAAAACCCCAAGAGAGATATTTGTGACGGAGGGTGCGAACTTCCCAAAACCACCACCAATCCGCACCCCAGAGGATAAGCGCATAGGGAATGGTTATTGCGAATACCATGGACAGAAAGGCCACACAACCAACGAGTGCGTCCAACTACGCCAATTGATTGACAAATTGGTAAAGGAAGGAAAGATGGACCACCTCGTGAAAAACATCAGAGAAGGAAAAGAGAAACCAAAACCAGGGACCAAGAAAGAGACCTCAAAAGAAAAGGCAGATATCATATACATGATACAGCCATGGCAGCGCGCGACTAGGCAAAAAGTCATCCAAAGGTTCTCTAAGGGAAACGAAATCTCTTTCCCCTCCCTGACTGCGAACAACGCAGTAGCGGATCCGCTTACCATTGAAATACATACGGGGGGTCACGACATCCGTCGCATGTACATAGATGGAGGTGCATCCGCTGATATTATATATGAACACTGTTTCAAGAAGCTGCGACCTGAGATACAGAGTCAGCTGACCCCAGCCACAACGCCGCTCACCGGCTTCACAGGGGAGAAGATATGGCCCACGGGGCAATTACGTCTATTTGTAGAAGTTGGTGACAAACCACACTCTACAACCACCTGGATGAACTTCATGGTAATCAGATCCCCCTCTCCGTATAACGGTATTATTGGGAGACCTGGAATATCATCCATCCGCGCCGTGCCATCCACAGCGCACGGAATGCTCAAGTTCCCAGTGGAAGGAGGTATTGTCACTCTTTACAATACCACCATACCACCAAAAGAATGCAATGCAGTGACAAGTGACGTAGCCGATGTTCCAGAACAGCGCGCAAGCAAAGTCCCAAACATAACAGTCGCCATTCACCCTGACTATCTGGATCAGCAGGTATCTATAGGCGGGTCTCTGTCTGACAAAGGCAGATCAGCTATATGCCCACTCCTGCAAAATAATTTGGATATTTTCGCATGGGAGCCAAAGCATATGACAGGAGTACCACGTTCCATCACTGAACATAAGCTGCAAATCCGACAAGGATACCCTCCAATAAGACAGAAAAAGCGCGGACAAGCTCCAGACCGTGCAAAAGCCATCTTGGAAGAAGTACACAAGCTAGTAGACGCAGGAATCATGCGAGAAGTCTACTACCATGACTGGCTCTCTAACCCAGTGATGGTAAAGAAGAGCGATGGCAGCTGGAGGATGTGCGTGGACTTCACAGACCTCAATAAAGCATGTCCACAGGACTGCTACCCTCTACCGGAGATAGATTGGAAGATCGAGTCTCTATGTGGATATCCCTTCAAATGCTTCCTGGACGCATACAAGGGATATCACCAAATTCAAATGGCTGAGGAAGACGAAGAAAAAACGGCCTTCCACACAAGTCAAGGGGTCTACTGCTACACAAAGATGCCCTTCGGCCTAAAAAACGCAGGAGCAACATACCAACGATTGGTAGACACTGCGTTCGAGAAGCAAGTAGGGCGCAACTTGGAAGTGTACGTCGATGATCTCGTCATCAAAAGCCATACAGAGGAAGAGCTGGTACGCGATATGGAGGAAACTTTCAAAACACTAAGGAGAATCAATATGAAATTGAATCCCAAGAAGTGTACATTCGGCGCTACGGAAGGCATGTTCCTCGGGTATTTGATAGAACCCGATGGGATCAAGCCTTGCCCAGAGAAGACTCAAGCAGTCATTGACCTCCCCTCACCGCGCACATTAAAAGAGGTTCAGTCACTAAACGGCAAGCTAGCCGGACTGAATCGATTCTTATCCAAGTCGGCGGATAAATCACTTCCCCTATTCAAGACACTCAAGAAGTGCACCAAAAAGGGAGACTTCAGATGGACTGCGGAAGCAGAAGAAGCTTTCCAACAGCTAAAGCAACACATAGCAGCGCTCCCAAAGCTTGTTGCACCCCGACCAGGGGAAGAGCTGATCATGTACCTATCTGCGACCCAAGGAGCAGTTAGCGCAGTGCTATTGACAGACAGGAACTCCATCCAAACACCCATTTATTTTGTTAGCAAGGCGCTCAAAAAGACGGAGATCAACTACACGGCAATGGAAAAGTTGGTCCTAGCTTTAGTGTTCGCAGCGAAAAGACTGCGCAGATACTTCCAGGCGCACCCAATCGCTGTCATCACAGACCAAACTATCAAACAAGTTATCTCGAAACCCGACGCATCGGGGCGCTTACAAAAATGGAGTGTGTTACTGGGAGAGCATAACATATCATACAGACCGCGCACTGCAATTAAAGGGCAGATATTGGCCGACTTCATCATTGAGAAGCCGGATACAGACACTCCACTTGCGACAAGCAAGGAGGAACTGCAAGAACCATGGGTTCTATTTACTGATGGATCCTCATGCGTAGATGGATCAGGAGGAGGCCTTATTCTCACCAATCCAGAAGGAGTTGAATTCACCTACGCACTGCGTTTTGAATTCACAGCCACGAACAACGAGGCAGAATACGAAGCACTCCTAGCTGGGTTACGTATCGCAACTCAAATGGGTGTACGTAATCTAGAAGTAAACGTCGATTCACGACTAGTGGCTAACCACGTGTCAGGCGAATACGTAGCAAAGGAGGAACACATGATCCAATACCTTGAAAAGACCAAATCTCTGATCCAGAACTTCGATAGATTTGTCATCAAGCAGGTTCCCAGGAGTGAAAATAGGAAAGCAGATGCGCTGAGCAAAATTGCATCCACCAGTTTTGCGCATCTATCTAAACAAGTTTTGGTGGAAACCTTGAAAAGCAAGTCAATCACAGAGATGGAAATATCCACGGTGATAGAAGAGGAAAATCCCACGTGGATGACACCGATCATTGACTTCATCAGCAAGGGCACACTCCCCCAAGAACAGAAGGAAGCTCGAAGAATCCGGTGCACAGCGCAGCGATTCGAGCTCAGAGATGACGTCTTATATAGACGCTCGTTCTTGCAACCATGGCTTAGGTGCGTTGGACCTCTCCAGGCAGACTATGTACTTCGAGAAATCCACGAAGGCTCATGCAGCATGCACTCAGGACCACGGTCCATTGTAGCGCGCGCCCTAAGGTCTGGATACTATTGGCCAACAATGCATCGTGACGCACGAGATTTAGTACGCAAGTGCAACGATTGCCAAGTCCACAGACCCATTCCGCGCCGACCACAGCATGAGCTAACACCTATCACATCGCCATGGCCATTCTACAAATGGGGTATCGACATCGCTGGACCTTTCCCTATTGCCGCAGGCGGATTGAAATTCCTTATTGTGGCAATAGACTACTTTACCAAGTGGATCGAAGCAAAGGCAGTAGCGACCATAACAGGTAACCAGGTGAAACGATTCGTGTGGGACAACATAGTATGTCGCTTCGGATTACCTGGGGAAATTATCTCAGACAACGGAAAACAATTCCGTGACAACCCGTTCAAAGATTGGTGCGAACAGCTGAACATAACGCAACACTTCGCATCGGTAACTCACCCACAAACCAACGGTCTGGTAGAACGCGCAAATAGAAGCCTGGGTGAAGGAATCAAAGCGCGTCTGGACAGACACAAAGGAAGATGGGTAGAAGAACTATCACATGTTCTCTGGGCGCACCGAACAACCATCAAGGTTAGCAACGGGGACACCCCCTTCTCTCTGGTCTATGGGACAGAAGCTGTTATACCAGCTGAAATTGGAATGCCAACCATCCGTACTGCGGAAGTTAATGTGGCAACCAATGATGATGAGCGGCGCATAGACTTAGATCTATTGGAAGAGCGACGTGAACGCGCAGCAATACGCGAAGAGAAAGCCAAGTCGAGAATGAAAAAATACTATGATGCCAAAGTACGCAGCACTTCATTCAGACCAGGTGACTTCGTATACCGCGAAAACGACTCAAGCCGCGCAGAAGACACTGGAAAGCTAGGACCAAAGTGGGAAGGACCTTACGAGGTCATAGAAGCACTTGGCAATGGAGCGTACAAGTTACGCGACAAGGACGGACATGAGCTACAGCGAACATGGAACGTCCGCAACCTTAAACGGTGCTATCTTTGAAGAAGGCTACGGCCCAACATGGACACTCATGCGCTTTAGAAAGTGCCCTCAATAAAGATCCATGTAATCTTATTTTTTATGAATTATCTAGATAAACATTCTTTTTTTTCAAAACTTGCAAGTATTAATAAAACGTTATGGTTTCTAGCTAACTCCATAACACTTTTGACTTTATTGTTTGCATTTCTTATTATGTTTCAATATTGTTATATTCTTGCCTACATGGCGTGCATGCACACACTAAGACCCACGATGGCAGAAAGGATGAGTATACCTAATAAACTACTCGTTGAGTAAGAGGGTTGCAAACCCATCAACACCGGATCACGAATCCTTGTTAAACACCTTGCGATCAAGACGTTGGCGCAAGTTCCTCGCGCACCCCACGACGGATGCGCGACAGAGCACACTGTGCGCGTTTAACAACTCAGTAATCAAGACTCTTGATTCCTTAAAATACGACAAGTAAACTTACAAAAGCGCATAGACTACTATGATTAAATTTGGAAAAATTCAACACATGACTACGGTCCTTAAGGAAACTCATACACGATTATGATCCTTATTTTCTAAATACGCTTAGATACTTAAAGATATCTTCACGACAAGATGCATAAGTAACACAAGAACTACGAGTTCAAAAGCAAAAATATTTGGTAGTTATATAAACACTGAGTACAAAAGAGCAACCTATTTTATTTATAGAATACGTTCTACAAAAAGGCTTATACAAAAACAAGCTAAATGCTATACGCGCGCCTCAGCTGGCTGGGACCCCCACCCAAAGCCGTTTCCTTAGCATCCTCGAGTCGCTTAAGTAACTCGGCATCATCAAGGGAAACGGTGGCCACTGAAACAGGCACACCATCAGACCTAGGCAGATGCGCAGCGCCTATGCCGCACAGAATGGCCTTTCCCTTCACGCCCTTCTTTCTTGCGACCCTGGAAACATGAGCATTTAAAGACCTTTGCAAAGGGATCTCTTTCTCAAGACGGAAAGGATTCAGAAGGTCGCGTGGTTGAGCAAAAATGGGTACCTGCAACTGCGACACATCAGGCTTCAAGTAGAAGTCCAACTGCTGATCCGCATCATCCTGCAGATGCCTAGGAAGAGTGAGCCCCGCCATGATCACGCTGATAGGCTGATCCTGGTCACGCTCCAAGCAAGCAATATGCGGAAGCTCAACCTTCTTCAGCTCCCCCATAGCAGCGACAAGCTCAGCATGGGCATCCGCCTTGTACCCAGGTACCTCAGCAACCGGCACGGTCAGCAACTTGGCATCAGCAATCCTATGCGCGGCCAAGGTCTCACCATGTGCGATGGCGCACTCCACAACCTTTCCAAAAGGCGTGGTGACCTCAGGATGCTCTAAGGTGCACATGGCAGCTAAGCGAAGACCATGGCTGATCAACCACCTACAAAATAACACAAGTGTTAAAGAAAGAAAGAACAAAATATATACAAGTTATAACGAAGTAAGGCAGCATGTACCTGCGCTCAGCCACAGACTGAACCAAATGAGGATAGAGCTCCTCATCAAACTCGATGCTAAGTCTGCGGAGCTTCTCCTCTTGCGCCTTCAGCAAAAACTCTATGCGGTTACGGAACTCCTCAACGCTAGCAAAGTGCTTGCTCCTATTCTGTTCCAAGTACTTCAGCGCCCATAAAGAGTTACGCCTCTGACGGTCTGCAAAAGCGCGCTCCCGCTCCAACTCAGCCATCACCATGACTTTCTCATCACCCATCTTTCGCGCAGACGCCTCCGCGCACTCCAGTTTAGCCTTGGAGCTCAGCTGCTCAGCTTTAGAGCTTGCTAATTCATCTTGAACAGACGCTAATTGCGCCTGCAGTCTGGAAACCTCCTCAGACTTGTGCGCCCTTATCTGCGCCACCAGCTCAGACTGGCGCATAGCAATGGAGGCCAGCTCCTCCATCGCGGAGTCAAATGGACTTAACTCCACTGCAATGTCCTTTGATGCAGACGCCTCAAGGGGACTCTCCTTAGATGGAGCACTCTCATCAACAACACCAGCAGGCTGTTCACTGCACGACAGGTCAAGAACCAAGATCAGCGCACGAAAAACAGTTAAGCAAATACAAAATCCTAATGGATTACTTACATGTGGGGAGGAGTAGCGAACACCTCCTTCTCCTTCTCAGTTTCAGCCGAGGACACATCCTTCTGCATCTCCGTCTCAGCCGTGGACGCGCCTCCACCAGACTTCTCAGCATCCACACTGAAGACATGGAGAAACAAAGTTAGAATACAATGTAACTTGACAAAAGTTTCTAACTAACAATGAAGGCACTTACTCCATCTGCACCTCTGAAAAAGATGGGCTTCCCCCAACATCAGTTCGCGGCCTCTTGGAAGGCCCTTCACCATAACCACCAGACGCTCTCTTCCGCGTCAGTGGGGAGCTATCCTCCATCTCACTATCAGTCTCCTCCAAATGGATCACCGTTTCGGGAGGAGGCGGCTGAGCAGTCTCAGGACCCTGCTGCACAGGAGGAGCCACAGCTTGAACTGGCTCAGCGACCACCACATTAGGGGAGCCTTCAGGATCTGGGATAACCAAATCCACGACGCGCCCTTCCGTCGCCTGCAAAATAGTCTGCTCACCGTCCCCCCGAGGACGCACTCCTACCGCCACAGAGCGCGGATTCTCCAGCCTCACGACAGCAAACAGATCCATCTCTGCGCATCAAATAAACAAAGAAATGCAAGTTACATAAAGTATGGAAAAAGAAGAAGCGCTTACACTAATAACGACAGAAAGACGACAGAATGAGCACCCACCCGAGCCATCCGCATTCAAAAACGTGGGAACCTCTGTCTCATGCTCGAAGTAGTTGCGACTGATGCCCATATGCACCAGGAACGCCTCCGGATATGGCTTGATGGGAATACGGTTCTCATCAATGATCGCCGCATGGTCCGCGTTATACCACGACTCTGGTGGGCGCTCATCCTTCTGCAGATCGTCACGGGTGTAAAATGGAAAATGGTCGGGGAAGACGGCTTCATCAACCCAAAAGAACTTCTCCCTCCAATCCTTAAGCTTATCTACCTTCTGCGTATAGCACTGTAGTTTTCCAACGCGCTTCGAGAAGGTAACCCACCCATTTGACCACGTTGCGTGATAAAACGCGCGAAATAAGTGGAGGGTGGGGTGAATCGCCAACAAGCGACAGTTCACCTCGAAGTTAGCAATCTTCCCAGCACCAATACAATGCAACTGGGAGATGTGCAGATTGTAATAATTGAGTATGTCACTCAATAACACGGAGATGGGTACGCGATAATTCGCCCACTCGAAAAACCGCGTATATACCCCCACCTTCCCAGCAGGGAAATCCGCGATGGTGTCATTCGGACCGGGTACCTCTGGGCGTAGGCCCATAGGGATGAAATAATCCGAGGTGAACTGAATCAGTTCATCCTCGGTTATATCAGAATGAAAATCGTGAAGTTGTGCTACCATCTTGTGAGTCAGAATATGGGCGCAAGCGCTATTACCTTTGAATTATTGCTTTTTTGAAGAAGCTTTGAAGATGTAAAAATGGCGGAAGTGTGATATTTTAACTGTGGACTTCACAATGAAAAAGCGGCGGTAGTTTATATACCTTTCCTATCCACCACCGATGATCGCCACGTGTACCCCACTAGCTCCAATCGTGTGGCTAGGATAAATGACGGGACATGGCAAGTGGGTAACCTCTCCATTTCCCAAGGTACCCAAATTGCACTTTTTTGGACTAGATACATTACACGTGTGTTTTGGGCGGTAATTTTTTGAAAGCTTCCCGCGTACGCGTGGGGAATAATTTCGTTACGACTCTAGTCTAGCGTCCGCAAGTTTACCCCTGCGCACACTAGACTGGGGGGACATGATGACGTATAGTCTATACCCGGGTCACAAACCCGGTTAGTAAACAATACTAACAATTAAGCCCACCACGTATGGGCCGCAACTGGACTACCAGTTACGCGGCTTGGGTCGACAAGGCCCAAGCCCAAAGCTATTTTCGGATTAGAATTGGAATATCTCCTAAATATAGGAGATATACACCAAATCTCCGATGTCGGCGGACACGCCGAAAAGTAGGGAACACGAAACCTATTAGGGTTTCGTGCATATATAAAGGGCATTCCAGCCCTCGGTAAAAGGTACGATCTTCAATAAACCCTAAACCATAAACTAAACCCTACGTTCGATTACTTACTCTCACGCCGGAGGATAATCGGGGGAGACAATCCCTCGATAAGCCTAACGGTGTTTGTTATTTTTCTTAGTGCGCAGGTCTCATCAAGCATTAAGATTCGAATTGGTACGAGAATAGAAGCCCTATCAAGGAACGCCCAACTTTTGTATCAACATCGGGAGTATTGGGTATAATGTCAGTAGAAATGACTGAGTGGTAACGTTAATTAAACAATTAAGCATACGTTAATGAAAATTACACAAACCCATGCATGAACTGATAAGATAATGATGTTACTGATGATATGCAGACTACTCTAGTCTGTATGATGTGCCTTTACTGATGATGCATGAATACGCAGCTAAACCTAACTGGTTACGCTCATTTGAATACCCGTAAACCAAGTTTACAACATGATGAATGATGCCCCCGAATAGTGATTTCCCTCCGGGAATGAATAGTGTCATGTGAATAGTAAAATTTTTGACGACTTCTCAAAGTCTCAAACTGACTTCAAAAATGATGAATAGTGAAATGATGAATAGTGATCGGTGAATAGTGATGATGAATAGTAACTCATGAATAGTAAATTGTCGGGGTTTGGAAAATGACCTGAAATTACGAGTTGTGACAGTATGGTTAAGAACTTGGATCATTTGTTTGGCAAAATTTTCATGTATCCAAGGTTTTTGCAATTATTTTTGGACAACCAATTTTCTGAGAAGGTAAACTCTAAGAGAGTATATCTTGCATCTTCTCATACTAAAAAGATTTTTAGAAATACGAAAAGAATTGGTAAAGGATTTTCTGGTAATGTAACACCTTTGTTTCAAACAATGGTGGTACAAGGCCAACAACAAATGGTGAAGGTTCAGAAATCCCCACTGATACCCAACACACACCCACAATTTTACAACCATCCACATCACACCCTCAAAAGACCCAAAAACCTAGGAAGCCAAAAAGAAATGGCATTGAGATACCTCAGTCTAGTGCACCTACAACCATTATAGTAGATGAGGCTGTCCATAAGGAGGGGGTGACAGTTTGGTGAGGGCTACCACTACTGCTTCTAGTTTCGAAGCAGAGCAGGGCAGTGGTAACATCAATAAGACCCAATACAAGGCAACATCTAATGATTCAAGTTCACAAGGCACTGATTCAGGTGATGGTCCCAGGTGCCAAGAAACCATGGGGGGTACAGATGCTCAAACTAGGTTTGAGATTGTATCTAAACTACCCAATGATTCACCACTCGGGAGAGGTAACACACTCCGAAGTAATGAGGGTAGAATGCAACTTAAGGAATTAATGGAAAAATGTACTACATTACAAAAAGAAGTTCTTGCCTTGAAGAAACTTACATCCTCTCAGCAAAAGGAGATCACACATTTGAAAAAGAGGGCAAGGAAGCTTGAAAAGGGAAAGAAGTCAAGAACTCATGGGCTGAGAAGGTTATACAAAGTGGGTACTACCTCAAGGGTGGAATCCTCTGAAGATGAAAAAAGTTTGGGAGAGGATGCCTCCAAACAGGGGAGGAATGATGTGGTGGAAACAGGGGAGGATGAGGAGATGGTAAATGCTGGAAATGAATTTGTTATTGAAGATGTTAATGAAGGTAATAATGCTGAAAATGTTGTTAAAGCAGTTGTTGGAGTTAGTACTGTTGGGCTTAAAGTTAGTAATGTTGGTAAAGATACAATTGTTAGTGCTGCTGCAACATCTGTTACCGCTGATGAAGTTACTTTGGCTCAAGCCCTTACTGAATTGAAAAGCACAAGACCTAAGGAGAAAGGGGTTGTTATTAAAGAGCTAAGTGAGACTACAACAACAACAACAAAATCTTCACAACAGGCACAGGGCAAGGGAAAAGGCATATTAGTAGAACCTGTGTCAAAGAAAGATCAACTCAAAGCTGATGAAGAAGCTGCTAGAAAATTACAAGAAGAGTTTTATGAGGAAGACAAAGTGTTAAAGGAAAAAAGCAAGACTTGCAGAAGAAGCCAACATTGCACTAATGAATACATGGATGATGTGCAAGCAAAGTGTGATGTTGATTGGGAATTGGCTCAAAGAATGATGGCAGAAGAGCAAGAAGAGTTAGCTGATGTAGAAAAAGCTAAGCTATTCATGGAATTTTTAGAGAAAAGAAGAAAATTCTTTGCAGCAAAGAGAGCTGAAGAAAAGAGGAGTAAACCACCAAGGCTCAGCAAAGAAAGTTCATGTGTGATTACCTAAAGAATATGGAAGGATGGAAGCCTCAAAATTTAAAACATTTTGACTTTGAGACCATCCAAGCAAAGTTTGAAGGAGCAATGAGAAGGGTGAATACATTTGTTGATATGAACACAGAGTTGGTGGAGGGTGGTAGTAAGAGAGCAGGGACAAAATTAGAACAAGAGAGCAGTAAGAAGCAAAAGGTGAAAGATGATAAAGAAGTAGCAGAGCTTAAACAACTGATGGTGATTGTTTCTGATGATGAAGAACCAACCATTGAGGCTATTCCTTTAGCTTCTTAGCCTCCAAAGATTGTTGACTCAGAGATATATACAAAGAACAAGAAAATTTACAGGAAAATCACAAGAGCTGATGGATGTTCACAACTGTATACTATCTTTGGTCACATGCTTAAAGCTTTTGACAGAGAAGATTTGGAAGATCTGTGGAAGTTAGTCAAAGCTATGTATGGGTCAACAAGGCCAACAAATGATCATGACTATGTGCTGTGGGGTGATTTGAAGACTATGTTTGAGCCACATGTAGAAGATGAGATATGGAAAAGACAACATGGGTATAATGTATTGGAATGGAAGCTATATCATTCTTGTGGAGTTCATTCCTTAATGATCTAGTCTATGATGGTCTACATGTTGGTGGAGAAGACATATCCCCTTACACTGTCTACAGTTGATCAAATGATGAACAAGTGTAAACTTAAAGTTGATTATTTCACTGAAATGGCCTATCAGCTTCTGAAGAAATTGGAGAAACAGCTTAACAAGAATTGAAGTGTTTGGAAGCATCCTCCTGGTTGTTGGGATTAAAAGCCTTTTGGTTGGGATTCAAGATTACTGCTCATGTTAATGATACTGCTGCTCTGGTAAAGATAGTGTTGCTCATGTACTTTAAAGATATATGCTAAGTGTTTACAACTGCTCTTACAAAGTTACTGCTGCTTATACAAGTTAATGCTGCTGAAGAACTTCAAGGAAAATATTCTAAGTGTGTTAAGACTGCTGGAGCAAAGTTACTACTGTCAGTACAAAGTTAAGACTGTTGACAAAGTTAATGCTGCCAGAGTAAAGGTACAACTGTTAGGCTTAAGTTAGTACTGTTAGATGTTTTAGTTAGTACCGCTTATGAGATATACTTTGTAAAGCCGTGTGATATGTTCAGATAATTATAGAAAAAATTTAGAAAAGATTTTTCTTGGAGAGAAAGAATTGTAAGCCGTATAGGACTCCTTGGTGTATAAAAGGAGATCCTAGGGCATAGAGTTAGATACGTGAAACACATAGAAATTCTTATAGCTTCAAGGTTGTGTAACCCTAATACTGTGAAGAGTACTCGTATTATTCATTAATAATATTGAGGCTTATTTTTTGTTTGTTAAACTGTTTGATCATTGTGTGCACTGTTACATTAGAATTCTTCTTAATATCGAAGGTTAGATTCCGCATAGTCTTTGATATATTCAAACACAGTTTCTACTCCAGCTGTGTTAGATTTATCTAATATAACTAAACCTTAAACAAGCTAAGGAATTCGATCAAGTACTCAACTGGGATCAACATACTAGCAGTCTTAACTTTTACACCAGCAATTGTAAACACTTAGCACATTTTCATTGAAGTTCAAAGCAGCATTAATTTCATCTGAGCAGCATTAACACAAACATGAGCAGCAGTGTATCAAACAACATCAATGAGACTTTTAATACCAACAATCGTCCCTTAAACTTGATATTCTTCTTCAAAATCATCAAGTTTCTTCATTCAAAGCTTAATAAACACTTCATATCTTCTTAAGCTGTTTTAAGATAGACCAAAGAAGCTCATTAGCCATTTCACTGTCATATTCAAATTCAAGCTTCTTTTCCAACATCTGAGAAAGCGTAGGTGGTGTAAGGGGATACTTCTTCTCCACCAACATGTAGATTTGCATAGACTGCATCATCAAAGAATGACCTCCACAAGAGTCATATAGCTTCCATCTCAAAACCTTATATCCATGTTGTTTCTTCCATACTTCATCCTCTAAATGTGGTTCAAACATTGTCTTTAGATCACCCCATAACACATAGTCATAATCATCCACTGGCCTTCTTGACCCATACTTGGCTTTAACTAATTTCTACAAAGTTTCCAAATCTTCTCTGTCAAAACTCTTTAGCATTTGACTGAAGATGGTAAACACCTGAGATTTTCCATCAGTCATTATTAATTTCCAATACATCTTCTTTCCTTCTTTGTATATTTTCCAGTCAACAATCCCTAGAGGCTTTGTAGCCAAAGGTACAGCATCAATTGATATTTCTTCATCATCAGGAATGACTACCATGAACTGTTTAAGCTCTGCAGTATCTTTGTCTTGACTATCATCCACCTTTTGCTTCTTTGTCATCTCTTTCTCCAACTCTGTTCCTGCTCTCTTTGAACTGCCTTCCACCAACTCTGTTTCTTGATCTACAAATGTGTTTACCCTTCTGAATGCACTGTCAAACATCACTTGGATAGATTCAAAACTCTTGTTCTTCAAAGCATTGAGCATGTATCCTTCCATATTCTTAAGGTAAGTACATATGATCTTTCTTTGTTGAGCTTGTGTTGGTGCTTTGTTTCTTTTCTCCTCTGCTCTCTATGCTGCAAAATGTTTTCTCTTTGTCTCTAAGAGTTGTACAAATAGTTTAGCCTTTTCAGCAATAGACAACTCCTCTCTTTCTTCTGCTTGGTATTTCTTTATCATTAGGAATGACTACCATGAACTGTTTAAGCTCTGTTGTATCTTTGCCTTGACTATCATCCACCTTTTGCTTCTGTTGGGATTAAAAGCCTTCTTGTTGTTACTGCTGCTCATATTTAATTAATGTTGCTCTATGGATTTAAGACTGCTTTTAAACTTCAATGAAGAATATGCTAAGTGTTTACAACTGCTGGTGTTAAAGTTACAACTTCTTGAACAAGTTAATGCTGCTGAAGAATTCAAGGAAAATATTCTTAGTGTGTTAAGACTGCTGGAACAAATTTACTACTGTCAGTACAAAGTTAAGACTGTTAACAAAGTTAATGCTGCTAGAGTAATGTTACTACTGTTAGGCATTTTAGTTACTACTGCTTATGAGATATACATTGTAAAGCCGTGTGATAGGTTTAGGTTATTATAGAAAAGATTTAGAAAAGATTTTTCTTGGAGAGAAAGTATAGTAAGCCAACTAGGACTCTTTGGTGTATAAAAGAAGATCTTAGGGCATAGAGTTAGATACGTAAAACACACAGAAAAGTTTATAACTTCAAGTTTTTCTAACCCTAATACTGTTGAGTATTCGTATTATTCATTAATAATATTGAGGCTTATTGTTTGTTGAATTGTGTGTTCATTTTTCACTGTTACATTAAAAGTCTTCTTGATATTAAAGATTAGATTCCGCATAGTCTTTAATATATTCATACATAGTTTCAACTCTAGTCGTGTTAGATTTATCTAATATAACTAAACCTTAAACAAGCTAAGGAATTCGATCAAGTACTCAACTGGGATCAACAAGTGGTATCAGAGCTTGTGATCTAGAAACTGTGATCAAGAAGAAACTATCTGCATATACAAGATCTTGCTAGAAGATATGGATCAAGAGTCTGCACACATGGTGGCTGCATCCAAGCTTCCCTTGCTCAAACCTGGTGAGTTTGAGATCTGGAGGATGAGAATTGAACAATACATCCAGATGATAGACTATTCACTATGGGAAGTCATAGAGACTGATAACACCTTGCCAAAAACACAGGTTGTGGAAGGTAAAGTGACAGTATTGCCTATTTCAACTGCTGATGATAAGGCTCAGAGAGACTGGAGGCAAAAGCAAGAAGTACTTTAATGGTGGGCATTCCCAATGAACATCAGTTAAAGTTTAACTCTATCAAAGATGCTAAGTTGCTGCTGGAAGCTGTAGAAAAGAGATTTGGTGGGAATGATGCTACAAGGAAGACCAAAAAGAATCCCTTGAAGCAACAATATGAATACTTATTTGCTCCAAGCTCTGATATGCTTGATCAGATCTTCGACAAGATTCAAAAGCTTGTGAGTCAGTTGGAGCTTTTGGGTGAGAAGCTTTCACAAGAAGATGTTAATCAGAAGTTATTGAAAAGGTGAACTTTATGTAGGAGAAATAACTATTAGAGAGCTTAGGAAGTAGCTTGAGATAGTTCAAAAAGAAAAAGATGACATTCAACTGACTGTAGATAAACTTGAATATGCATCAAAAAGTGAAAACAAGCTCATAGAGATTCAGATAGTTGATAATTGCTTGAAAGGTGTAGGCTACAATACAGTTCCACCTCCCATCACAGGAAAGTTTATACCTCCAACACCTGACTTGTCTGTTACTGGTTTAGATGAGTTTGTTAATGAGCCTGTCATTGAGAAAAGAAATGCTGAGACTAGTGCAGAAGAAACCAAGATAGTTAGGAAGTATGATGATGCTCCAATTGTTGAAGACTGGGTGTCAGATGATGAGGAAAAGGATGAGTCTCAACCTAAGATTGAAAAGAAAACAGTTAAACCTAGTATTGCAAAGATAGAGTTTGTTAAATCTAAAACTGCTAGGAAAACTGTTAAACATGTTGAGCAACCTAGACAAAACACTCACAGTCCTAGAGGTAATCAAAGAAATTGGAATAATATGATGTCTCAAAAATTAATCAGTAATTTTGAGATGTTTAATAAGGCCTGTTATGTGTGTGGAAGTTTTGATCATTTGCAGGTTGATTGCTTTTACTATAAAAAACAGTTTCAAAATCAAAGGATGGTAAAACCTGTTTTGAACAATGCTCAAAGGGTTAATCACCAAAATTTAACTAAAAAGACTCACCCCTGTGCTAAAAAGAACATGGTTCCAAGAGCAGTACTGATGAAGTCTGGCTTAGTACCAATTAATAATGCTAGACAAAATATTTCAAAACCAACAGTATTGGTTAATACTGCTAGACAAGTTAATGCTGTTCACACAAAAACAACAGTGAATGCTGCTAAATCAATGTCACATTTTTCTAAAACAACACATTCAACTATTAAGAGACCCATTCAAAAGAACACAACATTTAATACTGCTAAGCCAAAAGCAGTAGTCAATACTGCTAGGCCAAAAGTATCAGTTAATGTTGTTAAGGGAAACAATGTTAATGTTGTTAAGGCCTCAGCTTGTTGGGTTTGGAAACCAAAGATTAAAGTTTTAGACCATGTTTCTAACCACAATAGTGCATCAATCACCCTGAAAAAGTTTGATTATGTTGATGCACAAGGCAGGTCCAAGTCAGTGATGGCTTGGGTCCCCAAAAGAAACTGATTTTCTTACCTAATGTGCAGGGCAATCCATAGGTGGATTTGCAGGATCAAAGAGTTATTGATAGTGGATGCTCAAGGCACATGACAGGGAACATGTCCTATCTTACAGATTATGAAGAGATTGATGGAGGATATGTTGCTTTTGGAAGTAACCTAAAAGGAGGGAAAATCACTGGAAGATATACCATTAAAACTGGTAAACTAGATTTTAAAAATGTGTATTTTGTAAGAGAGTTAAAGTTTAATCTCTTTAGTGTCTCACAAATGTGTGACAAAAAGAATAGTGTTCTTTTTACTGACACTGAATGTATTGTTTTATCTCCAAACTTTAAGTTAACTGATGAAAGTCAAGTTTTACTTAGAGTTCCTAGAAAGAACAATATGTATAGTGTTGATTTAAAGAACATAGTTCCTAAAGGAGGTTTAACTTGCCTTTTTGCAAAAGCCACATCTGATGAATCCAAAACTTTAGCATAGAAGGTTAGGTCACTTAAAATTTAAAACCATGAATAAACTGGTTAAGGGAAATCTTGTAAGAGGTTTACCTTCCAAAATTTTTGAATATGAACAAAAATGTGTTGCTTGTCAAAAGGGAAAGCAGCACAGAGCCTCTTGTAAGTCCAAAACAGAGAACTCAATCAGTCAACCTTTACATATGTTGCATATGTATTTGTTTGGTCCAAAATTTGTAAAAAGTCTTATGAAGAAAATGTCTTGCCTAGTTGTCACAAATGATTTTAGTAGGTTTACATGGGTTCTCTTTTTAGCTACTAAGGATGAGACTAGTGGCATTCTTAAGTCCTTTATAACTAGGATAGAAAATCTAGTAGACCACAAGGTTAAACTGATTAGATGTGATAATGGGACTGAGTTCAAGAATAGAGAGATGAATCAGTTTTGTGAGATGAAGGGTATTTTTAGACAATATAGTATAGCTAGAACTCCTCAATAAAAGGGAATTGCTAAGAGGATAAATAGGACACTAATTGAGGCTGTTAGGACTATGCTAGCTGATTCTAAGTTGCCAACTACCTTTTGGGCAGAAGCAGTTAGTACTGCTTGTTATGTGCTAAATAGAGTGTTAGTTGTTAAGCCTCATAACAAGACCCCATATGAACTTTTTCATGGTAGAACACCAACTTTAAGTTTTATGAGAATATTTGGGTGTTCTGTTACCATTCTCAATACCATAGATCACTTAGGCAAATTTGATGGTAATGTTGATTAAGGTTTCTTTTTTGGATAATCTTTGAACAGTAAAGCCTTTAGAGTATTCAATAGTAGAACAAGGATACTGGAAGAGATCTTGCATATTAGGTTTAGTGAGAGTACCCCAAATGTTGTAGGAAGTTGACCAGATTGGCTATTTGATATTGATTTTGTAACAAGAACAATGAATTATGAGCCAGTTGTTGCAGGTACACAGTCTAATGGTTTTGTAGGTACAAAAGTAAATAATGATGCAGGTCAAGCTAGAAAGGAGACAGAACCTGTCAAAGATTACATTTTGCTACCATTAAGGACTGCTGATCCACCATTCTCCCAAGATCTAAAGAGTTCTCAAGAAGATGAAGTCAAACCTTCGAGTAATAATGAAGATTCAAGTGATGATGAAAAGAAGGTTAATGAAGATCCAAGAACAGAAAGTGAATGTGATGATCAAGAGAAGGATGATAAAGTTAACAGCACTAATGATGTTAATACTGCTTGTGATGGAAATAGCACTAACAATGTAAATACTGGTAGTTCAACTGTTAATGCTGCAGGCATAAAATTTAATGCTGTTGATCCAAACATAAGCATTGAACTTCCATTTTGTAACACCCCCAAAACCGGGTCGTAGCGGAAGATGATTTCGCTGGAGTGCTACTCAATTGGTATCACAACACAAGTACAAAGAACGGTTTTTCACCACAATCGTTTAGAATAAAAATTCGTTAACAAAAGTATTAAATTTACATTATTAAATTTTTGTTCGAAAATAGGCCCATAAAATAAGTAAAGCGGTCCCCAAATGAATATCAGAGTGTCTTGGTCCTATAACCATGCCATGCCATGCCAAAAGCCGCCAAATGTGAGCTAACACTTTAAGAACCTGAAAATACATGCTAAAACGTGTCAACACGAGGTTAGCGAGTTCATAGGTTTAAGTAAACAAAAGGTAATATATATATATATATATATGGACCACAAGATTTAAAGTTGGTTTGACCGGTTCATTCAGTTATGTGACCAGTTCATTTGGTCATGTGGCCAGTCCATTTGGTCATGTTACCAGTACATTCGGTTATGCGACCCGTCCGTTGGGGGAATATGAATAATCGTTCAAAGTGCTTGTGTCCATGAGTAGAAAGGATTAGGTATGTAACATGTGAATATACAACGTGTTCGAGTAAACACAAATTCATAAGTAAAGCAAGTAATGGTTTGAGCAAACAAGTAACATATTCAAGTAAAACAAGTATTGCATTTAAATAAATACGAGCATGTATTCTCCCCCAAATGTATTTCAAAACAAGTAAAATAGGGGCCATAAACTCAACTGGAACAACTGATACGATAACAAAAGGAAAATGTACGGAATTGAGGCTCGGAAAACTACTCGCAACCTAATATGAATGATATGATTTAGGTCATGGAATGATGCCGTGCATGCAAGTTCATACTCTACTATATCACTTGTACATGTTTGTTGTAATATTTAACGTCAAAAATGTAGTTGCGTCAATGTGTCCATTAATTAAGAAAATCACCTTTTTTAGAAAACGTAACCTGTTAATCTCGTGATCAAACTTTAGTCGTCATGTTAATAGATATTTCAAAAATGTCTAACGCGCCTAACAAGTGTATAAAATTTTCTACCATTTCCGTTTAGGTCATTTTAGCCAAAATACACTCTAAAGGGTTCAAAGTCCACTTCAAATAATTCCAACAGCTTTTTCTAATAGCAAAAAATAAGTTGTCAACGTATATGTCGTCGTAAACTTTTTTTAGGCCATACTTTTTCGTCGTAGCTCCGTTCCTTAAGTTTTACCTATCCCCGCGAATGTATTTAAGTATACTAGTGGATTTCTAAGGTCTCGGCTAGTCTAGTTACCATTTAACATCAGTTTTCATCTCTCAAAATTCCTAACAGCTTCAACAATTTTAAGAAAATTTAGTATAAGCCCGTTTTAACTCATTCAAGCGGCTACGTTTTCGTTATTGAGTCTATTTTATATATTTCTAGCCTAAACTTGTCACCAAGCTACTAAGTTTCCTGTATTAATCAAAACGGGACAGATTCATTGTCAAAAGTGTCAAAACATTTTTCTAGCCTTCTAGTTATTATAACCACTTAATAACAACTCCAAAACTAGTCCTAGTTCATTCACCAATTTCTCAACATAACAATAGTGATCTAACACTAACTTAGCAATATTCAAGAGTCCATTTTCAAGAATGTAATTGATCATCAATCATAGTAAAGATTACAAGTTTCACTTACATATATTTATATATGATGTTTATCATCACTTTCTTGTTGAGATTTTCACCAACTAGTTTTCTTATGATCAAAACTTGTTTAAAACATAGCCTTTTGTTAAAAGATCATTGTGGATATAAAGCTTTGTCAACTTGTACAAAGTGATAAACTAAGTATATACACTTGAACTAGCATTATGACATGAAAAACATGAAGTTTCACTACTAGAAAAAGGGCCTTTAATGACATGCTTTTTATGACACACACAATATAATGACACGCAAAAATTGTAAGTCATAAAAAAACTGTCATAAATTGTAAAATCTGAAGGCTAGACGACAGGCATTTTTTTGTGTCATAAAATTCGTGTCATATCTCAAATTTTTTAAAAAACACGGACCACAAAAGCTTGAAAACTTTCAAATCCCCTTTTATTTTTTTCCCGCTGACAAAAGCTTGAAAACTTTCAAATCCCCTTTTATTTGTCAAGACCATTTACCACACCATTTTCACACACACACACGCTTAACAAAATCAATGGCGGAAAACGTAGCTCTCTTCGTCTCAATCCAATCCAAAAACTTTATATATCTAATCATCCCATCTCTGTTCACTCGATCTCTCTTCGTCTCAAGCTAGAAACCGCCGGCCATCTATTCCTCCATTGTTACTGTTTTTCGAAGCTTTCAAAGAGTTATGTTGATTCAGAATTGATGAGTGGCAGGAAGTGAAGATTACAGTCACACTTGAGTGTGATTTTTATAGTTTGCTAATTTTTCGTCAAAATCGGTAATATCTTTAAACCTAAGCTGTGAGTTTCGTATAAATTCGTTAAATTAGAATTTGCTTCTTCATGCTTCTATGCTTAAATTACACAAGCACCACTGCTTAATTATTGATTTAGCGATGAAATGATTCGATTTGCTGGTTAATCAATTCGGATGAGTTTTTGTTGAAAGTGATTGTTGATTTGAGCTGAAAGTTCATTAGGATTTAATCAATTTGGTTTGTTTACTGATTGAAGATTGTGTTTGACTGAATTAGTTGGATAAATATATTAAAAATTGCTGAATTTTGGTTGATGTAAAGACCGCACACAAACTGTTTGATAAAAGGCCCGAATGAATATAATTGTTAAATGTTCTTGGTGAAACATTTTGCTCAGTCCTTTGTTTCAAAATATCCGATATGTATAGTATTCTGGCATTTGTTATGGCAGAGAATCAAATAGCCATTCGCAATTATAAAGATTCAGGTGAGCAACTTATTGAAGTGAGCAAGCAAATAGGTTCTCTTTCTATACTCTTTGCAGATATTGTATTTTGAGATATGAATATGTTACATGGTCGTTTGCTTCTTTTTTTTTGAGATATGATATGAATATTTTGAGATATGATATGAATATTTTGAGATATGAGCTGACTTGATTTTGATGCTTTTGATATTGTTAATTTTATGGTAGTGTTAATTTTGATGTTTTGGTATCAGGCTGCAAGGAAGTCAGCTCCTACTACCGGAGGAGTGAAGAAGCCCCATCGTTACCGTCCCGGAACAAGCCTCCGACGCCTGTGGAAGCGATTCCCAGTGACTTGTTTGCTGCACCGGTCCATCAGCCGAAGACAGTCAAAGCCCGTAGATACATTCCTCAGGTAATATTCCATCTATTTTAGCTAAATTTATTGTTACATTTAGATTTTCGAGTTTAGTACTGAAATGTGTTTTTTGTGTTTGGTTTATATAGACTACTGAAAGAACATTGGATGTACCTGATCTCGTTGACGATTACTATTTGAATTTGTTGGATTGGGGAAGCAGCAATGTTCTCGCGATTGCTCTTGGAAACACAGTGTATCTATGGGATGCTACCAATGGTAACACATCAGAACTCGTGACAGTTGATGATGAAAGCGGTCCTGTTACAAGTGTTAAATGGGCACCCGATGGTCGTCACATCTCAGTTGGCTTAAACAGTTCTGATGTGTAGCTTTGGGATTCAACCGCTAACAGATTGGTAATCATCTGATCTTATTATATTGTTAATGTGGTGAGCGTGCTTAGTTTGTTATGGTAGTAGTATTCGTGTTTCATCTTCGATGAAGGTGTGTGTAGTCTTCACCTTCTGAACCTATCGTCTATTGTTTTCTATTTTATTTTTTTTTTTGTGGTAATGTGTTTGGGATGAAACTTAATTGTGAACCCTACTACTGTGGAATGTAAATTCTCTTATCGTTTGGGATGAAACATAATTGTGCACTGCTGATCTAGGATCAAAATTGGCTTATCGTATCTGCTTTAGGTCCTCATTATATCTTTTTCAGTATGTATTGACTTGTCATAGGCCTAGTGTAACAACCGAGAAATTTCAAGTCATTATTTTTACTAATTTTATTTGCTTATTATGTTATTTTAAGTAAATTGGCTTTTGCCGGGAAAGTTGCCCGCATATGTCGTGACACGTACACCTAAATTCGTAAATTGACTCAGAATATGCCCAGTCTACCCATTAATATGATTTATTTTCCCCCACGTACTTTTTTTTATATGGAATAATTTACTTTTCCATTTCTATGCGAAGTTTGCACATTTTACGTTTTACGCGTTTTCGCCTCGCGGTTTAAGCTTTAAAGACGTTATAACACTCCGAAAGGCTCGGTAAATTTATGAAACATCAAATTAGGTCATTTTAAGTTAAATTTGACATTCTTATGAAAATAGTATCTTCATGACATTTATTTTCACAAACTATGCATAAAACGTTACCGGTTTAGCCCCGTTGGCCTTCAAACTCACTCCGTGACTTAGGATACTTGTGCAAATCATGTATATAATGTATTGTTACTCAATAATAAAAGAAATACACCTTGGAACTCCCTAAAAACCGGCCCCCTCCCCTTTATCTACTTACACACTCATTAACTTCTTTTTAGATATCAAGAAATCCCATTCCCATCATTGGTGACACACATGGCGCATCATGAGAGATATTTCACGTTAGCAGAAATGAGCTGTAATCGCCAACCTACAGTCTCGTTGGAGCAGAGTAAAGCTCGAGGAGCCAAGTGTGGATCTTACTTAATCAAAATTCGTGATATTTCTTGACTCTACCATTTATTATTTGTTCTCATTTAACCTCAAACAACTTTCATGATACTCAATGCCTTTCTCATTTTATGTTGTTATTTAACATACATGTTTTCAACGTAATGCTTTTCTCATTTATTTTTGATCCCCATTCATTCTCAATTAGCAATCACAATGCTTATTGTCTTTGTCACTTATTGCATTTCTCATTAATTGTTTACTCTCAGCTAGCATTCGTGCTGCTTGTTGTATTTCTCATTTATTGTTCGTTCTCATTTCTTCTTCTCATTTAGAATTCGAGATGCGCATTGTCTTTCTAATTTATTGATTTTCTCAGTTATTCTCATTTAACATTTGTGATATTTGTGGATCTCGTCGTTTATGGTTTGTTCTCTTCCATGACATTTATCGTCTTTCGCCTTCATTAATTGCCTTCACATTTATTGTCTATCTCAATTGTTCTCATTTAAAGTATCGTTACGATTATTGCTTTCTTAATTCTTATTTATTTCACTTACCCTCTTTCAACAATTGTATATTTATTATCCTTCTCAGTTATGGATTTTCCTCATTCATTCTCATTTGACATTCATAATGAATATTGTCTGTCTCGTTTATTATTGAACCTCATTTGAAATTCTATCTTTCAGTATTGACTTCTTTTTATTATTGGGTTGATTCGTTGGTTGTCTCGATTAGTTGATTATTTGTGTTGATATTCTATACCTCTTCGCATTACTATTATAGTAATTTATGGTTCTTATGTTTGCGTTAATTTGAGTCATTGACCTCTCTTCTACATCATTCATTTGCTTCCTCATTCGTATGAATATCAAAATTCCTTCCGAGCACTCTATGCTCATTCTAGTACGAATGATATGGACATTTTAATCCATTCATTATTGTTCTGATTCGTTGATCCTTTCATTTGCATCGATTGATAACAGTTTGCTTCTTTGTTCATACAGATATCTAATGTATCCCTTTTAAGCATTCCTTGCTCCTAAAACATTACACTTGACAGAATTCTATGATTATTTTTGGTGATTCATCAAGATCTTTCATTGGTATTATTAATTACTCCTTGTAACTATCTTTTACCCTAAGGCATTGGCATCTACTTCTTTCGACTGATAGTACGCTCCCATAGTAATCCCATTCGCATTAATCGTTAGTACGCATCAAGGCGTAGGAACAACACTCCAGGACAACAGGTTGCAAGCAGTACAAGATCGTCAGGAGAGTTACGTGAAAGTTAACCACAAAAGAACATGCTATGTTTTGGAAAACGATGAAAACTGAACTCGATGTACGTTGAATCCTACATGAATTTGGCAAAAGATGGACCGGTAGCTTATTGACTTGAACTTCTGCAAGAGCTCAGTAGTGTGCTCAAGACATCTCACGATTCGAACTCGAAGAAGTGTCATTCGGGTAAAACCCTCGTCATACCACTAGAGGAGATTCAGCTTGACGACAAGGTTGACTTTAATAAGGAACTAGTTAAGATCATAAAACTACTTGACTAAACCGAACATTACATTATCGTTCCTCAATTATACATAGCCTAATTACCCATGTCTAATTCAGGAGGGATCATGTTATGCTGGGAGCAGTCACCGGTAAGTTTTATTAAAAACGACTTTTCACTTATATCCTTAAAACAATTTGTGAATTTTCTTAAGATTACACAACTAAGCTGACTCTTATCCTTCCTTTACCATGTTAAATCAACCTCATCCGACACCGTATCCTGAGGAGACTAATTAAACTACATCGCTAATTATCTTAGAAACCATTCGCTACAAGTACCCTCATTTCTTTTTCCGACACACCGTCAGTCGATAAGATAAACTGAATCACGAGGACGTGATTCCTTTTTGACGGATGGATAATGTAACAACCGAGAAATTTCAAGTCATTATTTTTACTAATTTTATTTGCTTATTATGTTATTTTAAGTAAATTGGCTTTTGCCGGGAAAGTTGCCCGCATATGTCGTGACACGTACACCTAAATTCGTAAATCTACTCAGAATATGCCCAGTCTACCCATTAATATGATTTATTTTCCCCCACGTACTTTTTTTTATATGGAATAATTTACTTTTCCATTTCTACGCGAAGTTTGCACATTTTACGTTTTACGCGTTTTCGCCTCGCGGTTTAAGCTTTAAAGACGTTATAACACTCCGAAAGGCTCGGGAAATTTATGAAACATCAAATTAGGTCATTTTAAGTTAAATTTTACATTCTTATGAAAATAGTATCTTCATGACATTTATTTTCACAAACTATGCATAAAACGTTACCGGTTTAGCCCCGTTGGCCTTCAAACTCACTCCGTGACTTAGGATACTTGTGCAAATCATGTATATAATGTATTGTTACTCAATAATAAAAGAAATACACCTTGGAACTCCCTAAAAAGCGGCCCCCTCCCCTTTATCTACTTACACACTCATTAACTTCTTTTTAGATATCAAGAAATCCCATTCCTTTTCTCCATACATGCAAATCTAGCTAACCACCCAACTTTTGCTCCTCCTCTCCCTATGAACGACCAACATCAGCTCCCAACACCCATGATCTTTAATTTTTACTTGATCTTGTTCATCTCCAATAAAAGATTAAGTGTTCTTGTTGGTTTCTCAATCTTGGTAAGTCCCTTGGATCTTTTTTTAATCTCATCTCTATGATTGTTAGATGTTTTTCTAGATCTAAGCTAATAAACTCTTGCATGTGTTATTTTGGAAGATTGATTCAAGATTTCATAAGAATATAAGATTTAGATAAGTGGTTAGGTTTGATTTGGTTAGTAGATGCAAGAGTTGTTTTGATTTAAATGGGTTTTGATTAATTTTTATTGATTTTCTTTAAGATTTGCTTATAAAAACTGAATATGATCTTCAAAATAATCTTGATACTCCTGGACTTTTTGAGTCTTTAACCAACTAAATGGTAGTGATGATGGAATATAGGCATGCATTGGTTCAAAAACCCATTTATTAGGCTTAAAGTAGATCATTGTCATTGGCCCAAATCTGTCCCAGATTTCATCTAACAAAACGACTTCACCATTTTGTCCTCAGAAAGTTTTAAGCAAAACTAAAAATATTGGGAGTTAGCCTCAGGTCTTAGGATCATTTCCCCGAAAACCTTACCTCTTAATTCATCCCGATGATTTTTGGAGAAAATCCACACTAAAACTGGTCCAGGAATGCATGTCAGAATTGATAGGCTATTTACTCTAAAATATTGTAAAGAACATTAGGTTGGTGTAAACATGAAAGTTGTAGTCAAGACCTGTAGAAAACTTTTCCCACAGGCCATGTGTCCATTAGACCTGTAGATAAGAAGATACACTCTTTTTGCTAAACCCATTTGGATGTTGAGTATAACTATCTAGAGACACAGGGGTAAATTTATAATTTCACCCATGTTCTGAAGTTCTCAGTAAAGTGAGGCCTTGATTTTAATATTTTAAAGAGTCATACCTTTCTAAGCATATAAAGTTCATAATTTTAGCCTTCACGGTTTAGAAATGGCGACCCGATTAGTGCGGTAATTTTATAAACTTTCCA
The DNA here is from genome assembly GCA_021014915.2 of Artemisia tridentata subsp. tridentata. NCBI lineage: Eukaryota > Viridiplantae > Streptophyta > Magnoliopsida > Asterales > Asteraceae > Artemisia > Artemisia tridentata. The sequence continues at coordinate 11,261,799 of CP139501.1, read as the reverse complement.
TCAACTTTGCATTTTAAACCGTTTAAGCTTTTACAAACATCTTTTCGACCCATGACTTACTATATAACTTTCAACTAAATTACCTTATGGTATTATAAGTACAAGTACTGAATTAAATCATAAGTATAAGTGTTATACCTTAATCCCTGAGCCTAAGTCGTGTTATATTTTATTTAGGTCACTTGCGAACTTTGCGGTTTTTCTCGACGTGCACACTTCTCCGGTTTATGTTGATACTTCTTATTCGGTGAGTTCATAGCCCCAATTTTACCTTAATTGTTTTACAAACTTCGTGGGGGAGATACATGCTATAAATAATTATGATCACAATGCTTTGAAAACTGTATGCTATCCTGACATTGTTATTGCCTAAGTTTCCCAAAGCCTGAAAGTCCCTTCTTTATCGTGAACCGTTAATCACTTGCGAGTGAACGCGAATGCCGTGAATAGATCTATTGGGAATGACTTTCCCCATTTTAGACCGCTGCCCTGCATGGGCAACCATATGCACTGTATTTGAGGTTGCTAGGTAATTAGGCTATTACCTCTTGTTGAAGGGCAAATTTATATTCCGCTAGAATATCTGACCAAGTTAATGTTCGGGGTCACGAGCTTAGTGCAATAATAACTTTTCTAGACTCTGCATTTGTTGCTTAGTCGCCTTTATAAATGATATTGTGATCAACTGTTTATTACTAAAACTCTATGGATTCACTCAACCTTTGTGTTGACGTTTTAGCATGTTTTATCTCAGGTTTAAAGGCATGAAGGTCTTGGATGGAGTCGCACGGATATATTTTGAGGACTCGGCATATTTTCACATTTGAAGTGTCTATATTTTAAAGATTTATGTTATGTTTAAAACATTTGCAATCTTTTGAAAACATTGTGTTTTATGAAAACTTTTGGGACCTTTGCAAACTCTGAGAATTTAATGTATCAAATGTGAAACACTTTTAAAATGTCTCTTTTCAAGGGTCGTTTTCCATGACTTGTACTTTGTGCTAGGAAGTAATACCCCAGTGATCTATCTTCCGCTGTTATAATTTTGGGGGTGTTACACCTAGTTCCCAAGTTCACTCTTTATCAGTCCTTAGTTAAACTTGCAGACCTGAGTTTTCAGTTTTTGTAGATTTTAGGGGTACTTTGTAGAATTTTAATTCAGCCATTTTAAGCTATCATAAGCTCACCTTTGGGACATTCAAACTTGGGCTGCTTGTTTACTGATTCCACATTTTTGTTAATTTTTAGCATTTTTCTTTAGTAACCATTTCAGCCCTTGAAAACCCTCCATTTTGCCCTGCACTAGTACCTTTGCAGACTGTCTCAGCTTATATATCGTGGTAGTCGGAAGAAATAATTTACTTTTTTTGTTATTTTGGGAACAGGTGGCTAGCAACTCGTCCCAAAATGTCGAACTACTGCTTCAGGAGAGCTGCACGGATGACTCGGGTAGTCTTGTTGTATACTCAGTGGTCGATGTGGAAGCTGTCAAACTAACTTGTGAATTACTATCGATATGTAATTTTTGTCGTTAATTAACTTGTGAATTACTATGATATATATATATATATATATATATATATATATATATATATATATATATATATATATATATATATATATATGAAATGCGTTATTTTGATATTTGTGTTTTTAATTTTGTATTATCAGGTTTTTAATTGTCATTTAATAGAAAATTAGGAACTGAAAAAAATTAATTTTTTTTAATAAAAAATTTGGTTATGACACGCAAAAAGGAGAGTCATAAAACGTGGGTCATAAGTGAGCATCATAGAGGGATGACGCACAAATGCGAGTCATGAAGCTTTATGACTGGTCCATCCTTGACGGGCATTTGCGCGTCATAAGACCTCTTCTTGACGCGCATTTGGAGTCAAGAATAGCCCTATTTCTAGTAGTGTTTAGCAATGTAAGATTACTTACAAAAGGAGATTAGTGCGATAAGAATGTAGGACACTTGATTAACCCAAGAATTAGTGTTCCAAACCTTTGCTAGAGTACCCTAATTATACTTGAACATAACCACAACCAAGCTACCTTCTTCCTTGCTCCTCTTATGTGTGTCAAATTTATATATGAAATGGGAGATGATATATTTGTTTTTTTCTTGAACTAGAGTAAGGATGATGCAAGGACACACACACACACACACACACACACACACATATATATATTATATATATATATATATATATATATATATATATATATATATATATATATATATATATATATATATAATATTATAGGAGGCTTTTCAAAGGTGCAATAGTTTGGGTCAAAAATATCCATGGGCTAGTTATTAATGGTTAGGCCGATTGGGGGGGGGGGGGGGGGCTAGGAGATGGGACATGATCTTGGTCAAGCCACAATTTGCTTAGTCTTGCAACAACCTTGTTTCATAGTCTTTGTCTCTTAATTAATTGTAGTAGGAAAAGTTGTCTTAGTAATTATTGTGGAATAAAGAAGGGGGGGGGGGCAAAATGTGAATATGGGAATATTAGATGTAATTTTTATGCAAAATGTGTATATTGAGTGTTTTGGGTATTAAAAATAGGTATTGGTTGTTGATTTAGTGATTAACGTAAACTATACGTAATTAAACGTAAGATATAAAGAATTTACCTTAGGCGTAAGAAAATATTTTTGGAACTTTGGTAATAATTTAGGAAGTATAAAAATACGAAAGAAATAATCGTTAAAAGTTTTGGGTATATCGGGTGTTAAATTTAATTTGCGAATAGCGTTTGTTGAATTGACAACCATAAGTAAATAAAGAAAAATAAATTGTTTTAGTGTTTAAAATTGTGAACCGGAGTAGGAGCTAGGTATTGGGATGTTGTGGACTAGATGTAGCCTAAGTTCATAGTGCTCAAGAGGGTTGTTCCTAGTTTTATGTTTATTTAACCAAATAGTTATACGTAAGGAGTGTTCTTGTAAGAATTTCAAAGTGGTAAATTGGAGTTTGAAAAATAAATGTTGACGTGGAAAATTACGGGTTGCTACAGTCTACCCCCGTTTAAGGAATTCAGTCCCTGAATTCAGCTCGTATGTTCTCGCTTTAAGTGATCGCAGGATTTCCTTGAGAATTCCAGCGAACCTCAGCGATAGGAATTCAACTTTGTTGGCTTGCAACGTGATATGAAGCGGGGCTAGCTTTTCAAGACAAGGTTGAGTTAAAGGTAGTGAAATAAAAAGTGTAATGAACGAGGTTTGTCGCATTGCGGTGATAAAAGATAAAACATTCATTAGATAGGAATTCGTAATAGTACATGAAACTTATACGATAGAACTTAAAGTGAAACGCAAAAGAAATACAACCCCAGAGAGTTTAGGCTTCCGTTTATTATTAAGGCAGGAGTTCTCTTCTTAAACGTTGTCATTGTCGTTGTTGTCCTGACGATCTTCTCCTTCTCCTATCGCGTACGCACTTCAACGAGCTCTTCCTCCATTCTGGTTTCTCCGCTTTGGGCATTCACTCTTGAAGTGTACAATTACTCCACACTCATGGCAGGTTATCGTGACTTTCCGATTCATTACAAGAGTGGGAGCCTTGCAATCCCTGGCTTTGTGTCTGACCTTTTGGCAGTTCCCACATTGAGCGGGGCAAGGTCCATTGTGGTTAAACTGACACTTATTGCACTTGGGTGAAGTCCCTGCAAATCCTTTCTTTTCACCTGGCCCAGCAACGTAGGCCCTAACCACTTCATGTTGTTTGTGTGACGACCGATCTTGATCGTCTCCTTTGTTGTCATCCTTTTTCCTCTTGTTGTCGTTGTTGTGGTGGTTGTTGTTGTTATCTTCTCGAGCATTCCTTGCTCGAACAAATTGGTCCATCAGATTGTGAGACATTCGAATAGTCTCTTCGAGAGTGTTGGGTTTTGACGAGGTAACATTTCCCTGGATACTGGGTGGAAGTCCCCATATGTACCTTTCGATCCTCTTATGGGTAGTAGAAACCATTTTCGGGCAAAGAGTAGCCAACTCATGGTATCGCTCAGTATAAGTTACAATGTCGACTCCCTTCACAGCTAAGTTCCAAAACTCTACTTCCATCTTTTGAACCTCATTTCTTGGACAATACTCCGCTTTTATCATTTCCTTGAAATCAGCCCATGGTGTTTCGAAAGCAGTATCAATTCCCACTGACTGACCATAAACATTCCACCAAGATAAGGCACCCTCCAGCAAGGTACCCGTAGCATATTTCACCTTATAGTCCTCCGCGCAGTTACACATGCAGAAAACCGACTCCAGCTTCTCTAACCATCTAACTAAGCCGACAGCCCCTTCTTTGCCATTGAAAAGCTGAGGCTGGTAGTACATAAATTCCTTGTGAGTATAATCACGAACCACGGGTTTGACCCTGGTCTCCGTTCCACTGGCTTCCCTGTCGTTACTACTGTAGTGGAGGGTCTCATATTCAGCCATAGCAGCGGCAACTTGTGTAGTGACTTGCTGAGTAACGAGTCTATTGATAGCAGCTGCGCTCAGGCTTTGTTTCTTTGGTGGCATTCTCTTCAAAACAAGAAAAGAAGAGTGAGGCGTAATAAAGACGTTTCCTAAAAGTAGGTACTCTAAGTGGCTTGTCATAAAATGAAAGCTTGAGGTCGTGTTATGCTTAGCTGGCGTGCTTCTAGGCGGTGGTGCACGAGGTGACGTAGATGTTCTAAATTATGGGACGAGTGTTCAAACTAGTCTTCTGAAATGGTTAGTAAGGTAATCGGGAAATTAGTAGACTGTAACGAGTTTTAAGGTCGCGTAAAATGATATTTCGTATGATTGTGAAAATTTTCAGAGATCGTTTGCATTAATCAAGATATCTTGGAAATATTTTAAGGACCTTTAAAAGTACAAGGGAAAGAAAAAGTACCATGACGAGAAACTATTGTGGTGCTAATGTGTTGGATGTAGGTGTGAATGTTCATGCAACGATTGTATATACATACAGAAATTGTTTGAAACCTTTAGAAATCGAGTAGTGAATCAATCTGGACATAATTCTATTATAACTACTCCCAGTATCGCAAAATTCACCTCTGAGTCGGACATAGGTGATCAGGCTATGTCCCACTGTCCCTGGTTGAATATAGGTGATCAGTCTATATTCCACTGAGGTTCAATGAATTTTGAAATGCTCAGCTCAGTTATACTAATAATATGTCCCTCATATTTAAAAGCCGTTTGAAAGACTAAGGGAAGCGACCAAACTCGAGGTCGAACGATGAGATTACGTAAGGAAGAGCGTAACGTTGTGACGTGTACGATACGTAAGCATACTTATATGGAAGATAATTATAGTAATCAACGAAAATAAGTGGGTATAATTAATCCGATAACAAGACACAAATCTCATCCAATATGTCAACAAACAAATCACCAATGAGGCATCAGCTTGGCAGGTAGGCACGTGGCGGTCATAGGGTTAAGTTTTCGCAAAAGTGGTTATAGTCTAGGTTTTAAAAATACCCAGTTCTCTATAACCGAGGCTCTGATACCAATCTGTAACACCCCTAAAATTGGGTCGCAGCGGAAGATGATGTCACTGGGGTGCTACTCAATTGGCATCACAACACAAGTACAAAGAACGGATTTTCACCACAATCATTTAGAATAAAAATTCATTAACAAAAGTATTAAATTTACATTATAAAATTTTTGTGCGGAAATAGGCCCATAAAATAAGTAAAGCGGTCCCCAAATGAATATCAGAGTGTCTTGGTCCTATAACCATGCCATGCCATGCCAAAAGCCGCCAAATGTGAGCTAACACTTTAAGAACCTGAAAATACATGCTAAAACGTGTCAACACGAGGTTGGTGAGTTCATAGGTTTAAGTAAACAAAAGGTAATATATATATATATGGACCACAAGATTTAAAGTTGGTATGACCGGTTCATTCGGTTATGTGACCAGTTCATTCGGTCATGTGACCAGTCCATTTGGTCATGTTACCAGTACATTCGGTTATGCGACCCGTCCGTTCGGTCAGATATGAATAACCGTTCAAAGTGCTTGTGTCCATGAGTAAAAAGGATTAGGTATGTAACATGTGAATATATAACGCGTTCGAGTAAACACAAATTCATAAGTAAAGCAAGTAATGGTTTGAGCAAACAAGTAGCATATTCAAGTAAAACAAGTATTGCATTTAAATAAATACGAGCACGTATTCTCCCCCAAAAGTATTTCAAAACAAGTAAAATAGGGGCCATAAACTCACCTGGAACAACTGATACGATAACAAAAGGAAAATATACGGAATTGAGGCTCGAAAAACTACTCGCAACCTAATATGAATGATATGATTTAGGTCATGGAATGATGTCGTGCATGCAAGTTTATACTCTACTTTATCACTTGTACATGTTTGTTGTAATATTTAACGTCAAAAATGTAGTTGTGTCAATGTGTCCATTTATTAAGAAAATCACCCTTTTTAGAAAACGTAACTTGTTAATCTCGTGATCAAACTTTAGTCGTCATGTTAATAAATATTTCAAAAAACTCTAACGCGCCTAACAAGTGTATATAATGTTCTACCATTTCCGTTTACGTCATTTTAGCCAAAATACACTCTAAAGGGTCCAAAGTCCACTTCAAATAATTCCAACAGCTTTTTCTAATAGCCAAAAATAAGTTGTCAACGTATATGTCGTCGTAAACTTTCTTTAGGCCATAACTTTTTTGTCGTAGCTCCGTTTCTTAAGTTTTACCTATCCCCGCGAAGGTATTTAAGTATACTATTGGATTTCTAAGGTCTCGGCTAGTCTAGTTACCATTTAACATCAGTTTTCATCTCTCAAAATTCTAACAGCTTCAACAATTTTCAGAAAATTTAGATTTCGTCGCATAAATTGAATCTAGCGTATCTTTTTCGTTATAAGCCCGTTTTAACTCATTCAAGCGGATACGTTTTCATTATTGAGTCTATTTTCTATATTTTAGCCTAAACTTGTCACCAAGCTACTGAGTTTCCTATGTTAATCAAAACGGGACAGATTCATTGTCAAAAGTGTCAAAACATTTTCCTAGCCTTCTAGTTGTTATAACCACTTAACAACAACTCTAAAACTAGTCCTAGTTCATCCACCAATTTCTCAACATAACAATAGTGATCTAACACTAACTTAGCAATATTCAAGAGTCCATTTTCAAGAATGTAATTGATCATCAATCATAGTAAAGATTACAAGTTTCACTTACATATATTTATATATGATGTTTATCATCACTTTCTTGTTGAGATTTTCACCAACTAGTTTTCTTATGATCAAAACTTGTTTAAAACATAGCCTTTGTTAAAAGATCATTGTGGATATAAAGCTTTGTCAACATGTACAAAGTGATAAACTAAGTATATACACTTGAACTAGCATTATGACATGAAAAACATGAAGTTTAGCAATGTAAGATTACTTACAAAAGGAGATTAGTGCGGTAAGAATGTAGGACACATGATTAACCCAAGAATTAGTGTTCCAAACCCTTGCTAGAGTACCCTAATTATACTTGAACATAACCACAACCAAGCTACCTTCTTCCTTGCTCCTCTTATGTATGTCTGTTGGGAATTAAATATTCTGAAGATTAGAGTATTAGAAATTACTCTAAGTCAAGGTACTGCTCGTACATCAAAGTACTGCTAGTACATCAAGGTACTGCTAGTTCATGATCAAAGTACTGCTGCTTCATCAAAGTACTGCTGATCAGTGACTCATAGGATAAGATCGAAAAGATATTTATTGTATTTTGGTCAAACATATACGGTAGATAATATCTTACTCCATGTGCTTAGTTAACAAGTTGTATACATAGATACATGTTGTATCTTATGTACTGACACAATATGCATAAGTTAAATAAGTAAGTCGGTCAAGACTTTTAGCAAAATTGTAAAGATCTCTTGCAACTATAAAAGAGATCTTAGACTTAGATATTATATACAAGACACAATAGAACACACATGCACATGCATAACTGTTAGAACAAGAACAAAAACAATATCACAAGTCTAAAACATAAGATTCAAGGTTTTGTAACCCTAGTGAAAAACTCAAGATCACTCGTATTATTTGGAATAATATTGAATCGTTTAGTGAAATACTTTCTTTGTTCATTGTTAAGTAACAAACATAATTCTTCCATTTCCATAACATACATAACCTTCTAAGTGTGGTTAAGTAAATTCCGCGTGCTTAATCATATTAAGTCAATATATCTCATACACAAAGACACAAGGTTTAACCATCTTAACCGTGTATACACTAGATCCTCACAGTTGGTATCAGAGCTTAGGGTTGATATATTTGAATTAGAAGAAACAGAAATGGATCCACATGATGTTCAAACAAATGTTGCTGCAAAGTTGCCCATAATCAAACCCAATGAGTTTGAGTTATGGAGGATGAGAATTGAGCAATATTTCATGGTCCAAGATTATACTCTTTGGGATATAATTATATATGGTGATTCCTTTACACCAAGCTACTCAGAGGTTGTCCTAGAAGGTAAAACAAGTAGAAAAAGAAATACTGGACCAGTGTCAAATGAAGAAAAGATACTGAAGAGAAATGATCAGAAAGCAAGAAATTTATTGCTTATGACCATTCCTAGTGAGCAGATGCTATCATTTAACAAGTATCTTGATGCAAAAACTCTTTTTGAAGAGATTTGTGCATATTTTGGTGGTAATGAAACTACCAAAAAGACACAGAAGACACTACTAAAGCAACAATTTGAAAACTTTACTGCTTTTAGTAATGAGTCTCTTGATAAGCTATTCTCTAGATTACATAAGCTTGTCAGTCAGTTAGCTGTGTTGGGTGTTGAGACAGAGAAGGAAGATCTCAACATGAAGTTTTTAAGAAGTCTACCTGATGAGTTCCATACTCATGTTATTGTCTGGATGAACAAACCAGACATTGAAACCATGAAGCTCAATGATTTGTACAACAACTTCAAAATTGTTGAACAAAGTCTGAAGAAATCTGGTCATTATGGTACTAGTTCTGGAAACGTGGCACTTTTGTCAGTTCCTAGTATTAGTAAGAATGAAGAGGTAGATGAAGGTGAAAGTGCTCCTTCCACAAGTTCTCACAAGGATGTTGCTGGTCTTGGAGATTCAACATTCTATGCTTTTATTACCAGTCAATCTAATGGCTCTCCTCTCAACCATGAAGACCTTGAGCAGGTAGATGGTGATGATTTGGAAGCTATGGATATTAAATGGCAGGTTGCTTTGCTTAGCATGAGGGCTAAGAAGTATTGGCAAAGAACTGGGAAGCAGATTACCATAAATGGTAATGATACTGCTGGGTTTGATAAGAAGAAAGTGGAGTGTTTCAACTGTCATAGGTTAGGACACTTTGCTAAGGAGTGTAGAAGCCCAAGAAAGCAGGAGAATAGAAACACATGGTATAAGCAAGATAGGAAAAAGGAAGTTACTGTTGAAGAGCCAAAGGCTATGTTGGCTATTGATGGTATTGGTTATGATTGGAGCTCTATGGCTATTGAAGAGGATGCACCACCTAATGCTGCTCTTTTGGCCAATGAATTTGCTCTAATGGCTCATTCTGATTCAGAGGTAAACAATATTACATCTTGTACTGAATCATGTCCTAATCTTAAAGCTTATGAAGACCTTAATAAGAGATTTGAAGCTCATAAACAAGAGCTGCTTGATTCTTTGTTTAATTTGGCTAATCACAAAAGAGGTCTAGGTGTTTTAGAAAAACAAGTCTTACATTTTAAAAATAATGAAATTCATTTTGCTGATGACATCAATATACTAAAAAATGACATTAAGATCAGAGATGAGTGTATTGTTGAGTTGAATGAATCATTAGCTAAACATAAGAATGAAAGAGAAAATGTAAAGGTTTCTGTGGATGTTTTAGCACATTCCTCAGAAGGATTCAATAAGCTTTGGGAAGCCCAAGTTATTGATAAGGTCAATTCTGGTGTTGGATTTAAGTCTGTACCCCCACCATACAGAGGTGTTCATTCACCTCCAGGTATTGATTTAGCACACACAGGGTTACCTGAGTTTCAAGAACCAATCATGGAATATGGTTCTAAGGTCACTAAATCTCCAAAGATAGAAAAGGTAAGTAAAAGTTTAGATAAAACTTTATCTTATCAGGACAAGGTGTCCTTTGTTAAGAAAGGAGATACTATAGTTGTTGAAGATTGTACAACTGATAGTGATAGTGATGAAGAAGAACAGGTTATGTCTAAACCTGTATTGGTTAAGAAAGTAGGAACAAGTCTTCCTAAGATAGTCAATCACAACACTAACAGGCCTAAGTCAATTGGTAAAGGTACTGTTAGGAAACCAGTTAGATATTGTGAACAATATAGAACTACAAACAAGCCCAGAGGTAACCAAAGGAATTGGAACAACCTCAAGTCTAACCAATTAGGTGATGACTTTGCATTTTATAATAAAGCTTGTTATACATGTGGTAGTTTTGACCATCTTGCAGCTTTCTGCAACCAAAGGGTAACTGGGTATGAATACAATAGGGTGAATTACAAAAGGCAAACTCCTCAAACTCTTTTTCACTCTAATACTCATAGATCTAAACCCAGAACAGTCTCAAACAAGTCTGGACTCAAAGGTCCTGATAGACAAAAAGGTTCTGTTAACAAAGTACTGCCAGTTAAATTTCAAAGTACTGGTAAATCTAAAAGTACTGTTAGACCTTTGATGACTGTTAACCCAAAATCAACAGCTAAGGATGCAAAAAACAACTTTCAAACATGCATCTAACACTGTTCTAAGGCCCATTCAAACAAAAGCAGTGGTTCACAAACAAATTTGGAAACCAAAGGGTGTGATTTCAAGGTTAGCAGACTCTGCTGAACATTTTACTCACTCTGCTGCTAAGGGTAATAGGGCAAATGCTGTTAAGGCCTCAGCATGTTGGATTCAAAAATCCAATGTTGCATCAACAGTCCTTAAAAGATTAAACTATATTGATGCAAGAGGCAGATTCAAGTCAGTAATGGCTTGGATCCCCAAAGAAAACTAACTTTCTTATTTGTGTGCAGGGACATTCTATTGATCATCAAGATCAAGGATACTCAGATAGTGGATGTTCCAATCACATGACAGGCAACATGTCTTATCTTTCAGATTTTCAAGAATTCAATGGAGGATATGTTACCTTTGGAGGTGGTTTTCGTGGCAAAATTTCTGGTAAAGGTACTATTAAAACCGGAAATTTAGATTTTGAAAATGTGTACTATGTACAAGAGTTAAAGTATAATCTTTTTAGTGTTTCACAAATGTGTGACAAAAAGAATAATGTCCTTTTTACTGACACTGAATGTCTTGTTCTATCTAAGGATTTTAAGATGCCTGATGAAAATCAAGTACTTCTTAGAATTCCTAGAAAGGCCAACATGTATAGTGTTGATATGAAGAACATCATTCCTAAAAAGGATTTAACTTGTCTTGTATCAAAGGCCACATTGGATGAATCAATGTTATGGCATAGAAGGCTTGGTCATATTAACTTCAAAACCATAAATAAAATTGTTAAGAATGGTTTGGTAAGAGGTTTACCTCACAAAAGATTTGAAAATGATCAAACATGCATTGCTTGTCTAAAAGGCAAACAACACAAAGCCACTTGTAAGCCCAAAATTTTTAACTCTATCAATCAGTCATTGTTTATGCTGCATATGGACTTATTTGGACCAGTTTCAGTAAGGAGTATACAACATAAAAAATATTGTCTTGTTATAACTGATGACTATAGCAGATTTACATGGGTTTTCTTTTTAGCCACTAAGGATGAGACATCAAGCATTCTTAAGGAATTCATTACACTGATAGAAAACCAAGTAAGCAAGAAAGTCAAAGTCATTAGGAGTGATAATGGGACAGAGTTTAGAAATAGAGTTATGGATGATTTCTGCAAAGAAAAAGGTATTAGGAGAGAATATAGTGTTGCTAGAACACCACAACAGAATGGAGTGGTTGAAAGAAAGAATAGAACACTAATTGAAGCTGCTAGAACAATGTTAGCTGATTCTAAGCTACCTATAATCTTTTGGGCAGAGGCAATTAACACTGCTTGCTATGTTCAAAATAGAGTTTTAGTTGTGCAGCCTCACAATAAGACATCATATGAACTCTTTAATGGTAGAACTCCTGCAATAGGATTTCTTAGACCTTTTGGATGTCATGTGACAATTCTCAATACCTTAGACCATTTAGGAAAATTTGATGGTAAAGCAGATGAAGGTTTCTTAGTTGGATATTCTCTTGTTAGCAAAGCTTTTAGAGTTTACAACTTAAGAACTGAGAAAGTTCAAGAAGAACTACATGTGGAGTTTCAGGAAAACAAATCCAGTGTAGTAGGTCAAGGACCCAAATGGATATTTGATCTTGATTATCTAACAAACTCTATGAATTATTTACCTGTTGTTGCAGAAACTAATAATTTTTCAGGTTCACAAGCAACAAATGAGGTGGAGTTAGATAAAGATCAATCTGATGTCATTATGCCATTGTGGTCAAGTACCAGTGTGGATTTAGCTTCAAACAATGATGAATCTTCTTCTGGTAAAGCAAAAGAGGATGTTGAGGCTCAAAGAAAAGATGTTGGAACAGAGGAACAACTCAATATGTTGAATATTGAAAGTACTGCTGAGACAGAGCAAGGTACTGTGAGTACTTCTCAAGGTACTGGTGGTTCATTTGAAGGAACTGTTAGTTCAGCTGAAGGTCCTGCTGGTCCTTCACACTCAAAAGATGCAGAGTTCCAAGAAGATGAAGTGGATTTGACTAATCTTTCATCATCGTATCATGTTCCCACTACACCACACACAAAAATTCACAAAGTTCATTCCCTAGATAATGTGATTGGAGATGTACAATCTGGTGTGAAGACAAGAAGACAACTAGTCTCTTCAGACCAACAAGGGATTCTTGATGCCCTTTATGCTTCAAAACAACATGAACTTTCAAACTCATGTTTATTTGTATGTTTTCTCTCTCAAAAGGAACCAAAGAATATTCTTACAGCCCTAGATGATTCAAGCTGGGTAGAGGCTATGCAAGAAGAGCTTCTTCAGTTCAAGATTCAAAAGGTTTGGGTGCTAGCTGATTTACCTACAGGTGAGAAGCTAATTGGCACTAGATGGGTTTTTAAGAACAAAAGGGATGACAGAGGAATTGTGATCAAGAATAAGGCTAGATTAGTAGCACAAGGGTACACACAAGAAGAAGGAATAGATTATGATGAAGTTTATGCTCCAGTAGCAAGGATTGAGGCAATTAGGCTGTTTCTAGCTTATGCTTCATTTTTAGGCTTCACAGTCTACTACCAATGGATGTCAAAAGCGCATTTTTATATGGTGAAATTGAAAGAGAGGTATATGTTTCACAACCTCCTGGTTTCATTGATCCATTACATCCAAACAAAGTGTACAGAGTAGTGAAAGCTCTCTATGGCCTTCATCAGGCACCAAGAGCTTGGTATGCAACACTTGCTTCCTATTTATTAGAAAATGGATTTCAAAGAGGGAAGATTGATCAGACACTTTTCATCAAACAGCACAAGAAGGATCTTCTGTTAGTGCAGGTGTATGTGGATGACATTATCTTTGGATCTACAAGGAAGGAAATGTGTTTAGAATTTGAGAAGCTTATGAAAGATAAGTTTCAAATGAGTTCTATGGGAGAACTTACATTCTTTTTGGGTTTGCAAGTTAAGCAATCATCTGAAGGCATATTTATTAGTCAAGACAAATATGTTGCAGAGATACTTAGAAAATTTCAATTTGCTGATTCAAAAATAGCAAGCACACCAATGGATTCAGAGAAGCACCTTCTGAAAGATGAAGATGGAGAAAATGTAGATGTACACAATTACAGATCTATGATAGGCTCTTTGATGTATCTTACATCATCTAGACCTGATATCATGTTTCCTGTTTGTGTCTGTGCAAGATTTCAAGTTACTCCAAAGGTTTCTCATTTAACTGCAGTCAAGAGAATTTTTAGATATCTTAAAGGTCAACCAAAGTTGGGTATATGGTATTCTAGAGAATCTCCTTTTGATTTGGTAGCATATTCGGATAGTGATTATGCTGGTGCTAGCTTAGACAGAAAGTCAACAACTGGAGGATGTCAATTCCTTGGGTGTAGACTTGTCTCATGGCAGTGTAAGAAGCAAACAAGCGTGGCAAATTCAACAACTGAAGCTGAATATATAGCTGCTGCAAGTTGCTCTAGTCAAGTTCTATGGCTTCAAAACCAACTTCTTGATTATGGGTACAATTTCTTAAACACTGTTATTTATATTGATAATAGTAGTACAATTTGTATTATTAAAAATCCGGTACAACACTCTAAAACAAAACACATTGAAATTAGACATCACTTTATAAGAGATTGCAATGAGAAAAGATTAATTCAAGTTCTTAAAATTGCTTCAGAGCATAATTTTGCAGATCTGTTAACAAAAGCTTTTGATGTTTCAAGGTTTCAGTACTTAATAGCAAGTATTGGAATGCTTAATCTTTAAATTTTCAATATGATGTGTTTTTGTACATAAATTTTTGAAAGTACTGCTGGATTTATAAGGTACTGCTATATCAAACTTTGAATTGTGTTATTCATACAGTTGGTTTTTATGATTAATCTAATGCAAGACAAGTACTTTGTACATTGTTCTTTTGGTTTTAGACTAACTATTTCAGGTATGAATATGTGAACACAAAGGATGTTTCAAGTGAAATGGGAACAGCAGAATTCTTATCAAATTGCTGACCATAGTAGATTTATGATGGACTGAGTTTAGGAATTAAACCTCCTTAAAACTTCTTTCTTGAAATCTAGTTATGATATTTCACATTGAATTGATGACTTAGTTGGTCAGATAGTAACTGATACAACTCACTTTCTATCATTTTATACTTTCAAGTATAATGAGTTAGTCTAAGGACATCTGATAGAAATAACAGCTAGTAAAAGTGAATCTAACACTTGTGTTGGAGGTAACAATTACTATGAGCTGGAAACCCTGTCAAGAAAATCTTTTGAATAGATTTATCTTTTCACAGGCAGTTAGTGATAACTGAAATACATTGGTTCTCACACAACCAGAGGTTATTTTTAAACCGAAATTTTGATTAGGTGTCTGTTACACACTTGATTCTTTCAAAATGGTTGAATGTAGTATGATTTTTCAATTCTAAAATCATGAACATACTACTAAGTTAAATGATTTCTTAAAAGGATTTTCAAGGATTCAGAAAAACCATTCATTTATGGATTATGAATCAAAATGTCCACTGATTCACCTCTCATAGGAGTTAACACACCTAGAAGTGATGAGGACAGCAACTTAAACTCTTAAGGAATTGATGGCTTCATGTACAATATTGTCTGAAAACAAGTTCAAACTGATAGATCAGGTAATATGAAGAGAAGTTCTTTAGTACACAGTGAGATCTTCCAAACAAGGGGAGGAAACAAAAGTTATTTGCTTCAGGGGAGGAAATAATTGCCCAGAAAAGGAAGAATAAAACCAATATATGGAAGGAGAAGACAAGAGCATACAAGATGATGTAGAGGTTGAAAATGATTAGAACAGATCAAATATCTAGAAGGGATGAAGCATTCCTAAAAGAGAAAGTTCTATCTAGATCAAACGAAGAAAAGTTTCAATTTCACTTCAAAGACATGCTGGTTAGATGATTTCACTTGTTGAAACAAGCATCCAAGATACACAGCATCATTGCCTCTTACAATTCCTCCATCCAAGGAAATTGCACCATCTTTTGGTACAATGTTTTGAATTGCTGAAGTCAAAGAAGAACAAAGCAGATGAGTTCAGAATAGAAGAATGTTCAGATTCAAGAAGTGTTTGAAAGATCTTCACAAGTCCTCATTTAATTCAGAAAAACATGTTTGAATTAATTCACATGTTTAGGGGAGGATTGTTGGGAATTAAATATTCTGAAGATTAGAGTATTAGAAATTACTCTAAGTCAAGGTACTGCTCGTACATCAAAGTACTGCTAGTACATCAAGGTACTGCTAGTTCATGATCAAAGTACTGCTGCTTCATCAAAGTACTGCTGATCAGTGACTCATAGGATAAGATCGAAAAGATATTTATTGTATTTTGGTCAAACATATACGGTAGATAATATCTTACTCCATGTGCTTAGTTAACAAGTTGTATACATAGATACATGTTGTATCTTATGTACTGACACAATATGCATAAGTTAAATAAGTAAGTCGGTCAAGACTTTTAGCAAAATTGTAAAGATCTCTTGCAACTATAAAAGAGATCTTAGACTTAGATATTATATACAAGACACAATAGAACACACATGCACATGCATAACTGTTAGAACAAGAACAAAAACAATATCACAAGTCTAAAACATAAGATTCAAGGTTTTGTAACCCTAGTGAAAAACTCAAGATCACTCGTATTATTTGGAATAATATTGAATCGTTTAGTGAAATACTTTCTTTGTTCATTGTTAAGTAACAAACATAATTCTTCCATTTCCATAACATACATAACCTTCTAAGTGTGGTTAAGTAAATTCCGCGTGCTTAATCATATTAAGTCAATATATCTCATACACAAAGACACAAGGTTTAACCATCTTAACCGTGTATACACTAGATCCTCACAATGTCGAATTTATATATGAAATGGGAGGTGATATATTTGTTTTTCTTCTTGAACTAGGGTAAGGATGATACAAGGACACATATATACATAGGAGGCTTTTCAAAGGTGCAATAGTTTGGGTCAAAAATATACATGGGCTAGTTATTAATGGTTAGGCCGATTTGGGGGGGGGGGGGCTAGGAGGGGGAGATGATCTTGGTCAAGCCACCATTTGCTTAGTCTTGCAACATCCTTGTTTCATGGTATTTGTCTCTTAATTAATTGTATTAGGAAAAGTTGTCTTAGTAATTATTGTGGAACAAAGAGGGGGGGGGGGCAAAATGTGAAAATGGGAATATTATATGTAATTTTTATGCAAAATGTGTATATTGAGTGTATTGGGTACTAAAAATAGGTATTGGTTGTTGATTTGGTGATTAACGTAAACTATACGTAATTAAACGTAAGATATAAAGAATTTACCTTAGGCGTAAGAAAATATTTTTGGAACTTTGGTAATAATTTAGGAAGTATAAAAATACGTAAGAAATAATTATTAAGAGTTTTGGGTATATCGGGTGTTAAATTTAATTTGCGAATAGCGTTTGTTGAATTGACAACCGTAAGTAAATAAAGAAAAAGAAATTGCTTTAGTGTTTAAAATTGTGAACCGGAGTATGAGCAAGGTATTGGGATGTTGTGGACTAGATGTAGCCTAAGTTCATAGTGCTCAAGACGGTTGTTCCTAGTTTTATGTTTATTTAACCAAATAGTTATACGTAAGGAGTGTTCTTGTAAGAATTTCAAAGTGGTAAATTGGAGTTTGAAAAATAAATGTTGACGTGGAAAATTAAGGGTTGCTACACATTTGGTCCAGAAATACCTGCTTTGGAAGATATTGGCTTATTTGACTACTCAAGTGTTGATGAAGATGATGCTAAAGTGGCTGACATGAACAATTTAGATACAACAATCCAAGTCAGTCCTACTTCAACTACAAGAATTCATAAATATCATCCTCTTGATCAAGTGATTGGAGATGTGCAATCAGCTACATAAACAAGAAAGATGTCAAAGAATTTGAAAGAACATGGGTTCTTTGTTAGTACTCTTAAACAAAGAACAAATCATCAAGACCTTCAAAACTGCTTGTTTGCTTGCTTTTTATCACAAGTAGAACCCCAAAAGGTAATTCAAGCATTGAATGATCCAAGCTGGATAGAGGCTATGCAGGAAGAGCTTCTACCGTTCAAGTTACAAGAAGTTTGGACTTTGATGGAGTTACCTAATGGAAAAAGGGCTATAGGCACAAAATGGGTTTTCTGGAATAAAAAAGGATGAAAGAGGAATTGTGATAAGAAATAAAGCAAGATTGGTCGCTCAAAGGTACACACAAGAAGAAGGGATTAACTATGATGAAGTCTTTGCCCATGTTGCAAGAATTGAAGCAATTAGGCTATTTCTAGCTTATGGTTCCTTTAAAGAGTTTGTGGTGTATCAAATGGATGTCAAGATTGCTTTTCTCTATGGGAAAATTGAAGAAGAGGTTTATGTATGTCAACCACCAGGGTTTGAAGATCCAGACTTTTCTGATAGAGTACACAAAGTTGAAAAAGCAATGTATGGGCTACATCAAGCTCCTAGAGCATAGTATGAAACCTTGTCAAGATATCTGTTAGACAATGGGTTTCACAGAGGAAAAATTGACAAGACTTTATTCATCAAAAGGCACAAAGATGATATTTTGCTGGTCCAAGTGTATGTAGATAATATCATCTTTGGTTCAACAAAGAGGAGCTATGCATAGCATTTGAGAAGTTGATACATGATAAATTTCAGATGAGTTCTATGGGAGAACTTACATTCTTTTTGGGATTACAAGTGAAGTAGAAGAAGGATGGTATATTTATCAGTCAAGATAAATATGTTGCTGAAATTTTGAAGAAGTTTGGGTTTATAGAAGTCAAGACTGCAAGCACACCAATGGAAACTGGAAAGCCTCTTCTCAAGGATGAAAATGGTGAAGAAGTGGATGTTCATTTGTATGGGTCAATGATTGGTTTATTGATGTACCTTACATCTTCAAGACCAGATATTATGTTTGTAGTGTGTGCATGTGCTAGATACCAAGTCAATCCAAAAGTTTCACATTTTCATGTTGTGAAAAGGATTTTTAGGTACTTAAAAGGTCAACCAAAATTGGGCCTTTGGTATCCAAAAGATTTTCCTTTTGATTTGGTAGCATACACTGATAGTGATTACACTGGAGCAAGCTTCGATAGGAAGTCTACAACAGGAGGTTGTCAATTCCTTGGATGTAGATTAATATCATGGCAGTGCAAGAAACAGATTGCAAATTCCACAACAGAAGCTGAATATGTGGCGGCTTCAAGTTGCTGTGGAAAAGTGCTTTGGATTCAGAATCAACTACTTGATTATGGGTAAAATTTTATGCATACCAAGATTTTTATTGACAATAACAGTACTATGTGCATAATTAAAAATCATATTTTTCATTCAAAAATGAAGCATATAGAGATAAGACATCATTTTATTAGAGATTTCAATGAAAAGAAATTGATTCAAATGGTTAAAATCCATACTGACAAGAATGTTGCAGATTTGCTTACAAAAGCTTTTGATGTAAGTAGATTTCAATATTTGATTGCTAGTATTGGCATGTTAAATCTTTAAAGTCTTTGATCTCTTTATGTTTTTGTAAAGTTTTGTATGGATTAGTACTGTTATTCTTGTCATTAAATGTTTCTGTTGTTATGTATAATTAGTACTACTGGTTATACTTAAAATTGCTAAGTTAATGTTGTTGGTTATACTTAATGCTGTTAGTTATAATCAGTATTGTGATCATTGTGAAACATGTTATGGCTTGTGTTTTCTTGGTTTTTGGAGTAACATTTTGCAAGATAAACAAAGAAAAGTTTTGGATTGATGATAAACAAGTTGTTTGGTATGGAATTGGAGTTAATGCTGGTAACTCAGGGTTAATGCTACTAGGCAAAAGTTAATGCTGATAGGAAAACGTTAATACTTCTGGGGTTACCACTGCTGGGTTATTCAGGGTACTTTTTATAAATTCTTCGATTAAGGGTTTAAATCATTCAATTACTCATTTAATCGATTTCATTCGTCATAATACTCTCTCATAACAAACCCTAACTTAATTTTATCATCTAATCGCAAAACCTAACACATGTCTCAACAATCAAAACAATGGCGACACTCAAATTTGCTGATTCTCACAACATGGTTGCTTACTTGTCCAAACCCACTGAGAGTGAAGGATTTGACCAAATCATTGATTTTCTTAATGCACACCCTATAAGGTATGCACTAACAGTTAATCCTACTATATATGTTTCCCACATTGAACAGTTTTGGTCTTCTGTTGTGGCCAACACTATCAATGGGGAAGTATAGATACATGCCGTTCTTGATGGCAAGGAGATAATCATCACTGTAACATCTGTTAGAAGAAATCTTCGACTAGCAGATGATGAAGGTGTTGAGTGTCTCTGATATGTGTTAAATTACACATACCTTTTACCTAATAAAACGGACCAAATAGACCAAAAACTAACCAAATATGCCAAATATATTGTGTTTTTGTGTTTGTACATGTGCAGGTACGGATATGAGAAAAGGACAAAAAGAAAGACAAAATAGACAAAAACCGAGCACGAGATTGGAAAGAGCACGGAATTGCGAGTCTATCGTTAATTTTATTTGGAGCATCGAGGCAAAAGAAGAGAAATTTAGAGATTATTTATTTCAAGGACCAATTAATTAAACCTAAAGAACAATGAGGGACCAAATGTGTTTAATTCATATGAAGTTTTAAAAGACAAGGACTAGAAGTGAAGAAGAGGGGTGTAAATTGTCAAATGAGTTCAAAGTTGAAATTAATTCAAAGAATATATTGCGGGTCCCACATGCACATGGAGATGCCTCTTTCTTGTGGCATATCAACGAAAGAAACAAAAAAAAAAGAAAAAGGAAAAAAAATAGAAATGAAGCTTGTAGCAGACGCATCTATTATCCTTCAGCCAATCAAGTCATACCACGTGTCCAAGAGAGACAAGAAATTTGGCTATAAATAGAAGCTCCGGATCCAAGACCAGAAGCATTAATTTTTTCTCCATATTATTATTTTTTGTAGCAGTAACAGTTTTTAGTTTTTTTTTCTCTCTGCAACGTTATTAATTTACACACTGTTCTTGTACGAAAGTATCAATATAGCTTTTGCTCTTCACGTTTATTTTCTCAGCAGTAGTTTTTTTTCTCTTCATTTTTTTTCATTTGCTTTAGAATAAAGATATTCACTCTCCATATTATTTCACACTTGTATTATTTTATTTTATTTTGGTAGACAGTAGCAGTTTTTTTTTTTTTTTTTTTTGTATCTTCATTTAAGCTTATTTTTCTTTTCTTATCTTAATCTCTAGTAGTTTATTTGAAATGCTTATTATTGTAATCAACTCTTTTAGTATTAATGAAGTTTATCTATTTTAGAGCTTATTTGTCTTTAGCTTATTTTTCTTATTATCTCTTCTCTTGTTCACCCTCTAGCTCGATTCAAACACCAAAAGAGATGCATGAGCTTATTAAGCTCGGCTTATTTTCCAAATAAGCCTTGACATTTCTTAAGTTTGAGAGCACCTTTTTTTTATTTATTGAGTAGTTTTTATTAGATCTAGTTAGTTTCATTAATTTTTTATATAAAGTTTGCAACTTTTTTTTATTATTTCTTGAACAATAAGCTATTTAATAGCTTGTTCATTTAGATCTAGTCCTTAAAAATACCCGATTCGCGTCTATTCTTCGTAGTAGGCAACTTAGCTTCGGGTGGACTTAGATCTAATAGTATTTAGTTATAAAGTTTTAATCTTTTTACCTTTTAGACTACTTTTAGCTTATTTCATATAATAGTATTGCTTATTATTGTTTATTATTGCTAACCTTTAATAAAGTTCTTGTTTTTTTTCTTTGATCTCTTATCATCTCATCCTAAGGCGAGGAGCTTAAGGGTCTTATAAGCTTAAAAATCATTAAAACTTACAACTTTAATAACTTTTATTAAGCTCTTTAGTTAACAAAGTTTTCAACTTTATTAACTAATTAGTAAAATTAAAGTTAATAGAGAAATAAACTTTAATAATTTATTTAGTTTATAAGATCGGGTGGTAATTCTCTCGTGTAAATCACCGGGTCTTATTCTCTTACCTTTTTATCACTTTTAGCTTAAATACTTAGTTTAATATTTGTTTACTATTGTAAAATTAATTGTTATTAGTTTAATTATTACTTAACAAGCATATCTTTTTATTATCTTATTTTCTAGAGTTCATTATTATCTTTGTAGTTTTACTTAATTAATCTAGTTTTAATCACTTAAAATAGTCTTTAATCTTTTAGTTTAATAGAAAACAAAACAAAAAGTAAAAATCATTCCTTCAAGCATTTTAATAACAAACCTCAAACGACATCCTCCATTCACACCTCGTTGGGACACGACCCGGGTGACACTTGCCCGGTATCACATATATCTTACTTGTGAGTTTTGCATGTTGACCTTTTTCCTAAAAAAGTTGACTAGCTGACTCGCACGTATCGTGTATATTTGATATACGTACTTTACACTACGATCAATTTTTGGCGCCGCTGCCGGGGAGGTTGTGTTGCGACAATATCGTTAAGGTTATCAATTCGTGTTTTTGAAAACCCTTCCTTGTGAAGTTTTCATTCTCTTTGTGAATATTTTCTTAAAAAACCAAAAAAATAAAAAAATTCAACATCAAAAAAATCGTAAGTTAATTGTTTTCGGATTATCTTGAAATTACAACCTATACAAGTGGTTTAAGGATGGTTTGACATTAAATTGACAAACCGAAAGAGGCGGGTTTTTAATCAGCTTTCGAGCGGACCTTTGCTTCTCCGCCATTCTGTGAGTATTTTGAGAGAAACGAATTTCGGTTGACGAATCGATACCAAAAATATCGTGTTTTTCAAATTTTTCTTCAAAAATCCAAAAATATTTTCATTTCCAAATTCTGTTTTCTTTTTAAACTTTCAATTCTCTTTGGTGTATAAACACCCGTTCTTCTTCTTCAAACGATCTTCTTTCACCTTTTTCAAATCCCGAAAGAATTATTCGTCACACTCACCGTGTTGAATTTTTAAACGTTGAAAAGATGGATGATCATGATAATCAAGATCCAAAGCCAACTCCCGATCTTCGAACGATGGAGGAGTTGTGCCAACCGACTATGGACGGACGGGGTGGCCCAATTGCCCCCGTCAATATCCAAGCCGCGGATTTTGGACTTAAACACCACATGATTCAACAAGTCCAAAATTCTTGCCAATTTTACGGATTACCAGGTGACGATGCAAATAAGCATCTTGACAAATTCCTTACCGTCACCCAAAGTATGAAACAAAATGGGGTCTCCGATGACGCCCTTCGCTTATATCTCTTCCCATATTCTTTGACGCATCATGCCACCGCATGGTTTGATCGTC
Organism: Artemisia tridentata subsp. tridentata; assembly: GCA_021014915.2. Taxonomy (NCBI): domain Eukaryota; kingdom Viridiplantae; phylum Streptophyta; class Magnoliopsida; order Asterales; family Asteraceae; genus Artemisia; species Artemisia tridentata. The sequence continues at coordinate 11,238,579 of CP139501.1, read as the reverse complement.
TTCCAAAGAATTCAATTCATAATTTCGATGAAATGGTGTCAAAATTTTTGGCAAAATATTTTCCACCATCAATGGTGACGAAATTAAGAAATGATATAAGTAACTTTCGCCAGCTTCCCGATGAATCATTATTTGAAGCATGGGAACGCTACAAGCTTTCGATTGATCGGTGTCCAAATCATAACATGTTATTAGTCACCATAATAGATACATTCTATAATGGTTTAACATTGAGACACCGTGACACAATCAATGCTGCAGCCGGTGGTACCTTTATGAAAAGGAGACCCGAAGAGTGTTATGATCTAATCGAGAATATGACCGCCCACCATAATTATTGGGATTCCTCTGCCGAGAGGAATGAGTCTACTAGATCTATCACTACTTCTTCTTCTACCACCGAGATAGTTGCACTCACCAAAAAGATGGATGATTTATCCACAGCTGTGCTAAGAATGCATCAAAATCAGAATCAAAATAACAATAATCATCAAGTCAATATGGTCAATCAAAGTTGTGAAACTTGTGGTGGTCCTCATCCGTATTCCGAGTGCCCAGCCTCCGGTGGCTTCACTCAAGAGAGCGTTTATGCTGCTGCAGGATCCTATAATCATGGAGGTAACGGTTACCAACCCCAAGGAGACCGTAATCTTCTCAGCTACCGTTCTAACAATTTTCTCGGACCACCCGGTTTCAATCCTCAAAATCCAAATGGGCAAAACCGAAGTGCCCAATTTAACCAAAACCAAAATCGGATGAACCAAGGTTTCAATAACCAAGGTTTTCAAAATCAAGGTCAAAACCAAGGTTTTCAAAACCAAGGAAATCATAACCGAGGTCAAAATCAGGGAAACTTTAACCAGAATCTAGGGAATGTCCAAAATCAAAACCGAGGGAAAAATTTCAATCAAAACCAAGGTTTTAATCAAAATCAGACGTCCTCGGATGAGTTGTTGAAGCAATTCATGAAATCCCAAGATGAAACCAATCTGTTGTTGGTTAACCAAATCACTGAGATCAAAAAGTCTTTAAATGATCGACCCTCGGGCTCAGGAACTCTTCCTAGCAACACGATCGCTAACCCGAGGGGCGATGTGAAGGCGATCACAACAAGAAGTGGTAAGAAAGTTGATGGACCCTTGATTCCTACTCCCTCTCCGGTGAGGGAAATGGAACAAGAGACTGAGGTAACTAAGGACAAGGAACAAACTGCTAGCCCACAAGCTACAGCACCAGTCCCACCTCCAATCCCAACAACTCCAATTCTGGAACCTGAAGTTCCGAAGACAAATCCTAAGCCTTCAATTCCATATCCTTCAAGGCTTAATAATCAAAGGCTCCATGAGAAAACTAACACCCAAATGATGAAATTTTTGGAAATTTTTCATAAATTACACATCGATATTAGTTTTGCTGATGCCTTGCTGTATATGCCAAAATTCGCTTCTCAATTCAAGAGTCTTTTAAGCAAAAAGGAGAAATTGTTTGAATTGACAAAAACCCCTTTAAATGAGAATTGCTCAGCGGTACTCCTTAAGAAACTTCCAGAAAAATTAGGAGACCCTGGTAAATTTCTCATCCCTTGTGATTTCCTAGAGTTAGAAGAATGCCTAGCCTTAGCCGATCTCGGTGCTAGCATCAATTTAATGCCTCTTTCCGTCTGGAAAAAGCTTTCACTCCCGGAACTTACTCCCACAAGGATGACTCTTGAATTGGCGGACCTAACTGTTACTATTCCTAAAGGCGTTGCTGAAGACGTTTTTGTCAAAGTAGGAAAGTTTCATTTCCCCGCCGATTTTGTAGTTGTGGATTTTGAATGCGATCCCCGAGTACCTCTCATTCTCGAGAGATCTTTCTTGAGAACAGGACGTGCACTGATTAACGTTTATGGGGAAGAGTTAACACTTCGTGTTGATGACAAATCCGTAACATTCAATCTGAATCAAACTTTGAGGTACTCCTCAAAACATGACGACATATCGATTAACCAGATCGATATTCTTGACAATACTTATGAGGAGTACGCTCAACAAGTCCTCGGACTCTCAGATTCTTCAAGTGGCAATCCCACTTCTTTTGATCCTATCATCGCTCTCTCTTCCCCCTCTCTCACTCCATTTGAGGGAGGTGATTTCATCTTGGAAGAGATTGAAGCTTGTTTGTCTTGTGATTCAATTCCATCGGGAGTTGATGATAATGTATTTGACCCCGAGGGAGACATACTTCTCCTTGAGAAGTTACTTAATGATGATCCATCTTCTATCCCTCCAAAAGAACTTCATAATGAGGAGATCAAACCAATTGAAAATTCTAATGATCCTCCTGAGGTCGAACTTAAGGACCTTCCACCTCATCTTGAATATGCATTTTTGGAGGAAAACGATAAATTTCCCGTCATAATAGCTAAAGACTTAAATGATGAGGAGAAAACCTCTCTCATAAAGGTTTTAAAGTCGCACAAACAAGCCATTGCTTGGAGACTTTTCGACATTAAGGGTATTAACCCTCAATTTTGTACACACAAAATTTTAATGGAAGAGGACTATAAACCAGCGGTTCAACATCAAAGAAGGGTTAATCCCAAGATCCATGAGGTTATCAAAAAGGAAGTTCTCAAACTTCTTGATGCCGGATTAATTTACCCTATCTCTGATAGTCCTTGGGTGAGCCCTATTCATTGTGTTCCTAAGAAGGGTGGTATCACCGTAGTTGAAAACGATGACAACGAGTTAATTCCAACTCGATTGGTTACGGGATGGCTTGTGTGCATCGACTATCGAAAGTTGAATAACGCCACCCATAAAGACCATTTTCCTTTACCCTTCATGGATCAGATGCTCGAAAGACTAGCGGGAAACGAATACTATTGTTTTCTCGACGGGTTTCTCGGGTTACTTTCAAATTCCCATTGATCCACAGGATCAAGAAAAGACTACATTCACATGCCCATACGGAACTTTTGCATACCGACGCATGCCTTTTGGCTTGTGCAATGCTCTTGGAACATTCCAACGTTGTATGATGGCTATTTTCCATGACATGATTGAAAAGACAATGGAAGTCTTCATGGATGATTTCTCTGTCTTTAGGAATTCATTTGAAACATGTCTCTCCAATTTAGATAAAATGCTTCAACGATGTTAAGACACTAATCTGTGTCTAAATTGGGGGAAAATCCATTTTATGGTCAAAGAAGGCATTGTCCTTGGCCATAAAATTTCTAAAAGCGGGATTGAGGTCGACAAAGCTAAAGTCGATGTAATTGCAAAGCTACCTCATCCCACCACTGTCAAAGGTGTCTAGGAGTTTTCTTGGTCATGCCGGTTTCTATCGTAGATTCATTCAAGATTTTTCAAAAATCTCCCGGCCAATGACTCGTCTCTTGGAAAAGGAAACTCCATTCGTTTTTTTCTGAAGAGTGCATCAAAGCATTTCAAACTCTAAAGAAAAAACTCACTGAAGCACCGATCTTAGTTGCCCCCGATTGGGACCTACCTTTTGAACTTATGTGTGATGCAAGTGATTTTACAATAGGTGCGGTCTTGGGGCAACGAAAAGGCAAACACTTTCAGCCTATACATTATGCTAGCAAAACTATGACGGAAGCTCAAGCTCATTACACCACAACGGAAAAAGAATTACTTGCCGTGGTGTATGCTTTTGAAAAATTCCGGCCATACTTGATATTGTCAAAAAGCATAGTGTATACGGACCACTCGGCTCTCAAATATCTCTTTGCAAAACAAGATGCAAAGCCGAGATTGCTCCGATGGGTTCTCCTCCTTCAAGAATTTGATGTCACAATCCGTGATAAAAAAGGAGCCGAGAACCTAGCAGCTGATCATCTGTCCCGATTAGAGAACCCTCACCAAAGTGAGCTTGAGAAAAAGGAAATTAATGAAACATTCCCTCTCGAGACACTTAACGTGGTATCTTTTCGTGGAGATTCTAGTACCCCATGGTTTGCTGACTTTGCAAACTACCATGTGGGTAATTTTGTGGTTAAAGGGATGTCATCCCAACAAAAGAACAAATTCTTCAAAGATGTGAAGCATTACTTTTGGGATGACCCCTATCTGTTTAAAATCTGTGCGGATCAAGTCATCCGGCGGTGTGTATACGGCCAAGAAGCCGTTGATATCCTTACTGCTTGCCATAATGGACCCACGGGGGGACATCATGGTGCCAACTACACTGCTAGGAAAGTCTTTGATTCTGGTTTTTACTGGCCAACTATTTACCGTGATGCTCACGACTTGGTAAAGTCATGTGACTCTTTCCAACGTCAAGGAAAAATCTCGCAAAAGAACGAAATGCCACAAAATGCAATTCAAGTCTGCGAGATCTTTGATGAGTGGGGCATCGATTTTATGAGGCCATTCCCGTCTTCACTAGGGAACAAGTACATACTCGTGGATGTCGATTATTTGTCAAAATGGGTTGAAGCTAAGGCACTTCCCACCAACGACGCCCGAGTAGTTGTGAAATTTCTGAAGAATATTTTCTCTCGATTCGGAACTCCCCGTGCAATCATAAGTGATCGCGGTACGCACTTCTGCAATGACCAATTTGCAAGGGTCATGCTTAAGTACGGTGTAACTCACCGTCTTGCTACCGCTTATCATCCACAGACCAGTGGACAAGTGGAAGTTTCAAACCGAGGTTTAAAAAGGATTTTGGAAAGGACAGTAGGAGAAAACCGTGCCTCCTAGTCAGACAAATTAGACGATGCACTCTGGGCATTCCGTACAGCCTACAAGACACCCATTGGGTGTACTCCATACAAGCTGGTATACGGAAAGGCGTGCCATCTACCAATTGAGCTCGAGCACAAAGCCTACTGGGCCTTGAAACATGCAAACTTTGACCTTCAATCCGTGGGTGATCACCGCAAGGTTCAACTAAATGAATTGAATGAACTTCGTGATCAAGCGTACGAGAACTCTTTGATCTACAAAGAGAAAACAAAGAAGATTCATGACTCAAAAATTAAGAACCGCGTTTTTAACGTTGGTAACCGAGTCCTTCTTTGCAACTCTAGATTAAAGATATTCTCGGGAAAGCTTAAAACCCTTTGGACTGGACCCTTCACCGTTGCTAAAGTTTTTCCATATGGTACCATCGAGTTATCTCAAAACGATGGACCAAACTTTAAAGTGAATGGTCATAGGTTGAAGCACTACTTTGGAGGGGACGTACCACACATGGTTGTCCCGGATCTCCAACTTTCCCCATGGACCAATGAATTCGGGGCGAGTCAAGCTAAAGACTCGATCATAAACAAGCGCTTCGTGGGAGGCAACCCATGCTTATCCGTGTGTTTTATTTGTGTGCTAATAAGAGTGACGTGAAGAGTTCTATCTCTTCCAGTTCTTGTGTTTTGTCTCTGTTGTTTTGTGCATGAATGGGCCGATGTGTGAAAGAATCTCGTGTTCATGGTTTTGTAAATAAGAAGTCCGGTATCCTTAATCTTATCGACTAACGTTATCTATTTGGCATAATTCATAAACGGCCTTAGATTTGCGTAGGATAACCCTTACCTTTAAAAACATTGAGGACAATGTTTCGTTTTAGTCTGGGGGGTGATCTTTCGATTTGATTTTTCCTTGCATTGTGTCGTTTACTCTCGCAACCCTATTTTTCCACCAAAAATCCAAAAAAATGAGAAAATTTAAAATTTTTTGCAAAAATATCATAAGTGTTTTGACACATTGTTGATTTTCCGATGGTTAGAGTAGGAATAAAATTTTGACTTGACCGTTTTGACTAAGCATTCGCGGATCTTTTTATTAAAGATTTTAAATTTGCGAAGAACGAGAAATGATAGAGTTAATTATAAGTTATGATGCTAAGCAAGGATTAGTTGGTTATCTTAAAGGCTCATCAGTGGAATTTGTAGTTTTTCCTCCCATAAGCTAAATTAGTGATATTTTCAAATTTTTAAACTTAGAAATCGTTTTATTACAAATTTTTATACAACTTTGATAAAGAGTACGAGTTCAACTTGTTATTTAATTTTTTGAACAAGCATACTTTCTTAAAATCAGAATAATATTGCAAAAGAAAGTGAGTAAAATCACAAGTATAATGCAAGTATGTATAAGCAAAAAAAAAATAAAAAAAAAAAAAATAAAAAAGTGAAAAAAATAAAAAATAAAATAAAAAATGTGTTGCCTAAATTAAAATGTTATATTTGAATAAATGTACGAAAGCTTGCATTTTCTTTAATTTAAATCGGAAGTTGAACTAGTATTCGTTAATTTTGTGTTAAAAGTTTAAACGGGAATTTGGTAGATTATTAATTTCGAAAGACCCCAAAAGCTCCGATACTATTCTCGAGGGTGTAAAAACCTAGCCTCCTAAGCTTTGCTAAAAGGACAAGCTGAGAAGAAAGTCGCTACATGGAGTGATCTCATCTTTGCGTCTTTAATCTCCAAATAATCATTGGTTATTGTCTATTTAAGTATTTAATATTAACTTAGCGGGAATCTTAGAAATCTTTGAAATCGAAATCCCGCTGATTCAGGTACTATTCTCTGTGGGGTGTCAAAAGTCTGGTCACCTAAAACCAACTGGTTTGGGATGTGCCGAGAAGAAAGCCGCTACATGGAAAAGGCCCTTTTGATCCTTAGATTTCAAGATTCCCGGTGAATTAATATTTGACTTTAACAAGTAACAACCATAATAACGTCGATTTCTTTGATAAAACTTTTGAAAAAAAGCACACGTACCAAACGTATAGAATAATTGGGGAGTGAAAAGTTTACAAGTTACATTCATGAGTAGCATTAGCATCTTAACTTGTGCTTAACAATTAGTTCGTTTTTAAGCTTGGTTTGGGGATTTGTGAAAAATAAGGGACGATTAATTTTATCCGTATGGTCACTTCTTTATGAGTTGTGTTTCCTACTCCGTGATCCTAAAAGTTAATGTGAAATAACGAAAGTCAACATCCCGTCAAATAAAAAATAAGAAAAATACAAAAATAGAATAAGTGTGAATAAATTAGAAAAGCGGGGAGTTTTTAGAACTTTTGATTTCTTAATCTCTTTTGAATATTTTGCTACTTTTCAAAATTAGTAAAAAGAGGTTTGAAATTTTTTGTTTCAAAAGCGTGAGTTGATAACATTGCGTGAGGACACTGCAATATCTTAGTCTGGGGGATTTTGATATGTGTTAAATTACACATACCTTTTACCTAATAAAACGGACCAAATAGACCAAAAACTAACCAAATATGCCAAATATATTGTGTTTTTGTGTTTGTACATGTGCAGGTACGGATATGAGAAAAGGACAAAAAGAAAGACAAAATAGACAAAAACCGAGCACGAGATTGGAAAGAGCACGGAATTGCGAGTCTATCGTTAATTTTATTTGGAGCATCGAGGCAAAAGAAGAGGGACCAAATATGTTTAATTCATATGAAGTTTTAAAAGACAAGGACTAGAAGTGAAGAAGAGGGGTGTAAATTGTCAAATGAGTTCAAAGTTGAAATTAATTCAAAGAATATATTGCGGGTCCCACATGCACATGAAGATGCCTCTTTCTTGTGGCATATCAACGAAAGAAACAAAAAAGAAAAAAGAAAAAAATAGAAATGAAGCTTGTAGCAGACGCATCTATTATCCTTCAGCCAATCAAGTCATACCACGTGTCCAAGAGAGACAAGAAATTTGGCTATAAATAGAAGCTCCGGATCCAAGACCAGAAGCATTAATTTTTTCTCCATATTATTTTTTTCGGTAGCAGTAACAGTTTTTAGTTTTTTTTTCTCTCTGCAACGTTATTAATTTACACAATGTTCTTGTACGAAAGTATCAATATAGCTTTTGCTCTTCACGTTAATTTTCTCAGCAGTAGTTATTTTTCTCTTCATTTTTTTTCATTTGCTTTAGAATAAAGATATTCACTCTCCATATTATTTCACACTTGTATTATTATTATTTTTGGTAGACAGTAGCATTTTTTTTTTTTTTTTTTTTTTTTTTTTTTGTATCTTCATTTAAGCTTATTTTTCTTTTCTTATCTTAATCTCTAGTAGTTTATTTGAAATGCTTATTATTGTAATCAACTCTTTTAGTATTAATGAAGTTTATTTATTTTAGAGTTTATTTGTCTTTAGCTTATTTTTCTTATTATCTCTTCTCTTGTTCACCCTCTAGCTCGATTCAAACACCAAAAGAGATGCATGAGCTTATTAAGCTCGGCTTATTTTCCAAATAAGCCTTGACATTTCTTAAGTTTGAGAGCACATTTTTTTTTTTTATTTAGTAGTTTTTATTAGATCTAGTTAGTTTCATTAATTTTTTATATAAAGTTTGCAACTTTTTTTTATTATTTCTTGAAAAATAAGCTATTTAATAGCTTGTTCATTTAGATCTAGTCCTTAAAAATACCCGATTCGTGTCTATTCTTCGTAGTAGGCAACTTAACTTCGGGTGGACTTAGATCTAATTGTATTTAGTTATAAAGTTTTAATCTTTTTACCTTTTAAACTACTTTTAGCTTATTTCATATAATAGTATTGCCTATTATTGTTTATTATTGCAAACCTTTAATAAAGTTCTTGTTTTTTTTCTTTGATCTCTTATCATCTCATCCTAAGGCGAGGAGCTTAAGGGTCTTATAAGCATAAAAATCATTAAAACTTAAAACTTTAATAACTTTTATTAAGCTCTTTAGTTAACAAATTTTTCAACTTTATTAACTAAATAGTAAAATTAAAGTTAATAGAGAAATAAACTTTAATAATTTATTTAGTTTATAAGATCGGGTGGTAATTCTCTCGTGTAAATCACCGGGTCTTATTCTCTTACCTTTTTATCACTTTTAGCTTAAATACTTAGTTTAATATTTTGTTTACTATTGTAAAATTAATTGTTATTAGTTTAATTATTACTTAACAAGCATATCTTTTTATTATCTTATTTTCTAGAGTTCATTATTATCTTTGTAGTTTTACTTAATTAATCTAGTTTTAATCACTTAAAATAGTCTTTAATCTTTTAGTTTAATAGAAAACAAAACAAAAAGTAAAAATCATTCCTTCAAGCATTTTAATAACAAACCTCAAACGACATCCTCCATTCACACCTCGTTGGACACGACCCGGGTGACACTTGCCCGGTATCACATATATCTTACTTGTGAGTTTTGCACATTGACCTTTTTCCTAAAAAAGTTGACTAGCTGACTCGCACTTATCGTGTATATTTGATATACGTACTTTACACTACGATCAGTCTCTCAAATTCTACTATTTTTGAACAACTTGCATTGATGGGATATGAAAAACTCTTCTGAAAAACTTACTTTTTATAAAGCATTATTCTCCCATCAATAGAAATTCTTAATTCATACTATCTTACAGTGTCTAAGTCCAAAGACTACTGGCTGGAATGAGTTTAGCAGCAATATGGCATCTGCCATTATCTACTTGGCTACAAACCAGAAATTTAATTTTTCCAAATTAATTTTTTATAGTATGGTTAGAAACTTGGATAATTTATCTGGCAAATTTTTAATGTATCCAAGGTTTTTTCAAGTTTTTGTGGACAAACATTTTGCTGAAAAGCCAAAACATAAAAGAATATATGTTACACCCTCTCATTCTAAAAAGATTTTTGCTAATATGAGAAGGGTTGGAAAAGGTTTTTCTGGTAATGTAACACCTTTGTTTCCAACAATGGTGGTACAGAACCAACCACACTTGGGTGAAGGTTTAGCAATTCCCACTGATCCCCAACACACACACAAAATTTTGGCAACATCATCCTCTCAACCACAAAAGACTCGAAACACTAGGAAGCTTAAGAGGAAGGGCACTGAGATACCTCAGTCTAGTGCAGCTACAACCATTGTAGCAGATGAGGCTGTCCATAAGGAGGGGATGACAGTTTGGTGAGGGCTACCACTACTGCTTCTAGCTTAGAAGCAGAGCCGGGCAGTGGTACCATAAGTAAGACCCGATCCAAAGCAACATCTAATGAGTCAAGTTCCCAAGGAACTGATACAGGTGATGGTCCCAGGTGCCAAGAAACCATGGGGGATACAGATGCTCAAACTAGGTTTGAGAATGTGTCTAAACAATCCAATGATTCACCACTCAAGAGAGGTAACACACTCCTAAGTGATAAGGGTAGTATGCAACTTAATGAATTGATGGAATTGATGACGCTCATTTCATACATGTTTTAGTCGCGTTATTTCTATGTTTGTGCTTTGTATTTGGTTGTGTTTGTGAACATATTATGCGAAAAAGGTTACAAAAGATATATTAAGGTTCAGGTACAATCAAGTCCAAGAGAATAGCTAGAAAGATGGGAAAAGTCGCTAAATCAAGAGCTTATGCACAACGAAAGATTCTACCCATAATAAAGACCTCGAGAAAATCATCAAAGATAAAGAATCAAGTTACAAAGATTTCCAAGCTCAAGAAAAGATCAAGTGTTGATGAAATGAATGAGAAGTTACATGCAAAGTTTGCTATGTATTATGGCTTGCTTCCCCAACCAAAGGTTCAAGAAATTCAACTAAGGCTTAAGTTCAACCCAAGGTTCAAAACTGCCATGCCAACCTTACTCCAAACCTTGGGCTGGAATCTGAACCTCAGGTTGAGACATCAACCTTGGGTTGCTGCAACTCCTGGCACACTTAATGACTACTTTTAATGATCTAACTCTTTATGTGGTTTGTCATTATGCTTCATTTACTTCAAGTCCAGAATTTTATGACACTTGGTGCCCAAGAAACTTGCTTGTTGGCCAAGGAGTAGTTTTCTATTAATTAGAAGCATTGGCTAGAGAGAAAACACATATACTCACATACTCATATACCAAATTTCTCATACTCTCTCAAGAAGGCTACAAAGAAGAAAACGCAGGAAGAAGTTGACTTACATTCATTATCCATCATTGTAATCATCAAAGGAATCATTGTTGATCACCTCATAATTGTTCCTAAGTCTTGTAATCATCATTACAACTTTTGTAAGACTCTTTAATCATGTTTTCAAGTGATATAATTTCTGTGATTATTACTTTGTTTGCCATGAGCGGCTAAGTGCCTTGTGCACTTGCCTAGATGATGTTTGTTACATGAATGTTGATTGATTATGACTCTATGGTTCTAATTCAATGAAAAGCTAATACTAAGATCGAATTGTGCTTTCAAAGTTTTCATAAACAAAAGAGTTATCAAGTTTGGTTGATTATTAATGGTGTAATAGGTCGAAAGAGACATTGTTATTTAATCAATTGTAAACCTTTGTCTATGAAGGTGTTACCTTATGTATTGACCATTTCATATGTAACTTGGTTAAACTTAGAAAACTAAAAGTGTAGTTGTCAATCACTTGTGAAATGATAGCGAATCAAGTGATTGAATTGTGTTAGTCTTGTTTGATCAAAACTTAATATTGTTTTTGTCATCTTAAAATCTTGACGAGGATTGAAAGTGTTGAAAACAAGAGGATTAGTACACCAACTAATCAAATTAGAGCACCATCTAAAAATAGAATAAGTGTGAATAAATTGGAAAAGCGGGGAGTTTTTAGAACTTTTGATTTCTTAATCTCTTTTGAATATTTTGCTACTTTTCAAAATTAGTAAAAAGAGGTTTGAAATTTTTTGTTTCAAAAGCGTGAGTTGATAACATTGCGTGAGGACACTGCAATATCTTAGTCTGGGGGATTTTGATATGTGTTAAATTACACATACCTTTTACCTAATAAAATGGACAAAATAGACCAAAAACTAACCAAATATGCCAAATATATTGTGTTTTTGTGTTTGTACATGTGCAGGTACGGATATGAGAAAAGGACAAAAAGAAAGACAAAATAGACAAAAACCGAGCACGAGATTGGAAAGAGCACGGAATTGCGAGTCTATCGTTAATTTTATTTGGAGCATCGAGGCAAAAGAAGAGAAATTTAAAGATTATTTATTTCAAAGACCAATGAATTAAACATAAAGAACGATGAGGGACCAAATATGTTTAATTCATATGAAGTTTTAAAAGACAAGGACTAGAAGTGAATAAGAGGGGTGTAAATTGTCAAATGAGTTCGAAGGTGAAATTAATTCAAAGAATTTATTGCGGGTCCCACATGCACATGAAGATGCCTCTTTCTTGTGGCATATCAACGAAAGAAACAAAAAAAAATAAAAACGAAAAAAAAAAAAAAAAATGAAGCTTGTAGCAGACGCATCTATTATCCTTCAGCCAATCAAGTCATACCACGTGTCCAAGAGAGACAAGAAATTTGGCTATAAATAGAAGCTCCGGATCCAAGACCAGAAGCATTAATTTTTTCTCCATATTATTTTTTTTGGTAGCAGTAACAGTTTTTAGTTTTTTTTTCTCTCTGCAACGTTATTAATTTACACAATGTTCTTGTACGAAAGTATCAATATAGCTTTTGCTCTTCACGTTAATTTTCTCAGCAGTAGTTTTTTTTTCTCTTCATTTTTTTTCATTTGCTTTAGAATAAAGATATTCACTCTCCATATTATTTCACACTTGTATTATTATTTTTTTTGGTAGACAGTAGCAGTTTTTTTTTTTTTTTTTTTTTTTTTTTGTATCTTCATTTAAGCTTATTTTTCTTTTCTTATCTTAATCTCTAGTAGTTTATCTGAAATGCTTATTATTGTAATGAACTCTTTTAGTATTAATGAAGTTTATTTATTTTAGAGCTTATTTGTCTTTAGCTTATTTTTCTTATTATCTCTTCTCTTGTTCACCCTCTAGCTCGATTCAAACACCAAAAGAGATGCATGAGCTTATTAAGCTCGGCTTATTTTCCAAATAAGCCTTGACATTTCTTAAGTTTGAGAGCACCTTTTTTTTTTTTTAGTAGTTTTTATTAGATCTAGTTAGTTTCATTAATTTTTTATATAAAGTTTGCAACTTTTTTTTATTATTTCTTGAAAAATAAGCTATTTAATAGCTTGTTCATTTAGATCTAGTCCTTAAAAATACCCGATTCGTGTCTATTCTTCGTAGTAGGCAACTTAGCTTCGGGTGGACTTAGATCTAATTGTATTTAGTTATAAAGTTTTAATCTTTTTACCTTTTAAACTACTTTTAGCTTATTTCATATAATAGTATTGCTTATTATTGTTTATTATTGCTAACCTTTAATAAAGTTCTTGTTTTTTTTCTTTGATCTCTTATCATCTCATCCTAAGGCGAGGAGCTTAAGGGTCTTATAAGCATAAAAATCATTAAAACTTACAACTTTAATAACTTTTATTAAGCTCTTTAGTTAACAAAGTTTTCAACTTTATTAACTAATTAGTAAAATTAAAGTTAATAGAGAAATAAACTTTAATAATTTATTTAGTTTATAAGATCGGGTGGTAATTCTCTCGTGTAAATCACCGGGTCTTATTCTCTTACCTTTTTATCACTTTTAGCTTAAATACTTAGTTTAATATTTTGTTTACTATTGTAAAATTAATTGTTATTAGTTTAATTATTACTTAACAAGCATATCTTTTTATTATCTTATTTTCTAGAGTTCATTATTATCTTTGTAGTTTTACTTAATTAATATAGTTTTAATCACTTAAAATAGTCTTTAATCTTTTAGTTTAATAGAAAACAAAACAAAAAGTAAAAATCATTCCTTCAAGCATTTTAATAACAAACCTCAAACGACATCCTCCATTCACACCTCGTTGGGACACGACCCGGGTGACACTTGCCCGGTATCACATATATCTTAATTGTGAGTTTTGCACGTTGACCTTTTTCCTAAAAAAGTTGACTAGCTGACTCGCACGTATCGTGTATATTTGATATACGTACTTTACACTACGATCAGTCTCTCAAATTCTACTATTTTTGAACAACTTGCATTGATGGGATATGAAAAACCTTCTGAAAAACTTACTTTTATAAAGCATTATTCTCCCATCAATAGGAATTCTTAATTCATACTATCTTACAGTGTCTAAGTCCAAAGACTACTGGCTGGAATGAGTTTAGCAGCAATATGGCATCTGCCATTATCTACTTGGCTACAAACCAGAAATTTCATTTTTCCAAATTAATTTTTGATAGTATGGTTAGAAACTTAGATAATTTGTCTGGCAAATTTTTAATGTATCCAAGGTTTTTGCAAGTTTTTGTGGACAAACATTTTGCTGAAAAGCCAAAACATAAAAGAATATATGTTACACCCTCTCATTCTAAAAAGATTTTTGCTAATATGAGAAGGGTTGGAAAAGGTTTTTCTGGTAATGTAACACCTTTGTTTCCAACAATGGTGGTACAGAACCAACCACACTTGGGTGAAGGTTTAGCAATTCCCACTGATCCCCAACACACACACAAAATTTTGGCAACATCATCCTCTCAACCACAAAAGACTCGAAACACTAGGAAGCCTAAGAGGAAGGGCACTGAGATACCTCAGTCTAGTGCACCTACAACCATTGTAGCAGATGAGGCTGTCCATAAGGAGGGGATGACAGTTTGGTGAGGGCTACCACTACTGCTTCTAGCTTAGAAGCAGAGCCGGGCAGTGGTAACATAAGTAAGACCCGATACAAAGCAACATCTAATGAGTCAAGTTCCCAAGGAACTGATACAGGTGATGGTCCCAGGTGCCAAGAAACCATGGGGGATACAGATGCTCAAACTAGGTTTGAGACTGTGTCTAAACAACCCAATGATTCACCACTCAGGAGAGGTAACACACTCCTAAGTGATAAGGGTAGTATGCAACTTAATGAATTGATGGAACTGATGAAGCTCATTCCGTACATGTTTTAGTCGCGTTATTTCTATGTTTGTGCATTGTATTTGGTTGTGTTTGTGAACATATTATGCGAAAAAGGTACAAAAGATATATTAAGGTTCAGGTACAATCAAGTCCAAGAGAATAGCTAGAAAGATGGGAAAAGTCGCTAAATCAAGAGCTTATGCACAACGAAAGATTCTACCCATAATAAAGACCTCGAGAAAATCATCAAAGATAAAGAATCAAGTTACAAAGATTTCCAAGCTCAAGAAAAGATCAAGTGTTGATGAAATGAATGAGAAGTTACATGCAAAGTTTGCTATGAATTATGGCTTGCTTCCCCAACCAAAGGTTCAAGAAATTCAACTAAGGCTTAAGTTCAACCCAAGGTTCAAAACTGCCATGCCAACCTTACTCCAAACCTTGGGCTGGAATCTGAACCTCAGGTTGAGACTTCAACCTTGGGTTGCTGCAACTCCTGGCACACTTAATGACTACTTTTAATGATCTAACTCTTTATGTGGGTTGTCATTATGCTTCATTTACTTCAAGTCCAGAATTTTATGACACTTGGTGCCCAAGAAACTTGCTTGTTGGCCAAGGAGTAGTTTTCTATTAATTAGAAGCATTGGCTAGAGAGAAAACACATATACTCACATACTCATATACCAAATTTCTCATACTCTCTTAAGAAGGCTAGAAAGAAGAAAACGCAGGAAAAAGTTGACTTACATTCATTATCCATCATTGTAATCATCAAAGGAATCATTGTTGATCACCTCATAATTGTTCCTAAGTCTTGTAATCATCATTACAACTTTAGTAAGACTCTTTAATCATGTTTTCAAGTGATATAATTTCTGTGATTATTACTTTGTTTGCCATGAGCGGCTAAGTGCCTTGTGCACTTGCCTAGATGATGTTTGTTACATGAATGTTGATTGATTATGACTCTATGGTTCTAATTCAATGAAAAGCTAATACTAAGATCGAATTGTGCTTTCAAAGTTTTCATAAACAAAAGAGTTATCAAGTTTGGTTGATTATTAATGGTGTAATAGGTCGAAAGAGACATTGTTATTTAATCAATTGTAAACCTTTGTCTATGAAGGTGTTACCTTATGTATTGACCATTTCATATGTAACTTGGTTAAACTTAGAAAACTAAAAGTGTAGTTGTCAATTACTTGTGAAATGATAGCGAATCAAATGATTGAATTGTGTTAGTCTTGTTTGATCAAAACTTAATATTGTTTTTGTCATCTTAAAATCTTGACGAGGATTGAAAGGGTTGAAAACAAGAGGATTAGTACACCAACTAATCAAATTAGAGCACCATCTAATTTATTGATCATAATCGATTTGAACCATTGTCATAATCAAATCAAGAGAATTGTGCAAACTAGTCTAGGGAAGTGTAGTTTTTAATATATTGAATTTACATCATCATCATTATTTGCTTGCTTTAGAATCATTACTAAGTCTTTGTTATAATCAAATTCACGTTACATAAAAACTAAACAAATCCTTATGTACGACCTCGGCTTACCATATCACCTCTTGCTACACACGGATGAGTATACTTGCTCGTATGTGTTTCGTTTGAATCATTGATAGATCATGTTTATAAATTTAAAACTTGCACTCTCGACACACATCAGGAACTTTGTACCAACTTACAGAAGGAGGTTCTTGATCTGAAGAAGCTTACATCCTCTCAACAGAAGGAAATCAAAAGTTTGAAAAAGAGGGTAAAGCATCTTGAAAAGGGTGAGAGGTCAAGAACACATAAGCTCAAAAGGTTATATAAGGTTGGTAGTACATCAAGGGTGGAATCCTCAGATAGTGATGAAAGTTTGGGTGAGGATGCATCCAAATAGGGGAGGAAAGTTGATGATCTGGATGAGGTGATGGATACTGGGAATGAATTTGTTGTTGAAGATGTAGATGATGCTGAAAATGTTGAAGTTTAGATGGTTACTACTGCTAAGATGATTATTGATGCTGCTCAAGTTGATTCTGTTAGTGAAAAGGTTAATGCTGCGAGTGTAGTAGTTAGTGCTGCTGGTGAGGAAGTTAGTACTGCTACAACAACTACAACTACTGTTGATGAGATAACTATAGCTCAAGAACTCAAAGAATTAAAGAGCACAAGACCAAAGGAGAAAGGGGTTGTCATCAAAGAACCAGCTCAATCTACAACAACAAAAAAATCTTCACAACAACCACAGGGTAAGGGAAAGAGTATATTGATTGAACCTGTGTCAAAGAAAGATCAACTTAGGCTTGATGAAGAAGAAGCCAGAAGGCTACACGCTGAGTATAATGAGGAAGAAAGAATATTAGCAGAGAAAGCAAGAATTGCAGCTAAGAAAGATGAAGACAATATTTCCCTAATGAACACATGGGATGACATACAAGCAAAGGTTGAGGCTGATCATCTACTGGCTCAAAGATTGCAAGAAGAAGAGAGAGAGCAATTGTCTGAGGCTGAGAAGGAAAAGTTATTTGTGGAGTTCCTAGAGAAAAGGAGGAAACACTTTGCAGCCAAAAGGGCAGAAGAAAAGAGGAACAAACCACCAACCAAAGCTCAGCAAAGGAAGATAATGTGTACATATCTAAAGAACATGGAAGGATGGAGGCCTGGAAGTTTGAAACATTTTGACTTTGAGACGATCCAAGCCAAGTTTGATAGTGCTATGAAGAGAGTAAAAACATTTGTTGATCTGAACACCGAGTTGGTGGAAGAAAGTAGTAAGAGAGCAGGTACATAATTGGAGCATGAGATGAAAAAAAAAGCAAAAGGTGGATGAAGACAAAGATACAATAGAGCTCAAACAGTTTATGGTAGTTATTCAGGATGATGAAGAGATACCAATTGATGTTGTACCTTTGGCTACTAAGCTTTCAGGGATTGTTGACTGGAAGATCTATACAGAGGGAAAGAAAATATACTGGGTGATAATGAGGGCTGATGGAAAAGAACAAATGTTTACAAGATTCAGTCAAATGCTTAAGAGTTTTGATAGAGAGGACTTGGAAACTCTGTGAGCGCTGGTTAAAGCCAAGTATGGGTCAACAAGGCCATTGAATGTGCCATCTTCAGATTATGATTATGTGCTGTGGGGAGATCTAAAAACAATGTTTGAACCACATGTAAAAGATGGAGTATGGAAGAAACAGCATGGGTATAAAGTATTGCACTGGAAGCTGTTTGACTCATGTGGAGTTCATTCTTTGATGATGCAATCCATGTAGATCTACATGTTGGTGGAGAAGAAGTATACCCTCACTAAGACTATACTTTCAATGATGCTGGAGAATAAGCTTGAACTAGAATATGATAGTGAAATGTCTTATGAGCTTTTTTGGTTCATCATACAACAGATCAACAAGAAGTGAAGTGTTTGGAAGCATCCTCCTGGTGATTATGAAGCTTTGAATAAAGAAACTTGATGATTTTGAAGAAGAATATCAAGTTTAGGGGAGGATTGTTGTGATTAAAATCCTTCTTGTTGTTACTGTTGCTCATATTTGATTACTGCTGCTTTATGGATTTAAGACTACTCTTAAACTTCAATGAAGAATATGCTAAGTGTTTACAACTGATGGTGTTAAAGTTACAACTGCTTGAACAAGTTAATGCTGCTGAAGAACTTCAAAGAAAATATTCTAAGTGTGTTAAGACTGCTGGAACAAAGTTACTACTATCAATACAAAGTTAAGACTGTTGACAAAGTTAATGCTGCTAGAGTATAGTTTCTACTGTTAGGCGTTTTAGTTACTACTTCTTATGAGATATACATTGTAAAGCCGTGTAATAGGTTTAGATAATTATAGAAAAGATTTATAAAAGATTTTTCTTGGAGAGAAAGTATTGTAAGCCAACTAGGACTCCTTGGTGTATAAAAGGAAATCCTAGGGCATAGAGTTAGATATGTAAAACACACAGAAAAGTTTATAGCTTCAAGGTTTTCTAACCCTAATACTGTTGAGTATTCGTATTATTCATTAATAATATTGAGGCTTATTGTTTGTTGAATTGTGTGTTCATTGTTCACTGTTACATTAAAATTCTTCTTGATATTAAAGATTAGATTCCGCATAGTCTTTAATATGTTCATACACAGTTTTTACTCTAGTTGTGTTAGATTTATCTAATATAACTAAACCTTAAACAAGCTAAGGAATTCGATCAAGTACTCAACTGGGATCAACAGCTTCTTTGTCATCTCTTTCTCCAACTCTATTCATGCTCTCTTTGCACTACCTTCCACCAACTCTGTTTCTTGATCTAAAAATGTGTTTACCCTTCTAAATGCTCTGTCAAACATCACTTAGATAGATTCAAAACTCTTGTTCTGCAAAGCATTGAACTTATATCCTTCCATGTTCTTCAGGTAAGTACACATGATCTTTCTTTTTGAGCTTGTGTTGGTGGTTTGTTTCTTTTCTCCTATACTCACTTTTCTGCAAAATGCTTTCTCTCTTTCTTCTGCTTGCATTTGTTCAGCCTTTTCAGCATCAGACAACTCCTCTCTTTCTTCTGCTTGCATTTGTTCAGCCAATAGATGATCATCATCTATCTTTTCCTGTATATCATCCCATGTATTCATTTAGGCAATGTTGGTTTCTTCTTCTTTTTGAGCTTTTTCTCTTGCAAGTCTTTCTTCCTCATCAAACTCAGCTTGTAGTCTTTTGGTTTCTTCTTCATCAAGCCTGATTTGATCTTTCTTTTTCACAGGTTCTACTAATATCTCTTTGCCTTTGCCCTGTGGTTGTTGTGAAGATATTGTTATTGTACTTGGCTCTTTGATAACAACCCCCTTCTCCTTGGGTCTTGTGCTTTTCAAAGATTCAAGAGCTTGAGCTATAGTTAGATCATCATCAGTAGTTGTAGCAGCACTAACTTTATCACTAGCAGTACTAACTTTAGCAGCATCAACCATTAGCTTAGCAGTTTCAATGACCTCAACAACTTCTTCAACAACATTTTCAGCACCTTTATCAACATTTTCATTCCCTTCATCCAACATATCCTCATCCATAATCCTACCCTGCTTGTAGCACCAACTTTGTATAGTCTTTTAAGCCCATGAGTTCTTGACCTTTTCTTCTTTTCAAGCTTCTTAACCCTCTTCCTCAAACTTGTAATTTCATATTGTTGAGAGGAAGTGGTCTTCTTAAACTCAAGAACCTCCTTTTGTAAACTGGTACATAAAGCCATCAATTCATTTAGTTTAATACTATCCTCATCACTTCGAAGTGTGTTACCTCTTCCGAGTGGTGAATCATTGGATTGTTTAGATACATTCTCAAACCTAGTTTGAGCAATAGTATCCCCCATGGTTTCTTGGCACCTGGGACCATCACCTGAATTAGTTCCTTGGAAACTAGATTCATTAGATGTTGCCTTGGATTGGGTCTTTGATCCGTCCCGAAACAACACACTTATAATTAAACAAATGCAGTCTCAGAACAGGATGCTCGTGTGTAGTGTGTAAAACCAGGCAAGTGATCACCCGGATCGTTTCCCAACGAGATGTGAATGGAAAACTGTGAAAAGCTAGGATTATAGTGACAGATGATTTAGATTGCTTTTGATTTTGCTTTTATTTAACAATTCTAAATAACAATTTAAAGACAAATATGCACAAATAAATTAAACGCGAATAAATAAATTACAAACGCGTAACGGGACAGCTAAAATGGGACTAAAATTAAAATTTATGAAATTTAAAACCTAAAAATGTAAAATAACTTAAAACTTATTTAAAAACTTAAATTATATTTTTTTATACTTTTTATTTAATTATTATTAATTATTTATTATTTAATTATTACTTAAACTATTTTAAATTATAAAAAATACTAAATGAACTAAGAAAATTCTAAAACTTTTTCTAAAAATATTACTAAGTAATTAGAAACTAATAAAATTATAAAAATGAAATTTACTTAATTAAAATTTAAAAAGATAAATTCTATTAAATAGAAGCTATCACTTTATTTCTATTTTTGGTTTTTCTTAAGGCCTAAAAATATTTTTATATTTTTCCTAGATTAAAAATGACAAAAGAAAATTATGAAAATTGGAATTATATTTTTCTGATTATTTTTCTATTTATTATGATTTAATAACTATTAAAAACTAATTAAAAAGATTAAAAATATTAAATGACTTAGGAAAATTATGAAAAATTACAGATAATTCTAAAATATTATTAGAAAGCTAGGAAAATTAAAAGTGGAAGTTGGCTAAGCCTAAAAAGCAAATTTGGGCTACTAAGCAGTTTTGAATAAGCCCAAAATAAGCTAATAAGCTAGGAAAATTTACCAAATGATCAGGACAAGTTAAACCAACTTAGATAAGCTTAAAACAACTTATTTCAAACAACCAATCCACAAAATAAGCCAAATGGACACATGGCTGTTGTGGAATTTAAAACAGAAAATGAAAAAAGAGGCAAACTTGCAGACAGCTTAAAGCTGAAAAATAAGCAATAAAGACTAGATATTATGGGGGCAAAAGTGATCCTATATTACTGGGTTCCCAAAAACACCAAAAGCCCTATCAGAAAATGCCCAATTGATGTCCAATTGGACCCTAGATCAGCAGCATCAGCTAAGGGTATGCTGATTTTTGACTTTTGAAGAAAAACAAAAGGGTTGACTTTGGTGATCTTTTGATGGATTCTATGAACTGAAAATGATGTATTGTGATAAAATGGAACTAAATTAAGCTACTAGGATAACTTTTAAACAAAATGGTGGAGGTTTGAGCATAACAGTCCTCCACAGTGGACTGTTATGGTCACTTAGGGTGGGATTTTGACTTTTTAACTCTTGACTACTAATTTTTATACTAGAACTGAGCTAATAGAACCTAGTGAACCATGTTTCAATGATAAACAACAACAAAAACCAATCTAAACAGAGCTTAAACAGCAAATCCAAACAACCCTTTAATATGACTGATTTTTTATTTTCACTACATAAGGCTGAGCTAATAAACAAAAAGCTGATTTAAAACAATAACATGACTAACATAAGCTAAATAAGCATCAAAGAACAAAGATAAGCAGATTATAAACTGAGCTACAGTGAAAATGAACAAAATCCAAAAAAAAATGCTTACAAATGAGTATAGACTGAGAACAAGGACCCAAGGCCAAATTTCACATCCTAAAGCTTACCACTAAGCTCCTAAACTATTTCCATCTTTATGCAACCCTGCTCCTTGCTTCAATGATCATATTTTCTGATTTTTATATTTATTATCTATTTTTCTTGATTTTTAACTAATTAATGTAAACTGAATTAGAGTCCTCTAGATGGCATCCAAGCTTTAAGAAACTTAATAAGGAACTAAATTGAGCTGAAAAGAACACAGATTAACAATAATTAATAAGATTAATTGAATTTGTCAAATTCAATCAAAATTGCTAATATTGATTTATAAAAAGGAAACTTGCAATTAACTGTAAAGATAGCTTTGAATACATGAAATAAACTAAGTACAAGCTTGTAAAATTGAAAACAACAACTGGAATAAATTCTACACTACCTACGTTACACTAAGTTACCTACTCCTAGATAGTTTTTTTCATTGCTGCTTCTCTTTGATATATATATGATCTTTTGAAGTCCTAGCAGTCTTTGAAGACTTTCCCAACAATTTCCAACCTTTGATATGGTCAAATTGATATCCACCGTTCAAAACACCTTTTGGCGCCATTTTTGTCCCTTAGATATTTCAGTTGCGTGGAGGGTTTTGAGGGCAATTAATGGGATTTGGGAGGTTGTGTGAGGTGGAGGGACAGAGTGGGGAGAGTAGGTGATGAGGTGGTGGTGAAACCAGTGAGGTGGTGAAGTGGTATCCTGGTATTTCTTTTGGCGGGTTAGGAATAAAAACGAAGAAGTTGACCGGGTCAACCTTAGGGGATTAACTAAATAACGGGTGTGGGTATTTGTTTTTGGGCTTGGGTATATGTTGGGCTGGGGTATAGGATTAGTGTTGTGGGCTTGTTTGTTTGGTTTATTTATTTATGGGCTAGGGGTAAGGGGATGGATTATTTAGTGTTGGGTTGGGTAAATGATAAAGGTTGGATGGGGTAATGTTTAGATCCGGTTTTGGTAGTAATAAAGAGCCCAAGGACCTTAAGTGTATTATTTGGATTTTTGGGGGATTGAACCTGTAAATATCACAATGTTATCACAAGGACCAATTATGCCATTCATGAATAGTATAAGGCTTAAATTTTAATATTTTTCATTTTTAAAACCTTAAGGACTAATTTTGACATTTTTCAAACTTGAGGGACTAAAGTTGCCATTTTATAATTTTTAACTTCAAAGGACTTTTCTAACAACTTATGAATCCCCAAGGACCTAAAATGATATTTGTACAAGTTTTTAGTGATCAGGGACTAGATTTGACAACTTTTAAAAGTTGAGGGACTGAAACTGCCAATTATGCAAACTTTGTTCGTTTTTCAACTGTTTTTAAACATTTTGCATCTGAAACATATAAAACACAATTTTGTGATAATTTCAGTATTATGATGCATTTCTGAGTGTTTTTGGATGTTTTGGCAGCTCAGATTAGGTAAAAATGATGAGTATTTAGACACTCATCAATCCCCCACACTAAACTATTGCTAGTCCCTAGCAATATTTTATGAAGATTTAATGGATTTGAAAGACTCTTTACCAAAAGCCATTACTTCTGGAGTAGCCAATTGTTTCAGTTCAAGTAAGAACTTTGGTACAATGATAACCAAGTGATTTTGAGCAAACCACAAGCTGTCAACGGTTTTGATTTGTCTTTACCAGAAGCCGTTTGCTTCTGGACTAGCCAACTCTTCACTTATGAAGATATGGTGAGTCGAATACCATACAATTTTGGGCAAATTGCAAGCCATCAACGGATTTGAGATATCTTTACCAAGAGCCGTTTGCTCTCGGATTAGCCAATCCTTATGTGGGTTAGACATGGCGGACTGATAACCATTTATTGCGTTCTAAGTGAGAAAAAATTTTAAAATTTTGGCTAAAATGGGGGTACTAGATGGTACATTTGATCAAATTCGCAAGAATTCCCCCCCACACTTAGAACTGAATATTGCCCTCAATATTCAAAGAACCGGTTGTTAAACCAACACTTAGAACGTGAAAGGGAAATATTAATAGCCTTTTATTTTATATACACACAATTTTTTTTTTTTTTTTTTTTTTTTTTTTTTTTTTTTTTTTTTTTTACATATATACAACATGTGGGGCATCTCCCCCACACTAGGGTGAGACATGGGTGAAAACCCATATTTTGCTACTGTTTTTATTAACCGAGTCGCTAGCTTGACTCGACCCCGAATTAATTGGTTCTTGGGGAAGCAAGTGGAACAAAAAATTCTCCATCGGACTTTTAAAAAATGTTTGGATAAAAACTGAAGTACTTGAAAGTTCCACTCCGATGAGATATACACAGAGATCCGGCTCATAAATGATAAATGAAAATGCCGGGATCAAAGATAGTGTCTTCATTCCCTAAGGAGTGAAGAACAGGAGAAGTCACCGTGTAGGTGAAGAAAAGAAAGAAAGTCATGATAAAAATCATGACTAACTCATCATCATTAGAAGGAGAATTCATGATTTCTGGATCATGAATCTCATCATTTAAGCTCAGCTGATCAAGACAATTCAAGGGTGGGAGGGATGGGATTGTGATATCAATCAAATTCTCAGTGCTGAGAATATTTCCCTCCGGGACATAAAGATAATCTTTGTCAAGATCAAGGTAAAAGTTATCATACTCCGGCGGAGATATGATATGAGTGAATTCACTGGGGAACTCCTCAAAGGTGAATGAATCAATATCGGGGAGAGAATTATGAGAATGAGAAGTGGTATTGCCACTAATTTTCTCTCCCATCTGATCAAAACAGAAGGCTTCCATTTCCGGAATAGAATCATCGGAAAATATGTCACTATCCTTTATGGGGATAGGAGATGAAATGGATTTTTCTTTGAAAGCCTCGATTTTAGAAATGAGAAGATTGACAGTCAATAATGTTGCTCGAAGAGCTTCATCTTTGATTTCAGTGTCAATTTCTTCATCATTCTCTTCTTCTAAGCTGACAGGCGCAGAAGGCAATTCTTCAACATAATCGATGTCCTCACAAAATAAAGAATCATCATTACTTGAAGTATAATCATCGTCAGAATTGGAAAACATCTCAACATGATCATGTGAAATATCAAGAGAACGCAAATCACACATATTATCAGAGATACCCTCGGACTTACTTGGGATTGGGACAAGGATTTCAGCACTAGACTTTATGAATTCGTCCGATTCCTTTTCAGGAATAGTGCTAATATGCTCATCCCCCATAATAAGAGAGTCCTCGGAGTCCATAGACTGTAAGATGGGTGTGTTTGCAATAGACTGAGGGAGTTGAGAATTGATATTATTCAAAGGAATAGCACTCTCCTCGTCGTCCTCCTCATCAATATAAAGGGTTTTTATACGTTCCATTTGCTCATCATCTAGCAATTCTGCAATAGTCTTGTCTTCCTGCCTTTTCTGGACAGGTGTAATTGCAGCTGATGAATTCTCACAACCTTCGCACATAGAATCATCATCATCGTCATCGTAGATGAAAGTTTGACGATATTTGGATCTCATTCTAGCTGTTTGTTCTTCTTCAGCTAGAAGCTCTCCAATAGTTTTCTGATGATGATGTTCTTGGCTATTTTTAACAGCCAAATCATTAAGTGTATCCATCATATTTTGAAGTTTTTGGATAACATTATCAATAGATTTTTCACGAGGAGATGGCCGAGGTTGAATCATTTGATTCTGTGGAGGTTGGTCATGAGAAGAATAGTCATAATTGTCATAAGGGCCATGCTCATAGACAAGCGGGGTCCTTGTTTGACAATCAGATTCATAATGAGGACCACCACAGAATTCACAACAGTAAAACTGTTGTGACTGATTCGGTGAATCATATGGATATTGGTCATACCCGAAATTTTGATTATTACAAGAAACTTGCTCATAGACAAGCGGGTTATTTGTTTGACAATCAAAACTTGGGTGTGGACCTCCACAATGTTCACAAGGATCATTTGGCATATTTTGAAATGATGTATCATCGAAGTTTTGATAACACGGCTCTTGCCAAAATGAATCCTGAGAAGGGGTACTGAAATCGTTGTGAAAATCTGGATAATCAAGTGTGAATGGCTGATAAGTGCAAAAACATTGCTTACACTGTGAATCATCCCCCAACGGATTTTCACACATACAACAATTAAGCTGAGTGAGTGAAGATGGCTGGGGTTGTGGAGAGTGTTTGGAAAAAAATCCAGAGGTGCGACAAGTAGTGTGCTTTGAGAGCTAGGGATTTCCACCACTTCCGTTATGGTCTCTGGTTCTTGCTTTTGATAAACGTGAAGAGTAGGCAAGTCGTTCTTTTTAGTCACCGTTTTAAGCTCTGCACGTTTTCTTGACAAACTTTTGACCGTAAATTGTGACAGGTCTGGATTAATTCTTGACTGTTTGCCATTAATAACATGTATCTTGGGCTGTGAAGGGCAGTTGGGAAAACTTTTGATGGAATTAATGATGCAATTACGCTCTCTTTCACGGGCTACTTCACACCAATGACAAAATCCTTCTGGTGCATACTCTCCACACTTCTCACACTTACACTTGGAACAACGATTATTATCATCCAGCGGACCTTTACAATTACAACAGTGATGGTCTCGCGACGACATGAGAATTAAATATTAAGGGGGTTTTAAGAAGATAGAATCAAACGGATAGAGGGGAAAGGGATAAAGAATCAAAAAGGGTAAGAGGGTAAAGATGAATATTTTTTGGGTTTTTGGTTTTTTCAATTTTTTTCAACAAGATCAAAGCACAACACAAGGAACTTAAACCTTAAATCAACCAGCGTACGGTAGCTCTCTGACTGACAAACGCACAGAGTGGCGGAGAAGCAAAGGTGGGCAATTAATGCTCCTTAAAAACCCGCTTCTTTCAGTCCGACAATTTAATGTCAGACTATCCTTGAACCTCCGTTAGAGTTTGTTTATCAATCAAAGGTGAGCCGAATTCGCAAGCGACACAAAGGCAAGTTTTAATCTTAGGTTTGGGAACTTATTATGGTCGTACCCCCAGTTAGGTAGTACTCTGTCTTGATTTTCGATGGTAATATTTTATTATTGTTATTTATTATTAACAAGGAAAACGGAAATTATTTTTGGTGTTTTTATTTTTTATATGATAATAATAATAATAATATATATAGAAAAGAAAAGAAAAATATTTTTGTATTTTATATTGTTTTTGGGAAATAGGAACTTCTGATAGAAGGATCTCGAATCACTAATCGCTAAAACTCTTCACAATAGTCGCAGCACACCTCCCCGGCAGCGGCGCCAAAATTTGATCCGTCCCGAAACAACACACTTATAATTAAACAAATGCAGTCTCAGAACAGGATGCTCGTGTGTAGTGTGTGAAACCAGGCAAGTGATCACCCGGATCGTTTCCCAACGAGATGTGAATGGAAAACTGTGAAAAGCTAGGATTATAGTGACAGATGATTTAGATTGCTTTTGATTTTGCTTTTATTTAACAATTCTAAATAACAATTTAAAGACAAATATGCACAAATAAATTAAACGCGAATAAATAAATTACAAACGCGTAACGGGACAGCTAAAATGGGACTAAAATTAAAATTTATGAAATTTAAAACCTAAAAATGTAAAATAACTTAAAACTTATTTAAAAACTTAAATTATATTTTTTTATACTTTTTATTTAATTATTATTAATTATTTATTATTTAATTATTAATTAAACTATTTTAAATTATAAAAAATACTAAATGAACTAAGAAAATTCTAAAACTTTTTCTAAAAATATTACTAAGTAATTAGAAACTAAGAAAATTATAAAAATGAAATTTACTTAATTAAAATTTAAAAAGATAAATTCTATTAAATAGAAGCTATCACTTTATTTCTATTTTTGGTTTTTCTTAAGGCCTAAAAATATTTTTATATTTTTCCTAGATTACAAATGACAAAAGAAAATTATGAAAATTGGAATTATATTTTTCTGATTATTTTTCTATTTATTATGATTTAATTACTATTAAAAACTAATTAAAAAGATTAAAAATATTAAATGACTTAGGAAAATTATGAAAAATTACAGATAATTCTAAAATATTATTAGAAAGCTAGGAAAATTAAAAGTGGAAGTTGGCTAAGCCTAAAAAGCAGATTTGGGCTACTAAGCAGTTTTGAATAAGCCCAAAATAAGCTAATAAGCTAGGAAAATTTACCAAATGATCAGGACAAGTTAAACCAACTTAGATAAGCTTAAAACAACTTATTTCAAACAACCAATCCACAAAATAAGCCAAATGGACACATGGCTGTTGTGGAATTTAAAACAGAAAATGAAAAAAGAGGCAAACTTGCAGACAGCTTAAAGCTGAAAAATAAGCAATAAAGACTAGATATTATGGGGGCAAAAGTGAGCCTATATTACTGGGTTCCCAAAAACACCAAAAGCCCTATCAGAAAATGCCCAATTGATGTCCAATTGGACCCTAGATCAGCAGCATCAGCTAAGGGTATGCTGATTTTTGACTTTTGAAGAAAAACAAAAGGGTTGACTTTGGTGATCTTTTGATGGATTCTATGAACTAAAAATGATGTATTGTGATAAAATGGAACTAAATTAAGCTACTAGGATAACTTTTAAACAAAATGGTGGAGGTTTGAGCATAACAGTCCTCCACAGTGGACTGTTATGGTCACTTAGGGTGGGATTTTGACTTTTTAACTCTTGACTACTAATTTTTATACTAGAACTGAGCTAATAGAACCTAGTGAACCATGTTTCAATGATAAACAACAACAAAAACCACTCTTAACAGAGCTTAAACAGCAAATCCAAACAACCCTTTAATATGACTGATTTTTGATTTTCACTACATAAGGCTGAGCTAATAAACAAAAAGCTGATTTAAAACAATAACATGACTAACATAAGCTAAATAAGCATCAAAGAACAAAGATAAGCAGATTATAAACTGAGCTACAGTGAAAATGAACAAAATCCAAAAAAAAATGCTTACAAATGAGTATAGACTGAGAACAAGGACCCAAGGCCAAATTTCACATCCTAAAGCTTACCACTAAGCTCCTAAACCATTTCCATCTTTATGCAACCCTGATCCTTGCTTCAATGATCATATTTTCTGATTTTTATATTTATTATCTATTTTTCTTGATTTTTAACTAATTAATGTAAACTGAATTAGAGTCCTCTAGATGGCATCCAAGCTTTAAGAAACTTAATAAGGAACTAAATTGAGCTGAAAAGAACACAGATTAACAATAATTAATAAGATTAATTGAATTTGTCAAATTCAATCAAAATTGCTAATATTGATTTATAAAAAGGAAACTTGCAATTAACTGTAAAGATAGCTTTGAATACATGACATAAACTAAGTACAAGCTTGTAAAATTGAAAACAACAACTGGAATAAATTCTACACTACCTACGTTACACTAAGTTACCTACTCCTAGATAGTTTTTTCATTGCTGCTTCTCTTTGATATATATATGATCTTTTGAAGTCCTAGCAGTCTTTGAAGACTTTCCCAACAATTTCCAACCTTTGATATGGTCAAATTGATATCCACCGTTCAAAACACCTTTTGGCGCCATTTTTGTCCCTTAGATATTTCAGTTGCGTGGAGGGTTTTGAGGGCAATTAATGGGATTTGGGAGGTTGTGTGAGGTGGAGGGACAGAGTGGGGAGAGTAGGTGATGAGGTGGTGGTGAAACCAGTGAGGTGGTGAAGTGGTATCCTGGTATTTCTTTTGGCGGGTTAGGAATAAAAACGAAGAAGTTGACCGGGTCAACCTTAGGGGATTAACTAAATAACGGGTGTGGGTATTTGTTTTTGGGCTTGGGTATATGTTGGGCTGGGGTATAAGATTAGTGTTGTGGGCTTGTTTGTTTGGTTTATTTATTTATGGGCTAGGGGTAAGGGGATGGATTATTTAGTGTTGGGTTGGGTAAATGATAAAGGTTGGATGGGGTAATGTTTAGATCCGGTTTTGGTAGTAATAAAGAGCCCAAGGACCTTAAGTGTATTATTTGGATTTTTGGGGGATTGAACCTGTAAATATCACAATGTTATCACAAGGACCAATTATGCCATTCATGAATAGTATAAGGCTTAAATTTTAATATTTTTCATTTTTAAAACCTTAAGGACTAATTTTGACATTTTTCAAACTTGAGGGACTAAAGTTGCCATTTTATAATTTTTAACTTCAAAGGACTTTTCTAACAACTTATGAATCCCCAAGGACCTAAAATGATATTTGTACAAGTTTTTAGTGATCAGGGACTAGATTTGACAACTTTTAAAAGTTGAGGGACTGAAACTGCCAATTATGCAAACTTTGTTCGTTTTTCAACTGTTTTTAAACATTTTGCATCTGAAACATATAAAACACAATTTTGTGATAATTTCAGTATTATGATGCATTTCTGAGTGTTTTTGGATGTTTTGGCAGCTCAGATTAGGTAAAAATGATGAGTATTTAGACACTCATCAATCCCCCACACTAAACTATTGCTAGTCCCTAGCAATATTTTATGAAGATTTAATGGATTTGAAAGACTCTTTACCAAAAGCCATTACTTCTGGAGTAGCCAATTGTTTCAGTTCAAGTAAGAACTTTGGTACAATGATAACCAAGTGATTTTGAGCAAACCACAAGCTGTCAACGGTTTTGATTTGTCTTTACCAGAAGCCGTTTGCTTGCGGGCTAGCCAACTCTTCACTTATGAAGATATGGTGAGTCGAATACCATACAATTTTGGGCAAATTGCAAGCCATCAACGGATTTGATATATCTTTACCAAGAGCCGTTTGCTCTCGGATTAGCCAATCCTTATGTGGGTTAGACATGGCGGACTGATAACCATTTATTGCGTTCTAAGTGAGAAAAAATTTTAAAATTTTGGCTAAAATGGGGGTACTAGATGGTACATTTGATCAAATTCGCAAGAATTCCCCCCCACACTTAGAACTGAATATTGCCCTCAATATTCAAAGAACCGGTTGTTAAACCAACACTTAGAACGTGAAAGGGAAATATTAATAGCCTTTTATTTTATATACACACATTTTTTTTTTTTTTTTTTTTTTTTTTTTTTTTTTTTTTTTTTTACATATATACAACATGTGGGGCATCTCCCCCACACTAGGGTGAGACATGGGTGAAAACCCATATTTTGCTACTGTTTTTACTAACCGAGTCGCTAGCTTGACTCGACCCCGAATTAATTGGTTCTTGGGGAAGCAAGTGGAACAAAAAATTCTCCATCGGACTTTTAAAAAATGTTTGGATAAAAACTGAAGTACTTGAAAGTTCCACTCCGATGAGATATACACAGAGATCCGGCTCATAAATGATAAATGAAAATGCCGGGATCAAAGATAGTGTCTTCATTCCCTAAGGAGTGAAGAACAGGAGAAGTCACCGTGTAGGTGAAGAAAAGAAAGAAAGTCATGATAAAAATCATGACTAACTCATCATCATTAGAAGGAGAATTCATGATTTCTGGATCATGAATCTCATCATTTAAGCTCAGCTGATCAAGACAATTCAAGGGTGGGAGGGATGGGATTGTGATATCAATCAAATTCTCAGTGCTGAGAATATTTCCCTCCGGGACATAAAGATAATCTTTGTCAAGATCAAGGTAAAAGTTATCATACTCCGGCGGAGATATGATATGAGTGAATTCACTGGGGAACTCCTCAAAGGTGAATGAATCAATATCGGGGAGAGAATTATGAGAATGAGAAGTGGTATTGCCACTAATTTTCTCTCCCATCTGATCAAAACAGAAGGCTTCCATTTCCGGAATAGAATCATCGGAAAATATGTCACTATCCTTTATGGGGATAGGAGATGAAATGGATTTTTCTTTGAAAGCCTCGATTTTAGAAATGAGAAGATTGACAGTCAATAATGTTGCTCGAAGAGCTTCATCTTTGATTTCAGTGTCAATTTCTTCATCATTCTCTTCTTCTAAGCTGACAGGCGCAGAAGGCAATTCTTCAACATAATCGATGTCCTCACAAAATAAAGAATCATCATTACTTGAAGTATAATCATCGTCAGAATTGGAAAACATCTCAACATGATCATGTGAAATATCAAGAGAACGCAAATCACACATATTATCAGAGATACCCTCGGACTTACTTGGGATTAGGGACAAGGATTTCAGCACTAGACTTTATGAATTCGTCCGATTCCTTTTCAGGAATAGTGCTAATATGCTCATCCCCCATAATAAGAGAGTCCTCGGAGTCCATAGACTGTAAGATGGGTGTGTTTGCAATAGACTGAGGGAGTTGAGAATTGATATTATTCAAAGGAATAGCACTCTCCTCGTCGTCCTCCTCATCAATATAAAGGGTTTTTATACGTTCCATTTGCTCATCATCTAGCAATTCTGCAATAGTCTTGTCTTCCTGCCTTTTCTGGACAGGTGTAATTGCAGCTGATGAATTCTCGCAACCTTCGCACATAGAATCATCATCATCGTCATCGTAGATGAAAGTTTGACGATATTTGGATCTCATTCTAGCTGTTTGTTCTTCTTCAGCTAGAAGCTCTCCAATAGTTTTCTGATGATGATCTTCTTGGCTATTTTTAACAGCCAAATCATTAAGTGTATCCATCATATTTTGAAGTTTTTGGATAACATTATCAATAGATTTTTCACGAGGAGATGGCCGAGGTTGAATCATTTGATTCTGTGGAGGTTGGTCATGAGAAGAATAGTCATAATTGTCATAAGGGCCATGCTCATAGACAAGCGGGGTCCTTGTTTGACAATCAGATTCATAATGAGGACCACCACAGAATTCACAACAGTAAAACTGTTGTGACTGATTCGGTGAATCATATGGATATTGGTCATACCCGAAATTTTGATTATTACAAGAAACCTGCTCATAGACAAGCGGGTTATTTGTTTGACAATCAAAACTTGGGTGTGGACCTCCACAATGTTCACAAGGATCATTTGGCATATTTTGAAATGATGTATCATCGAAGTTTTGATAACACGGCTCTTGCCAAAATGAATCCTGAGAAGGGGTACTGAAATCGTTGTGAAAATCTGGATAATCAAGTGTGAATGGCTGATAAGTGCAAAAACATTGCTTACACTGTGAATCATCCCCCAACGGATTTTCACACATACAACAATTAAGCTGAGTGAGTGAAGATGGCTGGGGTTGTGGAGAGTGTTTGGAAAAAGAATCCAGAGGTGGGACAAGTAGTGTGCTCTGAGAGCTAGGGATTTCCACCACTTCCGTTATGGTCTCTGGTTCTTGCTCTTGATAAACGTGAAGAGTAGGCAAGTCGTTCTTTTTAGTCACCGTTTTAAGCTCTGCACGTTTTCTTGACAAACTTTTGACCGTAAATTGTGACAGGTCTGGATTAATTCTTGACTGTTTGCCATTAATAACATGTATCTTGGGCTGTGAAGGGCAGTTGGGAAAACTTTTGATGGAATTAATGATGCAATTACGCTCTCTTTCACGGGCTACTTCACACCAATGACAAAATCCTTCTGGTGCATACTCTCCACACTTCTCACACTTACACTTGGAACAACGATTATTATCATCCAGCGGACCTTTACAATTACAACAGTGATGGTCTCGCGACGACATGAGAATTAAATATTAAGGGGGTTTTAAGAAGATAGAATCAAACGGATAGAGGGGAAAGGGATAAAGAATCAAAAAGGGTAAGAGGGTAAAGATGAATATTTTTTGGGTTTTTGGTTTTTTCAATTTTTTTCAACAAGATCAAAGCACAACACAAGGAACTTAAACCTTAAATCAACCAGCGTACGGTAGCTCTCTGACTGACAAACGCACAGAGTGGCGGAGAAGCAAAGGTGGGCAATTAATGCTCCTTAAAAACCCGCTTCTTTCAGTCCGACAATTTAATGTCAGACTATCCTTGAACCTCCGTTAGAGTTTGTTTATCAATCAAAGGTGAGCCGAATTCGCAAGCGACACAAAGGCAAGTTTTAATCTTAGGTTTGGGAACTTATTATGGTCGTACCCCCAGTTAGGTAGTACTCTGTCTTGATTTTCGATGGTAATATTTTATTATTGTTATTTATTATTAACAAGGAAAACGGAAATTATTTTTGGTGTTTTTATTTTTTATATGATAATAATAATAATAATATATATAGAAAAGAAAAGAAAAATATTTTTGTATTTTATATTGTTTTTGGGAAATAGGAACTTCTGATAAAAGGATCTCGAATCACTAATCGCTAAAACTCTTCACAATAGTCGCAGCACACCTCCCCGGCAGCGGCGCCAAAATTTGATCCGTCCCGAAACAACACACTTATAATTAAACAAATGCAGTCTCAGAACAGGATGCTCGTGTGTAGTGTGTGAAACCAGGCAAGTGATCACCCGGATCGTTTCCCAACGAGATGTGAATGGAAAACTGTGAAAAGCTAGGATTATAGTGACAGATGATTTAGATTGCTTTTGATTTTGCTTTTATTTAACAATTCTAAATAACAATTTAAAGACAAATATGCACAAATAAATTAAACGCGAATAAATAAATTACAAACGCGTAACGGGACAGCTAAAATGGGACTAAAATTAAAATTTATGAAATTTAAAACCTAAAAATGTAAAATAACTTAAAACTTATTTAAAAACTTAAATTATATTTTTTTATACTTTTTATTTAATTATTATTAATTATTTATTATTTAATTATTAATTAAACTATTTTAAATTATAAAAAATACTAAATGAACTAAGAAAATTCTAAAACTTTTTCTAAAAATATTACTAAGTAATTAGAAACTAAAAAATTATAAAAATGAAATTTACTTAAGTAAAATTTAAAAAGATAAATTCTATTAAATAGAAGCTATCACTTTATTTCTATTTTTGGTTTTTCTTAAGGCCTAAAAATATTTTTATATTTTTCCTAGATTACAAATGACAAAAGAAAATTATGAAAATTGGAATTATATTTTTCTGATTATTTTTCTATTTATTATGATTTAATTACTATTAAAAACTAATTAAAAAGATTAAAAATATTAAATGACTTAGGAAAATTATGAAAAATTACAGATAATTCTAAAATATTATTAGAAAGCTAGGAAAATTAAAAGTGGAAGTTGGCTATGCCTAAAAAGCAGATTTGGGCTACTAAGCAGTTTTGAATAAGCCCAAAATAAGCTAATAAGCTAGGAAAATTTACCAAATGATCAGGACAAGTTAAACCAACTTAGATAAGCTTAAAACAACTTATTTCAAACAACCAATCCACAAAATAAGCCAAATGGACACATGGCTGTTGTGGAATTTAAAACAGAAAATGAAAAAAGAGGCAAACTTGCAGACAGCTTAAAGCTGAAAAATAAGCAATAAAGACTAGATATTATGGGGGCAAAAGTGAGCCTATATTACTGGGTTCCCAAAAACACCAAAAGCCCTATCAGAAAATGCCCAATTGATGTCCAATTGGACCCTAGATCAGCAGCATCAGCTAAGGGTATGCTGATTTTTGACTTTTGAAGAAAAACAAAAGGGTTGACTTTGGTGATCTTTTGATGGATTCTATGAACTGAAAATGATGTATTGTGATAAAATGGAACTAAATTAAGCTACTAGGATAACTTTTAAACAAAATGGTGGAGGTTTGAGCATAACAGTCCTCCACAGTGGACTGTTATGGTCACTTAGGGTGGGATTTTGACTTTTTAACTCTTGACTACTAATTTTTATACTAGAACTGAGCTAATAGAACCTAGTGAACCATGTTTCAATGATAAACAACAACAAAAACCACTCTTAACAGAGCTTAAACAGCAAATCCAAACAACCCTTTAATATGACTGATTTTTGATTTTCACTACATAAGGCTGAGCTAATAAACAAAAAGCTGATTTAAAACAATAACATGACTAACATAAGCTAAATAAGCATCAAAGAACAAAGATAAGCAGATTATAAACTGAGCTACAGTGAAAATGAACAAAATCCAAAAAAAAATGCTTACAAATGAGTATAGACTGAGAACAAGGACCCAAGGCCAAATTTCACATCCTAAAGCTTACCACTAAGCTCCTAAACCATTTCCATCTTTATGCAACCCTGCTCCTTGCTTCAATGATCATATTTTCTGATTTTTATATTTATTATCTATTTTTCTTGATTTTTAACTAATTAATGTAAACTGAATTAGAGTCCTCTAGATGGCATCCAAGCTTTAAGAAACTTAATAAGGAACTAAATTGAGCTGAAAAGAACACAGATTAACAATAATTAATAAGATTAATTGAATTTGTCAAATTCAATCAAAATTGCTAATATTGATTTATAAAAAGGAAACTTGCAATTAACTGTAAAGATAGCTTTGAATACATGAAATAAACTAAGTACAAGCTTGTAAAATTGAAAACAACAACTGGAATAAATTCTACACTACCTACGTTACACTAAGTTACCTACTCCTAGATAGTTTTTTCATTGCTGCTTCTCTTTGATATATATATGATCTTTTGAAGTCCTAGCAGTCTTTGAAGACTTTCCCAACAATTTCCAACCTTTGATATGGTCAAATTGATATCCACCGTTCAAAACACCTTTTGGCGCCATTTTTGTCCCTTAGATATTTCAGTTGCGTGGAGGGTTTTGAGGGCAATTAATGGGATTTGGGAGGTTGTGTGAGGTGGAGGGACAGAGTGGGGAGAGTAGGTGATGAGGTGGTGGTGAAACCAGTGAGGTGGTAAAGTGGTATCCTGGTATTTCTTTTGGCGGGTTAGGAATAAAAACGAAGAAGTTGACCGGGTCAACCTTAGGGGATTAACTAAATAACGGGTGTGGGTATTTGTTTTTGGGCTTGGGTATATGTTGGGCTGGGGTATAGGATTAGTGTTGTGGGCTTGTTTGTTTGGTTTATTTATTTATGGGCTAGGGGTAAGGGGATGGATTATTTAGTGTTGGGTTGGGTAAATGATAAAGGTTGGATGGGGTAATGTTTAGATCCGGTTTTGGTAGTAATAAAGAGCCCAAGGACCTTAAGTGTATTATTTGGATTTTTGGGGGATTGAACCTGTAAATATCACAATGTTATCACAAGGACCAATTATGCCATTCATGAATAGTATAAGGCTTAAATTTTAATATTTTTCATTTTTAAAACCTTAAGGACTAATTTTGACATTTTTCAAACTTGAGGGACTAAAGTTGCCATTTTATAATTTTTAACTTCAAAGGACTTTTCTAACAACTTATGAATCCCCAAGGACCTAAAATGATATTTGTACAAGTTTTTAGTGATCAGGGACTAGATTTGACAACTTTTAAAAGTTGAGGGACTGAAACTGCCAATTATGCAAACTTTGTTCGTTTTTCAACTGTTTTTAAACATTTTGCATCTGAAACATATAAAACACAATTTTGTGATAATTTCAGTATTATGATGCATTTCTGAGTGTTTTTGGATGTTTTGGCAGCTCAGATTAGGTAAAAATGATGAGTATTTAGACACTCATCAGATGTTGCCTTGGATTAGGTCTTACTTATGTTACCACTAACCTGCTCTGCTTCTAAGATAGAAGTAGTAGTGGCAGCTCTCACCAATCTGTCAACCCTCTCCTTATGGACAGCCTAATCTGCAACAATATCAGTAGGAGCACTAGACTGAGGTATCTCAGTTCCCTTTCTTTTAGGCTTCCTAGGTTTGTATGTCTTTTGAGGGTGAGATGTTGATGGTTGCAAAATGGTGGGTGTGTGTTGGGGATCAGTGGGAATGACTGAACCTTCACCCATTTGTAGTTGGTTTCCATTGTTGGAAACAAAGGTGTCACTCTAGTAGAAAAACCTTTACCTACCCTTCTCATATTTGCAAAAATCTTTTAGTGTGAGAAGGTGTAACATATATTCTTTGATGAGTTGGTTTATCAACAAAATGTTTGTCCACAAACACTTGTAAAAACCTTGATACATTAAAATTTTGCTAGACAAAGTATCCAAGTTTCTAACCATACTATCAAAAATCAATTTTGAAAAGTTAAATTTCTATTTTGTAGCCAAGCAGATAATGGCAGATGCCATAGTACTACTAAACTCATTCCAGGCAGTAGTCTTTGGACTTAGACACTGTAAGATAGTATGAATTAGAAATTTCCACTGAGGGGAGAAGAATGCTTTGTAAAAAGTTAGTTTATCAGTAATATTCTCATACCTCATCAATGAAAGTTGTTCAAAAATAGTAGAATTAGAAAGAAAATCAACACCTTCCTCATCTGCTAGTTGAAGATCTCTTCTAACAGATGATTCAGTGATAACTATCTCCTTGTCATCTACTAGGGCGTGTAACTGTACTTCCTCATTGATAGTTTTGACCATAGCAGAAGACCAAAAGTGTTCAATACAGGAAACATATATAGTTGGATTAACCGTGAGTGCATACCTTATAGGGTGTGCATTAAGAAAATCCACTATTTCTGCAAACCCATCACTTTCTGTGGGTTTAGACAGGAGCGCGACCATATTATGTGCATCAGCAAATTTTATAGTCGCCATTGTGTTGGATTTTGAAATTTGTGTTGGGTTTTAAGATTGGATGATAAAATTGAGATATGGTTTGTTATGAGAGAGTATTTTGAAGAATGAAATCGATTAATTGATTGAATGAATGATTTAAAACCCTTAATCAATGTATTTATGAAAAGTACCCTGCACAACCCAGCAGTAGTAAGTTATGCCTAGCAGCATTAACTTTGAGTTACCAACATTAACTCCAATTCCATTCCAAACCACCTTTCCATCATCAATCTAACACTTTTCTTTGCTTAACCTGCAAAATGTTAGTGCAAAAACCAAGAAAACACAAGCCATAACAATTTTCACAATGATCACAATATTGATTATACCTAACAGTAGTAAGTATAACCAACAACAGTAATTTAGCAGTTTTGAGTATAACCAGCAGTTCTAATTATACTTAACAGCAGAAACTTTTAATGACATGAATAACAGTACTAATTCATACAAAACTTTACAAAAACATAAAGAGATAACAGACTTTAAAGATTTAACATTCCAATACTAGTAATCAAATATTGAAATCTACTTACATCAAAAGCTTTTGTAAGCAAATCTGCAACATTCTTGTCAGTATGGATTTTAACCATTTGAATCAATTTCTTTTCATTGCAATCTCTAATAAAATGATGTCTGATCTCTATATGCTTTGTTTTTGAATGAAAAATAGGATTTTCAATTATGCAAATAGTACTGTTATTGTCAATAAAGGTCTTGGTATGCATAAAATTGTACCCACAATCAAGTAGTTGATTCTGAATCCAAAGCACTTGTCCACAGCAACTTGAAGCAGCTACATATTCAGCTTCTGTTGTGGAATTTGCAACCACTGTCTATTTCTTGCACTGCCATGATATTAATCTACATCTAAGGAATTGACAAGCTCCTGTTGTAGACTTCCTATCCAAGCTTTCTCCAGCATAATCACTATCAGTGTATGCTTCCAAATCAAAAGGAGAATCTTTTGGATACCAAAGGCCCAATTTTGGTTGACCTTTTAAGTACCTAAAAATCCTTTTCACAACATGAAGATGTGAAGCCTTTGGATTGACTTGGTATCTAGCACAGGCACACACTGCAAACATGATATCAGATCTTGAAAATGTAAGATACATTAATGAACCAATCATTGACTGGTATGTGCTTATTCACATACCTTTTATTTACCAAATTGAGACCAAAATGACCAAAAACTAACCAAAATGCCAAAGATATTTGTGTTTTTGTGTTTGCTTATATGCAGGTACGGATATCATGAAATATGGACAAAATCAAGCAAAAACCAAATAAACGAGCACGAGATTTGGAAAAGGTCGAAAGCCGAAGCCGGGGAAGCAATTGATCAAAGTTTATGCTCATATGTCAGATTTGGTCCTCAAAGAATCAAAGAATTACAAGAATGGCCCTTGGATAATTTTATAAAGTTTGGAAGGAAAGGTCCCTTGAATTTCAGATTTTACACTTTTGGTCCTTATCCAATTTACTTCACTAAAAATCCTAAAACTATCTTTGAAACCGGATCCAAGTTTTTATCCTAAAAATAAAACAAACCCAAATTTAAAATAAACTCCATCAGCCCACAGCCCACTTATTATAAACCCAATCCAAACACTCAACCCAACTAAATACCCGGATTCACCCTAACCCGGTCAAATAAACCCACCCAGTCAACATCCTTTCCATTAAACAATAAAAACATAAGCCCACCTTTTTACTGTTTATCTTCTTCCCCTAACCTTTACCCTTTTCACACCCAATAATTACCCACTTTTAAATGTTCTAGAAGGTCTGACACATCTGACAACAGGGAAGGACAGCGTGGCTAATTGGAAGCATTTCATTGGTCGAACCACATCATCATTGGATCCAAGGGCTACGGATTATTGATTGGAGGCCAAGGATAGATCAAGGGCTGTGATTTGAAGTTTTGAAGCTTCCAAGGGAAACCCTAGCTCCTCAGCATGCTATAAATAGTCCATCATCTCACAAATTCAAGTTTGTTAGATTATTAGGGTTAGGATTAGGGTTAATTAGGAGTAGCTTAATTTAGAGTAGTTATATTTCAACTTATTGTAGCTTTAGGTTCTGGCTTATTGTAACTTTCTTTTCAGCTTTCAAAATCGTACTCAATTTAAGTTTTTAACGAAAGTCAACTTTCAGTCAATTGTGGTTATTTGCTTCTTTACTGTTTTCAATTTGCTTATTATTTCTTTTTTCTAGTCATTTGTTGCTTATCTAATAGATTGATCGTAGTTATTCGTAATTTTGCCTTAATACCCAAAAAAAAGCCAAAAACAGTCCATAAAAGGTTGTTTGGCACAGGGTCAATTATGGGTGAAAGTGGGTCAAATTTAGTAATCACTGTTCATATGCTCTTTTTGAAACTTTAATCTAGTTTGAATTCCCTTAGATAAGCTGTTTACAGGAGGAATTAAGCCTATTTGAAAGTTAGTAAGGTTTTAAGTGGCTGTTGTGAGTTATAGTCTAGGAACTGTTCTGAATAGCTTAATAATGGCTTAAGCAGTTTAAGCTCTTATTGTTCGTATTGTTAGGCTCCTTTTAGTGCATTAAATTTATTCTTAAGGGTTGGTGATATTACATTAGGATTTGAAAGAGTAGGCCTAACTGATTAACACAGATCATACATAGCCTGCATCAGCCTTTCTGTCCTAACTCTCAGCTTATTTTCTGCTTCTTTATAATTCCTATTAGTCTGAATTTTGGTTCTCATGCTTATTGGTAGCTTATCTTCACTTGTTTCAAATCTCTTGGGTTTAGCTTTTACTAAAATAGTTCTTTTGGATAGCTTAAAGTTCCCCTTGTGGCCTGTTTGGTCTGCATACCTTCTCAGTGACTTATGTGTTTATTTCCCTCTTCCTATGCTTATTTCCTCTTTACTTGTTGCTTATTCTGTTTTCATTTAGCTTATTTAGAATTAATTATAGTATGCCTTAGCTTATCGAAATGTGCCTTAGCTTTTAGATAGCCTCTTAGCTTATTTAGAGTTAAATTAATTTCAATTACTTGTTATTAGTTTACTGGTCTGATTTTTATTGTTATTTATGTGCTTATTGTAAGTTTTCAAAAATCATTGCTTTTATAAAAATTGCTTATTCTATTGAGCTTTTTAAGTTTTCAAAAAGAAAAATCTAAAAAAAAAATTAAAAAAAAAAATAAAAAAATAGTTAACAAAAAAAGCTGAGGCCAGGTTCGAACCTGGGACCTCTAGCATCCCACGCATTAAACACACAGCCTCACTACCAAACGTGCCCTTGGGTCTTTTCTGCCCAAGGGTTCTCTCTTAAATCTTTTATACCCTTTTTCTTACTTTAGCTTATTTTCTTAAAAACAGCTTAAACGGCCTATTGCCATCTACTTTTTCTCCCAACTTATTTTTCTTTTATTCCTTTTAATTTTAGTTAGTTTTAAGAAAATTTTCAGATTTATCTTTCAAGGTTTAATATTTTTAATCATTTAATTTCTTTAAAATAGTTTTTAATTCATAGAAAATTAAATATTAATCAAAAAAATATAATTCTTTTTCTAAAAATTTTCTTTTATGATTTAGACCTTAGGAAAAATACATTTCAGAACCTAGGGTTAGTTTTCCATAGATTTCACTTTTGAACTCGGGATTAGCCCGGGTTTTATGCGTATTTAGGTTTTTTTTGAGTTTTTATGATACTTTTGCCTTAGTTTAGTTTTTCCCTCGCATTATTAATTATTTCTAGTTAATATTTCATTATCTTAGTTTGTAAAATCACAAACCCCACTTTTATCACCATTCACTACACGTTTCACAAACTCGAATCACTTAATTCCATTCATCCTTCGACGGGAAAACGACCCGGGTTTTACATATTTCCTTTGTAAATCCTTGGACTATAAATTGTATCAAATCATTGACCTATATAGATGAACATCCACTTCTTCACTATCTTCATCCTTGAGCAGAGGCTTTGAAGTTTCCATTGGTGTGCTTGCAGTATTGACTTCTGTAAACCCAAATTTCTTTAAAATTTCAGCAACATATTTATCTTGACTAATAAATATTCCATCCTTCTTCTACTTCACTTGTAATCCCAAGAAGAGTGTAAGTTCTCCCATATAACTTATCTGAAATTTCTCATGCATCAACTTCTCAAATGCAATGCATAGCTCCTTCTTTGTTGAACCAAAGATGATATCATCCACAAA
Source organism: Artemisia tridentata subsp. tridentata (assembly GCA_021014915.2). Classification (NCBI taxonomy): domain Eukaryota; kingdom Viridiplantae; phylum Streptophyta; class Magnoliopsida; order Asterales; family Asteraceae; genus Artemisia; species Artemisia tridentata. The sequence goes on along the minus strand of CP139501.1, from coordinate 11,195,874 downwards.
CACTTGGACCAGCAAAATATCACCTTTGTGCCTTTTGATGAATAGGGTCTTGTCAATCTTTCCACTTTGAAACCCATTGTCCAATAGATATGTTAACAATGTTTCATACCAAGCTCTAGGTGCTTTATGTAGTCCATATAGTGCTTTTTCAACCTTGTATACTCTATTTGGAAAGTCTGGATCTTCAAATCCTGGTGGTTGACATACATACTGTTGGTCCAGTATAACTTGAGCAACTCGTGAATTTACGAAATAAACACAAACACGTGCCGTTTGGACACGGAAAGTATAACGAGTTTATGATTCATGATAAGCGAAATTACAAGGTTATTCAAGAACCCACTTAGACACACTAATGACTTGGTTGGATTTTCAATGAGGATAGTTGAAGACGGCTATCCCCGGTGAGAGACAAATTAAGAGATACTTAAAAGCAAGCTAGGCTTGGGTTCTAAGTGTGTTGAGGATTCTAACACTCTAACTATGTTGTGGTATCCTCACTTCATACTCTCGTTGAATGCGCACATTCTGCTTTGGTTGCGACGGGTTTATATAGCGGTGAGATTACTGTTGCTTCACGTGGGAATAGTGATCTTGCCAACTATTCGTAGATAGGCACGTGCCTAGACATCTAGCCTTGATGTCCTTTTGGTTTACCGGAGTTGACAGCACCAGGTTCCCATGAGCTTCTTTTATGTCTTGGGAAGGAACAAAGTTTATCTTCCCAAGATTTTTCCCGCTTAAACTCTATAGTCTTCACCTAACCATCTTGGTCTTTGATCAGAGAGCTGAGAGATCATCAAGGTATTCTTGCCCTTGATGATCCCTTGTTCCTGAGCCAGAGTTCTATTGTACATACTGGCTGATGAGCACTTATTAAGTTTGTAAGAACTCTTTGACAATATCTGTGGCATGAACTACTGATGTTGATGTTCAGTGAATTTGTCTTCTTTAATCAGTTCATCCTAGATTCTTGATGTCTTTGATATTGAGCCTTGTTCAGGGAGTCATGTTGATCAGTCATAATTTCTTGATCAGTTAGATTGAAGGTTGGTGAGGTGGTCATTGTCAATGAGAGAAAGACCATCAGGGAAAAAGTGACATTTGTCAGATCTTAGTGTCCCTGATGTTTGCTCAAGTACCTTACTCACTAAGACTGCATCAGATGAGTAAAGCGCATCTTCAGTTGGTCTTTGCCGGCTCTTTGAAGAATGTTGTCTGAGCTACATCACTTTATTAGGGAGAGACATTCTCACTGATCATCAGTGAGTTAGATGATCAACGATATTCTGTTAGTGAATGTCAGGGCTATTTTATGTTCAAATCTTTGTCAAATACATTTGGGTAATTGCTGACCCAAGAATCTCCCCTAATTTGAACATAAAGATGGCCCGGGTTTTATCAGGGATAAGTGAGCATAACAGCTTCTTCTTATCCTCTGATTTACAACAAGGTATAATGTACGACTATTGTTTTGATTCTATGAGTTACTACTTGTTGGATTGTATCAGTGATAAGTGAGCATAACGGCTTCTTCTTATTCACTGATTTAAAAGTATAGTCTTAAGTAAACAATATCGATATAAGCTCATGTCTTCGATACCTGTTGTTGAAGATAAAGTTTAGGCTATTTTCTTTGACTTCAGTCACCATCTTTATTCTTGGTTAGATCTTCTCTTTGTTTGATGATGACCTCCTGAACATTTATGTTCAGGGTCTCCAGAGCTAAATTGCCCAGGGTCTCCTGAGTATTCCTTCAGGGTATCCTGACTTCAGGGTCTTGCTTAGGGGTTTCTTCAATTCAGTTCTTAGCAAAAACTTACAAATCATAGATATCCTAAGCTATTATCAGTTTGTAAGTGAGCAAAAAGGGCTTCTTCTTACAAGTTGATTTACAACAAAGAAATATACATATTATTCAGTAAAAACCACTTCTCTGTTGTCTTTGAACCATTTCTTCTTTTGAGTGCTTGATGCGTGCGTATATCGTTGTAGAATCGATTATATTATCAAGTTTTAAATTTATATTTAGTCGACTTATCCTAAAACACACACTAACGAGCAGTGTACCCGATCAATGTAGCTAGTTGGTAAGTAGAGTGTCGAACACTAAGAGTGAAACGTTAATACCTAGATATCTATCAGTATTTTAATCCTAAGTTAGTTCTAATGCCCTAATCTAAAGCTAGGGGGTTTTCAGCCTGAGAGACGGGCATGATTGTGTAGATTAAGTAAACAGTAAATAAAACTAGAGAACGAATAAGTGAATGGCCAACACATACACAGATAGAAAACAGACACAGATAAGAGGTCAAGCACATAGTAGGAAAACTTGTCACATGTTTAATTGTTTAGCTGTATAAGATGAGTGATAAAATCTATTCTCTTTCAGTGGAGTCTTAGTTACAGGCGTGTAAACACTTAATGATTACTAGGTTTATTTTATCCCTTTTACAGGCTTACATTAACTATGCAAATGATGTTAATGAAGTAATTGTGCAAGCCTACGTTGACAAGGCGCGATAAATCCTAATATGTAATCAAAGCACATGCATAAAGAAACCAAATAAACATCAAATACTCTTTATAACAACTGGAAACTATTAAGTCCGATCAAATAGTGAAAAAGACACTAATAAGTGTATGACCCCATAGGCTAATAATATAAGTTAATAGAAGTAGTTATACGTTGTACCGTGCACACAAATTCGTCAATACATGTGTAGTACTGGTGGATACTTGACGCAATCCAAGTGGTGATTCTTCCGCAAGAAACCCTAATCTTTTCGTATAGCATCAAGAAGATCAAGAAGGTGACTCCGTACTGATCTAGAAGGTTATGGAGCTTACACAATTGCAAGAACATAAGTAAATCTTAAACACAATTTATACGTGTTAGTAGGTTATATCACTGATTAGGATATCTGTTATTAGGAGTTTGGTCCGCATGGCCTTTATGTATTTATTTTCCGCATTCCATGTTTTATAGGCCATGTGGGTGAGCACCAATACCCTAAATAAGCAAAGGTATAAACGAATTGATTTCCCCTACACTTGAGATTTTAATCCCCTACACTTAAGACGTGTGAAGAGACATGACAAGAAACTAATTGTAGCAACCGCGAATTTTCCAGGTCCTTGCGCAACCTTAAGCTCGATATGATCTATTTATTTAGTTTATGTGTTCACTATCATGTGTGTTTGTGAGATAGACCACACAACGCGAGTCGGCATGAATAAACCTAATAACACGTAAAAATATTGATTTTAACGAGATAACACGAACATGGGCGTATTTGTAATCAATTTGATTGGAAAAATAGTTTTAAAACTAATTGCATAAGTTAGAAGTACTCGGGAAAATGTTTCGGTACTTAAACTTAACTCGAATACGTTTTATAAGAAGAATAGTCGAATGCCACTTCCCACCCTTGCCTTAAGTTACAGTTTTAGTCCCCGAGGGACAATAGGGTTTCACCACTAGTCCTAAGGCTATATAAGCCACAACTATAACAAATTTAGGGTTGTCTCTCCCATTTGTTCACACACAGCCGCCCATATATCTCCCTCTCTCTCTCACTTCACCTGCAAACCCTTAAATATTTCTCCCATTTCTCTTTTGCAGCCGCCATTCTTAAACTACCACCCACCGCCACCTCCTACAAAAAAATACAACCAAACCCACCCTTGTTTCATCACTTTGAAGGCGGATCTGTGGTTCACTCGTGTTTAATCCGTCACACGCGCCACCACCGCTGCCGTTTTTTGTCGTCTTCTAGTTTTGGTAAGTGTATTAACGAGTCCTTTTTAAAACAAACTAATAAGAACACGATTCACACCCTTGGTGTGAATCGGTGTGTGTCAAAACGAGGCATGAAACAATTTTTGGGTGTTAAAACCAAGTGTAAATCTATTTTGAGTTAATAAAGGGGTGAAAAAGAAGTGGTATCATCTATTCCTTGTGTCTCTTTATTATTCACTTACCGATCTATATTTTGGATCGATAAGCTCACAGTAAGCTCATCTTGAGCATTCTCCATTTTGGCTTATTTTGGATCTTGAGTTCATTGTATTTTGTCTTTCCTTTGGGTCTGTTGGTTCATCCTTTGGCGACATGAATCGGAGTCGGGGCTATAATAAGTTACTTGTGTTGGATAATAATGTGTGGATTTAATTTGGGTTTATGTTCTGGCCAAGACCCAAGGAGTTATGGTGTTGGAATTGACTCCGTTTGGATTGGATTTGTGTTCCTTATAAATTGTTTGGTCCGTTTTGGTTTGTTTACTCAGGTTCACAGCCGAGACCACTTGGTCTCGGCGAGGTAAATAGATAGTGGTCCGAATGGTTATGATAATTTTGGGATTTGTTTTAGTCGTTTTGAGCTCGTCATGGTTTGAACCGAGACCAAGGGATCTCGGCAAGAGCCTGTAAATTATTTTCTTGTTTTGTGGTCCGTTCGGGTTCTTTCAGTCCGTTTAGTTTCTGTCCGCGACGACGACTCAATCCGATACCCCGAGGTCTCGGCATGGTAAGTTATTATTAATGATGGTTTCGGTTTGCATTTGGTCTTGGATTTGATAATTATTAAGCCGTTAGGATTAGTGGCCGAACGATTATATATATCTTGAATAACGAATTGGTTGAGACTTGACTTGGAGTTATGAATATTAGTAATGATGTTTTGGCCATAACAAGGAATTGCCGAGACCTTGTGGTCTCGGGAAGAATTGTTCGCCTATATTGGACTTATGAATGGTTTGATTTGGACTATGGATTTAGATATTTACTTGTTGACCCGGCATTTGTGACCGAAGGGTATGTTGGGTTGTTTGGGGTTCGGGATTTATATGGTTGACTCAAGGAGTATAACAAATTAATTGTGACTCGAAAAGTGATAATAACTCGTAAGTTTTAACTTTGAATTAACTCAAGATAGGACGGAGTAAAAGGAAGGATGAAAACATTTGTTTTAAAGTTATTAATGAGTTTAGATTAATATTCGAAACTCTTTGACCACGAGTTACTTTTATAAAGAAATACATATAAACTTTTAAATAAAACGGAATACGAGAGAGTTATTGAGCTTTTCGAGACACATTACCCGTAGAATACCATATATAGATTTAATGGATTTCTTGTTAGATTATTCATTTGGTCGTGATTGGTAAGTCGGGGTACTATGAGGTATTTGCAACACCAGAATTGAAATATATATTTTGACTTGAGATATTATTGAACTTTAGGCATTTTGGACTATTGGACACGAAACGAATATAATACATTAGACTCATGATGAATTTAATGTATTCGATTCGAAACGGGTAAACAATGGAAATGATGCCTAACGAACGATAATATTTATAAATTACACATCATCTAAACTGCTTTGGAAATTATTTCTAATAAAGTCTTTCGACTTGGAAACGTTCAATGAACGAACGAGCCATGGCGAAATTTTACTTTTAAACTATAAAACGAGTATACTTTTATAACTAAATAGGATTATTGGTAAAGTAACGACGCTTACCAATCTATTCATCTTAATTGTTGTTTGCTATTTGTTATCTTTTGGTTTCTTTCCGTCATCTCTTCTTGACTCGAGTTCTCGTCAACACTCTCCGCGTCAAATTTCGCTGTCTTTATTCCTTTTGGCGTGTGTACTCTTGAGTCTATGTATTTCTCCGGTTACACGAATGATGATACCAAACTCTAATAAACGGATAAAACGAAAGTATTTTGGAAATGGAATTGGAATAATTTTGGGATTGAGAATAGTTGACCTTTGGAAACTTTTACGTCTTTAATTATCATATGAGATATATGTTAAGACGAGTCATTATATTATTAGGTCGTGCCGAGTCCGTAGTGCTGTGACGTCCTAGTTGTCATGTGCTATACTACCCTTGAGTTGTGTGTTGTGCATTGCTTGATTAAGGTGAGTTCTCGTAGCCCATTTTTCATTATGTTTTTCCTTGGGGGAAAATGGTACTCAAATGATGTTTTAAATGTTTTCATGCTGTGATTATACTGCTTTCATGTTTTTGGACATTATGTGTGTTGATGCGATTATATGCTGTGATGTGTTTTGTGCAACCATGAATTGTGACGTGTTTTGTGCGACCATGACTGCACAACTGTTAACTCTTTTGAGAGCCGAAGCAATATGATAGATCTATCGGGGTAGCTCCCCACAGTGTTTGTTTATGTGTGCAACCAGCGTGGCAGGTTCAGTTGGCGCGACACTAGTTTGTTTCGACTTGGGCTTATAATTGGTTATCATGCTCACTTTTGTCCTACACTATGCTATCACAGCTCAGCGGTTTTACTTTTAAACCTACGAGCTCACCAACATTATGTTGACGTTTTCTAGTACCATTTTCAGGTGTTTTTGAAGCTGTTTAGAAGGTTGAGTATTGACTGGCTTAGCAAGACTTAAGACAAGACCCTCCCGGGTTATATCTCGTGGAGTTGCATATGTTATTCCCTAGTGACGTTGTTTAACCTTGAGACTTATGTTTATCTTGGATCTTTCTACGTATCCCGGTTGTGGGAGTTTGCGACTATTATCTGTCTTATGTTATACATTTAGTATTTCTCTATTGTGACACCTTGTGTTCTTGACTATGAGGTCATACCCCGTGAATACCTTTCCGCTGCGCCATTTTTGGGGTGTGACACTAATATCCCCTATACTTAAGACGTACATTTTCCCCAATTTACAATTACACTAAGCAAAAAGGTAGAAATCAACAAGAGAGAAATAAACTAGAACTCCCCTAATATTGTTGTGAATGAAAATGGGTGTAGAGATATGTGGCCTGAATTCCTGTTGGTGATCTATCTTCATATTCACGTTTTTCAAATTTGTCAAGCTGTAACAACCGAGAAATTTCCAAGTCATTATTTTACTAATTTTATTTGCTTATTATGCTATTTTAAGTAAATTGGCTTTTGCCGGGAAAGTTGCCCGCGTACGTCGTGACACGTACACTGAAATTTGTAATTTGAGTCAGGCTATGCTTAGAATACCCATTAATATGATTTATGTATCCCCACATACTTGTTTTCATATGGAATAATGTAATTTTCCATTTTTACGCGAAGTGTGCACATTTTTCGTTTTACGCGTTTTCGGCTTGCGGTTTGAGCTTTAAAGACGTTATAACACTCCGAAAGGCTCGGGAAATTTATGAAACATCAAATTGGGTCATTTTAAGTTAAATTTAACATTTTTATGAAAATATTATCTTCATGTCATTCATTTCCATAAACTAGGCATAAAACGTTACCGGTTTAGCCCCGTTGGCCTTCAAACTCACTCCGTGACTTAGGATACTTGTGCAAAACAAGTATATAATGTATTGTGACTATATAATAAAAGAAATACACCTTGGAACCTCCCCAAAACCGGCCACCCCTTTTATCCTATCAAAATGCATGTTTTCTTTTATTAAAACCCATATTTCACACTTTATATTCATTTCCAACCTAGTTATTATCACCATCTCATTTCTCTTTGGTCTCTCCCTATCTTGAACGAAATAAAGCAGCCTCCAACACCCTTGGCCTTTAATTTACTTGATCATGTTCATCTCCAATCAAACATTAAGTGTTCTTGTTGGTTTCTTGATCTTGGTAAGTTCCCCAAACTCATTTTCATCTCATTCTTATGTTTTTATAGATTTTTTTTTTTTTTTTAGATCTAAGCTAAACATCTCTTGCATGTGTCATTTAAGATGATTTGATTCAAGATTTAATTGGAAATAGGTTCTTTGATAATTGGTTAGGATTGATTTGTTAGAGTTATGCAAGAGTTTAATGGATTTTATGAGTTTTGGACTAGTTATTGATGATCTACTTGGATATATTGTTTAGAAAACTGAAGTTAATCCTCAATATAATCTTTCATCTTCTGGACTTATTGATTTATTGGATGAATAAAAGGGTAGGGATGATTGATTTTGTACAAGCATGGGTATTAGACACAATAATTATACATAAAGTAGATCATTGTCATTGGCCCAAATCTGTCCCAGATTTTATCCAACAAAACGACTTAACTATTTTGTCCTCAGGAAGTTTTATGCTTAAATAAAAATATTGAGAGTTAGCCACAGGTCTTAGGATCATTTCCCCGAAAACCTTACATCCTAATTCATCTTGAGATTTTTAGAGAAAATCCACACTAAAACTGGTCCAGGAATGCATGTCAGATTTGATGGGCTATTTACTCTAAAATGTTGTAAAGAACATTAGGTTGGTGTAAACATTAAAGTTGTAGCCAAGACCTGTAGAAAACTTTTCCCACAGGCCATGTGTCCATTAGACCTGTAGTTAAAGAGATACACCCTTTTTTCTAAACTCATTTAGATGTTGAGTATAACTATTTAGAGATACAAGGGTAAATTGGTAATTTCACCCATGTTGTAAAGTTCTCAGTAATGTAAGGCCTTAATTTTCATATAGTACAGAGTCATACCTTTCTAAGCATATAAAGTTCATAATTTTAGCCTTCACGGTTTAGAAATGGCGACCCGAATAGTGCGGCAATTTTATAAAATTTCCATCAGCTTTACATTTTTAAACCATACAAGCTTTTATAAACGCCTTTCGACCCATGTCTTGCTATATGAATTTTAAATAAATGACCATATGATATTTTGAGTTCAAGTACTGAGTTAAGTCATAAAAATAAAGTATTATACCTAAATCCCCGAGCCTAAGTCATGTTGTATTTTTATTTAGGTCACTTGTGATCTTTGCGGTTTTTCTCGACGTGCACACTTCTCCGATTTCCGTTGCTACTTCATTATAGGTGAGTTCATAGCCCCACCTTTTACTTGTTTAACTGTTTACAAACTCTGTGAGGGAGATACATGCTAGTTATTTTTAATATGATCACAACTGCTTGAAAACTGTATTTTGGATTGAAATTGTTTGTTACCCGGTTATTATCATTGCCTAAGTTTCCCATAGCCTGAAAGTCCCTTCCTTATCGTGAACCGTTAGTCACTTGCGAGTGAACGCGAATGCCGTGAATAGATCTATTGGGAATGACATCCCCCATATTGGACTGCCAGGTGCGGCTACCATATGCACTGTATTTGAGGATTTGCTAGGTAATTAGGCTGTTACCTATTGTCGAAGCGCATCTTTATATTCTGTTGAATATCTGAAAATGACGTTAAAGTTCGGGGTCACGAGCTTAGGGCAATAATAACTGAATCAGACTCTGCATTTGTTGCTTAGTCGTTTTTATAAACTGAATTATATTGTGATCAACTGCTTATTACTAAAACTCTATGGATTCACTCAACCTTTGTGTTGACGTTTTAGCATGTTTTATCTCAGGTTTAAAGGCATGAAGGTCTTGGATGGAGTCGCACGGATATATTTTGAGGACTCGGCATATTTTCACATTTGAAGTGTCTATATTTTAAAGATTTATGTTATGTTTAAAACATTTGCAATCTTTTGAAAACATTGTGTTTTATGAAAACTGTTGGGACCTTTGCAAACTCTGAGAATTTAATGTATCAAATGTGAAACACTTTTAAAACGTCTCTTTTCAAGGGTCGTTTTCCATGACTTGTACTTTGTGCTAGGAAGTAATACCCCAGTGATCTATCTTCCGCTGTTATAATTTTGGGAGTGTTACAGATTGGCATCAGAGCTACAGTTATAGAGAACTGGTTCGTTTTTAAAACCCGGACTATAACTATTTTTCACTAAAGAGTCTCTCATTGCCGTATCCGATATCCGTGCGCGTATGCCACCAGACTGCCTATGTTGTTATACTTATGTCATCACTAATGGTATTATATAAAGTATGCTTATATACACTAGTATTTATATAAAGGTTAATTATATAAATGTTTGTCTGATTTTGACCTCTTACGCTTATTTCGGAGCTTGAGCTCAAACCTTGTTTTCCCCGATTACATACCTACGCTTACGCTTTAGTGGTCTCTTTTATTTTCTCAAACATCGTGAATAATACCGTGGTTCGCTAAAACTTTTTCATAAGCTTTCATAAAATCGTTTTATGCAAAACTCTTACTATCCGTCTTCGAAGACGAGTTGGAACATTGGTCACATAATTTTAGAACACCTACATCGCCTCCCAAACAATCGCCTAAAGACACGCCGGATGATTAGAGCATGACTTTAACGTGCCGCCTTGGAACACCCTATTTTCGGAACACAACTTTTAACGTCCCATTCTCTTTCACTCCTTGTGTTTTGAAGAGTCACGCCGCTAGGAAGGTAACGCCGAAGCTTGACAACAATGTTTACCCTAACTTAATACTATCTTTTGATTCCAAGGACAAAATTTGAAAACTTTTCGGCCACCATTCTGACACCCACTTCACCAACTTGTATACTAACGTCAAATAGTGAGACAAAGCCATTCGAGGACAAGGCTATAGAGTGTGAACTCAAACCAGAAGATTACTAACTCGAAGAAGAACCCCTCGGAAGAAGAGAAGGAAAACCATTACTGCACCTACTCCTCTCGCTCGATGAAAGCCTATCACAAGAGAGCCCATCCAACACAGCATCTCATCATTGGTGACACACATGCCACATCATGACAGATATTACACGTCAGCAGAAATGAGCTGTAATGGCCAACCTACAGTCGTTGGAGTAGAGTAAAGCTCAAGGATCCAAGTGCGGATCTCACTTAATTAACATTTGTGATATTTATTGACTTTACCATTTATTATTTGTTCTCATTTAACCCCAAACAACTTTCGTGATACTCAATGCCTCTCTCATTTTATGTTGTTCCTATTTAAAATGCATGTTTTCAACGTAATGCTTCTCTCATTTATTGTTGATACCCATTCATTCTCAATTGCAATCACAATGCTTATTGTCTTTGTCACTTATTGCGTTTCTCATTAATTGTTACCCTCAGCTAGCATTCGTGCTGCTTTTTGTATTTCTTATTTATTGATCGTTCTCATTTCTTCTCCTCATTTAGCATTCGAGATGCACATTGTCTTTCTAAATTATTGATTTTCCCAGTTATTCTTATATAAAATTCGTGATATTTATGGATTTCATCATTTACCATTTGTTCTCTTCCATGACATTTATCGTCTTTCTCCTTTACTATTTGCCTTCACATTTATTGTCTATCTCATTTGTTCTCATTTAAGGTATTGTTACGCTTATTGCTTTCTTAATTCTTGTCTATTTCACTTACCGCACTTTCAACAATCGTGTGTTTATTATCCTTCTCAGTTATGGATTTTCCTCATTCATTCTCATTTGACATTCGTAATGAATATTGTCTGTCTCGTTTATTATTGAACCTCATTTGGAATTCTATCTTTCAGTATTGACCTCTTTTATTATTGGTTTGATTCGTTGGTTGTCTCGATTATTTGATTATTTGTGTTAATATTCTATATCTCTTCGCTTCACTATTATTGTGATTTATGGTTCTTCAGTTTGCATTAATTTGAGTCATTGATCTCTCTTTTACACACCTTTTCATTTGCTTCTTCGTTCGTATAAACATCAAATTTTCTTTCGAGCACTCTATGCTCATACCAGTATGAATGATATGGACATCTTAATCCATTCATTATTGTTCTGATTCATTGATCCTTACATTTGCATCGATTGATAATAGTTTGCTTCTTTGTTCATACAGATATCTAATCTATCTCTTTTAAGCAGTCTTTGCACCTACAACATTACACTCGACAGAATTCTATTACTATTTTTTGTGATTCATCAAGATCTTTCATTTGTATTATTAATTACCCTTGTAACTATCATTCTCCCATGGCATTGACATCTACTTCTTTCGACTGATAGTACGCTCCCGTAGAAATCCCATTCGCGTTAATCGTTAGTACGCATCAGGGCGTAGGAACAACACTCCAGGACAATGGGCTACAAGCAGTACAAGATCGTCAGGAGAGTTACGTGAAAGTTTGCCACGAAAGTACGTGCTATGTTTCGGAAAATGATAAAAACTGAACTCGATGTACGTTGAACCCTTCAAGAATTTGGAAAAAGCTGGACCGGTAGTTTATCGACTCGAACCACCCAAAAGAGCCCACTAGCGTGCACAACACATTTTACGATTCGAACTCGAAGAAGTGCCTATCGTATGAAACCCTCGTCACTCCACTAGAGGAGATTCAACTTGACGACAAGCTTTACTTTGATAAGGAACCAGTTGAAATCATGAACCAGGAAGTCAAACGACTCAAGCAGAGTGCATTCCCATTGTCAAGGTTCATTGGGATACTCGACATGGACCCGAGTACACATGGGAGCGAAAAGAGCAGATTGCGACGAGAATACCCTCATTTCTTTTCTGACACACCGTCAGCTGATAAGATAAACTGAATCATGAGGACATGATTCCTTTTTAACGGATGGGTAATGTAACAACCGAGAAATTTCTAAGTCATTATTTTACTAATTTTATTTGCTTATTATGCTATTTTAAGTAAATTGGCTTTTGCCGGGAAAGTTGCCCGCATACGTCGTGACACGTACACTGAAATTTGTAATTTGAGTCAGGCTATGCTTAGACTACCCATTAATATGATTTATGTATCCCCACATACTTGTTTTCATATGGAATAATGTAATTTTCCATTTCTACGCGAAGTGTGCACATTTTTCGTTTTACGCGTTTTCGGCTTGCGGTTTGAGCTTTAAAGACGTTATAACACTCCGAAAGGCTCGGGAAATTTATGAAACATCAAATTGGGTCATTTTAAGTTAAATTTAACATTTTTATGAAAATAGTATCTTCATGACATTCATTTCCATAAACTAGGCATAAAACGTTACCGGTTTAGCCCCGTTGGCCTTCAAACTCACTCCGTGACTTAGGATACTTGTGCAAAACAAGTATATAATGTATTGTGACTATATAATAAAAGAAATACACCTTGGAACCTCCCCAAAACCGGCCACCCCTTTTATCCTATCAAAATGCATGCTTTCTTTTATTAAAACCCATATTTCACACTTTATCTTCATTTCCAACCTAGTTATTATCACCATCTCATTTCTCTTTGGTCTCTCCCTCTCTTGAACGAAATAAAGCAGCCTCCAACACCCTTGGCCTTTAATTTACTTGATCATGTTCATCTCCAATCAAACATTAAGTGTTCTTGTTGGTTTCTTGATCTTGGTAAGTTCCCCAAACTCATTTTCATCTCATTCTTATGTTTTTATAGATTTTTTTTTTAGATCTAAGCTAAACATCTCTTGCATGTGTCATTTAAGATGATTTGATTCAAGATTTAATTGGAAATAGGTTCTTTGATAATTGGTTAGGATTGATTTGTTAGAGTTATGCAAGAGTTTATTCTACTTGGATATATTGTTTAGAAAACTGAAGTTAATCCTCAATATAATCTTTCATCTTCTGGACTTATTGAGTTATTGGATGAATAAAAGGGTAGGGATGATTGATTTTGGACAAGCATGGGTATTAGACACAATAATTATACATAAAGTAGATCATTGTCATTGGCCCAAATCTGTCCCAGATTTCATCCAACAAAACGACTTAACTATTTTGTCCTCAGGAAGTTTTATGCTTAAATAAAAATATTGGGAGTTAGCCACAGGTCTTAGGATCATTTCCCCGAAAACCTTACATCCTAATTCATCTTGGAGATTTTTAGAGAAAATCCACACTAAAACTGGTCCAGGAATGCATGTCAGATTTGATGGGCTATTTACTCTAAAATGTTGTAAAGAACATTAGGTTGGTGTAAACATGAAAGTTGTAGCCAAGACCTGTATAAAACTTTTCCCACATGCCATGTGTCCATTAGACCTGTAGTTAAAGAGATACACCCTTTTTTCTAAACTCATTTAGATGCTGAGTATAACTATTTAGAGATACAAGGGTAAATTGGTAATTTCACCCATGTTGTAAAGTTCTCAGTAATGTAAGGCCTTGATTTTCATATAGTACATAGTCATACCTTTCTAAGAATATAAATTTCATAATTTTAGCCTTCACGGTTTAGAAATGGCGACCCGAATAGTGCGGCAATTTTATAAAATTTCCATCAGCTTTACATTTTTAAACCATACAAGCTTTTATAAACGCCTTTCGACCCATGTCTTGCTATATGAATTTTAAATAAATGACCATATGATATTTTGAGTTCAAGTACTGAGTTAAGTCATAAAAATAAAGTATTATACCTAAATCCCCGAGCCTAAGTCATGTTGTATTTTTATTTAGGTCACTTGTGATCTTTGCGGTTTTTCTCGACGTGCACACTTCTCCGATTTCCGTTGCTACTTCATTATTGGTGAGTTCATAGCCCCACCTTTTACTTGTTTAACTGTTTACAAACTCTGTGGGGGAGATACATGCTAGTTATTTTTAATATGATCACAACTGCTTGAAAACTGTATTTTGGATTGAAATTGTTTGTTACCCGGTTATTATCATTGCCTAAGTTTCCCATAGCCTGAAAGTCCCTTCCTTATCGTGAACCGTTAGTCACTTGCGAGTGAACGCGAATGCCGTGAATAGATCTATTGGGAATGACATCCCCCATATTGGACTGCCAGGTGCGGCTACCATATGCACTGTATTTGAGGATTTGCTAGGTAATTAGGCTGTTACCTATTGTCGAAGGGCATCTTTATATTCTGTTGAATATCTGAAAATGACGTTAAAGTTCGGGGTCACGAGCTTAGGGCAATAATAACTGAATCAGACTCTGCATTTGTTGCTTAGTCGTTTTTATAAACTGAATTATATTGTGATCAACTGCTTATTACTAAAACTCTATGGATTCACTCAACCTTTGTGTTGACGTTTTAGCATGTTTTATCTCAGGTTTAAAGGCATGAAGGTCTTGGATGGAGTCGCACGGATATATTTTGAGGACTCGGCATATTTTCACATTTGAAGAGTCTATATTTTAAAGATTTATGTTATGTTTAAAACATTTGCAATCTTTTGAAAACATTGTGTTTTATGAAAACTGTTGGGACCTTTGCAAACTCTGAGAATTTAATGTATCAAATGTGAAACACTTTTAAAACGTCTCTTTTCAAGGGTCGTTTTCCATGACTTGTACTTTGTGCTAGGAAGTAATACCCCAGTGAACTATCTTCCGCTGCTATAATTTTGGGGGTCTTTGATTGTACATAAAACACAAAAGAAATGAAACCACAAAACACATGCATAACATGAAAAGGGTGGTAAGTCGGGTAAAATGGCAAATTTTAGAAAACCAAAAATTTGAATGCAGGGTTAGCGACGCCATCTGGAGTAACCCAGACGCCGTCTGCTTACCTGTAGATTGCTGGGTTGGACATAACCTTAAAGCAACCCACTTTTAAGAGAAATTTCAGATTTATGGAACATACCAAATACCCAATTACCACTTTATTCAAATAAAGTAAAAACACAAATAACAACTAACCAACAGAACGGGAATTCATTATACATGTGTCACACCCCAAAAATGGCGCAGCGGAATGGCATTTACGGGGTATGACCTCATAGACAAGAACACAAGGTGTCACAATAGAGAAATACTAAATGTATAACATGGAACCGACAATAGTCGCAAACTCCCACAATAGGGATAAGTACAATATCCAAAACAAAATGAGTCTCAAAGTTTCACAACATCACTAATCAATATCAGAATGCAACTCCATGAGATATAACCCAGGAGGGTCTTGACTAAGTCTTGCTAAGTCAGGCCAATACTCAACCTTCTATGGTACCTTCAGTCTTAACACCTGAAAATGGATACTCGAAAACGTCAACATAATGTTGGTGAGCTCATAGGTTTAGAAGTTAAACCACGAAGCTGTGAACAATAGCGTAGGACAATAATGCAAATGAATACAAATTATGAACATGTTATCCAATCACAAATAATGTCGCGCCAACTGAACCTACCACAATGTTACACACATCAACAATACACACAGAGGGGAGCTACCCCGATAGATCTATCATAATATTTCGGCTCTCAAAGAGAGTTAACATTTGTGCATTCAAGTACACACAGTCAAAACATTTTGTCGCACATAATCGTATCATCACACATATATGTCCAAAACATGAAAACGATGTATCACAGCATGAAAACAGTCAAAATGTCATTGAGTACCATTTTCCCCCAAGGAAAACATAATGAAAAAGGGGCTACGAGAACTCACCTTGTCAAGCAGCAGTCAGATAACACAATAATTCAGACAGTGTTCAGCACTAACACGCGACCTAGATTAGTAAGGTTTGTTTTAGTTCACGGGTCGAGTTTAAGAATTTATGAAATTTAGTTAAATCTGAAAATATTTAAAGAGTGTATGTTATTGTTCCTGGTGTGGCAGCGTTTAAGTTAAAAAAAAATCTAAATCGTTTGAAAGTATTGGCTCTTGGAAGTGCTTAAACGTATCAAGACGAATAAGTCTTCAGTAGGACTATAACTGAAAGACTATGTACGCAACAATTAATAAATATAAGACGTTGGCGGTATGTGGGAAAATGTTATAGTCAAGTGAGTATATATATTACAAAGTGCGAGTTTATATTACAAGTGTAAGTGCGTGTATGAAAAATGGTGTGTGTGTATAAATATATATTTATATATATATATATATATATATATATATATATATATATATATATATATATATATATATATATATATATATATATATAGCATCTATAAAAGAAATGTTTTGATAATAGATAATTCTTGTGCTAACGAAAGTTATAAGATTTACGTTAAAACAATCATTTCATAATCTATAAATCTATATGAGTTTTGATAAAACATTTCAAATTTTATATGTACTCGAATTAGTGAACGAGTTTAAATTCCACACGTCTAGTTTTTCACTTAATTTTTATAGTTGTTGAATACATAGAGATTTTCTAGTCGTTTGAGTAGAGAAAAAATTAATTTGATCATTTATATAAAACATTACGTCGAGTTTACTTAAATATGTTGCGTAGTTTAGATATATGAATATATATAACGAGATTTCTTGTAGTGAAATGAATTGGTATTAGTCGGATTATTCTTAAATCGTGAAATATAAAATGTTAAATAGTCGTGTCTTATTAATTAAACGATCGTGAGGACATCTTTTATATATAAACCGAATATTCAACACAATCTTGTGTTGTGGAGTGGGATGTGGCCCAACATGTACTAATAACTCAAGATAGACTCAATTTAAAACCAAACGGACTCTATTATTACTAAACTTTAGGCTTGGCCTATTAAGGCACGAGAAGAAAAATAACAAAGTAACCACTAGTGGGCTTCGGCCCACTTAAAACAAGTTAAGAAAATTTCCAGTATTGCAAAATTTGGTCCAGTGCTCTATTTGAAGTAAGAAAAAGAAACGCAACACAATTGTTTTTATCCCTTTCCTGAGCTGTAATGGTTTGTACGAACCAGAGAACTCAACACCCACTTTTGACTAAACCGTGTCCTTTTTACGATGGTCTTTGAGACCCCTTTTTGACCGAGTAAAATGAGCACCCTACGTGGGTGTCATACACCGAGACACAAACACCAAATACGACTCTTGGAGTGATTTTCCTAATAAACCACGGCACCCTTCGGGTGGTGATCGGACCAAAAAGAAAGATAACAAGTCACATTTCTAGGTGAGCTCGAGTGGCCTCTCGGCTCACCCACAAACCAAAACACACTTGAACCAAATTTTTACTCAAAACAGCCGATTAAACTTTTACTTGAACCGCGATAAACCAACACGATGCCAAATATACACACTACCATAGTTTAGTTCGAGTACAAGCACAATATAGACACAATCATAACCAAATGCAAAACAACCCATTTCGAGTGTGACATGAAAATACGGTCCAAGCACGGACACAAACCCAAACATAGTCGACACCATTAATCCAAGCACAAGTACAAACACAACAAGGTCCTAGCATACTCAAGATTTTCCTTACTCTCGTTAACTATTTAAACTACTCGATCAAGATCAATTACGCAAACGAATGTACTTCCAGTTTCGAGCCAAATTAGATACGATTTGTTTTCAGATTTAGCTTTTACCACACCAATGACATAAACATCACAAAATATCGAATGGTACCACAACAATAACCTTCGACAGAACATAACATCAACAACAAGAAAAGCAACGAATCGTATGTTTAACAATTTCAATCGAATGATAGTTAAATCAACATATCAAGAACATAGTCATACTCGAATTAGAAGAATCAAGATTTTTAGAACCCTTACAATACGGTTGAATCGGTTACAGAAGGATGAGGAGAAGTCAAAAGCAATCAAACCCGATCCAAGCAAACCCACTTCCTCTTTCACCAAGATACGGTTGAATCGGTCGCCCTTGTAATTGTTTGTGATGATGATTCGGATGTGAGGTGGGTTGCCTGTGAATCGAGTAAAGTTTATAACGAATAAACAAGAATTGTTTAACTCTCCTTTCATGGATACCAGACGCTCCCATGGCCAAATAGGGAATCCATATCGTCATCTCTTGGCTTGGCTTGTTGACTCTTGGGATTCGAAAAAGGGGGTGGCAGTCGTCTCTTTTTGGACAGAGGAAGTGGAAAAAAATATGTCTTCGTTTTATTCATGGCGTCACCAATGGCTTGTTTCGATCTGAGGAGGAGATTAGAGAGGGTGACGTTTGATTATCAGAAGTGGGGAAGAAAGAGAATGGGGGGGGAGGGGCGTGTCTTATATTTCTGTTTCTTTTTTTTCTTATATATATATATATATATATATATATATTATATATATATATATATATATATTATATATATATATATATATATATAAAGATAAGTATAAGACTTTTGTTTATAGGTGTGTATTAAATGTATCCCGTGTCACGTTGAATCCCCAGTGTAACTTGAGATTTTTGAGTCGTCGTGAGCACGAAAGATATAGTTTAGGAGTTGTTTTTATCAAACTGATATAGAGTAAAATTTTATTGACTCCGAATATGAATTAAAAATTTGAACCATTACTAATGTGGTGTCGGTACGCGTGTGGTATCGTTCTCTCAATTCGTGCAGTTTAGTTACAAGTTATACACAAGAGAAATATGTAACTTCAAAAATAAATTATTTTGAGTTTCAAATGTTGAGTAAAGACCTGGAAAATTCACGGTTGTTATATTCTACCCCCGTTAACAGAATTTTGTCCTCAAAATTCAGCTAGTACCATTGTCAAACAGGTGTGGGTACTTCTATCTCATCTGATCCTCACGTTCCCAAGTAAACTTGGGTCCGCGCTTTGAGTCCCAACGGACTTTAACTATTGGTATCTTGCTACGTTTTAACTTCTTGACCTCGCGTTCTAAGATCTCAACAGGCTTCTCTATAAAATGTAACTTAGGATCTATCTGAATCTCTTCCAAGGGTATGTGTAAGGTCTGATCAGCAAGACACTTCTTAAGGTTCAACACGTGAAACGTGTCATGAACGCCACTCAGCTCTTGTGGTATTCTTAGTCGGTAAGCTACCGGACCGATCCTCTCAGTGATCTCAAAAGGTCCTACATATCTAGGCGCTAACTTGCCCTTCTTTCCAAAACGTACGACACCTTTCCATGGTGACACCTTGAGTAACACATGATCACCAACACTGAATTCTAGGGGTCTCCGTCGGTTGTCGGCATAGCTCTTCTGACGGTCTCGAGCAGCCTTGAGCTTATCCTTAATTTGAATGATCTTCTCAGTGGTTTCTAACACTATCTCGGGTCCTATCATTTGACTCTCTCCAGCTTCTGCCCAACCGATAGGTGAACGACACTTTCTTCCATAAAGTGCTTTGAATGGTGCCATATCTATGCTGGTATGATAGCTGTTGTTATAGGAGAACTCAACTAATGGAAGATGGGTATCCCAATTACCACCAAAGTCTATGGCACACGCCCTGAGCATGTCCTCTAAGGTTTGTATGGTACGCTCGCTTTGACCATTGGTCTGTGGGTGATAAGCCGTGCTCATATCTAAGTGTGTTCCCAGGGACCTTCGCAATAATTGCCAAAAGTTTGACGTGAAACGACTGTCACGATCAGATATGATCGATATAGGCACACCATGCCTCGCCACTATCTCCTTGATGTAAAGTCTAGCCAATTTGTCCATCGTATAATCTTCTCGGATGGGTAAGAAATGTGCAGACTTAGTCAACCTATCTACGATAACCCAGATTGTATCGTGTCCACTACTAGTCCTAGGCAACTTTGTAATGAAGTCCATGGTTATCCTTTCCCACTTCCACTCGGGAATCTCCGGTTACTGTAATAAACCAGATGGTCTCTGATGTTCAGCCTTCACTTTAAAGCAAGTTAGACACTTGCTAACGTAGACAGTTATGTCCTTCTTCATCCCAGGCCACCAGTACAAGTCCCTAAGGTCGTAGTACATCTTGTCTGCTCCTGGATGAACAGAGTACCTCGTTGTATGTGCTTCATTCATGACTAGGGTTCTCACGTCACCAGTTAACGGTACCCAAATTCGGTCTACAAAGTACAGTCCACCGTCGTCCTTTTTCTCCAGTTGCTTATCTAGCCTCGCATTTTCTCAGTGGGTGCATCCATATTCATAGGTGCCTCTCTCTGAGCCGCTAATATCTTATCCTTGATACTCAACTGTATGGTTATACTTATGGCTTTTACTTTCCTAGGCTTGAGTCTTTCCTTCCTACTCAAAGCATCAGCTACTACGTTCGCCTTACCTGGGTGGTAACGAATCTCGCAGTCATAATCGCTGAAAAGCTCAATCCATCTCCTCTGGCGCATATTCAACTCTTTTTTATTGAAGATGTGTT
This sequence comes from Artemisia tridentata subsp. tridentata, assembly GCA_021014915.2. Lineage (NCBI taxonomy): Eukaryota > Viridiplantae > Streptophyta > Magnoliopsida > Asterales > Asteraceae > Artemisia > Artemisia tridentata. The sequence continues at coordinate 11,175,041 of CP139501.1, read as the reverse complement.
GGAGACTCTTGTGATCAGTATAGATAGTACTCTTCGTCCCATACAAGTAATGTCTCCATATCTTGAGAGCTAATACTACAACGCCTAACTCCAGGTCATGGGTGGTGTAGTTCTTCTCATGAACCTTCAGTTGTCGAGAGACATAGGCAATCACCTTATCTCTTTGCATTAACACACACCTAAGGCCTTGATATGACCCGTCACAGTATACTATGAAGTCTTCGGGTCCATCGGGGAGGGCTAGGATTGGTGCATTACACATATTATCTTTGAACGTCTGGAAGGCACTCTCCTATGCTTCGCACTCTCCTATGCTTCGCCCCAATCGTATTTCTTGTTCTTTTGAGTAAGTGAGGTAAGAGGTTTGACAATCTTGGAGAAGTTCGCGATGAACCGTCGATAGTAACCTGCCAGTCCTAGGAATGAGCGGACTTCTGATGGTGTTTTAGGGGCTTCCCAATTCTTCACCGCTTCGATCTTGCTGGGGTCTACATGAATGTCATCTTTGTTAACCACGTGCCTAAGAAATCGGACCTCTTGCAGCCAAAACTCGCACTTCGAGAACTTAGCGTACAGTTTTTCCTTCTTGAGTAACTCTAGGATTAACTTCAAATGCATTTCATGTTCCTCTTTTGTCTTGGAATAGATCAGAATATCGTCGATAAATACGATGACAAATTTATCCAAATATGGCCTGCATACTCGGTTCATCAAGTCCATGAAAATCGCAGGCGCGTTTGTTAGCCCAAAAGGCATAACTGTGAACTCGAAATGACCGTATCGAGTCCTGAACGCGGTTTTTGGAATGTCATCTTCATGTACTCGTAACTGATGGTAACCAGAATGAAGATCTATCTTGGAGAAGTATCGTAAGCCTTGCAGTTGATCGAATAAGTCATCGATTCTCGGGAGAGGGTAACGGTTCTTAATGGTTAGTTTGTTCAATTCCCGGTAGTCGGTGCACATCCTAAAGGAACCATCCTTCTTTTTGACGAACAATACCGGTGCTCCCCATGGCGAAGAACTAGGTCGGATGAAACCTTTGTCTTGGAGTTCCTTGAGTTGATCAGACAACTCCTCCATTTCAGTAGGTGCCAAGCGGTAGGGAGACTTTGCAACCAGCATTGCTCCAGGAATTAGGTCTATCCGAAACTCGACCTCTCGCGTAGGGGGTAATCCGGATAAGTCATCGGGAAATACCTCCGGGAAGTTTCGAACGACTGGGATATCTTCTAGTTTCTAGTCATCTACTTTCATGCTCATGAGGTGCCTCGCTTTTTCTTCAGGTCGCTCTCCATAGACCTTAAGTGACTCACCGTTTGGTAGTGGCATTCGGACCATCTTTTCATGACACACTATTTCAGCCTTATGCTTGGACAGCCAGTCCATTCCTACAATCACGTCGAAGCTTCCGTGTCCGAATGGTATTAAGTCGATGCTAAAGGTGTAGCCTTCTAACTCGAGTTTGCACCCGCGAACGATCTTATTTGTTTCTATCTTTTGACCACTTGCTATTTCAATTTCGTAACTAAAGCCTAGTCTATTGGGTTCCATATTTAACAAAGGCGTGAATTTAGTGGAGACAAAACTATAATCGGCACCCGAATCAAATAGCACAGTAGCATAGTGGTCGTTTAAAGAGAACGTACCCGTCGCGATGTTCGGGTCCTGGCGTCCTTCTTCAGCGTTCATCACAAATACCCGACCACGAGCTGGGATGCCATTGTTCCCACCATTTGTATTGTTCCTCGGTTAGCATTGTTTCCGCCCATTGCTAAATTCTGATTCTGGTTGTTTTGCACGTGCCCCCGTGTCCCATTCAACCTAGGACACACATTCTGAAGATGATTCGGGTTCCCACACTCATAACATGCCCTTGGGTTAACAGCATTTGCTGGTGTCACTTGTTTAGTTACTGCCCGACAATCTTTTGCTATGTGACCACCTCGTTTGCAATTGAAACACACCCGGCATGGTGTAGCCTCCGGGTGATGGTAGTTACATTTGGCACACTTAGGGTAAGAGCCCACATAACCTTTCTTATCCTTGGTTGTTGCCACGAATCCTTTTCCCCATTTCGCTTTCTTATTGTCACCCTTTTCACCTCCCTGTTTACTTGGCTCACCCACGGCCTTCCTTTTATCACCACTTTTGGACAATATGCCATTCCTCACTATTTCGTCTGTTAAGGTTGCAGCTTTCAGTATCGCCCTCTGAATCGTAGGAGGCTCGGTCGCTCTCACCATCCCGCGAATCTCGGGGACCAAACCATAGATGTACCTATCGATTCTTTTGGATTCAGGAGTGACCATGTGAGGTACCAGTCTAGCAAGCTCATGGAATCGGTCTGTGTAAGCTGCATGACCAGCACCTACCATAGCATGGTTGTAGAACTCATGCTCTAGTTTCTGCATCTCATTGTTTGGGCAATACTCCTCCTTCAGTAATGCCTTAAGGTCATCCCAACTCATTCCCATGGTGGCTTCTCTTCTTCTGGCCAGGATTTGCGTGTTCCACCAGGTCAGAGCATTTCCTGTGAACGAGTTTATAGCATACTTCACCCTCTGGTGAGCAGCACACTCGCTTATGTCCATTACTGCCTCCATTTTCTCAATCCATCTTGTGTACACCAATGCTCCTCCATTGCCATCAAAGTCCACTGGTTTGCATGCTGTAAACTCCTTGTACGAACATCCCTTGCCACTATTGTTGTTGTTGCCATTATTGTTGTGGTCACTACCAATGCCATTGTCTGCATGGTCATTCCCGCTTCCGTTGTTTCCTAGGTTACTGATGTGATCGCCAACTTGGGTGACGATAATGGGTAGCAATGTTTCGGGATTCACAGTGTCGTTGGCATTGTTCGCAATGCCGCGACCACCTGCTCTACCTCCTTGCCCACCAGTCCTTCCACCCCTCGATGGTGGAACACCTCGGTTAACTCGAGTCGACCTTTTTGGAGGCATGATTCTACAAAGTAGGACATTGGTAAACATTAGATAGGAGGTAGGTGGGATAGGTCGGTATACGTGTCGTGTTACTATAGTTAACTTCCTATCTGACAATCCATGAATTTGATAAGTCCATGCCGCATCATGTTATCGTAAAAACGTTGGCTAGGCGTTTTTTAGGATAGCATCATGCAGCATTTACTTATCATCATCACTTCGTGTCATACTATACACATAATCGCACACGTAGTTCCTATAATGAAACTATATGAAGATTCTTAGGTTATAGTCTAGGTTAAACCACCTAATTCTCTATAACCTTGGCTCTGATGCCAATCTGTCACACCCCAAAAATGGCGCAGTGGAATGGCATTTATGGGGTATGACCTCATAGACAAGAACACAAGGTGTCACAATAGAGAAATACTAAATGTATAACATGGAACCGATAATAGTCGCAAACTCCCACAACAGGGAAAAGTACAATATCCAAAACAAAATAAGTCTCAAAGTTTCACAACATCATTAATCAATATCAGAATGCAACTCCATGAGATATAACCCGGGAGGGTCTTGACAAAGTCTTGCTAAGTCAGGCCAATACTCAACCTTCTATGGTACCTTCAGTCTTAACACCTGAAAATGGATACTCGAAAACGTCAACATAATGTTGGTGAGCTCGTAGGTTTAGATGTTAAACCACGAAGCGGTGAACAATAGCGTAGGACAATAGTGCAAATGAATACAAATTATGAACATGTTATCCAATCACAAATAATGTCGCGCCAACTGAACCTACCACAATGTTACACACATCAACAGTACACACAGAGGGGGCTACCCCGATAGATCTATCATAATGTTTCGGCTCTCAAAGAGAGTTAACAGTTGTGCATTCACGTACACACAGTCAAAACATTTTGTAGAACATAATCGTATCATCACACATATATGTCCAAAACATGAAAACGATGTATCACAGCATGAAAACAGTCAAAATGTCATTGAGTACCATTTTCCCCCAAGGAAAACATAATGAAAAAGGGGCTACGAGAACTCACCTTGTCAAGCAGCAGTCAGATAACACAATAATTCAGACAGTGTTCAGCACCAACACGCGACCTAGATTAGTAAGGTTTGTTTTAGTTCACAGGTCGAGTTTAAGAATTTATGAAATTTAGTTAAATCTGAAAGATTTAAAGAGTGTATGTTATTGTTGCTGGTGTGGCAGCCTTTAAGTTAAAAAAAATCTAAATCGTTTGAAAGTATTGGCTCTTGGAAGTGCTTAAACGTATCAAGACGAATAAGTCTTCAGTAGGACTATAACCGAAAGACTATGTGCGGAACAATTAATAAATATAAGACGTTGACGGTATGTGGGAAAATGTTATAGTCAAGTGAGTATATATATTACAAAGTGCGCGTTTATATTACATGTGTAAGTGCGTGCATGAGAAAAAAAATGGTGTGTGTGTATAAATATATGTTTATACATATATAGCATCTATAAAAGAAATGTTTTGATAATAGATAATTCTTGTGCTAACGAAAGTTATAAGATTTACGTTAAAACAATCATTTCATAATCTATAAACCTATATGAGTTTTGATAAAACATTTCAAATTTTATATGTACTCGAATTAATGAACGAGTTTAAATTCCACACGTCTAGTTTTTCACTTAATTTTTATAGTTGTTGAATACATAGAGATTTTCTAGTCGTTTGAGTAGAGAAAAAATTAATTTGATTATTTATATAAAACATTACGTCGAGTTTACTTAAATATGTTGCGTAGTTTAGATATATGAATATATATAACGAGATTTCTTGTAGTGTAATGAATTGATATTAGTCGGATTATTCTTAAATCGTGAAATATAAAATGTGAAATAGTCGTGTCTTATTAATTAAACGATCGTGACGACATCTTTTATATATAAACCGAATATTCAACACAATCTTGTGTTGTGGAGTAGGCTGTGGCCCAACATGTACTAATAACTCAAGATAGACTCAATTTAAAACCAAACGGACTCTATTATTACTAAACTTTGGGCTTGGCCTGTTAAGGCAAGAGAAGAAAAATAACAAAGTAACCACTGGTGGGCTTCGGCCCACTTAAAACAACTTAAGAAAATTTCTAGTATTGCAAAATTTGGTCCATTGCTCTATTTGAAGTAAGAAAATGAAACGCAACACAATTGTTTTTATCCCTTTCCTGAGCTGTAATGGTTTGTACGAACCAGAGAACTCGACACCCACTTTTGACTAAACCGTGTCCCTTTTACGATGGTCTTTGAGACCCCTTTTTTACCGAGTAAAATGAGCACCCTACGTGGGTGTCATACATCGAGACACAAACACCAAATACGACTCTTGGAGTGATTTTCCTAATAAACCACGGCACCCTTCGGGGTGGTGATCGGACCAAAAAGAAAGATAACAAGTCACATTTCTAGGTGAGCTCGAGTGACCTCTCGGCTCACCCACAAACCAAAACACACTTGAACCAAATTTTTACTCAAAACAGCCGCTTAAACTTTTACTTGAACTGCGATAAACCAACACGACGCCAAATATACAAACGACCATAGTTTAGACCGTAGTTTAGTTCGAGTACAAGCACAACATAGACACAATCATAACCGAATGTAAAACAACCCATTTCGAGTGTGACATGAACATACGGTCCAAGCACGGACACAAACCCAAACACAGTCGACACCATTAATCCAAGCACAAGTACAAACACAACAAGGTCCTAGCATACTCAAGATTTTCCTTACTCTCGTTAACTATTTAAACTACTCGATCAAGATCAATTACGCAAACGAATGCACTTCCAGTTTCGAGCCAAATTAGATACGATTTGTTTTCAGATTTAGCTTTTACCACACCAATGACATAAACATCACAAAATATCAAATGGTACCACAACAATAACCTTCGACAGAACATAACATCAACAACAAGAAAAGCAACGAATCGTATGTTTAACAATTTCAATCGAATGACAGTTAAATCAACATATCAAGAACATAGTCATACTCGAATTAGAAGAATCAAGATTTTTAGAACCCTTACAATACCGTTGAATCGGTTACAGAAGAATCGGTTACAGAAGGATGAGGAGAAGTCAAAATGAATGTGAGTTGGTAGGTATATATAATATATATATATATATATATATATATATAATATATATATATATATATATATATAGTGAGACTTTCTTGCGAGAACCATTTTATCTGCGTGAACTGAGAGAACCATCAAAAATATACATGCACGCCTCAATAATTGTATTTTTGCACATATGTTCTAAAAACAACATATATGTTTTTAAAAAAACATAGTTGTTCTAAAGAATTTGATAAGAAATTGGAAATACAACATTTTTCTTTGAAGGTGTGCATGTATGTTCTTATAAGGCGTGCAACGACAATATTGCGGCCTTGTGTAAGGTTTTTGTGAAAAAAGAGGATGAGTTCATGATGATATTGAAGAACATAGGTGGATACTTACGATTATTGATGATTTGCATGTATTTTTATTTTATTTTAAAAGGCGTGCATGTATGTTTTTTGTGGTTCTCTCAGTTCTCGCAGATAAAATGGTTCTCGTAAGAAAGTCCCCCTATATATATATATATATATATATATATATATATAATATATATATAATATAATATATATATATATATATAATATATATATATATATATATATATAATTATAAGACTTTTGTTTATAGGTGTGTATTAAATGTACCCCGTGTCCCGTTGAATCCCCGATGTAACTTGAGATTTTCGAGTCGTCGTGAGCACGAAAGATATAGTTCAGGAGTTGTTTTTATCAAACTGATATACAGTAAAATTTTATTACTCCGAATATGAATTAAAAATTTGAACCATTACTAATGTGGTGTCGGTACGCATGTGGCATCGTTCTCTCAATTCATGCAGTTTAGTTACAAGTTATACGCAAGAGAAATATGTAACTTCAAAAATAAATTATTTTGAGTTTCAAATGTTGAGTAAAGACCTCAAAAATTCGCGGTTGTTATAACATGCATCGGTCATATTAATTCATTTAAGCACAAACAAAAACCGCAAACATCATCCCACAATAACCAACGCAAGTAAAGATAAAAACTAATCTAAGTTCAATTAAAAAGTTACTAAGTGCGAAAAATACTATAAAAGAAAAAAATAATGGAAATTTCGACACGGGTTGCCTCCCGTGGAGCGCTTTTTCTTTCGATTCACGAGCCTGACTATACCCTTATTTATCGGCTACAGGGATTTTTCTCCTAAACTAAAGACTGTGCACGAGTGATAGTAGCAAAACACACCTTTTTTGAGGGAGTATGCCACGTGATGGGAGTGGTGTTTGGTTTGTAATGGAAAAAGGGGTTATAAATTTAAAAAATACTTTAACAACTAAAACAAACAATCATATATTGCAACGGAAGCATAACCTTTTGAAGCGCATTTTCATATCCAGCGATCTATATATGTCCTTTATGACTAATCAAAAAACATAAAAACAATTGCGTATCTTTGTTTGTCTGTTATTTTATTAGTATATGATTTACCTCCTTCTATATACATCATTTTCGAATGAGTATAGCCAAGCATATGATATTGTAAGCTCGATTCATGAAACTGGCAGAGGAAAGTTTTGCTAATAGAGCTAAAGTCAAGATCATAAATTATTTAATAATCTCAAGTAAACTATTATTTATTTGAGTCGTTAACAAAAATCAATTATGTGTATGTGTATGTATGTATCTTCATGTGTTTCTTGTAAATATATGTGTGTATCATATATAAGAATCTATGTATATGTTTGTCTTTTTAAATGCTCATATGATAGACATTATATGTGAATGCATAAACACGTTTTTATTCACATGTAACAGATTATAATCAATAAACCATTGTCATAAGTATAGCAACTACTTAACATGATTCAAACGAAGGTAAAAGTTAGTTAGTTCATAACTAAACTCAAAAGAAGAGTTTCTACAATAATATTACCAACAACAAATAATCTCTGTGTTTCATCATTAAATAGATTGGAGATGATAACGTTGTTTATGTTCCATCGTCTTAGAACCATGGACCGATCGTGTTTAGGATCCTCACAATGAGTCCATGCATATGTATATCATATATGTGTCTATGCATAGATTCATTGGAATACATAGACTCATTGTGAGGTTTCATATGCTTGTATATATCATATATGCGTCTATGCATAGACCGATTGACATACAAGCATATGGAATATATAGTGCGACCAATATTTACATATTGGTCGCACTAATGTACTCCATATGCTTGTGTGTCCATATATATTTCAATTTCATACGTACGTGTCATGTGCGTCTATACATATTTGAGTTCCATATGTATGTGTCACATGTGTTCACACATATTTGAATTTCATCGTATGTGTCTTTTATGTATGTAAGCGAAAACTCATTTATATACAATATACATACATATGTTGTATTTCCAGTCACAAAACCCTCGATATAACTCCTAAAATCATGTGAACCATTCGTCAATATACGAGTAAGAGTCGTTGAAATCATTTAATGATTTTGATAGCGTATGGGAGTTTTATCCCAATAGCTAAAGCCCATACGACCATAGCAGGCCCAAAAGGCTAAAGGCCTAACAAACATTTCCTTGAGTTTCAATCTCCAAGAAACTGCTAACAAAGTCACAATGATTCTTTCCTGAAGATCAATCTCTAGGTAACAGTTTGTCATGCCAGACCGTTATTGTATTATGGTCATGTGTAAACACCTCATTGGCATAGAGGTAATGCAATGAGCATTTCGCTATCACATCTCGACATTACCTCGTACGAAGATTCCCATTATACCAAAAGCCAAGAATAGCACGCTACGTGTCATTCTTGTCTCCTCCACGGGATGACTCCCACGTGGGTCTCCCTAAACCGTTGGATCACATCCATGTGTAACACCCCCTAAATTTTGAGTTAACAGCGGAAGACTTAATAGGGGTATTACTGGAAGGATCATAGTTATAATCATAGAAAATGACTCAAAAGAGGCGTTATAAAATTTAATGTCATTCATTTTAGAAATTCAAATACAAAAAGGAAATTTCAGCGTTTAATATTCCACAAAAGATAATGTAAGTTTGATATGAATGACAGAAATTTATTTGACACCAAAACCATCAGTTACATGCCCGCTCCGATGCCTTGAATGCTCCTATTAATTACCTGAGATAAACATGCTTAAAAAGTCAACAAAATTGTTGAGTGAAATCATAGCGTTTATAAATATAATCAGTTTTGAACAGAAGTCTATAATTGCATATAAACACAAGAGGTGGTGGTTGTTCGTAGGTTTGGTGGCAGTTGGGTTGTGATGGGTATGGGTGGTAGGTGAAGAAGATGAGAGAGGAGAGAATGTGTGTTTGTGATGAGGATACCCAAATGGTAAATGAATAAGAAAAGTATGGTAATGAGGATACCCAGATATGTATATTAAAAAATTCTTAATAGGATTTGTGTGGTAAATCGATAAAATGATGAAATTACCCTTACATGTGACTTGCACATGATGCACTTAACAGTCAAACTAACAAAAATATTGGTCAAGGGACCAAAACCATTATGGGTCGCAACCACAGGAACTGGATCCGTTAAAAAAAAGTAAAAGGACTAAACCCGTTAAACCCAACAGACCATATGGACCATTTATGAAATTAACTCTACAATATGACTTCTTCCAAAAAAGTAAATGTGTTAATGTTTATTTTTTTTTAAGGCGGCGTTGTTGCTTATTTATAGGCCATGTCAATGACCAATCTTTCATCAAAGAAACAAAATGGACATCTCAAACTCAAACGATGATCGAACCAAACAGCTGAAAGCTTTTGACGACACAAAATCTGGTGTTAAAGGACTTCTGGATGCTGCAGCTGGTGGAGTTGTTGAGATTCCACAAATATTTATCCGACCACCTGAAGAAGTCGCTGAAGATCTTGAACTTACTAGAACAAGTTTACGAGTTCCTGCCATAGATCTTAGTGGAGTTGGAGATAAGGGAAGCTGTACGAGAGAAAAAATAGTTGAGCAAGTCAAACATGCTTCAGAGCAATGGGGTTTCTTTCAGGTGGTTAATCACAGGGTACCAATGAAAGTTCTTGACGCGATGCTGAATGGGGTGCGCGAGTTTAATGAACAGGATGTTGAGGTAAAAAAGGAATACTATTCGAGGGATCCAGAGAGGATGGTAAAAAGAGCCAAACATTGACTTGCCACTACTACCCTTCATGCCCCAAACCTGACCAGACTCTAGGAGTGAACAAGCACACAGATGCCTCTTTTATCAGTATACTTCTACAGGATGAGGTTGGAGGTCTGCAAGTCCTGCATCAAAACCAATGGGCCGACGTTGAACCTATTCCTGGGGCTCTCGTTGTCAATATCGGAGATCTTCTTCAGGTATTTTTTATAATGTTAAGTGACTTAGGATGGGAAGCATTAAAAGGGAACACAATCTCTAGATTGTAAGTCTTATGAATCAAAATATCTAAGCTTACGTAAGGGTCATTAACACACTAGAAAATTCCAAAAAAAATTTGTTACCACTGTGATATATATGTTGACAGGTTCCACTAAAGATTGAAATTTAGATGAATTTACAGAAGATAACTTGATTGACACTAATCCTAGTTTTACCATATATATATATTAGTATTAAGATTATTGATTTAAAATAAAAAATGTCGAGAGCTTTCTCTGGACTAGTCGAATGCCCATAACTCTAAATGGATAAGAATTTATAGCTGTTAAAATATTTTCATACTTTTAGCTAGCATAAAGAGAAGGATATACACATATGAATATTGTTGCTTATGATGTGGTATTGATCCCATGTAGATTGTATCAAATGACAAGTTCAAGAGTGTAATCCACCGAGCAGTTGGCAGTGTAACTCAAGCAAGAACATCAGTTGCATATTTTTTGCATGGTGTGGTCACATCACCGAAAATGTACGGGCCTATTGAGAAGATTATCACGAAAGAAAGTCCTCAGATTTATAAAGAATTTACTGTAAAAGATTACATGATGAAGTTTTACTCGAGAGGACTTGATGAAAAGGCTTGTTAGTATGGCCAACAGTCCTATAATGAGGTTTTGACCATTTGTTTTCTATTTGAGTATTGGTGTTAACCATTGTGATTGACAAATGATTAAGACTGAGAAAACTGTATGTATGCAGATTGGATATACAATAAAATGACTAGAGTATAAATTTGGAGGGAAAGTTAAACTCAAATACTAACTGTTATTGATGATTTAACTGCAATTACATATGTCCTATATATACTACATGAACAGCCATGATACAAAGGGTTGTGATGGTTCAATGATAACCAACAGATATGACCCTTCATATATAACTTTCTATAACTGTTACTTAACTACATTAACTGTCATAAACGACATAACTAACTAACTAACTAAGGTTTGTTGGCCTATGGCCCAAACCATGAGTTTTGTGCAGCCTTATTGGCATATACATGGCTGCAAATTATTACATGTACTAAATATCTATACATAATAATAAGACTGAAGTTCTAAATATAGATTCAAGGTTGAATTTGATCTTAATACTTCCAACAATCTCCCCCTTCAGATCAAATGTCCTTGAATTCGTTCTGTTCTTGCCTTCACTGGTGTAATCAAATGATGATGGTGAAATCATCAGTGGTATTGCTGTCTGTGTCCCCTTCTTCTTTCTTAATATTCTTGCTTGTGCTTCCTGTCTCAAAATGATTTTGAGTTTCCATCTTGTTTGCTTGATACTTGTTATTGAGATCTTCTAATTTTATTCCAAAGTGCTCAATCTTCATTTCTCCTTGAGTGTTTATTCCATTGGCTTCTGTCACAGGATCTTCATGATCTCCAAGGCAGTTCCTTTTGCCTCTTGAAACAAGTCCTTCTGTTTCAACTTGTGACACCCTGGTTGTGCTATAGTAGCACTTGAAAACATCCAAGTATTGATTGTAGCATCTCTTGATCTCTTCACCATGTTCTTTTGACAGGCCAAGTACCTCTGCAATATATCCAAAGTTCTTTGCAAAAAATACACTTAGGTATCCACATAAGGTTTCAACAAGTTTATAAAGATCCATTAGATGGATCTCTATTCCATTTATTTTGGGGGGTATGGGGCCAGGTAAATCTCTTTTGAGATAAACAGCATAAAACCATTTAAAAGCTTTGTTGAATTTTTCTCTAAAAATGTCCCATTCTTGACTTATGATGTAATCATTTTTCAATAAATCAAGAAAAGAAACATATTCATTAAATGAAGTAATTTTTGTTGGATAATATACACCTTTCACATAGATAAAATCTTCTTCTTGTGAGGAGTTTCCAACTGTTGGTGCCTTGTTTGAATATGAATAAGTATTGCTTGTTTCTTCATAGTTCTGTATCAAAGCATCATTCTTCACTGTCTTTCCTTTATTCTGATGAGAACTTTCATCAAGTAACTTGAAGTAATCCTCCATGTACTTGTTCTGTCTCTTGTTCATCTTGTTCTGATCAAAATAACAATCTGATGGATCCTTGAACATAGGCACTGGTATGCACTTGTTTCCTTTGAATGTGAGATCCAACCCTTGTGCTTCCAATTGGCTTGCAGAAAAGATGTTCAAAGTTACATCTGGTGTATAGTGTACACCAGGTATGCATATTATTTCTGAGCCTATCCTTATGTGCACTTCACCAATTCCATGAATGAATAATAACTTGTACAGATCCTCTAACTTTTCAACACTGAATTTCTCCTTCAATTTTGCAAACAGGTTTATGTTTGTGCAAACATGCCTGTCAATCTTCTTGCTTATGTACCAAATCTTGTCCCATCCTTCTTCATCTGTGCCCTCTATCATAAAGTCAGTTGATAGATGGATGTTCTCAGGGTATAAGATTTGAGTGTGTGGTGTTTTAGAAGTTTTTCTGAGTCTGCAACTTCTGTGTTCTTCCCTTTATTTGGACAATTTACTGCAATATGTCCTCTGACTCCACATTCAAAACAAATATATCTCTTGTGTTTTTCTGATTTGCTTTGTGATTGTGGAAGTGCTTGATTATACACTTCAATTTCTTCCAACTTTTTTCTCAGCATCTCTTTGCAATCATTTGAAATTTGCTTGATGCATTTTCCAAATCTTGATTCACTTTCTCTCTTTACTTGTCTCTGAATGAATTCTCTTTGTATTTTGTTGCTCAAATATTTCCCAGGTTTGCTCTGATGCCACATGTTAGTATGGCCAACAGTCCTATAATGAGGTTTTGACCATTTGTTTTCTATTTGAGTATTGGTGTTAACCATTGTGATTGACAAATGATTAAGACTGAGAAAAGTGTATGTATGCAGATTGGATATACAATAAAATGACTAGAGTATAAACGTGGAGGGAAAGTTAAACACAAATACTAATTGTTATTGATGATTTAACTGCAATTACATATGTCCTATATATACTACATGAATAGCCATGATACAAAGGGTTGTGATGGTTCAATGATAACCAACAGATATGACCCTTCATATATAACTGTCTATAACTGTTACTTAACTACATTAACTGTCATAAACGACATAACTAACTAACTAACTAAGGTTTGTTGGCCTATGGCCCAAACCATGAGTTTTGTGCAGCCTTATTGTCATATACATGGCTGCAAATTATTACATGTACTAAATATCTATACATAATAATAAGACTGAAGTTCTAAATATAGATTCAAGTTTGAATTTGATCTTAATACTTCCAACAAGGCTGGCTTAAACTATGTCCAGATATAATCTAATGAACAAAGGATACATATATTTCATGTTTCTCGGTCAATTTATTTGGTTTTCATGTAATTTGAGGTTTTATCTTTTAAATAAATATGCAACACTTAATCCATGTATATATACAGCTTTTACCTTTGAGATTGATAGCCAATTGTTTGTGATAGTATACCTAAATATACAGCTTTTACCTTTCACCTTTAAGACATACTTGAGACCAAAAATATACCTAAACAGGCTATGGTACTCATGGGCCCGGCCGAAACAAGCTTACTCCCAACTCCCAGAGGTCTAACCAAGTAACCATGGCTCAAGAGAGGACCAATTGGTCCTAATTCGCTAGCTTATTTATAACGTAAGTCCACTTTATGTATGCATAAGATGTAGACTATGTATGTACCTAATAAGTTAACCATTAAAGTTTTCAAGCAAAAAATTAGCTTGTATTAGAGTTTTACACAAAGCTTTCTAGGACTAATTAGTTGACATGTGAGCCTGACTACCATACCAAACTCAATCTTGACTGGAAATGTAAGGCAAAAGTAATTCAACAAGAAGCATGAAAATTTCAACCAATACGACCAAGTGAGTAAGTGAAGTATAGAGGATATATATCCTACCCAAGTAAATGCTGATAATTATTGATATGATCTTTCTAGGATTCAGCGAATTAATCGAAGAAGATCTATCCTATTAACAGGAAACACAATGAGAAAGAATGAATTTCGAATTATTTGGACTAATGATTATGGATAGTTTGTTACAAGAGGTTACAGAGGATTTTGAGAAGGAAAAGTGTTTACAAATAAATAGCTAAAATGAAATGAAATGAAGGAACAAAATTTTGTATTTGAAGACTTCATCGAGTGACTTGGCAGCTAACAGCTTTTCCCACTAAAAGTTGTTTGAGACTTCCAGGTCACGTGTTGATCTCGTAACTCTCTTAACCACCAACCACGTGCCTTGTACGTGGTACATAAGACTCATGTCAATACCTTCCCATTCAAATGATTCTTGTCCTCAAGAATCATGTAAATGCAACAACTTGATCTCATGTCTTCATGAAACTTGAAAGCAATACTTCGATCCAATTTACACTAAACCATGGATACCTAACAGCCCTTCGCGTTCCTTTAAATTATTCCAAAACTTGCTCAAGTAAGAAGGTCTTCAATCAAATTTGTTATCCATATGACCCTAACAACAACCTGATACTCACATTTCCCACCTGAGTTTCCACAAGTGTGCTAATTAATTCTGAACCCCTCATCAGATAACTCATCTGCAACATAATCAAGGAATGTGCCTTTTAAACCTTGTACATTTTCACCGAAAATGATTTTGTTCTTCCTCTTGGAGTTCGGCCGAAGTGGGGAGGGGAGAGGAGAAACATATGAGCAAGTTATTATGTTAGAAAATGAGACCTAGTCCCATTCCTTATAAGGTGGAATTTTGATATCTCTTCCTAATTTTACTTAAAGATATGTTCTTATCTTTAATTAACACTAGACGAGTACCCGTGCATAACAACGGGATTTTATAGCGACATACCGTTTTGTGTTAAAAAAAAGTTTATGGGTTATAAACGAAAAATAATAAAAGTTTGAAGATTTGGGGATTAAACAAAATGTTTTAAAACCCGGTTCGACCCGGGTGGTTCAACCGGTTGAACCGTTCCGGTCAAAAAACGGGTCGATTTAAACCGAGTCAACCCGACGGGTTGGGTCGAAAATGGGTCAAATTAAACCGGGTCAACCCGGTTTTCGATATGTATTAATAGTTTCCTTTTGAAATATATGTTTTCAACATTTCCTTTTTTAGTTTCAACTTTTCACTTTTTACTTTTTGGTTTTTCCTTTATATATAGTATAGCAGGGTACCTGCGCGTTGCGGCGGCGAGTACCCTGTGACGATTAACCGGAGAAATAGATCTCGATGAGACCTGATTCACCAGTTTGTATCGGTTTTAACGTGTCCTCTCTTGTTCGTTTTCGGGTGGCTTTTATTGGTTAGCCGAACCGGTGGCGACACCGGTTCCCGGTTGAACCCGTTGGTCCGGTCCGTTTTCAAAACTATATGTACCATCAACTTGTTAGCTTGTATGAAGATTTGTGTGTTTTATTAATTTGTATAATGTGTATAATAACATGTACTTTTCATTTTAGGGTGTTTTAAAAATAACATTAATTAGTGTTTTTAATTATTTTATATTTTAGATTATGTTGTAGCTTGTTTAAATTGTACATTGTGAAAATTTTATTGTACTTTTTAGTAAGGGGTGTTTTAATTGGTTGTACAATGTGAATAAATTATTTTACTTTTAAGTAATTTGGTGTTTTAATAAGAGTATTAATTACACTATATATTTCTCTCACCTTTGACTTTCAACATTTCACTTTTCAAAGTTTGACCGTTTTTCTTTTATATGTAGTATAGATTAGTTAAATGAAAGGACTAACTTTTCAACACAAAGTTATCATTTCCATCATTTCCCATTAGTCCTCGGTAAGTCTAAGGTGTTGTTTGTTTATTAAGAGGCTCTGAGTCTGAATCTGATTCGTACATCTGAATCTGAATCAAATAAACCTGTTCGTTTTTGTAAAAATATCTGAATGTGTTAAACTATTAGTTTTTACACTTTAAATATAAACAATTGCATTCACGCGAGAATAAACTTTATTAAACATAAAAAACAAATTTTATAATATAGTCAATTAAAAATTAGAAGTATTTTAGACAAAACATTCAAACTCATGTTTATTTGACAAAAAGAAACGTGACAGTGTTTAGATTGAACTTTTCAAAACGATTAACTAAATTAGTTGGGTTAGAGTTGAGATATACAATAAAACCTCTATAAATTAATACTCGATAAATTAATAACCTCGATATAATTAATAATTTGACTAGTCCCAACTAGGGGCCGGTACAAATTTGGACATCAATCGATAAAATAATAAGATAATATTTTTTTTGAAACCCCAGTGTATATATATTGGTCCCAACGAAACAACAAATTAATAATTACTAAAAAATTCCACAATTTCTTCAATTTCTTGAACCTCGTAACATTTATTAGTATACATTCATTAATTTCTTCAATGCGTTGAACTTCATAAAATGTTAATTGCAACTTGTTTTTCTAATTTATTTTTCATCTTTAACTAGTATAATTGTAAGTAGTATATTGGAATTGGAAATTGTTAGCCTTAAAGTTATGTCATAGTTGGGAATTGCATTTAGTTATATGTATAAGGGCTAGTTTAGACAAAGTGGTGGGCTTTTGGACTAGAATAGATAAGTATGCTTGTATTGTCTAAATGACTAATGTAAAGTCCATGAGCCAAAAGCCCAACCGAAAGCCCATAGAAGCATTAGGGCGTCACCCCTTTGCTATAAATATCTTCCTTGTCTCAACAAGGAAGGTTGGAAGTCTCATGTAATAAGGAGGTGTGTGTGTGTTTCTCTTCTTTCTCTCTCTAGAATACACACACACCTCCCCCATTCTTTAATCTAATTCTACCATGTTTAACCTTTATTTTGAGCTTCCCCGACCTCCTGAATATGTGTTTTTGATTATTACAGAAATTTAAGGGTAATACATAAAACATCTTTAAATATCCCGGTAATAAATCATTAATTTATCGATATAATAATATCTCGCTAAATTAAACATCTTAAAATATCCCGGTCCCAACATCATTAATTTTATATAGGTTTTACTGTATAAGTCCGCTAACCCGAACGCTCTAATCATGTTTTACATTCTTAATCTAATAGAAAATATGTAATTATTCTATTTAAACGTACTTTTAATATGAAATAAAAAGCTGAAAAAAAAAAAAAAAAAAAAAAAAAGTAAGAGGTGTTAAGACACGCCTCAACATCTAGTTCATTAAGAGATTTATGCCTCTTCTGCCTGTTAACGGTCAGAAAAAAACAAACGCTCTTAACACTGTTGTCTCTTACCGCCTCTTAATGACATGAAAAAAACAAACGCACTTAATGATCCAAATGTCTGACCGTGTCTGAATGAGTCAGATTAATAAGTTATTAAGAGGTATTTCTGAAGAAAAAAAAACAAATACCACCTAACCCTCATAGTTAGTTAAGCGAGTTCCCTAACCATTTGTCGTGATATATATACAACATAAATTACTCTATATTACATTTGTTGGGAGCCTTTATGGCAACCCCACCCATGCAACACTGTAGAAACCATTTAGCCCGGGTCGGGTCGGGTCGGGTCGGGCTGGATGAACAGTACCACAGTGTACTGTAGCTACAGTTTTTTTTTTTTTTTTTTTTTTTTTTTTTTTTTTTAAGAAACTTGAATAAAAAAAATCCCGCGGCAACGCGCGGGCGCACCACCTCGTATATATACAACATAAATTTATTTACAAGCACGAACTTATTTCTTGCAAGCATATGACCCATAGGCTAATAATATAAGTTAATAGAAGTAGTTATACGTTGTACCGTGTTGTGACAAATGGTAATTTTCACATTTTAAGTTAATAATAAATATTTATTTCTTATTTTTAAGCCGAGCATTTCTATGCGTAATTGCATGTTTCTGAGCATTTCTGAACATTTTTGGGGAGCTGTCCCACATACTGTAGCTTACAGTCACTGCTGAAAAAGTTTATTTTTGTCAGTAAGCGTAAATTATTCTATTTCTGATAGTTACTGACAAGTTTCGTATTTAACTGAGAAGCTTTCTCGTATTTACTAAAAAGCAACCCCACACGCAAACCGACAGTACAGTATATATGGTAGCAGTCAAATAAATGCATTTTTGAGTAAATAATAATATTTTATTATTATTCTGACGAAAACGTCAATAAAAAACTTTATTTTGCGTGTACGTGTCTAAAAAGGTCAAACCGGGACTTTACGGTAACATTTAAGCTTAAACCGACACACGATACACCAACGATGAGCAAAAATATCCTTCTCCCACCCTCTATGCGTCGTTTTGCCGCCCAGCACCCCACATGGGGACAAAATTTGTGATACACTTTGATATTATTAGTGGATGATGACACATGATATATTTGTTTGTTACTTAATTAGTAACACACAACTAAACACACACTCATTTTATCATCAAGAACTTCCCAAGCAATTCTTTCACTTCTCCATTCGACACACACTAAAAATCAAGATCTACAAAAATTCTTTGAGTTTCAAGATAATCAAGGTGTACTTTTGAGCTCTCGGGGTGATTTGGAACGTGTCTTGGGTAAATTTAAAGCAATTTGTGTTGTTTTCTTGTCTTGTAGGTCTCGAATTCTTTAAAAATCATTGTAAGGATTCTTAAAACTTGTTCAATCTTGTTCATTTCATGTTATCTTGATGTCTAAAGTGTTACCAAGTGCTAAATGTTTATGTTTTGTTAAATTGAAAAAGCTAGGGTTTGATATATATATATATTATGGTGCTCGACTTTTTTTGAAGTTTTTTTACAAGTTAGGTTATTTCTTGCTTGTGTGGTAAATCTTGTTGCTTGTAGTACTAGTTTGATGATACAAATGAGCTTTGAACTAATTGCACGAGTTTAAGTAATATAAGTGTTAATTTGAGTTTATATACAAATCGGCTCACTTATAAAATAAATAATTATTGGGGTTTTGAAAAACATAAAATTTTGGCTCTAGTGGTGAAATGGTGAAATTAGTACTTGATAACTTATTTAAAATAGCTTATTGAATAAGCTCTAGCTTATTGTGTTTTGGCTTGTTTTTGGTCAAATGGGTCGTACGACACATATTGGGCCGAGCCCAATGTGTTTCGGCCTTGGTTGACTTTTTGACCATTTTGCTTATTAATAAGTGCTTATTTGATTTATATAAATATTGTTACGTAACTAATTAAATTAAAAAGGGCTTAAGGCTTAAATATGTTTTTGGGCTTTTTTTGGGGTCTCGGCATAGTTGGGCCGAGCCCAAGCCAAATTCGGCTTGGTTTGACTTTTTGACCAAACGACGTGATGAACATGTTAAATTGATTTTTAGAAACATAACGATATATATATCGTAACTTAAAAGGGTTAAATGATTTTTGGGCTAAACTTGAACTATTGGACCCATTATGGACTTTTCGGCCCAATATATATCTCGGATGACAAAAATGAGTTTTCAAACATTTTTCGACCTCTTATAAATATTTTGATTTATTAAAACATTATATATCGATTAAAACTATTTTGAACTCGTTTTGACACCTTAAGCCCAATAAGACAAATAAATGGGCTTTTCGGCCCAAAGATGTAGTTGTTGACTTTTTGTTGACTTTTGAAAGCATTTTGACTAGACGTTGATTTTTGTATCGAAACCCATAATTAAGAAGTAAACGTAACGATAAATATAGTTATAACGATAAATATACATTTTGGACTAGTTTTGCAAATATAGTCAACGTAAGGGATTATTTGAGGAAATTGCAACACTTTGGGGGAAAAATAGAAAAGTTTGAATAAACGAATGGGTCATGCCCGATTTTTCTAAAATTTCGACACTTAGAATATTTTCGGATGAAAACCGACTAAAAGACGAAACTGGTTATTTTTATTATTAAAAATATTAATTCTTCTAAATTAATATTTTTAGGCTATGTTTGGCGCGGAGCTTTTTGGGGCGATGAGCGGTGAGCAATGAGCTTTTTTATTTTTATTGTTCGTTTGTCAAAGGAGCGACGAGCTTTGCTATTTTTTAGAAAAGCTCATTTTTTCAATGCTTCTTTAATAAGCTGTGAGCTGTGAGCTGTGGCTGCTGCTACTTTTACCAAACACACCCTTCTTGTTTCCATGCTATAAAAATCTTTTTGGAATTTTATTTTTCTAGAGAGAGAGAGCTTCTTGAATGGCGTTTATCTCTTTTGTTGGTCGTCTTCTCTTTGTCTCAATCTTTGTTCTCTCTGCTTGGCAAGAGTAAGCTCTCTTTCTTTCTTTAGATCTAATTTTTGATATGTGATTTTTGTTAAGGTTATTATTATGTGTATACCAATGTTGTTTTTAAGTAATAGTATGTAGTATGATGTTCTTAATGTTGTTTATAAGTAATTATAAGTGTTTTTAAGTAATATGTAGTATGGTGTTAGTATATTGTTAAAATATATATATATATATATATATATATATATATATATATATATATAAAAGGGGGGCTTTATTTTCAGAACCCTCTTAAGTGCGGGAACTGCGAGAACTCTTCTAAACCAATGAAATTTTTTTAAATATTAAAAATTATTATTAATTCATTGGTTTCCATTTAATTACAAATACAAAAAAACACATGAAATAATCGCATCTTTTAAAAAATCACAAATTATCTTCATGTATAAATATGTTCATCAACTTCTAGGTCTTCAATGATCATCTTCATTAATCTGAAAGAATAATACACAAAAATAATTAAACCACAAACAAATAGAAAACGAAATTTAATCACATATGCACCATTTAAAGCTAATAGATAAACATGCATGTTCATAGAAAACATGTATGTTTTTACCATACACCTTAATAAAACTAATAGATAAACATGCATGTTCATAGAAAACATGTATGTTTTTTTTACCATACACTTTCATAAACATAATGGCTAAAGATACATGTTCATAGAAAACATGTATGTTTTTACCATACACTTTAATAAAGCTAATAGATAAACATGAATGTTCATTAAAAAAAAAAAAAAAAAAACACGTATGTTTTTTACACATCACATGATCACGGCTATCATTTTTCCAATATAAAAATCACTATTAAAGAATAAATATCTTTTGGTTAACGAATAATGGAAATAAAATATGAAATACTACCACTATGATACTGTGTAATGCATTATCGACAATATTGTCAGTATCCCCCACTGAGCACCACGTGAGTACTATACTGTACTTTTGTCCTCTACTTTTCATCGCCGGAAAACCATATTCCGGTACCGACACGACATATGTAAATCTGTGACCGCCGCCGCTGTCCTCATCCGGCCACAACCGCTTTGGTTCTCCTCCATCACACAATCTTTGAAACATATCTAAAGGATAAAACTCAAAACAAATCCAACCACATATCTTGACATGACTCGATCTGGGCTTTCAGTATGAATATAAAAATGAAGAAACAAACTTGCTTTTGGAGTGACGGCTGTGTTTTTATTTTAGATCTGTAGGGTTAGCAATGGAGGGTGAATTTTATTTTTAGATCTGGCGGTGATATCCAGGTTTTGGGGGTTTTATATTCATTTTAGTAGGTGAGTAAGTTAGAGATACAATCCCGAAATTTAAGCATGCGGTTATTAAAAGTATATAAAAGTTAAATACCATGTTTACCCCTACATCAATGTTTCCAGGAAAACAACTTTCATTTATTTACTAGAATGCCATGGTGCATGTAAATGATGTACATTATGTACTATTAGTTGTAAAAAAGTAGGTTCTCGCAGTTCTCGCACTTAACAGGGTTCTGAAAATAAAGTTACATATATATATATATATATATATATATATATATATATATATATATATATATATATATATATATATATATATATATATATATATATTTTAACAATGCTTTACAATAGGGGGGGAAAAAAAACCACAAAATTTTATAATGGTTTTCATGAAAAATTTTCCTTCAAGTCCTATCACACTAACTTAAATTTCCATCTTTACAAATCTTAATATAAGATAAGATTATATATATAGGGAGACTTTTTTGCGAGAACCATCTTATCTGCGAGAACTGACAGAATCACCAAAAACATACATGCACTCCTTTTAAAATAAAATAAAAATACATGCAAATCATCAATAATCGTAAGTATCCACCTATGTTTTTCAATATCATTATGAACTCATCCTCTTTTTTCACAAAAACTTTACACACGGCCGCAATATTGTCATTGCACGCCTTATAAGAACATACATGCACACCTTCAAAGAAAAATTTTGTATTTCCAATTTCTTATCAAATTCTTTAGAACAACCATGTTTTTTTTTAAAACATATATGTTGTTTTTAGAACATATGTGCAAAAATACAATTATTGAAGGCGTGCATGTATGTTTTTTGTGGTTCTGTCAGTTCTCGCAGATAAGATGGTTCTCGCAAGAAAGTTTCACTATATATATATAATCTTATCTTATATTAAGATTTGTAAAGATGGAAATTTAAGTTAGTGTGATAGGACTTGAAGGAAAATTTTTCATGAAAACCATTATAAAATTTTGTGTTTTTTTCTATTGTAAAGCATTGTTTTTGGACAATTGTAATTCACTGGGGGTCTATCTTTAATCTTAATATATGTTGGAAGTGTTTTAGAAATTGGTATGGATACATTAATAAAGTTTGGACAGGGGACCTCTGTCTCACTTTTTTTTTACTTTTTCTCTTTCCAGTTTCAAAATTTCAAATTTCAAATATATACGTGTAAAGCAGATCTAACTTAACACCATTTGCAAGGGATTTGTAGTGAATAGTTTAAAACAAATATGTCTAATTCGAAATAAGACTTTTTTGACAATTTAAAATAAAATCTTGTGAGAATGCCGAATGAACAAGTTTGCTGTTATTCTTCATGGCACCCCACTTTTAGTGGTATAATGTAATAAACTAATAATGATAATATGTCAAGTTTAGAATTGATGCTCTTTTTCAATATTTTTAAAGTTGTTTCCTTACAACATGCGATCCTTGAGGTTTGAATTTGAAAATCTTTTTTATATCTGTATGTTTTTGTTTTAACTTTTAAGGCTTGGCTGATTTTGCAAGTACTTGTTCCGTCAAGTATTTTATATACAAATTTCTGTTTAATCATTTGCGGCTGCTAATACAGAAATATGGTAGCATAATGATTTTAGATGAAAGCAAGTTTGAGCATTATCTGCTCCAAAATGCCCGGCACTTATATCAATGGTTGGGGTATCACCAAGATTGAAAAAGTAATTGCTTTTGGTTTATTAATGTTTATGTTGAGCTGCCGTTAAAAAAAAAATGTTTATGTTGAGCTGTGTCGTCATTCAGAAGAGTATAAGATGTTTTTAGTCCCTCTGTCCCTGTTTATCTTTACTAGTTCGTATTCAGTCTTTCTTCATTTTAACAACTTATGCACTGAACGTGTAACCGATGCAAGAAAACTTGTTCAGTCTTTCTACCTTATGAAGCAGTTGTTAGAGATTATGTATAATTATTAATATAAGTATGTTCGGTTTCGAACCCGAGACTCGGGATTGCACACAATACGTGAGAGTTCCAATGGTTTGAATAAATTAAATATATTTTATATTTATATTTATTCATTTCACAAAACAAATACTTAACGACAGTTAGTACTTAACGGAGTTAGAGATAACGGCCGTTAAAGGACTAATTATGCAAAGTAGGAAGAGAAGGATCTAGAACCACTTTGGGTTCTAAAATCCGGCCGACCCTCCCTTATGGGCTAGGGAGTCGGTTTTGGGTGGAGTAGGGAGCAAGCCAGGGTTAGCCTATAAATACAATTCATTGTGTTTCATTGTTTCCCTAATCTTGAATCCCCTACAAGCCAAACTTCTCTCCTTCTCTTCTCCTCTTAGCTAAACCGATCGACCCTCTTTTTAATTCCACTAGGAATTGGCGATCGAGTTTGCTTATTAAAGTGTTTGGTTTGTTTTGTGATTTGAACCTAGCTTTTCCCATTGGAACGCTAGCATTACGTGTGTACAAGAACGAGTAACAAGCTTACTTTAGCTTGTGTGTTTTGTTCCATTCGATCCACCCCAAACCCTAATTAGGGTTTATCTTGTTCTTGTAGATCCGATTTCTTGTTCTTGCTAGGAATCAAAAAGGTACGCTTTCTATTTAATTTTTAGTTAATTAATTTACATGTTATTGTAGATCTTTCCGCTGCATATACTTGTGATGTTTATGTGTTTATAGTTTATTATGATTCACATATTCCAACAGTGGTATCAGAGCCAGGTTTTTAACATGTAATTAATTACTAAAAACCTTAAAAATTGAATCTTGTTGAGATGCATGCAATTAATTTTCTAGGGTTTTGATTTTTTATTTTATAAACCCTAACTTTTTTTGAATTGGGTCGACACCCATATTATTTTTTTTTTAGGGTTTTAGTTTTTAATTAAAACTTGTAGAAACCCTATGATTGCATGCAAATTTTTAGGGATTAATTAATGAGTACCTTATGTGATGTCATTAATTAATTAGATTGTGTATATATATTGACATGATAATATGTGATTACATGATTATATGTGCAATATGGAATCCATGACAAAATCTTGCATATTTTGTCATTGAAAGTTTTGTGTTTATTTGCTACATGATTTTTTAAGATAAATCTTAAATTAGGGAAGACCCTAATATATTAATTAAAATTGGTTATGTGCAATGTGGTGTCTAGTTAATCAAAACTTACGCGGCCAAGTTATTTGGCGTCTGTGGTCCATTGGGCACAATGAGCTCGAAAACCAATGGGAGTTTTATTAATTAGATACATTAAAATTCACATAGATAATTAATAGGATTTATCAAAAAGGTTTGCATGTGGCTATATGATATTGTTAATGATCATATATGTGTTATTGAGTGTTTATTTATTTTTTCAATTACTTGTTCTTTGTGTTTAATTATGATGGATTGTAACAACAAAGAGGGTAATTTTTTCAATAAAAAATAAATGAACCTAATAACTATGAAACCTTTGTAGTAAACTATTTAATTGCCAAGTCTTATGTGCCGACAGTGGTTCGCTTCGCACGGTAATTTGCTCCCAGGCGAGACTAGCAATTAATGATTTACTACATAAATGTTTTAAGCTTTAAATCTTAAAGTTTTAATTGATTTGATGCGACTGTACAAAAGTGGTCGAAGCGGCGGACCTATTATTGACAAACTATAAAGTGGGTATAAGGTTGGTACGCATTAAATTGTGACCTTAAAGGGGCGCGTTTTTAATTAGCTTCGGCGGACGTTTGCCCCTCCGCTCGCCTGTGCGTCAATAATAGACTTACCAAGTACACCATGAAAAAGTACGAAGCATCTTAAGGCAATGTTGTAAGTTTCTCAACGCCATCAATTAAATTTTGTTGATTTAAGCTGCGAATGAGTAAACAGTTTTTTTGTAGAAAACATATGATACAAAGATGAATGCATGACATCTTTGTACATATTTTTTGATAACATACATCAAAAATTTAATACCCTTAAATTTAAGTTATATGCCATCCAACTACAAAAAGAAACACCTAAGGTTTCATCCTACATCACTAGCAGCCAAAGCTGAATGTGATGTTCAAAGGGTGGTTGTCTAAGGGTAAATTGAGTACTTTCATTGCTAGCAGCCAAAGCTGAATGCAATGAAACGACGTCAATTTACAGTTTCTTAAGTTGGTGAACTTAATTGGGCACTTTCATTACTAGCAGCCAAAGCTGATGTAATGGAACGGCGCCAAGGCATAAAGATTTGGGGATGAAACATGCTTACATTTTGCAACTGATGTTGGCAATATAATGTAAGTCCCATGATTTCTAAGAATTGCAATTGGATATTGGCAATTGGGTGATCCCGTACCTTATTGAGCACTTTCGTTGCTAGCAGCCAAAACTGATGTAATGAAACGGCGTCAATTAGGATCCTAGTTTTCAGTGAAAATTAAATGGTTATTTAACCAATGGGTGTTTAATTTTCTTGAAAAGTTTAATTATCAAAAATACTAATTTTGAACTTTTTCTGTAGAAATGGCCCAACCCGAAAACACTCCAAACATTACCTCCGCTTTCAAAATGATGATTGAAAAGGAGAAATTGACTGGGACTAAAAATTTCAACGATTGGTATCGTAATCTAAGGCTTGTTCTTAGGATAGCCAAACGTTTTGATTGTCTTAGTGAGCCTCTTCCGATTGCTCCTCCTGCTAACTCTTCTAATAATGCACTTAGAGAGTATAACGAAGCCTATGACAAGCACAATGATGCGGCTTGTCTCATGCTATCGGGGATGGATCCTCAGCTGGTAAAATAGTTTGAGAATCATAGTTCGATGCAAATGATTGAGGAACTCAAACGTATGTTTGAGAAACCTCCAATGGCTGAGTTGTATGACGTACTTGATGTGACAAATGGTAATTTTCACGTTGCTAATTAATATTATATGAGTATTAAATATTTTTAAGCTAAGAATTTCTATGCGCATTTGCATGTTTCTGAGTATTTTGAGCATTTTCGGGAGCTGTCCCAGCATACTGTAGCCAACAGTCACTGCAGAAAAAGTTTATTTTTGTCAGTAAATTTAAATTATCACATTTCTGATAGTTACTGACAAGTATTATAATTAACTGAGAGATTTCTCGCATTTTCCTAAAAAACAACCGCACGCGCATACCGACAGCACAGTACATATGGTAAAGGTCAAATAAATATATTTTTGAGTCAGTAATGACAATTTATTATATTTCTGACAAAAACGTGATTAAAAACTTTATTTTACGTTATCGGGTCCAAAAAGTCAAACCGGGACTTTACGGTAACTTTTTAACTCAAACCGACACACTATACACCAAAGCGGGATCAAAACTATTTTGCCCTCCCCTAAAATAAGCCTTAACCGGCCATGCCAACACATAAAAACCCACATGGGACACTTGTCCAAGTTATCTTAAATGAAATCTAGTTTTTACTAGAAATGGTGTACACTTTTAGGATTTTTCATATTCTATCCATAAACATTACCTAGATTAGAACCCATCTTTTCCTTATTACTCCCATTTCATACGCCACATTCATCACACATACAGTCATTTTATAAATTTTTCACTTCAAAGATTCAAGATCATAAGTGTTTGCAAAGAGTTTTGGGTAATTTGGAGTTGGATTTGGGTTAAACTAGCAAGGTTTTGGGTGTCTTTGTTCCTCCTATCACACGTATAACTTCATAGCATTGTAAGGATTCTTAAAATTTTTCTAAACTTGTTTATCTCTTGTTTATTTGGTGTATAATGATGTTTAAAAGTGTTAAATGTGTATGTTTTGATAATATGATTAAAGCTAGGGTTTGATCTTGTTTATTTAGTGCTCGACATTTTTGATGTTTATGAGTTAGTTTGTAGATTTTTTGCTTGTGTGGTAAATATTGTTGCATATAGTGCTTATTTGATGATACAAACATTAGTTGTGATTTTTACACTAAATTAAGCACTATATTGATTTTGAGGTGATATATATGGTTCGACCTAAAATAAAAATAGGAAATTATTGGGGTTTTGAAAAACATAAAATTTTGGCTCAAATGGTGAAAAGGTGGAAAAATATAGTGAAGTACTTATTTAGTTTGGCTTATTTAATAAGTTATAAGTTACTAAAAATAATTAGTAAAAAGGTGAAAATAAGTTGAGGTGCATAATATGGTTTGAATGAACAGTAGCATGGTCAAATGTTGACTTTTTGACTAAAGAGCTTAATTATAAGAGCTTATTTGATAAGTATAAAGTGTATTTGTTAACTAAAAATAACTAATAAGTACCAAATAAATACAAGTTGGACTAAAAGGCTTTTTGGGCCAAAAAGCCCACGTTTTTACTGTTGGGCCGAGGCCCATAGATATTTTTGGTGTTTTGACTTTTTGACCAAACGAACGTATTGAACGAGTAAAATGATTTTTAGTAACGTGTCGATATATACGTTATAACTAAAAATGTGTTTTTGGTCAAAAATGGTAAATGGGCTTATTTGAGAAGTTTCGGCCCAATTTACAAATAAAAATGATAAATTTGATTTTTTTGAATATTTTCCGACTCGCCGAAGTTATAAATGTTTAACGACGGGATAAATATAACGATAACTATT
The DNA here is from genome assembly GCA_021014915.2 of Artemisia tridentata subsp. tridentata. Taxonomy (NCBI): domain Eukaryota; kingdom Viridiplantae; phylum Streptophyta; class Magnoliopsida; order Asterales; family Asteraceae; genus Artemisia; species Artemisia tridentata. The sequence goes on along the minus strand of CP139501.1, from coordinate 11,146,370 downwards.
TTGGACTTGTTTTGAGACGCTTAGTCTCCGAAAGGGTAAAAATTGACATTCTTACTAAAATGATATTGAGATTGACTTTTGTTGACTTTTTGAAGAAATATTGACTTCGTGTCGAAATTTAGTGATAATACTTAAAAGTGAAGATAACGAACAAAATAACTACGAATATATATATTCACGACACTTGACATATATGTCATTAAAAGTATTTTGCACTTGTAACTAATTAGCGAAGTATTTGAAGTAAAGTTTGCAACACGTGAGATAAATGGAAACGTTGTATAAACGAATGGGTCATGCCCAAATTTTCTAAAAATCCAACACTTAGAGTATTTTGAGAAAATCCACAACTTAAGTAAACTTTATGGAATTACTTAACAAAACTTGTTTTCTTATAATGAAAATAATAAACGATGCTTCTAAACATAATGATTTTCACTGGCTATATTTTATTAACCAATCTTCAAAACATATTTAATTAATCTTCATAATTAAATATATGAGAAATGAATTTATAAAGTATATATGTATATATATATATATATATGTAAAGTATGAGTAAATACATATATATGTAACGGTTGCACGTTAAGTTGCGAATACTAGCACGGATGTTCCGTTACGTATTCCCACCATGCATTTTCACCATGAGCTACCCCCAAAGAGTTATAAAAATAAATTGTTTCGAAATATACTTTACCACACAGCAAGCAAGAAATACACGAGCACAGGTCAAACGTAAAACTTTTCAAATAAAGTAAAGACTTGAACCACGAATGATTTGCTAAGACTTACCGTACTAATTTAGGGTGCTGATCGGCGCGGTTGCATTATTTTGATTGATTGCTGAATTGCTGTATTTTAAAGGTGAGTTTATAGCCCCATATTTTTATACGATTTTTGGTTTTATAAGCTTGGGGTGAGAAACATGCAAAACTGTTTTCATGGACCAGAATTGAAGTTGCTTTTAAGATCACACTAGTATGCAGAAACCTAAGTTTGCTGAATCCCATTTTGTGCCCACTATCATCTGCCGTTAATTCCTGATGGGAAGCCGGTTGTTATAAATAGATCTATTGGGAGTGACGTCCCCGTTCGGTTGGCTCGGCATAGCCAAGGCGAACGTATACCATTCGGGTTTTTAGCCGGGTGTCTAGAGATTAACACTCGCGGGCACCCTTATTTATTTGCTAACGCTAGTCGTGCTGCATTGTCTTAGTTTCGGCAGGATGAGGCTTAGTGTTTGCATTACTGATAGTGTGTATCTGTTGATTTTGTTTTATGACATTGCTATTGGTCCATGTGTGCTATTTATTTAAACCTATGAACTCACCAGCGTTAGCTGACTTTTAGCATGTTTTTCTCAGGAAACTGAGGTGCGTTTAGCCGGGTGCAGTGCATGGCGTCGGTCACAATAAATGATGGAAATGTTTTTAATGCGTTTACTCTGACAACTGGACCTTTTGTTTAAATGGGCTTCATTTTCATCTGAAATGGTTTTTATGTATCGCTACATGACTTGACTTATGTAATATATTTTAAAACGGATTTTTAATCCGTTCACTATATCTTGTGTGATGATTATCAACCACGTAGCACCCCAAAGTGTATGCTTCCGCGAATATGGTGATTTTGGGGGTGTTACAGATTGGTATTCAGAGCCTAGGTTATAGAGAACGTGGTTTATAAAAACCTTGAACTATAACCGATTTTGAAAAACTTTCCATCATGACCGCCGGATGCCTGCCAGTTTAGCTTGCTATGACTTGAGCATTTGTTGCTTATTTGATTTGAGCGTTATTTGCTTTATTTGATTTGGCGTTATGATATGCTATGTGAGTATTATACTAAGCATATATGATATAAGTATTTTCTATATACTTACACGTGTCGCACCATAATTGTCACAGACCGTCTCCCTACATAACATCATCATTTCATTTCATGTTAAATACTCGCTACATACCACACGAATTCATTTTCTATTCGACTCCAAGTTTGAACTACCGTATTATTCTTTCGAAACACTTATATTACTATCGTAAAAGAACCCACCAACTTATGTGAGCACGATCCTAACCTACCGCCTTATAACGCATCTTCTGGAATCATCTACTCTTAGGACACGTCCTTGCTAGATCTCACGCTTCTTTTCTCATTGTGAAGGACCATGTCATCTGAGAGGCAAGACCTAAATTCCGCAGCCATAGAACAACTCGTAGCCCAACGAGTAGCAGAGGCTATTGCTGCCTATGAGTTAGGAATTCGCACGGGTTGTGACTTAATGAACCGAGGGGCAGTTCAAGAGGCTGAAAACATTAAGAGGAAACGAGATAACAACCTAGGAAACAAAAGGGTACCACAACCCCTCAAAAAGGCAAAGATGGCCAAAACTTTCACTGCTGGACCTAGTAACAGAAAGGCTCATACTAGAAAGTTACCAATGTGTATTCGCTGTAAACTACACCACTACGGACCTTGTACCGTGAAGTGCCACAAATGCCAGAAGATTGGACATATAGCTAAAAATTGTAGGTCTAAAACCGTTGCAGTAGCACAGGCAATACCAGGGAACAACCAGAAGGCTGAAATAACTTGCTTTAGGTGTAGAAAGAAGGGGCACTACAGGGAAAAGTGTCAGGAACCGAAGGACCAAGGAAAAGTGAACAATCAAGGAAAAATTAGAGCGGGAGAAAACCAGGACTCAGATGTGATGGCATAAGAATGACTACCCTATGTAATAGGACCTAAGTTTAGACTCTTTTAAGTTCATTTCTGTAAGACTTCATCGGTATTTTCTGTGAACCAAGTAGTATGGTATGGATTTAGTGAACTTTTATTATGAGATGTAAGCTTATTTGACTCCAACTACCAACGGTCCTATACCGACTAGTGATGAAGCGAAAAGTGTACCGCTTTTAGGGGGTCATTTAAGCCCTAAATCGTATTTATTTGATCAAATATTGCCCTAAATCGTTCCTTTTGTCATTTTAGGTACTTTGGAGAAGAAATCTGGAAAAGGAAGCATTTTGGACGTTTTTGGAGCATAAAAGTAAAGAAAACGACAAAGTCTCAAAATCGGCTGGAAAAGTACCTTTGACGGCGTCAAGAATTGTTCCAGACGGCGTCATGGCTTGGCAAAAGAGGTGGATATGAAAAATACACATGATAAGCCAGAGAATTTTGCAATGGAAAGTCTGACGGCGTCACCCTTTAAGGAGATCAAGGCCATCACGGTTTAAGTTAAAGAGAGACGGCGTCAAGCCCATTTCTGACGGCGTCAACCTTTGATAAGCCAGAGCGGATTTTGGAGCACTAAAGAGGGACGGCGTCAGGAAGACCATCCGGAACCCTAGACACGGCGAGGTGACGGCGTCAAGGTCTACAACGTGACGCCGTCAGCAACTAAACTCTATATATAGTTTTGCAATTTTATGTCATTAGTGTGCAACTTTGTGAGGAAAAACCCTAAGACGAATTTCTGCCATTTTTAAGGGTTTTCATACCCTTGGATCTCCCATGTTTAATTGAAGATAAGTATTCATTTAATCAATCAATATGTCTATGTGTTGTTTGATTACATCTTGTTCTTGTCTTTTAATTAACATGCTAGGCTAGATTTATCTTGTGTTTGCTTAGATCTAATGAAACCTAACTATTGATTATTGGTTATTGGTGTGTTATTTATTGTATTGGATGATTGCTTATCGATGTTAGGCTTAAGAAAACTGGCTAACTTCCTATACGGTAACTTGCTTGAACGTCTTAAGAAACATGAACCAATGCGTACTAGGTTTTTATGGTTGTATTTAATGCATGAGCGAATTCTAGTGATCCCATGTTAGGAGCTTCTTAGCCGGCTCGACATAGGAGTGAAGTAGGAGCTTGTAGAGTTGGGGAAGTACGTACGCCACCCCACGATTGGTATTAAGGAATACACCCGTCATCCACGCAATTAATACACACTAATCAACCGGTAAAAGATAGTTAGGGAGTAAGGAAATCTAAGTAAACACATTTCTCTCCATATAAGTTTCACAACCTTTTCATTTTCAGTTATTTTATTTTATTTGCATTTGTAGTTATTTGGGTTAGTTGACTAGCAACTAATTCCGCCCACTCCTTCAAAACCCGAGATTTTACTTGCTTTCATAAAAACATAAAAATACAAAAAGAATCTTCCCTCACCCTTAGACCTATTAGAGTAGTTTTTCAATCCTAACGACACTATTCCCTGTGGAGAACGATCAATCCCCCGTACTTACCACTACACTATACTACATCGGTCAGGTACACTGCCTGGTGGGGTTGTAAGCCTCTTGAGATCCCTCGAGAGGTAAAACCTGTTGTAAGGTCGCAAAACCACGCATCAAGTTTTTGGCGTCGTTGCCGGGGAATAGTTATTGTTTAGGTTGAATTTTTATTTTATTAGGTCTACTCACTAGATTCCTTTCTAGTGAGATTTTTATTTTCTTTTTCTAGGTTTTCTTTAGTCTATCTTTTTCTTCGTTTCTTTGTTCGTAACCATTACCATCCGACATCATGGAAGGTGGTAATATCCTCGATCCCAACATCCCACCACCACAACAACACCCACCTCCTAGAGCCCGTACCTTAGGAGACTACTCCCGTCCTAGCCACCATGGCTATCGAAACACCATTGAGCTCACTCAAGGAGCCAATGTCACTCCCTTGCGATCCGACACCATCCGGTTGGTGCAAAGCGGATGCGCATTCCATGGACTTCGTTCCGAAGATCCTAATCAACATCTCAAGGACTTTCTCAAAATCGTTGATTCTATAGACCTTGATGTTGCCGCTCGAGAGACGACCCGACTGCGTCTCTTTCAATTCTCTCTGCGGGACCAAGCTAGTCAATGGCTAGAGCGTCTACCCGCAGGATCCATCACCTCTTGGGATGATCTCACCACTCGTTTCCTTGCTCAGTTTTTCCCACCAGGAAGAACTACCAAGCTAAGGAATGATATCTTGATGTTCCAACAACGTCAAGGCGAAACCCTCTACGAGGCATGGACTCGATTCAAGGACTTACTCCAAAAAGTCCCTCACCAGGCATAGAACTTTGGCTCCAAGTCCAAATCTTCTATGACCATATCAATCTCTCCACGAGGCAAACCATTGACCAATCGGCCGGTGGTAAGCTACGTGATCTAAGTGCGGAACAATCATGGGCTCTCCTGGAAGATCTTGCTCTTTATGACAACGAAAGTTGGAGTGATCCCCGTGATTTGAATAAAACGGTCAAGGCAATATCTTTGCCTTCGAACAATTCAAGCACTTCCGACCGTAGGATCATAGAACTTGAAGACCAAGTCAAGTTTCTTATGAAATCCTACGAGGCTCCTAAACCTTCAAGCCAAGTGAACAAAATCACTTCTTCATGTGAACTATGTAGTGGTCCCCACGACACTTGTGATTGCGTGGAACTCCCCGAACAAGCTTTTGCGGACTACGCATCCTCGCGTACCGACGGAGCGGGAGACAAGTGGTACACTTTCAAACCCGAGCCAAACCCCTACGGTGATTCATACAACCCCTCATGGAAAAATCACCCAAACCTTAGGTGGAAACAAAACCAAAACGCATAACAAACCAATTCTTCCAACCCACCTAATCGTTTCCAATCAAGCGGTTCCAACTCAAACCGTACTTTCAATAACAATCCTTCCGACAATTATGGTAGTACCAATAATCTTGAAGGATTGATGTCCAAATTTATGGCATCTCAAGAAGCTCGGATAGCTAGATTCGAATCCGAATTCAATCAACAACAAACGGAGATGACCAATAAAATTGACAACTTATTGAAAGCCCTCAATAACCAAGTGCTATCACCTCCACATAAGGACGCTAGGAACACAAATAGCGGACCCCAAGTAAAAGACCCCTCTTCATCCAAACACGTCCACTTCGTCAATATTGTCACTATCAAACCAATTGATAGAAATGAGGATAATAGTGAACCTGAGGATGAGGATAAGAAAGTCGAGGTTGATAAAGAAGTTAGGGAAAGTGAGATTGAAGAAGTAGATGATGATGAGGACTACTTCAATAAGCTACCCACTAAGGAAGAGCGCGCATATCATACAGACTTATTCGATGACCCCGAGACACCATACTTCCTAGGTAGACCAATTATAAAAATAGGAGATCCTTCTAATCTCAACATACCATGCAACATCGGACATTTGCATGTGTGGAAAGCTTACATCGACCTTAGATCGCCCATAAACATCATGACTAGAGCCCACTACAACTTAATAATGAAAAATCAACTTGGGTATAGGATGTTCCCTGATAAGGGTTGGATGAGTAACTTCACGGGAAGAGTTAAGGGATTACCGGTTTATGTAGGAAACTTCACCTATGTCACCGACTTTGTAAATGTAGAAGATATCCGCCCAATAGTCGATGCATCCTTAACTCAAGTAGTCTTTGGAAAACCATTTGTTGAGGTCTCTAGAATGACTTATGAACCTTCCTTAGGGATAGTTAGATTTAAGGATGAGACCGATGAGGTAAACTACCAAATGCCACATAAGATAGAACAATTCCAACACTTGTCAAATGTTGAGAAGGAGCTTAAGCAAGCGGTCTACTATAGGAATGATGAGGATAGAAATAAAGGAGTAGACTATGTTATGGAAAGGATATCCGGTTTCTACAAGGATTGTTTGAAATTAGGACCGGAATATAAAACCGGAAATGAGAATGGCCTAGGAACCGTGACCAATGATGGAATCACGTAATGTACGTGACTTTGAGTCTAGCTACAAGACTCGTTAATAAAGAAAAGCGCTTCTTGGGAGGCAACCCAAGCTTTATTTGCTTTGTGTGTTTATTTATTTGTTTGTTTGATTTTATTTGTTTCCGTATGTATGTTTAATTTTTATTATTATTGATTCATGTTCGAAAACTAAATTGTGAAAATGCTTTATCTTGTTTTTAACTTCGTCTTAACTACATAGAAAGGTATTTTGCAAAAGATAAGTGTAAGGGAAATCCAAATCGGTTTACAAGAACACAAATGAACATGAATCATAACAATAATAAATTAACATACATATTAGTATTTGTTTGAGTCAAATGCTTGTATCGAGTCATAATGATGTTTTGCAGGAATTCCAGGAAGTAAGGTATAGGTTTTTCCAGAAATTTTCCGGAAACTTAACATGAGAATTCTGTCAGATTATTTCTGACGGCGTCAGGATTTACAACCTGACGGCGTCAGGTTTTAATTTTCTGAAATTTTTGAAAGTTTTGTTTTCATAAAAAGTTTTTATTAAATCTCTAACTTATAATCTCCAGGAATCTGCAAAATTATCATTCCACAAGCATTATATCCTTATATAGAATTTATCCCGCCGATGTTATGCAGGTTTTCGTGTTTGTTTTCTCAGGTTTAACAGGTTATTTTGGACAAGGAGATGTATGTGGAATCAAGCTTTTGGCGATGCATTAGTCTTGGAGCTTCTACATTCTCTTGGAAGAAGATCTAACCATGTTACCTTTTTATCCACCGAGCGAATCAGGGGAGTATTTGATTTCATTCTTTTACCTTATTTACTTTTACATCTTGTTATTTGAACATTGGGGACAATGTTCATCTTCAGTGTAAGGGAAGGGGTAAAATACGATACTTTAGAGAATGCTATTACACTTGATTTTTGTTTGTTTGATGGTAGATGTGTAATAAAACTGAGATAAATACCTGTTAGGGCAATTTTAGTGCCAAATTTAAAATTTTTTTACAACATCTAGGAGTGAAACTTTGATCTTAATGAGCGTCTCACGGATAGGAGTTATATGACTAGCACAAAAACCGTACCACTAAAAAATTTTCCACCCCCAAATATGTGAGGTTCGCCCCTAGAATTGGTAGGAAAAGCATTTATGCTATGATGTGTGTACCGGTAGCACTTAGATTCTAGAACATTGCGTTAGGACCATTCCGAGGCCACAAGTGAGACTACATTCGTGTAGTTAGATTTACTACATGATAAGAGGCATTAGGATTAACCCATTGTTTTACACCTGTGTTTTTGTTATAATTACATTGGCTACATTGGTCAAGTAATTCTCCCACACCCTTTGCGTTGTACTCATTTTTTGTACACGATACCCCTAGTACACCCCTCAGAGCCTATCTTTTCGTTTCGACCTTTAAGCATTTTACTTAAAGGAAGAATTTGTTTACACCCCACTTAAATGTACACCCAAATCGCCTTAGCCTACCTTGTATGCACTCATTTTTAGTGCATTATTGTGACAACATTTGTTTAAACCCTTAGTTAATTATCTAATTGATTACATGGTTGCTAAGTCGAGTCATATCCTTGTACATATTGTTTTGGGACGATTGGGACTCATGGGTAAAGTACTAGTGTAATGGAGTAATGGGGAAGAACAACATTATTACCCCCATATGTGCTAAATATTTTAGTACTCCAAGTGTTTCGATTATCTTAATTCGAGTCATTAGAATAGTTATTTGTAAAGTTATGTAAAAGTTCAAGTGTAAGGGGAATGCAACGCCCCTATGATGTATTATTTTGGATGGTAGGGCAAGAGTGTATGAAAAAAAAAAAAAAAAAAAAAAAAAAAAAAAAAAAATCGAAAAAATCAAGAAAAATACAAAAAAAAATGAGAAAAAGAAAAGTAGAAAAAAACATACGGACTACCATCCTGTTTCATTTTATGTTTATTTTATGTTTTTGTTATTTTGTTTTTAGCTTAAGTCGAGTCTAGTCTTGGCTTAGCAACGCCATAATGTACATGTAATTAATCAAGATCTTTAACTCGCCACCAGTAAAATATCCCTTATCCAACAAAACCGTGTTTATCATATCCCTACACCTCACTTTATAACCCATTTAAAAGCCCTCTTTGATAGTTTATCTTAGGTGCTTACGCCTAGTGGAGAAGGTTTTCGATCCTTTCCCAAGCCTATGGTAATCTATTTGCTATGACAGGTAGTGAGAGATATTATCCGTTTTCATTTATGAGATTTATTTTGATGACACCTGAGAGATGTGAGTATCTAAACACTACTTGTGAGGTGCTAGTTTGTAATCTCCGTGCTTATTATGATTAAAGTGGAACGACTATTTGTTTTAATTACTTTTATATTAGCGTTAAATGACCCCTAACTTGTATTTTGATTAGAATAAAAGTGCATTTGCTTGAGGACAAGCAAATCTCAAGTGTAAGGGTATTTGATGAAGCGAAAAGTGTACCGCTTTTAGGGGTCATTTAAGCCCTAAATCGTATTTATTTGATCAAATATTGCCCTAAATCGTTCCTTTTGTCATTTTAGGTACTTTGGAGAAGAAATCTGGAAAAGGAAGCATTTTGGACCTTTTTGGAGCATAAAAGTGAAGAAAACGACAAAGTCTCAAAATCGGCTGGAAAAGTACCTTTGACGGCGTTAAGAATTGTTCCAGACGGCGTCATGGCTTGGCAAAAGAGGTGGATATGAAAAATACACATGATAAGCCAGAGAATTTTGCAATGGAAAGTCTGACGGCGTCACCCTTTAAGGAGATCAAGGCCATCACGGTTTAAGTTAAAGAGAGACGGCGTCAAGCCCATTTCTGACGGCGTCAACCTTTGATAAGCCAGAGCGGATTTTGGAGCACTAAAGAGGGACGGCGTCAGAAAGACCATCCGGGAACCCTAGACACGGCGAGGTGACGGCGTCAAGGTCTACAACGTGACGCCGTCAGCAACTAAACTCTATATATAGTTTTGCAATTTTATGTCATTAGTGTGCAACTTTGTGAGGAAAAACCCTAAGACGAATTTCTGCCATTTTCAAGGGTTTTCATACCCTTGGATCTCCCATGTTTAATTGAAGATAAGTATTCATTTAATCAATCAATATGTCTATGTGTTGTTTGATTACATCTTGTTCTTGTCTTTTAATTAACATGCTAGGCTAGATTTATCTTGTGTTTGCTTAAATCTAATGAAACCTAACTATTGATTATTGGTTATTGGTGTGTTATTTATTGTATTGGATGATTGCTTATCGATGTTAGGCTTAAGAAAACTGGCTAACTTCCTATACGGTAACTTGCTTGAACGTCTTAAGAAACATGAACCAATGCGTACTAGGTTTTTATGGTTGTATTTAATGCATGAGCGAATTCTAGTGATCCCATGTTAGGAGCTTCTTAGCCGGCTCGACATAGGAGTGAAGTAGGAGCTTGTAGAGTTGGGGAAGTACGTACGCCACCCCACGATTGGTATTAAGGAATACACCCGTCATCCACGCAATTAATACACACTAATCAACCGGTAAAAGATAGTTAGGGAGTAAGGAAATCTAAGTAAACACATTTCTCTCCATATAAGTTTCACAACCTTTTCATTTTTAGTTTATTTTATTTTATTTGCATTTGTAGTTATTTGGGTTAGTTGACTAGCAACTAATTCCGCCCACTCCTTCAAAACCCGAGATTTTACTTGCTTTCATAAAAACATAAAAATACAAAAAGAATCTTCCCTCACCCTTAGACCTATTAGAGTAGTTTTTCAATCCTAACGACACTATTCCCTGTGGAGAACGATCAATCCCCCGTACTTACCACTACACTATACTACATCGGTCAGGTACACTGCCTGGTGGGGTTGTAAGCCTCTTGAGATCCCTCGAGAGGTAAAACCTGTTGTATGGTCGCAAAACCATGCATCACTATGCCAACTAGATGTACCAAACGCCGCCCGTTGCACTAATCATTTTTACTATGAGTTAACAAATCACTTGCCATCGTTTTTCAACTATTTAAACTTGTACTATAAACCAGTTGTCTACCATATTATCTTTTCAGGAAATAATAAACGGTATTGCTACCAACACTCGAACTTTTATAAGTATTTCACAGACTATCCCGTAGTCGTACTACAAATCGTTTTATTACCAAATTTCAGAATTAAGGTTTTAACCTCATTACTGTTCTTAAAACGAGGAACTTTCCTCATATTGCCTTACGAAATGTTTTACTAACAATTTATAAGCTGAACTATACCGTGGATACCATTTTGCCAACAATGAATTGTTTTCCTATTACTCTATAAATTGTTTGGAAACCATTTTACAAACTATTCTTTCACCGCTCGGCGAATTATTTACTTTTTGAAAGGTAGTTTATGATGCAAATTCGCAAGCAGAAAAACCGATATGTTTTCTTGTAACTAAACTCAGCATTGCATCGTTGGACCCCAATTATACAAAGCTTGATCACCTTCGTATAATTCGGGTAGGACCATACTATGCTAGGAATGGTTGCTTTAAATTTTATGAAGGTCGAATCTATTATTTCCTTTTTCGAGAAATCAGAAACTCGTGTGTGTGAGCACATAAAAGTAGTGCAAGTCATGGGCATTCGTACTAGAAAACACGGTAACCAAATAGGCTTTGACGTCAAGATATTACCTAGGACTAGCCTCACTTCATACCGCATCCAAAACTAAAAGGGGTAACTTACACTACTAGCCAACATAAGATAACCCCACCGATTTACATCTCGCGGTACACTACCTTTCCAATTCTGAGACACTGCATCGTCTGTCAGACGAATCTTACTGAGCCAACAAACTGAATGCTAGTAGCAATCAATGACATCTTTCATGGTCATACTTTAGACCTGCAAGACTCCCCAACCAACAGCGACCTTAGGTCCACACAGCCTAGAGACTTTCAATATGGACTGGATGTCGAAATACCACGCTGTAGTCACCCACGATGGGAAACTCGTCCGTATAACTTATGGTAATAAGATCCTAGCAATACAAGAAGGACCCCTAGATGGAATTAAGCAATGAGTGCAACAAAACCTGAAATCAGAGAAATGCTAGTGGTCATGGTAACCAGCTAGCAGTAGTCAACGATGGAGACATCAAACAAGTTAATGGATCAGGAACTGGAGGATATTCCAGAGAAGAGTACTGACCACAAAAGGAAGTGGGAAGATCACTCCAAGGGTAACAACAGCAACTCTCAAAAAAAAAAGCAGAATGGAGGCAAGGTTTATGCAGTTGGTTCAGGAGACAAGAAGGGTTATGACAAGAATACGCCTTTTTGTAACCGCTGTAAGTTACATCACAGGGGACAGTGCACTGTGAGGTGTAACAATTGCCAGAGGATAGGACACATAGCAAAGAACTGCAGATCAAGACCACTAGCCACAGCACAAGCAGCACCAGCCTACAATCGTAAGGCGGATGTCACCTGCTTCGGGTGTGGTGAAAAAGGTCATTATCGGAATGAGTGCAATAAGCCCCGAAACCAAGGAAACGGTGGTAGACCAGGGAACCAAGTGGCAATGATTAACAATGGGAATCAGGGAAATGAAGGAAGAGCTCGTGGAAGAGTTTATTCATAGGCCGAAGAGAAGCACAGGACGACCCGAACGTGGTGACGGGTACGTTTCTTTTAAATAATCGTTATGCTTCAGTACTTTTTGATACGGGAGCAGATAGAAGCTTTGTATCGACCACTTTTAGTCATTTGCTTGACATAGCCCCGACCACCTTAGATAATGCCTTCGACGTAGAATTAGCAAACGGAAACCTAGAAAGAGTAGGTACCATCATCAGGGGTTGCACTCTAAACTTGTTGAATCGTCCTTTCAACATTGATCTGATGCCAGTGGAATTAGGTAGTTTTGACGTCATCATAGGAATGGATTGGTTATCGAAATATCATGCCGTCATCGTTTGTGATGAGAAGATCGTTAGAGTTCCCTATGGGAACGAAGTTCTGATTGTTGAAGGTGACCGTTCTGATCGTGCGCGTTCATCAAGATTGGCAATCATCTCGTGTACGAAGGTGCAGAAGTACATCGAGAAGGGATGTTATCTCTTTTTAGCTCATGTCACGGAAAAGAAAGGAAAGGAACTTGGAGAGAAAAGGTTGGAAGATGTGCCAATCGTAAGGGATTTTTCCAGAGGTCTTTCCAGAAGACTTACCGGGACTTCCACAGGCCAGAAAAATCGAATTCCAAATCGATTTAGTGGCAGGAGCCGCGCCTGTAGCGCGAGCACCATATCGTTTAGCACCTACGGAATTACAGGAACTATCCGAGCAATTAGCTGAACTGTCTGGAAAAGGTTTCATCAGACCTAGTTCATCTCCTTGGGGAGCTCCAGTTTTATTTGTTAAGAAGAAGGATGGATCCTTCAGGATGTGTATAGAGTATCGGGAACTGAATAAGCTAACCATTAAGAATAGATACCCACTCCCGAGGATAGACGATTTATTTGATCAGTTGCAGGGATCATCGGTTTATTCTAAGATAGACTTGAGATCGGGTTATCATCAACTTCGAGTCCGGGAAGAGGATATCCCGAAGACCGCACTCCAAACCCGATATGGCCATTATGAATTCCAAGTTATGCCATTCGGCTTGACAAATGCACCAGCAGTATTCATGGATCTCATGAATCGTGTGTGTAAGCCGTATTTGGATAAATTCGTGATAGTATTCATTGACGATATCCTGATATATCCCAAGAATAAGCAAGAGCATGAGGAACATCTCAAGCCAATCCTGGAACTATTGAAAAAGGAAGAACTATATGCTAAGTTTTCGAAGTGTGAATTCTAGATATCGACCGTTCAGTTTCTTGGTCACGTGATAGATAAGCAAGGGATTCACGTAGATCCTGCTGAGATTGAGGCCATCAAGGATTGGGCAACGCCCACAACGCCGACGGAATTCCGATAATTTTTAGGACTTCCCGGTTATTATCAAAGATTTATAGAAGGTTTCTCTAAGATAGCTAAACCATTGACGAAATTGACTCAAAAGAATGTGAAATATGACTGGGGAGATAAGGAGGATGAAGCTTTTCAACTCCTTAAGGAAAAATTGTGTAATGCGCCTATTTTAGCTTTACCCGAGGGTAGCAAAGATTTTGTTGTGTATTGTGACGCATCACACAAAGGTTTGGGAGCCGTGTTGCTGCAAAGAGAGAAGGTAATAGCATACGTTTCTCGACAACTGAAAACCCATGAGAAAAACTACACAACCCATGACCTAGAATTAGGATCAGTCGTGTTTGCACTGAGGATTTGGAGACACTACCTTTATGGAACTAAGTGCATAGTGTATACCGATCACAAAAGTCTACAGCATATCTTGAACCAGAAGGGTGGAGTTTCCTAGTGACTATGATTGTCAGATCCGTTACCACCCAGGCAAGGCAAATGTTGTTGCCGACGCCCTTAGCAAGAAAGGGCGGATCAAACCTCTTAGAGTTAGATCGTTAGGGATGACGATCAGTTCGCTGCTTCCAGCAAAAATTCTTGAGGCTCAGGGTGAGGCACTCAAGGATGAAAATCGACCACGTGAGAAGATTCACGGAATGCCAGAGAGTGCAAATGGATTTGTAAGGAGAGCTGATGGAGTTTTGTGTTATGGTAACAGGTGTTGGATCCAGTTACATGAAGAAATTCGGTTATGCACGAACCCCGCAAATCTAAGTATATATTGTCAAACCTAGGTACATCCTGTTACTGAGCTTAAACTTGCAGTTTAGCTTAATCTCATGACAGTTCTTGTTTGATGAGTTGTGGAGTTAAGTTAGATTTTAGTTGTGGCTCAACTACCAAAGATGTTCTTAGAATTGAAGAAGTTTTATTGGTGGCCATACATGAAGGCCGACATAGCTGAGTACGTCAGTAAGTGTTTAACGTGCTTGAAGATCTAGGCGAAACACCAGAGACCGTCCGGTCTACTTGATCAACCTAAAATCCCAGAATGGAAATGGGAGCGTATTACTATGGATTTTACCACTAGGTTGCCTAAGACGTCGAGTGGTTATGACACGATTTGAACAATCGTTGACCGTCTCACTAAATCAGCACATTTCCTTCCAATAATAGAGAATGCCAGCATGGGTAAACTCGCGCGACTGTATGAGAAGGAAATTGTCGCAAGGCATCGTGTGCCTGTTTTTATTATCTCTGATCGAGACAGTCGATTCACGTCAAATTTTTGGAAGTCGCTTTAGGATGCATTGGGAACTAAACTCGATATGAGTACGGTATATCATCCCCAAACGGATGGTCAGAGTGAAAGAACCATTCAGACATTAGAGGACATGTTAAGAGCCTGTGTAATTGATTTCGGAAACGGCTGGGATAGGCATTTGCCTTTAGTCGAATTTTCCTATAACAACAGCTATCACACCATCAATAAAGCTGCACCGTATGAAGCACTTTATGGACGTAAGTGCAGATCACCAATTTGTTGGGCAGAAGTTGGAGAAAGCCAACTTACCGGGCCAGAGCTAGTTCACGAGACTACTGAAAAGATCATGCAGATCAAGAGCCGAATGCAGGCGGCTCGCGACCGTCAAAAGACTTACGCCGACAAGAGGCGGAAACCCCTTAAGTTTTAAGTGGGAGATAAAGTGATGTTGAAGGTCTCGCCATGGAAAGGCGTGATCAGATTTGGCAAGCGTGGTAAATTGAACCCTCACTATATAGGACCTTTTGAGATCCTTGATAAGATCGGGCCGGTAGCCTACCGACTCGAACTGCCGTCTGTGCTCAGTGCTGTGCATGACGTTTTTCACGTCAGTAATTTGAAGAAGTGTTTATCTGATAAAAGCGCAGTTATTCCTTTGGATGAAATCCAGCTTGATGAGAGGTTAAATTTTATTGAAGAACCGATCGAAATCATGGACCGGGAAGTGAAACGACTAAAGCAGAGTCATATCCCAATTGTGAAGGTCCGATGGAACTCTCGCAGAGGCCCCGAATACACCTGTGAGCGAGAGGACGAGATCAAGCGAAAATACCCTCATCTTTTTCCGAAAACCAAGAGTGGCGTCAATTGAAATCTGATGCGTGCGATGTGTCGTTGCGGTTTAGCAGTATTAATGCCTACTCAAGTTTTAAATTTATATTTAGCCGACTTATCAATAACACACACACTTAACAAGCAATGTACCCGGTCAGTATGAATATAATGGTAAGTAGAGTGTCGATCACTAAGAGTGGAACGTATTATCTCGTTATTCTAATCAGTATTTTAATATTCTAACGCAAGGGGGTTCAGTCTGAGAGACTGGCACGATTTGGTTGCAATTAAATAATAAAATAAACCAATAGGCACGAATCAGCGAATAGCACACACGTACACAGATAAATACTTGAGACAATAAGAAGATCTGTCCTTATGATTAAGTAGTTTGTCACTTGTTTTATTGATAGCTTTATATGAAGTGTATGTAGTTAATCCTTTCTCGTTGGTCCTGTTCTTATCGGCGAGTAAACCCTTAATGATTACTTATGTCTAAAAGTTATTCCTAAGTGATCAATTTAGTAACAACCGTGGGAGCCACATTATTTTCCGCAGTCAAATGCGCAGGCCACTAATAAACACAGAGGTTATCAATGCACTAATAAGTAGTAACCAAAGACATCAACATATAAACTTTAATTGATGGGAAAGCAGTTTTAAGGGAGTGCAATCTTTCCGTTGTCACATTACACAAGCCATCAATCCTGATGAATTAAAGTTTACTAACACAATAAAACAAAACTACTTAATGAATTAAACACATGCAGCACCTTCTTACAGCTCTTGTATCTTCGTTCGGGTGTGTCTTGTGCTGCCTATTCGACTGAATTCGTCCTAGGTTTCTGTACTTCGGTCTTCTCTCTTTTAAAAACTTGCTAAAAACTCCCTGAATTCGTCTGGTCTTGGGGTATTTATAGTTACCGTCTGAGGGTAAGATGCGGCGCATCTAGTAAGTAGATGCGGCGCATCTAGTAAGTAGATGCGGCGCATTGACTTAACTTCGCGTGGGGTCCAAGATTATAATATTCAGGAATATTCGTACACCGCCAGAAGATGCGGCGTAACTCCATTTATAGATGCGGCGCATGTCCTCTTGTATCTTGGATCGTATCTGGTGAAATATTGATAGTGATGCGCCGTATGATATGAGTGAGATGCGGCGCATCTGGAGCAGAATAGTCTTCATCTTGTTCATTTCAGTAGACTCTTAACTTCTTGCATGTTTTGCTCCATAATTAGTCCAAAATCGCCAAGTTTCACCAAATGCTTGTTTTCAACTGAGAATTACAAAAGTAAACGATTAAGTATCAATCCTCATACATAATATAATAAAACAAGTCAAATTAATAGGATAAATGATAGTAATAAAATGTACTTATTTGAGTTCATCAAATATCCCCCCACTTGAACTTTACTTGTCCCCAAGTAAACCTTAGAATTAATCTTATGAAAATGTATCCTAAAAGATATTAGGATTTATTTTTATATTTAAGCACGTATTCATTTTTGTCATAATCACACAACTAAACACTTAACGAATTAGAAGTAAAATAAAATATTTTGATAAAAGCAAATCTAATCGTTTAACTGTCCAGTCGTGACGAATATTCTATCATAAGCTTGGCAAGTATACACATCTCCCCCACTAAAGCCAAGGAATAACAAGTCTAAAGCGGTTAAAGGGTTTTGAAGTTTAAGGGTTAATTATTCTTCTTAATCTCTATCGATCTCAAATTCCAGAAAAGGCGACAAAATCACAAATACATGATCGAATCCACGAACACGATACTTGCAATTGCTCAAATCCTTAACTCGAATAGGCTAAAGATAGGTCCAAACTTCACCAATAATAATATATCAAAAAGGGCGACAAAATCAAAAATACATAGCCGAATCCACGACTACGATACT
The DNA here is from genome assembly GCA_021014915.2 of Artemisia tridentata subsp. tridentata. Classification (NCBI taxonomy): domain Eukaryota; kingdom Viridiplantae; phylum Streptophyta; class Magnoliopsida; order Asterales; family Asteraceae; genus Artemisia; species Artemisia tridentata. The sequence continues at coordinate 11,128,623 of CP139501.1, read as the reverse complement.
TAAGATTGCTCAAATCCCTAATCTCAATAAATCAAAGGTTTGGTTGGATAAAGAATAATACAGGGTATGGATAATATTTTGGATATAAATTGGTGTAAAATGAAAAATAAACAAAACAAATAAATTAAAATCCTAAGTGTGGTTAATCACTATCCCAACCATCCCATGAATAAGACTCATATCATTGAATAACTCACGCTTTAACACTTGAAACACACGCTTTAGGTAGACACGAATTATACTCAACAAGATCTTAATCAAAGAATAAACCTTAGTTGGCGTTCCCATAACTGCCAACTCCCATTCAATCCATAGATATAGTACAACAATTAGTGGCCATATGAACCACTTACATAACTTTACATAAGTTGGTTAAATCAACATCCAACTTTCCTTTTTTTCTTTTTCTTTTCTATTTTTTTGATTTTTTTTTTTTTTTTTTTTTTTTTTTTTTTTTTTTTTTAACTTGAAACATAAACATAGATGTGTAAAATTTCACCACATCACTATAATGATAATTCTGGATAATTTTTCCATATTTTTCATGACTTCAGAAATAACGGTAATAGTGAAAGTAGTAAACACACGAAAAATAAACTCAAAGATATACAATATTTACTTTCACTCCAATTGCATTGTGCAATTTCTCGACCTAACCATAGATAATGAATTACGCACGCGAACACAGGTAATGTAAGGAAACACACTTTGCCTAAAGCAATTAACCAACCACGGATTTTAATCTACAGGGTAGGCTAAGGTGTAAGGGTGTAACGAAACATTTTAACAAAGGTGTAAGAAACGAAAGGAATGGCTCTGAGTGTTTTTCTAGGGGTATCTTACTCTAAAAGTGAGAGTAACAAAAGGGTTTATACGGGGGTTAACTAACCAGTGTAGTTAGCTAATAACACATAACATATAATAGGCTTTTGGGTGTAATCCTAGAAATTTACCAATTTAGACAAGTCATTCCAATTATATCAATAATACTCATTATGGTGGTCTCGAATAGTATACAAGCCAAGTTCTAAAGTTTACAAGTCACCGGCACACTCATAGATTTGTGAATTTTGAAAAATCACAATTTTTGAAAATAACGTCATGTGTGCAGCTATGCAACTTAGACTTTAAACAAAAACATGCTAAAAAATTTTAAGTTTGATATATTAAGCACATTTTAAGCATATTTTGAAAAGTTTAGGACAAGTAAGTGTTAAGTGTTCTAATTCTTCAATCCCCCCACTTAAGTTAAACAACGTCCTCGTTGTTTGTATAAAAGGTTAAAAACTGGAAAATAAAAGAATTAGAACAGAAAAACTCCCCTGAGATTTGCTCGGTATGATCCTCCATTTGTATAAGAGCAAAAATCATCTTTCTTGTGGATTAGAACGTTTAAGCTTCATATTAGATGTGTCCACAGGAAATGCAGGAATCTATAATACCACCAAGGCTTCAAAACACACCTAAGGTAAGAAAGGTTCAAACTTGCATAATACATTAGTAGTTAGGAAAAAATAAAACTTGAAAATTAAAATTAAAATCATCAGGTCAGTCGATGCGCTGTATCTTATGGAAGAAGATACGCCGTATCGAGCCTGGAATAAATACGGATCAGAATAAAAGATGCGCCGCATCCTTAACCAGGGATGCGCCGCATTAAAATAAACTGATAAAAAGTTTTAAATTCGAAAATATAAATATGCGGAAAAATAAAGATATGACCATTGCAGGAGATGCGTCGCATCTCAGGATGGAGATGCGCCGTATCCTCTGCGGCCTGACTGACTCGACACAAAAACAGAATAATAAAAATTTCTCCGGGTTGTCTCCCGGTCAGCACTTGTCTTTATTCCAGAGTCTTCAAGTTAGACTCACGTTCAGCTCTTCATTTAGTTCTTGTCACGGTCCATCCTTCTTCCTTCATCCGAAAGATGTTCCCGTATAGCTTTGCGACGTTTTCTTCCGTTCGGCTTAATCTTCTATAACTCTTGGTCTTCGTTGCAACATACTCTTCATCTGGTCCCAAAGAATATTTGATGATTTTAAATGTTTCAGAAATAATCATGGGTGGCTCATTATAAGGGATCCCAAGTAGTTGACACTTTCTTTTGGTGAACTCTTCATTGTCTTTATCAACAAACTCGAAATAAGGATCCTTAATCAAATAGTCATCAAGTTCATCAATTAATGACTTATTGTCTTGAATCGCCTCCCACTCTCTTTCCAAATCCCATTGTAACCGTCGACTAAGCTTCGTGAAATCATCAAATTGTTCATGCACCCATTCCCAGAAAGTAGTATCCGATGTTCCCTTAAGTCCTTTCAAGCGTTCAATTCTACCCTTTTCTTGCAAAGCCTCCGCTTTTTGTGGGCAGTCTTCAACATTATCGTACCACTCATAATCTTCAAAGGTTACATTGTTTCCAACCCGTTTCATCCCAATTATACTTCCCCCATTACAGGTTCCGTCACTTTTATAATCACAGGTCGGCCGAACACTACTCCCGTCCTTGAAAACGAAGGGTGTACAGGTGTGATTAATGTGCTCAAATTCCCATGGTTTATCCCAAACCCATGGTACTTGGTCATTCCATTCATAGTACCAGGTGTTTTTAAAATCATCATAAGTCTTAAATCCTGGTAGATCTCCAGTTAGCACATCATTGTCGACTTGAAGAAGGTAATTGAATTCCTTGAATTGCTTGCACAAGGGTGTCTCATAATCGAACACGTCAATGTCTATTCTGAATAATTCTTCAATGCCCTCATTGACTGTTGCATCATGAAGTGACGACCCGTAGTCGCTTTCTACTTCTTCGTCTTCACCTCTCATCCAATATACCCATAACGCATCTTTAGTAGCTCGATCCATACTCTTATGGTTATTGAATTTACTAGCCAACCACTCTGAAAAATTAACATCGTTAGGATCGTGGTTAACGTCAAAGCAAACCTTTCCAATCATATTCCTTCTTATCTCCATGAACTCGTTAAATTGCTCCCTAAAACTCTGTGTCAACCATGAAGTCATAATCCGCTTGACTTCATTTGCATGGGCAAATTTCGGACTACCATATTTAAGTTCAAGCCAATCATTGAGGGAGAGGTCCATCAATCTTACCAACCTGCCATGAAATAGTAACTCCGCCACAGCATAAATTCTTTCATCGTCCAGATAGTTCTCATTTAATCCCCAGTACTGTTCGGAATAAGGCATGTAAGAGATTTGGGTATTGCCTCCACCACAGCTTTTGTTGCTTGAGTCCATGTATGCAAGATAGAATTTCCCATCATCTTCTTCGATAGTAGTCCAAGTCAATCCTTTGGATTCAATGATAGGCCATAAGAGCGACAATTCATCTCCAGTGTACCTCACAAATACATCATAAGAGAATACCCCTTTGTCAATGTTGCATAAACGCATGAATTCCTTAAAAGAATAAATCCGTATCAATCTCGAGTACATTGAAGTTGACATTATCATAAACTTCCATGGATGAGTTCGAAAGCAAGAATTCCATAGCAAGATATCCGTTCTTCGACATATCTTCCATAGCAAAATCTGTCATCACAAGTAAAATCATCAGTAGGATTTGTTCGCTATAAAAGAAATTAATGAATTCAGAAACGGATATAAGAATACAAATAGCTGATATCTGCAGATGATGCGCCGTATCCAAAAAGTTGGATACGCCGTATCTTATAATCGTTAAAATTAAATCAGACTTTATTCAGAAAAAGGATACGCCGCTTAGAAATTAGAATGCGCCGTATCAATTTTAATTATCAAAAATCGATATTTATTAAAAATTAAATGCGTCGTATTAACAAAAGTTAATGCGCCGTATTTTCGTTACGTTTCAAAATATAAGATTTTTTATTCAGAAGATGCGCCGTATCGATAAAAATTGATACGCCGTATCTGTTTAATAATTCGAAAACTGTTTTTAATTAAAATAATAGATACGCCGTATCTGCTAAAGCAGATGCGTCGTATGGCGTTAACGTTTAGAAAAAATTTTTTATCAAAAACAGATACGCCGTATCTTGGGGAAAAGATACGTCGTATCGAATTAATTAAACGCGTTGTATTTTATAAAAATTAAACGCAATACGCCGTATCTGAGAAATCAGATGCGCCGTATCGTTCGATTTAGCTCAGTAAAACGATAGCAGTATGCAGAAAATACGAAAAATAAAAACAAATAAAAACGCACGAACGAAAATAAACACAAATAAAAGCACACAAAAACAAGAAAATATGCAAAATAATACAATGAATGCAAATTAATCTAATACACAACACAATTAGCAGTTAGATTAAAAAATCAAAAACCTAATTAAAATACTAATCAAATTAACAGATAATAACAATTCACTCCCCGGCAACGGCGCCAAAAACTTGATGCGTGCGATGTGTCGTTGCGGTTTAGCAGTATTAATGCCTACTCAAGTTTTAAATTTATATTTAGCCGACTTATCAATAACACACACACTTAACGAGCAGTGTACCCGGTCAGTATGAATATAATGGTAAGTAGAGTGTCGATCACTAAGAGTGGAACGTATTATCTCGTTATTCTAATCAGTATTTTAATATATTAAATTAGCTATACAACCTAATCTAACGCAAGGGGGTTCAGTCTGAGAGACTGGCACGATTTGGTTGCAATTAAATAATAAAATAAACCAATAGGCACGAATCAGCGAATAGCACACACGTACACAGATAAATACTCAAGACAATAAGAAGATCTGTCCTTATGATTAAGTAGTTTGTCACTTGTTTTATTGATAGCTTTATATGAAGTGTATGTAGTTAATCCTTTCTCGTTGGTCCTGTTCTTATCGACGAGTAAACCCTTAATGATTACTTATGTCTAAAAGTTATTCCTAAGTGATCAATTTAGTAACAACCGTGGGAGCCACATTATTTTCCGCAATCAAATGCGCAGGCCACTAATAAACACAGAGGTTATCAATGCACTAATAAGTAGTAACCAAAGACATCAACATATAAACTTTAATTGATGGGAAAGCAGTTTTAAGGGAGTGCAACCTTTCCGTTGTCACATTACACAAGCCATCAATCCTGATGAATTAAAGTTTACTAACACAATAAAACAAAACTACTTAATGAATTAAACACATGCAGCACCTTCTTACAGCTCTTGTATCTTCGTTCGGGTGTGTCTTGTGCTGCCTATTCGACTGAATTCGTCCTAGGTTTCTGTACTTCGGTCTTCTCTCTTTTTAAAACTCACTAAAAACTCTCTGAATTCGTCTGGTCTTGGGGTATTTATAGTTTTCGTCTGAGGGTAAGATGCGGCGCATCTAGTAAGTAGATGCGGCGCATTGACTTAACTTCGCGTGGGGTCCAAGATTATAATATTCAGGAATATTCGTACACCGCCAGAAGATGCGGCGTAACCCCATAAATAGATGCGGCGCATGTACTCTTGTATCTTGGATCGTATCTGTGAAATATTGATAGTGATGCGCCGTATGTAATGAGTGAGATGCGGCGCATCTGGAGCAGATTCGTCTTGATCTTGTACATTTCAGTAGACTCTTAACTTCTTGCATGTTTTGCTCCATAATTAGTCCAAAATCGCCAAGTTTCACCAAATGCTTGTTTTCAACTGAGAATTACAAAAGTAAACGATTAAGTATCAATCCTCATACATAATATAATAAAACAAGTCAAATTAATAGGATAAATGATAGTAATAAAATGTACTTATTTGAGTTCATCAAAATTCGGGACGGATTTCCCAATTAGATGGGGAGACTGTGACAAATGGTAATTTTAACGTTGCTAATTAATATTATATGAGTATTAATTATTTTTAAGCTAAGAATTTCTATGCGCAATTGCATGTTTCTGAGTATTTTGAGCATTTTCGGGAGCTGTCCCAGCATACTGTAGCCAACAGTCACTGCAGAAAAAGTTTATTTTTGTCAGTAAATTTAAATTATCACATTTCTGATAGTTACTGACAAGTATTATAATTAACTGAGAGCTTTCTCGCATTTTCCTGAAAAACAACCGCACGCGCGTACCGATAGCACAGTACATATAGTAAGGGTCAAATAAATATATTTTTGAGTCAGTAATGACATTTGATGCGTGGTTTTGCAACCTTACAACAGGTTTTACCTCTCGAGGGATCTCAAGAGGCTTACAACCCCACCAGGCAGTGTACATGACCGATGTAGTATAGTGTAGTGGTAAGTACGGGGGATTGATCGTTCTCCACAGGGAATAGTGTCGTTAGGATTGAAAAACTACTCTAATAGGTCTAAGGGTGAGAGAAGATTCTTTTTGTGTTTTTATAATTTTATGAAAGCAAATAAAATCTCGGGTTTGAAAGAGTGGGCGGAATTAGTTGCTAGTCAACTAACCCAAATTACTACGAATGCAAATAAAATAAAATAACGAAAATGAAAAGGTTGGTGGAAACTTATGTGGAGAGAAATGTGTTTACTTAGATTTCCTTACTCCCTAACTATCTTTTACCGGTTGATTAGTGTGTATTAGTTGCGTGGATGACGGGTGTATTCCTTAATACCATTCGTGGGGTGGCGTACGTACTTCCCCAACTCTACAAGCTCCTACTTCACTCCTATGTCGAGCCGGCTAGGAAGCTCCTAACATGGGATCACTAGAATTCGCTTGTGCATTAAATACAACCATAAAAACCTTTAGTACGCATTGGTTCATGTTTCTTAAGACGTTCAAGCAAGTTACCGAATAGGAAGTTAGCCAGTTTTCTTAAGCCTAACATAGATAAACAATCATCCAATACAACTAATAACACACTAATAACCAATAATCAATAGCTAGGTTTCATTAGATCTAAGAAAACAAAGATAAATCTAGCCTAACATGTTAATCAAAAGACAAGAACAAGATAAAATCAAACAACACATAGACATATTGAATGATTAATTGATAACTTATCTTCAATGTAACATGGAAGATCTCAAGGCAAAAAGCCTTGAAAAAGCTGCCCAATTCGTCTTAGGGTTTTCACACACAAAATTCCTCAATAAGTTCCACACTAATGACAAAGAATTGCAAAACTATATATAGATTTTTACATCTGACGGCGTCACGTTATGGAGTGTGACGCCGTCACCTCGCCGCTTTTAGGGTTCCCGGATGACCTTCTTGACGCCGTCCCTCTTTAGCTCTCTAAAATTCGTTCTGGCTTATCAAGGCTTGACGCCGTCAGACCTTGAATGTGACGCCGTCCCTCTTTGAATTAAGCCGTGACGCCCTTGATCAGGTTAAAGCGTGACGCCGTCAGAATTCACATGCAATTTTCACTGGCTTATCATGAGTAAATTTCACATCCACCTTTTCTTGCCAAGCCATGACGCCGTCCAGGGTTAATCCTGACGCCGTCAAAGGTAATTTCCAGCATGATTTTGAGACTTTGTCGTTTTCTTCACTTTTATGCTCCAAAAACGTCCAAAATGCCTCCTTTTCCAGATTTCTCCTCAAAAGTACCTAAAATGACAAAAGGAACGATTTTGGGCAATATTTGATCAAATAAATACGATTTAGGGCTTAAATGACCCCTTAAAAGCGGTACACTTTTCGCTTCATCAAATACCCTTACACTTGAGATTTGCTTGTCCTCAAGCAAATGCGCTTTTATTCTAATCAAAATACAAGTTAGGGGTCATTTAACGCTAATATAAAAGTAATTACAACAAATATCCGTTCCTCTTTAATCTTAATAAGCACGGAGATTACATACTAGCACCTCACAAGTAGTGTTTAGATACTCACATCTCTCAAGTGTCATCAAAATAAATCTCATAAATGAAAACGGATAATATCTCTCACTACCTGTCATAGCAAATAGATTACCATAGGCTTGGGAAAGGATCAAAAACCTCCTCCACTAGGCGTAAGCACCTAAGATAAACTATCAAAGAGGGCTTTTAAACGGGTTATAATGTTAGGTGTAGGGAAAAGGAAAACACGGTTTTGTTGGATAAAGGATATTTTACTGGTGGCGAGTTAAAGATCTTGATCAATTACATGTACTATACAATGTTGCTAAGCCAAGACTCGACTCGATCTTAAGCTAGAAACAAAAAAAACAAAATAACAAAAACATGAACTAAACATAAAATGAAACGGGATGGTAGTCCGTATGTTTTTTTTTCTACTTTTCTTTTTCTCATTTTTTTGTATTTTTCTTGAATTTTTTTTTTTTTTTTTTTTTTTTTTTTTTTTTTTTTTTTTTGACATACACTTTTGCTCTACCATCCAAAATAATACATCATAGGGGCATTGCATTCCCCTTACACTTGAACTTTTACATAACTTTACAAATAACTATTCTAATGACTCGAATTAAGATAATCAAAACACTTGGAGTACTTTTAAAATATTTAGCACATATGGGGGTAATAAATGATGTTCTTCCCCATTTCTCCATTACACTAGTACTTTACCCATGAGTCCCAATCGTCCCAAAACAATATGTACAAGGATATGGCTCGACTTAGCAACCATGTAATCAACTAGATAATTAACTTGGGGTTTAAACAAATGTTGTCACAATAATGCACTAAAGATGAGTGCATACAAGGTAGGCTAAGGCGATTTGGGTGTACATTTTAGTGGGGTGTAAACAAATTCTTCCTTTAAGTAAAATGCTTAAAGGTCGAAACGAAAAGATAGGCTCTGAGGGGTGTACTAGGGGTATCGTGTACTAAAAATGAGTACAACGCAAAGGGTGTGGGAGAATTACTTGACCAATGTAGCCAACGTAATTATAATAAAATCACAGGTGTAAAACAATGGGTTAATCCTAATGCCTCTTATCATGTAGTAAATCTAACTACACGAATGTAGTCTCACTTGTGGCCTCGGAATGGTCCTAACGCAAGTTCTAGAATCTAAGTGCTACCGGTACACACATCATAGCATAAATGCTTTTCCTACCAATTCTAGGGGCGAACCTCACATATTTGGGGGTGGAAAATTTTTTAGTGGTACGGTTTTTGTGCTAGTCATATAACTCCTATCCGTGAGACGCTCATTAAGATCAAAGTTTCACTCCTATATGTTGTAAAAAATTTTAAATTTGGCACTAAAATTGCCTTAACAGGTATTTATCTCAGTTTTATTACACATCTACTATTAAACAAACAAAAATCAAGCGCAAGAGCATTCTCTAAAATCGTACTTTTACCCTCCCCTTACACTTAGGATGAACATTGTCCCCAATGTTCAAATAACAAGATGTAAAAGCAAAAAGTAAAAGATTGAAATCAAATACTCCCCTGATTCGCTCGGTGGATAATGAAGTAACACGGTTAAATCTTCTTCCAAGGTAATGTTGAAGCTCCATGACTAATGCATCGCCATAAGCTTGATCCAAAAACATTTCCTTGTCCAAAATAACCTGTTAAACCTGAGAAAACAAACACGAAAACCTGCATAACAACGGCGGGATAAATCTATATATAAGGATATAATGCTTGTGGAATGATAATTTTGCAGATTCCTGGAGATTATAAGTTGGAGATTTAATAAAAACTTTTTATGAAAACAAAACTTTCAAAAATTTCTGAAAATTAAATCTGACGCCGTCAGGTTATAAACCCTGACGCCGTCAGAAATGACCTGACAAAATTCTCATGTTAAGTTTCCGGAAAATTTCTGGAAAAACCTTTACCTTACTTCCTGGAAATCCTGCAAAACATCACTATGACTCGATACAAGCATTTGACTCAAACAAATACTAATATGTATGTTAATTTAATATTATTATGATTCATGTTCATTTGTTCTAATAAACCGATTTAGATTTCCCTTACACTTATCTTTTGCAAAATACCTTTATATGTAGTTAAGACGAAGTTAAAAACAAAATAAAGCATTTTCACAATTTAGTTTTGAACATGAATCAATAAGAATAAAAATTAAACATACATACGGAAACAAATAAAATCAAACAAACAAATAAACACACAAAGCAAATAAATAAAGCTCGGGTTGCCTCCCAAGAAGCGCTTTTTTTTATTAACGAGTCTTGTAGCTAGACTCAAAGTCACCGCACATTACGTGACTCCATCATTGGTCACGGTTCCTAGGCCATTCTCCTTTCCGGTTTTATATTCTGGTCCTAATTTCAAACAATCCTTGTAGAAACCGAATATCCTTTCCATAACATAGTCTACTCCTTTACTTCTATCCTCATCATTCCTATAGTAGACCGCTTGCTTAAGCTCCTTCTCAACATTTGACAAGTGTTGGAATTGCTCTATCTTATATGGCATTTGGTAGTTTACCTCATCGGTCTCATCCTTAAATCTAACTATCCCTAAGGAAGGTTCATAAGTCATTCTAGAGACCTCAACAAATGGTTTTCCAAAAACCACTTGAGTTAAGGATGCATCGACTATTGGGCGGATATCTTCTACAATTACAAAGTCGGTGATATAGTGAAGTTTCCTACATAAACCGGTAATCCCTTAACTCTTCCCGTGAAGTTACTCATCCAACCCTTATCAGGAAACATCCTATACCCAAGTTGATTCTTCATTATCAAGTTGTAGTGGGCTCTAGTCATGATGTTTATGGGTGATCTAAGGTCGATGTAAGCTTTCCATACATGCAAATGTCCGATGTTGCATGGTATGTTGAGATTAGAAGGGTCGCCCATTTTTATAATTGGTCTACCTAGGAAGTATGGTGTCTCGGGGTCATCGAATAAGTCTGTATGATATGCGCACTCTTCCTTAGTGGGTAGCCTATTGAAGTAGTCCTCATCATCATCTACTTCTTCAATCTCACTTTTCCTAACTCCCTTATCAACCTCGACTTTCTTAACCTCATCCTTAGGTTCAATTTCTATCCTACCCTCATTCTTGTCACTTTCTTCCATGCTCCTATCGATTGGTTTAATAGTGACAACGTTGACGAAGTGGACATGTTTGGATGAAGAAGGGTCTTTGACTTGGGGTCCGCTATTTGTGTTCCTAGCGTCCTTATGTGGAGGTGATAGCACTTGGTTATTGAGGGCTTTCAACAAGTTTTCAATTTTATTGGTCATCTCCGTTTGTTGCTGATTGAATTCGGATTCGAATCTAGCTATCCGAGCTTCTTGAGATGCAATAAATTGGGACATCAATCCTTCAAGATGATTGGTACTACCATTTCCGGAAGGATTGTTGTTGAAAGTACGGTTCGTGTTGGAACCGCTTGATTGGAAACGATTAGGTGGGTTGGAAGAATTAGTTTGTTGTGCGTTTTGGTTTTGTTTCCACCTAAGGTTTGGGTGATTTTTCCATGAGGGGTTGTATGAATCACCGTAATGGTTTGGTTCGGGTTTGAAAGTGTACCACTTGTCTCCCGCTCCGTCGGTACGCGAGGATGCGTAATCCACAAAAGCTTGTTCGGGGAGTTCCATGCAATCACGAGTGTCGTGGGGACCACTACATAATTCACATGAAGAAGTGATTTTGTTCACTTGGCTTGAAGGTTTAGGAGCCTCGTAGGATTTCATAAGAAACTTGACTTGGTCTTCAAGTTCTATGATCCTACGGTCGGAAGTGCTTGAATTGTTCGAAGGCAAAGATATTGCCTTGACCGTTTTATTCAAATCACGGGGATCATTCCAACTTTCATTGTCATAAAGAGCAAGATCCTCTAGGAGATCCCATGATTGTTCCGCACTTAGATCACGTAGCTTACCACCGGCCGATTGGTCAATGGTTTGCCTCGTGGAGATATTGATATGGTCATAGAAGATTTGGACTTGGAGCCAAAGTTCTATGCCATGGTGAGGGACTTTTTGGAGTAAGTCCTTGAATCGAGTCCATGCCTCGTAGAGAGTTTCGCCTTGACGTTGTTGGAACATCAAGATATCATTCCTTAGCTTGGTAGTTCTTCCCGGTGGGAAAAACTGAGCAAGGAAACGAGTGGTGAGATCATCCCAAGAGGTGATGGATCCTGCGGGTTGACGCTCTAGCCATTGACTAGCTTGGTCCCGCAGAGAGAATTGAAAGAGACGTAATCGGGTCGTCTCTCGAGTGGCAACATCAAGGTCTATAGAATCAACGATTTTAAGAAAGTCCTTGAGGTGTTGATTAGGATCTTCGGAACGAAGTCCATGGAATGCGCATCCGCTTTGCACCAACCGGATGGTGTCGGATCGCAAGGGTGTGACATTGGCTCCTTGAGTGAGCTCAATGGTGTTTCGATAGCCATGGTGGCTAGGACGGGAATACTCTCCTAAAGTACGGGCTCTAGGAGGTGGTGGTGGTTGTTGTGGTGGTGGGATGTTGGGATCAAGGATATTACCATCTTCCATGATGTCGGATGGTAATGGTTATGAACAAAGACACGAAGAAAAAAAAGATAGACTAAAGAAAACCTAGAAAAATAAAATAAAAATCTCACTAGAAAGGAATCTAGTGAGTAGACCTAATAGAAATAAGAATTCAACCTAAACAATAACTATTCCCCGGCAGCGGCGCCAAAAACTTGATGCGTGGTTTTGCAACCTTACAACAGGTTTTACCTCTCGAGGGATCTCAAGAGGCTTACAACCCCACCAGGCAGTGTACCTGACCGATGTAGGATAGTGTAGTGGTAAGTACGGGGGATTGATCGTTCTCCACAGGGAATAGTATTCGTTAGGTATGAAAGACTACTCTAATTAGGTCTAAGGGTTGAGGAAGATTCTTTTTGTGTTTTTATAATTTTATGAAAGCAAATAAAATCTCGGGTTTGAAAGAGTGGGCGGAATTAGTTGCTAGTCAACTAACCCAAATTACTACGAATGCAAATAAAATAAAATAACGAAAATGAAAAGGTTGGTGGAAACTTATGTGGAGAGAAATGTGTTTACTTAGATTTCCTTACTCCCTAACTATCTTTTACCGGTTGATTAGTGTGTATTAGTTGCGTGGATGACGGGTGTATTCCTTAATACCATTCGTGGGGTGGCGTACGTACTTCCCCAACTCTACAAGCTCCTACTTCACTCCTATGTCGAGCCGGCTAGGAAGCTCCTAACATGGGATCACTAGAATTCGCTTGTGCATTAAATACAACCATAAAAACCTTTAGTACGCATTGGTTCATGTTTCTTAAGACGTTCAAGCAAGTTACCGAATAGGAAGTTAGCCAGTTTTCTTAAGCCTAACATAGATAAACAATCATCCAATACAACTAATAACACACTAATAACCAATAATCAATAGCTAGGTTTCATTAGATCTAAGCAAACACAAGATAAATCTAGCCTAACATGTTAATCAAAAGACAAGAACAAGATAAAATCAAACAACACATAGACATATTGAATGATTAATTGATAACTTATCTTCAATGCAACATGAAAGATCTCAAGGCAAAAGGCCTTGAAAAAGCTGCCCAATTCGTCTTAGGGTTTTCACACACAAAATTCCTCAATAAGTTCCACACTAATGACAAAGAATTGCAAAACTATATATAGATTTTTACATCTGACGGCGTCACGTTATGGAGTGTGACGCCGTCACCTCGCCGCTTTTAGGGTTCCCGGATGACCTTCTTGACGCCGTCCCTCTTTAGCTCTCCAAAATTCGTTCTGGCTTATCAAGGCTTGACGCCGTCAGACCTTGAATGTGACGCCGTCCCTCTTTGAATTAAGCCGTGACGCCCTTGATCAGGTTAAAGCGTGACGCCGTCAGAATTCACATGCAATTTTCACTGGCTTATCATGAGTAAATTTCACATCCACCTTTTCTTGCCAAGCCATGACGCCGTCCAGGGTTAATCCTGACGCCGTCAAAGGTAATTTCCAGCATGATTTTGAGACTTTGTCGTTTTCTTCACTTTTATGCTCCAAAAACGTCCAAAATGCCTCCTTTTCCAGATTTCTCCTCAAAAGTACCTAAAATGACAAAAGGAACGATTTAGGGCAATATTTGATCAAATAAATACGATTTAGGGCTTAAATGACCCCTTAAAAGCGGTACACTTTTCGCTTCATCAACATTCTATTATATTTCTGACAAAAACGTGATTAAAAACTTTATTTTACGTTATCGGGTCCAAAAAGGTCAAACCAGGACTTTACGGTAACTTTTTAACTCAAACCGACACACTATACACCAAAGCGGGATCAAAACTATTTTGCCCTCCCCTAAAATAAGCCTTAACCGGCCATGCCAACACATAAAAACCCACATGGGACACTTGTCCAAGTTATTTTAAATGAAATCTAGTTTTTACTAGAAATGGTGTATACTTTTAGGATTTTTCATATTCTATCCATAAACATTACCTAGATTAGAACCCATCTTTTCCTTATTACTCCCATTTCATACGCCACATTCATCACACATACAATCATTTTATAAATTTTTGACTTCAATGATTCAAGATCATAAGTGTTTGCAAAGAGTTTTGGGTAATTTGGAGTTGGATTTGGGTTAAACTAGCAAGGTTTTGGGTGTCTTTGTTCCTCCTATCACACGTATAACTTCATAGCATTGTAAGGATTCTTAAATTTTTTCTAAACTTGTTTATCTCTTGTTTATTTGGTGTATAATGATGTTTAAAAGTGTTAAATGTGTATGTTTTGATAATATGATTAAAGCTAGGGTTTGATCTTGTTTATTTAGTGCTCGACATTTTTGATGTTTATGAGTTAGTTTGTAGATTTCTTGCTTGTGTGGTAAATATTGTTGCATATAGTGCTTATTTGATGATACAAACATTAGTTGTGATTTTTACACTAAATTAAGCACTATATTGATTTTGAGGTGATATATATGGTTCGGCCTAAAATAAAAATAGGAAATTATTGGGGTTTTGAAAAACATAAAATTTTGGCTCAAATGGTGAAAAGGTGGAAAAATATAGTGAAGTTCTTATTTAGTTTGGCTTATTTAATAAGTTATAAGTTACTAAAAATAATTAGTAAAAAGGTGAAAATAAGTTGAGGTGCATAATATGGTTCGAATGAACAGTAGCATTGGGTCAAAGGTTGACTTTTTGCCTAAAGAGCTTAATTATAAGAGCTTATTTGATAAGTATAAAGTGTGTTTGGTAACTAAAAATAACTAATAAGTACCAAATAAATACAAGTTGGACTAAAAGGCTTTTTGGGCCAAAAAGCCCACGTTTTTACTGTTGGGCCGAGGCCCATAGATATTTTTGGTGTTTTGACTTTTTGACCAAACGAACGTATTGAACGAGTAAAATGATTTTTAGTAACGTGTCGGTATATACGTTATAACTAAAAATGTGTTTTGGGTCAAAAATGGTAAATGGGCTTATTTGAGAAGTTTCGGCCCAATTTACAAATAAAAATGATAAATTTGATTTTTTTGAATATTTTCCGACTCGCCGAAGTTATAAATGTTTAACGACGCGATAAATATAACGATAACTATTTTGGACTTTTTTTGAGACGCTTAGTCTCCGAAAGGGTAAAAGTTGACATTCTTACTAAAATGATATTGAGATTGACTTTTGTTGACTTTTTGAAGAAATATTGACTTCGTGTCGAAATTTAGTGATAATACTTAAAAGTGAAGATAACGAACAAAATAACTACGAATATATATATTCACGACACTTGACATATATGTCATTAAAAGTATTTTGCACTTGTAACTAATTAGCGAAGTATTTGAAGTAAAGTTTGCAACACGTGAGATAAATGGAAACGTTGTATAAACGAATGGGTCATGCCCAAATTTTCTAAAAATCCAACACTTAGAGTATTTTGAGAGAACCACAACTTAAGTAAACTTTATGGAATTACTTAACAAAACTTGTTTTCTTATAATGAAAATAATAAACGATGTTTCTAAACATAATGATTTTCACTGACTATATTTTATTAACCAATCTTCAAAACATATTTAATTAATCTTCATAATTAAATATATGAGAAATGAATTTATAAAGTATATATGTATATATATATATGTAAAGTATGAGTAAATACATATATATGTAACGGTTGCACGTTAAGTTGCGAATACTAGCACGGATGTTCCGTTACGTATTCCCACCATGCATTTTCACCATGAGCTACCCCCAAAGAGTTATAAAAATAAATTGTTTCGAAATATACTTTACCACACAACAAGCAAGAAATACACGAGCACAGGTCAAACGTAAAACTTTTCAAATAAAGTAAAGACTTGAACCACGAATGATTTGCTAAGACTTGCCGTACTAATTTAGGGTACTGATCGGCGCGGTTGCATTATTTTGATTGATTGCTGATTTGCTGTATTTGAAAGGTGAGTTTATAGCCCCATATTTTTATACGATTTTTGGTTTTATAAGCTTGGGGTGAGAAACATGCAAAACTGTTTTCATGGACCAGAATTGAAGTTGCTTTTAAGATCACACTAGTATGCAGAAACCTAAGTTTGCTGAATCCCATTTTGTGCCCACTATCATCTGCCGTTAATTCCTGATGGGAAGCCGGTTGTTATAAATAGATCTATTGGGAGTGACGTCCCCGTTCGGTTGGCTCGGCATAGCCAAGGCGAACGTATACCATTCGGGTTTTTAGCCGGGTGTCTAGGGATTAACACTCGCGGGCACCCTTATTTATTTGCTAACGCTAGTCGTGCTGCATTGTCTTAGTTTCGGTAGGATGAGGCTTAGTGTTTGCATTACTGATAGTGTGTATCTGCTGATTTTGTTTTATGACATTACTATTGGTCCATGTGTGCTATTTATTTAAACCTATGAACTCACCAGCGTTAGCTGACTTTTAGCATGTTTTTCTCAGGAAACTGAGGTGCGTTTAGCCGGGTGCAGTGCATGGCGTCGGTCACAATAAATGATGGAATGTTTTTAATGCGTTTACTCTGACAACTGGACCTTTTGTTTAAATGGGCTTCATTTTCATCTGAAATGGTTTTTATGTATCGCTACATGACTTAACTTATGTAATATATTTTAAAATGGATTTTTAATCCGTTCACTATATCTTGTGTGATGATTATCAACCACGTAGCACCCCAAAGTGTATGCTTTCGCGAATATGGTGATTTTGGTGGTGTTACACTTGACAATATAGCCAAGTGCAAGCAGGAAGCAACAAAACCCGTAAGTACCCATGTGCTAGAAATGAAAGGTTATCTTGACCAATTGGATGCACTTGGATGCAGGTATGTGGAAGATGTTAAAGTTGGCCTCATCAATAAATCCCTCAATGAGGAATTGTATGGTGACTTCGTGCGCAACTTCAACATGCATTGCAAGGGGAAGACATTTACTAACTTGCATGCAATTCTCATAGAACATGAGAAGGGACTCGCTAAGAAACCTCCTACACCTGCTGTGATGGAAATTAGAGGTGGTAGGGTTGCTAAGCCCGGTCAACCGCACAAAGTGAACAAGAAGGGCAAAGGGAAAGCTGACAAAGGAAAACAGGTCGTAATCCATCAGCAGAAGCCCAAGAAGCAGAATCCTCCTCCTAAGAAGGATTATCCTAAAAAGGATACGGCTGTTTGTCACCACTGTAACACTCCTGGACATTGGAAGAGGGACTGTCCATTGCTGCTTGAGGAGTGTCGCAAGAATAAGAATGCCAAGGCTGGGCAGGGCGCCAGCATTTCAGGTATTTTTATGGTTGAATTATTTTCTTTTCCTCGTAAGCAAAATGCCTGGATATATGATACAGGATGTGGTACTCACATTTGTAATACATCGCAGGGGCTTAGAGGAGTGAAGAAGCTGAACTATGGGGAATGCTACTTGTATGTCGGCAACGGTATACGTGCAGCAGTGGAAGCCATAGGGACTTTTGATTTACTGTTACCTTCGGGTTTAATTTTAGTATTGAACAATTGTCATTACGCACCGTCTATTGTTAGAGGTGTCGTTTCAGTTTCTTTATTGTTGGATATTGGTTTTGAGCATACTTTTAATAATAATGGAATTTCTGTTTCTTTAAATTATGTTTTTTATTTTAATGCAATTCCATTATGTAATACCCAAAATTTAAAATCATGCAAAAGTACCAAAATACCCCTGAACTTAAAATTTCACTTAATAATTATATAAAACACAAGTTAAATCCCAAACACTTGGAACTTAACACCACATGAAGTGAAATGATTTTCTTGAACATTTTTAATATTTTACATGTAAAAAAAAATTACTTGTCATACATGAAAATATTATATGGGCCGAATATACATTATATTGTTTTGTTAATTACATTTAAATTATATAATAAGAGATAAGCATCAAATCAATTATGGAAACTATCATAAAATCAGTATAATTGATCCTATCACATCAATTGGGCCAAAATTCATGCCTCCCCTCACCTCTTCACACGGTTTGTATTTGTTTCCCTTTTTATTCACCTTAATTTCCCCATTCGACACACAAAAAAACACACACATCACCATACGATTTTTGGGAGGCTGTGGTTTATTTTTCTAGTGTTCATCTACATCCAAGGAAGGTAGGAAAAATAGTTTTGAGGTCGTGGAATCGCTAGTTTGATCGTAGGAAGTTTTGGTGTATCGAATTATTCAAGCTGAGAGGTACAAAACTCTCACGACTCATTCACTCGTTCAAAACTTCATCTGGTATTTTTTTCTTGTGTTCCTTACATCATATATAAGTTGAATAAAATAGCTAAATCAAACCATGCATGTAAAAACAAATCGTGGTAATTATAGATAACAAAAACGTAAATAAAACCTAAAATAACTCATACGATTTTTCTGGGTTGCAAACCTATTTTATTTGAGATCTATACGTACCATATGATCCTATAAAAATGATCTTTGTATTTGTTGAAGCCTAAAATACCTTTGTTGAGTTTTTGTTTCAATCGGATTTTATAAGAAAAGAGTTTTAAAATTAAAATAAAATCGTGCGACCTAGGTATTTAATTTTTGGATGATGGATCTGGTCTCATAAATGTGTTTTAAGGTTGTATTAATGATTGGTAATGATTGGATAATTTAGGGTTAGGGTTTGTGTACTTTTTGGTTTACCGATTGGGTTTTAAAATGTTTTGGGTGTGTTTTGTAACTTTCTAAACTTGGGGGTTATTTTTGTAGTGTGTTTTGGACCAGGGGTAACTCGTAAAAATTATAATATAGGGGTATTACATGTTAATTTTGTAATTAAAAGGTTTATTTGGTAAATTACTTAATTGTTTAAATCGAATTGGAAAATAAATAAATTGAGGGACTTGTTTTGTAAATTCTGGAAATTGAAGGTTGATTCATATAATATTTAATATAAGGGGTGTAATGAGTAATTTTTGATAATTGAAGGCTTAATGTGTAGATATGAATATTGTAAGGATTAAATTGTAATTTGATTAATTATAAGGTTTAATTTGTAATTTAATTAATTAAAGGGCTTAATTTGTAAAATTGTTAAAATTAAAGGATTGGAATTGTAATTATGGGAAACTTATGGATTAAAATAAATAACTTGTAATATTTTCACTTTAGACCTTTATCTTTGGCATATTTGCATTTAAAACCTTAAAATATGGAAAGTTGTCATATTTAACCCTAAGCTATTATAACTTGCTAAAAAGAACCCTATTTCCATAATAATAATTAATTGATGACTTGACCTAATTACTTTATGGAATTTGTCTAATTATGGAAATTTGCTATTTTGGAAACTTGCTAAATAAGGAAACTTTCTAAAAATGGAAACCTGCTAATCTTGGAAAGTTACTAAAAATAGAAAGCCGACTAAAAGGAGAAATCTGATTTAAATAAGATATTAATAATAAGACGACCATGTATTCGTGTAGATTCGCTGAAGATGGAGTTTGTTTCCGATCCTTGTATTTCTAGATGTGTTTTCACTTGCGATATAAGGTACAGATATTCTACCCTTTCTCAGTAAGGGTGTCTCTCTCATGAATTTGATCTTTGATTCTGATTCGTTATAGGATTCCCTAAGCCATTGCTATGTTCCCCTTTGAATTGCGAACCTTGCTTTGTTTCTCTCTCTGGAATTGTGAACCTTTGATATGATCCATTTGATTTGAACCTAGCTATGAACCCTTTGCTATGATCCCTTCGTTTTGACCCTTTGCCATGAACCATTGGTCTGAACCTATTGATATTGAACCTACTGATATTGAACCTACTGATATTGACCTTTTGATATTGAACTTACTGATATAACTGAAATGGAATTGGACCTGAACTACTTAATATGAAACCGAACTGGATACTGGATATTTGATACTTGACCATTGACCCACAGTTTGAGACTACGAGCCATAACTAGGCATGAGGGTTTCATGTCCATGTCATTGATGCACCGATGGCATGACTCTAGGGCAGGAGAGTGATGACCTGTCCCGTCCCTGATTTGTTACTGATTTATTTCGTAGAGGCAGACTTTGGCCACCTGGGGCGTATGGATGCATCCTAGATTTGTACTGTATACTATTATTGTTACTGTTATATACTGTTATTACTGGTGACTGATGGTGTGTGCGATACACGTCTTTCACATACTGGGAGCTACTGTTATTACTGGTGACTGATGGTGTGTGCGATACACGTCTTTCACATACTGGGAGCTAGCTACTCCCTTTACTGATTGAGGACTCCCCTCATGATTACTGGTTACTGAGAGGTCTCACCTCTATATGATTATATGGTTACATGATTATACTGATACTGTTTTTGTTACTGGGCTCGTAGTGGATTTCTGTTTTCCTGCACCTTATAACCTTTACCTTTCATTACTGTCACCATGTACTTATGCCTTAACTCTGACTGATTCGTACTTCATTTACTGTTCATTATTCTGTATTACTGCTTTGTTACCGTTATATCTGTTCACTGGCTTTTTAAGCTCAGCCGCATTTCTTTTCCTGCGGCAGGTTTTAGTTTGGAAGCTGGGTATGAGTGGAGAGTACCTTGGACTTAGAAGACCTTACTAGCTATTGAAGATGAATAGAAGAATTTATATTTAGACTTAGAAATTATTGTATTATAACCTTGTAGTTTCGGATTTTCCATTGTAAACTATTGAAATTCAATTGTATTATTTATTTCATATGCTTGTGTTTGTTCTGATATGAAACCATTATTGTGACATCTTTACCCTTGTCGGGTTGAGGTGTTACACATTAGATGGTGTGTTTGAAATTGATATGGAAAATCATGCATCCAACGGAAATAATTCTGTGTATAGCATCGGAAATAAGAGAATCAAGTCTAACTTGGATTCGTCTTATTTATGGCACTGTCGTCTTGCTCATATAGGCAAGAAACGCATGGAAAAGCTGCAACATGATGGGCTTTTGAAAAATATCAATGATGATTCAGTTGATAAATGCGAGGCTTGCATATCTGGTAAGATGACAAAGAAACCTTTCCATAGCAATATGGAAAAGGCTTCAGATCTAATTGGATTAATACACACGGATGTGTGTGGTCCACTTAGACATGTGTCTAAACACGATGCTACCTACTTCCTAACCTTCACGGATGACTATAGTCGTTATGGTTGTGTTTATTTACTTAAACACAAACATGAAGTCTTTGAGACATTCAAGGTTTTTAAAAGTGAAGTAGAATTACAACTCGGAAAGAAGATTAAGGCCCTTCGATCCGATCGTGGTGGTGAGTATTTAAGCCAAGAGTTTAAAGATTATCTAGCTGAGTGTGGCATTGTCCAACAACTCACTTCTCCTTATACTCAACAACAAAATGGTGTATCTGAAAGGAGAAATCGTACATTGCTTGATATGGTACGATCTATGTTTAATCTGACAACTCTTCCCTTATCCTTTTGGGACTATGCTCTTGAAAGTGTTGTTCGCATATTAAATATGGTTCCAACTAAGAAGGTTGATAAGACTCCATATGAATTATGGACTGGAAAAGCTCCCAACTTGTCTTACTTAAAGATCTGGGGTTGTGAGGCGTTTGTTAAACGTGACTCACCTGATAAACTCCAACAAAGATCTGTTAAGTGTATCTTCATAGGATACCCTAAGGAAACAAGGGGTTACTACTTTTACTTCCCACCAGAAAATAAGGTCATCGTGGCTAGGTATGGCGAATTTCTTGAGGATAATCTAATATCTCAAGAATTCAGTGGGAGAGTATATGATCTTGAAAGTGATCATGAAGATACGTCACCTTCTGAAGGCACTAACACACTTCCTGTGGAACCTGAAAGTTTAGGTCCTCCACCTGAAGTTGAAGTGGTACCCGTCCGTAGATCTTCAAGATCTACAAAAGCTCCTGATCTTCTATGTTTAAACATAGAGGATGAGGATTCTATACTAGTGGATCTCGATGAGCCAACTAGTTATAGGGCTGCCATTAATAGTCCTGAAAAGGATAAATGGCAGGTAGCCATGGATGGATAAATGCAATCCATGAAAGACAATAAAGTCTGGATTGAAGTAGACCTTCCTCCCAATAGTAAGGTAGTTGGGAGTAAGTGGCTCTTCAAAAAGAAGACGGACATGGATGGCAATGTACACACCTACAAAGCTCGTTTGGTGGCTAAAGGCTTTACCCAAACATACGGTGTTGACTATGAGGAGACATTTTCTCCTGTGGCCGACATTAGAGCTATTAGGATTCTTATAGCCATAGCTGCCTACTATGACTATGAGATTTGGCAGATGGATGTCAAAACCGCCTTTCTAAATGGTCGCCTAGATGAAGACATCTATATGGAGCAACCTGAGGGGTTTGTGAATCCACAATTTCCTGAGCGTGTATGCAAACTTCAAAGATCCATTTATGGATTGAAGCAAGCATCCAGGCAATGGAATAAGAAATTTGATGAGGAAATCAAGAAGTTTGGATTTACTCAAAATTTTGATGAGCCGTGTGTATACCACAAAGTTAGTGGGAGTAACACTACTTTTCTTGTCCTGTATGTCGATGACATATTAATCATGGGAAATGATATACCAAGTCTTAATGAAGTTAAGGATTATCTTGGTAAGTGTTTTTCCATGAAGGATTTAGGAGAAGCAGCGTATATCCTTGGAATCAAGATCTATAGAGACAGATCTAAGCGGTTAATCGGATTAAGCCAAAGTGCTTACATGGATAAAATATTGAAGAGATTCAATATGCAAAATTCCAAGAAGGGATATTTGCCCATGCAAGTAGAACATGGCTTAAGTAGCGAAATGTGTGCTTCTACACCTGAAGAGGTGGCATATATGAAGAAAGTTCCGTATGCTTCGGCAGTAGGATCTATCATGTATGCAGTTAGATGTACAAGGCCAGATGTGGCATTCGCGCAAAATTTAACCAGTCGTTATCAGCAAAATCCAGGGAAAGATCACTGGCATGCTGTTAAGAACATTCTTAAGTATTAAGGAATACTAAAGATATGTTTCTAGTTTTCGGGGGAAATCCAGACGCAGAACTGAATGTTACAGGTTACTGCGATGCGTCCTTTCAAACTGATAAAGATGATACGAAGTCTCAGACGGGTTACGTTTTTGTCATAAATGGAGGAGCTGTAGACTGGAAGAGTAAGAAGCAGAGTACAACGGCCATGTCTGCTACAGAAGCTGAGTATATTGCTGCATCGGAAGCTGCACAAGAAGCTGTTTGGATAAGGAAATTTATTTCGGATCTTGGAGTGATGTCGTCAAATGAATTACCTATAAATGTGTATTGCGACAACTCTGCTGCAATCACATTCGCCAATGAACCTGGAGTTATGAAAGGCGCCAGACATTTTCGTAGAAAATACCACTATGTTCGAGAACAAGTTGAACTAGGTGAAATCAATGTACTCAAAGTTCACACAGATGACAATCTGGCTGATCCTTTCACGAAGGCATTACCTAAGGAAACGTTTACTCGACATGCTCAGGGTATTGGTCTTCGTTTAGCCGATAGTTTCATGTAAATCTGTGATTAGTATTTTGGATAGGGACATGTAAACAATTATTATTTTAATGAAATAAAGTGCGGATAACGTTTATTCTCATTATTAATATTTGTGTCCTATATTTGCATGTTTAAATCCGTGAATAAATTAATTTATTCTAAATAGTCCGTTGTCAATTAATAATATAGGAATATTATTAAACTAAGATAAATGTGAGGATTGGTAGAATGTACTGTAAGGTTGAGACACCAATGTCACATGATATTCAATATTGGATAAATTGAATATAGGACTTATCCCAACCACATGATTATACTTTATGGATCATCATCATTAAGTAAATCATGAATATTTATCCTCTGACTTGAGATACCAGGTAACTGCCGAGGATGTAGCTCATTTTCTGTAAGGTAGTCTAACGCTATCCGTAAAAGGTAGTTATAAGGGCTATTTTCGGAGGTGATGCGAAGTTCGAGGGTTATGCTCGTAGTCAATAAAGGATTTGTTCCTTCAACTTTGTGTTGAAGTTTAATACTACTTGGCCACTCGTAGTATTGACAAGATGTTTGCGTGCGCACGCCCAAAGTCTATCTGGAAGACGTTCAGATGTTTTGGTAATCTTGTTCAATTATGTATAAACGAGAAACTAATAGTTAATTATGGAATGACCAAGATCCATATCCATATTAACGCGGTATTAGCAACAAAAGGATAAGTATGATGATTAAATTCATCACGTGGTTTTTCCAGGAAAACCATACTCGGATCAAGCTGGGGGCATTGGGATCTGTTAAGCTAGACTAGCCCATGTCATTACTATATTAATAGTTATCCAAGTGGGAGCTGTTAGAGTTTATGTATAATTATTAATATAAGTATGTCCGGTTTCGAACCCGAGACTCGGGATTGCACACAATACGTGAGAGTTCCAATGGTTTGAATAAATTAAATATATTTTATATTTATATTTATTCATTTCACAAAACAAATACTTAACGACAGTTAGTACTTAACGGAGTTAGAGATAACGGCCGTTAAAGGACTAATTATGCAAAGTAGGAAGAGAAGGATCTAGAACCACTTTGGGTTCTAAAATCCGGCCGACCCTCCCTTATGGGCTAGGGAGTCGGTTTTGGGTGGAGTAGGGAGCAAGCCAGGGTTAGCCTATAAATACAATTCATTGTGTTTCATTGTTTCCCTAATCTTGAATCCCCTACAAGCCAAACTTCTCTCCTTCTCTTCTCCTCTTAGCTAAACCGATAGACCCTCTTTTTAATTCCACTAGGAATTGGCAATCGAGTTTGCTTATTAAAGTGTTTGGTTTGTTTCGTGATTTGAACCTAGCTTTTCCCATTGGAACGCTAGCATTACGTGTGTACAAGAACGAGTAACAAGCTTACTTTAGCTTGTATGTTTTATTCCATTCGATCCACCCCAAACCCTAATTAGGGTTTACCTTGTTCTTGTAGATCCGATTCCTTGTTCTTGCTAGGAATAAAAAAAGTACGCTTTCTATTTAATTTTTAGTTAATTAATTTACATGTTATTGTAGATCTTTCCGCTGCGTATACTTGTGATGTTTATGAGTTTATAGTTTATTATGATTCACGTATTCCAACAGCAGTTATCTTCAGTTTTGTAATTCTCAAATTTTGACCCTTCTGGGCATCTTGTTAATGCAGGTTCAGTGAATTTGGCGATGATGGTGGACCAGCAGCAAAAACCATTGTTCCTAAGTTTAATGTGTTCTCAAAGCATGTCACAGCACATACTGGGTTCCAAGTGCCAGATTTTGAGGTAAAAAGAGCTGCTTATGTACTCAATACGATCAAATTTGTGCTCAATTACCATAGACATCTAAAGTTTACATTCTGGTGATATGACTTGTGTAGATCAAACTTCTAGTTTCTGGAGCCATAGCCCTCAAGGGCTTTGGAAGCCTCCTTTTCCTCTTTGGCAGCACAATCGGTGCTTTTCTTCTGGTTAGTATCACTGATCAATTATAAGCATAGAAGATGAAATTGGTTCGTTGTTATTGAACCTTTTGCTTTGAACATTCTCTTTCAGATTCTGCACCAGTTGATTGCTACTCCCATCTTGTACGATTTCTACAACTATGACACGGAGAAGAAGGAATTCACTCAACTTTTTATCAAGTTTACTCAGGTTAGAGCCAAATATCTATAGCTACTTCCAAATTTTATATTTAAGGTGGTTGATGTTTATTACCTAGAGGAGTTATGATCAATTTGATGGTAGCTATAGATTTGCTCTTGTTTTTAAGACACATGGGCATGTAAGAGGTCTAGTAAATGGACTAGTTGGAGTGGTTAGTTGGGTCCAGGACTTGATGATTCTCCATTTTAAAACTCATAAACTCGTGACGGCCATGTCAGTCAAGACTAATCCTATCGCAGCTAATAACATGTTTGTGATTTCTAACATTTTGTAGTATTTTTGCTAACAATCGTGAAATTTTGTAGAATCTGACACTACTCGGGGCACTGATGTTTTTCATCGGAATGAAGAGCACAACTCCAAGGAGATCTGTGAACAAGAAGAGGCATTCCAAATTAAAGGCAACCTAAAATATGGATGTAAGAAGATAACGAGAAAACAATCGCCTTGTTTTGGGACCTCGAGAACTCTACAGTATGGGACACTGAAGGAACAGCTAATAGTATAATAGAAATAGTAAAGAGTACCTTCCCAAATACCCCGGTTAGATTACATGCCTTCTGTGCTCATGAAGGAACAATATCACAATTAACAAACACGAATGCAAACCTTTTATTCAAAACACGCAAGAGTTTTCAACCACATACATTTCATACACACTCAAACGAAACAACTTGAAAAGCAAACGAAACAACTCGACAAGCAAACGAAACAACTCAAAAGAAACAACTCGACGAGCAAACGAAACAACTCAAACGAAACAACTCGACGAGCAAACGAAACAAATGACATAGACCATAAAAAACATCGTCCATTCATTTTTTTGCTGCTACTTTCCCCTTTGCTAGAACTTGCACCACCTTTTCCCACCCTTGCGTTCTTTTGCTTTATGAAATGTTCAAACAAAGCTATAAGATTTGTTGTACTATTTCCCAGTTAATCAAGTTTTGATAACATGCTTTCAGTTTCTGTTGTTCCCGTTACACAAGTAGTAATAACTACAAAGTTACTCTAATTTTGTTCTATGACTGAATTAACATATTGATTAATTTAAGACAAATAAGTAAAATGTAAATATAAAAACACGAGTTTTTCAACGTTTAAATTCTTATTAGAAATTAATCAAAATAATCTATTACCCAAGTGTTTGCGGAATAAACACTTGGGATTGAATAGACAAGGTATGGTGTGTTATCCTCTCTAAACTCAAGTTATTCTTGAGTGGCAACAATAATGAACCACTGAGCTATCTCAGGGACGTGGTTGCTCTTTGGAGGAGAAAAATGGTTTTTTGAAAGTCTAAGCTTTTAATGCACAAAACTTGTTACACTTTTCTCCCATCTGTTCCTATTTATACACAAGTATAAAAGAACACATATGACTAGAAGTACAAAAAGAATAACCTAGCTAGTTTGACAAAATACAATAGTATTTGTCATTTCCAAGAATCCTTATTGGGAATAAGCTAAAAGTGCTTTCCGAGTGTCAGCTATGACACTTCTTGACTTTAAGCCGTTTTAGGGAAAGTTTGCTTTCGGCCTGATAAGACTTCTCCTTATCTTTTCAAACTCTTCCCGCCTAATCCCGCCTTTCTTTCAGACTTTAGATTCTTCAGTCTACGTCTTCAGTCTTCAGTCTTCAATCATTTATAGTTGTTGAGGAGACTGGGTTCAGTGAGTTATTGTCATTACTCAGTGAACCCATTACCTTCTTCTTTGGCTTAAGTGACACTCAGGGAGTTTTGCCTCACTGAATGGTGAATTTTTCTTCTAAGACTCATCCTAAGCATCTTGAAGGCAACTCACCGAGTGATTGTTCACTCAGTGACTTGAGAGTGTTTAAGGTTGATTTAACACTTTGCATACTTGTGTCCAAATCCTGTTTTCAGGATGCTTGGGTACTGCCGGACCCAACAATTTCACCGTCCAACATCTCTCTGTAGTATGACTTTTTTCTCGACCATTCCAGAAAAACATCTCTCATCCACGGGCTATATTCTTATAAGACCCATATTCATCAATAATTTCGACGCCATATGTATTAAGAACTTCATCAAAGAGATGCAGCGACGATAAAACCTTTGACCATTCCTCTTCCGGCGTATAACCAGACATTGTTATGTGTGTTTTGTGAGAATTGACTATTGGGTTATGTACATTTTTCCAAGTTGAGGAAGACCGCTTATATATAAGTAAAAAATTGGCAGGATAAAGTTGCTATGAGGCGGGAAAAAAATACCTACGACATGTCGTCGGTAACAAACTGGCGGGAAAAAATCCCGCCCAATTATTCGCTATTATTTACACGCGGGGGAAGAACAAATTTGACCTAAATACCTCCCGACGACATGTCGTCAGCATCTAAAGGCTAATTATAACGTTTAACGCTAATCAAACGCTAATTATGTTAATTTTTTTTATTTAATATGGTCCCGACGACATGTTGTCGGTACTAACTTGGCGGAGGAAATTCCCGCCCAATTATTTGCAATTATTGAGAGACGGGGGGAAATTCCCACATGTTGTTCTCGGTCAAACGTGTTTTTTGTCGTTTAGCGTAATATGCCAACGACATTCTGTCATCGGGATTTGCTTCGTCGCCCGTTCTTCTAATTCTTGTAGTATAGGTGAGTCTTCATAAAGAAAAAGAATAATTATGATAATTTATGGCTAGATGTCTCGTAGGTGTTATGGACGTCGGACGTTAAATTGATATATTATTTATCAAATGTATTAAAGTAGATTATCTTATAAATAAAATTAAAAGTTAGAATGAAAAAGAAAATCAACAGTATACTACTTTTGAGATGCACATTAGAATTAGTGTGTTTTTAAGTCAAAAATGCAAATTTCCCTAATGAAACACATCCTCAATAATTATAATCTGCCATAAATGAAAAAACAATTTTGTAGCCGTTTATATCTGCTGCACTTTACTACTTTACACCTGCCTGCTGTTATGTTCTCCAGTTTTTCAATGGAAGTAAATGGAAGTAAACAAAAAAAGTCATGTTCTTTAGTTTTGGTCGAAGTAAATGAAAATAAATGGAAGTAAAAGGGGGCCACCCTTTGTTTTTTTGTGTCACAACTTTCATCCCATATATGGATGAAAGTGAAGGAAAGTGAGTGGGTCCCATTATTTCTTACTTCCATTTCATTTACTTCCATTTCACATCATTTTCTTACTTCCATTTCATTTACTTCATTTTCCTCTAAAATCATACTTGAGAACATAGGTTAGGTCTGCCTGCTGTTATGTTGTTGTCCAACCGTAATAAGTGTACTGGGCTTGCTATTTACCTAAATTTGGGCCAGATATTTAGTATGGACTTGATTGAAATGGTAATAGGCCCAACCCACTTAAAACGTTACTCAAATTACCTTTTGATCTCCAAACGAGTTCGGCGACGATCCGCCGCGTTGCGGCGTGCGTTGTTTTATTTCGTTGATTATCGTTTTTTTTTACCCGAAAAAGGACTCCTTTTGCAAAGAGTCGCCGATGGCAGGGGTATTTTTTGCCAATTGTCGAAACATTTTTTTTTGGAAAAAGGACTATTTTTGCAAAGAGTCGTCAGTGTCAGGGTAATTTTTGCCAATTTTCGAAACATTTTTTTGGAAAAGGACTTTTTTTGCAAAGAGTCGTCAATTTCAGGGTATTTTTTGCCAATTTTCGAAAGCTGATTTAAAAAAAAAAAAAAAAAAAAAAAAAAAAAAAAAAGTGGGCCGGTTAATGTAGCAGTACTGTAGCAGTGGGCCGGGCCGGGGGTACTGTAGCATCAACGGCGTCGTTTTACATGCCTTATAATATATATATTAATGTTATTTCAGGCGAGTTTTGGAAATTGTTGCCCATACGAGCAACCTAAATGTTAGATTCTACTCTGTTGGAACATTTGTTACATTTCTGTTGGAACAGAAAACTTAGAAAAAAGGACAAGCTGACATGCGAAACCGGTGAGCAATATCTCAGTACTTAGAAATAATATAGACTTTACAGTAACCAGATCATATAGCAGAAGGTAAAAAAAATAAAAAAATAAAAGGAAAGAAATAATATAACGCCGGTGAGGACTACCTAAACAATATAATAAATGTGGTCATTACGACCAGCTAGCTTATGATGTATGTCGATAAGTCAAACTGACGGGAAAAAAAACAGATAACTAGGAAACAAGTCAAATGTAATGTATATTCTAATAAACTTGTACCATCTCGCCTCTCTTCTTTCTTTCTTTATCAGGGTTTTAATGAGAGCAATTCTTCTTTCTTTAACAGAATAAACCATTTCCCCTTTCAGGCTTTCACCAATTGCCTTTTCACTCACACAACTAAAAACCCCCCATATTAGGCGCTCAAACCGACATTTTATTTTATTTTTCAATTTTAAAAACCAATAAATTTTTTTTTCATTAAAAATAAAATTACAAACTAAATAAAAGATAAATTACAAATTTTGTTCTTGTGGTTTGTCATTTTTGCACTCCCCGCTACTTCCAAACTTTAATTAAAAA
Organism: Artemisia tridentata subsp. tridentata; assembly: GCA_021014915.2. Taxonomy (NCBI): domain Eukaryota; kingdom Viridiplantae; phylum Streptophyta; class Magnoliopsida; order Asterales; family Asteraceae; genus Artemisia; species Artemisia tridentata. The sequence continues at coordinate 11,098,057 of CP139501.1, read as the reverse complement.
AAATGTCATTGTAGTTCATGTTTTGTTACACTCTTCATCCTTTTCACTAACGCTTGTTAGATTTTTCCGTTAGTGTTCCTCACGTGCCTTTCACGTGAGGGTATTAAGGTCTTTTGCACAAATTTTAGGTCCATGTTCGGGTTGCTCCAGTTCGGTTCGACAGTCCAATCCAACAAGCATACTGACCCGTATTGCATTAGCTCAAACCGGACCGGACCAAAAACCAAATATGATGAAAAGGGTGGACCGAGGACCGGACCAAAGTATGTTCTGTCCAGTCCGGTTGGTCGCGTTCGGTCCGGTTTCTCGTTCCGGTCCGGTCTATTATGCTCAGCCCTTTATTAAACTATGCACATCAAACAATTAGATTTGATTGTTGATCGTATAGCTTTCACTAGATCTGATTGTTTATCGTGCCAGCACATCATTAAAGCTATTCACATCAGATCATATATCTAGACATCCATATATGAGTAGAAATGATCCATCAGCCACCAATATAGTAGAGTAGGCTTTCACAAGATTTGTTCTATCGTTCGTTACAGCTAGGAAATGCATATACATTGACTGAAGTACGTTGACTGAAGCCTATATCAAGGACTTCTCTAAGCAAAAGTTTCAACCTATCGAGAGTGACTCAACCTGATGTTCAAGAAGCTTATAGGGAAGACAATGAGCTCAAAGACTGATCATGATGGTAATTATACAATTTAAGATCCATATCACTTCCACACCCTTGTCCCAAATAGAATCACAACACAAAAATCTCCAACTATGATTAGCTTCTTCGCCTCAATTTCCATATGTTGCCATTGTCCAGAACTTCATTCTGTCCTTCCACTTTCTAACTTTTAGATTCAGCATGAACACAATGTTTTTTTTTTGTTGGAAAGGCAATATATTTTTATAGAATTAAAACTAGCAAGAAATTACAACAATCTCGATCAACAATGACCCTCACAGACTACAACAACCATAAACACGACCCTCCATTGTCAATGAACACAAAGTACCTGCTGGCGCTGGCTGCTATCTCGGAACAAGATTATTAGAAGTTCCATCTTTCTAATTGGACTTTGGCTTCAGCCATGTCTTTCTGTGCTTTCTTCCTCCGGTAGAATATTGGGCAATCCCGACTACAAAAAACAAAGATATAACCAATTAACCATCAAAAAAGTAGAGGCAGAGGTGGCAACTTCAACCCATTTACCTAGAAATGGGTCACTTCTGGGATTGTATAGCAAACAGATAAAAAGATAGGCAACTTGTGCATAATTTTATAGCAAACATATAACTTGTGCATAAAATCATCCCACTTTTGGGATGATTTGGAGAGAAAGTAAATAAGGAAACTTTTAATTAATATAAATGACTTAAATGCCCTAAACATATAACATAATTTTATATAAAATAAAGGGTATACTTGTAAAATCATAAATTTTCTTCTTCTTCTTCTTTTCTTTTCTTTCTAACTCGGGAACACGAACTAAAAAATTAATCTTCTGCCCATTTTTGTCATTTCTCTTCTTTTCTTCTATTTCAAAACTCGGGAACAGAGTAAGTACTTGCATACCCCTCTCTGTGTTGCATAAATTGCTCACATAGTCATAACTCATGATACACACAACTGATTTTTTTGTAAAACTTGAATGTTTTTTTAAATAAATGTAAAATTGATTGTATCATTATTCCAAACTATAAAAGCCTGCCATACAAAAGAATACTTTCAGAAAAAAGTACATGGAATCCGCAACAAAATCGTTTTTTTTACGCATGGGTATACAAGTGTGGCATCGAATATTTGGGAATAGGAACAGTTATTAACAGCCAAGAATGAAGTAGGCTACATTTTAATGCTAAAGACACACAAGATTCTTAGCCGATTTGAGTTTCAACATGATCTATCGATTTGACAGAATCAAAATCGAAGAGCTACAGAAAGAAAACTATAATTTGTTTCTGAAGCACAAACCAATATAAAAGTTGAATATGTTCAATGAAGGTTTGCCAAAAGTATGGAAAAGAGGCATAGAATGCATTGGTACCTGATTACAGCTTTGCAGCCAACACAAGTTAGTTGCTTCTTTGCAAACTTCATTATCCCACCGGTTGATGGGGTAGATATGGAAATAGCTCTAGTGTGGCTTCCATGTAGAAGTTCTCTACTAGCATTCTTTAAGATGGGTTCAAATATCCTCAATAGTGGCTGTAACATAATCTTTTTAGCAACAAGTACAACCAAGTTCAAGTATAGATATGAAAATGTAATCTGAACGAACCTTGCTTATCTGATTTTCAAGGTAGTATTGAGGATCTATGGGTATATTATTTTCCAACACATATATCGGGTCCTCCGACTTCTCATAGGCCTGATTTTAATCAATTTATTAGTTCAAACTATCAATGCTACACAACTAGGTATGTGGTTCAAAAACATTTCGTTCCAAATTACCTTAGCACCTTTGGCAGCTTTTATAATGACATATGGTACTCGGTCACCAACATTTGGTGCTGTTGCTGCATCTCGCTGTAAATAAGACGAGCATAAATAGAAATTAAATGTTGTTGCTGGTTCGGTGTGGCGCTAATTAAATATATCGCCTTGAAAAACAGCAAATTCATACTACAGTTGTTTACAGTATTGCCATTATTGATAAACGCAAGTGTTTAATATATATGCATGAAGGTACTAGACACACTGAACTGGTAATATTCGAGCAAAGATAAAGTGCATATGACAGTGCATACCTTTCGCATTCGCTCTGCAAGTTCAACATGTGCTGTCTTATTTTCATAATCCTCTCCTGCTTTTGTCAGTCCCTATTAACTGACGTAAGTTAGCCCAAGCGTCATAAGAAATTAATTTAAAAGATCCAAATGTTAAAGCCTAGATAACTGTTTTACCTTGGTAATGACAAGAAGAGACAAATCCATGCGATTCATAAGTAGATCCGAAATAGTATTCTTAACAAATTGAACGGCTCCAGGTACGTCTCTGTCTATTAGTATTCTGTGAAGGCACTCAGTTACCAAGTTTTTGACTAACAGACAGTTGTCTCTTCTAACTGTTTCAATGCCTGACAATGGAGCTCAATGGATCAGGCAAATCAATTATGACAAGTTATGGCAGATTCATAATAAACTATAAGCAATAGGCTCTCCAGCCTTGCAAGATTTGCATTACACCTTCCATTACATTTTGCAACAATGCTGGACATAGACCATTAAACAAGAGCTGAACAAACTGATTTCTTGAGGACATAATATGCTTACCCTTTGTATCCATTTTGTCGTATTTGTCAGGATTTGTCCAATAGAGACCCGCATACCTCTTTTTGCTGATCAGTAGATACGGAAAATAGACCTTCTCAAACTCTAGTTTGATAGGCTGCGAAAAACAAAGCATCATATAAGAAGTCAGAATAATAAATATACTAAGATCAGACTAGACTTGCAATCACCGACCGTGTGTGTAAACGCTGATAATCTCTGTAAACGTTTATTAAGAACCAACATGTATACAAATGCTGATATGGCGTTACATGTTACAAGTGATCTCCAATAAAGAAACAATATAAATAGGAAATAAATTACCAATGAAAGTTTAAGAAAACTATGTGAGGTTCAATTTTTTAAAATCTGATCAAAATGCAACTCGATTTATATGGACCTATAATAGTGAAGCTTGGCTTAAAAACAGAAGATGCTACATTGCATTAACTCAAAGATAAAAAGTCAAGCATTAAGGATTCAACTTGTAGACCAGTGGCACCATTATGCATGTTACATCTGGAATCATTGCATGTTGTTATGTTTAGTCTTTATTTTAGCTTGTGTTGAAGTCTAGGGGGTTAAGTGTATTTAGTCAAATAGCAATAGTTAGCTTGAGTCTAATGCTACACGTTTTTCCTTTGTTTCCTGTTTTCATAACCGACTGAGATCTAGTCCTTGTAAAAGTCGGTTTGTCCTTCCCCCTCATCTCTATAAAAGGAGGTGAGGGGGGAAGGGGTCTTGTACGTCATTCTTTCAAGGTTTAATACAAACGAATTGTTATACCATCTTGTGTGTTCTTTACTTTTCTGTCGACATCATAACTAGCTGTGGTGTGTTCGACTTCACGATCGGGATTATTCCGCTCTAGTAATCAGGGTTGTTGGTCGACAAGACTAACACATGTTATTGGAGGGAGAGAAAATAAATAAATAAAATAAAAAAATAATAATAATAATAAAATAAAATAAACATAATAGAAGTTCCCATCAGCAGAAAGAGTCATTGCATGTCACTAGAGCAGAAGTTACCTTAATGAAAGTCCCACTAATGTAATCAGCAGCTTCCCTACCCAGCTTCATGGCTTCATCTACAGTGGGCACACCAAATTGCACCATAACTGAATCTGTATCCCCGTATATGACCTGTCATTTCAAGTAATCAGTCATCTCTGGAAAGCAGACATGTTTCAAGACACAGAAGTACAACGTAGTCGCGAAATATGTAACATAAGAGCATTAAAAAGAAATCATAAATGAATGAAATAAATTTCGCAGACTAGCAAGGGTGTCATCATCTTTCTAGTAAAGCTTATGTATTCAATTATACAAGAAGCCACAGAATGATAAAAAGAAGGATACTTTACCTCAGTATTATGTTCATAGCCCTTGAGTGTTGTGAACTTATCTTCAACAAGTTTTTTTGTATGTTCAATCATCTGCCGACCTTCACAAATTGGTCAAGTTATATAATCAGATAACATTTCAACGAAGATTTGTTGACCCCGTATCGAATAATCTTTCGAACTACAAGCTAACACAGATACAAACATAAATCTTCAAGGCTGATGACATATTACTATAGCTCGTAACACTTGAGGATATCTCTAAGCATGGTAACTGGCCAATGGTAGCTCCCGTAAACCCATACACTGAATTTGCACTTATCTGAAAGATATCCCATAATGAAGCATAGTTAATTTCTTAAAAGGATATAGCTTAGCGAAAGAAATATACAAAGAGGACAAAAGTTCTATACGAAACAACATTTAGCTAAAGTACAAACCAAAAGATCTCATCCATCCATTCCCCTTCCATCCAACGGTGTAGATTAATTACAAAAAAAAAAAAAAAAAAAAAAAAAAAAAAAAAAAAAAAAAAAAAAAAAGCGGAGGGGCATTTTTGTCAAAACATCTCACACATATTTTCCCACCCCCCACACACACACACCCTCATTTCAAACACACACACTAAATAACGCGTTTTACACACACACACACCCTCATTTCCCCCAATTCAAACCGTAACCCTAAATCGTTAATCCGCCGTTAATTCCGCCATTAATCCACCGTTATATCAACCCTAAATCGTTACTCAACCATTTAAATGTATCTACGTGAAGAAATAGCGCAATCTAAAGATCGTTTGTTGTCGGAATCCAGTGAGAATAAGCTTGGTATATTTTTGTCTCATTTTTTTAAATCAGTCATTATTTTGAATTTTTGTTATCGATTAGGTTATTTTTTGAATTTATTAGCTTATTTTGTGGTTTTATTAGCTTATTTAGTGGTTTTATTAGCTTATTTTGTTACTGAATGAGCGTTTGGATTAGGTTATGTTAGCGAGTAGATTAGATTTTAGGATTAGTTAATTTTTTTTGATGTAATGACTGTTTAGATTAGCTTATTTTTGTTATGGGAATGTATGTTTGAATTATCTTATTTTTCTGATGTAGTTAGTTGTTATGCTTTTCTCAAAATGAAATAAGTTTTATAGTTTTTGCTTATTTTTTGGTTTGTGATAAGCATAAGAAGATAAGCAAATGGGATTTTGTCAGTGTGTTTAAGAATAATCCTATGGGATTATCACTGAATCCCATGGGATTCACATAGAATGAGTGTTTAAGAAATATCAGTGTGTTTAAGAACAATCCTATGGGATTATCACTGAATCCCATGGGATTCACATAGAATGAGTGTTTGTATTAGCTTTTAGGAATCAGATTTATAGTTGCGTAGTTTTCTGTTTTGTTTGTTAGTTTTAGGTCTTTGTGATTAATGATATTTTGCTGTTGTTAGTTGCTTATAACTAATATTTGTCTCAAAACTAATATTACTCTTTTCATCTTAAAATTGATGTAGGTAAAATATTGAACCCAAAACCGTTGTCTACGTTTAATCCGTTTGATGATTTGGCAAAGAAAACATCACTGGTGACGTCTTGGTGGAATCCTTATGACGATTTGTTGAAAAAAAATCAGCGGCGAAGAAAAAACCGACTAGTGATGTTACTAAGGCTGCCAAACCAGCAGAGTTTGAGGTGAATGTTCAGGGAAAGGCGAGTGTTGATCAGGGAAAGGAGACTAGTGATGTTATTTCTGCAGTTGTTGCTGATTTGGCTAAGGAGAAGGATATGGAGTCGGAGAATGAGACTGAGACGGAGAAGGAGAAGGAGAAGGAGACTGAGACGGAGACTGAGAAGGAGAAGGAGAGTGAGAAGGAAAAGGTTATTGAGAAGGAGAAGGAGAGTGAGAAGGTGTCGAGTGTTGTTCAGGAGACGGAGAAGGAGAAGGAGAAGGAGAGTGAGAAGGAGAAGGAGGAGAGTGAGAAGGAGAAGGAGGAGAGGGAGAATGTTGTTACCTATAAATCAAGGGGTAAGAAGTCGGGTATTCTTAAGGTTAAGGCGAATGACAAGGGTCCTGATGTTCTCCGTCTCCAAGATAAGGAGAGTGAGAAGGATAATGAGAAGGAGGGTGAGAAGGCAGTTAAGAAGCGTAAGTTGAAGTTTACGGTGAATGAGCCAGTTAAGACCACTCCTAAGTCGAGTGAGAAGGCAGTTAAGTCCACTTCTAAGTCGAGTGAGAAGCCAGTTAAGTCCACTGCTAGTCAAGATAAGGAGAGTGAGAAGGATAAAGAGAAGGAGGGTGAGAAGGCAGTTAAGAAGCGTAAGTTGAAGTTTACGGTGAATGAGCCAGTTAAGTCCACTGCTAAGTCGAGTGAGAAGCTAGTTAAGACCACTCAACCGAATCCGAAATTGGGATTAGCAAAAGCAGATAAGAGTACAAAGAAACCAAATCTGAAGGTTCAAAAAGGTATAGATCTGTCTTTTTTTGTTTGATTGAATTCAGTATGCCTAATTTAAGTAATTCATTATATGTTTGAGTAAAATGTTTAATATTAGCTTTTAAAAGTTCAAGGTTAGGCTGTTTGAATCCCATGGGATTGACAGTGAATCCCATAGGATTAATAATGAATCCCATGGGATTAATAATGAATCCCATGGGATTCACTGTCAATCCCATGGGATTAATAATGAATCTCTTTGTTATCAAGTTGTTTATATTATGTTTTTTTTATTATGTAGATGCTGGTGAAAAGAATATATCAAAGAGAAAGAGGGGCGATTCTTCCGTTTCTGATAAAGAAGAAGATAAGGGGAAGAAGAAAGTGAAGGACGATTCTGGTAAAGAAGATGTTAAAGAAGATATTTTACCTGACAATGTTATTAAGCAGTTGATGAAGACTCTGATTCAGAATTCGTTGGTTAAAGTAGAAACTGATGAGGAGAATGAATCGAAGCCGGATAAGAAAGTCAAGAAGAAAGAAAAGGTGTTGTCAGAAGATGAAATAAAACATCGAGATTATCTTAAAAAATTGCCCATTCTTCAAGCTAGGTCAGCACCTACCGCCCTTCATACTGCCATCCATGGCATAAAAAATGTTGATATTGAGAAGTTCTTGGCGGAGAGAGGGTTTAACTCGTTTATCAAGTTTGATATAACCAAAATTCCGTCAAGGTTAGGTAGGTATGTGGTGGAAAATTTTGAAGCTGAGACTTGCCAGTTGAAGTTAGAACGCGGCAAGTCAATTCAGGTCACTGTTAACAAAGTTCATGAGCTGCTAGGTATTCCGATTGGCGGCGAGTCTTTGTTATCTTTAGGAACCAGGCCAGTTGGAGATGATTTTGAGAAAGTTTGGCTTGGTCAGTTTGAAACAAAATCTGCTAAGCAAATTAGAGTGAATGATATCGCTACCAAGTTGATTGAGGCTAAGGAAGTTGACTTCCTTTTTAAAGTCAACTTTCTTACCCTCTTTACGAATACAATGGGTATGGTTGCTGGCTTGCAGGGGGAAATAAACCTTGATGTTGTTAAGCATCTTCGTGAACATACTGATATTCGTAGTATTGATTGGTGCGGGTACATCTTTCATTGTCTTAAACTCAGTAGAAAACCGACTACTCTTCAAAACAAATACACGGGTTGTTAGAAATGAAGCTGGACGATATTTACGTGAATTGGAATTAGACAACTAGTTTGCATTTAGTGCAAGGACTTATTGTGTAATACTCTAATAGTTGTCAAAGTTGGCATATAAATACCCTTCAAGTATTCACTTGAAGGGTGTGGCTGTGATAAACTTTTAACACAGAAATAATATCCAAAGTTTAACACTCCTCCTTCTCTCTAACTTCTCACTAAAATAAACATGGATCGATCATACTTTCATCAACCTCGTCCACCAGAAGGTGAAGAACACGATTCTTGGTCTTTACAATTGGTATCAGAGCAAACTTGGGAGATTCAAGGTGAATCGTGGTGTGTTTTAACTTTTTATGTTCGATTCTTGTTGAAAAACACTTGTGTGTTTCGTTTGATTTTCTGAAAACGTGACACTTTGTGTTTCTTTGGAGGCTACTATTTGCAACATTCAAGTCCAAAGGTAGCATTTTTGTGTTTGTTCCTAAAGTTTAAAACACCTTTTGTTATTTGTCTTTCACTAGAAAAGTTACAAATTGTGTTTTTCATCTTTTCGAATCAATACAAAAAACAAGAGAAAAAGTTGTGTTTGTTTGGTGTTTGTTCGACTTGGTTTGGAAGATTTTTGGATGTATTCTTGGTTCACAGATCGAGCATTTTCAAAAAAGTATTATTGATTGTGTTTGTGGAATATATTTGATATAATATTGGTCCAAGTGGTAAAAGTGGTCAGGAATACTTGCTAGTTGGTGAAAAGGTGTAAGGCTTCACGTGGGCATAGTACTCAAAAGTCAACAAAAGTGGCAAAAATCTGAAATCTTTCGGAATTGCAAAAGTCTCGCAATTGCTTCAATTTATCGCAATTGGTTTCTGAATTGCTGTCTCGCAATTGCTTATGTTTATCGCAATTGGAGTCTCGCAATTGATGATTCTATCGCAATTGCTGTTCTCTCGGAATTGCTCTTTCGCAATTGGAGCATCTTATCGCAATTCATCTCGCAATTCATGTTCATCTCGCAATTGCAGCTGTTCTTCGCAATTGGGGCTGTTTTATCGAAATTGGTCTCGCAATTCACATTTTGTCTCGCAATTGGTGCAATTTTCAGATTTGGCAGTTTTAGCCCTCGTACTTCTGTGAAACGATTTCAAAGTTGTCTTTTTACGTCAAAACTTCAAACGGTTATAACTTTTGAACCGTAACTCCGTTTTCAGTCCACGACCTGTCAAAACGACCGTGAGACCAAGGAGAAGGACACGTTGAATGAATTCAACCCAAGTTTCAAGGCCTGAAAACGCTCCAAAATGAAGTTATTGAGGTTTTAAGTTTCCAGACCAAAATTCCACCGTAACAACTCGCATCAACCTAACCAAACTTAACCTTCAACATCACCACGTTTTGCCGAAAAGATCCTGATCAAGAATCGCAATCAAATGACAATGGCTAAATTATCAACCGTGACTACAAGGATGATTCATTATTACTTATTTGAAGTTGAAGTGGAATATCACGGGTGCGTGTACTTAGTATCTTGAAGATATCGGGGTTGGTTGGATGCATGATTCTTCGAGATCCTTGTTTGAGCATTTATAGAATAGTGATTAAGTCTTGGGTTATCTAGTTTTCATAGGTCAAGGGGAGGATGGACGAAGACCTAGTTAACTATCACTTAAAGGAGATACGTTGTAGTACTCAGTGTCACACAAAGATGTGGATAATTCAAGAGATGTTCATATACAGTTAAGGAAGGATGGATGGGTATATGAAACGACCTATATGCTTTAAGGAGTTACGTTGTAGTGCTCAGTATAGGTTCTTAGTCACATGTTCGTGCAAGTTTAAGTCACAAGTCTGGGTTATTTTACTTCAGTCTCAAGTTCGTCATAGTGGGTTTCTCCATCAGCAGTCACTACAAAAAGCCGTTGTTTTGATACAAGAGGTTTGAGAAGAGATTGATCTGAAGAGAATAGTAGAGAGAATAGTTATCGACATCAACTCATGGGGTATTGATTTGTATGTTGCTTCTAGTTGATATGTGATGCGTGCGATGTGTCGTTGCGGTTTAGCAGTATTAATGCCTACTCAAGTTTTAAATTTATATTTACCCGACTTATCAATAACACACACACTTAACGAGCAGTGTACCCGGTCAGTATGAATATAATGGTAAGTAGAGTGTCGATCACTAAGAGTGGAACGTATTATCTCGTTATTCTAATCAGTATTTTAATATTCTAAGTTAGTTATACAACCTAATCTAACGCAAGGGGGTTCAGCCTGAGAGACTGGCACAATTTGGTTGCAATTAAATAATAAACTAAACCAATAGGCACGAATCAGCGAATAGCACACACGTACACAGATAAATACTTGAGACAATAAGAAGATCTGTCCTGATGATTAAGTAGATTGTCACTTGTTTTATTGATAGTTTTATATGAAGTGTATATAGTTAACCCTTTCTCGTTGGTCCTATTCTTATCGGCGAGTAAACCCTTAATGATTACTTATGTCTAAAAGTTATTCCTAAGTGATCAATTTAGTAACAACCGTGGGAGCCACATTCTCTTCCGTAGTCAAATGCGCAGGCCACTAATAAACACAGAGGTTATCAATGAACTAATAAGTAGTAACCAAAGACATCAACATATAAACTTTAATTGATGGGAAAGCAGTTTTAAGGGAGTGCAATCTTTCCGTTGTCACATTACACAAGCCATCAATCCTGATGAATTAAAGTTTACTAACACAATAAAACAAAACTACTTAATGAATTAAACACATGCAGCACCTTCTTACAGCTCTTATATCTTCGTTCGGGTGTGTCTTGTGCTGCCTATTCATCTGAATTCGGCCTTAGGTTTCTCTGGTCTTCGTACTTCGTATATAATATGTGCTTCGAAATTCGTCTGGTCTTGGGGTATTTATAGTTTCTGTCTGAGGGTAAGATGCGGCGCATCTAGTAAGTAGATGCGGCGCATTGACTTAACTTCGCGTGGGGTCCAAGATTAATATATTCAGGAATATTCGTACACCGTCAGAAGATGCGGCGTAACTCCATAGATAGATGCGGCGCATGTCCTCTTGTATCTTGGATCGTATCTGGTGAAATCTTGATAGTGATGCGCCGTATGTAATAAGTGAGATGCGGCGCATCTGGAGCAGATTAGTCGTGGTCTTGTGCATTTCAGTAGACTCTTAACTTCTTGCTTTTTTGCTCCATAATTAGTCTAAAATCGCCAAGTTTCACCAAATGCTTGTTTTTACCTGAGAATTACAAAAGTAAACGATTAAGTATCAATCCTCATACATAATATAATAAAACAAGTCAAATTATTAGGATAAATGATGGTAATAAAATGTACTTATTTGAGTTCATCAATATGTCTATGTACACATATATAGGATGAGTCCGAAAGATCGTCATCATCCTGGAGGGAGAAATGTATGAAATGTGTACATCGGGGCTGTTTATTGAAGAACTGGAAACATTCTAAGTGAGCTGAAGATGTCGATATGATGCTCCCCAAACAAACCTGTGAAGAAGTTACAAGTCATCAGTCTATAATCCATTTTCCGCTGTGCAAGAGACTGAAGACAATTTGGCAAGATTTCAGAGAAACTTCTTCTACAAGCATCAAAGCTATATCAAACGGGTTGTCATTTTGGGAGGGAGCATGTAAAAGAAAATGCCTCACTAATTGGGAGGGAGTAATAACCCAATGATGCGTGGTTTTGCGACCTTACAACAGGTTTTACCTCTCGAGGGATCTCGAGAAGCTTGCAATCCCCACCAGGCAGTGTACCTGACCGATGTAGTATAGTGAAGTGGCAAGTACCGGGGGATTGATCGTTCTCTAGGGGAATAGTGTCGTTAGGATTGAAAAACTACTCTAATAGGTCTAAGGGTGAGGGAAGATTCTTTTTGTATTTTTATATTTTTATGAAAGCAAGTAAAATCTCGGGTTTGAAGGAGTGGGCGGAATTAGTTGCTAGTCAACTAACCCAAATAACTACAAATGTAAACAAAATAAAATAACTGAAAATGAAAAGGTCGTGAAACTTATATGGAGAGAAATGTGTTTACTTAGATTTCCTTACTCCCTAACTATCTTTTACCGGTTGATTAGTGTGTATTAATTGCGTGGATGACGGGTGTATTCCTTAATACCAATCGTGGGGTGGCGTACGTACTTCCCCAACTCTACAAGCTCCTACTTCACTCCTATGTCAAGCCGGCTAAGAAGCTCCTAACATGGGATCACTAGAATTCGCTCATGCATTAAATACAACCATAAAAACCTTAGTACGCATTGGTTCATGTTTCTTAAGACGTTCAAGCAAGTTACCATATAGGAGGTTAGCCAATTTTCTTAAGCCTAACATAGATAAACAATCACCCAATACAATTAATAACACACTAATAACCAATAATCAATAGTTAGGTTTCATTAGATCTAAGCAAACACAAGATAAATCTAGCCTAGCATGTTAATTAAAAGACAAGAACAAGATATAATCAAACAACACATAGACATATTGAATGATTAAATGATTACTTATCTTCAATTAAACATGGGAGATCCAAGGGTATAAAACCCTTAAAAATGGCAGAAAATTCGTCTTAGGGTTTCTCCTCACAAAGTTGCACACTATGAATAAAAATTGCAAAACTATATATAGACTTTAGTGGCTGACGGCGTCACGTTATAGATCTTGACGCCGTCACCTCGCCGTGGCTAGGGTTCCCGGATGGTCTTCCTGACGCCGTCCCTCTTTAATCCTCCAAAATCCTCCCTGGCTTATCAAGGCTTGACGCCGTCAGAAATGTGCTTGACGCCGTCTCGCTTTAACTTAAACCGTGATGGCCTTGATCACCTTGAAGGGTGACGCCGTCAGACTTTCCATTGTAAAACTCTCTGGCGCGTCACGTGTATTTTTCTTATCCACCTCTTTTGCCAAGCCATGACGCCGTCAGGAGCAATCCTTGACGCCGTCAAGTGTATTTTTCCAGCAGCTTTGGAGACTTTGTCGTTTTCTTCACTTTTATGCTCCAAAAACGTCCAAAATGCTTCCTTTTCCAGATTTCTTCTCCAAAGTACCTAAAATGACAAAAGGAACGATTTAGGGCAATATTTGATCAAATAAATACGATTTAGGGCTTAAATGACCCCCTAAAAGCGGTACACTTTTCGCTTCATCAAATACCCTTACACTTGAGATTTGCATGTCCTCAAGCAAATGCGCTTTTACTCTAATCAAAATACAAGTTAGGGGTCATTTAATGCTAATATAAAAGTAATTACAACAAATAGTCGTTCCACTTTAATCATAATAAGCACGGAGATTACAAACTAGCACCTCACAAGTAGTGTTTAGATACTCACATCTCTCAGGTGTCATAAAAGTATATCTCATAAGTGAAAATGGATAATATCTCTCACTACCTGTCATAGCAAATAGATTACCATAGGCTTGGGAAAGGATCAAAAACCTTCTCCACTAGGCGTAAGCACCTAAGATAAACTATCAAAGAGGGCTTTTACATGGGTTATAACGTGAGGTGTAGGGATATGATAAACACGGTTTTGTTGGATAAAGGATATTTTACTGGTGGCGAGTTAAAGATCTTGATTAATTACATGTACAATATGGCGTTGCTAAGCCAAGACTATACTCGACTTAAGCTAAAAACAAAATAACAAAAACATAAAATAAACATAAAATGAAACGGGATGGTAGTCCGTATATTTTTTCTACTTTTCTTTTTCTCATTTTTTTTTTGTATTTTTCTTTTTTTCTTTCTTTTTCAACTATTTTTTTTTTTTTTTTTTCATACACTCTTGCCCTACCATCCAAAATAATACATCGTAGGGGCGTTGCATTCCCCTTACACTTGAACTTTTACATAACTTTACAAATAACTATTCTAATGACTCGAATTAAGATAATCGAAACACTTGGAGTACTTTTTAAAATATTTAGCACATATGGGGGTAATAATGTTGTTCTTCCCCATTACTCCATTACACTAGTACTTTACCCATGAGTCCCAATCGTCCCAAAACAATATGTACAAGGATATGAATCGACTTAGCAACCATGTAATCAATTAGATAATTAACTTGGGGTTTAAACAAATGTTGTCACAATAATGCACTAAAAATGAGTGCATACAAGGTAGGCTAAGGCGATTTGGGTGTACATTTAAGTGGGGTGTAACAAATTCTTCCTTTAAGTAAAATGCTTAAAGTTAGAAACGAAAAGATAGGCTCTGAGGGGTGTACTAGGGGTATCGTGTACTAAAAATGAGTACAACGCAAAGGGTGTGGGAGAATTACTTGACCAATGTAGCCAACGTAATTATAACAAAAACACAGGTGTAAAACAATGGGTTAATCCTAATGCCTCTTATCATGTAGTAAATCTAACTACACGAATGTAGTCTCACTTGTGGCCTCGGAATGGTCCTAACGCAAGTTCTAGAATCTAAGTGCTACCGGTACACACATCATAGCATAAATGCTTTTCCTACCAATTCTAGGGGTGAACCTCACATATTTGGGGGTGGAAAATTTTTTAGTGGTACGGTTTTGTGCTAGTCATATAACTTCCTATCCATGAGACGCTCATTAAGATCAAAGTTTCACTCCTATATGTTGTAAAAAAATTTAAATTTGGCACTAAAATTGCCTTAACAGGTATTTCTCTCAGTTTTATTACACATCTACCATTAAACAAATAAAAATCAAGCGTAATTGTATTCTCTAAAGTATCGTACTTTTACCCCCCCCCCCTTACACTTAAGATGAACATTGTCCCCAATGTTCAAATAACAAGATGTAAAAGTAAATAAGGTAAACGAATGAAATCAAATACTCCCCTGATTCGTTCGGTGGATAAAGAGGTAACATGGTTAGATCTTCTTCCAAGGGAATGTAGAAGCTCCAAGACTAAAGCATCGCCAAAAGCTTGATTCCACATACATCTCCTTGTCCAAAATAACCTGTTATACCTGAGAAAACAAACACGAAAACCTGCATAACATCGGCGGGATAAATCTATATAAGGATATAATGCTTGTGGAATGATAATTTTTTGCAGATTCCTGAAGTTTATAAGTTAGAGATTTAATAAAAACTTTTTATGAAAACAAAACTTTCAAAAATTTCAGAAAATTAAAACCTGACGCCGTCAGGTTGTAATGCCTAACGCCGTCAGAAATGATCTGACAGAATTCTCATGTTAAGTTTCCAGAAAATTTCTGGAAAAACCTATACCTTACTTCCTGGAAATCCTGCAAAATATCATTATGACTCGATACAAGCATTTGACTCAAACAAATACTAATATGTATGTTAATTTATTATTGTTATGATTCATGTTCATTTGTTCTTGTAAACCGATTTGGATTTCCCTTACACTTAACTTTTTCAAAATACCTTTATATGTAGTTAAGACGAAGTTAAAAACAAGATAAAGCATTTTCACAATTTACTTTTGAACATGAATCAATAATAATAAAAATTAAACATACATGCGGAAACAAATAAAATCAAACAAACAAATAAATAAACACACAAAGCAAATAAAGCTTGGGTTGCCTCCCAAGAAGCGCTTTTCTTTATTAACGAGTCTTGCAGCTAGACTCAAAGTCACGGGTTCTACGTTTTTCCGTTTTGCTTCTCAATTGCCCCTCTGATCATCCTAACAACCTCCATATCAACTTTGTATTTAGGTCCTAGGTTCAAGCAATCTTTATAATAAAGGCTTCTCTTATTCCAAACATAGTCCATGCCTTTCTCTTTATCCTCATCATTGATGTCCTCAATCGCACCAATGTTGTCCTTGTCAAATCGAGGCACAAAACGAAATCCATTTACCCGATAAGGCATCCTATATGTGATCCTATCTATGTGATTAGAAAACTGAACCGTGCCTCTTAAACGATCATACTTTAAATTGGATGCTTCAATAAACAGCTTACCTAACACCACGTGAGATAGGCGGCAGTCAACAACACTTGCCAAATCTTCTAAGATCATGAAGTCGGTGACAAAGGTAAAATTCCCAACAAGGATATGCATGTCCTTAACCCTTCCAACGAAGTTGCAAACTCCGCCGGGGCACTTGGGGTCTTTCCTAGGCTCAAGTGGTGTTTTTATGATCTGGCTATAAAGGCCTGAGGACATCACGTTGGTTGGGGATTCACAGTCAATGTAAGCATGCTCAACGTATTGGTACCCAATCATACATGGTATCTTCACATTCCCGGGATCACCCCTCTTAATCTTTGGGTCAATTCTAACAAAAGGTGGTCGAGGGTTATCAACTAGGTTGTTATAGTAAGCAATATCCTCCTTAGTGGGGTATTCATTGAAATAATCATCCAACCTAGGATCAACCTTCACTTCATCAATTTTCTCAATCAACTCCTCAACCGTAAGATTATTACGTTCTAAGTAATTATCTGAGTATATGGCGGTCTCTAAGTTGTTCAAGGCATAATCAAGCTCTATATCAATCATTCTATTGAGCTCTCTGAGCTCGCTAATCTCATCCTCAATTTGGCTACGCAACAAAGCCACTTCGTCAGGTGTAAGGGGTGGATTCGCGTTTTCCATAATGGCAAACTGAATAGTCAATGAAAATCTTATACGAACAAAAGCACGAAGAAAATAGATAGACTAAAGAAAATCTAGAAAAATAAAATAAAAATCTCACTAGAAAGGAATCTAGTGAGTAGACCTAATAAAATAAAAATTCAACCTAAACAATAACTATTCCCCGGCAGCGGCGCCAAAAACTTGATGCGTGGTTTTGCGACCTTACAACAGGTTTTACCTCTCGAGGAATCTCGAGAAGCTTGCAATCCCCACCAGGCAGTGTACCTGACCGATGTAGTATAGTGAAGTGGCAAGTACCGGGGGATTGATCATTATCTAGGGGAATAGTGTCGTTAGGATTGAAAAAACTACTCTAATAGGTCTAAGGGTGAGGGAAGATTCTTTTTGTATTTTTATATTTTTATGAAAGCAAGTAAAATCTCGGGTTTGAAGGAGTGGGCGAAATTAGTTGCTAGTCAACTAACCCAAATAACTACAAATGTAAACAAAATAAAATAACTGAAAATGAAAAGGTTGTGAAACTTATATGGAGAGAAATGTGTTTACTTAGATTTCCTTACTCCCTAACTATCTTTTACCGGTTGATTAGTGTGTATTAATTGCGTGGA
This sequence comes from Artemisia tridentata subsp. tridentata, assembly GCA_021014915.2. Classification (NCBI taxonomy): domain Eukaryota; kingdom Viridiplantae; phylum Streptophyta; class Magnoliopsida; order Asterales; family Asteraceae; genus Artemisia; species Artemisia tridentata. Next base: position 11,080,577 of record CP139501.1, on the reverse strand, counting down.
TGACGGGTGTATTCCTTAATACCAATCGTGGGGTGGCGTACGTACTTCCCCAACTCTACAAGCTCCTACTTCACTCCTATGTCAAGCCGGCTAAGAAGCTCCTAACATGGGATCACTAGAATTCGCTCATGCATTAAATACAACCATAAAAACCTTAGTACGCATTGGTTCATGTTTCTTAAGACGTTCAAGCAAGTTACCGTATAGGAGGTTAGCCAGTTTTCTTAAGCCTAACATAGATAAACAATCACCCAATACAATTAATAACACACTAATAACCAATAATCAATAGTTAGGTTTCATTAGATCTAAGCAAACACAAGATAAATCTAGCCTAGCATGTTAATTAAAAGACAAGAACAAGATATAATCAAACAACACATAGACATATTGAATGATTAAATGATTACTTATCTTCAATTAAATATGGGAGATCCAAGGGTATAAAACCCTTAAAAATGGCAGAAAATTCGTCTTAGGGTTTCTCCTCACAAAGTTGCACACTATGAATAAAAATTGCAAAACTATATATAGACTTTAGTGGCTGACGGCGTCACGATATAGATCTTGACGCCGTCACCTCGCCGTGGCTAGGGTTCCCGGATGGTCTTTGTAAAACCCGAAAATCTAAAGCAAGTAAAAAGACCAATTTGCCCCTGTAATTGTAAAGTCTGATTAATAAGCCATTAAATCATCAAATAAATTCCAAACACTCGGGAATGAATAAGATATGAAGCAAATAAATTTCGGGGACAACATTACATTATTCCAGAAGGTCTAAAAAGTGTTAAAATACTTTGATTTAATTGTACCTAATTATTTTGATTTATACATTTAAAATATAAAGGATAAATACATGTAAAAAGGGAAATAATCAATCAAATGAAGGAGCCATGATTTGGCAGCATAATTTCCATGTGAAGAGGTCTCTTCCCCCCCTCCCCTAAACTCACGGCTCTTTGGTTATTTAGTTACTCTATTATTTTCTCCCAAAACAAAAACCCTAGCCGCATAAACTAAAATACACAAATAATTCTCTATTTTGCTCATCCGAATTTCTGGAGTTCATAGCACATTTTTTTGGTGTTTTACACGTTATAAGGAAGCTAAGAAAATTTGGTTTAGGTCGTGGGAAGCCCTTGTTTGATCGCTAGCCTTATTTCTTTTCACAAAATTCAAATCGAAGGTAAACTCCATAATAATTCTTTTGATCTCACAAAAATTCGTTTTATATTTTTCTCATGATCCTCACATCATCTAAACTCTGTGAAAAATGTATACAAGGTGGGTTGGTCGCGTTTGAAGGCGTGGTGATTTACTTGTGTCGAATTGTTCTAGCCGTGTAACACAAATCACAAACAATCCATCCGATCATCCTATAATCAATCTGGTATTTTTCTAAGCTTATACTGATCTTATACAACGTGGGAAAAATGATAAAAACAATCCATGCACTATATATTAATCGTATAGAAAATTGTGTGTTATAAACCCTAAAATCGAATTAAATCTATAAATCTTGTATACGAATTTTTGGGCCAGGTTATTATTTTTCGTGGCTTCTATGATGATCATATAACATCACAAAAATGGTGGTTCGAATTGTTGAGGCCTAAAAACATGTATGTCGAATTTAATCTAAAACCGGATTTAAGAAATAAAAAGAGAAATTATGGAAAAACCCTAAGAACTAATCGACCTAGGGTTTATATACTTGAATCTGGAAATTTAATGTGATTTAATGATGTGGTAATGATGAGATGATGATTGGAAATTGTTAGGGTTTGATTTTGTACATAAAATGTTAAACCGATTTGATAATTAAAATAGAAGGGGGTGTTTTGAAATTTTTAAAACTTAAGGGATAATTTTGTAAATCATTTTAGACCTGCTATAATTCGAATAAAATATAAAAGGAGGGTCTCATGTGTTAATTTTGCATATAAAGGGTTATTTGATAAATATATAAATTTGTTAAATCGATTTGAAAATAAATAAAAATAAGGGACTAAATATGTAATTTCTGGAAACTTGGTGCTGTTTTGAGTAATAAATTATATTCAGGGGGTTATGTGTAATTTTGGTAATTTAATGGCTTAATATGTAATTGTTGATAATTAAAGGTTGAAATTGTAAATTAAAGGACTAAATATGTAACTTTGATAACTCGAGGGACTTGATGTGTAAATTGTGAATGTTTAAGGGTGTGTTCGTATAACATGTTGAAATAAGTGTTCATTGTGTAAAATTGGGAAGTTAAGGGTTTAATGTGTAATTATAAATACCATAAGGATTAAAATGTAACTTATGTAATTCCAAGGGTATAAAATGTAAATTATGAAATCTAAAGGACTAAAGGTGTAATTCTGGATAACTTGAGAGTGAGAATGAGTTAATGGTGATATTTTCATTTTAAACCTTGAACTTTGGCAAATTTACACTTATAACCCTGAACTATGAAAACTTGTCATAACTAACCCTGAACTTGTGTAACTTGTTAAAATGAATGTTACTTCCAGAATAAGCTAATTAAAGACTTGACTTGAATAATATTACTTGAATCTTGCTAATTATGGAAACCTGCTAAAAATAGAAAGTTACTAAAAATGGAAGTTACTTATAATGGGAAGATAACTGAACCCCTTTCGTATTTCTGTCCTCTACTCCTTTAGGTTCGAGGAGGGAGTGATCTTGATCCCTGTCAGCTATTCTTGTGTTTGTGCTTGCTTTGGAATAAGGTACGGATATTCTGCCCTTTTCAGTAATGGGCCTTCGTCTCTTGATTTATTGTATTGATTCGTTTAAGATTTCCCGAACCATTGCTATGTATTCCTTGTATTGTGAACCTTGACCTGTTGTAGTTGTTCTTGAACCTTGCTTTGAACCCTTGCTTTATCTTCTGACTTGAACCTTGATATGAACCTTGTCATGAACCTTGATATGAACCTTGCCAGGAACCTAGACTTGAACCTTGATACACCTGATAGTATAACTGGATTGAGAAAACCTTTTTGATAAATTATGAAAATGTTTTAAGAAATTATTGGTAAGATTATCTTTATAGAAACCATTTTCAAATAACCTCTTTTATGAAACCTTTTAAAGAGTACTTTTATGGAAGACGGTATTTAAGGATTTTGACACTTATGATATGAATCCTGATATTGAACCCTGATATGAATCCTGATATTGAACCCTTTGATATGAATCCTGATATGAACCCCGTTATGACACCTGATACATGATACCGAGACTTGATACTAGACCCTCACCCACAGTTTGAGACTACGAGCCATCTACTAGGCATGAGGGTTTCATGTCCATGTCGGTGATGCACCGCCGGCATGACTAGTGTGTAGCCCTAGTGATTTGGTTACGCCGTCCCCGATTTGACTTGATTTATTACGTAGAGGAAGAACCCTGTGGCCTGCGGGGGCGCATGGATGCATCCTAGACCTGTCTTGATTTGTTCGTGTTACTTGTATTACTTGGTGACTGGCGAGTGTGTGCGATACACGCCTTTCACACCCCTGGGAGTTCGCGACTCCAACCCTTGGAGGTATCCCCTCACCCTGTACTTGGTATGCTGAGGTCACCCCTCCATACACCCTGATATGTGACTTGATATGGTTTGACTTTGAGATTGACTTTGAGTTTTGGGCTCGTAGTGGATTACTGTTTTCCTGAAACCTTGTAACCTTATGACCTGACACTTGACCTGATATTTGACCTGACTTGATTTAACTTGGGATTTTGGTGGGTTCTGGCTTCATTTACATCTACTATTGTAACTATTCTTAGTTCCTGGTATGTCTGCATAATTCTTTTGTATTCCTTTCCTGACCCTTGTTACTCCTCGTGTTATCTCTTTTACTTTATATTTCCGTTACTACTGCCTTGTTTCCGTTATATCTGTTCACTGGGCTCTCGTAGCTCAGCCGCATTTCTTTTCCTGCGGCAGGTACATTTAAGCTAGGAGCTGGGTTTTAGCTTGGGATGAGAGCAACTTGTGTGAAGTTTAGACCTTGTCATTCTAGTGTGACCATTTGGATATTATTTCTGTTATGCCGTTGTTTGGGCATTTTGGATTCTGTTTTGTACTTCGTTATTTCTGTCTTGCACTTGATATAAGTCGTGTTGACTTATTTTCCTTTGGATTTTAATGTTAAGGCTTCCGCTATTTTATTTCTTGAATGCTTGTATCTGATATGAAACCATGTATTTGTGACATCTTTGCCCTTGTCGGGTTGGGGTGTTACAGTCTTCCTGACGCCGTCCCTCTTTAATCCTCTAAAATCCTCCCTGGCTTATCAAGGCTTGACGCCGTCAGAAATGTGCTTGACGCCGTCTCGCTTTAACTTAAACCGTGATGGCCTTGATCACCTTGAAGGGTGACGCCGTCAGACTTTCCATTGTAAAACTCTCTGGCGCGTCACGTGCATTTTTCATATCCACCTCTTTTGCCAAGCCATGACGCCGTCAGGAGCAATCCTTGACGCCGTCAAGTGTATTTTTCCGGCAGCTTTGGAGACTTTGTCGTTTTCTTCACTTTTATGCTCCAAAAACGTCCAAAATGCTTCCTTTTCCAGATTTCTTCTCCAAAGTACCTAAATTGACAAAAGGAACGATTTAGGGCAATATTTGATCAAATAAATACGATTTAGGGCTTAAATAACCCCCTAAAAGCGGTACACTTTTCGCTTCATCACCCAATTAGGTCATTACAGTGATTCTGCAGGTAAGTCAAGCAAGCTGAGAAAGATACGAGAAGATCAAGAGCTGTGAAGACATCCTCAAAAGGAGACTGCTCTACTTCAGCATTGCCTTTATCATTGTTATGTAATTGTTAGGAATCATTGTAACCAATTCACGCATATCTCCAGCTGGAGGGAGATTGTTAGAAATGAAGCTGGACGATATTTACGTGAATTGGAATTAGACAACTAGTTTGCATTTAGTGCAAGGACTTATTGTGTAATACTCTAATAGTTGTCAAAGTTGGCATATAAATACCCTTCAAGTATTCACTTGAAGGGTGTGGCTGTGATAAACTTTCAACACAAAAATAATATCCAAAGTTTAACACTCCTCCTTCTCTCTAACTTCTCACTAAAATAAACATGGATCGATCATACTTTCATCAACCTCGTCCACCAGAAGGTGAAGAACACGATTCTTGGTCTTTACACGGGTCCATATACCTTTCTTGCTGTAAGTTTTAAACTATACAAAGTTTTAAATTGTTTTCATGTTTCTGTGACATATTTGTTGACATATTACTTATGTTTATATCATGTTACTGTGAATCCCATGGGATTAACTGTGAATCCCATGGGTTAACTGTGAATCCCATGGGACAGAATCCCATGGGGTTCACAGTTAACCCATGGGATTCATACAGAATCCCATGGGATTAACTGTGAATCCCATGGGATTCACCTATGTTTATATCATGTTACCTAGGTTTGTGTGACATATTTGTTGTATCTTTCTTACACTTTTTCGTTCCTTGTTTTTTGTTTTCAGATTTTGTATTTAGATTCCACCAAGTACGAGAAGCTTTCTTATGTCCGCACACGTCCGGCCATCAAAAACTGGTCGTCATTCTTAATGTCAAAAAGGGAGGACATGGAATTGAAAGAAGAGGTTATGGGGACGTTAGATCTTTATGATGAATCAGAGTTGCCGGAGACGGAAGGTTTTGTTGCTGGTTGTTCTTCTCGTACTTCTTACAGAGAGGTTTGTTTAATTCTTTTTCAGTGTGGTCATGTGTTAGGTTCCCATGGATTCATACACAATCCCATGGGATTCACTGTGAATCACATGGGATTCAGTATGAATCCCTATGAATCCCATGGGATTCACAGTTAATCCCATGGGATTGTGTATGAATCCCATGGGATTCAATGTGCTTATCTTATTGTGAGTATTCCTATTTGTTTTTTCTCCAGGAATTGCTTAACCAACTTGAAGAAAAGTTGGCTGTTATTTGCAATGAAAGAATTGCTTTTGAAGGACTTTTGCCAATAGCTGGTTCTGATTTCCCTGGTGATTCAAAGCTTATTGAACTACACAAGAAGTATGTTGAAATTTTCAAGCATCCGGTCTCTTTAAATGGCGAAGATCTTGATGCAAATGATGATAATGGAGATGATAATGGGAATGATAAACCCCTCTCTGGTACCCAAACATGATAATTTCTTTATTGATAGTAATTTTATTATTCTGTGAATCCCATGGGATTCATCTGTGAATCCCATAAGTTTTGTTGCCTAATGTTATTAGAATTGTAAATCCCATAAGCTTTGTTTTAGTTTACCTTTCAACAGTGGTTCATGTATCTCAAATAAAAGCAGGAAGTGATGATGGTAATGGGGATGATAAGAAAGATAAAGATGCCGAGAAGCGAGGTGATAATGAAGGAAGCGATGATGGTAATGGGGATGATAAGAAAGATAAAGATGCAGTGGTTGATCCATCTCAAGGAAAAGAAGGCGTTGCAGTTCCTGAGGAGGAAGATGTTCCATCATCGCAGGAGTATGAAGAAATCCTTTCAACCCCTAAGAATTTATGGGACTGGTATGACTTACATGCAGATTTGGTTGAAGAGGTGGTGCAATTGCATGAAGAAGATTATGCATACGTAATGTTCTTGTATAATAATGCTTTCCATCTTTTTTCCTAAAATTTATTTCTTTTTAATTAAATCTTTATATATTGTGCAGAATGAATCGGTCAAGAAAGGTGTGCCATTTACGATTGTTAATAAACCAAACATCGTTGGCCTCCTAACTCCTGAGAAATTTAAAACTCATGCTTCACATGAAAGTCCCATTCATGAAAAGCGTCTGGTTAAGCCGTCTGCTTACTTATTGTCTCCATATATGCACAAGAAGACAAAGGTTCTACCGAAAATTTGTATGCTGGAGTTCATTCTAGGGAATAGTTTGTTTGCCATGCAAGGCGAGACGATGTAAGTTTACATGTTTTTTTTTTTTATATATATGTTTCATCTGATTGAATGTGAAGGGAATGACATGGGATTCATTATTAATCCTATGGGATTAGTGATGAATCCCATGGGATTCATTCAGAATCCCATGTGATTCTTTAATGATTTGATTTTTTTATTTTTCATATAGTGAAAAGGTTTTCGAAACAAATTCTGGGATTTCCGTATATTCAGTCCGTGTGAATATGGAAACGTTAGCACCCGGTATTGAGGTCGATGCTAACGTAATCGACTGTTGGGCTGCAATTCTGAATTATGAAGAGAGTCGTAAAGAAGTTCGTTCTCCAGCACGGCACTTTTTCCCGACCGGTTGTATTGTAAGTATTTATTTTTGATTTACTTAATTAACTGTTTATCTGCTTAATGAAATGGAAAGTTGCCTTCTATATTGTAAATTGGTACCCATGGGATTCTGTATGAATCCCATGGGATTCATTGATGAATCCCATGGGATTCACAGTTAATCCCAAGGGATTCTGTATGAATAACCAAAAACCCTGAAAGCAAAGTATGAAATCATAACATCATATTGTAAATTGGATATACAGACAATTTCTATGTTTGATGGAAAGTTGCCTTCTTTTGAGGATAAATTTGAGGAATTTGAGAAAGAACTTTTAGCTCAGCTTTCAGATGATGTTGGTGGCTTGGCTCTCAATGGCATTGACTTGGTAATTTTTTTTTTCTTGCTTTTCATCATTTTTATTATGTATTTTGTTCTGTTAAAACAGGCTTTTTTTCCTATTCGCAAAGCTGGCCATTTTTATGTTGTCGTCTTCAGCCTTACGAAAACTGCATCAGTGACGATACTTGATAATACTGATTCTGGAGCAACTTATGATGAAAAGTATAAAGATACAGTTGATCTTCTTGTAAGTTTTTTTACTTTTCTGTTGTATTGTAGTTCATACAAAATCCCATGGGATTCATACAGAATCCCATAGCTATTTATGCTCTTTTTTTTATTAATATTGTAGAAAAAGTTGTTTGCCAAGCATCTGAGGCTGTATGGTCACCCAAAATGTGTTAGTATTGCTAAAGCCAAGCCAAAAATTGCAAATCTCAAGTGGAAGACCAAGAATAATTTCCAAGATTGCGGTATTTTCGCAATGTTGCATATGGAATCATACACTGGTCTAGCTATTGGGAAATGGGATTGTGGGCTGGTTGCCGAGTCTCGAGCGCAGTTAGACATGTTGAGGCAATTGCGATTCAAGTTTGCAACGAAGATTTTGTTACACGAGTTAAATCAGCATGCCCAAAAGATGTATGAATTAGCACTGGAATTTGATAAACTTCCTCCTGAAGAAAAGATGTCTATAATTGTTGAAGCTCGTAAGAATAGGGATTCACGTGAGCGCAACTAATCATTGAAGAAGTTATGTCTTTTTTGAATTGTAGAACAATTGTCTTTTGAAAACTTGTTAATGGTATGGTACACGAGAACATGTGTAACGGTAGTCTTTTTGAAATCTTGTGAATGGTATAACATTTATGTGAATCCCATGAGATTCATTCATAATCCCACGGGATTCTTGATGGTAGACTGTTTGTCCAGTTAATCTTTTGAAAACATGTGTATGGTAGAAGAGTATGTGAATGGTTGAAGTTTAAAGAAGCTATTTGAAAACATGTGTATGGTAGAAGAGAATATGTGAATGGTTGAGGTTTAAAGAAGAAGCTAATATAACGAAATAAGAAGAAGTTAAGACTTTTTTGGCTTGATTTTAAAAAAATAAGCTAACCTAGTTCTTTAAAGCTAAGATTAAGCTAGCTAAATGATTATGCAATGGAAAATAAGATCACATAAAAACTAATTTCATGTGAATGGTTGAAGTTATCTTTGTTATTTTATATAGAATCCCATGGGATTGATCAATGAATCCCATGGGATTCATCAATGAATCCCATGGGATTCATACAGAATATAAGTAAGAAACAAGACATATTCAATTAAAGAAGAAAAATAACTAACAAAACCAGAATTTTCTTTCCAAATCATCTAAATATTCAAGTAAAGAAGAAAAAAGAACTAACATAAAACCAGAATATAAAAAGTTTGTTCAAGAAACTATTGGTTTCGGCTTTCGCGCCTTTGGGTTATCCGGACAAGTTGTTTTTGTGTGCAAGTTGGTCTTCACTCCACAATAGCCACAAACCTTCTCTTGTTTCTTTTTAACCTTCTGTTGTTTCTTTTTAACTCCAAGTGCTTTTTCTTTCTCACTCTTTCGCCTTTTATTGCGTTCCTTTTCGGTAATATTCCCTTTGTTGCCTACCTTTGTTGGATTGTTAACATTTTGTTCGTCAGGTTTAGAAATGGAATAATGTTCTCCAATCAAATCTCGTGTTTCTCTTGAAGGATGATTTGGCACCTCAGCCTCCACTTCTGTTTTCAATTTCTTCAACTTTTCTACAAAATCCCCCATCTTCTCTACATTATCGCCTAACCTGAATAAACATTCGTCCACCACAGAAGTTGCTTCATTTGTAAGTCTTTCAACTTCTACATTTTTTCCCCATATCTGTTTCTTTTCCTTCTCAATTCAGGCGGTATTATATCCCTTGTCCAACGCTTCAAAATATACTGTTCTGGAATGACGTTAATATCACGGTTCTTGAATACACAGAATATGTGTCGGCATAGAAAACCAAATCGGGCAAAATGTCTACAAGTGCATACCACCGACCCATCTTCTATAGTACGCAGCACCTTTTTTAAACAAAAAACAAAAGAATTAAAGATTTAAAATTCATCATGAAAACCATATATTCATAACTAATCCCATGGGATTCATTCTGAATTACATGTGATTCATACTGAATCCCATGGGATTCATACAGAATCCCATGGGATTCATATTCTGAATCCCATGGGATTTATTATGAATCCCATGGGATTCATATTGATTCACAGATGATTCATGTTGAATAACAAGAAACATACCTTATAGTCTATAAATGTTCTCTTTGCTTCTGTTTCTTCTTCCTCTGCTTGTTCTTTTGCATGTTCCTTATTAATGATTCTGTAAACCCACGGATTTCTGTCTCTTATAATGACAATCTCACAACCTTCTTCTATCTTTAAATCTTGAATCGTACAAGTCCAGCATGCTTCATATATTTCCTTTTGAACAAGAAGATATATCGTTCTAGTATACACTTTTGATGCATGAAGTTCAATCTCTAACTGTGTTAAACATTTTGGAGCCGCGTCAAATGTTTTAAAATCCAAATGTTCTTGCCTATATCGTTGTCTTTCCATTGCTGATTCATATGACATCATAAAACTAACTAGCGTTGCTCCTGGGCTAGTGAAACTTTTGAAGAACGAGTTCTCACTCTCGGACCTTGATGTGGTTCTCATCAAACCAAACAATGGTGAGTCGATAAAATAAGCAGGAATCCACATTTCTCTTAGGTTAAACATTTTGGTCATCCATTTGTGATTTTGCAAACCGAAATCTTCAATCAACTTAGCCCATTTCTTTTCAAATTCCAACGGTTCGATGAACATATTCCAAATAATCTTGTTTAAATGCTTCTTGAAATCTGTTTCTACGTATATTTCTTTACAAATCTGTTTTTGATAAAGATTGTTTTAGAATCTTATTACAAGCATAAGTAACATGATATAAACATAGGTGAATCCCATGGGATTCACAGTTAATCCCATGGGATTCTGTATGAATCCCATGGGTTTCTGTATGAATCCCAAGGGATTCAGTATGAATCCCATGGGATTCATACAAAATCCCATGTGATTAATCTATATATGATATGTGATAAAAAAACACATTTTTTGTAAACTCGATAAATTACCTTTGCTGGAATCTTTTGGTGAATATGCCACATGCAAAGTCTATGTTTCAATTTTGTGAAAACGGCTTCAATGGCCCTCTTCATTGCTCCATCTTGATCGGTTACCACCATGGTTGGTTCTTTCTTGAAAGCAGTCATAAATGCTTTTAGTAGCCATGTGTATGATTCAGTGTCTTCATGTAATAGCATTCCCGAACCAAGAGTGACACATTTTCTGTGATTATCGACACCTGTGAATGGCACAAACACCATATTGTACCTAAAAATAATATAAGTTTTAGTGACACAATTCAATGTGACTACATACACAATCTCAAGGGATTCATTGTGAATCCCATGGGATTCTGTGTGAATCCCATCTGTATTCATAAAGAATCCCATGGGATTCTGTATAAATCCCATGGGATTTCATAAAGAATCCCATGGGATTCTGTGTGAATCCAATGTGACTACATACACAATCTTAAGTGATTCATTGTGAATCCCATGGGATTCTGTGTGAATCCCATGGGATTCATAAAGAATCTCATGGGATTCTGTATTGTAATTTAAAAAAAACAAAAACCACTTACTTGTTACACCTAAATGTCGCATCAAAGGATACAATGTCTCCAAACTCCTTATAATAGCATTTTGCAACTTCATCAGCCTAAAACAAAGCCACTAACTCACTCTTTTCTACCTTATACTGAAACGTAAAGTTCGGCACATATATCTTTCTGTTTTCCATTTTATTTATAAGCATTTGTGCGTCACTTTCCCCTATGAACATATTAATATCCCGCAGTTCATTCTTAAAATCATCAACTGTCCCGTGAACATATTCATACCCACCTTTCATACTAGTTAACAAGTTGTGAGCCCGTGTTGGACCAATCTTGTTCTTTGCAGATTTAACAACAAACAGTTTTTCTGCATGTGTCATTTTTCTTTGCTTTTTTTGTAAAATGTTTGTACGCATTTGGTAAAAGCATATGGTTGTGTTCTTCAATAAACTTAAGTATCTTGTATCTTCCAGAAACGATATCCAATTCTAACCTTATACGAGCTCTACAACCTGTTATATAAAAAATAAAACATTTAAAAAACATTAGTTAAAAAAAAAAAAAAAAAAAAAAAAAAAAAAAAAAAAAATTAAGAATCCCATGGGATTCTGAACACATCCCATGGGATTCAGAATGAATCCCATGGGATTCTGTATGAATCCCATGGGTTTCAACATTATTCTTATGAATCAAGTTATATGTTATAAGTCATAAATATGGAGAGTTTTTCAACCTGTTACATGAACAGTTGTATTTCTCTTCTGTTTGCCACTGTGTTTTGCATCCAAAGTGTCGATATTAACATTTCTTGGTGCTCCTTCTTTGTTGCACATGATGTATTTGAGTGTTACAATTCCAAATTTTGTTATTTTTTGTCCTGCTTTTTTTATTTGAAAACCTCCCGCTTCAGCGTACTTACTATACATATCTATAGCTTCGTCTATAGTGTCATAGCTTTTTCCCTCTTCCGGTACAGTAATTCCTTCATCTACATGAGGCTTCCAATATACTGATCCGCCCGGTGTCTCAATGTGTTCATACAAAGTTGGTTTTGGTGATTTCATAGAATCTGTATATAAAAAGCAGAATATCAAGGGATTAAGATAACTAAAAACACAAGAATTAAATTATTAAAATTCATCCTGAAAACCATATATTCATAACTAATCCCATGGGATTCAGCAAGAATGCCCCATCGAATTCTTGCTGAATCCCATGGGTTTAGTTATGAATATCAAGGGATTAAGATAACTAAAAACACAAGAATTAAATTATTAAAATTTGTCCTGAATCCCATGGGATTCACACAGAATCCCATGGGATTCTTTATAAGTTCCTTGTGATACATTTATAAATTTATCTTGTACAGAATCCCATGGGATTCTTTATAAATTCCTTGTGATACATTTATAAATTTATCCTGTACAGAATCTCATGGGATTCACACAGAATCCCATGGGATTCACACAGAATCCCATGGGATTCTTTATAAGTTCCTTGTGATACATTTATAAATTTATCCTGTACAGAATCCCATGGGATTATTTATAAATTCCTTGTGATTTATAAATTTATCCTGTACAGAATCCCATGGGATTCATACAGAATCCCATGTGATTCACACAGAATCCCATGGGATTCACACAGAATCCCATGGGATTCTTTATAAGTTCCTTGTGATACATTTATAAATTTATCCTGTACAGAATCCCATGGGATTCACACAGAATCCCATGGGATTCTTTATAAATTCCTTGTGATACATTTATAAATTCACATTGATGAATCCCAAAGGATTCATTGATGAATCCCATAGGATTCATTTATTAATCCCGTAGGATTCATTCATTAATATTGAATCAAATGATTAATAATGAATCAAATGGGATTCATACAGAATCCCATAGGATTCAGTATGAATCCCATGGGATTTACACTTCTCTTAAATCATTAAACAAAAAAATTAGATTCTGAAAAGATTTACCATGAACTTCTTTAACAGTAGCATCTTCATTTTCATCTGGTAAATCACCTTCTGTAATCAAATCATCTTCTGACGTGTTTATTGAAGAATCCGGCGGGTTTGTTGATGATTCCGATCTGATTATTGATGATTTCGACGGCGGCGGTGGTGTTGTTGATGAATTCGTTATTCCGATGATTTCCGATTGGTTTGTTGATGATTCCGATCTGATTATTGATGTTTCCGGCTGGGTTGATGATGATTCCGATCTGATTTCCGGCGGCGGCGGTGGGTGTTGTTGATGAATCCGTCGGATTCATGATTAATCCGGCGAGATTCATGATTTTCCGGCGTGAGATCTGGCAATTTTTGTGGTATGGCGTGAGATCTGATTTTTGTGATATGGCAGTTTTTTTTTTTTTTTTTTTTTTTTTTTATTGAGTTTTGTGATTTTACTATCTTGCCCTTCTTTGTATATTTTGGTTTCATCTAAGCCATTAGATGGAGGGGGATTGGATGGTTGAGATTTGATTATATGTACTTTAGAAACTAGTTGTTTTTTTATAGATCTCACCTCATACAAAGAGAGCATTTTTCAGTCAGTAAATGAAAAACTAATAGCTGCCTTAACTTCAATGCCAGCTGACGACCATCTAAAACAGCCTTCACTAGGGGATCCTTTGCCTCTTGGAAACCAAAAAACTCATTAGTGTGTGAAAAGAATGCTAACAATACTCGGTAAATGTACACATTGAGGGACGGTCAACCACATATATTTTATCTGGTCTTATACAGTAGGGTAACTGCACAACTTTTGTTACAGCTGGGGTTCCATCTTAGTCTTAGTCTGGTCCATCCTAGATTGGTTGCCTTTAAAAGGCTGCAGATGTATACCTGGCCACCAATTTCATTGCTAAATATGCTAAACTAAGATACACTATCAGCATCAAAAGATTTGGAACTCGTGCAATAAACCAAACTTTCCAGATAGCTAAGCAAAAGATTAATGTTTTTTTCATGACAGCATGACATGAAGCTAACCACTAAAGTAATTCCAACAGATTTTACCAATTGTAAACATTGTTTTGCTTTAACCTGGCATGACATAGCTAGATAAGCGAATTAGCTGTCTGGTTGTTGTTGAAGTTTGGAACTTTGTGAGTTGTTTTGGATTGTTTATGGAAACTAATTAGGCTTCCTGAAGTAGTATTATTATTACACAATGCAGTAGAAAGTGTTTACGTTTGCGAATCGCTTTAACGCTTAGCAACAGTTAGATAAGCAGCTGTTTTAGTGTTTGGTAAATCAGGTTACCTAGTGGTGTATAAAGAATTATTGTTAGTGATTAGGATCGCTTAGTGAGACTATTTTCTTGCAGTAGTGTAACATTAGCATAAAATAAGGATGTCAGAAGATAACGAGAAAACAATCGCCCTATTTTGGGACCTCGAGAACTCTGTAGTATGGGACACTGAAGGAACAGTTAATAGTATAATAGAAACAGTAAAGAGTGCCTTCCCAAATACCCCAGTTAGATTACATGCCTTCTGTGCTCAAGAAGGCATCATAAAGGAAAAACAGAAAGAGGGATGCAAACGTGCAAAATTTACTACTCTACACGATATCCCTGGAAGTGGCAAAAACAGGGCTGACTACGCTATGATGTGTCAGATGCTTCTATTTGCTATGAGGACCAGAAAATCAGCATTAATCATGCTGATATCTGGAGACAATGACTTCACCCAAGCAATGAAAACCTTGAAAGATCTGAAGTTCAAAACTGTTGCGGTTAGCGGACGTGGGAATGCTGGGGATCATCTGATGAAGGCCGGTTGCAAGCATATTGACTTGAACCGCTTGATCAAGTCAATATGCAAGCATGCCTTCATTAACTTTCACCTATTCATCGCCGTCAATCATGTCTTCATTAACTTCATCGGCGTCAAGCATGTCTTAAGTTTCGCCCGCAAGCAAGCGGTTCAAGTCAATATGCTTGCTATGTTTTTTAAATTTTTTTCGAAATTTTATAAGTTTTTCGAATTTTTATAAATTTTTTGAATTTTTATAAATTTTTAGATTTTTTTTAAATTTTTTTCGAAATTTTATAAGTTTTTCGAATTTTTATAAATTTTTTGAATTTTTATAAATTTTTCTAGTTTTTTTAAATTTTTTTTCGAAATTTTATAATTTTTTCGAACTTTTATAAATTTTTTGAATTTTTATAAATTTTTCGAATTTTTTTAAATTTTTTTCGAAATTTTATAAGTTTTTCGAACTTTTATAGATTTTTTGAATTTTTAAAAATTTTTTGAATTTTTTTAAATTTTTTTCGAAATTTTATAAGTTTTTTCGAATTTTTATAATTTTTTTGAATTTTTAAAAATTTTTCGAATTTTTTTAAATTTTTTTCCAAATTTTTAGTTAATTAAAAACAATCGTTAGTATAAAAGGACTAACTTTGCAAACGTTCGTTGACATCGTTAGTATAAAAGGACTAACTTTGCAAACGTTCGTTGACTAATAGGACTAACGTTGCCACATGAAGACTAACGGTCTAAAGAAATGTTTCAAGTCGAATTAAAATTTGAAAGTTCGTTGGTCAAGTAAGCAATAAAAAAGTAAATGGTTCAACTTTGTACTTTTTTGAAAGTACGTTGGTATTATATAGCTTTTACCCTAATAAGTAGGGTCTTCTTGTTTCCATGCTATAAAAACATAGTAAATCTTTCCTGTCGATAAGGTGGTTATTATGTCACTGCTACTTGAACCACTATCATCTAACAAACAAGCAGTTATAAAAAAAAAAAAAAAAAAAAAAAAAAAAAAAAAAAAAAAAAAAAAAACTTATCATTGAACTAGATAATTATCAGTGTTAGGACAGTAAAACTAAAAACTCGGATTTTATTTGCAGTTTATTTAATTTTTATTGGTTTTCTTAGATGCAAAGTTTATACAAAACACGGTTTAGACTCGTGAATCGACGTGTGGGCTATATGGACAATGGATTAGGTGCAAACGTGGGCTATGGACAAAAAGTGAGTTTTATTACTCTAAATCAACTTAAACCCCCTTTATTACTCTAAACTCTCAAACTAGTACCTAAAAAGTGAGTTTTATGCTCATGGTTCTCATATGCTTGTGAACAAAAATAGGTTTATAAAAATATTGTTATCAAAGTCGCCTAATAAGTTATATGGTGGCCTTGTACCATTATTAGTAGTAGGATCTTATTAAATAGGTGCTTTTTATACACATGTAAAGCTATCGCTATCCGGTAATACACAAATTGGCACAAGTACTCACGAGCACTAAAACAACAATGCCAAACGAATTCATTTTACAGGAATGAGAATATATAAGCGTAATTCAATGTAATAATTTATGCATTTCGAGAAATCACACGAAATATTAAAATATCAAAATTGATATCAAGATTAATTAAAATAAGAGTAAACTGCAAAAATCATCCCTGTGGTTTGTGTAATTTCGCAAGAATCATCCATATCTCAAACGTTTAGCATTAAACATCCCCAAGTCCACAAACGTTTAGCAATAATCATCCCTGAGCACTAACGTCGTTAGTTTTACCAGTTAAGTGTTAAAATAATATTTTCCCGTTAGTCCCTCCGTTAATATTTTTTGCACCGTTAGTCCTCATTTTTTAAAATGAATTAAAAAGGGCAGCAAAAATAATATTCGTCCGTTTTTTTACGTTTTCGTCTGTTTTATACGTTTTCGTCCGTTTTTGTCCCTTTTTTTACACGTTTTCGTCAGTATTTACACGTTTTCATCCGTTTTTACACGTTTTCGTCCGTATTTACACGTTTTCATCCGTTTTTAGACCTTTTCATCAGTATTTACACGTTTTCGTCCGTATTTACACGTTTTCATCAGTATTTACACGTTTTCATCCGTTTTTACACGTTTTCATAAGTATTTACACGTTTTCATCCGTTTTTACACGTTTTCATCAGTATTTACACGTTTTCGTCCGTTTTTACACGTTTTCGTCAGTATTTACACGTTTTCGTCAGTATTTACACGTTTTCATCCGTATTTACACGTTTTCATCCGTATTTACACGTTTTCGTCCGTTTTTACACGTTTTCGTCCGTTTTTACACGTTTATTACCGTTTTTACACATTTTTGACAGTATTTACACGTTTTTGTCCGTTTTTACACGTTTTCATCCGTTTTTACACGTTTTCGTCAGTATTTACACGTTTTCATCCGTTTTTACACGTTTTCGTCAGTATTTACACGTTTTCGTCCGTTTTTACACGTTTTCATCAGTATTTACACGTTTATTACCGTTTTTACACATTTTTGATAGTATTTACACGTTTTTGTCAGTTTTTACACGTTTTCGTCAGTAATTACACGTTTTCATCCGTTTTTACACGTTTTCATCAGTATTTACACGTTTTCATCTGTTTTTACACGTTTTCATTAGTATTTATACGTTTTCGTCCATTTTTACACGTTTTCGTCAGTAATTACACGTTTTCATCCATTTTTACACGTTTTCATTAGTATTTACACGTTTTCGTCCATTTTTACATGTTTTCGTCCATTTTTACTGATGAAAACGTGTAAAAACGGATGAAAACGTGTAATTATTGATGAAAACATGTAAAAATGGACGAAAACGTGTAAATACTGATGAAAACGTGTAAAAACGGATGAAAACGTGTAAATACTGACGAAAACGTGTAAAAACGGACAAAAACGTGTAAATACTGATGAAAACGTGTAAAAACGGACGAAAACGTGTAAATACTGACGAAAACGTGTAAAAATGGACGAAAAACGTGTAAAAACGGACGAAAATGTGTAAATACTGATGAAAACGTGTAAAAACGGATGAAAACGTGTAAATACTGATAAAAACGTGTAAATACTGATGAAAACGTGTAAATACGGACGAAAACGTGTAAATACTGATGAAAAGGTCTAAAAACGGATGAAAACGTGTAAATACTGACGAAAACGTGTAAAAACGGACGAAAACGTGTAAATACTGACGAAAACGTGTAAATACTGACGAAAACGTGTAAAAACGGATGAAAACGTGTAAATACTGATGAAAACGTGTAAATACGGACGAAAACGTGTAAATACTGATGAAAAGGTCTAAAAACGGATGAAAACGTGTAAATACTGACGAAAACGTGTAAAAAACGGACGAAAACGTGTAAAAACGGATGAAAACGTGTAAATACTGATGAAAACGTGTAAATACGGACGAAAACGTGTAAATACTGATGAAAAGGTCTAAAAACGGATGAAAACGTGTAAATACGGACGAAAACGTGTAAAAACGGATGAAAACGTGTAAATACTGACGAAAACGTGTAAAAAAAGGACAAAAACGTAAAAAAACGGACGAAAACGTATAAAAACAGACGAAAACGTAAAAAAACGGACGAATATTATTTTTGCTTCCCTTTTTAATTCATTTTAAAAAATGAGGACTAACGGTGCAAAAAATATTAACGGAGAGACTAACGGGAAAATATTATTCTAACACTTAACTGGTAAAACTAACGACGTTAGTGCTCAGGGATGATTATTGCTAAACGTTTGTGGACTTGGGGATGTTTAATGCTAAACGTTTGAGATAGGGATGATTCTTGCGAAATTACACAAACCACAGGGATGATTTTTGCAGTTTACTCTTAAAATAACTTGTCAATATCTAGTTTCATACGTGCTTAATTATAGTATATAAAATATATCACTCTATGATTAAATTAGAGTCTCATTGAAATAAACAATAACAAACATAATATAAGGCCTTGGAATATTTCATATGCATAATATCTATTTGACCCGCGTAAACAATGTGGTCATGTGCGACTGCATCAATCGCGCTCTCTTATAGCCGCCCATGACCGTTGTCTTGGATGTGCTACCTTGTAAGGAAGCCGAAAACAAGCACTTATTTATATGAATACACGTTATCTCAAAATCAAACTTAATATTTGTGTTCAAATAGCGTATATATCTCAAAATAAGATGTTACAAAAAGACAAGGACGAAAGTTGTAACTAAAGACTTGGGAAGTCAAAAGAGATTGTAATAAGTAGGGTAAAAGCTATAGAATACCAACGTACTTTCAAAAAAGTATCAAGTTGAACCATTTACTTTTTTATTGCTTACTTGACCAACAAACTTTCAAATTTTAATTCGACTTGAAACATTTCTTTAGACCATTAGTCTTCATGTGGCAACGTTAGTCCTATTAGTCAACGAACGTTTGCAAAGTTAGACCTTTTATACTAACGATGTCAACGAACGTTTGCAAAGTTAGTCCTTTTATACTAACGATTGTTTTAATTAACTGAAAATTTGGAAAAAAATTTATAAAAAATTCGAAAAATTTTAAAATTCAAAAAAATTATAAAAAATTCGAAAAATTAAAAATTCAAAAAAAACTTATAAAATTTCGAAAAAAATTTAAAAAATTCGAAAAAATTTATAAAAAATTTCAAAAAAATTTATAAAAATTCAAAAAATTTATAAAAAATTCAAAAAACTTACTCCCTCCGTCTCAATTTATTTGTCAGGAGAGAGAAAACACAAAGTTTAATAAAAGTGGGGCCACTTTAATTTTCAACCACTAAAATGGAATATTCCTCCACTAGATTCTCTAGTTTTTACTAAATAAGAAAAGTGGACAATTAATTTGAGACATCCATAAAAGGAAGTATGGACAAATAAATTGAGACTGAGGGAGTATAAAATTTCGAAAATTTATAAAAATTCGAAAAAAACTTATAAAATTTTGAAAATTTTTTAAAAATTCGAAAGATTTATAAAAATTCAAAAAATTTATAAAAAATTTACAAAAATTCGAAAAAATTTATAAAAATTCAATAAATATAAAAATTCGAAAAATATAAAAAAATTTATAAAAATTCGAATTTTTATAAATTTTTCGAATTCAAAAAAATTTTCGAATTTTTATAAGTTTTTTCGAATTTTTAAAAAAAATTTGAATTTTTATAAACTTTTCGAATTTTTAAAAATTTTTCGAAATTTTATAAGTTTTTTCAAAATTTTAAAATATTTTCGAATTTTTATAAAATTTTGAAATTTTTATAAGTTTTTTCGAATTTTTAAAGTTTTTTTGAATTTTTAAAAAATTTTCGAAGTTTTATAAGTTTTTTGAATTTTTATAAATTTTTTGAATTTCTATAAATTTTTCGAATTTTTTTAAATTTTTTTCGAAATTTTATAAGTTTTTCGAATTTTTATAAATTTTTTAAATTTTTATAAATTTTTCGAATTTTTTTAAATTTTTTTCGAAATTTTATAAGTTTTTCTAATTTTTTTAAATTTTTTTCGAAATTTTATAAGTTTTTCGAACTTTTATAGATTTTTTGAATTTTTAAAAATTTTTCGAATTTTTTTAAATTTTTTTCGAAATTTTGTAAGTTTTTTCGAATTTTTTTTAAATTTTTTTCCAAATTTTTAGTTAATTAAAAACAATCGTTAGTATAAAAGGACTAACTTTGCAAACGTTCGTTGACATCGTTAGTATAAAAGGACTAACTTTGCAAACGTTCGTTGACTAATAGGACTAACGTTGTCACATGAAGACTAACGGTCTAAAGAAATGTTTCAAGTCGAATTAAAATTTGAAAGTTCGTTGGTCAAGTAAGCAATAAAAAAGTAAATGGTTCAACTTGATACTTTTTTGAAAGTACGTTGGTATTATATAGCTTTTACCCTGATAAGTAGGGTCTTCTTGTTTCCATGCTGTAAAAACATAATAAGTAGGGTCTTCTTGTCTCAATCTTTGTTCTCTCTGCTTGGCAAGAGTAAGCTCTCTTTCTTTCTTTAGATCTAATTTTTGATAAGGTGGTTATTATGTGTATACCAATGTTGTTTTTAAGTAATAGTATGTAGTATGATGTTCTTAATGTTGTTTATAAGTAATTATAAGTGTTTTTAAGTATATGTAGTATGGTGTTATTAACTTATTATATTGTTAAAATATATATATATATATATATATAATCTTATCTTATATTAAGATTTGTAAAGATGGAAATTTAAGTTAGTGTGATAGGACTTGAAGGAAAAATTTTCATGAAAACCATTATACTAGTAAAATTTTGTAGGGTTTTTTTTTTTTTTTTTTTTTTTTTTTTTTTTTTCCTATTGTAAAGCATTGGTTTTGGACAATTGTAATTCATTGGGGGTCTATCTTTAATCTTAATATATGTTGGAAGTGTTTTAGAAATTGGTATGGATACATTTTTAAAGTTTGGACAGGGGACCTCTGTCTCACTTTTTTTTTACTTTTTCTCTTTCCAGTTTCAAAATTTCAAATTTCAAATATATATGTGTAAAGCAGATCTAACTTAACACCATTTGCAAGGGATTTGCAGTTAATAGTTTAAAACAAATATGTCTAATTCGAAATAAGACTTTTTTGACAATTTAAAATAAGATCTTGTGAGAATGCCGAATGAACAAGTTTGCTGTTATTCTTCATGGCACCCCACTTTTAGTGGTATAATGTAATAAACTAATAATGATAATATGTCAAGTTTAGAATTGATGCTCTTTTTCAATATTTTTAAACAACATGCGATCCTTGAGGTTTGAATTTGAAAATCTTTTTTATATCTGTATGTTTTTGTTTTAACTTTTAAGGCTTGGCTGATTTTGCAAGTACTTGTTCCGTCAAGTATTTTATATACAAATTTTTGTTTAATCATTTGCGGCTGCTAATACAGAAATATGGTAGCATAATGATTTTAGGTGATAGCAAGTTTGAGCATTATCTGCTCCAAAATGCCCGGCACTTATATCAATGGTTGGGGCATCACCAAGATTGAAAAAGCAATTGCTTTTGGTTTATTAATGTTTATGTTGAGCTGCCGTTAAAAAAAAAATGTTTACGTTGAGCTGTGTCATCATTCAGAAGAGTATCAGATGTTTTTAGTCCCTCTGTCCCTGTTTATCTTTACTAGTTCATGTTCAGTCTTTCTTCATTTTAACAACTAATGCACTAAACGTGTAACCGAAGCAAGAAAACTTGTTCAGTCTTTTTACCTTATGAAGCAGTTATCTTCAGTTTTGTAATTCTCAAAATTTGACCTTTCTGGGCATCTTGTTAATGCAGGTTCAGTGAATTTGGCGATGATGGTGGACCAGCAGCAAAAACCATTGTTCCTAAGTTCAGTGTGTTCTCAAAGCATGTCACAGCACATACTGGGTTCCAAGTGCCAGATTTTGAGGTAAAAAGAGCTGCTTATGTACTCAATACGATCAAATTTGTGCTCAATTACCATAGACATCTAAAGTTTACATTCTGGTGATATGACTTGTGTAGATCAAACTTCTAGTTGCTGGAGCCATAGCCCTCAAGGGCTTTGGAAGCCTCCTTTTCCTCTTTGGCAGCACAATCGGTGCTTTTCTTCTGGTTAGTATCACTGATCAATTATAAGCATAGAAGATGAAATTGGTTCGTTGTTATTGAGCCTTTTGCTTTGAACATTCTCTTTCAGATTCTGCACCAGTTGATTGCTACTCCCATCTTGTACGATTTCTACAACTATGACACGGAGAAGAAGGAATTCACTCAACTTTTTATCAAGTTTACTCAGGTTAGAGCCAAATATCTGTAGTTACTTCCAAATTTTATATTTAAGGTGGTTGATGTTTATTACGTGACATATCGTATGTACCTAGAGGAGTTATGATCAATTTGATGGTAGCTATAGATATGCTCTTGTTTTTAAGACACATGGGCATGTAAGAGGTCTAGTAAATGGACTAGTTGGAGTGGTTAGTTGGGTCCAGGACTTGACGATTCTCCATTTTAAAACTCATAAACTCGTGACGGCCATGTCAGTCAAGACTAATCCTATCGCAGCTAATAACATGTTTGTGATTTCTAACATTTTGTAGTAATTTTTGCTAACAATCGGAATTTTGTAGAATCTGGCACTACTCGGGGCACTGATGTTTTTCATCGGAATGAAGAGTACAACTCCAAGGAGATCCGGGAACAAGAAGAGGCATTCCAAATTAAAGGCAGCCTGAGAATCGAGTTACATATATTTGTTCTTGACATAGTTTTGTACTGAATTGGAGGCTGCTGCAGATTTTCACTTTTTTCTGCTTTTCTATATTTGTTGGTTTATTTTTTTTGCTTTAACAGTTGACCATGCAATGGATCTTGTGATATCTAGGAATCATTCAAGTTCTCATATTTTCAATTTATAGATGGAAATGATTTTCTTTTTGAGACCTATCAAAACTCAAAAGCAATCTTTATACTTTGTACTGAAAGTAGATCTGAATTCACTTATTGCTGTTTTAATGTTCTGCTATATGCCCATTAGGATCGATTGTAGATTGTAGCTCACTAGACCATTGAAGCAAACACATACTCGGAAGTTTCTGCATCAAGTTAAGAAAATGAAGCTTTTTATTTTCTTAGTGTTGAATTTTAGTCCAATATATGTATCTAACAATGGAAGAAACTTCACCAACAGTAGGTTAGAGAGCTACAGCGAAATCTTGGCAACTTAAAAGAAATATCACAACAAGCCTCAAGATCACGCAGATATATCAAATTCGGCGTACAGAGGAGGAAAGCATT
Organism: Artemisia tridentata subsp. tridentata; assembly: GCA_021014915.2. Classification (NCBI taxonomy): domain Eukaryota; kingdom Viridiplantae; phylum Streptophyta; class Magnoliopsida; order Asterales; family Asteraceae; genus Artemisia; species Artemisia tridentata. The sequence goes on along the minus strand of CP139501.1, from coordinate 11,056,613 downwards.
CGAGGGAAAGTGAGAGCGGGCTTGAATCAACTTAAGGGTAACAAGGGAGTTTTGGTGCTCAAATTCCTTGAACTTCAAGAAAGCATCCACGCCATGATATCAGCAACTTGCTCGTAAAACGCAGATAATAAGACCACCACCCCTAAACCGAACCCCAAACACCCAATAGAGATCCTTTTTTTTCCTAGTACTATATATACGGCTTGGCTAGCTTTGCGTTTGAATATTTTTCAGCAATTTGTCTCAGGCACACAGAAAAATTCTACGTAAACAATTGCACACAGATTACTCTACCAAAATACATTTCAACTCTAAAGTGCACTCGATTTAGAGTCACTAGAAATATCATTCTGTTAAAGGTTTAAATGGTTGGTAGCCTGCTGGAATTTTAATATAGGTAATTAGTTGGTTAAGCCGCCACAATTTTGACATATATTATAATGGAATTATAAAAACTATATTTCTCAGAATCTGACTGGTTTAAAAGAGGCTAATGTCAACTTTATCTAGGGCTGAGCGAACGGACCGGACCGACCACATCGGTCGGTCCTCGGTCTCGGCTTTTGGGCTAATTCGGTCTCGGTCTTGGTCGGTCCGGTCCGGGACCGATGCTCAACGTCTCTATCTATACATATATAGTAGATAGTAGATACTACTAAACAATCTGTTGTTTTGGTCAAGAACAAATGGACATCCTCAACAACTTGCAAGATGATCGAACTAAGCAAGTAAAAGCATTTGATGACACAAAGTCTGGAGTCAAAGGACTTATCGATGCTGCAGCTGCTGGGCTTGTCGATGTTCCAAAAATATGAACTTGCCGAAGATCTAGAACTTACTAGAACGAGTTTACGAGTTCCTGCCATAGATCTTACTGGTGTAGGTGATAAAGGAGATTCAAGAAGAAAGATAGTTGAAGAAGTCAAACATGCTGCTGAAAACTGGGGTTTCTTTCAGGTGGTTAATCATGGGGTACCAATCAAAGTGCTTCAAGATATGCTGAATGGGGTGCGTGAATTTCACGAGCAGGATGTGGAGATTAAAAAAGAGTATTATTCAAGGGATCCTGAGAGGATGGTGAAGTTTAACAGCAACTATGATCTTTACATGTCGAGAGCAGCTAATTGGAGGGACACGTTGATTATTGACTTGTTAAATACTTACCATCTTGACCCTCAACATCTCCCTTCAGTTTGCAGGTTTATATTATATAATCGAGTTTTTGGAGTTTGTGGGTTAGATATTTTTCATATTAAGAAAGAAAATGTCAGATGACTAACAGTACAGATTTTGTAATCATATCTAATTCTGTTATTTATAATGGGTCTACACAGCTTGTTTTGGCACACGCAATCGTGTTCTTACTTGTATAATTGCACTTATCTTGAACTTTAACCAGCTTGTCTCACCCCACCTATTTGCCTACTCTAACGAGTACATCGATTACTTAACAACCATGTATGATTTTTGTTATAATGAACGGATAGATAAGTACTTTGGGTGCTACAGAATTAACTTGTACATTTATGCGCAGAGAATCTACTGTTGACTACCTAAACCATCTGATGAAGCTTGTAGACACCCTTTATGAATTACTATCAGAAGCTCTTGGGCTCGAACCAAACCACCTAAAACTGCTGGAATGCGAGAAGGGTCGAAGCTTGGCTTGCCACTACTATCCTGCATGCCCCAAACCAGACCAGACCCTAGGACTCAATAAGCACACAGATGCTTCTTTTATTACTATACTTTTACAAGATGAGGTTCAAGGGCTACAAGTCATGCATCAAAATCAGTGGGCCGATGTTGAACCTATCCCTGGTGCTCTTGTTGTCAATATCGGCGATCTTCTTCAGGTGATTTTCTGATAAAGTCATTTAAGCCAATAAGGCCAGCCAATTTCACAATATAATGCTGTAAAAATTACTTGCAATTATCCTATGTGTTTAACTTTGCCTCGAGCTCATACCATGGTTCAGTTGCTGGCATTAGAAGTTTAATCAAGTAGAATATAATGGCAATAAATATTGTCTGGAACTCTGGATTCCTACGGTCGGTCATCTCATCAAGTACAATATATATAAACCGCTAAAACCAATTTGTAATAGGAGTCACTCACTAAGCTTATATGTTAAGTACTTTGAGATTATCTTTTCACCATTGTGGGATTGGATTTGCACACTCCACACATAGTGGAAGGGTATTGTGATATTAATATGTTTCTAAATATACAGAAAAAAAAGGATCTATATGACATTATGAACTGAATTGGACGCTTATGCTGTTGTGCAATCCTATGCAGATCATATCAAATGACAAGTTCAAAAGTGTGATCCACCGAGTATTTGGCAATGTAGCACTAACAAGAATATCGGTGGCATGTTTTTTTCACGGTGTGGCTACACCGCCGAAAATATATGGGCCTATTGAAAAGGTTATTACAGAAGAATGTCCTCAAATGTTTAGAGAATTTACGGTAATAGATTACATGATGAAGTTTCAGTCGAGGGGACTCGATGAGAAGTCCGGATTGAACTATGTTCGCTTATAGACAACAAATGGATGAATAAAATATTTTCATTTACTTATGTCAAACTTTGATGTTTTGATGTACGTTGGAGTTTGATCACTTGATTATGCAAACATTTAACTGCTGTTTATGTTAGCAGACGTTTATAGGGCCTAGCCCATTTATACTTTGTCTTGGCCTGTATTGTTACATTGGCCCATTATATTGTTATTTATACTTGACAATTGTAATCGTGAAAAAGCCCTTGAATATGGTCCCAAATTGAGATGCACATTTCGTTTTTTTTTTTTTTTTTTTTTTTTTTTTTTTAAAAACCGAACCGGTTTAAAAACCGGTTTCGGTTTTAGTCAAATAGTCAAAAACCGGTTTTCCGTAAAACCGGTTTGGTTTGAAACTGGTTTTAGGAGAGAAAATGTCCGGTTTAAACCAAGAACCAGTTCGGTTTAAACCGGTTTTACCCAGCACCCGTTCGGTTTAAACCGGTTTTACCCAAAACCGGTTCTCAAACCGATTGACAACAAATAATGCAAACCGGTTTCTAAACCGGCGGTTCGGTTTTCCCTAAACCGGTTTTTTGGAAAAACCGTTTTTTTGGGAAAACCGGTTTCGGTTTTTTTTCCGGGTTCGTTTAATGAACCGGTTTTTTGTGCATCTCTAGTCCCAAAGGTCCTTTGCATTACCCGGTGTAGAAACCACATAATCTTGCAGTGAGTCACATAGGGAACCAAGGATCCACATCTTGATGAGATCATCAAGTTTGCAACACTCCGCATCACGAGCACTAGACGAGGTACCTTCGGATGGTTTATCTTCTATGTGAGATTTAAGACTGAGACTTCCAAGATGTATTTTAAAAAAGGAGCTCCAAGAGTTGTAGTTGTGTTTTTTGAGACTTAGTTTAACAAGAATGGTGATGCTTGTTACACCAAAGGGAAAGAGTTTATCGGCTATTGGAGGTGGAGGTGGAGGTGGAGTTAGAGGAGTATTATCTTCTACGACCATGATTGCCGAATTACTTTGTTAGGGTTGTTTTGAGGGTCGACTGTGATTAGAGAAAAAAGAGGGAGAGACGAATTTTTGTGAGAAAAATTAGGGAAGGATCATGTTTAGCTGTGATACCATATTTGATTGATAGAAAATCCCGTGGGTATAATGTTTATTAGTGACCACTATTTATAATGACAATTACATAAGAGATATTAAACCTTAATGGACCCTAAGCCCACAGATTAGGCTTGGGCCGACTTTATTCTCTAATAGAAACTCATTTGTTTGATCAATTAAAATTTGGAAGAGATAAAAATTATGATATACCATTTTTAAGTTTTAAAATTTTTGTCTGAATTACCTGTCGTTTTGCTTCTAATTACGTTTTAACATGTTAAATTGTGATGTACCATTCACAAGTGAACGCATTCTGACTACGGTCATTATCTATCATTGCAATTTCGCTAACCGAGTACTTGCATATGCGCCAACACTTTATAACAACAAATAATTATAGTTGTGAATTTATTGTTTAATGTTTTATATGACACTTATGCATACAGTTAAAAAATAATTTAGATTATAATAGCACTCAAGTAATAATAGAATAAGAAGCTCAGAATTAGAAGACTCTTCTTCAAAATTATAATTTTTAAAGCAACACGTAAAATACATGAGTTTATAATTCAGTAAGCTATTAAATAACAAAAATATAGTATTTGAAAACCCTACACATGGCAAACACATTACTCCACTTTATACTTAAATCGTCTCAAAATATTTGCCTCCGACAAAAAAACTCAATTTAAGAAAAATATAATAATTAATGTTTTCAATTTTTTACTTTCTAGAAAAATGACACTTATGACAAAGTATATATTACTCACTTTTATATAATTAATTTACCTTTTTTCATAGTTATCTGAATATTATTTTTTGAACATTTATGTTTTCCTTGCATTTATAAGCATTATTTTACTTATATTTCTCACCAATACGAGACAAGTATAATCAACAAGAATTTTAACAATACCAACCATTTCCACAAAAGTAAACTTACAAGGTGTATATTTGTAGAAGTAATTTTTCTTATCATGATGCATATATTTTTTAATATTGGATATGGTCCAAATAGTTTTGAAATAAAAATATAATATTTAGTGATTATGAATTGTGATTTTTATACCAAATATTTTTGAAATAAAAATATAATATTTAGTGATTATGAATTGTGATTTTTATACTGTATAAATATAATGAAAAAACATTAGTTTTATATCTACTTGCATCTACAAGATATTTTCAAACTCTTTGATCTCATAACTCTATAATATTATTATCTAACGTCTATATTATCGCAGCATTGCACAGGTGTTCTACGGTGTTTATATGAATTAGTTTTATATTGCTTAAAGTTATTCAAACATAAAAAACATGCCTATAAAGTTATTGTAGTGGAAAACATAAAGTTGAAAAAAAATTCCTCACAAAAAATTATTATTATAGGTACCTACCGCCGCAACATGTGGGCACGGGCGAAGGCAAGGAGGGGTCACAAGGGTCATGTGCCCCATAGCAAAAAAAAATGTAGTGTAAATTTTCTAAAATATCTAGATTTTTTGTAATTTGTCAGCCCTATGAACCAATTTATATTGTAGTTTCCAAAATTTATTAAAGTGTGACTTCTCGAGCAAAATTTTCAGCCCTTGCACGTAGGCACCCTAGTACTTTACATAACGTGTTAGGAAAGATCTTAAAAGTAGTATGCGATCTCAATACTACTATAAAAATCAAAGTAAAGCAGTAAACACAATAAGAAAAGAATATGTTCAATTCTTTAAACCAACCAAAAGAATATTAATCTTAAAAATGCGCAACACGAGGATTTAAAAATCTTTCGGTCTAGTTGTTTTACTATAAAAAGACCACAACATTATTAGTTCACTTGCATACCCAAAGCAAGCAAAACAAACACAAGTTCTTGTATTCACTTGACTAAGAATGGCAGGTAAGATATATGTGACGAGAGGCTACTCAACCTACACAAATATTCCTGCTCGTCGAGGTGGTTATGACCACGGGCCTAATAGCCCAGGCAACGAATATATGGTTGAGACCAACACCATTGAGAAGGTTCATGCACCGGCTGCTAGGTTCAAGGAGTTTGATGGTTCATCTTCAAGAGCTGAGCACTTGAAGGAATATGTACATTCCCCAACCATGTCGACTAGTCCTAAATATGCCCCAGTCAACCATTTTGATGGCCATGGGCCAAATTATGGGCTCAACTATGAGAACGTAAGCCCGCCCAAGTATCAACCACAAAGTACCATCGATGAAGCCCACAACGCAAATCTTTTTGCAAGGCCATCCCATGATTACCCATCTGTTACTAACAAATCCTGGCTAAGTGTCGGCCCACCAGCAACACATCATCCTCTTACAAACCCGACAAACAATATCGATGAAGCTTTGGGGCTTTTGGAAGAATCAGTGTATTATTCACGTGCTGACCCAAGGCGAAGAGGGGTACTTGATGACTACACTCTTGCACAACCACTCGAACCACATAGTCGATACGTAAAGACTGTCTTTAATGATGTTCGATATAACTTTAATAATACGGGAAGCGCTATTGATAGTCATGAGGCCATGAGGAGGTACCGTGGCTCTCTTGTGCCATGACAAGTTCAAAAATGATGCTATGACTTTTTTTATATGGGTGCCAGATGACTCATATCTATCTAACTATCTATCTCTCTCTCTATGTAACTATGTATCTATCCATGTGGTTTTAAGTTTTAAGCGTGGGTTTGAAGCTTTTCATGGAATGTTTTTGTCATAGGTAGTAATATGAAGCATGTACTCGCTAGAAATTGTGTTTTTAATAATATGTTAAAAAAATAATGGTATTTGCATATGAGAGTTACATACTCGTATTAGTTTTACCGATAAGTTGATAATATGTTACATATGATAAATTACGGGTTCATATTTACGACTTATAACAACGGATGTGTAATTGGAGATTTATATCTATACTACATATAATAGAAGAATGACTTTCCCTTCATTAAACACATTAGGAGGTGTTTCTTAAATTAAGTGGTTTGAAATAATGTCTAGATTAGCCACTTATTAAGAGAGAGAAGTTTTTATAGGTCTCCCCGTTAAGATGAAACAACGGTTTGAGGACGTTCAATAAATGAAAAAAAGAAAAAAAAAGCCCACTCAAACATTCCAAAAATATAAAATTAAAAAACACAACATTGCAAGCCTATTGTACAAGCCAATTAAACATAACAACCATTTTTCTAAATTATAGTCAAACTTAATTTTTGATACTTAACATAAATACCAAAAATTTCTAAATTAGATTTAAGTAACACAAATAATCCCTTTTTTTTTTCCTCCATCATAATTTAAGATTTGGCATCACGTTATTTTCATGACATACAGTAAAACCTCTATAAATTAATGATGTTGGGACCAGGATATTTTATTAATTTAGCGAGATATTATTATATCGATAAATTAATAATTTATTAATTTAAAGAAGTTTTAAGTATGACCTTTAAATTTCTGAGTACAATATACTATTTACAAGTATACTAGTTAGAGATGAAGAATAAATTAGAAAACAAGTTCTTTATAAATTCACATTCACAAATTAATTGAATTTGCCAAGTTCATTGTTTTTGAATAAGTAAAAAAATTAGTTTCGTTGGGACAAGTTCCAATTAAGTATAACCTTAATTGAATTAATTGAATTTGTACAAGTTCTAATTACGTACGGCCTTTATATGTATATTGAAATTTTTAGTAATTATTAATTTACAGTTTCGTTGAGACCAAAATATATACACTGAGGTTTCAAAAAAATTATCATCTTATTATTTTATCGATTGGGGTCCAAATTTGTATTGGTCACAAGTTGGGATTAGAAAAATTATTAATTTTATCGAAGTTATTAATTTATTGAGTATTAATTTATAGAAGTTTTACAGTATGGTTAAATGAGTTGTGATCCTATGGAAAGGGTGAAAAAATTAAAACGCTTAAAAAGTAAATTGACCGTCGGATAATAATCCACAGTCATGATAAAAAGTACACCTCCTCCCCTCTGGTCATTTTTTTTAATAACTTTGGTCAAATGAGTAATTTCGTCATTTGACCCGTTTTCATATTTTACCCTCAAATTTTAAACGCTCATAACTTTTAAACGACAAACTTTTACGAAAAACCGATTTCACCATAATTTTCAGAATTTAATTATCTTTAATTTGGTATTGCATGTTGATATATAAACTGCAATTTCTTATTTTATTTTTATTTGTTTTAGATTTTAAGTGGATTATGATTTTCTTGAAATTTTTGACATCTTTGGCCCTATTTTGTCTAACTTAAAGTTGAATTACGCAAAACTACGGTTGTCTTAGAGCTTAGGAATCTCGGTGGTGATAGGACAAGGAAACTCTGTGAACTAGCTATTAGGGTTTATCGAATCTCGGTTGGGAGTAAGGAAGGAACTCTCACAAAGGACCGAAAATTGGTTGACTAAGATTTCATGTTGACCGTGATTGTTAATACAAATATCGTCCTAAAAACGTTATTTATATTTTACGATCTTTACTTAGTTTTGTTAATGACAATTACAAAGTTTATCTTTAAGCAAAGCATAAATAAGATTAAGTCTTTTACATTTATAGTGATAAGTCTTTTTGAAACACATTTACACATTACAAAGTTTACTAGGAACAACATTACATACATTTTACAAGTTTATTTCTTAAATTAGAAACTTTATTATAAAGTATTAGGATGACATCATGGTATGCATCATGAACATATCTTGGAAAGATTTTGTGATATTTTGTTTAGATTTTCAAGCCAAAGAGTTGACATTTGAAGATATGAAAAGATTGTGAAAGATTTGGAAAGATATGAAGATCTCTTAGCTGGCCTGACATGGCGGATCCAAAGCCATACAAAGGCGGATCCAATTTTTGGGATCCGCCGGATCCGCCAACTGTTGATCAGTTTGCCTATAAATAGCAAGCTGATCATTTGGCCATTCTTATCACTCACATAGCATAAATTATATATTCTTTCATTTGCATATTACTAACCCATATCATTTCATTCCTAGTGATCTTTCCTTTTGTAGCAAAAGAGATCAAACATTGACAAGCTTCAACATTCTGTTGCAAGACTTGATAGTTACCTACTGTGTAACTTATTAGAATTTAGGCATCATAGTTGCCTCTTTTATTCAGTAGGATCCGGTTAGTGTTTTAGTCCTCAAAACATATAGAGTGAACGGGAGTGGTTGTACCCTTGTAAAGAACTCGACATCTAGCGTAGTGTCGGTAATCATTTAGGCGACGTCAGGTTGGTTCTTCCTTAAACAAAAACCCGGTATTTAGCTTTGTACCGGAAAAAGGTGTAAGCGACGTGTATTAAGGTTTTCTCCGCCGAGAAGGGAGTTTGTTTCTTAGTGAAGAAGGAACTAGCTATTAGGGTTTACAGAATCTCGGTTGGGAGTAAGGAAGGAACTCTCACAAAGGACCGAAAATTGGTTGACTAAGATTTCATGTTGACCGTGATTGTTAATACAAATATCGTCCTAAAAACGTTATTTATATTTTACGATCTTTACTTAGTTTTGTTAATGACAATTACAAAGTTTATCTTTAAGCAAAGCATAAATAAGATTAGTCTTTTACATTTATAGTGATAAGTCTTTTTGAAACACATTTACACATTAAAAAGTTTACTAGGAACAACATTACATACATTTTACAAGTTTATTTCTTAAATTAGAAACTTTATTATAAAGTATTAGGATGACATCATGGTATGCATCATGAACATATCTTGGAAAGATTTTGTGATATTTTGTTTAGATTTTCAAGCCAAAGAGTTGACATTTGAAGATATGGAAAGATTGTGAAAGATTTGGAAAGATATGAAGATCTCTAAGCTGGCCTGACATGGCGGATCCAAAGCCATACAAAGGCAGATCCAATTTTTGGGATCCGCCGGATCCGCCAACTGTTGATCAGTTTGCCTATAAATAGCAAGCTGATCATTTGGCCATTCTTATCACTCACATAGCATAAATTATATATTCTTTCATTTGCATATTACTAACCCATATCATTTCATTCCTAGTGATATTTCCTTTTGTAGCAAAAGAGATCAAGCATTGACAAGCTTCAACATTCTGTTGCAAGACTTGATAGTTACCTACTGTGTAACTTATTAGAATTTAGGCATCATAGTTGCCTCTTTTATTCAGTAGGATCCGGTTAGTGTTTTAGTCCTCAAAACATATAGAGTGAACGGGAGTGGTTGTACCCTTGTAAAGAACTCGACATCTAGCGTAGTGTCGGTAATCATTTAGGCGACGTCAGGTTGGTTCTTCCTTAAACAAAAACCCGGTATTTAGTTTTGTACCGGAAAAAGGTGTAAGCGACGTGTATTAAGGTTTTCTCCGCCGAGAAGGGAGTTTGTTTCTTAGTGAAGAAAAACTCTCGAGTTAGAGGCTCGAGGAGTGGAGTAGGGCAAGGAAGAGAGTCCTTGTAGCCGAACCACTATAAATATCCGTGTTGTGTGGTTTGATCTTTCCTTTCTCTACTTACTTATCTTATATTGTTTGTTTGTGTATATTACTTTGAAATCACAATAAGTTGCTAAGCGAATTAATTTTAAACGGTAAAACTATTCAACCCCCTTCTAGTTTTCCACAATTGGTACCTGAGCAGTGTTACTCAAGATTTTCAAAATATATTGTATTTTAAAAACTTGAAACGATTAATGAATTTTGAAAACTTTAAAGAAGGGCAATCTATGCAAAGACCACCACTATTTGAACCAAATTGTTTCATATATTGGAAAAATCGCTTTGAGACATATGTGAAGTCAAAGGACATAGATCTGTGGTATATTATTGTAGAAGGTGATTACAAGCCCATTAGTAATGATGTTTCAGGTGGTCGGGATGTAGGTACTTCTTTTATTCGTCACAGTGATGAACAAAAGAAGTTGATTGCCAAAAATAATGAAGCCAAAATGATGCTTTATAACGCTTTACCTAAGAAAGAATATGAAAGAGTCTTTATGTGTAAAACAGCTAAAGATATTTGGCAATCACTAATTATCACTCATCAAGGAAACTCACAAGTCAAAGATAACAAAATTGATCTTCTTGTTCAACAATATGAACAATTTGTTATCTCTGAAGTTGAGACCATAGATAATGCGTTTGCTAGGTTTAATACTATTATTACATCTCTTAAAGCACTTGACGAATCTTTTTCTAGTAAGAATTTTGTCAGGAAATTTCTAAGAGCACTCCACCCGAAGTGAAGAGCAAAGGTGACAGCCATTGAAGAATCTAAGGATATTTCGAGAATGACACTGGACGAGCTCATAGGAAATCTCAAAGTTCACGAGATGGTAATGGAAAAAGATTCAGAAATAGTCAAAGGCAAAAAGGAGAAAGTGAAGTCCATTGCCTTGAAAGCTAGGGTAGAATCAAGTAGTGATGCAGAATCTAGTTCTAGTAGTGAAGATGAAGAATATGCCATGGCCGTAAGAGATTTCAAGAAATTCTTTAGAAGACAAGGAAAGTTCGGTAGACCTCCTCATAAAGAAAAGAAATCCTTCCGGAAAAACCATGATGATAAGAAAGGAAAGGTATATAGAAAGTGTTTTAGATGTGGAGATTCTAGTCACTTTATAGGAGAATGTCCAAAGCCTCTAAAGAACAAGTCTCAAAGAGCCTTTATCAGTGGAACTTGGAGTGATAGTGAAGGAGATGACGACGAGCCTAAGAACAATGAAGTTGCTCTAATGGCTCATGACACAGCAGAGGTACATTCTAACTCGTCGTACTCTTTTATTAATGATGACACATTAGATATAGAATATAACAAACTATGTGAAATCAATCTAAAAATTATAAGCAAAAATAAGTTCTTAAAAACCAAAAAGGAATTTTTAGAAAACGAAATTCATCGGTTAAAAGAGAAAGCTATAAGGTTAGAAAAAGGTAAAGGTATTAGAGAAACATGTGTTTTATGTCAAAAACTAAAATTTGAAATAGATACACTAAAATATACACAGGAGAGTCTTATAAAAAAAAACTCCAAATTCAAAAGGTTTGATAAACACTTAAGTTGTACTGATGACATAATGAAAATGCAAAGAATACCTCATGGTAGTTTCAAACCAGATTTTATGAGAAATGAAAACTTAAGTGACTTTCAGGAACAAACGATAAAAGAAAAAGAAACTGTTCCAACGACTTCTGATAACCACGGATCTGACGGATCCAAAATTTTGGATCCGTCAGTTGTATCCAAAGGATCCGCGGAAACAGAAGATGAACATAAAGCCATTAAATCACGTCATACAGATTTCGTTAAAGTTACTAGAAAACCTATCACTAGTACAACTATTAACAAACAAAAACCATCAGTCTCTGTAGGAAAAGGTCAAAATAAGTATAGGGTCAAAACGATTGTAGACTCCTCATTCTATGAAGGAACCATGATTGGAGAACAACTAGCAGCAATTCCCTTCGATTATATGCTAGATATCAGTAAACCATGGTAATGTTATGTCTAACCCAAACGGACCCATGAGATATTGGGAACCAAATGCTTGAGCTTTTCTTAAACTAAGGTATGCTCAAGAGTTGAGTTAGAATCAAATGAATGGATTAAATATAGTAGGTGTTCAAGATACATGATGAGAAACAAAAGCCTTTTTCTCAACCTACCAAGTGTACAACGGAGGTATTGTCACATTCGGTAGCAAGCTTAATAGTAAAATCATCGGAAAATGTCACACCTCGCCAAGGCGGAAACGCGAGTGCAACATCATGGATATCATCACAACACATGGTGTCAAAATAGAGAATTTATACATGCACATAAATAGAGCAAAGTACAGACACAAAGTGTCGTAACGATACCCCAAAAGAAAATAACCAAAACAAATCTCCAAAGGTATCCTCAATAAAACATAAAGTACTAGTCGAAAAACATTAAAGTATCACAATCCAAAATCAAACATATTCAAATCAAAACATAAAGATAAATCGTTCTCAAATGCAACTAAGTCTCGTCTAGTCGCTTCCCTCTACCTTAGCCTTAGAATGCTCACCTGAAAATGATGCTTAAAACGTCAACATAATGTTGGTGAGGTTCATAGGTTTAAGACACATAATATATCTCAGGCAACCAGTTCACTGTGATTATAAAACATAGCAGGACAGTAAAGATTGTTATCATACAACTAGCATGTAATCATAACCAACCAACCAACAAAACAACGGGACGGAACGTGCCCACGATCCAAGTACACAATAATGGGTAAACAATACCCTCTGATCAGACCACACAGAATAATAGTGAGTAGAGCTACTACTCTCCAATTGGATAATGGGAGCATAGCTACCCTCCAAATGGACCACACAGAATCACCACACAATAATCTCATAACATGCAATACACGTATAATAACACTTACAAGTCCATGCATTTACGACCACATAATCACAGTAACTCAAAAATATTTCAACACAAGCATCATTCCCATCCCAAGTTAAAACAATGTAAAAATGGGACTATGAAACTCACCTCAAACTTTGCAGCTTCCAAATTATCAATCACAAATCTATACAACAAAATAAGATCACATTACACGCAACCAAGCTAAAAGCTATAGTCCATGTAACACACATATGATGGATGTATAAGGTTCATGTAAACCACCATGGGTCACCTAGACTCCATACTAACCACTACCAAACACTTACACCCACTAAATCCCTTGCATACACTTTTTCAGAATACGCAGATTTTTGGGGTACTTCTACCCACATGAAATCACAACAAAATAAGCTCTAAAACTCACACCAAAAATTCACCATGGTCCTTCATGAGAATACAAGCTTCTCCCAGAAGGCCATGCACTAAAAACACACACAAGTGCTCTTTGAAAAATCAAACATGAAAACTATCCAGATTTGGATCTGAACGCACACCAAAATGTTTTGACCTAACAAACATATTTTCACAACTTATTAACGCATACCCTTCGCGTGGAAGTCAAAGGGAATATAGAACTCAATTTATCCAGAAGGGATAACCCTAATTACACATTTAAAACCACTTTTGACCTCAATACTTTTAACCTAAATCTGTCCCGGTTTAACAGCTTTGACACCTTTACTCGCAAAAATCATTAGACTGACTTCCGGACCTCGAAATCGCTCGTGGCCGGACTTTTTGGAAAGCACGTTCTCTGAAATACAATTTAGACTCAATAATCATCAATTAACTCATCTACATATATTAAATATCTTCGTATCTTTACAGCACTATGAATCTGTGAAAACCCTAACTCATTAACTAACATGTTTTATGCCCAAATCTCTTCACCAATCATCATTATATTACTAATTATTGATCCCAACATGTTTTATATCAATAATTTATAGAAGTAATGATAAACCCTAATCCATCATATCCTTGTTACATGAATTATAATAATTAATTGCATACAAGTATTGAAAATTATACCTTGATCTTGATTTTTAGGCTTCAAAAATAAACCCTAATTTTCCTCTGCTTCTCTGCCCTCTTTGGTTCGACCATATAATCAACAAAAAAATTTTTAGGGTGTTTTGGTTTGTATTTATACTACCCTAAGATTATTCTAGATATCCCTTTTAATTAGGAATTATATTTAGACTCAAATTTGTTTCCTTTTTCCCCAATTAAACCCTTTAGGCCGATTTTTTTGTATATACATACACACTTTTTATTTTTTATTTTTATATTAATATTACACATAAAACCTTGTATTTTGTTATTTTATAAAAGCCTATACCGAAATCTAACAACTTACGCGATAAACCTTCATTTTACGACAACCTGAATAATTATCATTTTCAAAGTTTCCAAAAATAGAATTTCACACTTATCATTAATATAACCCTTAAAACCGAACACCACGTAACTTACTAACGCTCAAAAACTTGAACAAAACTTACTACGCAAAAACCCCGAATCACAAAACCGTAAAACTCATTTCCACGACACAAAAAGTATACAAAATGAACTTCCCCGAATCCAACACCACAACAAACACATAACGATCGAATACCAAACCCACACATAAACTCATGAAAACCTCTAAACCACCAAACAAAATTTAACAAGTCAACACTATTGGTTTGACTAACCTGCCAAAACCACGGTTGTTACAGAAAAGGTACAATCTCTCATGACTCTCTCACTATTGATAATGCTGCTCATATAGATAACTAAGGTTGCTTAGTATTAGTCAACTATGCCGTAAAAAGTGTAACGTCATTTTCAGTGAAAATAGAAGTAAAATACTTAGAGACGGTATAACCGTAGGAAAAGGTGTTTTAAAGAATAACGTATTTGTTATAAAATTAGATAAAACACCTAAAGACAAATCTTGTCTCACTTCTTTGGACAATAACTCAACTCTATGGCATCGACGCTTAAGTCATGCTAATATAAGGTTAATTCAATCTTTATCATCTAAGGAAATCGTTAGGAACCTGCCCAAGTTGAAATATGACCAACTCTTTTGTGATGTTTGCAAAATAGGAAAACAAGTTTATAATAGCCATAAGGCTAAAAACATGGTGTCTACATCTAGGTGTCTAAATCTATTACATATGGATTTGTTTGGTCCATCCGCTATACAAAGTTTCGGGGGAAACTTCTATACTTTGATAAAAGTAGACGATCACTCTAGATATACATGGACTTAGTTTTTGAAAACTAAAAACGAAGAGCTTGATAAATTTGAAAATTCAAAAATCAAACCATTATAGGTACAAAATGGGTTTTTAGAAACTAAATGGATGAAAATGGCGAAGTATCTAAAAACATAGCTAGGCCAGTAACACAAGGCTACAATCAACAAGTAAGTATAGATTATGATGAGACTTTTACACCCGTCACTAGACTTGAGTCAATTTGGATATTAATTGCATATGCATTCAAATGGATGTCAAAAGTACATTTCTAAAATGGTTTCATAAATGAAGAAGTATATGTAGCACAACCCCCCAGCTTTGCCGACTAAAAAAAAAAAAAAAACCTAATCATGTCTACAAACTTAAGAAAGCATTATACGGACTTAAGCAAACACCAAAAGCTTGGTATGATCGACTTAAGACCTTCCTAGTTGACCATAAGTATACCATGGGCCTAGTAGACAACACTCTCTTCACCAAGAAAAAGGGATCACATATTATCATAGTCCAAATATATGTGGATGACATTATATTCGGTTCAACTTGTCAAGAGTTATGCGATGATTTCTCAAAGATCATGCATGACGAGTTTGAAATGAGTATGATGGGGGAACTAAACTTTTTCTTAGGTCTCCAAATCAAACAATTAGAAGATGGGATATTCTTCAATCAAAGCATAACAAGGATATGCTCAATAAATATGGTCGTGAAGACTCTAAACCCATGAAAACACCCATGTCCTCCGAAACCAAACTTACCAAGGATGACGAAAGTGAATCCGTAGATAGCACTAAATATAAAGGGATGATTGGTAGTTTACTCTACCTAACAGCTAGTAGACCGGACATTATGTTTAGTGTTTGTCTATGTGCACGATTTCAAGAAGATCCCAAAACATCCCATCTTGAAGCCGTTAAACGGATATTTAGGTACATAAAAGGCACTACACATCTAGGATTATGGTATCCCAAAGGGACGGGAATGGAAACCATAGTGTATGCCGACTCAGACCATGCTGGTGATTATGTTGATAGAAAAAGTACAAGCGGTATTTGTACTTTTGTAGGACATTGTCTCACCTCATGGTTTGCTAAGAAACAAACAGCCCTCGCCATATCAACAACTGAAGCCGAGTATGTGTCAGCAGGAAAAGCTTGCCAACAAGCACTGTGGATGAAACAAGCTCTCGTCGACTATGGAATTGTACTCAACGACATTCCCATTCTTTGTGAAAACAAAGGAGCTATCGATCTTAGCAAAAATCTAATCCAACATGCTAGAACCAAACACACAGAAATATCTCACCACTTCCTACGTGACAATGTTCAGAAGGGAAACATCTCAATTGAGAAAGGTTCCTCAGAGGACAACATTGCCGGTATCCTCACAAAACCTCTCAAGTTAGAACCCTTCAACTATCTTAGACTTAGTTTAGGATTAATGGAACCTAGTAAGTAGATTAAACGATAGCTCAAACCTTAGGATAACCAAACACAGGCAATTCCAAAATTGGTGTTCTGATCCTGCGGATCCAACCAACAACAAGGGCGGATCCCTTTTCTTGGATCCGCCGGATCCGTGGGTTACTAAGACAGTTTTTAATACATTAAAACAAACACTTTTTACTGTACACCATATTCCCTAAAAACACACATATCACTGGAACTCGATCCTTACCACACCAAACTCAAAAATTAGGTTATTTTCCACAACCAATTTGTGCTTAATTCATCACTGTAAGTATCCTAATCTTATCTAATTTCTAATCTGAGTCTAGGATTCCTATTTGTTGCACAAAACCAAAACTTGGGGTCTATACATAGGTCTTGTAAAATCATGTGGCATGCTAAAATTGCATAACAAATCATGTTTTTCATAGTTAGGAATTACATCTTGTAGTACATTATCATTATTCATCAAAAACCCCATGAGAAATTTTTGCTAAAATCTTCTCACGACTAGGAAAAACGGTTTTTGAACATTGTTCATACAAATACAAAAACGTTATGTTTTAAACATAACTTGCATAATGTCTCTTGAATGCTAAAGAGAATACATAACTAATATGTATTTTCGGGTACATTCAAATGAAGCTACATTGAAGTAGGAGCGTTTGGGTTATCTCTCGTTTTATCATAAAAACTTGCATAAACAAAATTTTCATGCATTAAAAGGAGTCAAGATAACCGTACCTCCACATTGTCCCCATATAGGTACACACGCTAGACATTTATACACATTTTTGATAATTTCAACTAAACCATATATTTTTCGTGTCTAGGATAACTATGCCTCCCGCAACTAATTACGATCACAAAAACACCATCAAATACCTACCTCAACACCACAAAACCAAAGGTCTCACCGAAGCTCAAGTAAATACCTTTAAAACCTTAGAAAAATGGTATGTTCACGAAGGTAGAACCGTACTCATCATTTTTAGAAGAAACCAATATCCGTGAACAATTAACCACTATCCAACTTGATTGTCTCCTCGACATAGATGAGCCTATCATTCCTAGGTTTATACTTGAATTTTATGCCTCCGTAAAACTTAGATCTGACGACTTTGGATCTTTAAGCATCCATTTCAAAGTAAACCACAATCAATTTAGTTTTCCTTTAAATCAATTCGGAGAAGTTTTATGTATTCCAAATCATGGAACTTGCTTTTATTCAGACAAGTGGCCTTTGTCCATTCTAGAATGCAACCTTGGCCGTACCCATCCATACGATACACCTCTCACTTCCAAAGAAATCATCCGAGACCATCTCTTCAATCCTAGAACCAACCAAACTAAGAAAATCCGAGGTAAACAAGTAAATCGAGTTCCATTTTCCATGGAGCTTAAAGAACTCAAACCCGAATTTAAGAAACTAGAGGAGATTCTTAGAGCCAATGTCATTAGCACTGTTGGCAATAGGGACCATATGAATGCAAGCCTATGCTACATGCTTTACTGTGTGTCGACCAACCAAAAATTCAACTTAGCCTACTATATCGCCAAAAGAATGGCCGATATACCTGTCTTAGGCACCACCACCATGCCATACGGGATGCTTCTTACCCGTCTGTTTAGAGATTCTATACCTATTCCTCGAAATGAGAGTGGTTTCCTTCCTATCTACTGATGCGTGGTTTTGCAACCTTACAACAGGTTTTACCTCTCGAGGGATCTCAAGAGGCTTACAACCCCACCAGGCAGTGTACCTGACCGATGTAGTATAGTGTAGTGGTAAGTACGGGGGATTGATCGTTCTCCACAGGGAATAGTGTTCGTTAGGTATGAAAAACTACTCTAATAGGTCTAAGGGTGAGAGAAGATTCTTTTTATGTTTTTATAATTTTATGAAAGCAAGTAAAATCTCGGGTGTGAAAGAGTGGGCGGAATTAGTTGCTAGTCAACTAACCCAAATAACTACGAATGCAAATAAAATAAAATAACAGAAAATGAAAATGTGGTGAAACTTATATGGAGAGAAATGTGTTTACTTAGATTTCCTTACTCCCTAACTATCTTTTACCGGTTGATTAGTGTGTATTAATTGCGTGGATGACGGGTGTATTCCTTAATACCAATCGTGGGGTGGCGTACGTACTTCCCCAACTCTATGAACTCCTACTTCACTCCTATGTCGAGCCGGCTAGGAAGCTCCTAACATGGGATCACTAGAATTCGCTCATGCATTAAATACAACCATAAAAACCTTTAGTACGCATTGGTTCATGTTTCTTAAGACGTTCAAGCAAGTTACCGTATAGGAAGTTAGCCAGTTTTCTTAAGCCTAACATAGATGAACAATCATCCCATACAACTAATAACACACTAATAACCAATAATCAATAGCTAGGTTTCATTAGATCTAAGCAAACACAAAGAAAACCTAGCCTAGCATGTTAAACAAAAGACAAGAACAAGATAGAATCAAACAACACATAGACATATTGAATGATTAATTGATAACTTATCTTCAATGTAACATGGAAGATCTCAAGGCAAAAAGCCTTGAAAAAGCTGCTAAAATCGTCTTAGGGTTTCCTCCCAAAATTACCCACAAAAGTTCCACACTTAATGACAAAAAATTGCAAAACTATATATAGAGATTAAGGGCTGACGGCGTCACGTTGTAGATTCTGACGCCGTCACCTCACCGCTTTTAGGGTTCCCGGATGGCCTTCCTGACGCCGTCCCTCTTTAGACCTCCAAAATCCGTTCTGGCTTATCAAGGCTCGACGCCGTCAGAAATAAGCTTGACGCCGTCCCTCTTTAAATTAAGCCGTGACGACCTTGATCACTTCAAAGGGTGACGCCGTTAGATTTTTCATGCAAAATTCTCTGGCTTATCATGAGTAATTTTCATATCCACCTTTTTCTTGCCAAGCCATGACGCCGTCCAGGGCAAATTCCTGACGCCGTTAAAGGTACTTTTCAGCCGATTTTGAGACTTTGTCGATTTCTTCACTTTTATGCTCCAAAAACGTCCAAAATGCTTCCTTTTCCAGATTTCTTCTCCAAAGTACCTAAAATGACAAAAGGAACGATTTAGGGCAATATTTGATCAAATAAATGCGATTTAGGGCTTAAATGACCCCCTAAAAGCGGTACACTTTTCGCTTCATCAAATACCCTTACACTTGAGATTTGCTTGTCCTCAAGCAAATGCGCTTTTATTCTAATCAAAATACAAGTTAGGGGTCATTTAACACTAATATAAAAGTAATTACAATAAATAGTCGTTCCACTTTAATCATAATAAGCACGGAGATTACACACTAGCACCTCACAAGTAGTGTTTAGATACTCACATCTCTCAGGTGTCATCAAAATAAATCTCATAAATGAAAACGGATAATATCTCTCACTACCTGTCATAGCAAATAGATTACCATAGGCTTGGGAAAGGATCGAAAACCTCCTCCACTAGGCGTAAGCACCTAAGATAAACTATCAAAGAGGGCTTTTACATGGGTTATAACGTTAGGTGTAGGGAAAAGGAAAACAGGGTTTTGTTGGATAAGGGATATTTTACTGGTGGCGAGTTAAAGATCTTGATTAATTACATGTACTATACAATGTTGCTAAGCCAAGACTCGACTCAACTTTAACTAAAAACAAAATAACAAAAACATAAAACAAACATAAAATGAAACGGGATGGTAGTCCGTATGTTTTTTCTATTTTTCGTTTTCTCATTTTTTTTTTGCATTTTTCTTTATTTTTTCGATTTTTTTTTTTTTTTTTTTTTTTTTTTTTTTTTTTTTTGTTGCATACACTTTTGCCCTACCATCCAAAATAATACATCATAGGGGCATTGCATTCCCCTTACACTTGAACTTTTACATAACTTTACAAATAACTATTCTAATGACTCGAATTAAGATAATCAAAACATTTTGAGTACTTTTAAAATATTTAGCACATATGGGGGTAATAAATGATGTTCTTCCCCATTACTCCATTACACTAGTACTTTACCCATGAGTCCCAATCGTCCCAAAACAATATGTACAAGGATATGACTCGACTTAGCAACCATGTAATCAACTAGATAATTAACTTGGGTTTTAAACAAATGTTGTAACAATAATGCACTAAAACGAGTGCATACAAGGTAGGCTAAGGCGATTTGGGTGTACATTTAAGTGGGGTGTAACAAATTCTTCCTTTAAGTAAAATGCTTAAAGGTCGAAACGAAAAGATAGGCTCTGAGGGGTGTACTAGGGGTATCGTGTACTAAAAATGAGTACAACGCAAAGGGTGTGGGAGAATTACTTGACCAATGTAGCCAAAGTAATTATAACAAAAACACAGGTGTAAAACAATGGGTTAATCCTAATGCCTCTTATCATGTAGTAAATCTAACTATACGAATGTAGTCTCACTTGTGGCCTCGGAATGGTCCTAACGCAAGTTCTAGAATCTAAGTGCTACCGGTACACATCATAGCATAAATGCTTTTCCTACCAATTCTAGGGGCGAACCTCACATATTTGGGGGTGGAAAATTTTTTAGTGGTACGGTTTTTGTGCTAGTCATATAACTCCTATCCATGAGACGCTCATTAAGATCAAAGTTTCACTCCTAAATGTTGTAAAAAATTTTAAATTTGGCACTAAAATTTCCCTAACAAGTATTTATCTCAGTTTTATTACACATCTACTATTAAACAAACAAAAATCAAGCATAATAGCATTCTCTAATCGTACTTTTACCCCCCTTACACTTAAGATGAACATTGTCCCCAATGTTCAAATAACAAGATGTAAAAGAAAAAAGTAAAAGAATGAAATCAAATACTCCCCTGATTCACTCGGTGGATAATGTGGTAACACGGTTAGATCTTCTTTCAAAGTAATGTTGAAGTTCCATGACTAATGCATCGCCATAAGCTTGATCCAACAAACATTTCCTTGTCCAAAATAACCTGTTAAACCTGAGAAAACAAACACGAAAACCTGCATAACATCGGCGGGATAAACTCTATATATAAGGATATAATGCTTGTAGAATGATAATTTTGCAGATTCCTGGAGATTATAAGTTAGAGATTTAATAAAAACTTTTTATGAAAACAAAACTTTCAAAAATTTTCAGAAAATTAAACCTGACGCCGTCAGGTTGTAAAGCCTGACGCCGTCAGAAATGATCTGACAGAATTCTCATGTTAAGTTTCCGGAAAAATTTTGGAAAAACCTATACCTTACTTCCTGGAAATCCTGCAAAACATCATTATGACTCGATACAAGCATTTGACTCAAACAAATACTAATATGTATGTTAATTTATTATTATTATGATTCATGTTCACTTGTGTTCTAATAAACCGGTTTGGATTTCCCTTACACTTAACTTTTGCAAAATATCTTTATATGTAGTTAAGACGAAGTTAAAAACAAGATAAAGCATTTTCACAAATTAGTTTTTGAACATGAATCAATAATAATAAAATTTAAACATACATACGGAAGCAAATAAAATCAAACAAACAAATAAATAAACACACAAAGCAAATAAAACTTGGGTTGCCTCCCAAGAAGCGTTTTTCTTTATTAACGAGTCTTGTAGCTAGACTCAAAGTCACGGGTTCTACGTTTTTCCGTTTTGCTTCTCAATTGCCCCTCTAATCATCCTAACAACCTCCATATCAATTTTGTATTTAGGTCCAAGGTTCAAGCAATCTTTATAATAAAGGCTTCTCTTATTCCAAACATAGTCCATGCCTTTTTCTTTATCCTCATCATTGATGTCCTCAATCGCACCAATGTTGTCCTTGTCAAATCGAGGCACAAAACGAAATTCATTTACCCGATAAGGCATCCTATATGTGATCCTATCTATGTGATTAGAAAACTGAACCGTGCCTCTCAAACGATCATACCTTAAATTGGATGCTTCAATAAATGGCTTACCTAACACCACGCGAGATAGGCGGCAGTCAACAACACTTGCCAAATCTTCTAAGATCATGAAGTTGGTGACAAAGGTAAAATTCCCGACAAGGATATGCATATCCTTAATCCTTCCAACGAAGTTGCAAACTCCGCCTGGGCACTTGGGGTCCATCCTAGGCTCAAGTGGTGTGTTTATGATCTGGCTATAAAGGCCTGAGGACATCACGTTGATTGGGGATTCACAGTCAATGTAAGCATGCTCAACGTATTGGTACCCAATCATACATGGTATCTTCACATTCCCGGGATCACCCCTCTTAATCTTTGGGTCAATTCTAACAAAAGGTGGTCGAGGGTTATCAACTAGGTTGTTATAGTAAGAAATCTCCTCCTTAGTGGGGTATTCATTGAAATAATCATCAAACCTAGGATCTACCTTCACATCATCAATTTTCTCAATCAACTTCTCAACCGTAAGATTATTACGTTCTAAGTAATTATCTTAGCATATGGCAGTCTCTAAGTTGTTCAAGGCATAATCGAGCTCTATATCAATCATTCTATTGAGCTCTCTGAGCTCACTAATCTCATTCTCAAGTTGGCTACGCAACAAAGCTACTTCGCCAGGTGTAAGGGGCGGATTCGCGTTTTCCATAATGGCAAACTGAATAGTCAATGAAAATCTTATACGAACAAAAGCACGAAGAAAATAGATAGACTAAAGAAAACCTAAAAAAATAAAATAAAAATCTCACTAGAAAGGAATCCAGTGAGTAGACCTATAAAATAAAAATTCAAACTAAACAATAACTATTCCCCGGCAGCGGCGCCAAAAACTTGATGCGTGGTTTTGCAACCTTACAACCGGTTTTACCTCTCGAGGGATCTCAAGAGGCTTACAACCCCACCAGGCAGTGTACCTGACCGATGTAGTATAGTGTAGTGGTAAGTACGGGGGATTGATCGTTCTCCACAGGGAATAGTGTTCGTTAGGTATGAAAAACTACTCTAATAGGTCTAAGGGTGAGAGAAGATTCTTTTTATGTTTTTATAATTTTATGAAAGCAAGTAAAATCTCGGGTTTGAAAGAGTGGGCGGAATTAGTTGCTAGTCAACTAACCCAAATAACTACGAATGCAAATAAAATAAAATAACAGAAAATGAAAATGTGGTGAAACTTATATGGAGAGAAATGTGTTTACTTAGATTTCCTTACTCCCTAACTATCTTTTACCGGTTGATTAGTGTGTATTAATTGCGTGGATGACGGGTGTATTCCTTAATACCAATCGTGGGGTGGCGTACGTACTTCCCCAACTCTATGAACTCCTACTTCACTCCTATGTCGAGCCGGCTAGGAAGCTCCTAACATGGGATCACTAGAATTCGCTCATGCATTAAATACAACCATAAAAACCTTTAGTACGCATTGGTTCATGTTTCTTAAGACGTTCAAGCAAGTTACCGTATAGGAAGTTAGCCAGTTTTCTTAAGCCTAACATAGATGAACAATCATCCCATACAACTAATAACACACTAATAACCAATAATCAATAGCTAGGTTTTATTAGATCTAAGCAAACACAAAGAAAACCTAGCCTAGCATGTTAAACAAAAGACAAGAACAAGATAGAATCAAACAACACATAGACATATTAAATGATTAATTGATAACTTATCTTCAATGTAACATGGAAGATCTCAAGGCAAAAAGCCTTGAAAAAGCTGCTAAAATCGTCTTAGGGTTTCCTCCCAAAATTACCCACAAAAGTTCCACACTTAATGACAAAAAATTGCAAAACTATATATAGAGATTAAGGGCTGACGGCGTCACGTTGTAGATTCTGACGCCGTCACCTCGCCGCTTTTAGGGTTCCCGGATGGCCTTCCTGACGCCGTCCCTCTTTAGACCTCCAAAATCCGTTCTGGCTTATCAAGGCTCGACGCCGTCAGAAATAAGCTTGACGCCGTCCTTCTTTAAATTAAGCCGTGACGACCTTGATCACTTCAAAGGGTGACGCCGTCAGATTTTTCATGCAAAATTCTCTGGCTTATCATGAGTAATTTTCATATCCACCTTTTTCTTGCCAAGCCATGACGCCGTCCAGGGCAAATTCCTGATGCCGTCAAAGGTACTTTTCAGCCGATTTTGAGACTTTGTCGATTTCTTCACTTTTATGCTCCAAAAACGTCCAAAATGCTTCCTTTTCCAGATTTCTTCTCCAAAGTACCTAAAATGACAAAAGGAACGATTTAGGGCAATATTTGATCAAATAAATACGATTTAGGGCTTAAATGACCCCCTAAAAGCGGTACACTTTTCGCTTCATCATCTACACCGAAATCCCACACACCTTTGTTCCTCTCTGTAAAACCCTGAAATCCGGATTCACATTTTTGCATTAAATTTGAACTTAACCTAATATCCATACTGTACGTTATGAATTAAATCTTTGAAAACGTGGGAAAAACCTAAATTATACTTAATAAGAAATGACACAACATGTGGAATTGTATCACACGTCTAAATATTGTAAATGGGACCGGTTGGCATTTTGTGTACACACTCTTTAGTTCAAATTATGATAGCACCGACTTGATAAGCATCACCTCAATCACATTAAATTTTGCCTAATCACCTAGTCAATCATCCATAAAATTCGCCACTATCACACCATAATTTTCGAAGTTGTTTCAATCACTAATTGATAATTTTCCTTGTTTTGAGAACCACTCCACTCATTTAAATTAAACAACTGACATCCTCACATTCCCTCTTGGTTCCATGCGTACAACACCACACCTCATCTCTCTCTTTCTTTTTCATACTTACGCTCAAAAACAAGAACACACACATTAAACCACAACAGCCGACCCATTTTGGTAATCAGGAGACACGAGAGAAGTTTGAAGGAGGGTTTTGATCATGGAACGTTTAGCATCTATCCGTCTTATTTCTGTTCGTACCATTCGACTCTAAGAAATCAGGATCGGTGTGTACTAGTTCTTTCAAAAGTCGAGTGGTACGAAGGGTGTTTAGCAAGGAGTGGTGATCGTGAGGTTCATTCCTTTGGTGCGACCGCGTTTTGTTTTTCTCTTTAGGAAGGGTTCTACCCCGTTGTGGCTGCTACTCGACGAACACAACAAGAAGAATGGTTCCAGTTTCGACCTCGTATCGATTTATGCACATGTTGGAGAGTGGTGGAACCCAAGCATGGGTTTTGGATTTAGCCTTTTCTCTTTGATTCTTAGTGACTGTTACCGTTTTGGCTTCGATCGTATTCTTGTTTCGATCTATCGTCTTACTCGGAGGTAATTCTTGACCTCTCCTCTTTATATCGCTGCAATAATATATGTATATGTAAATATTTTATTATAAACTAAAACAAGTATAAAGAAACTGTTGAACCAATAGTCGAATATAGAATAATGCATGAAAACTATAACTACTTATATGCATGAAAATGAACGTGGAGTAGCATATTAGAAACTAAAAAGAATAGAGTCGGTTTACGTGAAATTTTAATATTAGTTGTCATGGTTCGTATTCGGTAAGGGTTCGAGTCTTGGTTAGGGTCGCGATGCGTGTTTAGGTTCGAGCCGCATTGGAATTATAGCTTCATTGCGATTCACGAGTTGTCAGGTTTTGGGTTTGTGATTGTACGTCTGGGAGTACTTGGGTATGCATGGGATTGATCACGTCTCGTGTTTTTAAAGTAGGGGTGTGTGTGTTGTTGTCGAGTTAAACATAGAACATGGGGTTAAAAATCTGGTTCGTTGATGTGTAACGGGGCTGGAGTATATATCGTTCTTCTAATCCTATACGCGTGGGCTGAGTTTTGGCGTCTTTCTATTCGTATATGTGTGTGTGGCAAAATGGTGTTTACTATATGTGTGGTTGATGAAAAAGAATATGAAACCTTGCATGAATTGATTTGTAAGTATCAGATATAAATGATATTTTTGTTGCTCCAGTTATAACCATTTCTTTATCCTATGATAATACATTAGAATGCTACACCCAAATCAAAGTCAAACATGTTATAACATTTCTTTGTTACTAGATTTATGACACTTTCACTAAAATGTTATACCCAAATTAAAATCAACATTTTTTTTATTACAACTTTGCGTTCGAATATAAATGGCAAAATTGCAGAGTTATTGTAACAGTTTAGATTAAAGGGTTTATTTGACATGGATATTCTTATATGCGAATACATATAAGTGAGTACATTGATCATTCTAAAACTAAGAACTTTGCCATGAATATATATATAAATATATATTAGATATTAGATTACTTGTTTTTATAAATTTAAAATGGAACACAGAAATATGATATGGCTTATAGTAAAAATTAGAACTGGTGTATATATGTTATATGACGTGTAATATATATACTACAGGTTGGTCTAAAATTGATACCTTGGAAACCATTAAAGTTACGTAGAGTTGGTTGTATATTATAACCTCAATATTAGTATCTACAATCTGAAATGTAATAAAAGGCTATAAATATGACATAGTGTTTATCACATATGACAACAAGGCAAATCTCACATAAAGTTTAAAGAATGATTTACGTATATACTAATTAACGATAAGTATATTATCAGTTGTCGTAAAGTATTGAAAACGGTAATGAGTCATGTCACCAAATAATAAATGATTCTTAATTCGTGTAGATTCCTTGAAGAAGGTGTAGTGTTGCTTCCAAGTATTCTTTCATTGCTTTAAGGTACAGATATTCTGCCCTTTTTAATAAGGTGCCTTCGGCCTCTTGATTTCTGGTTTGAACCTTTGACATATGAACCTTTGATATGAACCTTGAGATTTGGACTATGACTATATGAACCTTTGCTTTGATATGAACCTTTGCTTTAATATGAACCTTTGACCTTTGACCCCAGTTTGATACCCGAGCCAAATATGTTTCCTAGCCATGAAGGTAACATGGCCATGTCATTGATGCACCAGTGGCATGACTCTAGTGTACTCGAGTGATGTTGTACACCGTCCCCATTATGATATGATATGCGCGCTTTATGATTTGTTATGGCCAATATGATTTGTTTGGGGGGCGTATGGATGCATCCTAGATTTGTTCTGTATATGATATGATATGATTTCTGTTCTGGTGACTGGTACTGTGTGCAATACATGCCTTTCACAATTTCTGGGAGCTAGCTACTCCATTTGAAGAATGAGGACACCCCTCATATTATCTGATTATCTGAGAGGTCTCCCCTCTATATGATTTGAAGATTATGGTTACGATATGATATGATTTGATTTGTTTGGGCTCGTGGTGGATTACTGTCCTAAACTTTACTCTTTATTTCCTTTTCCTATATCTCATTCATTATGATATGTCTGTTCATTTCCATTTGATTTTGTTTCCGTTTATTATATATCTGTTCACTGGGCTTTTTAAGCTCAGCCGCATTTCTTTTCCTGCGGCAGGTTTTAGTAGGAAGCCAGGAGCTTGGGTTTGCTTTGGGATGAGAGATTAACCTATGAAGACGATACCTTAGTTTTAGTATTCATTTATGTATGACTACGTAGATTTGGTATATTTTCCTTTGTAACATTATAAACCATTTGTATTATGTAAGTCGTATGTTATGCTTGCCTTTGATATGTCACCATTTACGTGACACTTCTACCCTTGCCGGGTTGGGGTGTTACAATTATGGTATCAGAGACAGGTTTACGACTTGTAGTACATCTACCCTTGGCCTGTGTAAGTTAGGACCCCTAAGTTTCCACTGTAGGCACTCGTAGGATAACCTTTGCGAAGTTGCGTAAGATTTTCCATAGGAACATAAGTCATAACCGGTGAGGAATGGGTAGTCTAGGACATCCATGTGAGTAGAATTTGCTTCCGCACCACTCTGAATCTTGCCTTTGCCTTAGTCATGCCTTACAAGAACGTTTGTCTCAGAAGACGAGGAAGTCTTACCTCCTTTCATATTCATGATGAATTTGTTATGTTAACCAATTTCCTTTGGAAGGATTTGATGTTGACATCTGTCCAGTACGGAATTGTTATCTGAGCATGCCGATGCTAATAACTGATATTCCATACATCTCAACTCTGACAGTTAAACGATGTTCGTATTGCTATCGGTGCACACCCTACCATTCCTATGCTATAAGCTAAACAAGATTCCAATCCTTTGAACTGTTCACTATCCTAACCTTCAATTTGACATTTTTGACTTTGATATATTCTAATACCCTCCCATCCCACACTTTGATGAACCATGTACCTGTAATTGTTATGTGAACTATCCGTATGATTTGACAACCACATTCGCTCTAAGAATCCGTTTACCTTGGACCTTGAGCTCTTTTGATTTTGGATGGGTGGCTTTCATGAAGCTACCGCAGACTGCAATATTTGAAATGCGATCTTTAAGAATCTGCATCACCATATTTTGATATGATATTCTCAATCATTTGAATCTGATAAGTTTATTGTTGCTATGAAGCACATACTCCGATCTCTTTGATTTTCAATTTTCTCCTAACGCCTGTTAGTATCTACTCTTGGAAAGCTCCGGCACTTGAAAGTTTGTGGTACAAATTTCTGGTGTTTCTGATGAACCTTTTGAGATCAGTGTGGGAAGTAAAGGTTGCATTGAACAAATCTGAATTTGGCGAAACCACGATACTTAAAAAGTTAAGAGATTGTAGGAACTGATGGGATATGAGTTTGTTCACTTCAGTGATCTCTTGAATGCTCCTGTTGGTTTATGAAGAAGAAAGAGAGAAGTGTGTGGCGGCACACCGACCATCGTGAATGTAACCGTAATCATTATTCCATTTCCGCGTATCAATATTTGATTCGTTCTACCTTTGAAACTCCGTAGCAGACGACCTCATTCGGGTTTGAAAGACGGAAGAAGCAACCACAAAAACATCTGATAAGGAAGTTGATTAGTTGAGATTAGGTTCCGCGAAGCATTACAATTTGAAATGTGAAGAGAAAGATTTGTGATATGAAGCTTTTCCCTAAGAAGGTTTCCTGAAGTTGCTTTAGTACTCGTGTGACCACTATGAGTTTGAGTGATGTCAATTGTATTGGCTGGAAAAAGCATATTTTCGCAAGTAGCTGGATAATTGTCATAGTATGACAGTGTGTTTATGCTCAGAGACGAACGAGGAACTCGTAGACCGTTTGTTTGTATTTTTGTGAACCGACCCTTTGTTCTGGAAGAATAGTTTTTGATTTGCGTTCAGAGATTGCAGCAGACAACACCACCAGATATCCAATGACGACAGAGTTTCCACAGAAAGGACCAAGACTGAAGACCATTGTCAGAGTTAGAAACCTTGTAGAAGAGGTGCAGAAGAGATTCGTGACAGGCGTTACCAAGAGAGGAGCATGTGAGGAGAAGACAGGCTGAGATGAGACCCGATTATACCTCAAGCAGCACGTGGAGATTTCAGTTGGGCATCAAGACGACCAGACCGTAGGAGATGAGCTTTCAGCACATAAATAAGGAAGTCCACAGCAGTTTGAGTTGGTGAATTCTGAATCATGTTAGAAGACCTGTAGGAGGCACGCAACCTTGTTTCTCTAGTCATTTTAGTTGTACTAAGATGAATTGAGAGCTGAAGCAGACTCGCCAATGGAGGAATGCACGGTGATCACGTAAGAGATTTATGCTACCACACCGAAGTGTCCAGAAGAAGTGTCGAAGACTTGAGGAACCAGACTCAAGTTTATGATTTCCTTTTCACCCTATGATCGTATAATTAGACAAGAGAGCGACTGCTTGGAATTTGAAAAGATTCGAGATCATGAAATTGAATGGATGAAATTTGGTAGTAAACGTTTGAAGATGTGATTGTTGTAAAGGATGAAGATATTGAAGACGTAATTCATTTCCTCTTAGACCACTTAAGTTTCCATTACCTTCCGATGAGATCTTTTGAATGAGCCTTACCCTATTAGAAATTCCGTTCGATGTCCATTATGCATGTGTTGGACGTTGGTTCGTTATGAGAAGGATGATGAATAGTGGAAGACCTAACGTCTCGACGACGAGTTTCATTTTGAGGTGTACACATTTCGTTACGCTATTTGTATGTCCAAATTCCTCCGATTTAGAATCCGTAGTGATGTTTGTTTTGGACCAACCTTAGGAGGTAGAAAGACTGATAGGTGGTTAAGATAAGTAGTTCTGTTCGCGACTTGAGATAAAGTATGACCATCATGATGGTATACTCATATGATGCTGGTATTATGACGGTTCGCGAACGTGATAATACTTACGTCATATGACGTACCCTCATTGTGTTCATAGGATATTTCGAGGAGTACTTTAGAAACCTTAGAATTTTGATTAGAGATGTGAGAAATTTCGCATTTGTAAGATTTAGGTTCGTTCCACCTATACGCTTAATCTGTTTCGCCGTTATGCGATTTGATACGTTTGGATTCTCGGTACGCGGTTGTTGACCTTTGTAATTCCGATAAGAATCTTAAGTTCTGCTATAAGTTTCTTCCATTTGATATCACCTACAATTTATTTTCTGTACGATCTCATCTGATTTGTCTAATCGAATGCTATGGACGGCATATCCGTCACAATCTTGCGTATCCTTGTATCTCTTCTGAGAGAATATGATAACCATTCGTCATGTTTGAATATGATCCTTGCAATCTGAATTCCGTATGATATGTCAATTCTGGGAACTGAAGTTACTTTTGGATCGGCAATGAAGAGTCATGAGAAACAAGTCTTTTTACATTTCTGTTCACAGTCCGTTGTGTTTTCCGTTTCGTTTCACTTCAATTTTCGAGGGCGAAATTTTTTTTTTTAGAGGTGAAGAGTTGTAAAACCCTGAAATCCGGATTCACATTTTTGCATTAAATTTGAACTTAACCTAATATCCATACTGTACGTTATGAATTAAATCTTTGAAAACGTGGGAAAAACCTAAATTATACTTAATAAGAAATGACACAACATGTGGAATTGTATCACACGTCTAAATATTGTAAATGGGACCGGTTGGCATTTTGTGTACACACTCTTTAGTTCAAATTATGATAGCACCGACTTGATAAGCATCACCTCAATCACATTAAATTTTGCCTAATCACCTAGTCAATCATCCATAAAATTCGCCACTATCACACCATAATTTTCGAAGTTGTTTCAATCACTAATTGATAATTTTCCTTGTTTTGAGAACCACTCCACTCATTTAAATTAAACAACTGACATCCTCACATTCCCTCTTGGTTCCATGCGTACAACACCACACCTCATCTCTCTCTTTCTTTTTCATACTTACGCTCAAAAACAAGAACACACACATTAAACCACAACAGCCGACCCATTTTGGTAATCAGGAGACACGAGAGAAGTTTGAAGGAGGGTTTTGATCATGGAACGTTTAGCATCTATCCGTCTTATTTCTGTTCGTACCATTCGACTCTAAGAAATCAGGATCGGTGTGTACTAGTTCTTTCAAAAGTCGAGTGGTACGAAGGGTGTTTAGCAAGGAGTGGTGATCGTGAGGTTCATTCCTTTGGTGCGACCGCGTTTTGTTTTTCTCTTTAGGAAGGGTTCTACCCCGTTGTGGCTGCTACTCGACGAACACAACAAGAAGAATGGTTCCAGTTTCGACCTCGTATCGATTTATGCACATGTTGGAGAGTGGTGGAACCCAAGCATGGGTTTTGGATTTAGCCTTTTCTCTTTGATTCTTAGTGACTGTTACCGTTTTGGCTTCGATCGTATTCTTGTTTCGATCTATCGTCTTACTCGGAGGTAATTCTTGACCTCTCCTCTTTATATCGCTGCAATAATATATGTATATGTAAATATTTTATTATAAACTAAAACAAGTATAAAGAAACTGTTGAACCAATAGTCGAATATAGAATAATGCATGAAAACTATAACTACTTATATGCATGAAAATGAACGTGGAGTAGCATATTAGAAAACCCAAAAAGAATAGAGTCGGTTTACGTGAAATTTTAATATTAGTTGTCATGGTTCGTATTCGGTAAGGGTTCGAGTCTTGGTTAGGGTCGCGATGCGTGTTTAGGTTCGAGCCGCATTGGAATTATAGCTTCATTGCGATTCACGAGTTGTCAGGTTTTGGGTTTGTGATTGTACGTCTGGGAGTACTTGGGTATGCATGGGATTGATCACGTCTCGTGTTTTTAAAGTAGGGGTGTGTGTGTTGTTGTCGAGTTAAACATAGAACATGGGGTTAAAAATCTGGTTCGTTGATGTGTAACGGGGCTGGAGTATATATCGTTCTTCTAATCCTATACGCGTGGGCTGAGTTTTGGCGTCTTTCTATTCGTATATGTGTGTGTGGCAAAATGGTGTTTACTATATGTGTGGTTGATGAAAAAGAATATGAAACCTTGCATGAATTGATTTGTAAGTATCAGATATAAATGATATTTTTGTTGCTCCAGTTATAACCATTTCTTTATCCTATGATAATACATTAGAATGCTACACCCAAATCAAAGTCAAACATGTTATAACATTTCTTTGTTACTAGATTTATGACACTTTCACTAAAATGTTATACCCAAATTAAAATCAACATTTTTTTTATTACAACTTTGCGTTCGAATATAAATGGCAAAATTGCAGAGTTATTGTAACAGTTTAGATTAAAGGGTTTATTTGACATGGATATTCTTATATGCGAATACATATAAGTGAGTACATTGATCATTCTAAAACTAAGAACTTTGCCATGAATATATATATAAATATATATTAGATATTAGATTACTTGTTTTTATAAATTTAAAATGGAACACAGAAATATGATATGGCTTATAGTAAAAATTAGAACTGGTGTATATATGTTATATGACGTGTAATATATATACTACAGGTTGGTCTAAAATTGATACCTTGGAAACCATTAAAGTTACGTAGAGTTGGTTGTATATTATAACCTCAATGTTAGTATCTACAATCTGAAATGTAATAAAAGGCTATAAATATGACATAGTGTTTATCACATATGACAACAAGGCAAATCTCACATAAAGTTTAAAGAATGATTTACGTATATACTAATTAACGATAAGTATATTATCAGTTGTCGTAAAGTATTGAAAACGGTAATGAGTCATGTCACCAAATAATAAATGATTCTTAATTCGTGTAGATTCCTTGAAGAAGGTGTAGTGTTGCTTCCAAGTATTCTTTCATTGCTTTAAGGTACAGATATTCTGCCCTTTTTAATAAGGTGCCTTCGGCCTCTTGATTTCTGGTTTGAACCTTTGACATATGAACCTTTGATATGAACCTTGAGATTTGGACTATGACTATATGAACCTTTGCTTTGATATGAACCTTTGCTTTAATATGAACCTTTGACCTTTGACCCCAGTTTGATACCCGAGCCAAATATGTTTCCTAGCCATGAAGGTAACATGGCCATGTCATTGATGCACCAGTGGCATGACTCTAGTGTACTCGAGTGATGTTGTACACCGTCCCCATTATGATATGATATGCGCGCTTTATGATTTGTTATGGCCAATATGATTTGTTTGGGGGGCGTATGGATGCATCCTAGATTTGTTCTGTATATGATATGATATGATTTCTGTTCTGGTGACTGGTACTGTGTGCAATACATGCCTTTCACAATTTCTGGGAGCTAGCTACTCCATTTGAAGAATGAGGACACCCCTCATATTATCTGATTATCTGAGAGGTCTCCCCTCTATATGATTTGAAGATTATGGTTACGATATGATATGATTTGATTTGTTTGGGCTCGTGGTGGATTACTGTCCTAAACTTTACTCTTTATTTCCTTTTCCTATATCTCATTCATTATGATATGTCTGTTCATTTCCATTTGATTTTGTTTCCGTTTATTATATATCTGTTCACTGGGCTTTTTAAGCTCAGCCGCATTTCTTTTCCTGCGGCAGGTTTTAGTAGGAAGCCAGGAGCTTGGGTTTGCTTTGGGATGAGAGATTAGCCTATGAAGACGATACCTTAGTTTTAGTATTCATTTATGTATGACTACGTAGATTTGGTATATTTTCCTTTGTAACATTATAAACCATTTGTATTATGTAAGTCGTATGTTATGCTTGCCTTTGATATGTCACCATTTACGTGACACTTCTACCTTGCCGGGTTGGGGTGTTACACTCTCAGTGATCATAGGGTAGCTGTAGCAAGAGGAAAACGTGCTCTTACTCCAACCTCATCTTCATCATTAGTATTTTGCTTATTATCAGCTTATTAGAATAAGTTGGTACCTTATTTCTATTTTTCCTAGGATTCTCAGCCCATAAAGTAATTTGAGTAAAATTTTTAGATTTTTCCAATTAGTTTTAATATTTTTAATCAATTAATTTCTTTTATTTAGTTTTTCATTCATAAAAATTAAAAGAAAAGTCAAAAAAATATAATTCTTTTTTCTAAAATTTTCTTTTATTAAATAGAACTTAGGAAAATTATTTTGGCATTTCTAGGATTAGTATTTCATCAATTTCACTTTTATTCCCGGGCGAACTTAGGAAAATTATTTTGGCATTTCTAGGATTAGTATTTCATCAATTTCACTTTTATTCTCGGGATTAGCCCGGGAATTTGCGTTATTAGGTTTTCTTTTACGATTTCACTTACGTTTGCCTTAGATTAGTATTTCCCTTGCCTTAGTAATTGCTTTTAGTTAATATTTCATTAATTTAGTTTAAAAACCCACAAACTCACTTTTATTCACCATTCACAACACGTTTCACGAACCCGAATCACATATTCCATTCATCCTTCATCGGGACAACAAACCGGGGTTTTTACATACTTCCTAGTGTGTAAATTCCTTCCTTTTCCTTGAACATAAATTGTTAAATCAATTTTTGGCATATTTTTGCAAAAAATTAAATACTACGGATAGGCAAAATGGGAAAACTGGGTTAAGTAAAAAAACTAAGTAGAATTAAACTGAAAAAGTCCCAAGGGCGAGTGGTTAAGGTGTTGGTCTTGTGTGCAGAAGGTCCCAGGTTTGAATCCCTAGTGCACCTTTTTGGAAAATTATTTTTTTTCTTTAATTTTTCTTTTACAAACTTAAAAAGCACTTAAAATTAAGCATATTTCATGAAAGCAAACTTTTTTGGAAAACTCAAATAAGCTGGGACTTAGGCTAAAAAGCAGAACAGTTGGCTTTTTTAAGGGAACAAGCTAAAATTTGAATCTAATAGGTTTAATAAGCTACAAATAAGCTACTGAAATAAGCTAAATTAAGTAAACACTAATCTAACTGATCCATGAACACCAGAATAAGCCAAAGAACAAGGGAAATAAGCACTGAGATCCATCTTAATAAGCAAAAAAGTAATGGGGTCTGCTGATGCACCTTGGTGCAGGGCAGAAATGGCTGTTTTCAAGGTGACAAAAACCTATTTAAAGAAAATTTTAAAAATCTAAAAAAAATATGTTTAACTAGATTAGCAACCAAATTATAACAGTGCAAAATTTGAGGTATATCTAACATAAAATGAGTGAATTAAAAATCACAAACAAAGGCTGAAAAATGAGAAAACCAAAAAAAAGTGTAGTCTGCTATTGTGATGGACTGTTTTGAGCTAAACTTGAGCAAAACAATTCAAGGCTTTACCAACTATTGGATTTCAACTTAATGGATCTAAGGGAACTCAAAAAAATAAAAAAAAATGAGGGCTTAAGCTATACTCTCTTATATAGAGCTATGAATTAAAGATTGTTCCTCAAATCTCCAATGGTGGACTCAAAACATCCAAATCTTGCAAAACAGCTAGAAGCTTTTATCTATAAACTAAAAATGACTTAAATAATCCTAATCAAAGTTGTCTCAACTGCATATGAACAGTGATCACTAGATTTGACCCATTTTCACCCATGAATAAGCTTAAACCAAACACCCCTTTAAGAGGGTCTGTTATGGTTTTTAAACTGAAACAGGTTTATTTAAGCTAACTTTTGGGAAGGAAAATATTCATTAAGCTAAATTAAGTCCTAAAAGGCAGATTTCAACATAAAATAAGCTATAAATAGGCATTTCTAAACTTAAGCTATTTTTGGCATTTTTATGGTTTTTAAAACAAAACTGAACATAAGCACTACCTAAGTGGGGATTAACATTCAAAAGCATCTAATGAGCATAAGTAAGCAGAGAAAAAAGTAAATAAGCAATAATATAAGCAGTTAATAAGCAGTTGACTTTTGTTGACCAATGAAGAAAAAACTTAACTTTCATTAACTCAATTTAAATTACAATTCTGAAAAGCTGAGAAAACATAAATAACAATAAGCTAATAAGAAAGTAAAATTACCTAAATTAAGCTAAGTCCTACTGCTTTTCAAAAGCTACAAAATAAGCTATATATACTACTTCTAAACTAGGGTTTCTGGGTCTTGTGCTTTCTCTGTGAGGGAAGTCCCTCTTGTGCTACTTCTACAACCCTTGGATTTTCTTGGTCCCTAATCCCTCTCATCTCAGCCGTTGATGATTTCTTTGTACCTAGGGATTGCCAGCGTGGCATGGAGGAGGGGGGAACATGGTCATGTGCTATTTTTGGACTGTGGTGGAGAGGTGAGAGTGACTGGTAGGGGGTTAGCAAGCTAATGGTGATTTTGGCGGGATAGGGGTGAGGTTAGGAAGATGAACAGTGATTTGGGTTTGACTTCTTTGACCCCGTATTTAGTTTTACAAGGTTGGGCCTTGGTGGGTTGATTGGGCTGAGAAGGGTTTAGGGGTTTAAAATGGGATGGGTTAAATATTGTAGATCCGGTTGTGGCATTGATAGATTAGTTTAGGATAAAATGGACCAAAAGTGTAAACTTGCAAATTTCAGGGACTAAATCTGCCAATTTTGCAAAGTTCTTCTAGGGACCAATTTTGTCAATCTGAAATAATCCAAGGGCTGTTTTTGAAATCTTGAGCAATATCTTGGTCCGAACTTGTAATTTCTTCCTGGTTCCGGCTTTAAATATTTTTCTTCCAAATCTCGTGCTCGTGTTTTCCGGTTTTTGCTTATTTTGTCCATATTTCTAAATATCCGTACCTGCATGATCACAAACACAAAAACACAAATATCTTTGGCATTTTGGTTAGTTTTTGGTCGTTTTGGTATGTTTTTGGTCAAATAAAGGTATGTGTTTAAGCACATACCAAAATCCCCCAGACTAAGTTATTGCTGTGTCCTCACACAATGTTATAAAAACACATTTTTGAAACCAAAAATTTCCAACCTCTTTTTACTAACTTTGAAAAGTAGCAAAATTTTCAAAAGAGATTAAGAAATCCAAAGTTTTAAAAACTCCCCGATTTTCCTTTTTATTCTATTTTTGTATTTTTCTCATTTTCATGTGACGGTTTGTTGACTTTCATTATCTCACGATAACTTTTAGGGTCAACGAGTAGGAAACACGACTCATAAAGAAGTGACCATACGGATAAAATTCGTCATCCTTGATTTTTCACGAGTCCCCAAACTAAGCTTAAAAACGAAATCATTGTTATTTACAAGTTAGATTGCCAACACTACCCATAAAATCTAATTGTGTACGCTTAGCTACTTCTTGCTCCCATATTCCTAATGTCTCCATTTATTTTATTTTTGCATGAGAAATTAATTTCTTCATTCTTTTGTTTCGATAATTATTTAAGTCCGATAAAGACACCAAGTTTAGATGCTAACTAGTTTCTAATCTTCCTCCGAAAACCGTTGCCATAAAAATGAGGTCCACATCAAGGTGATTTAAAATGGGGCTTATTATTCTATTTTTATATTTTTGACTTTTGCAAATTTTTTATTTTTTATTTATTTTTTTATTTTTTTTAACCTAACTTTTTATTGAAGTTGTGTACCATAAACTATGGATCTTCATGGGGAAATTCCAAGACCTTACACCTTCCGGAATAAAGGATCCAAGGGTCGTTACAACGGAGAGTTCCAAGACCTTAACGCCTTTCAGGGGTCCAAGGGCCGGTGTAAGAGGGTAGCCAAGACCTAAATACCTTCTGGAAATAAGAATCCAAGGACCGATCTCGAATCCACAACTTATAGCACATAAATTTAAGATTTATTTATTTATGCTTAATTTTAGTGCCACCACTCCAAATCTCGTGTATCATAAACTAAACGGAACTTTACGGAGAATTCCAAGACTCTAGACATTCCTGAAATGAGGATCCAAGGTCGTTAGATCAAGACCTCACACATTCCTGAATTAGAGATCCAAGGGCCGCTTTGTGAACCGCCGCTTATGTTACACGACACTTGTAGTAACCTTGATGTGTACCCAACTTTTATAAGCAAGAATTTTTTAAGGAAGAAGTAAAAACTATTTATCGCCAAAACCAAAATACCTTTAATTATTCTTAGATTATTATAGGGTGAAACATGCTGATGGGAACAAAAAGCCACAAATAACTTCGATGAGCTCTAAAGAGAACCAACTACTCCACGTTTAGCAATCTAACTTATAAACAACTCTATCATTTCTCGTTCTTCGCAAATTTAAAATCTTAAGTAATAAGATCCGCGAATGCTTAGCCAAATAATCAAGCCATGCATATATAAAGTCAATTATGGGAACTTGCAAACTCTTAAAAAGAATTCGCGTTTTATAGCTCCTTGTATAAAAGACTAGCACAAGCTTATAGATTATGTAAGTTAAGGGAACAAGCTAGGGCTCAAAATGCTCGGTCAAGTCAAAATTTTATTCCTACTCTCACCAGCAGAAAGTCAACAAAGTGTCAAAATTTATTATATTTTTGCAAATAAATTTTAAAATTTTCTCATTTTTTGTATTTTTTTCATTTTTTGGAGGAAAAACGGAGTTGCATGAGTAAACGGGCAAAAATGCAAGGCAAAAATCAAATCGACAGATGACCCCCCTTAGACTAAAACGAGACATTGTCCTCAATGTGTTAAAGGTAAGGGTTCTCCTACATGAATCTAAGGCCGTTTATTAATTATGCCAAAAGATAAATGTTAAACGATAAGATTAAGGATATTGGATGAGCAACGAATGATGAAACTCGAGTGGAGAGAAGCAAACCACGAGCACGAGAGTCTTCATAATTCGGGCAAATCCTGGACACAGCACAAACAACCACAAAACACGAGAAATGGAAGAGGTAAACCTCCTCACGTTACACTTATTAGAAAGAAAATAGAAAGAAGATAGAAGGATAAGCATGGGGTGCCTCCCACGAAGCGCTTGTTTTTTATCGAGTCGTATAGCTTGACTCGCCCCGAATTTAATTGTTCTTGGGGGAGCATGTGGAAAAGAAAATCTCCATCGGACTTTCGTTCAAGATGTTTGGATAAACATTGAAGCATTCGAAAGTTCCACTCCGATGAGATACCCACGGATCGAAATAGAAAGTATAAACGACGATGCCGGGGTCAAAGATGGTATCTTCACTCCCGAAGGTGTGAAGAAGAGGAGAAATCACATCAAATGTGATGAAGGGAAGAAAGGTTTTTATGATTATCGTGATATACTCTTTATCATCAGCAGCAAATGTGTCTTGAAAGTTCTTTGCAACAAAAGTCTCGGGAGGGAGGGTCGGGATGAAATTATCAATAAGCAAATTCTTCTGATCAAGTTGTAATACCTGAAATTCAGATAACCTGTAAAATGACCAAATTACCCCTGAAACCATAAAACCTAAATAAATAACTTATAAAATTCCGAAACAATTCCAAACTTCTGAAAACGATCTACATATCAAGTAAACTAATTTCTGGGACAACATCATATTATTTTGAATGTCCAAAAATTATTAATTCACATATACATTAATATACAATCCGAAAATAATAAATTTAATTAAATATATTTGTAAAATCATTTTAATAAGGATAAATACAAAACTAAATTAAGGAATTGTACACAAAATCAAATTGTGATCTTGTGATAATTTTGGGCCAAAATTCTAGACCTAAATTCCCCCTCCTAGTCGGTTTGTTAAGAGTAAATACAAATCATATTTTCACAAAACCTTAAAATTGCCGAAACCCTAAAACCGCTTAAACAAAAATCGACCCAACCTCCATCCGATCTTCTGGACCTGATCAAGCAATTTTTTGGAGTTCTTCAAGGTACAATCTAGCTAGGAAAAATACGAGTTGGGTTGTGGAAGACTTCATTCGATCGCGGTATACTTGTTTTGTTCGATTTGTTGCGTACGAGAGGTAATAATCCACACGACTGATCCTTACGTTCTAAAATTAATCTAACATTTTTCTAATGATCCTTAGGTCGAATATAACTCAGGAAAAATGATAAACATGAATCATGCAAGCTTAATTAAGCGTACGAAAATTAAAGAGATAAAACACACTTAATTTCCAAATATTGCTATACGAATTCTCTGGGTTGTAACCATAATTTTTACATGTTCTATGATAATAATATAAGCCTATAAAAATATCCATGTGATTTGTAGAAGAATAATTAATCATGAATTATTTTATAATCGGATTACATGAAAAATAAAGAAAAATTAGGAAGAAACCCTAGAACGAATTAGGGTTAGGGTTTATGTTGTTAAATCTGGTGTAATTAATGCTAAAAATGATTGAATAATTATGGGATAATGATTGGGATACATTAGGGCTTGGTTTTGCAAATTTAAAAGTATATACGATTGAGTTTTAAACTAGAAGGGTATGTTTTGCCAACTTTGAAACTTGTGGGTTATTTTTATAATCTTATTTAGGTCTGGGATAATGTGTAAAAATTATAACATGGGGTCCTTATGTGTAAAATTTGCAAGATATGGATTTAATTGTAAATATGGTGTTCGAATTGGAATTAATTAAAATAGAGGGACTAATAGTGTAAATTCTGGAACTTGATGGGTCTGATTCGTACCACATATAATTCTGAGAGTATATTCTGTAAATTTGGAAAATAAAATGCTTAAGGTGTATATATAAGCATGATAGGAATTTAATTTATGAATTATGTAAATGTAAGGTTTGTTTTGTAATTAATGAAACTAGTGGGGTATTACTTGTAAATTATGAAACCTAAGGGATTTAAAATTTCATTCTGAATAATATGAGTATTAAATCAGTAACTTGAAGTATTTCCCCTTTATACCTTTGAAATTGATGAAATTACAATTAAAACCCTAAACTATGTAAACTTGTCATAATTAACCCTAGACTTTTGTAACTTGATAAAATGTACCTAAACCCCATAATAACCCTTAAATAAGAACTTAACCTAATCTGGGATATTAACATCTTACTAAATCTGGAAAGTTACTTAAAATAGAAAGTTATTAAAATGAAAAGGTAAAATAAAAGTAATAATCTGAATTAGAATCCTTCGTAATTCCGTCTTCTACTTATTTAGGTGTGAAGAAGGAGAAGCCCTGATTTCTGCTTCGTGTTTGCTTTCTTGTCTTTCTGCTGTGCTAATAAGGTACAGATATTCTGCCCTTTTTCAGTAAGGGTTTTCATTCCCTTTTCTTTCATCTTTTCATTTTCCTTATTAGGATTCCCTATACCATTGCTATGTTCCCTCCTGTTTGTGAACTTTTGATGTGATCTTGTTTGAACCTTTTTCCATGTACCCTTAAGATATGACTTTTGATTATTTAATAGTACGCCTGACCTTTGATCTACAGTTTGATATCCGAGCCAATCACTAGGCATGAGGGTTTCATGTCCATGTCATTGACGCACCTCTGACATGACTCTAGGGCAGGAGAGTGATGACCTGTTCCGTCCCTTATTTATTATCTGCTATGGCCATTATGATTATGATTATTGATTTGTCTGCGGGGGCGTATGGGTGCATCCTAGATTTGACCTGTTATCTGTATATGTTATATGTTTATGGTTATTATATCTGGTGACTGATTGTGTGTGCGATACACGTCTTTCACTTTGTCTGAGAGCTGATCACTCTACACAGGTTTGTTTTATTATATTGGTATGCTATGGTTTTATCGGTCATCTGGGCTCGTGATGGATTGCTATGTTCCTGTTTTCCTTAAATCTTATTCATTATTCATTTTCTTTTCTTTGTTCTTGTTCCATTTCTTATTCCTTTCCTTTTGATTTTGTATCAGTATGATTTGTATTCCTGAATTGTTTTTTTTGGTACTGCTACCTGCTACTGCTTTGTTTATCTATATATCTGTTCACTGAGCTTTTGAAGCTCAGCCGCATTTCTTTTCCTGCGGCAGGTACTTAAGCTAGGAGCTGGGTTTTTAGCTTTGGGATGAGAGCGATCTATTTTGGAGTTTGACCTTAGTCACTTAGCTTTACCATTTTGAACTCCTATTTATTTTGATATGCCATTGTTTAGGCATTTGAAGATTGGATTTTGTACTTCAGTTATTTTGTCTTGCATTTTGATTTAAGTCATGTTGACTTATCTTGGATTTA
The DNA here is from genome assembly GCA_021014915.2 of Artemisia tridentata subsp. tridentata. Lineage (NCBI taxonomy): Eukaryota > Viridiplantae > Streptophyta > Magnoliopsida > Asterales > Asteraceae > Artemisia > Artemisia tridentata. The sequence goes on along the minus strand of CP139501.1, from coordinate 11,013,463 downwards.
ATGTAAAGACTTTTGATGTTTTGTTTATTTAATGTTCTGTGACTTCTGATATGCCACCATTGTTGTGACATCTTTACCCTTGTCGGGTTGGGGTGTTATAATTTATGGTATCAGAGAAACATGCATTCAAAGAAACCTTAGAGCTTAGGCTATCGACCTGTGAGGATTGGGTAGACATTAGGTTTCCTTTCGCGCACTCTTTTCCTGTCCTGCTCTGCCATGTTTTCTTTCCTGTTCTATCACCTTCTGTTTGATCTTTCTAACCATTTGAAAATCCTGTAGATGGTTGTTACTCGTCATGGTGACTATTCTGAAGGGGAGGAGCAAATCCCTAATCTGGAGGAGTTAGTGGCTAATGCTATAGCCAATCTGCTACCAGGGCTTAATGCCAACGAGGTGATCACTCGAATGATCAACGATTTTCGTAATGGAGCTGGTCCCACTGGTGGTTCTGGTGGTGCTGGTGGTTCTGGTGGTGCCGGTGGTTCTGGTGGTGGGGGCCGACCCACTACCATTAATGGTTGGCTTGAGAGTTTCAATAAACTCAAGCCGTTGTCTTTCAGTACTGTTTCTACTCCTCACGCTGCAGAGGACTGGATTACTCACATGGAGAAGCTGTTTGAGGTACTGGGTTGTGAAGACGAGTTTAAGACTCGTCTGGCTGCATTTAAGCTTGAGGGTGATGCGCTTAACTGGTGGAAGGCGCACAAGGAAGCTAAGGGAGGTGATACTTATGTTCTTGGTTGTACTTGGGCTGACTTTCGTACTACGTTCTATAATAGGTACTTCCCTGTGTCTGAGCAGCAGAGATTTATTCGGGAGTACAACACTATTGCCCAGCTAGATTCTGAGAATGCAGGGGAATTTCTGGAGCGATTCCAGAGATTGGTTAGCTTTGTGGGTCCGGTTGCTGGGGATGCTGAGCATCAGGCTAGGCATTATAAGTGGGCACTGAAGAGTTGGGTTTTAGATCGTCTTCTTAATCAGGAGTTCGCTGATCCGTCAGCATGTTGCGACGCAGCTCGCAACATCGAGATTTTTCATGAGAAGGTGGGTTACAAGCGAAACCGTGATGGCGACAGGATTCAGCAGCAGAGTCAGAATCGGGACAACAAGGGGTTTTCTGGTAAGGGCTTTGAACAGCGGGGCCAGTCAGATCGTGGTCGTGATTATCAGGGTCAGCCAGGTAGGAGCTATGATCAGCGGAGACCAGATTCTAGGGGTCAGGATTCTGGTTCGGTTTCTAGGCAGGGTGATGAGCGCCAGGGGCGCAATAATGGTCAGAAGCAGTGGAAGGATCAGCCTTCTAAGGGTTATCAGCGGCAGTCTCGTGGTTCTGGATCGAGTTCTCAGAAGGTTTCATCTGGGAACTTACCTCCACCTCCTATCTGTACTACTTGTGGGAAGAGTCATCCCGGACCGTGTCGTAGGGCATCTAGTGCGTGTTTCCGATGTAGGTCTTCTGAACATCGGGTGAAGGACTGCCCAAAGCAGAATCCTGCATCTGCCGGGAACTATCTTCTTCCTCCTCCTCCTCCACCTCCGAATACTGGGCGTGTGTTTTCTACTACGCGGGATCAGGCGGCTAAGGCTACAGGTACCATTACCGGCTTTTTGTATATTGGTGATTTTACTGTTTTCGCGTCATTTAACACTGGAGCAACACATTCTATCATATCTATGAAATTGGCTAAGAAACTGAACATACCTTCAACACCACTAAATAACCCAATTGCTATATCTACCCCCATGAAAAACCATATTCTTATCAACCATGAATATTTGAACTGTCCGTTACGCTTCGATGATCGGATTCGTCCGGCAAATTTACTCCCTCTGGACATGATTGACTTTGATGTCATTCTGGGTATGGATTGGTTGGCTTCTCATCGAGCAACCATTGACTGCCACGCCAGAAATGTGATTTTCGGTGATCTGAATAATCGTAAATTCATTTACCATGAATCTCGTCCTCTTAAAACTGTTAAAATCATTTCTGCTTTGAAAGCACGAACCTTGATGTCTCATGGTTGCCAAGTTTATCTAGCCTCGGTTAAGGATTCGTCTGTTGAGAGTCCGGATATTTCTAGTGTCCCCATTGTTCGGGATTTTGCTGACGTTTTTCCTGAAGTACTTCCTGGTCTTCCTCCGGCTAGAGAAGTGGAATTTTCTATTGATCTAATTCCCGGTGCTGAACCTATCTCTAAGGCTCCGTACCAGATGGCACCTGTTGAACTGAAAGAGTTGAAGGAGCAACTGGAAGAGTTGCTGGACTGTGGATTCATTCGACCTAGTGTTTCGCCATGGGGTGCTCCTGTGCTTTTCGTGAAGAAGAAGGATGGGTCTATGCGTCTGTGTATTGATTATCGTGAGCTTAATCGCATTACCATTCGAAACCGTTATCCGGTTCCTCGCATTGATGACTTGTTTGATCAGTTGCAAGGAGCTAAAGTCTTCTCCAAAATCTTCTTGCGATCTGGTTATCACCAATTGCGAGTTAAAGAGTAGGATGTATCTAAGACTGCTTTCCGCACCCGTTATGGACACTATGAGTTTCTGGTTATGCCTTTTGGCTTAACAAATGCTCCTGCTGTGTTTATGGATTTAATGAATCGGGTTTTCCATGAATTTCTTGATAAATTCGTCATCGTTTTCATCGATGATATCCTGGTATATTCTAAATCGTCCAAGGAGCACGAGCAACATTTGCGTATTGTGCTGGGTATCCTGAGGCAGCAGAAATTATTCGCGAAATTTTCTAAGTGTGAGTTCTGGCTGAACCAAGTAGCTTTCCTTGGTCACATTGTGTCTGCAGATGGTATCACCTTGGATCCATCTAAAGTTGAGGCTATCACCAAGTGGCCGAGACCTACCACTGTGACTGAAGTCAGGAGTTTTCTGGGATTAGCTGGCTACTACAGGCGTTTTGTTGAAGGATTTTCTAAGTTGGCCTTACCTTTGACTCAATTGATGCAGAAGGGTGAAAAGTTTGTATGGACGGATGAACGTGAGCAAAGTTTTGAAGAGTTGAAACGACGATTGGTGTCTGCACCTATTCTAACTTTACCATCGGGTTCTGGAGGTTTCCAAATCTATAGTGATGCTTCTAAGAAGGGTTTGGGCTGTGTGCTTATGCAAAACGGCAAGGTGATTGCCTATGCTTCGAGGCAATTGAAACCCTATGAGGAAAATTATCCAACTCATGATCTGGAGTTAGCAGCTTCTGTTTTTGCGTTGAAAATCTGGAGACATTACTTGTATGGCGAATCATGTGATATCTTCACTGATCACAAGAGTCTCAAATACATCTTTACTCAGAAGGAGCTTAATATGAGACAGAGGCGATGGTTAGAGCTTCTGAAGGATTATGACACGAACATCCAGTATCATCCAGGTAAGGCTAATGTGGTTGCTGATGCACTTAGTCGGAAATCTGGAATGATTGCTAGTTTGGAGATTGATCCGCGTGTCCTCACGGACTTGGAGCGTTTGGATGTTGAGTTGTGTGTTCGGCGTGATGTTGGTTACTGGGCTAGCTTAAATGTAACACCCCAAACCGGCAAGGGTAGAAGTATCACATTAATGGTTTCATATCAGATCAAAACAAAGCATACATTCAATAGTAATACAAGGATTTTCAAAGGTTACAAATGAATTGCTGAATATACAAGGTTACAAATGAAAATTTTCATTAACTACTAATTCTAAATACAATACTTCTAGTCATCTATACTCCAGAGTAGCTAACAAGGTCTTCTAAGTCCAAGGTTCTCTTCACCCATACCCAACTTCCAAACTAAAACCTGCCGCGGGAAAGAAACGCGGCTGAGCTTAAAAAGCCCAGTGAACAGATATATAATAAACGGAAACGAAAGTAAACGGAAATGAAAAGAAGTAGCATAATGAATAAGATATAAGTAAAGGTATAAAGAGTAAAGGTTTAGGACAGTCATCCACCACGAGCCCACATATCACATCACATATCAAATCCTGTAGCAAATCTAGAGGGGATACCTCTTTAGTAACCGGATAATATGAGGGGTGTCCTCATGTACCACAATGGAGTGATCAGCTCCCACATTTTGTGAAAGACGTGGATTGCACCCATCATCAGTCACCACATATCACATATCACAATATCACAATCACAATACAAATCTAGGATGCATCCATACGCCCCCCACACAAATCACATTGGCCATAATAAATATAAAGCGCGCATATCACAATCACAATGGGGACGGTGTACAACATCACTCGAGTACACTAGAGTCATGTCAGTGGTGCATCAAAGACATGGCCATGTTACCTTCATGGCTAGGAAAACACATTTGGCTCGGGTATCAAACTGGGGTTAAGGGTCAAAGGTTCATATCAAAGCAATGGTTCACAAGGTCATAATCATAGTTCAAATCTCAAGGTTCATATCAAAGGTTCACATGTCAAAGGTTCAAATATCAAAGGTTCAAATCACAGTGTAGGGAACATAGCAATGGCTTAGGAAACCCTAATACGAATCAGAATAAGAGACCGAAGGCTCCTTATACAAAGAGCAGAATATCTGTACCTTATACCGCAAGTGAAAACACAGCTAGAAACGAAAATATCGGAAGTAAACTCCATCTTCAGCGAATCTACACGAATTTATGATCGTCTGGTTAATAACTTATTTTAAATCAGATTACTTATTTTAGTAGGCTTTCCATTTTTAGTAACTTTCTTTTTATAGTAACCTCCAAATTGTTAACTTTTCCAGATTAGTAATTTAATACTTTAAGGTTATATTTGACAATTAATAATATTTAAGGGTCAAAATGACAATTATAGAGGTTTAGGGTTGATTTGTCAAATTAAAATGTTTTAGGATCATAAATGACAATTTACTAACCTTAAAGGTTTTATGTGGTAAATAAAATAGTATAGGTGTTAATATGACATTTATTATAGTCTAAGTTCTAACATGCCACTTTAGTATAGTTTAGGGTTAAAAGTCTTAATATAGCAAGGTTCGGGGTCTAACATGCAAACTTATCATAGTCGAGGTTTAAAGGTGTCAATCTAATTAACATTTTTGGTTTATAGCATACATGCAAATCTCATTCTATGTTCTACGTATTACATGATATGAAATTTATAAAATTATGCCTTTATTCCCAATGTCATTCCCGTTCAACAAGCTCATACCAGACGCGACATCGACTCGAAACATAGAAACATGTACGGTTCACAATTACTTGGTTTCAACTCATTTAAGTTTACTTCGATCACATGGTGATGGAAAGACCCGATATCGAACTTGAATTACACCACCCCATATGGATCACCTTCATATAAAATCACAAGGTTGACTCATACCGCGACACATTTGGCGAGACCAAAACAACCAACACGTACTCTCTCGATATCACTATTTCGAGACGCCACGAATCAACCAAACACTACTAGGCGACTAGGCTAGCCCAAGACTTAATGAGCCAATGAAGAGATGTGCGAGGGTTTTCTGAATGAGCAGCAGCAACCACACTAAATGACTATATTAAAAAGTACGTTTTAGACCCATATTGTACACATAACCATTTGACCCATATTCTCTTGTATTATAAGGCCTCAACTTCAACACACATAACACATATACACACAGCCTCTTTTCCAGACCATACACACCCAAACCAACCCCCTTCGACACCCATTTTCTTCTTATAAAATCACCCTTAGTTTCCTTTCTTTTCAACCTCATTTAAAACTATATAACATGCATGTAAACTGTGATTCGAATGGCCATATAAAACCGTACATCGACATACACATAGGTATCATTTTATGTTTTATGCTGAGTTATTTGTGTCACGTTTCCTGTATATAAAAAGATCTAATAGACGTTTATATTTCATATTCTAATGGCCATGTGAATCCGTATATGTCGACACATAAATGACCCAACAAAGCATGCGTAAATCAGACTCCAAATGCCACTACTGCCCTATATCGACATATCTATATTTGATGATATTACACATATTCGAGTCCTTACATTTACATACAAAAACATATGCGTCCCACCTTATATCTCTTAGTTTTTAAAACAGTTTAGTACGCATCTTAGAGATGGGAATGAGTGTCGAAAAGCCAACTAGAGGCGTACATAAAAAGGTGGTACGAGGGATCCAAGACAGAATGAATATAGACCCATACGTTTCATGATTTCATGTTAAGTATAAATATGTATTATTCTTGTTATATGATGAAACAATCAAAAGCATTTAGACCTGATAGTTATGATCTTTTAGCAGGTTATATGTTTAGATTATAGGTTCCATGTGAGTCGCATGAATAATAACACAAGAGAGAAAAAAATGATACCACAAGGGGCTGAGATACACGAGATCAATGAGGCCAAAAGGAAGCTACGAATCACAGCCTTTCGAACCAACCAAACCTTCTACACTCACGATCACACACTGAGTTACCTAAAGCAAGCGATCACACCGATACCTGCTGTATGACACCGCGACTAGACCACCACGATCATGCTTCCATAACAAGTCACAAACGATCTCTTTTGTACCTTCCTTGATCGATCAGGAATGAAGAAAAGAAAACATGCAGCCGCCTATTTTTTTTGTGTAGGTTATAGTGGGTGTTATGTTTTGGTTTGTCGTACAAATAAGAAAGGGGAAAAGATGGCGTGTAAAATTTCAGGAAAGTAGTAATAGTGATTTATTTGATTTGATATTGTCTGACTAGTATGGCATGAATAATTGGGAGACAAAATAGGGCCCAAGTCGTGGTAAATGGCCGAGAATCATGGAGTTGAATGTGAATGATTCGGTTGTTTAAATTGAGAAACAATGAGAGAGTGGCTACAAAATAATGCCGATTCATTTGGAGATTGGGATGACTATTTCTCCTTTCAAAATTTCATTTAAATTAGACCATATCAAATTGATGTTGTGTACAAAAATAAAAATAAAAAATGTAATTGGTCCTTATATGGACTTGGTAGACGTATGATATATTTTGGGATATAAAGATGGTATTTTATTTGTAGCTTAGGATTTTGGAGGATTTCACATTTAGTAGTTTCACATTTTTCTTTAGGTTATAAGTTCATATCGGATGGTCTCGAGTCATAACACGTTATATAACACAAATTTTAATTTATAGCGTATTTCATAAGTTCTTTAAAATTTCAAATTTGATGGCATTTTAGTCATTTCGGATTGAGTTAAATTTTGGGGTTTTACATTAAAGATTGAGTCAAATCTGATGTTGCGTATTAAAGAGGCTCAGAAGGATGATGGTGAGCTTTGGGCCATTGTTCAGATTATTGAAGAGGGTAAGCAAACTGAGTTTAGAGTTGATGATGATGGAGTTGTCTGGTACGAGGATCGTTTATGCGTGCCTAATGATTCTGACTTGCGTGAGGCTGTGTTGACTGAAGCTCACAGTTCTCCTTTCTCTATTCATCCTGGTTCTACTAAGATGTATCGTGATCTTAAGCAACATTTTTGGTGGAACGGTATGAAGCAAGATGTGGCGTTATTTGTTGCTAGATGTATGACCTGCCAGCAAGTTAAGATTGAGCATCAGCGGGCTAGTGGTCTGTTACAACCTTTGGAGATTCCTACATGGAAATGGGATGAGATTTCCATGGACTTCGTTTCTGGTCTGCCTACGACTCGAAAAAGACATGATGCGATTTGGGTGGTCGTTGATCGGCTAACTAAGTCTGCTCATTTCTTACCAATTCGTATGACCTATAATATCAGTAAGTTAGCGGAGATTTTCCAACAAGAGATTGTTCGATTGCATGGTATGCCTTCGTCTATTGTTTCTGATCGTGATCCTCATTTCACTTCGCGTTTTTGGAAGGGACTTCATAAAGCTTGGGGCGCTCGCCTTAAGTTTAGTACGGCATTTCATCCCCAAACTGATGGTTAGTCTGAGAGGACCATTCAGACTTTGGAAGATATGTTACGGGCGTGTGCATTGGAATGGACCGGTAGTTGGGATGAGTACTTGTGTTTGGTAGAGTTTGCGTATAATAACAGTTGGCATGCGAGTATTCGAATGGCTCCCTTCGAGATGTTGTATGGTAGGAAGTGTAGGGCTCCTGTTTGTTGGAATGAAGTAGGTGAACGTCTAATTGAGGGACCTGAGATGATCGAGATCATGAATGAAAAGGTAGTTGTTGCTAGGGAGAAATTGAAGGAAGCGCGTGCTCGTCAGAAGAGTTATGCTGATAAGCATCGTCGTGATCTAGAATTTAATGTAGGTGATCGAGTATTCCTGAAAGTATCTCCTTTCCGTGGTGTCAAGCGTTTTGGAATAAAGGGCAAGTTGAGTCCCCGATTTATTGGACCGTTTGAAATTCTAGAGCGTATTGGGGAGGTTTCTTATCGTCTGGCTCTACCTCCTCAGCTATCTCATGTGCATAATGTTTTCCATGTATCTCTTCTGAGGGGATACAATTATCATCCATTGCATGTGGTATCTTATCCGCTCGATCAGATCCGGCCTGATATGTCGTTGTCTGAAGAACCGGAAGCGGTTCTGGACCGTCAGGACCGAGTCATGAGAAATAAAGTTATCCCGTTCGTAAAGATTCTTTGGAAGAACCACCCGGAGCGTGAGGCTACCTGTGAGACCGAGGAATCAATACGAGCTAGTTATCCGCACCTCTCGTTTTAATCTGGTATGTCTTGTTTTATTTTCCGCTCTCTTTTCTTTCTGCTTTTTGAAAATTTCGAGGATGAAATTTTTTTGTTAGTGGGGAAGAAGTTGTAATACCTGAAATTCAGATAACCTGTAAAATGACCAAATTACCCCTGAAACCATAAAACCTAAATAAATAACTTATAAAATTCCGAAACAATTCCAAACTTCTGAAAACGATCTACATATCAAGTAAACTAATTTCTGGGACAACATCATATTATTTTGAATGTCCAAAAATTATTAATTCACATATACATTAATATACAATCCGAAAATAATAAATTTAATTAAATATATTTGTAAAATCATTTTAATAAGGATAAATACAAAACTAAATTAAGGAATTGTACACAAAATCAAATTGTGATCTTGTGATAATTTTGGGCTGAAATTCTGGACCTAAATTCCCCCCTCCTAGTCGGTTTGTTAAGAGTAAATACAAATCATATTTTCACAAAACCCTAAAATTGCCGAAACCCTAAAACCGCCTAAACAAAAATCGACCCAACCTCCATCCGATCTTCTGGACCTGATCAAGAAATTTTATGGAGTTCTTCAAGGTATAATCTAGCTAGGAAAAATATGAGTTGGGTTGTGGAAGGCTTCATTCGATCGCGGTATACTTGTTTTGTTCGATTTGTTGCTTACGAGAGGTAATAATCCACACGACTGATCCTTACGTTCTAAAATTAATCTAACATTTTTCTAATGATCCTTAGGTCAAATATAACTCAGGAAAAATGATAAACATGAATCATACAAGTTTAATTAAGCGTACGAAAATTAAAGAGATAAAACACGCTTAATTTCCAAATATTGCTATACGAATTCTCTGGGTTATAACCATAATTTTTACATGTTCTATGATGATAATATAAGCCTAGAAAAATGTCCATGTGATTTGTAGAAGCTCGGAATAATTAATCATGAATTATTTTATAATCGGATTACATGAAAAATAAAGAAAAATTAGGAAGAAACCCTAGAACGAATTAGGGTTAGGGTTTATGTTGTTAAATCTGGTGTAATTAATGCTAACAATGATTGAATAATTATGGGATAATGATTAGGATACATAGGGCTTGGTTTTGCAAATTTAAAAGTATATACGACTGAGTTTTAAACTAGAAGGGTATGTTTTGCCTACTTTGAAACTTGTGGGTTATTTTTATAATCTTATTTAGGTCTGGGATAATGTGTAAAAATTATAACATGGGGTCCTTATGTGTAAAATTTGCAAGATATGGATTTAATTGTAAATATGGTGTTCGAATTGGAATTAATTAAAATAGAGGGACTAATAGTGTAAATTCTGGAACTTGATGGGTCTGATTCGTACCACATATAATTTTGAGAGTATATTCTGTAAATTTGGAAAATAAAATGCTTGAGGTGTATATATAAGCATGATAGGAATTTAATTTATGAATTATGTAAATGTAAGGTTTGTTTTGTAATTAATGAAACTAGTGGGGTATTACTTGTAAATTATGAAACCTAAGGGATTTAAAATGTCATTCTGAATAATATGAGTATTAAATCAGTAACTTGAAGTATTTTCCCTTTATACCTTTGAAATTGATGAAATTACAATTAAAACCCTAAACTATGTAAACTTGTCATAATTAACCCTAGACTTTTGTAACTTGATAAAATGTACCTAAACCCCATAATAACCCTTAAATAAGAACTTAACCTAATCTGGGATATTAACATCTTACTAAATCTGGAAAGTTACTTAAAATAGAAAGTTATTAAAATGAAAAGGTAAACTAAAAGTAATAATCTGAATTAGAATCCTTCGTAATTACGTCTTCTACTTATTTAGGTGTGAAGAAGGAGAAGCCCTGATTTCTGCTTCGTGTTTGCTTTCTTGTCTTTCTGCTGTGCTAATAAGGTACAGATATTCTGCCCTTTTTCAGTAAGGGTTTTCATTCCCTTTTCTTTCAGCTTTTCATTTTCCTTATTAGGATTCCCTATACCATTGTTATGTTCCCTCCTGTTTGTGAACTTTTGATGTGATCTTGTTTGAACCTTTTGCCATGTACCCTTAAGATATGACTTTTGATTATTTGGTAGTACGCCTGACCTTTGATCTACAGTTTGATATCCGAGCCAATCACTAGGCATGAGGGTTTCATGTCCATGTCATTGATGCACCTCTGACATGACTCTAGGGCAGGAGAGTGATGACCTGTTCTGTCCCTTATTTATTATCTGCTATGGCCATTATGATTATGATTATTGATTTGTCTGCGGGGGCGTATGGGTGCATCCTAGATTTGACCTGTTATCTGTATATGTTATATGTTTATGGTTATTATATCTGGTGACTGATTGTGTATGCGATACACGTCTTTCACTTTGTCTGAGAGCTGATCACTCTACACAGGTTTGTTTTATTATATTGGTATGCTATGGTATTATCGGTCATCTGGGCTCGTGATGGATTGTTGTGTTCCTGTTTTCCTTAAATCTTATTCATTATTCATTTTCTTTTCTTTGTTCTTGTTCCATTTCTTATTCCTTTCCTTTTGATTTTGTATCAGTATGATTTGTATTCCTGAATTGTTTTTTTTGTACTGCTACCTGCTACTGCTTTGTTTATCTATATATCTGTTCACTGAGCTTTTGAAGCTCAGCCGCATTTCTTTTCCTGCGGCAGGTACTTAAGCTAGGAGCTGGGTTTTTAGCTTTGGGATGAGAGCGATCTATTTTGGAGTTTGACCTTAGTCACTTAGCTTTACCATTTTGAACTCCTATTTATTTTGATATGCCATTGTTTAGGCATTTGAAGATTGGATTTTGTACTTCAGTTATTTTGTCTTGCATTTTGATTTAAGTCATGTTGACTTATCTTGGATTTAATGTAAAGACTTTTGATGTTTTGTTTATTTAATGTTCTGTGACTTCTGATATGCCACCATTGTTATGATATCTTTACCCTTGTCGGGTTGGGGTGTTACACAAGTACACCTCCCCCCAGACTAAAATCTTTATCAAGATTGAAATAAAAATGATCATATTCTGGATGAGAGAGTTCACCGGAGAACTCTTCAAAAATGACCGGATCATTCTTATCAAAGAGAAACGAATCATACTCGGGAAGAGAGATATGAGCATGAGAAGTGGTACTGCCACTACTTGTCTCTTCCGTATGATCGATATCAAAGTGAAATGCTTCATAAGCCAGGAGAGAATAATCGGTATGAGAAGTGGGATTGCCACTACTCTCTTCTTCGGTCTCAAAGATAAAACTCTCATATTCGGGAACAAAATCCTCGAGTTCGAGCTCCAGAGGATCTGACGGCTTATCTTCAAAAAGAACTTCCTTAATAACATCTTTCGGGAAAACCTTGAGCTCTTCCGTAGATATATCACTTCCCTCAAACGGCATGAGAGAAGGGGAAGAGTCGGAATTGACGAGTTCGGAAGGCGGAGTGGGATTGCCACTCTGAGATTGAATTGATATCTGAACGATATCTTCTTCAAAAGGTTCATCCTCATCACTCTCATCAGAGTATGTAAATTGAATAGTATTAGGATGACCTGGTCCTTGCTGGCAATGTTGACTTATACAAATTTCGTGCTTGCCAAGGACCTTAATTTGTGCATTCTCTGCGGAAATGTAATCGGAATAATGATCATTCAAAATAGTGGTAGAGTCGTAAAAGACTTCAGTGTCCCACTGATAATGATGATGTGTCATATTCTCGATTAAATCGTAAGCTTCTTGAGGAGTCTTCCGCATGAGATTGCCTCCGCCAGCCAACATGATTTTGTCTCGATCCATCATATTTATGCCATTATAAAAGGAGACGATTTGATCAAGAAGCAAAATTCTATGATCAGGACATTTCTGCAGTAATGATTTGAATCTCTCCCAAGCTTCAAATACTGATTCCTTGGATAATTGCCGGAAATTCAGAATGTCTTTCCTAAATTGCAACGTTTTAGAATATGGAAAGTATTTTGAAAGAAACTTGAGGACCATCTCTTCCCAAGTATGAATTGAATGGGTTTTAAGAGTGTAAAACCAAGATTCAGCTTCGTGGGTTAAAGAGAATGGGAAGAGATTCAAACGGATATTATCTTGAGAAACTCCGTTTTGCTTGAGGAATTGAGTGATCGATAGAAATTTGTCTAAATGATGGTTCGCATCTTCATCTTCAAATCCATGGAATTGGAAAATTTGTCTAATAAGCTCAATCATATGATCTTTCAATACAAAATTGGTTGTCGGAGCGATCGGTCCTCCTCTACCGATAAGCGTTGGACGATAAAAATCTTCCATGGTTCGAAGATCATGGGATAAATAATCGAACATTGTAAAGAATTAAACAATATGAGAGGAGAAAGAGATAAGAATTAAACAATATAGAGGGATAAGAGGGTAGAATTAAACGGTTAAGAGGATAAAGAAGAATTTTTTTAGTTTTTTTAGAAAAATATAATGAAAATATGGAAAACAAATGAAGATAGAAGAAAAACGAAGTTAAAAGAAAAACAAATTTTAAAAAGGAAAATATTTTTGGGTTTTTATAAAAATAATAAGAAAATATTTACAAGGGAAAATGATAACTTCACGGGGAAGGGCCTTCAAAACACGAATCGATAAACGGAAATAAAAAATTCACTTCAACCTTCCCCGGCAGCGGCGCCAAAAATTGATTTAACAATTTATATTCAAGGAAAAGGAAGGAATTTACACACTAGGAAGTATGTAAAAACCCCGGTTCGTTGTCCCGATGAAGGATAAATGGAATATGTGATTCGGGTTCGTGAAACGTGTTGTGAATGGTGAATAAAAGTGAGTTTGTGGGTTTTGAAACAAAATTAATGAAATATTAACTAAAAGCAATTACTACGGCAAGGGAAATACTAATCTAAGGCAAACGTAAGTGAAGTCGTAAAAGAAAACCTAATAACGCAAATTCTCGGGCTAATCCCGAGAATAAAAGTGAAATTGATGAAATACTAATCCAAGAAATGCCAAAATAATTTTCTTAAGTTCTATTTAATAAAAGAAAATTTTAGAAAAAAGAATTATATTTTTTTGACTTTTCTTTTAATTTTTATGAATGAAAAACTAAATAAAAGAAATTAATTGATTAAAAATACTAAAACTAATTGGAAAAATCTAAAAATTTTACTCAAATTACTTTATGGGATGAGAATCCTAGGAAAAATAGAAATAAGGCACCAGCTTATCATAATAAGCTGATAATAAGCAAAATACTACGGATAGGCAAAATGGGAAAACTGGGTTAAGTAAAAAACTAAGTAGAATTAAACTGAAAAAGTCCTAAGGGCAAGTGGTTAAGGTGTTGGTCTTGTGTGCAGAAGGTCCCAGGTTCGAATCCCTGGTGCACCTTTTTGGAAAATTATTTTTTTCTTTAATTTTTCTTTTACAAACTTAAAAAGAACTTAAAATTAAGCATATTTCATGAAAGCAAACTTTTTTGGAAAACTCAAATAAGCTGGGACTTAGGCTAAAAAGCAGAACAGTTGGCTTTTTTAAGGGAACAAGCTAAAATTTGAATCTAATAGGTTTAATAAGCTACAAATAAGCTACTGAAATAAGCTAAATTAAGTAAACACTAATCTAACTGATCCATGAACACCAGAATAAGCCAAAGAACAAGGGAAATAAGCACTGAGATCCATCTTAATAAGCAAAAAAGTAATGGGGTCTGCTGATGCACCTTGGTGCAGGGCAGAAATGGCTGTTTTCAAGGTGACAAAAACCTATTTAAAGAAAATTTTAAAAATCTAAAAAAAATATGTTTAACTAGATTAGCAACCAAATTATAACAGTGCAAAATTTGAGGTATATCTAACTTAAAATGAGTGAATTAAAAATCACAAACAAAGGCTGAAAAATGAGAAAACCAAAAAAAAGTGCAGTCTGCTATTGTGATGGACTGTTTTGAGCTAAACTTGAGCAAAACAATTTAAGGCTTTACCAACTATTGGATTTCAACTTAATGGATCTAAGGGAACTCAGAAAAATAAAAAAAATGAGGGCTTAAGCTATACTCTCCTATATAGAGCTATGAATTAAAGATTGTTCCTCAAATCTCCAATGGTGGACTCAAAACATCCAAATCTTGCAAAACAGCTAGAAGCTTTTATCTAACAACTAAAAATGACTTAAATAATCCTAATCAAAGTTGTCTCAACTGCATATGAACAGTGATCACTAGATTTGACCCATTTTCACCCATGAATAAGTTTAAACCAAACACCCCTTTAAGAGGGTCTGTTATGGTTTTTAAACTGAAACAGGCTTATTTAAGCTAACTTTTGGGAAGGAAAATATTCATTAAGCTAAATTAAGTCCTAAAAGGCAGATTTCAACATAAAATAAGCTATAAATAAGCATTTCTAAACTTAAGCTATTTTTGGCATTTTTATGGTTTTTAAAACAAAACTGAACATAAGTACTACCTAAGTGGGGATTAACATTCAAAAGCATCTAATGAGCATAAGTAAGCAAGAGAAAAAGTAAATAAGCAATAATATAAGCAGTTAATAAGCAGTTGACTTTTGTTGACCAATGAAGAAAAAACTTAACTTTCATTAACTCAATTTAAATTACAATTCTGAAAAGCTGAGAAAACATAAATAACAATAAGCTAAAAAGAAAGTAAAATTACCTAAATTAAGCTAAGTCCTACTGCTTTTCAAAAGCTACAAAATAAGCTATATGTACTACTTCTAAACTAGGGTTTCTGGGTCTTGTGCTTTCTCTGTGAGGGAAGTCCCTCTTGTGCTACTTCTACAACCCTTAGATTTTCTTGGTCCCCAATCCCTCTCATCTCAGCCGTTGATGATTTCTTTGTACCTAGGGATTGCCAGCGTGGCATGGAGGAGGGGGGAACATGGTCATGTGCTATTTTTAGACTGTGGTGGAGAGGTGAGAGTGACTGGTAGGGGGTTAGCAAGCTAATGGTGATTTTGGCGGGATAGGGGTGAGGTTAGGAAGATAAACAGTGATTTGGGTTTGACTTCTTTGACCCCGTATTTAGTTTTAAAAGGTTGGGCCTTGGTGGGTTGATTGGGTTGAGAAGGGTTTAGGGGTTTAAAATGGGATGGGTTAAATATTGTAGATCCGGTTGTGGCATTGATAGATTAGTTTAGGATAAAATAAAAATGGACCAAAAGTGTAAACTTGCAAATTTCAGGGACTAAATCTGCCAATTTTGCAAAGTTCTTCTAGGGACCAATTTTGTCAATCTGAAATAATCCAAGGGCTGTTTTTGAAATCTTGAGCAATATCTTGGTCCGAACTTGTAATTTCTTCCCGGTTCCGGCTTTAAATATTTTTCTTCCAAATCTCGTGCTCATGTTTTCCGGTTTTTGCTTATTTTGTCCATATTTCTAAATATCCGTACCTGCATGATCACAAACACAAAAACACAAATATCTTTGGCATTTTGGTTAGTTTTTGGTCGTTTTGGTCTGTTTTTGGTCAAATAAAGGTATGTGTTTAAGCACATACCAATCATCATCGGCTAGTGACGAAGACGGTTTGCCCAACTCTAGGATTCCTCCACCCGAATACTTGAATCAACTTCCTTCCATCAAAAATGAATCCGAGGAGCTTCGACAAACAAAGGGAATGATGAAAAATCTAGGACGGTGGATCATGAAACTTCACAAGAGTCACAAGAAATTGATCAAGATAATGAACAACAAGTGACATTTAAGGAGTGTTTGGTTTTAGACCTTATTAGACAATGAGATGATGTACTTATGTGCTTCTTAAGAGATTATGTTAGTACTTGACATGCATGTGAACTAACTCAAAATTGCAGGTCGATAACACATGTTGTTATCAATTTTCCGATATTAAGCCCCAGTTTGGCTTAACTCACTTTATGGTAAGATATCATGATTTGATTAATCTATGTGTATACGTGTGTTAGAATCTATATATTTAGCATATTTGTACTACATAGTAGCTATTACATATGTTTTAGGAGATTTTTCGGGTTTTGACCGAGAAACGCGAAATATGACATTCATTCTGTTAAGAAACTGAGTTTTCATATGACGGATATGGCGGATCCCAAATTTTGGATCCGCCTAGTGTATTCCTTGGCTCCGCCATTCTTGAACTTGGGGATCTGACGGCTCCCAAATTTTGGGTCCGTCTTTGTTGTCGATTGGATCCGCAGGTACCTACAGTAACTTGTTTCAAAAATTCCCGACTCATCCCGATAGTTAGATTTTGGAATCTAGTTATTAGAATACACTTTACTGATCTTTAGACTCCTTACAATGCTTTAGGAAACTCTTAGAACCTTAGGAAATCAATTTCCCACCAAATTTTGATTTTTCAAATTTTCCATGTGAGTTACCTTTCTAATACAAGCAAGGAACCCTTTTCTGGGATCCGTAAAATCCGTGGAAACATCTTATCAACAGATTTTCCACTCTCTCTTTGCATTAACTGCAAATCTCCCATATTTCACTCAACTCCATATGTATGGATTGACCTTGAGATGTGACAAGCTTAAATTTTTGTTCCAAATCATTCGGAACCAACATTCTTCATTGGATTTACATCAAATCCAAACACACAGACCAACAAACCTTCTGTCTATAAATTAGTACCTTAGGATAATCCCAAATCACACAACAACCATCACTACCAACTCTCTCATGTACTTCTTAGCTACATTATCAATCTTAACCATGACAAAATCAAGTAACTCATCCACTAGCAAACCCCTAAAACGAACTGCTCGTATTAGTGTTAAGCCTTGTTGCTTCATAAACCTAGCTAACTCATCAGAGAAGGAATCAACATCTCTTAATATCTCATCTCCAATATCAAATGAAAATTTCCTCACACTCTCCACTCCCACACCATCAAATGTAGCTATCCATACTCCACCACCAACCATTACTCCAATTGCCACCACACCACCACCGCTCCATCACAGCCTATTAGATCACCATCACTCCCAAACTCACCCAAACTCCAACCAATGGAGTTATTTAGGACTCCACCTACATCACCACATCCATACCTTGATGACTTGGAAGACCTTCCACCAAGGTCAACCAATCCTCCACCCATGACCTTTGAAGGTCAAGAACCCATGCTTTTTCATCCGCTTTATCATGATATCCACGGTCCTTTATACCGTGATGCACCACCACCTCAACCTCAAACACAACCTCTCTCACCCACATCCACACTAATTGTCATTGATGAGGCAATGTGGATAAATGAGCCACAAACCCAAGAAGAGATCAACGAGGAACTCACCCGTCTCCATGCTCTCTCTAATATGGTTGGATCTTGCCTTGATGAAGCAATGGATCTACAAACCATCTTGATGAACTCCATCCCTACTCCACCATCATCCAACCAACAACAACAACAACCATCCAACAACCAACCACCACCACCACAACCACCAAACCATGAGACTGTAACAATTCACATTTTTGGGTTACTATTCAATTTTACTATTCACTTTTACTATTCATTTTCACTATTCATTCCCGAAATTTTTATTTCATATTCTCGTAAGTTAAACTATTTTAATGATAATCCGAGATTTTGACACTCGTCGGATCATTTCTGAAAGAATCACGAAACCGTGTCCGAGATTTACTTTAAGGTTTAAACATTATTTAGGCATCCCGATATGTCCACACAACATTACCAACAAGAGAAATATATGTTTTCCACCTTTCGTGACATTTTCAAGAATTTTGGAATTTTACATTTTCCGGTTTTGCGTTTTACGCGATTTAAGCCTATGTTTCTAGGTTTTCACGACTTTAAGCATCCCGATAGAACCTATCACTCATTTAATATGTTAATATAGAGTATATTAATAAGTTTTAATCATTTTTATAAGTTTCATATTTTTAGGATACCCGATTTTAAGTTTTGGGACATTATGACTTACAGTTAGCGATTACCGGGACAAAACTGACTCCGTAAAAGCAAGATAATGCAAGAAACTTATCAAGCTTCTCATGAAAGCCTCATGAGGCTTGTCAAGGAAGCCACCAAGGACACTTGGCTTGATCTTGACCATTGATCTCTAGGTTGTTTACAAGTGTAAACTTAACCATGGTTAAATATTAACCTAATATATAGTTAACTCCTAAATTTTTCCTATAAATACCAAGCTAAAAACTTCATAAATTCTTGCATCACACCTTCTTATATCTTCAAAGACCTAAAACCAAAGGCACTTCTCTTAAGTTTTGTAAGAAAGTTCATATGTTCTTGAGAAAAGCTAGCATTTGATCTTATTTTCTCCGAGTTTTCAAGAAAGAATCGTTATAATCTTCAAATAACTTCAAGTCTCCAAAAAGACTTTGTTATTATCTTCAAATAGCTTCGGGTTTTCAAGAAGGCGATGTTATAATCTTCAAGTAGCATCGGGTTTACGAAGATTACAAATTTCACGTCGAAGCTCCGCTTATATTCCCTTTTTCTATAATACTCAAGCATTCTAAACAAAGGTAAGTAATTATAAGACTCAAAATTATTTAAATACTTATAAACTTTGTTAGTTTATTTATTGTATTTATAAACTCTCAATATGTCATATAATTAAGTAAGCAAAATATATGTTTCATACTATGTTAGTAGGGAGCTTCATGTGAGGGGTTTCATTTGGGTGAACGTATCGACGAGTTGCTGGATTTACGAATTAAAGTGTCCTAGCTCCTCGAACGTTTACTGCATGACGTCTGGATTATGATGGCCTGAACAGTAGTACGAGATATATAAACTATATAAGGCATGTTTAAATATTCACTTCGTTGTTTTAAAACCTAGGACACGATATCATATTTCTAGGTTGTACGTAGAGACTTCCTGGCTTAATCCATCGATTCCGTTATACGTTGTGATATCATTAGTTCAAGGTGAGTCATAGCCCCACTCTTACTCTTTAATACTTGTTTTTAAACTCTTTGGGGGGAGATACATGCTTAAACTATTTGCTATTACGCGAGACAATTTTACTTATATGCTATGCTATACTTTCATACTCTTAAACAGGATGTGTAATTTTATTACGATATGTGACTTAATGTGTGAAAACTATTCTATACGCTATATTCTTTAACCACTGTTTAACTCCTGGATGGAGCCGACGAAGAGGTATTGATAGTACTATCGGGTTGACACCCCCACCCTTTGCCCGAGATTCATGGCCTTGGGTGAATATAATCCAGCTATGAAGCATTCTTGCTTATTCTTGTCATGAGGTTCAATAGACTATTATTGTAAAACCCAAAATTTTTGAATACGTAAAATACCCAGAATACCCTTTGATCTCAAAATTGTAACAGACATTTCATCCCGAATATAACCTAAGTATCGAACGGTTAATAATTGATCGAATAAAAATAATACGTTACTAAATAACTTATGATTAAAACGAGTGTTACACATTTAAAAAAATAATTACACGCCTACATGCTTTGGTTTGGGTCCGTTTCTTTTATTTTCTGTACCCGACTTACACTACACCACAAAATAAATAAAGAGTGATATCCTTTAATTTTGGAAGGGAGAAAATCTCTCCCAATCAAGCCCCAAATTGGCCGACCTCTTTTTTTTTATCCTCACAAGATCCGGTTCTATTCTCTCAAAAATACCACACCAAAAAAAAAAAAAAAAAAAAAAAAAAAAAAAAAACCCTAAACTCTCTCCATATCAAAAATCCGTCCGCCCTTGTCCTCCATTATTTCCGATCGATCAAGAGCAAGCTATCAAGGATTCCGTGGTGTTAGTACGTGGTTGTGCTCGTGTGTTGCTAGAGTGGTGATCGTGGTGTTTCCTTTTGGTCCGAGTGGTAAGAGGCCGAGGGTTTAGTGATCAGCTTTTGGTGTTCTTGATCTTCGTCCGCCGTGTTGATCATCAAGGGTAGCACTAATCATTCTATCTTGTTTCCTTCATTTTAATCTTATTCTTAACATGTAAAATTATCACCATGAAGCTCATATGAATCGGCTAAAGTAAATTGTATTCACATAAAATCATAGATAAAGTCACATAAAATCATGACTTGGAAACCTTATATAATCGGCCTATTGTTATTGTTTTGTTTCGATTGGTATATACATGTTAACACCACATAAGAATCGACCTAAATCTGTTTTGATGTCATTCATAATCGTTTGTATCAAGAGATTAACCATTGGAATAAATAAACCTAACCAATCACATAAAATTATAAACCCTAAGTTACTGTCCAGAATTTTAGGTCGAATTGAAAGGGGTAGATCTTGATGATATAAACGTATTTTGAGTGATTCTTGGGTCTAAAATCAAGTTCGGGAAAAGAGCTTTCTGAATATATAAGCCTTATAATTTTTAGATTTTTGATTTTTCAAGTTCAAGTGTCAAAACTAAATTCAGGTATCTGGAAAACCAGTCCGTGTTTTTGATTTTTAATTTTCAAACCATGTCGAATTAGAGGATAAAAATTGGTAGGATGCATATTTCATATGTTTAGTAATTACTGGAATTTTTGTAGATTTTTCTGAATTGTATTGATGCGGTAAATAAATACAAACTTTTCGTATGTATAATCTGATCAGAAATCTGGATGAGCTAAATTGTTGGAATTTTAGACCATAGTTAAACTAACTAATAAATTCTAGAAAAATTCGTGTGAGTTCTAAATACATGAAAGTACACGTGTGAATTTTTGTGGAATTTATCCTTTAGTTCTGATGTGGTAGAAAAATTCGACCAAGTGTGATCTGTTCATAGTTAAAAGCTGATAAAAGTTAAAAAGGGCTAAGTAAGGATTTTTGTGTATTATTAAGGGTTGAACTTATCATTTTCTAAACTAAAAAAGGTTTAACTTGTGAAACCATGTAACTTTATGATATTTACACTTCATACCCTAATCTTACAATAATGGCACTATAATCCCTAAACTTTTTATATTTGCTTAATAAACCCTAAAACTTATGAAACCTACGTTATTAACCCTAATTAGAATAAAGTAACCCTAAGATACTATGTATGGAAACCTACTAATTATGGAAACTTACTAATTCGGAAAACCTACTAAAATAGAAAGTTACTTAAAATGGTTAAACTACTTAAAGAGGAAACTTACTATTTTTGGAAAGTTACTATTTTTGGAAAGCTGCTATAAAAGGAAAATTACTAAAAATGGAAAGCCGACTAAAATGAGTAATCCGATTTAAAATAAGTTATTAATAAGACAATCATGAATTCGTGTAGATTCGCTGAAGATGGAGTTTGCTTCCGATCTTTATGTTTCTAGTTGTGTTTTCACTTGCGGTCCAAGGTACAGATATTCTGTCTTACTTTGAGACACTTATGTTATCGTACAGATATTATTTCCCTTTTCAGTAGAGATATTTCTCATGATCATTTGCCTGATATGATTCCCTTTATTGATTATTAACTTTCATTGCATGATTGTCATTCCTATATGATCCTTTCTGACATTTATTATAAATGTCTCTGCCATGATATGCTTATGCTTTGCCATGCTTAATTGAGTCACTATCTTGTTTCTCTTACCATGCTATGTGATTGCGTGGTTTTGTAACCTTACAACAGGTTTTACCTCTCGAGGGATCTCAAGAGGCTTACAACCCCACCAGGCAGTGTACCTGACCGATGTAGTATAGTGTAGTGGTAAGTACGGGGGATTGATCGTTCTCCACAGGGAATAGTGTTCGTTAGGTATGAAAGGCTACTCTAATTAGGTCTAAGGGTTGAGGAAGATTCTTTTTTATGTTTTTATAATTTTATGAAAGCAAATAAAATCTCGGTTTTGAAGGAGTGGGCGGAATTAGTTGCTAGTCAACTAACCCAAATTACTACGAATGCAAATAAAATAAAATAACAAAAATGAAATGTGGTGAGAAACTTATGTGTAGAGAAATGTGTTTACTTAGATTTCCTTACTCCCTAACTATCTTTTACCGGTTAATTAGTGTGTATTAGTCGCGTGGATGACGGGTGTATTCCTTAATACCATTCGTGGGGTGGCGTACTTACTTCCCCAACTCTACAAGCTCCTACTTCACTCCTATGTCGAGCCGGCTAGGAAGCTCCTAACATGGGATCACTAGAATTCGCTTGTGCATTAAATACAACCATAAAAACCTTTAGTACGCGTTTGGTTCATGTTTCTTAAGACGTTCAAGCAAGTTACCGAATAGGAAGTTAGCCAGTTTTCTTAAGCCTAACATAGATAAACAATCATCCAATACAACTAATAACACACTAACAACCAATAATCAATAGCTAGGTTTCATTAGATCTAAGCAAACACAAGATAAATTTAGCCTAACATGTTAAACAAAAGACAAGAATAAGATAGAATCAAACAACACATAGACATATTGAATGATTAATTGATAACTTATCTTTCAATGAAACATGGAAGATCTCAAGGCAAAAAGCCCTGAAAAAGTAGCTGAATTCGTCCTAGGGTTTTATCCCAAAATTCCACACACTAAGCTCTCTCCAATGACAAAAGATTAGAAAACTATATATAGATTTTTGGATCTGACGGCGTCACCTTATGGAGTGTGACGCCGTCACCTCGCCGCTTCTAGGGTTTCCGGATGACCTTCTTGACGCCGTCCCTCTTTAGCTCTTCAAAAATCCATTCTGGCTTATCAAGGCTTGACGCCGTCGAACCATGAACGTGACGCCGTCCCCTTATGATTTAAGCCGTGACGCCCTTGATCAAGTTAAAGCGTGACGCCGTCAGAATTCACATGCTATTTTCACTGGCTTATCATGAGTAAATTTCACGTCCAACTTTTCTTGCCAAAGCATGACGCCGTCTAGAGTAAATCTTGACGCCGTCAAGAGTAACTTTTAGCCGATTTTTGAGACTTTGCCGTTTTCTTCACTTTAATGCTCCAAAAACGTCCAAAATGCCTCCTTTTCCAGATTTCTCCTCAAAAGTACCTAAAATGACAAAAGGAACGATTTAGGGCAATATTTGATCAAATAAATACGATTTAGGGCTTAAATGACCCCTTAAAAGCGGTACACTTTTCGCCTCATCAAATACCCTTACACTTGAGATTTGCTTGTCCTCAAGCAAATGCGCTTTTATTCTAATCAAAATACAAGTTAGGGGTCATTTAATGCTAACATAAAAGTAATTACAACAAATAATCGTTCCACTTCAATCATAATAAGCACGGAGATTATAAACTAGCACCTCACAAGTAGTGTTTAGATACTCACATCTCTCAAGCGTCATCAAAATAAATCTCATAAATGAAAACGGATAATATCTCTCACTACCTGTCATAGCAACTAGATTACCATAGGCTTGGGAAAGGATCGAAAACCTCCTCCACTAGGCGTCAGCACCTAAGATAAACTATCAAAGAGGGCTTTTAAATGGGTTATAACGTTAGGTGTAGGGAAAAGGAAAACACGGTTTTGTTGGATAAAGGATATTTTACTGGTGGCGAGTTAAAAATCTTGATCAATTACATGTACTATACAATGTTGCTAAGCCAAGACTAGACTCGATCTTAAGCTAATGATAAAATAACAAAAACATAAAATAAACATAAAATAAAACGGGATGGTAGTCCGTATGTTTTTTCTATTTTTCATTTTCTCATTTTTTTTGTGTTTTTCTTGATTTTTTTTTTTTTTTTTTTTTTTTTTTTTTTTTTTTTTTTTGCATACACTTTTACCCTACCATCCAAAATAATACATCATAGGGGCATTGCATCCCCCTTACACTTGAATTTTTACATAACTTTACAAATACTAATCTAATGACTCGAATTAAGATAATTGAAAAACTTGAAGTACTTTTAAAACATTTAGCACATATGGGGGTAATAAATGATGTTCTTCCCCGTTACTCCATTACACTAGTACTTTACCCATGAGTCCCAATCGTCCCAAAACAATATGTACAAGGATATGACTCGACTTAGCAACCATGTAATCAATTAGATAATTAACTAAGGGTTTAAACAAATGTTGTCACAATAATGCACTAAAAATGAGTGCATACAAGGTAGGCTAAGGCGATTTGGGTGTACATTTAAGTGGGGTGTAACAAATTCTTCCTTTAAGTAAAATGCTTAAAGGTCGAAACGAAAAGATAGGCTCTGAGGGGTGTACTAGGGGTATCGTGTACTAAAAATGAGTACAACGCAAAGGGTGTGGGAGAATTACTTGACCAATGTAGCCAAAGTAATTATAACAAAAACACAGGTGTAAAACAATGGGTTTATCCTAATGCCTCTTATCATGTAGTAAATCTAACTACACGAATGTAGTCTCACTTGTGGCCTCGGGATGGTCCTAACGCAAGTTCTAGAATCTAAGTGCTACCGGTACACACATCATAGCATAAATGCTTTTCCTACCAATTCTAGGGGCGAACCTCACATATTTGGGGGTGGAAAATTTTTTAGTGGTACGGTTTTTGTGCTAGTTATATAACTCCTATCCGTGAGACGCTTATTAGAACTAAAGTTTCACTCCTATATGTTGTAAAAAATTTTTAAATTTGGCACTAAAATTACCTTAACAAGTATTTCTCTCAGTTTTATTACACATCTACCATCAAACAAACAAAAATCAAGCGCAATTGTATTCTCTAAAATCGTACTTTTACCCTCCCCTTACACTTAAGATGAACATTGTCCCCAATGTTCAAATAATAAGATGTAAAAGCAAAAAGTAAAAGAATGAAATCAAATACTCCCCTGATTCGCTCGGTGGATAATGAAATTACACGGTTAAATCTTCCTCCAAAGAGAATGTTGAAGCTCCATGACTAATGCATCGCCATAAGCTTGATTCCATAAACATCTCCTTGTCCAAAATAACCTGTTAAACCTGAGAAAACAAACACGAAAACCTGCATAACATCGGCGGGATAAAATCTATATATAAGGATATAATGCTTGTGGAATGAAAATTTTGCAGATTCCTGGAGATTATAAGTTGGAGATTTTAATAAAAACTTTTTATGAAAACAAAACTTTCAAAAATTTATGGAAATTAAATCTGACGCCGTCAGGTTATAACCCCTGACGCCGTCAGAAATGACCTGACAAAAATTTTCATTTTAAGTTTCCGGAAAATTTCTGGAAAAACCTTTACCTTACTTCCTGGAAATCCTGTAAAACCTCATTATGACTCGATACAAGCATTTGACTCAAACAAATACGAATATGTATGCTAATTTATTATTATTACGATTCATGTTAATTTGTGTTCTAATAAACCGATTTAGATTTCCCTTACACTTATCTTTTGCAAAATACCTTTATATGTAGTTAAGACGAAGTTAAAAACAACATAAAGCATTTTCACAATTTACTTTTGAACATGAATCAATAATGATAAAAATTAAACACACATACGGGAAATAAAATCAAACAAACAAATAAATGAACACACAAAGCAAATAAAACAAATAAAGCTTGGGTTGCCTCCCAAGAAGCGCTTTTCTTTATTAACGAGTCTTGTAGCTAGACTCAAAGTCACGTACATTACGTGACTCCATCATCGGTCACGGTTCCTAGGCCATTCTCCTTCCCGGTTCTATATTCCGGTCCTAATTTCAAACAATCCTTGTAGAAACCGAATATCCTTTCCATAACATAGTCTACTCCTTTAATTCTATCCTTATCATTCCTATAGTAGACCGCTTGTTTAAGCTCCTTCTCAACATTTGACAAGTGTTGGAATTGTTCTATCTTATATGGCATTTGGTAGCTTACTTCATCGGTCTCATCCTTAAATCTAACTATCCCTAAGGAAGGTTCATAAGTCATTCTAGAGACCTCAACAAATGGTTTTCCAAAAACCACTTGAGTCAAGGATGCATCGACTATTGGGCGGATATCTTCTACAATTACAAATTCGGTGACATAGGTGAAGTTTCCTACATAAACCGGTAATCCCTTAACTCTTCCCGTGAAGTTACTCATCCAACCCTTGTCAGGGAGCATCCTATACCCAAGTTGATTTTTCATTATCAAGTTGTAGTGGGCTCTAGTCATGATGTTTATGGGCGATCTAAGGTCGATGTAAGCTTTCCACACATGTAGATGTCCGATGTTGCATGGTATGTTGAGATTAGAAGGGTCGCCTATTTCTATGATTGGTCTACCTAGGAAGTATGGTGTCTCGGGGTCATCGAATAAGTTTGTATGATATGCACGCTCTTCCTTAGTGGGTAGCCTATTGAAGTAGTCCTCATCATCATCTACTTCTTCAATCTCACTTGTCCTAACTTCCTTATCAACCTCGACTTTCCTATCCTCATCCTTAGGTTCACTATTATCCTCATTCCTATCAATTGGTTTAATAGTGACAATGTTGACAAAGTGGACGTGTTTGGATGAAGAGGGGTCTTTTACTTGGGGTCCGCTATTTGTGTTCCTAGCGTCCTTATGTGGAGGTGATAACACTTGGTTATTGAGGGCTTTCAACAAGTTGTCAATTTTATTGGTCATCTCAGTTTGTTGTTGATTGAATTCGGTCTCGAATCTAGCTATCCGAGCTTCTTGAGATGCCATAAATTGGGAAATCAATCCTTCAAAGTTATTGGTACTACCATTGCCGGAAGGATTGTTGTTGAAAGTACGGTTCGAGTTGGAACCGCTTGATTGGAAACGATTAGGTGGGTTGGAAGAATTGGTTTGTTGCGAGTTTTGGTTTTGTTTCCACCTAAGGTTCGGGTGATTTTTCCATGAGGGGTTGTATGTATCACCGTAATGGTTCGGCTCGGGTTTGAAAGTGTACCACTTGTCTCCCGCTCCGTCGGTACGCGAGGATGCGTAGTCCACAAAAGCTTGTTCGGGGAGTTCCATGCAATCACGAGTGTCGTGGGGACCACTACATAATTCACATGAAGAAGTGATTTTGTTCACTTGGTTTGAAGGTTTAGGAGCCTCGTAGGATTTCATGAGAAACTTGACTTGGTCTTCAAGTTCTATGATCCTACGGTCAGAAGTGCTTGAATTGTTCGAAGGCAAAGATATTGCCTTGACCGTTTTATTCAAATCACGGGGATCACTCCAACTTTCGTTGTCATAAAGAGCAAGATCCTCTAGGAGAGCCCATGATTGTTCCGCACTTAGATCACGTAGCTTACCACCGGCCGATTGGTCAATGGTTTGCCTCGTGGAGAGATTGATATGATCATAGAAGATTTGGACTTGGAGCCAAAGTTCTATGCCATGGTGAGGGACTTTTTGGAGTAAGTCCTTGAATCGAGTCCATGCCTCGTAGAGAGTTTCGCCTTGACGTTGTTGGAACATCAATATATCATTCCTTAGCTTGGTAGTTCTTCCCGGTGGGAAAAACTGAGCAAGGAAACGAGTGGTGAGATCATCCCAAGAGGTAATGGATCCTGCGGGTTGACGTTCTAGCCACTGACTAGCTTGGTCCCGCAAAGAGAATTGGAAGAGACGCAATCGGGTCGTCTCTCGAGTGGCAACATCAAGGTCTATAGAATCAACGATTTTAAGAAAGTCCTTGAGATGTTGATTAGGATCTTCAGAACGAAGTCCATGGAATGCGCATCCACTTTGCACCAACCGGATGGTGTCGGATCGCAAGGGTGTGATATTGGCTCCTTGAGTGAGCTCAATGGTGTTTCGATAGCCATGGTGGCTAGGACGGGAATACTCTCCTAAAGTACGGGCTCTAGGAGGTGGTTGTGGTTGTTGTGGTGGTGGGTTGTGGGGGTTAAGGATATTACCATCTTCCATGATGTCGGATGGTATGGTTACGAACAAAGACACGAAGAAAATAGATAGACTAAAGAAAACCTAGAAAAATAAAATAAAAATCTCACTAGAAAGGAATCTAGTGAGTAGACCTAATAGAAATAAAAATTCAACCTAAACAATAACTATTCCCCGGCAGCGGCGCCAAAAACTTGATTGCGTGGTTTTGTAACCTTACAACAGGTTTTACCTCTCGAGGGATCTCAAGAGGCTTACAACCCCACCAGGCAGTGTACCTGACCGATGTAGTATAGTGTAGTGGTAAGTACGGGGGATTGATCGTTCTCCACAGGGAATAGTGTTCGTTAGGTATGAAAGGCTACTCTAATTAGGTCTAAGGGTTGAGGAAGATTCTTTTTTATGTTTTTATAATTTTATGAAAGCAAATAAAATCTCGGTTTTGAAGGAGTGGGCGGAATTAGTTGCTAGTCAACTAACCCAAATTACTACGAATGCAAATAAAATAAAATAACAAAAATGAAATGTGGTGAGAAACTTATGTGTAGAGAAATGTGTTTACTTAGATTTCCTTACTCCCTAACTATCTTTTACCGGTTAATTAGTGTGTATTAGTCGCGTGGATGACGGGTGTATTCCTTAATACCATTCGTGGGGTGGCGTACTTACTTCCCCAACTCTACAAGCTCCTACTTCACTCCTATGTCGAGCCGGCTAGGAAGCTCCTAACATGGGATCACTAGAATTCGCTTGTGCATTAAATACAACCATAAAAACCTTTAGTACGCGTTTGGTTCATGTTTCTTAAGACGTTCAAGCAAGTTACCGAATAGGAAGTTAGCCAGTTTTCTTAAGCCTAACATAGATAAACAATCATCCAATACAACTAATAACACACTAACAACCAATAATCAATAGCTAGGTTTCATTAGATCTAAGCAAACACAAGATAAATTTAGCCTAACATGTTAAACAAAAGACAAGAATAAGATAGAATCAAACAACACATAGACATATTGAATGATTAATTGATAACTTATCTTTCAATGAAACATGGAAGATCTCAAGGCAAAAAGCCCTGAAAAAGTAGCTGAATTCGTCCTAGGGTTTTATCCCAAAATTCCACACACTAAGCTCTCTCCAATGACAAAAGATTAGAAAACTATATATAGATTTTTGGATCTGACGGCGTCACCTTATGGAGTGTGACGCCGTCACCTCGCCGCTTCTAGGGTTCCCGGATGACCTTCTTGACGCCGTCCCTCTTTAGCTCTTCAAAAATCCATTCTGGCTTATCAAGGCTTGACGCCGTCGAACCATGAACGTGACGCCGTCCCCTTATGATTTAAGCCGTGACGTCCTTGATCAAGTTAAAGCGTGACGCCGTCAGAATTCACATGCTATTTTCACTGGCTTATCATGAGTAAATTTCACGTCCAACTTTTCTTGCCAAAGCATGACGCCGTCTAGAGTAAATCTTGACGCCGTCAAGAGTAACTTTTAGCCGATTTTTGAGACTTTGCCGTTTTCTTCACTTTAATGCTCCAAAAACGTCCAAAATGCTTCCTTTTCCAGATTTCTCCTCAAAAGTACCTAAAATGACAAAAGGAACGATTTAGGGCAATATTTGATCAAATAAATACGATTTAGGTCTTAAATGACCCCTTAAAAGCGGTACACTTTTTGCTTCATCACTATGTCTATATTGTTGTATGCTATGATAGATCTATGCCTGAGCTAACCTAGTTGTGGAGGTACCATGACCATGTCTTTGATGGCACCCTAGGCATGACACTCCCGTAGAGGTGTGATGGATCTACGGCGTTCCCCCTTATGTTTATGTATTATATTGTGATCACTATTGGCCATTAATGCGTGTGTGTGCTTAGTCTAGTACTGACATACATACTTATGTTAGGGAGCATATGGATGCATCCTAGGTTTTATGTTTATATGATTATGGTGACCAGGTGGTGTGTGCCTTACACTCCTTCTCACAATTTTAGTACTTAGAGGTCTCCCCTCTTCGTGCACTTTTAAGATATTATATGATTTGACGGATTATGATATGTAGTTCTTATGGCACATCCTTATATGAACTTTTCCTTTATTTCATTATTCTCTTGATTCATTTCCTATTAAGTTCTCATGCATTCTTGATTCTTAGTTCTCTTTAAAATTTGTATGACTTTCATGATTATACTTTTCGTTTTGTATTCTTATTCCTTCGTTGCTTATGCTTATTTTACCGTTATGTTATGTTATATATATTTGTTCACTGGGCTTTTTAAGCTCAGCCGAATTCTTTTCCTGCGGCAGGTTTTAGTTGGAAGCTGGGTTATGAGTGGAGAGTACTTTGGACTTAGAAGACTATACCTTGATAGCTATTCTGGATTAGAGATGACTAGAAGTGATTATATTTTTAGACTTAGTATTTATTGTAATTCTCATTTGTAACCTCGTATTTCAGATTTTCCCTTTGTAACCTTTGAAATTCTTTTGTATTATTTAAGTCATATGCTTGTGTTTGCTTTGATATGTCACCATAACGTAATACTTCTACCCTTATCGGGTTGGGGTGTTACAATTATCGTATCAGAGCCCGGCTGCGACTTGTAGTACATTAAAACTTGACATGTGAAGTTTGGAACATTAAGTTTCCACTGTAAGCGCTCTTAAGACAACCTCTGAACATATACCTTAGGGTCTCCCCATAGGAACATAAGTTATTGCCGGTGAGGAATGGGTAGACTAGGACATCTATGTAAGTAGCATTGCTTCCGCATCACTCTGATTCGTGCCTCTGCCCTTAGTTTTGCCTTATAAGAACGTTTGTTTTAGAAGCTAGAAAGTTTTGCAACCTAAGCTTAGTATCTAAGTAAGTTTGAAATTCCTCGAGAACTACATGGATACCTTGCACCATTTAAGATTCACCTTCTGATTTTGATCCCCAATTACGATCTGTTTGATAAATAGTTTGATACCTTTCCGACCATCCCGAAGGTCATTCAACCGTAATGTGTTTGACACATTCTGTGAATTCATTACTTATGCTGGATATAGAATGTATCATCTGATACTACTTGAATCTGCATTATCCATTGCTAATCCTATGAGAACTCTGGTAATTATTAACCACGGATATAGGAAGATTTGTTTCCCTCCCTTCGAATGACGAACTTTATCTGACAACCAGTTCCTTTGGAAGGACATGATGTAAATACTATCTCAGTACGGAATTGTTAACTTAGCATGATGATGCTGATAACTAATATTCCATACATCTCACTTTTGACAGTTATACGATGTTCGTATTACCAATGATACACACCCTACCTGCCCCTTATGCTAAAAAGCTAAACAAAATTCCAACACCTTGAACTGTTCGCTTATCTATCTCAACACTCCGATGAACCATGTACTTGACTCTGATATATGAACTATCCGTCTGGTTTAACGACCGTATCCATTCTACGGATCTGTTTACTCTTGATATAATTGACTTTGAGGTCTTTTGGTTATGGATTGGATGGCTCTTCGTAAAGCTACCATAGACTACCATATCTGATATGTGACCTTTAGAAATCTATTTTCATCCTACTTTTGTTATGATGACTCTCAACCGCTTAAATCTGTTAAGATTAATGTTGCTATGGAAGCACATAGCCCGATCTCATTCGATTGTCAAATTTCTCCCGACACCTATTAGTATCCACCGTTGGAAGCTCTGACATTGGAAGTATTTCTTCTGATGTTCTCTGATGAACCTCTTGGTATTCCCTCCTGCTTAGGAGGTAGATTTGGTATTGAAATGATCTCAGTTGACGAAACCTTTGTGCCATCGAAGTTGAAGGAGCAGATGGAATATGATTTTGTTCACCCTAGTGTTTATCTTGGGATGCCCCTGTTGGTTTATGAAGAAGAAAGAGGGAAGTATGCGGTGGCGTATCGACTATCATGAACTTAACCGTATCACTATCCGTAATCATTATCCATTTCCGCGTATCAATGATTGATTTGGTCTATCTTTGAAACTCTGTATCAGATGGTCTCATTTAGGTTGGAAGGACTGAAGAAACAACCACAAGAACTTCTAAGAAGGGAGTTGACTAACTGAGAGTAACCTCCGCGAAGCATTTCAGTATTATTCGAGAAGAGGAAGATAGGTGATGTGAAGTAGATATGAAGTTTCCCTAAGACGATTCCTGAAGCTGCTTTCGTACTCGTTGTGATCATTATGAGTTTTAATGATGCCAAAAGTATTGGCTAATAGAATCATGTTTTCGCGAGTATTTGGACAAATTTTCATAGTAGATGTTGTGTTGTGTCCAGAGACGAAAGAGGAACATGTAGATCATTTTCGTATTAAGTAGAATGACCCTTTGTTCTGGAAGAGTAGGTTTGATTGGCGTTCAGAGATTGTAGCAGACAGCACTACCAGGTATCCTGTGATGACAAAGTTTTCCCACAAAAGGACCAAGATTGAAGACAGTTATCGGAGCTAGAAACCTTTTAGAAGAGTAGTAGGAGATGTTCGCGACAGGCGTTTCCGTGGAAGAAGCATATGAGAAGAAGAGAGAAACTGAGAAAGGACTCAATTGTATTTCATGCAACACGTAGAGTTTTCAGTTGGGCATCAGGATAATCAGACCGTAGGAGACGAACTTCTCAGCACATAACCTGGAGTTGACAGCAGCGGCTTTTACCTTGAAGATGGGAAGACATTGCTTGCAAGACAAACATGGTTGTGAACATGTAAGGAAAATGATATCGAGTTGGCGAATTTTGAGCCGTGCTAGAAGACCTGTCGAAGACACACAGTCTTGCTTCTCTATTCATTTTAGTGGTACTAAGATGAATTGAGAGCAGAAGCAGACTTACGGACGGAAGGATGCACAGCGATCATGTCAGAGATTCGCGTTACTACACCACAATTCCAATAAGAGTTGCCGAAGGCTTGAGGAACCTGACTCAAGATTATAATTCCTTTTCACCCTATGATCGGATGGACAAGCGTAGACAGACTACTCGGACCTGGAAGAGATTTTGAAATCATGTATTTGAGTGGACGATTTTGGAATAAACATTGGTGGTTGGATGAGTTGATTTCGTGAAGGATGAAGCTATTGATGATGTAATTCACTTCCTCTTAACCTACTTAAGTTTCCATTACCAGATGATAAGATCCTTTGAATGATTTAGGTTCTCTGTTAGAAATTCCGTTCTGTGTTCACTCTGCGTGTATGGGATGACGGTTTTGACATGAAAATTTTGATGTATTGTGGAATACCTGACGCTTTGGACGACGTACTTCATTTAATGCTTACTAATTCCGTTACGTTATTTGTACGTTCTGTTTCTCTGATTTTGAATTCGTAATGATGATTGATTCGGACCAACCCTAGGGAATAGAAAGACTGTTAGGTGGTTAAGATAAGTTGTATTTCACGACTTGAGATAAAGTATGGTCATTATAAGGGCATAATTATATGATGCTAGTATTATGACGTCTGGCCAACGTGATAATACTTACATTATATAACGTGCACTTATTGTGATCATAGGATATTTCGAGGAGTACCTTAGAAGCCTTAGAATTTCTGATAGCTGTTTGAGATTATCTGCGTTAGTGAGACTTTAGGTTCACCGTTATACGATTTGATACGTTTGGATTCTTGTCACGCGTTTGCTGACCTCTATACTTCCGATAAGAATCTTAGGTTCTGTTGTAGAGCTTTCTGCCGTTTGATGATATCAAACAATCTGTTTTCTGTATGTTCTCATCTGATTTGTCTAATCAATTCCACGGACGATATATCCGTCAAATCCTTCATATTCCCTGTATCTCTTCAAAGATAAGATGATTATCATCTGTTACGTTTGGTATATTATTCTTTTGATCTGGATTCAGTATGGTATGCTTTGTCTGAGGAAAACCGAAGCTTTTTAATCAACAAGATAGAGTCATGAGAAACAAGTCTTTCACATTTCTACTCACAGTCCGTTGTGTTTCCGTTTCGTTTTCTCTTCAATTTTCGTGGACGGAAATTTTTCTTTTAGAGGGGAAGAGTTGTAAAACCCAAAATTTCTGAATACATAAAATACCCAGAATACCCTTTGATCTCAAAATTGTAACAGACATTTCATCCCGAATATAACCTAAGTATCGAACGGTTAATAATTGATCGAATAAAAATAATACATTACTAGAAGACTTATGATAAAAACGAGTGTTACACATTTAAAAAAATAATTACACGCCTACATGCTTTGGTTTGGGTCCGTTTCTTTTATTTTTTGTACCCGACTTACACTACACCACAAAATAAATAAAGAATGATATCCTTTAATTTTGGAAGGGAGAAAATCTCTCCCAATCAAGCCCCAAATTGGCCGGCCTCTTTTTTTTTATCCTCACAAGATCCGGTTCTATTCTCTCAAAAATACCACACCAAAAAAAAAAAAAAAAAAAAAAACCCTAAACTCACTCCATATCAAAAATCCGTCCGCCCTTGTCCTCCATTATTTCCGATCGATCAAGAGCAAGCTAGCAAGGATTCCGTGGTGTTAGTACGTGGTTGTGCTTGTGTGTTGCTAGAGTGGTGATCGTGGTGTTTCCTTTTGGTCCGAGTGGTAAGAGGCCGAGGGTTTAGTGATCGGCTTTTGGTGTTCTTGATCTTCGTCCGTCGTGTTGATCATCAAGGGTAACACGAATCATTCTATCTTGTTTCCTTCATTTTAATCTTGTTCTTAACATGTAAAATTATCACCATGAAGCTCATATGAATCGGCTAAAGTAAATTGTATTAACATAAAATCATAGATAAAGTCACATAAAATCATGACTTGGAAACCTTATATAATCGGCCTATTGTTATTGTTTTGTTTCGATTGGTATATACATGTTAACACCACATAAGAGTCGACCTAAATCTATTTTGATGTTATTCATAATCGTTTGTATCAAGAGATTAACCATTGGAATAAATAAACCTAACCGATCACATAAAATTATAAACCCTAAGTTACTGTCCAGAATTTTAGGTCGAATTGAAAGGGGTAGATCTTGATGATATAAACGTATTTTGAGTGATTTTTGGGTCTAAAATCAAGTTCGGAAAAAGAGCTTTCTGAATATATAAGCCTTATAATTTTTAGAGGTCGGGAGAATGTCCTTTTTGATTTTTCAAGTTCAAGTGTCAAAACTGAATTCGGGTGTCTGGAAAATCAGTCCATGTTTTTTATTTTTAATTTTCAAACCATGCCGAATTAGAGGAGAAAAATTGGTAGGATTCATATTTCATATGTTTAGTAATTACTAGAATTTTTGTAGATTTTTCTGAATTGTTTTGATGGGGTAAATAAATACAAACCTTTTGTATGTATAATCTGATCAGAAATCTGGACGATCTAACTTGTTGGAATTTTAGAACATAGGTAAACTAACTAATAAATTCTGGGAAAATTCGTGTGAGTTCTAAAGACATGAAAGTACCTGTGTGAATTTTTGTGGAATTTATCCTTGAATTTTGATGTGGTATAAAAATTCGACCAAGTGTGATATGTTCATAGTTAAAAGCTGATAAAAGTTAAAAAGGGCTAAGTAAGGATTTTTGTGTATTATTAAGGGTTGAACTTATTATTTTCTAAACTAAAAGGGGTTTAACTTGTGAAACCATGTAACTTTATGATATTTACACTTCATACCCTAATCTTACAATAATGGCACTATAATCCCTAAACTTTTTATATTTACTTAATAAACCCTAAAACTTTTGAAACCTACGTTATTAACCCTAATTGGAATAAAGTAACCCTAAGAGACTATGTATGGAAACCTACTAATTAAGGAAACTTACTAATTCAGAAAACCTACTAAAATAGAAAGTTACTTAAAATGGTTAAACTACTTAAAGAGGAAACTTACTATTTTTGGAAAGTTACTATTTTTGGAAAGCTGCTATAAAAGGAAAGTTACTAAAAATGGAAAGCCGACTAAAATGAGTAATCCGATTTAAAATAAGTTATTAATAAGACAATCATGAATTCGTGTAGATTCGCTGAAGATGGAGTTTGCTTCCGATCTTTATGTTTCTTGTTGTGTTTTCACTTGCGGTCCAAGGTACAGATATTCTGTCTTACTTTGAGACACTTATGTTATCGTACAGATATTATTTCCCTTTTCAGTAGAGATATTTCTCATGATCCTTTGCCTGATATGATTCCCTTTATTGATTCTTGACTTTCATTGCATGATTGTCATTCCTATATGATCCTTTCTGACATTTATTATAAATGTCTCTGCCATGATATGCTTATGCTTTGCCATGCTTAATTGAGTCACTATCTTGTTTCTCTTACCATGCTATGTCTATATTGTTGTATGCTATGATAGATCTGTGCCTGAGCTAACCTAGTTGTGGAGGTACCATGGCCATGTCTTTGATGGCACCCTAGGCATGACACTCCCGTAGAGGTGTGATGGATCTACGGCGTTTCCCCTTATGTTTATGTATTATATTGTGATCACTATTGGCCATTAATGCGTGTGTGTGCTTAGTCTAGTACTGACATACATACTTATGTTAGGGAGCATATGGATGCATCCTAGGTTTTATGTTTATATGATTATGGTGACCAGGTGGTGTGTGCCTTACACTCCTTCTCACAATTTTAGTACTTAGAGGTCTCCCCTCTTCGTGCACTTTTAAGATATTATATGATTTGACGGATTATGATATGTAGTTCTTATGGCACATCCTTATATGAACTTTTCCTTTATTTCATTATTCTCTTGATTCATTTCCTATTCAGTTCTCATGCATTCTTGATTCTTAGTTCTCTTTAAAATTTGTATGACTTTCATGATTATACTTTTCGTTTTGTATTCTTATTCCTTCGTTGCTTATGCTTATTTTACCGTTATGTTATGTTATATATATATATGTTCACTGGGCTTTTTAAGCTCAGCCGCATTCTTTTCCCGCGGCAGGTTTTAGTTGGAAGCTGGGTTATGAGTGGAGAGTACTTTGGACTTAGAAGACTATACATTGATAGCTATTCTGGATTAGAGATGACTAGAAATGATTATATTTTTAGACTTAGTATTTATTGTAATTCTCATTTGTAACCTCGTATTTCAGATTTTCCCTTTGTAACATTTGAAATTCTTTTGTATTATTTAAGTCATATGCTTGTGTTTGCTTTGATATGTCACCATAACGTAATACTTCTACCCTTATCGGGTTGGGGTGTTACAATTATACTTTACATAAAGTGTGCATATATCGTATACACATATGTTTTAATCATACTATATTATTAGCAGTGGGTTGTAAACACACAGATTGCAAGTCTTGTATAGGCGAGATTTGTAACTGAGTGGATTTACAATGCATTTGCTGTGGAAAGCATTCTTTAAAGGGTTTTCAACTGCTTTAAAATAAACTCTATGAACTCACCAACCATTGTGTTGACACTTTAGCATGTTTATCTCAGGTGCATTAGACGATAGCTAGATCTTGTAGCATAGAGTCGCACGACATATTTTGAAGACTTATGCTTTTATCATTTACCATTCGAAATATTTTGTATACATTTATGTATCATACTTTGGGATCTCATGTTTGTAACTCTGAATTCATTAATCGAATGGTAACTTTTCAGAACGTCTCATTTAGAGGTCGTTTTCTATAACTTGTACTTTGTATTATGAAGTAACACCCCAGTGACACAATCTTCCGCTGCGATATTTTGGGGGTGTTACAGATTGGTATCAGAGACTTGGTTATAGAGAATTAGGTTGCATTTGAGAACCTAGACTATAACTGCTTTATACGTTGAGACCTTCCTCTCTATCGCCTTGCACAGTTTAGACTTTTTCGTAATTTTAGCACCTAAGGGAGATTTCTATGAATTGACTGAAACACCGAACATCATATGAGTCGATTAGTCCAAGCATTGCATTGTCACTCCTAAATTATAGATAGCCTGATCACCTATGTCTAATTCAGGAGAATCATGCAATGGAGGGAGTATTAGTCTCATATGTTTAAGCAATTCCATAATCGAGCCAAATTTTCAAAAGACCTCCTTCAAACCACTTGTTTCCCAGCTTGATCTAAGTGACAGTTCTTGTTTGATGAGTTGCGAAGATCAAGCTAGAATCAAGTTGTTACTCAAACCGATTTAGCCTAATCCCATGACAGTTCTTGTCTGATGAGTTATGAGATTAAGTAAAAATCGGTTACCTAAAGGTCTTTTGAGGGTTATGCTCGAGAATAGGAAAGTTTGCCTCATTAAACCTAGCCACAAGAGAGCACGTATTTAGAGCGAGCAATAGTCACGATAGTCACGAGAATGTACCTAGTTGGATAAGGAACCCAGATACATAAGTGATTCGTCTGAAAACGTATATATATAAATAATACCAGACGGATACACGTGATACGTGGGAATAGACAAATCAACCCTTTAGGAAAAAGGTTAACTTGCAAACACTCACGCTTGTGATATGTGTGATACCGGGCAAGTGATCACCCGGGTCGTGTCCCAACGAGGTGTGAATTGAGGAATCGTGTAAGGTTTGGAATTAGAGTGACTGATGATTGGGATATAGAATTTTGTATTTTTTTAATTCTAATTTAGAAATGAGAAACAAATTCTCAAAAGAAAATTAAGATTAAAACAATTTAAACTAAAAACGCGATACGGGAATTCTAAAAACGGGTTTAAAAACTAAGATATATGGAAATCTAATCTTACAAGTGTAATTTTATTTTTCCTAAGTTATATATGACAAAAGAAAATTTTAGAAAAAAGATTTATATTTTTCTGACTTTTATATTTTTTATTATGAATTAAAAACTGTTTTAAAAAGAAAAATGCATAAAAAAAATATTAAAACTGTTCTAAAAATTCTGGAAATTTTTGTGAAATTACTTAATGCTAAAACAAGCCTAGGAAAAATGTAAACAAGGTGGTAGCTTATTGGGATAAGCTGGTAATAAGCTAAATGGTTCGGATAGCTTAAAATTGAAAGGTGGGTTAAGAATAAAGGTGTGAAGAGTCTAACCGGAAAAGACCCAAGGGCAGTTGGTTGTGTTGTGTGTTGGTGAGTCAAGAGACCAGGGTTCGAATCCCTTGGCTCTCTTTTTGCTTTTGATTTTATTTTTTTTTTTATTTTTATGATAGAAACTCAATAAGCACAAGAAGATAAGCAATTTTTGTAACTACCACTTATTATGAAAACTTCAAATAAGCCCAGAAATAAGCTTATGATTGCTGATCAGTGGGCTTAAAATAGAAAATGAGCTAAGGCTTGGACCAAAAGGCTGTATAAGCTATTAATAAGCTAAAGGCAAACTGAAATAAGTTGAGTAACCAACAAGAAGCTATATTGAAAACTGAATAAGCCACAAGAACTCAGAAATAAGCACTGTATCAAACACAAAAATAAGCACAAAGGACTGCTATGCACAGGGCATATTCAGTCAATCCTAGGCAATTTCAAGCTTATATTTAAGCACTTAGATGACAACTAAATTCCACAAAGACTGATAATACAAGAAGCTGACCTAGCAAACTACTGAGAAACCAAAAATCTAAGCTTAGATTAACTCAAATAAGCACTTAATGGGTCTAGAAAAATCATGCAGACTGCATATATGGGTTTTATGTGCAGACTTGCACAAAATGGCATAAACCAAATGGACACTTAACCAACTCTTGCAATTACACTAAATGGACTCTAAGGACCTCAGAAAAGCTACAAGAAAAGGTCAAATGAGCTTATTGCTCCTATTGACTTATTTGATCAATCCTTTGTCTAAATTTTCCACAGTCCACTAAAAAACATCAAAACAATCCCATTAACTCTAAAAGTCATACAAACAGCTTATTCTGACCAAGTTTAAGCTAGATGAAACTAACCAAGATTGCAAATGAACAATTACTAACCATTTTGACCCATTTTGGGCTTTATGCCAAACAGTCCTTATAAAGGGACTGATTTGGATTTTCAAATGAAACAGGCTGGTTTAAACTAATTTTTTGGAAGACAGCTTAACCACTAGTTGTAATGAGCATTAAAAAGCATTTATCTAATAAAAATAAGCACTGAGATAAGCTCTTACTTAAATAAACTATTTTTGGCCTTTTTTAGAGTTTTTAAGCAAAATAAAGAAAAGACTATTTTAATACTGATAATACAGATGAAATACAATTATAAACTATTAATAAGCAGAAAATTACTATGATAAGCTAAAATTAAGCTATAGAACAGTAACTTATAAAATAATGCAAAAATTGGAAAATTCTTACAACTTGTGAGGCTATGAAAAATGGAACTAAATGATCAATAACACACCTAGCTTGTCAACAACAAGCTAGAAACCCAATTCAACTCTCCAGAACAACTTATTCCACCAGAACTGCTTATTTTGAGCTTCTTTGACTTTTTGTTGACTTTTCTTGGATCTCTTGAATGTAACTGATTCTATCTAATATAAGCTTACAAAAAGCTATATTAAGCTTATATAAACTTATATGAATGGTGAGGAAGATTGGTGAACTTATTTAACAATAACTTAGCTTAATTCGAATTAAGTGATAAACTTGAATTTTCATTAACGATTAAGATGGAGTACAACACTGATAAGTTTAGAACAATTACACTAAAAACAACTTGAATTAAACACTGGAAATTAAAATTGATAAAACTTAAACAATAAAAATACAAAACGATTAAGGAAAATTAACTACTTGCCAATTAAGGCTACATTGTGACCTATTTATACTAAAACTTAAGTGGGATAAGTCTCTTATCTTCTTCTGATCATTCCTTGACCTTTGGATTAGCTTGTAATCATCTCAGCCGTCCATCTCAATTTTGGCGCCAAAATTAGTTTAGTGGAAAAACCACTAGGTACTGATAACATGTGATAAGGAAGGAGCATTAAATGCTTTGAACTGTTAGGTGGAGTGTAGCAGGGAGAAGAAGAAGAGATAAGGGTGTGGTGGGTTTTTCAGGGATAAGGGGCGGTGGATTTAGGTGCTTGGGCAGGCAAGTGGGAAGAAGAAAGGTTTGACTTTTGGTCAAACTGTTTTTAGTTAAAGAAGGGGTCGGGTTATTTGGATTGGACTTGGGCTGGGTTATCTGTTTTGGTGGGCTGGGTTTATTATTTAGGATAGAATTGGACTGGTTTTATTTTTAGGATTAACTTGGGATAAGATTTAACTTTAAGGACTAAAGTTGTAAAATCTAAAAATCCAGGGACCAAGGCTGCCAAAAGTGAAATTTATTTCCAAGGACCATTTGTGTCATTTTGGTATTTTTGGGGTTTGACTTTGACTTTGTCTTTGACTTTTGTCTTCACTTGATCAAATGCATAATTGTTGTCGAGTCGATCCAAAAATATTCGTTTTTGTTCTGTTTTCAATCCTTCAGTACCTGAAACACATAAAACACAAACCAAGGATATCTGCAGTATAATTCATGTGTTTTTGGTTATTTTTGTGTCTTTTATGGATATAAAATGATGAGTATTTACACACTCATCAATCCCCCACACTAAGCTATTGCTAGTCCCTAGCAATCCGATCATATAAAGTAATTAAAGGATCAAAAGAATACCAAGTATACCCCGCTTTGATTTTTTACACAATGCCAGAAATTTAAACTTAGAACAAAATATATAACACGCTTGATTTCCAAAAATGGTATCATGGAACGGGATTCACACAAACTGGGTGTCTCCAGGGAATTAAAATCGTCATCCTCTTTTTTTTATACTCCCAACTAAGCTTAAACTCAATGTGCAAATGCTTTTGTAAAATGCTAACACTACTTATATCAATAATCTATGTAAGCCGAAACTTAACTTTTCACTCCCATAATACATTTAAGTTAGGCGACTGTGCTTGATTTTCAAAATTTTGATCACAAAAATCGACGTTTTTATAAAATTTGACTAATACTAGTTGAAAGATAGATTTAAAATTTACAACAAGCAAGCTTCAAAATTTATTGCATTTTGCAATATCATTCCATTTTATTTTATTTTTTTCTTTTCATTTTTTCATCATTTTTTATTTTTTTTTTACTTGTGCAACATAAACTAACGGAGTTTCACGGGAACCAAGATCTTACACCTTTCGGAATAAAGGATCCAAGGGCCGTTACAACGGAGAATTCCAAGACTCTAAACATTCCTGAAAAGAGGATCCAAGGGTGTTAGACCAAGACCTCACACATTCCTGAATTAGAGGTCCAAGGGCCGGTGTAAGAGGGTAGTCAAGACCTAAACGCCTTCCGAAAATAAGAATCCAAGGGCCGATCTTGAACCGTAGCTTTTTAGCACATACATTTATTGCTTAACTTTTACATTATTATGACATATGCTTGTTCCGAAGTTTAAATAAAGCTTTGAACTAGTATTTTTCAGAATCGTATAAAAAAATGATTTTGTGTGTTCAGAAGTTTGAAAATAAGCACTAATTAAGTCAGATTAGTTATCTCTTGGGAGGAAAAGCCATAGATTACTTATATAACCTCTAAAGAAAACCAACTATTCTACGCTTAGCATTTTCATTTGCACATATCGTAAAACCTTAGTCTAACCGTTAAGGGAGCAGCCAGATCAACACTCTGGCAGAGTTGGGATTCCCTTTGTTCTAACCTAATCAAGACTAAACACTTCTTTTTTTATTGCAATTTCTTATCTAAAAACGAAAAAATTTTAAAATTTTGGGCAAAACAGGGGTACTAGGGCACTAGAAGGTACATATGTGACAAAATTCGAGAGAATTCCCCCCCACACTTAGAATTGAATATTGCCCTCGATATTCAAATTACCGGCTATTATGCCGACACTTAAAACGTAAAAATGTAATACTAATAGCCAAGTGTGTGAAAGAAATCTCATTTTTCACAAACAGGATTAAAAAGATATCCCTAGATAATCGTTAGCAAAAGGATAGGATATTGGGCGGCTAGATTGAAAACAGGCGCGACAATCATCACAATCCAAGGGAAACCTGAAAATCAGAGCAAACAACACAAAAGCACAGCACAGTGGGATTCCCCCACACTTAGTGTCAGAAAATAGAAAGAAGTCAGAAACATGGGCGTTTACCCATGCAATGCTAATGTTTTTGTTAACCGAGTCACTAGCTTGACTCGACCCCGAATTCATTGGTCCATGGGGAAAGTTTGGAGATCTGGGACAACCATGGGTGGTATGTCCCTGATGCGTGGTTTTGCAACCTTACAACAGGTTTTACCTCTCGAGGGATCTCAAGAGGCTTACAACCCCACCAGGCAGTGTACCTGACCGATGTAGTATAGTGTAGTGGTAAGTACGGGGGATTGATCGTTCTCCACAGGGAATAGTGTCGTTAGGATTGAAAAACTACTCTAATTAGGTCTAAGGGTGAGAGAAGATTCTTTTTGTATTTTTATATTTTTTTATGAAAGCAAGTAAAATCTCGGGTTTGAAGGAGTGGGCGGAATTAGTTGCTAGTCAACTAACCCAAATGACTACAAATGCAAACAAAATAAAATAACTGAAAATGAAAAGGTTGTGAAACTTATGTGGAGAGAAATTTGTTTACTTATATTTCCTTA
This sequence comes from Artemisia tridentata subsp. tridentata, assembly GCA_021014915.2. Classification (NCBI taxonomy): domain Eukaryota; kingdom Viridiplantae; phylum Streptophyta; class Magnoliopsida; order Asterales; family Asteraceae; genus Artemisia; species Artemisia tridentata. Next base: position 10,969,383 of record CP139501.1, on the reverse strand, counting down.
CTCCTTAACTATCTTTTACCGGTTGATTAGTGTGTATTAATTGCGTGGATGACGGGTGTATTCCTTAATACCAATCGTGGGGTGGCGTACGTACTTCCCCAACTCTACAAGCTCCTACTTCACTCCTATGTCGAGCCGGCTAGGAAGCTCCTAACATGGGATCACTAGAATTCGCTCATGCATTAAATACAACCATAAAAACCTTAGTACGCATTGGTTCATGTTTCTTAAGACGTTCAAGCAAGTTACCGTATAGGAAGTTAGCCAGTTTTCTTAAGCCTAACATCGATGAACAATCATCCAATACAATTAATAACACACTAATAACCAATAATCAATAGCTAGGTTTCATTAGATCTAAGCAAACACAAGATAAATCTATCCTAACATGTTAATCAAAAGACAAGAACAAGATATAATCAAACAACACATAGACATATTGATTGATTAAGTGATAACTTATCTTCAATTAAACATGGGAGATCCAAGGGTATGAAAACTCTTAAAAATGGTAGAAATTCGTCTTAGGGTTTCTCCTCACAAAGTTGCACACTAATGACAAAAAATTGCAAAACTATATATAGAGTTTAAGGGCTGACGGCGTCACGTTGTAGATCCTGACGCCGTCACCTCGCCGTGTCTAGGGTTCCCGGATGGCCTTCTTGACGTCGTCCCTCTTTAGACCTCCAAAATCCGCTCTGGCTTATCAAAGCTTGACGCCGTCAGAATATGGCTTGACGCCGTCCCTCTTTAGCTTAAACCGTGACGACCTTGATCACTTCAAAGGGTGACGCCGTCAGACTGTCCATTGTAAAATTCTCTGGCTTATCATGAGTAATTTTCATATCCACCTTTTTTGCCAAGCCGTGACGCCGTCTGGAACAATCCCTGACGCCGTCAAAGGTACTTTCCAGCATAATTTTGAGACTTTGTCGTTTTCTTCACTTTTATGCTCCAAAAACGTCCAAAATGCTTCCTTTTCCAGATTTCTTCTCCAAAGTACCTAAAATGACAAAAGGAACGATTTAGGGCAATATTTGATCAAATAAATACGATTTAGGGCTTAAACGACCCCCTAAAAGCGGTACACTTTTCGCTTCATCAAATACCCTTACACTTGAGATTTGCTTGTCCTCAAGCAGATGCGCTTTTATTCTAATCAAAATACAAGTTAGGGGTCATTTAATGCTAATATAAAAGTAATTACAACAAATAGTCGTTCCACTTTAATCATAATAAGCACGGAGATTACAAACTAGCACCTCACAAGTAGTGTTTAGATACTCACATCTCTCAGGTGTCATCAAAATAAATCTCATAAATGAAAACGGCTAATATCTCTCACTACCTGTCATAGCAAATAGATTACCATAGGCTTGGGAAAGGATCGAAAACCTTCTCCACTAGGCGTAAGCACCTAAGATAAACTATCAAAGAGGGCTTTTACATGGGTTATAACATGAGGTGTAGGGATATGATAAACACGGTTTGGTTGGATAAGGGATATTTTACTGGTGGCGAGTTAAAGATCTTGATTGATTACAAGTACAATATGGCGTTGCTAAGCCAAGACTAGACTCGACTTAAGCTAAAAACAAAATAACAAAAACATAAAATGAAACGGGATGGTAGTCCGTATGTTTTTTCTACTTTTATTTTTCTCATTTTTTTGTATTTTTCTTGATTTTTTTTTTTTTTTTTTTTTTTTCATACACTCTTGCCCTACCATCCAAAATAATACATCATAGGGGCATTGCATTCCCCTTACACTTGAACTTTTACATAACTTTACAAATAACTATTCTAATGACTCGAATTAAGATAATTGAAAAACTTGGAGTACTTTTAAAATATTTAGCACATATGGGGGTAATAAACGATGTTCTTCCCCATTACTCCATTACACTAGTACTTTACCCACGAGTCCCAATCGTCCCAAAACAATATGTACAAGGATATGACTCGACTTAGCAACCATGTAATCAATTAGATAATTAACTTGGGTTTTAAACAAATGTTGTCACAATAATGCACTAAAAATGAGTGCATACAAGGTAGGCTAAGGCGATTTGGGTGTACATTTAAGTGGGGTGTAAACAAATTCTTCCTTTAAGTAAAATGCTTAAAGGTCGAAACGAAAAGATAGGCTCTGAGGGGTGTACTAGGGGTATCGTGTACCAAAAATGGGTACAACGCAAAGGGTGTGGGAGAATTACTTGACCAATGTAGCCAAAGTAATTATAACAAAAACACAGGTGTAAAACAATGGGTTAATCCTAATGCCTCTTATCATGTAGTAAATATAACTACACGAATGTAGTCTCACTTGTGGCCTCGGAATGGTCCTAACGCAAGTTCTAGAATCTAAGTGCTACCGGTACACACATCATAGCATAAATGCTTTTCCTACCAATTCTAGGGGCGAACCTCACATATTTGGGGGTGGAAAATTTTTTAGTGGTACGGTTTTGTGCTAGTCATATAACTCCTATCCATGAGACGCTCATTAAGATCAAAGTTTCACTCCTAAATGTTGTAAAAAAATTTAAATTTGGCACTAAAATTGCCCTAACAGGTATTTCTCTCAGTTTTATTACACATCTACTATTAAACAAACAAGCGTACTTGTATTCTCTAAAGTATCGTACTTTTACCCCCCCTTACACTTAAGATGAACATTGTCCCCAATGTTCAAATAACAAGATGTAAAAGTGAAAAGGTAAAAGAATGAAATCAAATACTCCCCTGATTCGTTCGGTGGATAAAGAGGTAACATGGTTAGATCTTCTTCCAAGAGAATGTAGAAGCTCCAAGACTAATGCATCGCCATAAGCTTGATTCCACATACATCTCCTTGTCCAAAATAACCTGTTAAACCTGAGAAAACAAACACGAAAACCTGCATAACATCGGCGGGATAAATCTATATATAAGGATATAATGCTTGTGGAATGATAATTTTGCAGATTCCTGGAGATTATAAGTTAGAGATTTAGCAAAAACTTTTTATGAAAACAAAACTTTCAGAAAATTAAAACCTGACGCCGTCAGGTTGTAAAGCCTGACGCCGTCAGAAATGATCTGACAGAATTCTCATGTTAAGTTTCCGGAAAATTTCTGGAAAAACCTCTACCTTACTTCCTGGAATTCCTGCAAAACATCATTATGACTCGATACAAGCATTTGACTCAAACAAATACTAATATGTATGTTAATTTATTATTATTACGATTCATGTTCATTTGTTCTAATAAACCGATTTGGATTTCCCTTACACTTAACTTTTGCAAAATACCTTTATATGTAGTTAAGACGAAGTTAAAAACAAGATAAAGCATTTTCACAATTTACTTTTGAACATGAATCAACAATAATAAAAATTAAACATACATACGGAAACAAATAAAATCAAACAAACAAATAAATAAACACACAAAGCAAATAAAGCTTGGGTTGCCTCCCAAGAAGCGCTTTTCTTTATTAACGAGTCTTGTAGCTAGACTCAAAGTCACGGGTTCTACGTTATTCCATCGTTGGTTACGGTTTCTAGGCCATTCTCCTTTGATTCTCTATCAGAATCACTTTCATAGTAAAGGTATTTCGGGTCCTCGAGATCAAAAGGATTGTTTTGGTATTTAGAACTAAGCTCCTTAACTTGCTTAAAGAATCCACTTGACAGGTCAAAAGTATCCTTACATCCTCTTCTCACATCATCATCACATAACACGAGTTGGGAACTTAACCCATCGAGCCCTCCATAATCAATCTCCTTGAATTCTCTCATCTTGTAAGGCGTTTGGTATGATATTTCCCTAATCCCATCGGTGAAAGTCATGATCCCATTGAGCTCGTCCACAACCAAGCTTGTGGCTTTGCAAAAAGGTGCCCCAAAAACAACTTGTGATAACCTGGGATCGATGTACTTTTCGATATTATCGACGATTGCGAAGCTCATAGTGAATGTCATATTTCCTACAAACACCTGTACATCATCATCTATGCCAATGTCATCCTTCCCTTTATGAATCATTCCCCATCTGCAAATGTTGTTATAATGAAACAAGGACATCACATTTTTGGGTAAACATGTGTCAATGTAAACATTATAAAAATGCTTGTGACCAATCATGCAAGGTATTTTGAGATTATTCGGATCACGTTGCTTAATAAGGCCAGGCCTTCTACCGTGTTGCCCCCATGTGTTGCGAATTGCTGATGGTTGATACTCATACACTTCTTCACTGCCATCCCGAAAAATAACTTTCCTGACACCATCTGTAAATAATGCACTACTATCATCCTCATTGAGTATCACTCCCGTTGCTTTTATGAATGGTTTGCCTAGAACAAGGCTAGTTAAGGATGGGCTGGTGATAGAGTTCATGTTATTAAATACAGTTAGCTCGATATGAAAGAGGAACTTTTCTATCACAATTGGTACCCTTCTTATTACCCCGATGATATTAGACTCTTCATATTTGACCTGTTCGGTGAAGGCTTCGTTATATAGAGAAAGGGATATTGCATTCATAGAAGAGTTGGGGTTTATGTAGGCATCTTTAATAAACTTTTTCCTAGTGGTGCAAGATATCTTAAAGACCCTGGGAGCGCCATCCTCTATTCTCTCTCCAAACCCCATAGGCAACTTTGCTGTGCCCCTCTCAAGTTCCTCCACCAGGGGGCGGTCTAGCAGTCCTGGTAGCCCATGAGGCATTTCGGATTTCTCTTCCGAGCCCTCCTCGTCACTCACCTCTCTTGTATTCGAGTTCTTTGGTGAGTCTAGATAGTCGCCGGGCGCCTCGGGGTTCTTTTCGGGAACTTCACCCTCCATTTCATTGCCCACATTCTCGGTTGATTTTTGGTCCAGGTTGGGTTTAGGAATAGGTATTGTTGTAATGGTGTTCACGAAGTGAAGTGGTTTTGAAGGGGTATGAGTATCTCTGGTTTCTTTTCCGTTTTGTAATATGTGTTTGAAAAGTTTACTAGGGTGCTTGATTTTTACAGGAGGGGGTGTTTGGTGAGTCACCGTGACAGATTTGATCTCATTAACTCGTGCCAACTCACAAGTTGACCTGCCAGCAATGCGTTCATTGATAACCTTTAACAGGTTATCAACCTTGTTGTTCATATCAACTTGCTGTTTTCTGAATTGATTCTCAAGTTTGGATAGCTGTGTTTCTTGAGAGAGAATGAATTTTTGCAGTGATTCCTCGCGATTTTGTTGTTTATGCGTATGTTGTTGAGGATAATGTTCAGACCAGGTGAGTGGGGGAGAGTCATTGAATGATACGCTTCGAGTTTGGTTCCAACTAAAGTCTGGTTTACTCTTCCATGCCTCATACCTATCTTCGGAATTCTTGGGTCCATCATTAGTGGTGAGCCACTTATCTCCCGCCTTATCGATTCGCGAGGATGCGAATTCTTTGAAAGCCTGTTTGGGGAGTTCCATGCAATCATGAGTGTCGTGGGGACCACTACATAATTTACACGAAGAAGTGATTTTGTTCACTTGGCCTGAAGGTTTGGGAGCCTCGTAGGATTTCATAAGAAACTTGACTTGGTCTTCAAGTTCTATGATCCTACGGTCGGAAGTGCTTGAATTGTTCGAAGGCAAAGATATTGCCTTGACCGTTTTATTCAAATCACGGGGATCACTCCAACTTTCGTTGTCATAAAGAGCAAGATCTTCTAGGAGAGCCCATGATTGTTCCGCACTTAGATCACGTAGCTTACCACCGGCCGATTGGTCAATGGTTTGCCTCGTGGAGAGATTGATATGGTCATAGAAGATTTGGACTTGGAGCCAAAGTTCTATGCCATGGTGAGGGACTTTCTGGAGTAAGTCCTTGAATCGAGTCCATGCCTCGTAGAGGGTTTCGCCTTGACGTTGTTAGAACATCAAGATATCATTCCTTAGCTTGGTAGTTCTTCCCGGTGGGAAAAACTGAGCAAGGAAACGAGTGGTGAGATCATCCCAAGAGGTGATGGATCCTGCGGGTAGACGCTCTAGCCACTGACTAGCTTGGTCCCGCAGAGAGAATTGAAAGAGACGCAGTCGGGTCGTCTCTCGAGTGGCAACATCAAGGTCTATGGAATCAACAATTTTGAGAAAGTCCTTGAGATGTTGATTAGGATCTTCGGAACGAAGTCCATGGAATGCGCATCCGCTTTGCACCAACCGGATAGTGTCAGATCGCAAGGGAGTGACATTAGCTCCTTGAGTGAGCTAAATGGTGTTTTGATAGCCATGGTGGCTAGGACGGGAGTAGTCTCCTAAGGTACGGGCTCTAGGAGGTGGGTGTTGTTGTGGTGGTGGGTTGTTGGGATCAAGGATATTACCATCTTCCATGATGTCGGATGGTAATGGTTATGAACACAGAAACGAAGAAAAAAGATAGACTAAAGAAAACCTAGAAAAAGAAAATAAAAATCTCACTAGAAAGGAATCTAGTGAGTAGACCTAATAAAATAAAAATTCAACCTAAACAATAACTATTCCCCGGCAGCGGCGCCAAAAACTTGATGCGTGGTTTTGCAACCTTACAACAGGTTTTACCTCTCGAGGGATCTCAAGAGGCTTACAACCTCACCAGGCAGTGTACCTGACCGATGTAGTATAGTGTAGTGGTAAGTACGGGGGATTGATCGTTCTCCACAGGGAATAGTGTCGTTAGGATTGAAAAACTACTCTAATTAGGTATAAGGGTGAGAGAAGATTCTTTTTGTATTTTTATATTTTTTTATGAAAGCAAGTAAAATCTCGGGTTTGAAGGAGTGGGCGGAATTAGTTGCTAGTCAACTAACCCAAATGACTACAAATGCAAATAAAATAAAATAACTGAAAATGAAAAGGTTGTGAAACTTATGTGGAGAGAAATGTGTTTACTTAGATTTCCTTACTCCCTAACTATCTTTTACCGGTTGATTAGTGTGTATTAATTGCGTGGATGACGGGTGTATTCCTTAATACCAATCGTGGGGTGGCGTACGTACTTCCCCAACTCTACAAGCTCCTACTTCACTCCTATGTCGAGCCGGCTAGGAAGCTCCTAACATAGGATCACTAGAATTCGCTCATGCATTAAATACAACCATAAAAACCTTAGTACGCATTGGTTCATGTTTCTTAAGACGTTCAAGCAAGTTACCGTATAGGAAGTTAGCCAGTTTTCTTAAGCCTAACATCGATGAACAATCATCCAATACAATTAATAACACACTAATAACCAATAATCAATAGCTAGGTTTCATTAGATCTAAGCAAACACAAGATAAATCTAGCCTAACATGTTAATCAAAAGACAAGAACAAGATATAATCAAACAACACATAGACATATTGATTGATTAAGTGATAACTTATCTTCAATTAAACATGGGAGATCCAAGGGTATGAAAACCCTTAAAAATGGCAGAAATTCGCCTTAGGGTTTCTCCTCACAAAGTTGCACACTAATGACAAAAAATTGCAAAACTATATATAGAGTTTAAGGGCTGACGGCGTCACGTTGTAGATCCTGACGCCGTCACCTCGCCGTGTCTCGGGTTCCCGGATGGCCTTCTTGACGCCGTCCCTCGTTAGACCTCCAAAATCCGCTCTGGCTTATCAAAGCTTGACGCCGTCAGAATATGGCTTGACGCCGTCCCTCTTTAGCTTAAACCGTGACGACCTTGATCACTTCAAAGGGTGACGCCGTCAGACTTTCCATTGTAAAATTCTCTGGCTTATCATGAGTAATTTTCATATCCACCTTTTTTGCCAAGCCGTGACGCCGTCTGGAACAATCCCTGACGCCGTCAAAGGTACTTTCCAGCATAATTTTGAGACTTTGTCGTTTTCTTCACTTTTATGCTCCAAAAACGTCCAAAATGCTTCCTTTTCCAGATTTCTTCTCCAAAGTACCTAAAATGACAAAAGGAACGATTTAGGGAAATATTTGATCAAATAAATACGATTTAGGGCTTAAATGACCCCCTAAAAGCGGTACACTTTTCGCTTCATCAGTCCCCTCCAAAGTAATGCTTCAACCTATGACCGTTCACCTTGAAGTTTGGTCCATTGGTTTGAGAAAACTCGATGGTGCCATAAGGAAAAACTTAAGCAACGGTGAATGGTCCAGACCAATGGGTTTTTAACTTGCCCGAGAAAATCTTTAATCGAGAATTGAAGAGGAGGACTCGATCACCAACGTTGAAAATGCGGTTTTGGATTTTGGAGTCATGAATCCTCTTCGTCTTCTCTTTGTAGATTAAAGAGTTCTCGTAGGCTTGATCCCTAAGCTCGTTTAATTCATTTATTTGAAGCTTTCGGTGATCACCCGCGGTTTTGAGGTCAAAATTTGCATGTTTTAAGGCCCAATAGGCCTTATGTTCGAGCTCAATGGGCAGATGGCATGCTTTTCCGTACACTAGCTTGTAAGGAGTACACCCAATGGGTGTTTTGTATGCAGTATGGAAAGCCCATAAAGCATCATCTAATTTATCGGCCCATGAGGCCCGATTTTCACCAACAGTTCTCTCCAAGATACGTTTCAATCCACGATTGGAAACCTCGACTTGACCGCTTGTTTACGGGTGATACGCGGTAGAAAGACGGTGAGTGATACCGTACTTAAGCATGACCTTTGCAAATTGGTCATTGCAAAAGTTGGTACCGCGATCACTAATGATAGCACGGGGAGTTCCAAACCGAGCAAAGAGAGATTTCAAAAATTTACAAACTACTCGGGCGTCGTTGGTGGGGAGTGCTTTCGCTTCAACCCATTTAGACAAGTAATCGACGGCCAAGAGGATATATTTGTTCCCTCGCGAAGACGGGAATGGCCCCATAAAATTGATGCCCCATACGTCAAAGATCTCGCAGACTTGAATTGCATTTTGTGGCATTTCGTCTTTTTGCGAGGTTTTTCCTTGACGTTGGCAAGAGTCACATGACTTTACCAAATCGTGGGCATCACGGTAGATAGTTGGCCAAAAGAATCCGGAATCAAAGACTTTTTTAGCGGTGTAGTTGGCACCATGATGTCCCCCCGTGGGTCCATTGTGGCAAGCCTTAAGAATATCAACGGCTTCTTGGCTGTGAACACACCGCCGGATGACTTGATCCGCACACACTTTTAACAAGTAGGGGTCATCCCAAAAGTAATGTTTAACATCTTTGAAGAATTTCTTCTTTTGTTGGGACGACATCCCTTTCACAACAAAATTCTCCGCATGGTAATTTGCGAAGTCGGCAAACCATGGGGTACTTGGATCATCTTTTAATGAAATCATCCCAAGTGTCTCGAGAGGAAATGTTTCAGTAATTTCCTTTTTTTCGAGAACACCTTGATGAGGGTTCTCTAATCTGGACAAATGATCGGTGGCGAGATTCTCTGCTCCTTTTTTTATCACGAATTATAACATCAAATTCTTGGAGTAGGAGAACCCACCGAAGTAATCTCGGCTTAGCATCTTGCTTAGCAAGGAGATACTTTAGAGCCGAATGATCCGTATACACTATGGTCTTTGATAAGACAAGATATGGTCTAAATTTCTCAAAAGCATAGACAACAGCCAACAACTCTTTCTCAGTAGTGGTGTAATGAGATTGAGCATCGGTCATCGTCTTGCTAGCATAGTGTATCGGCTGAAAGTACTTAGATTTTCGTTGCCCCAGGACTGCCCCAATAGCATAATCACTCGCATCGCACATGAGCTCGAATGGCAAGTCCCAATCGGGGGCAACTAAGATCGGTGCTTCAGTTAGCTTCTTTTTAAGAATTCCAAATGCTTCAATGCATTCGGGAGAGAAGAAGAATGGAGCATCTTTTTCAAGAAGAAGGGTCAGAGGCCGGGCGATTTTAGAAAAATCTTGAATAAATCGACGGTAGAAACCGGCATGACCAAGGAAACTTCGAATTCCTTTGACGGTGGCGGGATGAGGCAGCTTAGCGATAACATCGACTTTAGCTTGATCTACCTCAATCCCGGCACTGGAAATCTTATGGCCGAGGACAATGCCCTCTTTGACCATGAAGTGGCACTTCTCCCAATTTAGAACAAGATTGGTGTCTTCACACCGTTTTAACATTTTGTCTAAATGGGAGAGGCACGATGAGAAAGAATTTCCATAAACCGAAAAATCATCCATAAATACTTCCATTGTTTTCTCGATCATGTCATGGAAGATGGCTATCATGCACCTTTGGAATGTGCCCGGAGCATTGCATAAACCGAAAGGCATACGTCGGTAGGCAAACGTACCATAAGGGCAAGTGAATGTGGTCTTTTCCTGATCTTGTGGATCAATCGGGATTTGGAAATACCCGGAAAAGCCATCGAGAAAACAATAGAACTCATTTCCCGCTAAACGTTCAAGCATTTGATCCATAAAAGGAAGCGGAAAATGGTCTTTTCGGGTAGCATCATTGAGTTTTCGATAGTCAATGCACACTCTCCATCCAGTGACGAGACGTGTGGGAATCAACTCATTTTCTTCGTTTTCAATGACGGTCATACCCCCCTTTTTGGGAACACAATGGACAGGACTAACCCATGGGCTATCGGAGATAGGGTAAATCATTCCGGCATCAAGAAGTTTAAGAACTTCATTCTTGATAACCTCGTGAATTTTTGGGTTTACCCTTCTTTGTTGTTGCATGGTGGGTTTGAAATCATCCTCCATTAAGATCTTATGAATACAGAATCGAGGGTCAATACCCTTTATATCAGAGAGCTGCCAAGCGATGGCACTCTTGTGCTTTTTGAGCACATCAAGAAGTTGGGTCTTCTCCTCATCTTTAAGATCTTTAGAAATAATGACAGGAAATTTGTCGTTATCTTCTAAGAAAGCGTATTCCAGATGAGGAGGTAAATCCTTGAGCTCGAGCTCCGGAGGATTCGAAGGCTTAATCTCTTTGATTTCTTCATGTTTAAGTTCCTTCGGAGGGAGAGAAGGTGACGGATCTTCATTCAACAATTTTTCAAGCAAAAGAATATCTCCCTCCGGATCAAGATAAGAATCATCAAATTCCGGTGAAGTTGGTGTTTCAATAGCAAGAAAGTCCTCGACCTCTTCTAAGAAGAAATCACCTCCCTCAAACGGTGTGAGGGAAGGGTAGGAAGAGTCGGAAATGATTGGTGCAGAATAAGGAGTGGGATTTTTAGTTTTATCCACTGAATCAACAATTTCAACATGATAAACCGATTTCGGAGGTGGGACAAGTGGTGTGCTCTTAGAGCTAGCAATTTTCACCACTTCCGATGTGATCTCCGATTCTTGTTCATCATAGTCAAAAACACTCTTAACTTCTGTAGCACAACTTTCAAACCATTTGCTTGAACCAGGGGTAATTTCCCTTGTTTTGAGCTCAGCACGTTTTTGTGAAGGACTCTTAACCGTGAATCTTGAAAGCATCGAATCACTTCTTTTGGAAGCAATTACGAAATCAGATTTTTGATTAACCGTAGCAATGTTGCATTTGGTGGTTAGAGATTTAGAGTCCTGATTAATGTTAAACGTGACTTCTTCATTATCAACTCGGATAGATAATTCTTCAGCGTATACATCGATGATAGCACGACTCGTTCTTAAGAAAGCTCTCCCCAGAATGAGTGGAACTCGAGGATCGGCATCAAAGTTTACCACAACGAAATCAGTGGGAAAATGGAACTTTCCCACTTTCACAACGACATCCTCAGCTATTCCCAGCGGATGAGTTATAGTACGGTCCGCTAGGTCGAGAGTCATGCAAGTAGATGTAAGCTTCGGGAGAGATAATTTCTCCCATACCGAGAGTGGCATAAGGTTAATGCTTGCGCCAAGATCGGCCAAGGCTGAGCACTGAACCATCCCCAAGAAATCACATGGGATTAAAAACTTGCCGGGGTCTCCGAGCTTTTCGGGAAGCTTTTTGAGGAGAACCGCTGAGCACTGTTCGTTTAGTGAGGTCTTTGCCATCTCAGACAACTTATCCTTGTTGCTTAGCAAACTTTTGAGTGTAAATGCAAATTTGGGCATAAGAATGAGAGCATCTGCGAAGCTTATGTCAAAGTGCAAATCATTGAAGATTTTAAAGAATTTCTCCATTTGTTGATTCGTTTTGTCTCTATGCTTCTGATCATTAAGCCTCGAAGGATATGGAATTGAAGGCTTAGGATTGGTCTTCGGAACATCGGGTTCCGGAACTTGAATTTGGACATTCGGAGGTTGGACGTGTGCGGTACTTTGTGGGCTTGAGAAATGCACCTTGTCCGTTGTCACCTCGGTATCTCGATTCACTTCCCTCGGTGGAGGGGGCATAGGAGTCAAGGGTCCATTATGCGTCTTACCACTTCGAGTGGTGACGGCTTTCAACTCAGCATTAGGATTAGGAATGGTATTGCTCGGAAGTCGTCCGGAAGATGAAGAAGATTGGTTCATGTTCATATTCATGAAACTGCCCATCATATTCTTCAACTCATTTGTTTGACGAGACATCGTAGTATCAATTTCCTTTCTCAACTCGACTTTCATATTATTGATTTGAGTCTGCATTGAACGCATGCTGGACTCAGTAATTTTCATGAAATCATTAGTCAAAGGAGCTTGAGGAGGTTGTTGATAAACATGTTGATTCAGAGCTTGATAAGGCTGGTTGAAATTGTTACGGTTTTGGTTGAAATTCTGAGAATTGTTGAAATTTTGTCCTTGATTTTGAACAAAGCGATTTTGATTATTTTGATTTGGCACGGGTGGAAAACCAGGTGGTACCATAGCATTTGGTGCTCGGTAATGAGTTTCAGCATGCGGTCGGTTTTGATTGTAGTTTACTGTAGCTACGGGAGCTTGGTAAACAGAAGCATCGGTTGCTTGACAATCGTAATACGCATGCGGGCCACCACAAGTTTCACACACTTTGTTTACGGCTTTGATTTGTTCCGGTTTATGAATTTCACTCTTAATTTCTTTCACTTCCTTCATCATGCAACGAATTGCGTCCGTTAGAGCGGCTAACTCTGATGAGTTACCGGATGAAGAAGCAGGAGTGATAGGAACATTCACTTTGTTTCGAGAAATAGGAACTTTTGATTTATTCTCGCAAATTTCAAGCACATCTTTAGGTCGACGATTCAAAATATTGCCACCAGCGGCAGCGTTTAGAGAATCTTGATCGTTTTCATTCAACCCATTATAAAACGTATTGATCTGTTGTAACTCCGTGAAATCATGATGCGGGCATTTTCTTAAGAGATCTTTGAATCGTTCCCATGCCTCTCCGAAGTTTTCATCGAAACTTTGATGAAATACAGAAATTTCATTTTTCAGATTAGTCGTCTTTGAAGGAGGAAAGAAATAATTGACAAATTTCTGTACAAGATCTTCCCAAGTTTCAAAGGATCGAGGGGGTTCTTTTTCCAGCCAAATTCGGGCTGCCCCTTCGAGTGAAAACGGAAATAGCATCAATTTGATAACCTTTTGCGGCACATCCTTGTAATTGATGGTTGAGGTCAACTTGTTGAACCAACGGATGTGTGCATACGGATCTTCTCGTTCAAACCCGTGGAATTGATTTGTAGACATGAGTTGAATCAAATGCGTTTTTAATTCAAAATGATCAGAATCGATTGGTGGTAAAACGATGGCATCTCCGTAAACCTCGGTGGGTGCTTGGAGCATCTCCGTCATTGTTCGATTGTCTGCCATTTTATCAATGGGAATAGTACGAATCTCGGGTTCGACTATTCAGGCAGCACGCCTACGATTACGTCTTCTCGGAATATCTACGAGTTCACGTAAAGGACTTGTCGACGTAGAAGAACGAGTGCGCATGCACTAAATAAAACAATTCAATTAAAACAAGATCGAAGCAAAACACAAGGAACTTAAACCTTAAATCAACAAGCGTACGGTAGCTCTCTGAAAGAAAAACGCACAGAGTGGCGGAGGAGCAAAGGTGGGCAATAAATGCTCCTAAAAAACCCGCTCCTTTCGGTTCGACAATTTAATGTCAAACCCTCCTTAAACCTCCGTTATAGTTTGTTTATCAATCAAAGGTGAGCCGAATTCGCAAGCGACACAAAGACAAGTTTTAATCTTTTGTTTGGGAACTTATTATGATAATATTCCAAGTTGAGGAATATTATATTGAGGTTGCTTTTTATCTTTTTTTAGCACAAGAAAACGAGAAATGTTTTTGGGTTTTTATTTTTATATGATAATATATAGAGAAAAGAAAAGAAAAATATTTTTGTATTTTATATGGTTTATGGGAAACAGGAACTTGACAAGGAAGGATCTCAAGTCACTAATCGTTTAGATCTCAACGATATAGTCGCAACACAACCTCCCCGGCAGCGGCGGCAAAATTTGATTCGTCTGAAAACGTATATATATAAATAATACCAGACGGATACACGTGATACGTGGGAATAGACAAATCAACCCTTTAGGAAAAAGGTTAACTTGCAAACACTCACGCTTGTGATATGTGTGATACTGGGCAAGTGATCACCCGGGTCGTATCCCAACGAGGTGTGAATGGAGGAATCGTGTAAGGTTTGGAATTAGAGTGACTGATGATTGGGATATGGAATTTTGTATTTTTTTTAATTCTAATTTAGAAATGAGAAACAAATTCTCAAAAGAAAATTAAGATTAAAACAATTTAAACTAAAAACGCGATACGGGAATTCTAAAAACGGGTTTAAAAACTAAGATATATGGAAATCTAATCTTACAAGTGTAATTTTATTTTTCCTAAGTTATATATGACAAAAGAAAATTTTAGAAAAAAGATTTATATTTTTCTGACTTTTATATTTTTTATTATGAATTAAATACTGTTTTAAAAAGAAAAATGCATAAAAAATATTAAAACTGTTCTAAAAATTATGGAAATTTTTGTGAAATTACTTAATGCTAAAACAAGCCTAGGAAAAATGCAAACAAGGTGGCAGCTTATTGGGATAAGCTGGTAATAAGCTAAATGGTTCGGATAGCTTAAAATTGAAAGGTGGGTTAAGAATAAAGGTGTGAAGAGTCTAACCGGAAAAGACCCAAGGGCAGTTGGTTGTGTTGTGTGTTGGTGAGTCAAGAGACCAGGGTTCGAATCCCTTGGCTCTCTTTTTGCTTTTGATTTTATTTTTTTATTTTTTTATGATAGAAACTCAATAAGCACAAGAAGATAAGCAATTTTTGTAACTACCACTTATTATGAAAACTTCAAATAAGCCCAGAAATAAGCTTATGATTGCTGATCAGTGGGCTTAAAATAGAAAATGAGCTAAGGCATGGACCAAAAGGCTGTATAAGCTATTAATAAGCTAAAGGCAAACTGAAATAAGTTGAGTAACCAACAAGAAGCTATATTGAAAACTGAATAAGCCACAAGAACTCAGAAATAAGCACTGATCAAACACAAAATAAGCACAAAGGACTGCTATGCACAGGGCATATTCAGTCAATCCTAGGCAATTTCAAGCTTATATTTAAGCACTTAGATGACAACTAAATTCCACAAAGACTGATAATACAAGAAGCTGACCTAGCAAACTACTGAGAAACCAAAAATCTAAGCTTAGATTAACTCAAATAAGCACTTAATGGGTCTAGAAAAATCATGCAGACTGCATATATGGGTTTTATGTGCAGACTTGCACAAAATGGCATAAACCAAATGGACACTTAACCAACTCTTGTAATTACACTAAATGGACTCTAAGGACCTCAGAAAAGCTACAAGAAAAGGTCAAATGAGCTTATTGCTCCTATTGACTTATTTGATCAGTCCTTTGTCTAAATTTTCCACAGTCCACTAAAAAACATCAAAACAATCCCATTAACTCTAAAAGTCATACAAACATCTTATTCTGACCAAGTTTAAGCTAGATGAAACTAACCAAGATTGCAAATGAACAGTTACTAACCATTTTGACCCATTTTGGGTTTTATGCCAAACAGTCCTTATAAAGGGACTGATTTGGATTTTCCAATGAAACAGGCTGGTTTACACTAATTTTTTGGAAGACAGCTTAACCACTAGTTGTAATGAGCATTAAAAAGCATTTATCTAATAAAAATAAGCACTGAGATAAGCTCTTACTTAAATAAACTATTTTTGGCCTTTTTTAGAGTTTTTAAGCAAAATAAAGAAAAGACTATTTTAATACTGATAATACAGATGAAATACAATTATAAACTATTAATAAGCAGAAAATTACTATGATAAGCTAAAATTAAGCTATAGAACAGTAACTTATAAAATAATGCAAAAATTGGAAAATTCTTACAACTTGTGAGGCTATGAAAAATGGAACTAAATGATCAGTAACACACCTAGCTTGTCAACAACAAGCTAGAAACCCAATTCAACTCTCCAGAACAACTTATTCCACCAGAACTGCTTATTTTGAGCTTCTTTGACTTTTTGTTGACTTTTCTTGGATCTCTTGAATGTAACTGATTCTATCTAATATAAGCTTACAAAAAGCTATATTAAGCTTATATAAACTTATATGAATGGTGAGGAAGATTGGTGAACTTATTTAACAATAACTTAGCTTAATTCGAATTAAGTGATAAACTTGAATTTTCATTAACGATTAAGATGGAGTACAACACTGATAAGTTTAGAACAATTACACTAAAAACAACTTGAATTAAACACTGGAAATTAAAATTGATAAAACTTAAACAATAAAAATACAAAACGATTAAGGAAAATTAACTACTTGCCAATTAAGGCTACATTGTGACCTATTTATACTAAAACTTAAGTGGGATAAGTCTCTTATCTTCTTCTGATCATTCCTTGACCTTTGGATTAGCTTGTAATCATCTCAGCCGTCCATCTCAATTTTGGCGCCAAAATTAGTTTAGTGGAAAAACCACTAGGTACTGATAACATGTGATGAGGAAGGAGCATTAAATGCTTTGGACTGTTAAGTGGAGTGTAGCAGGGAGAAGAAGAAGAGATAAGGGTGTGGTGGGTTTGTCAGGGATAAGGGGCGGTGGATTTAGGTGCTTGGGCGGGCAAGTGGGAAGAAGAAAGGTTTGACTTTTGGTCAAACTGTTTTTAGTTAAAGAAGGGGTCGGGTTATTTGGATTGGACTTGGGCTGGGTTATCTGTTTTGGTGGGCTGGGTTTATTATTTAGGATAGAATTGGACTGGTTTTATTTTTAGGATTAACTTGGGATAAGATTTAACTTTAAGGACTAAAGTTGTAAAATCTAAAAATCCAGGGACAAAGGCTGCCAAAAGTGAAATTTATTTCTAAGGACCATTTGTGTCATTTTGGTATTTTTGGGGGTTGACTTTGACTTTGTCTTTGACTTTTGTCTTCACTTGATCAAATGCATAATTGTTGTCGAGTCGATCCAAAAATATTCGTTTTTGTTCCGTTTTCAATCCTTCAGTACCTGAAACACATAAAACACAAACCAAGGATATCTGCAGTATAATTCAGGTGTTTTTGGTTATTTTTGTGTCTTTTATGGGTATAAAATGATGAGTATTTACACACTCATTAATAAGCTTTGACGTAATTGCTTAGACTATCACGCCTTTTTCTAGACACACTGTTAACAGTTAACATTCACAGAACTTCGAGACGAAGTTCCCTTAAGGGGTAGATACTGTAACAATTCGCATTTTCGGGTTACTATTTAATTTTACTATTCATTTTCACTATTCATTCCCGAAATTTTTATTTCATATTCTCGTAAGTTAAACTATTTTAATGATAATCCGAGATTTTGACACTCGTCGGATCATTTCTGCAAGAATCACGAAACCGTGTCCGAGATTTACTTTAAGGTTTAAACATCATTTAGGCATCCCGATATGTCCACACAACATTACCAACAAGAGAAATATATGTTTTCCACCTTCCGTGACATTTTCAAGAATTTTGGAATTTTAAATTTTCCGGTTTTGCGTTTTACGCGATTTAAGCCTATGTTTCTAGGTTTTCACGACTTTAAGCATCCCGATAGAACCTATCACTCATTTAATATGTTAATATAGAGTATATTAATAAGTTTTAATCATTTTTATAAGTTTCATATTTTTAGGATACCCGATTTTAAGTTTCGTGACATTACGACTTACAATTAGCGATTACCGTGACAAAACTGACTCCGTAAAAGCAAGATAATGCAAGAAACTTATCAAGCTTCTCATGAAAGCCTCATGAGTCTTGTCAAGGAAGCCACCAAGGACACTTGGCTTGATCTTGACCATTGATCTCTAGGTTGTTTACAAGTGTAAACTTAACCATGGTTAAATATTAACCTAATATATAGTTAACTCCTAAATTTTTCCTATAAATATCAAGCTAAAAACATCATAAATTCTTGCACCACACCTTCTTATATCTTCAAAGACCTAAAACCAAAGGCACTTCTCTTATATTTTGTAAGAAAGTTCATATGTTCTTGAGAAAAGCTAGCATTTGATCTTATTTTCTCCGAGTTTTCAAGAAAGAGTCGTTATAATCTTCAAATAACTTCAAGTCTCCAAAAAGATTTTGTTATTATCTTCAAATAGCTTCGGGTTTTCAAGAAGGCGATGTTATAATCTTCAAGTAGCCTCGGGTTTACGAAGATTACAAATTTCACGTCGAAGCTCCGCTTATATTCTCTTTTTCTATAATACTCAAGTATTCTAAACAAATGTAAGTAATTATAAGACTCAAAATTATTTAAATACTTATAAACTTTGTTAGTTTATTTATTGTATTTATAAACTCTCAATATGTCATATAATCAAGTAAGCAAAATATATGTTTCATACTATGTTAGTAGGGAGCTTCATGTGAGGGGTTTCATTTGGGTGAACGTATCGACGAGTTGCTGGATTTACGAATTAAAGTGTCCTAGCTTCTCGAACGTTTACTGCATGACCTCTGGATTATGATGGCCTGAACAGTAGTACGAGATATATAAACTATATAAGGCATGTTTAAATATTTACTTCGTTGTTTTAGAACCTAAGACACGATATCATATTTCTAGGTTGTACGTAGAGACTTCCTGGCTTAATCCATCGATTCCGTTATACGTTGTGATATCATTAGTTCAAGGTGAGCTCCATAGCCCCTACTTTTATACGTTTTGAATTACTTTTGGAGGAGATACATGCTCAACTATTTTCATTTACTTTCACAAGTACTCTAAACTTTTAAGGATTACCGTGAGTTCCATAGCCCCAACTTTTATACGTTTTGAATTACTTTTGGGGGAGATACATGCTCAACTATTTTTATTTACTTTCACAAGTACTCTAAACTTTTAAGGATTACCGTGAGATTTCATAGCCCCTATTTTTATACGTTTTGAATTACTTTTGGGGGAGATACATGCTCGTTTCCTTTACATATTTTACTCATTTATCAAAATACATGACTTACATTTACATCACTACTTACATGAATACGTGATTTACATTTACATATCTACTTGTGTGAATACATGAATGCATTATTTTTGATTGCATTATTCTTTAGCAACTGTTTAACTCTTGATTAGAGTCATGGAGAGGTATTGATAGTACTCATGGGAAGATGCCCCTACCCTTGTGTCCTAGATTCATGACCTTGGGTGACGCAATACTATTTGGGAAGATGCCCCCGCCCTTGTGTCTATTCTTGACCTTGGGTGAATATAATCTATCATAGGGTGTAAGCATATGAAAGCAAGTCGTGAGGTTCAGTTGACTAATACATTTTACATACATCGTATACACATATGTCATACTCATACTATATTTAGCAGTAGGTTGTGAACACATAGGTTGCAAGTTTTGTATGGGCGGGATTTGCAACTGAGTGGATTCACATTGCCTTTGCTGTGTGAACATTCTTTAAAGGCTTTTCAACTTATTTAACACAAACTCTATGAACTCACCAACCATTGTGTTGACACTTTTTAGCATGTTTATCTCAGGTTTTAAGGCGATAGTGGATGCATGGATTCTAGAGTCATTTTCATACTTGAAGACTCATATCTTATCTTTATCATTCGATATACTTTGAAAACTTCTATGTAACGTTATACTTTGAATCACTTGTTTAACTTTGATTTTAATAATTCGAATGATAATATTTCAAAACGTCTCATTTAGAGGTCGTTTTCTATAACTTGTACTTTGTATTATGAAGTAGCACCCCATTGACACTATCGTTCCACTGCGATATTTTGGGGGTGTTACAGAGACTACTCTTCCTCCCGGTTTTTCAAGTCATGATTGCTCGCACTGCGAGAGAACCGCTCATTTGGCCCAAAGGACCAACATTTTGGTCCATGAGCTCCAAAATGAAATGAGGTTCATATTGAACCACATTCTCGAGCGTCTCAATGCAATCTCTCATCCTCCTCAATAGGAGCTTTTTAGTTTCCTCTTATAGGAACTTTTTAGGATGTTGTTTTAGAATTTGTCTTTTTAGGATTCATTTTCCTTGTTTGAATGTAACATCATTTTTTCCAAGTAATGAATGTTATGTTTTTATGCTTGTGGGTGATCAACATTAAGCATATTATCTCATTTTAGACTACTAACATCATAGTATGGTTGTTTTAACTTCACATATTGCTTTGATCAAATGTACATTAGGTACTAAAATTTGATCAGACACTTCATTTTGACTTTTTAAAGTCAAATGGGTTGACCTTTCTTGTTTGGTTGACTATTGCATATGCATATTGCTTCTTGATTGAAGTATTTCATTACTAACCTTTATTTTGTAGCTTTTCTCAACCTTGAATCATATACGTTGGTACCCTAGCAACGGGGAGTATAGATCAAGGGGGAGTATATCATATACTAACTCATCATTTTATAGCATTTTTCACTCTTGAAATGTATACGTTGGTACTCTAGCAATGGGGAGTATACATCAAGGAGGAGCATATCATAATCTAACCATTTGTTTTGTAGGATCATACATCATATCATACTCTTGAAATGTATACGTTGGTACTCTAGCAATAGGGAGTATACATTAAGGAGGAGCATATCATAGTCTAACCATTTGTTTTGTAGGATCATACATCATCATACATCATATCCTTGTTACCCCATTTAGGGGGAGTATAAATCAAGGGAGAGCTTTAAAGTTCTCAAAATCACATTCCGCTACGCATATCTTCTTTTTGTTTCGACAAAAAAGGGGGAGAAAGGATTAAGTTCTCATCACTGTGAAACATCACAGTACATACTTTATGCTTAAAAATAGATTTTAAAACTTGCATAAACTAAATTAATCTATATCTTTAAAAGACTCATCCTTTATTTAAGCTCTTTACTTAAAAATACACTTTATGTTTTGTCATCAACAAAAAGGGGGAGATTGTTAATACAGATATCGTCCTAAAAACGTTATTTATATTTTACGATCTTTGCTTAGTTTTGTTAATGACAATTACAAAGTTTATCTTTAAGCAAAACATAAATAAGATTAAGTCTTTTACATTTATAGTGATAAGTCTTTTTGAAACACATTTACATATTACAAAGTTTACTAGGAACAACATTACATATATTTTACAAGTTTATTTCTTAAATTAGAAACTTTATTATAAAGTATTAGGATGACATCATGGCATGCATCATGAACATATCTTTGAAAGATTTTGTGATATTTTGTTTAGATCTTCAAGCCAAAGAGTTGACATTTGAAGATATGGAAAGATTGTGCAAGATTTGGAAAGACATGAAGATCTCTTAGCTGGCCTGACATGGCGGATCCAAAGCCATACAAAGGCGGATCCAATTTTTGGGATCCGCCGGATCCGCCAACTGTTGATCAGTTTGCCTATAAATAGCAAGTTGATCATTTGGCCATTCTTATCACTCACATAGCATAAATTATATATTCTTTCATTTGCATATTACTAACCCATATCATTTCATTCCTAGTGATCTTTCCTTTTGTAGCAAAAGAGATCAAGCATTGACAAGCTTCAACATTCTGTTGCAAGACTTGATAGTTACCTACTGTGTAACTTATTAGAATTTAGGCATCATAGTTGCCTCTTTTATTCAGTAGAATCCGGTTAGTGTTTTAGTCCTCAAAACATATAGAGTGAACGGGAGTGGTTGTACCCTTGTAAAGAACCGGTAATCATTTAGGCGACGTCAGGTTGGTTCTTCCTTAAACAAGAACTCGGTATTTAGCTTTGTACCGGAAAAAGGTGTAAGCAACGTGTATTAAGGTTTTCTCCGCCGAGAAGGGAGTTTGTTTCTTAGTGAAGAAAAACTCTCGAGTTAGAGGCTCGAGGAGTGGAGTAGGACAAGGAAGAGAGTCCTTGTAGCCGAACCACTATAAATATCCGTGTTGTGTGGTTTGATCTTTCCTTTCTCTACTTACTTATCTTATATTGTTTGTTTGTGTATATTACTTTGAAATCACAATAAGTTGCTAAGCGAATTAATTTTAAACGGTAAAACTATTCAACCCCCTTCTAGTTTTTCACAGTGATTGTGAGAATCTTGGTTGGGACCACCAATGTAAGAAGAAGATCCTAACATCAAAGGAATGAGATTTGTTAATGACCCAGATTTGAAGAAGAGGAACTGAAATTTCATACATATTCACCAAAATTCAAACCAAAAACATATTTTTTGCTAGATTTGAACCACAAAACTTTGAAATCATTTGTCTTTTAGGTATCTAAAGATGTTTTAACCACAAAACCATAACAAGATCAAATCAAAACCCTTGAAAACCCTTAAGAACTGAACTTCCTAAAAACATGCGTTTTCTTAAAAAACAAAAGCACATCTTCGATTTTCACATGAATATTTGTTTCTAATCTGTGAATGACATTAAAAAAAAATTAAAAAATAGTTTGTGCAACAAAGATTCAAGCTTTATCCATGAAAAGTTCAAATTAAAAAAAAAATGGTTCGGTTTTGCTATAAAAACTCACTAACACTTTTTAAAATCATTTTAATCTTGAATTTCGAAAAACAAACACTCCACAAATCATATGTAGGCTCTGATACCACATGTTAGCCCATAAATATCAAGATTCCAAGTAGATTGGGCGGGTCAAGTTAGGTGAAATATCGACATAGTTTCTAGAGAGAAAGTATAGAAATAGAGGAGGAAATATGTATTTCTTATTGATGAATGAAATGAAACACATAAGCTCACCCTCCTAGTGGAGTCTAGGAGGGTATATATAATAGTTTACATGCCTAACTATACCGTAATTACATTAGTAGTCATTTGTATAGGCTAACTAGTTTACTACTACAAATGACGTAACTGTCGTCACTTTTTAAGTTAACAATTGCAAAAGATCATAGGTTATCGAAAAAGGCAGAAATCGACTTTCAAAATTACTAATCCCATATCGAGTGTTCACGTTGCTATTTTGGTATGTCTCATAATAATTGTCGACTCTATATTCCAACTAACGAAAATAAACTTTAGTGATTTTTTTTAAAACTTTATACATTACAATTGTCGACTCTATGTTAGCTAATAAGGCTTATTTGATTGATGGGAATGTAATTAGTGATTTTTTTAAAAACTTTATACATTATAAAAACGAACACTTAATATGAGATTGAGAAAGTACATTTTAAGACTGTTGTAGAATTTAACATTATATTTTTATTTTGGCAACTCACAAATAGTAACTTGTTTTATATTAGGCAAACAAATAACTCTACTTTTTTTTAAATCAAAACTTTTACTACTGTACAAAATATGCAAAAGATGATATGTAAAAACCGCATTTATTTAGTTTCAAAACAAAAAAGGCTTAACTCTTATTTGAAGAGAAGAAAAGGGAAAATGGGAGGGCGGAAAAAATTAATCGGGAAAATGGCTTTCTATGAGTCTCAGGTCCCTCACTTTTCTTTCATTTTTTTCTTCCATTTTTATAAGTTTATAAAATACAAAATTAACTGGAGGGTTTTTATACTTACTTTAGAGTCTCTACTTATTTGCACCCAATGGCCACACATTTTCAAAACAATGAGCTTTTGTCTCATGGCATTGGTGTAAAAGTAAATGTAATTATTAGCCGATGAGACCGGGCTATTTTCAACAAAACCATGTTGGTGTTTTGGGACATCCATGAGTTTTTTTAGGTCTAGTACTAATTCCTATTGTATACATTCATACTTCTGAATTCCATCTATCGTGTGTATCTTATGACTATTTTGCCTCTGCCCGTTACTAGGAGTGTTAATAAATGAGAAGGGTAAAATTGTCACAAAATGTACACAAGAGACGGAATTCAAAAAAGTATGTTGTATGCAATAAGAAAAAGTAAAGATGGCTACACAACAAAGCAAACAAGTGGCAAGTTGGTTACATTCTCGTGCCTTTTGCCAAATTTAAAAAAAAAAAAAAAAAAAAAAAAAAAAAACTTTTGCCATATTTTTTAAAAAAAAAAAACCTTGATTCTTCTAAAAATGCACTTTGTCACTTTTTGTCCCCGTTCTGTCTCTCCATGGATGTATTGGTCCCAATATTTGGGTAGTAAATTTATTTTTTAATGGGAAAAGTTGAAATCGGGGCTCTTTGTTGTTTTGTATTTATTCAAAATCTTGCCTTTTATGGAGTAAATGCTCAGATTGTTGCTATATAATTGGGGTGTCTTGATACGTGGAATAATCGATTTGATGTGCTTGGGTCGTGTGGGTGGCACCCTATTTGTGCGACCAACTTGTCTAAAATTGAAAAAACATGAAAGTAGACATGTAATGAGCACAGGTAAATTTTTTCTGGTATGATATGGATTTGGTATGAAGAAACTATATGCATATAGCTTTTTAGTAATTTTAATTGTTGAATGACGGTAAATGGAAAAAGTTGACTGCGTTCTATTCGTTTTGTTTTAGCAGTAGAAATGGGGTCAGGGGTCTTTTGTTGCTTTGTTTGTCTTTGGAATTTTGCTTTTTTACAGAATAAATGCTCAAATTGTTATATAAAATATGTAACTATTTATGTAGAAACAAGTGCTTTTGATTGTGCTGTTTTGGACTATGGTTGTGCAATAATAATAGCTAATATGGAAAAGTTAATTTATGTTGTGCAGCTAATATTGCTTTTAATAAGCTATGCAGCTCAATGAAGCTGAGAAGAAATTGGACGAAACACAACGCCAGTTGTCGCGCGTTCGAAGTCGAGGATGTGCTAAAAGTTCAATTGAAAATCTAGTAAGAGTTAAAAAAGAGACAACACCTAGTCCTTTGAAGCTTACTAAAAAATGTAATGTAAACTTGTCTGACAGTCAACCAGAAGAAGATTGTACAATTATTAACACCCAACGGAAACCAACGCTTCATATCCCTTTTGTAACTTTAAAAAGGCCCTCACCTTTTGATGTGTCGTCTAGTGAAGATTCAACTGAAATTCGTTCTCAATCTTGTTTTTTGGTTCCGGGATTTAAGAAAAAACCTAAACTGGAGAAAGCTGCTGAAAGTCAAGCAAATTTGGTTGCAACCCAAAAAAGGCCCCCGTGTGTTGAGATGGAGGAGTCGTGTGATGAACCAAGTGAATTTGGTTCTTAACCTCTCATGTCAAATAAACAGGAGAAAGCTGCCGAAAGTCAAGCTAGAGGGACAAAAAAGAAATCTGGTAATACTTGATACATGTTTATGGTTTGCTCTATGAAAATATTGATTGTTTGACTTGCATTGGACATGAGATTCGTTTGACCTGTGTGTTCTCCATACTTCTTTTGTGAGCTTGTAGGCTTGATAGTTTTATATTAATCACGATAGGGAAAAGTAAAGACATAGATTTGATTAAGGTGGTAAACAGTTGTTCATCACCTAGTAAAATCAATTGTGAAACATCCAACTACGTTCCTAGTCAACATAAGAGAAAGCTGAGAACTCTTGTCTTGTGTCTGACAAATGACGAGCTATTTGTGACGAGGTATTTGTTATAGACTTTAATTACATACATTGGTAATTGGCTTAATCTTACTTGTGATCATGTTTTGAAATCTTGTGCAGTGCTTTGGATGGTATTGTAAATCTTTGGAAAATACAGGGAAAAGGGTATGTCCTGTATTTTACTTTAGTATCATTATTAGTTTTAGTTACTCTCCATATCACTTCATTTGTTCTCGTTATGTGACTGGATTTTCACTGTTGAAAGCTTAAAACAGTTTCCATTTACTTACTCTGTAATTGTGACTAAAAGAAGCAAGTAATTTGATGAAAAATGATATGAATTTAGGTGTCACTAAATTGTCGTATGCCGGATTCACAGTGTTGTTGGTCACATTCATTTCTCTTCACCATAATTAAATGGGACCGATAAATAAAATCCTCATATGTTTTCACACTGCAGAAAATGACCCATACACAGAAAGCATAAATTGGCAACATTTTTTAGTATCACCGAATATTGGCTATGATGATTCAATTTGTATATCGCTGAATACTCGTGTGTTACGGTTTAGCTTGTCAACATATATCTATTGGTTATAAGCGTGTATGCAGATAAATCATACACATGCGTGTTTTTTATTTATTAACTATTAGTTGCTAATTTAATGTCAGGTCACATGCAATTCATCAAAGTTCAATTAATGCTGCATCTTTAAAGCAAAGGCGATGGTCCGAAGACGTTGCTTGGCATCCAAATGGAAGCAGCATGATCTTCGTGTATAGTGCAGATGGTGGGGACTCTTAGATAGCAGTCATGGACATGAATAAAGGACAAAAGGTAACACCTTTAAAGCTATTTGCCTTCATAGTTTAGTTTCAATACTTTATCTTGTTGATGCATGTAACATAGTGTACAACAAATCAGGTCACTTTTTTGGAGCATAAGCCACATGTTAAGGGGACTATTAACAATGTAATGTTTATGCCATGGGACGGAAACTCCTTCATGACTGGTGGAAACGATCATGCTGTTGTTCATTGGAACGAGAAAGCTGAGAACTGTTGGAAACCTAATGTGCTTCACAACACTATTCATACTTCTGCTGTTATGGGTGTTGCTGGAATTAAACATAAGAAGACTGTAATTTCTGTTGGAGCGGACAAGAGAATTATCAGTTTTGACTTAAGAGACTGAAAGAACGAATATCAAACATCAGATAGACAGCAAGTGCATAAGTGTACTACCAAATCCATGTGACTCCAATCTTTTTATGATTCAGACCGAGTAAATTGCAAACGATTAAACTTTATAAATTTGTCAGGACAATTTCTTACAGCTAATATGTCTTACTGTTACCATTCATTGTGTTTGCTAATTGCTATGATTTATTCTCTAAACCATGAGCCACTTTTCGCTGAAATTTCAGTGTCATTTATATAAAGATCAGTGTCATTTTCTGGTCCCTTTTTACTATATAATCCGTAGTCTTAAGCATAT
Source organism: Artemisia tridentata subsp. tridentata (assembly GCA_021014915.2). Classification (NCBI taxonomy): domain Eukaryota; kingdom Viridiplantae; phylum Streptophyta; class Magnoliopsida; order Asterales; family Asteraceae; genus Artemisia; species Artemisia tridentata. The sequence continues at coordinate 10,942,063 of CP139501.1, read as the reverse complement.
TTATTTAAATGATAATGCTCTACAAAAACACAACGTTTTGTGTCTCGTTTGGGTCACTTTATTACCAATGATCTTTATTGTATTCTCTTCATCCGTTGCCTAAATAGTGATGGTATATATATATATATATATATATATATATATATATATATTATATATATATATATATATATATAGTGATGGTATATATATATATATATATATATATATATATATATATATTATCAGTTGTTCGTGTATTGTTTACGTCTTTTGATATTTTCTGCTAATAGTGTGCCATATTTTTACTTATTTCTTGCAGGACTCCTGAGAGGCAACTACGATGTATGAGATGAGGCAAAAGGGAGACGAAATCCATGAATTTGGTTGTGTGAAAACGTATAGGGGGTGAATACGTTACCATCTTAAAATCTTAAAACTTGTTGTATCAAATATCCGATTAAGCTTGTTGTAATATGAAAAGATGCCAATTATAGTTTATGACTAGCATATACTAAAATAAGTTGTCACACAAGTATAATCATCAAGTCACAACACAAGCAATCATATAATGCAAACATAAAAGTAAAGCATTAAATAAAAGAAAGTGAAGACCGAACACGATGATTTATAGTGGTTCGGTCACGGAGCTCCTCTCCGCCCTACTCCACTCCCCGAGTACCCAACTCGAGAGTTACTTCACTAGATCAACAATCTCCCTTCTCGGCGGAAAAAACCTTACAGACGTCGCTTACACTTTTTCCGGTACAAAGCTAAATACGGGGTTCTAGTTCGAGGTAGAACCAACCTAACGTCGCTTATACAATATTTCCGACACTAAGCTAGTTGTCGAGTTCTTTTACAAGGGTACAACCACTCCCGTTATGTTTTATGGCCCAACATAAAAACCTTGTGTTTTATGGCACAAACACATAAACCATCTAATCTAGTTTGGTGAATAGATTGTGATGATGCAATGATGTTTACAATGATGATCCATGACACGAATGTCTACTGCATATGAATGACTAATCTAAATGAACTTCCATTGACAGGAAGCCTTCAATGAATGAAGATCACAAGTTCCCTAGGCTTGTTGTGATAGATCTTCATATATGCATGCATGTGGAATCTATATGAACTTCTTGAATAAGAAGTCTTCAAACAATGAGGATAACAAGTGCCCTTGAATCTTCATATGTTGATATGCTTTGGTGGATGATGATGGCAAGATCTCCAAGCCTTTTTGGTGGATCAGGAGGTATGATATGCTTGTGGTGGATGATGACTCAAGATCTCTGAGCTTGCTTCACAGGATCATTTCGGGAGTATGCTTACAACATAATGAAAGTTAGTAACATTATGATCATGATGATAAGGGTGATTAATGTATGTTACTACATGGTTATCTACTGATCTAAGTGTATGCAAAAGGGTAGAGAGAATGTATGTTCAAGTGATGATCAAATGAGTAAACAATGAGCTGCTATTTATAGCCAACAGACTTAGCAACCCACGGATGGGACGGATCCAAATGTAGGGATCCGTCCGTGTAGTGTTTTGGTTCCGTGGGAACCTGACAGACAATCTTACCAAATCTTCACCAAATCTAACCAAGATATTTCCATATCTTTCATTGAGTAAGGATCTAAGCAAGATATACACATGATCTTCAAAATCTCCTAAAGATTTCAAAGTGATGCATGCCATGATGTCATAGTACATTTTCCAAATTTAGAATTAAAATGTATATGAATGTAAACTTGTAAAATGTATATACTAGCTAACTAATATATGTTTACCAAGTTGTACCATGTTAGTTTATGTGTTACAAAAAATGTTAAACTACTTATGCTATTATAGGACTTAAGATATTATGTCATTAACATCATTTTTATGTAATCACATTTGTCTTAGTTTGTCACCTAAAGTGCATTTATCCTATTTTGACACCTAAAGTGGTACTTAATCTATTTTGACATGAATACAACTTAGGAAGTATGATGTACAAGTAAAAGTACTTGTATTTGCAAAATGTAAAATGAGGTTCGAAGTAGAATGGTTAACCTTTTAAAATACTTAATGACTCTAAACGTATTTTAAACATTCTAAATGGTTTTTTAAGGGGTTTGATCATAATGTCACATAACAAACATGTACGAACCTGTGTTGTACCATACGAGGACTTGAGAAGTCGAGAGGTGTTGAATGTATGTTGAGACAAAATAAGATTACGAGTAACTTGTACATTTTACGTTATGTATCAAGTTACATGTTTGTCATCAATCAAAACAAACGAGACTGTATAGATTAAATATCGTAATATTTGCACTAACAATCTCCCCCTTTTTGATGATGACAAAATATGTAAATGTGATAGATAGTAAAGTGTAAAAAGTTACTTGTGTTCGTACTACCTTATACATTACCTTTTCCGTTTACACTCTTCTCCCCCTTTATCTTTTATATTACCTTCTCCGTTTACACTCTTCTCCCCTTTTGTCGAAACAAAAAGGGTGTGTCCTTGGAGTTAACTTCATTTCTCCCCGAAAAGGCGAGCTTGCATCATCCCTAGTGAAGTTAAATTGTCTACTCCAATCCCCTATGGTTGTTATTGCCCTTATTTGATAGCGGATCCATGGATCAAATTTAGACTCTTAACCTACATCAAGGTCAGTGTTGTGCAACATAAAAGAATATATGAGAAATGCACGATGAAGAAAATGCACATAGCAAACGATACGTGGGTAAGCTATGTTTGACCATCTTCTCCTCCTTTTTGTAGAAACACAAAGGTGTGTTGAAGAATGAGAATGATTATGAATGCGTGCATGCTGCCCCTTAACGGTTGCTCCCCCTTGATCGAGGCGTCAAGGTATGATTAAAAAGCTACAAAACAAATATTAGTGCAAAACTATATCCGTCCTCGGACAAGTATGTGATATACAACAAAGTGTGTATAAGATGCATTCTATAAATGCTTGACGGAAGCTCTCCCTTGCTCTAGGGCATCAAGATGAACCTACAAAACAAAAATTAGTACAATAGAAGCTATGTCTTTAGACAGATATGTCATATACGACCAAGTGTGTCACACCCCCAAATTTCGTGACTTACAGCGGAATAAGTCATTCAGGGGCACGACTGGTCATAGCACCAAAGTTGTAGTTATATTGAACGACCTAAAGTGTCGTTTAGAAAATACATTGTTTGATTATTTAAAAACATTCAGAGTTATAAAGCTAGGTCCCAAAAGGTGAAACAAGTTTTCAGAAAACAAGTTCATACAATTCAAACGATGGATACGTGCATAAAATATAAAGTGAGACGCGTCGACTCCGCGACTCCATGATGTCCATATGCAAGCCAACATGCGATACCTTAATTACCTGAAAATACATTGCTAAAAATGGTCAACAAAAATGTTGGTGAGATCATAGGTTTATGTAAATGAATGATTGTACGGAAACCACAAGTATAAAGTGTATGAAAAATCCATGCCACATAAAAATGATACATTAGCTCTAAGCTCATGACCCCGAAGCTAGACTGAATGAAATGCCCCAACTGAGTGTTTGCCAATCACTCAAATATGACAGAAATGAAATGCGTTCGTTTGACCAGTTGGTGCTACCAACCCAAACGGAGGAGTCACCCTCAATAGATCTATCCACTCACTCTCGCTTACTAACAATTAACGGTTCATGATAATATAAGGAGACTTTAATCTGGGCAATGATGTAACTTAAGCAATGTAATGAGTTTGTATACTTTGGTCCGCATATAAAAATGGTGCAATGTATTCTCCCCCGAGAGTTTAGAAATCAATAAACAATTTAAAACGGGGCTATGAAAACTCACCTGATATGATATAGCAACAATGATCACAATGGATATGATGAGATGAGGCTCGGTTCCTAACCGCGACCTATCACAAATGATATGATCTAAGGTAAGCAAATGAAATCATGTTACTCATGCAAACACGTATGTTATCGATACCACTCGAAAGTTTTGAAAACAAAGTTTATCGTCGAAAAATACATTTTGACGTCTTGTTAAGTTATAAACCACATTTCGCGTAAATATGTTAAAACTACACTCCATGATCCTTGTTTGATGTCCTATTGGCAAATATAATGTTTTCGTCGCAAAAAAATACTTTTCATACTTGTGAAAATATATCCAAAACGGCCTCGCAAAACTAGTCGTGAATTAGTGCACGTTAAGTGTTGTGAATGAATTTGACGTCCTTGAAAATAAAACGTTGTTACAAGTTTTTTCGTGTCGTGTTATTGGACTTTTGATCATACGCGTCTTGAATAGATAGAAAACCGGCTATTAATGTAATGGCTTGTAAAAATGTTAACGTATATACTTAGAAAAATACTTTCTATTAGGGCTAAAAATAGAATAGAGTTCGTCGGCTTCGAACGTGTATATCTCGGTCGTTATAAGCTCGTTTTCTACGTTCTTTATATCCACGGATTCGTCATAACATGAACTAACATAATCTCAGTAGCTCGGGTCGTCTAGATCACGTCTAACACCTCGTTTGGTCCTTTAAAGTTCGGCTAACAGCACGCTTATTTTCAGAAAATTAGTTTTCGTCGTCTAACTTCGAACGATCATATCTCCTTCGTTATAAGTCGGATTTTAGTGATTCTTGCGGCCACGGTTTCGTTTTTGAAAGAAATTTCTGAATATGAAGGCCAAAATATGCCAAAAATTACTGAGTTTTCCAGTTTACACGATTTTGGACAGTAGGTATATATATGTTTTAAAAACTCATTTCTATGGTTCTAATCTTGATCATACAACCTCAAATCAACTCCACAAGTTCGCAAATCCTACCATACACCTTCTTAGGGTGTCATGGGGTCTTAAACATCACCAATATTGGTGGATCTAATGTGGTTATTAGTGAAACTTATAGATCTAGTGTTTGTGATAGTTTATAAACAAAATGGTATCAAAACATAAGTAACTTGCAAAAGTAACTAGTATAACCTTGAAAATACATGATCATATGAAGTAAATAAAAGAATGAAAAGATAAAAATGATGTTCTTGAAGTTTACTTACAATCTTGGAGTGATTTGATGAGAAAGGTACAATAACTTGAGGTTTTGATCACAAGACTTTAACTAGGATAGTAAATGGAGTATGTTTATGCTTTGTTCTTGAAAAATCTATGGATTTCTCCTCTTGTTCTTGATGTGGCCGAACCTAGGAGATGAATATGGAGAGGTTTTGATCTTTATTTCACTAAAATGGTTATGTTGTATGTGTTTGTGTTAGTGGATTTCTAAATAAATGTGTACTAATTCCATTAATGCAATTTGGAAGTATTAAGCTAAATGGGATGGTAGGGGAGCGGCACACATGGGTTAAAAGGGAAGGGTTTGATGTAATTGTGCCAAGTGTCCCATTAGTGTAAGTATTTAGTTAATTTGTGTATACATTGAGTGTTATCGGGTACCGAGTTAACTAGAAATAACTCGTGACGAGGTGAAATGAGATACGATGAAGTTGTAAAAATTGTAAAATCATGTTCCTTGCAAGAATCGGGTGTTAGAATGATAATCGGATTGAAATTTCGTAAATCGACGGAGTTATAAGCGTCAAATGAAAAATGTAACGATTGATTTAAAAACACTGGGTAAAGTAATAATATAATCTCTATATCATTATAATTAGCTTGAAAATGTATTAGGATCATTGTCTGGAGTATTTGGTTTACTGTTGATAGAAATGACTGAGTGGTAACGTTAATTAAACAATTAAGCATACGTTAATGAAAATCACACAGACACATGCATGAACTGATATGGTACTGATATTACTGATGATATGCAGACTACTCTAGTCTGTATGATGTGTCCTTACTGATGATGCATGAATACGCAGCTAAACCTAACTGGTTACGCGCATTTGAATCCTCGTAAACCTAGTTTACGACATGATGAATGATGCCCATGAATAGTGATTTCCCTCCGGGAATGAATAGTGTCATATGAATAGTAAAATTTTTGACGACTTCTCAAAGTCTCAAACTGGCTTCAAAAACGATGAATAGTGAAATGATGAATAGTGATTGGTGAATAGTGATTTATGAATAGTAACTCATGAATAGTAAATTGTCGGGGTTTGGAAAATGACCTGAAATTATGAGTTATGACTGTCGACCACCCTAAAAGGAATTCAGTCCCTGAATTCAGCTGATGTTGTTCTCTGGAGTGGTCTCGGTGAAAAGATGTGGGTATTTGAGTCGCATCTGGTCTTCCCGTTCCCAAGTAAACTCAGGACCTCTGCGAGAATTCCAGCGAACTTTGACGATCGGAATTTGACTTTGCTTCAACTGTTTGACCTCCCGGTCCATGATTTCTGCTGGTTCTTCCACAAAGTTAAGCTTATCATCGACCTGAATTTCTTCCAATGGAATTACGAGACGCTCGTCTGAAAGACATTTCTTGAGGTTTGAGACATGAAACGTGTTATGTACATTGCTGATCTCTGACGGAAGCTCAAGCCTGTATGCTACCGGACCAACCTTTTCTAGAATCTCGAATGGTCCTATGTATCTTGGGTTTAACTTACCGCGCTTCCCGAATCGTATCACGCCCTTCCAAGGCGAGACCTTCAACATGACTTTGTCTCCAACTTGAAATTCTAATGGTTTGCGTCGAACATCGGCGTAACTTTTCTGTCGACTTCTGGCTGTTTGGAGTCTTTCTCGAATCTGAATTATCTTTTCTGTTGTCTCTCTGACCAACTCTGGACCTGTTAGCTGTACATCACCAACTTCGGCCCAACAAACTGGGGACCTGCACTTACAATCGTAGAGTGCCTCGAATGGTGCAGCTTTTATGCTCGTATGATAACTGTTATTGTAAGAGAACTCGATCAATGACAAATGGTTAGCCCAACCATTTCCAAAGTCAATGACACATGCCCTGAGCATGTCTTTCAATGTCTGAATCGTTCTCTCGCTCTGACCATCGGTCTAAGGATGATAGGCGGTACTCATGTCTAACTTTGATCCAAATGAGTCTTGCAATGATTCCCAAAAACTTGAAGTAAAGCGACTATCTCTGTCAGAAATGATGGAAATTGGTGCACCGTGCCTTGAGACAATTTCCTTGACATAAAGTCTGGCGAGCTGATCCATAGTGTAAGTCTCTTTGATTGGAATGAAATGAACTGACTTGGTGAGATGATCAACTATTACCCAAATAGCATCGAAACCTCCTGATGTTTTGGGAAGTTTAGTGACAAAGTCCATTGTAATGCGTTCCCACTTCCACTGGGGAATCTTTGGTTGTTGAAGTAATCCTGATGGCTTCTGGTACTCGACTTTCACTTTAGCACAAGTAAGGCATTTACTGACATACGTAGCTATCTCTGCTTTCATATTGGGCCACCAATAAAGCTTCTTGAGATCCTGATACATCTTATCAGAACCTGGATGAATAGAGTACTTCGACTTATGTGATTCGTGCATGATTAACTCTCGTATTCCACCATAGAGAGGTATCCAACTTCTATCCTTGAAGCATAATGTTCCATCTGATCTCCTTACTAAACCGTTTACATTATCTTGCATTCCTTTAAGTGTTTCAGTTGGTAGGTTTTCTTCCTTAAGTGCTTCTACCTGAGCCTCTAGGATCTTTGATGGTAATGGTGAAATAATTGTCATTCCCAATGATCTGACTCTCAAAGGCTTGAGTCTCTCTTTCCGACTGAGTGCATCTGCCACAACGTTGGCTTTTCCTGGATGATATCTGATTTCACAGTCGTAATCACTAAGTAGTTCCAACCAACGACGTTGCCTCATGTTAAGTTCCTTCTGATCAAGAATGTATTGCAAGCTTTTGTGGTCTGTAAATACTACACACTTTGTTCCATAAAGATAATGCCTCCAAATCTTGAGTGCGAAAACCACGGCACCCAACTCTAAGTCGTGAGTAGTGTAGTTCTTCTCATGCTTCTTAAGCTGACGAGATGCATAAGCTATCACCTTCTCGTTTTGCATTAACACTGCTCCAAGTCCTTTATGTGAAGCATCGCAATATACCACGAAGTTTTCAATCCCTTCTGGCAATGACAAAATTGGCGTGCTATAAAGTTTCTGTTTCAACAATTGAAAAGCGGTCTCTTGCTTTTCTCCCCAATCGTACTTCTGGTTCTTTTGTGTCAACTTGGTCAGTGGCTTAGCTATTTTGGAAAACCCTTCAATGAACCTTCTGTAATATCCGGCAAGTCCTAAGAATTGACGAATTTCTGTGGGAGTTTTTGGCGTTGCCCAATCTTTAACTGCCTCAATCTTTGCTGGATCAACCTGTAGTCCTTGACTATCAATGACGTGACCAAGAAATTGTACTCTTCTGATCCAAAAATCACACTCTGAAAATTTGGCATACAGTTTCTCTTTCTTGAGCTGTTCTAAGATTGTTCTGAGGTGTTCTCGGTGTTCTTCTTCGCTCCTTGAGTAGATCAAGATATCGTCAATGAATACGATCACAAACTTATCTAGATATGGCTTGCACACCCTGTTCATGAGATCCATGAACACAGCTGGTGCGTTGGTTAATCCGAACGGCATTACCTGAAATTCATAATGACCATAGCGTGTTCTGAACGCTGTCTTCGGGATATCCTCCTCCCGAACCTTAAGCTGATGGTAACCCGATCTCAAATCGATCTTGGAGTAATAACTGGAACCTTGCAACTGATCGAATAAATCGTCGATCCTGGGAAGTGGATAACGATTCTTCACCGTTAATTTGTTTAGTTCCCGATAATCAATGCACATTCTGAAAGATCCATCTTTCTTCTTTACAAAAAAAACTGGTGCTCCCCAAGGCGATGAACTCGGCCTAATGAATCCTTTATCCAAGAGCTCTTGCAATTGGTTCGACAACTCTTGCATTTCTGAAGGTGCAAGTTGATAAGGTGCTCGCGCAATCGGTGCGGCTCCCGGTACTAATTCAATCTGAAATTCGACATGGCGAGTAGGTGGCAGTCCTGGCAAGTCTTCTGGAAAAACTTCTGGAAAATCTCTAACTGTTGGCACATCCTCAAGTCGCTTCTCTTTCGACTTCTTTTATGTGATATGAGCCAAGAATGCATAACAACCCTTCTTTATGTATTTCTCTGTTTTAATGCACGAGATGATGCTGAGTCTAGTCCCACTGCGTTCTCCGCAAATGACCAATGTTTCGCCATCATAAGGAAGATGAACAACTTTTTCATCACAGATGATTCTGGCATGATGTTGAGATAACCAATCCATACCGATGACAATATCGAAACTTCCAAGTTCTACTGGCATGAGGTCTATATTGAATGGGTGATTGAGAAAATTAAGAGTGCAACCACGAATGATTGTGTTGGTGCCAACTAAACTACCATTAGCTAGTTCAATGTGATATGGAATGTCTAGTGCGGTTGGTTCAATGTTGAGTAATGGTGCAAATGCAGTAGAAACAAAACTTCTATCGGCTCCTGAATCAAATAGTATGGATGCATAACGATTATTAATGAGGAACGCACCCGTAACGACACTCGGGTCCTCCCTGACATCTTCTCCTCCAAGGACATAAGCTCTTCCCCTAGCTGTTCCACCTTGGTTATTATTTCCCTGATTCTTTCCTTTCGGACATTCCTTCTTGAAGTGCCCAACTTCTCCACATCTGAAGCATGTTACTGGGGGCTTCTGATTATCAACCACAATCGGAGCTTTGCAATCCCTGGTTGAATGACCAAATTTCTTACAGTTTCCACACGGATTCGGACAATTTCCAGGATTATGATGGGTTTGGCATTTGTTGCACTTGGGTAAAGTACCACTGTAACCTCTTTTCTCAGTTTGACCTGCAACATAAGCCTTTGCAGTTTCCTGTCTCTTGGGTGGTGGTTGAGTAACATTGTTGCTCTGGCTGTTGTCCCGATTTCTTTTGTTGTTGTTGTTATTGGAATTGTTTCGGTTGTTGTTATAGTTGTTGTTTCGGTAGTTGTTGTTGGAGTTACGGTTGTTGTAGTTACGGTTATTGTTGGTGTTGTTATTGTCTGAAGCAGTTCCTTTCTTCACTATCTGAGCCATGAGTTTCTGAGACATTCTGATTGCTTCATCCAATGTTTGTGGGTCAAAAGAAATCACATCACCACGGATGTTGTGAGGTAATCCTCCAATAAAATTCTCCAATAGCTTCTCAGTATCCGGAACCATTATCGGACATAATGCTGCCAATTCCTGGAATCTCCTGATATAAGCCTCAATATCATTACCTGCTGTCACTAGCTCATAAAACTCTGTTTCCATCTTTTTCACTTCTGTTCGTGGGCAAAACTTCTTTGTCAGCAACTTCTTGAATTCATCCCATGTAAGCTTGTGAGCATTCTCCATTCCCATGGGCTTTGCATACGAATTTCACCATGACATAGCTTCCCCAACGAGTGTACTAGTAGCAAACTTAACCTTGCTGTCTTCCGGACAGTTGCATAGAAGGAATACTGATTCTGTCTTTTCAAACCATCGGATCATGGCAGTGGCTCCTTCAGTGCCTTTGAATTTTTCTGGATCACCACTCTTGAAATCTTTGTACGTACATTTACGGCCATTTGTTCCATTAGTATCTGTTCCTGCGGCTTCCGCGGTTTCTGCCCACGAAGCGGCTTCAGCAGCAGCTGCAGCTACGGCAGCTCTTTCAGTTACCAACGCTGCCTCAATACTGTCGGCAACAAGTCTCTTGATCTGGGTGGGTGTCATAGCAGGAGTAGCTCTTTTGGGTGGCATGATTCTTCACAATCACAAAAGAATACAACAATGAGAACTCACAATGGAATTGATCATCATACACAATATACACAACCACAACATGTATATACATCCACAATACGTATAAATACAACCACAACATGTATAAATACAATGAAACCACAACGAAACATCATAAGTATAATCACGGCGCACATGAATATAATACATGAAAATTTCGGTTACGCAGACCGATATCATAAAATAGCACAAAGAAAATCCTGCATAGTAGTGTCACACTTGATATATTTGTTTGTACTACAAGCAAAAGATAACAAGTACTAACTACGTCCCACACCCCGGGACTAGGATAATGATGAAGCGAAAAGTGTACCGCTTTTAGGGGGCCATTTAAGCCCTAAATCGTATTTATTTGATCAAATATTGCCCTAAATCGTTCCTTTTGTCATTTTAGGTACTTTTGAGAAGAAATCTGGAAAAGGAAGCATTTTGGACATTTTTGGAGCATAAAAGTGAAGAAAACGGCAAAGTCTCAAAATTATGCTGGAAAGTACCTTTGACGGCGTCAGGGATTGGTCCAGACGGCGTCATGGCTTGGCAAAAGTGGTGGATATGAAAATTACTCATGATAAGCCAGAGAATTTTGCATGAAAAATCTGACGGCGTCACCCTTTAAAGTGATCAAGGCCATCACGACTTAACTTAAAGAGGGACGGCGTCAAGCTCAATTCTGACGGCGTCACCCCTTGATAGGCCAGAGCGGATTTTGGAGCACTAAAGAGGGACGGCGTCAGGAAGGCCATCCGGGAACCCTAAAAGCGGCGAGGTGACGGCGTCAGGATCTACAACGTGACGCCGTCAGCCCTTAAACTCTATATATAGTTTTTCAATTTTTTGTCATTAGGGTGGAACTTATTGTGTGTAATTTTGGAGGAGAAACCCTAAGACGAATTTCTGCCATTTTTAAGGGTTTTCATACCCTTGGATCTCCCATGTTTAATTGAAGATAAGTGATCATTTAATCATTCAATATGTCTATGTGTTGTTTGATTACATCTTGTTCTTGTCTTTCGATTAACATGCTAGGCTAGATTTATCTTGTGTTTGCTTAGATCTAATAAAACCTAGCTATTGATTATTGGTTATTAGTGTGTTATTAGTTGTATTGGATGATTGTTTATCTATGTTAGGCTTAAGAAAACTGGCTAACCTCCTATTCGGTAACTTGCTTGAACGTCTTAAGAAACATGAACCAATGCGTACTAAGGTTTTTATGGTTGTATTTAATGCATGAGCGAATTCTAGTGATCCCATGTTAGGAGCTTCTTAGCCGGCTCGACATAGGAGTGAAGTAGGAGCTTGTAGAGTTGGGGAAGTACGTACGCCACCCCACGATTGGTATTAAGGAATACACCCGTCATCCATGCAATTAATGCACACTAATCAACCGGTAAAAGATAGTTAGGGAGTAAGGAAATCTAAGTAAACACATTTCTCTCCACATAAGTTTCACAACCTTTTCATTTTCAGTTATTTTATTTCATTTGCATTCGTAGTAACTTGGGTTAGTTGACTAGCAACTAATTCCGCCCACTCTTTCAAACCCGAGATTTTACTTGCTTTCATAAAATTATAAAAACACAAAAAGAATCTTCCCTCACCCTTAGACCTATTAGAGTAGTTTTTCAATCCTAACGACACTATTCCCTGTGGAGAACGATCAATCCCCCGTACTTACCACTACACTATACTACATCGGTCAGGTACACTGCCTAGTGGGGTTGTAAGCCTCTTGAGATCCCTCGAGAGGTAAAACCTGTTGTAAGGTCGCAAAACCACGCATCAAGTTTTTGGCGCCGCTGCCGGGGAATAGTTATTGTTTAGGTTGAATTTTTATTTTTATAGGTCTACTCACTAGATTCCTTTCTAGTGAGATTTTTATTTTCTTTTTCTAGGTTTTCTTTAGTCTATCTTTTTTCTTCGTTTCTTTGTTCGTAACCATTACCATCCGACATCATGGAAGACGGTAATATCCTCGATCCCAACAACCCACCACAACAACCACCACCACCTCCTAGAGCCCGTACCTTAGGAGACTACTCCCGTCCTAGCCACCATGGCTATCGAAACACCATTGAGCTCACTCAAGGAGCCAATGTCACACCCTTGCGATCCGACACCATCCGGTTGGTGCAAAGCGGATGCACATTCCATGGACTTCGTTCTGAAGATCCTAATCAACATCTCAAGGACTTTCTCAAAATCGTTGATTCCATAGACCTTGATGTTGCCACTCGAGAGACGACCCGACTGCGTCTCTTTCAATTCTCTCTGCGGGACCAAGCTATCAATGGCTAGAGCGTCTACCCACAGGATCCATCACCTCTTGGGATGATCTCACCACTCGCTTCCTTGCTTAGTTTTTCCCACCGGAAAGAACTACCAAGCTAAGGAATGATATCTTGATGTTCCAACAACGTCAAGGCGAAACTCTCTACGAGGCATGGACTCGATTCAAGGACTTACTCCAAAAAGTCCCTCACCATGGCATAGAACTTTGGCTCCAAGTCCAAATCTTCTATGACCATATCAATCTTTCCACGAGGCAAACCATTGACCAATCGGCCGGTGGTAAGCTACGTGATCTAAGTGTGGAACAATCATGGGCTCTCCTAGAAGATCTTGCTCTTTATGACAACGAAAGTTGGAGTGACCCCCGTGATTTGAATAAAACGGTCAAGGCAATATCTTTGCCTTTGAACAATTCAAGCACTTCCGACCGTAGGATCATAGAACTTGAAGACCAAGTCAAGTTTCTTATGAAATCCTACGAGGCTCCTAAACCTTCAAGCCAAGTGAACAAAATCACTTCTTCATGTGAATTATGTAGTGGTCCCCACGACAACTCGTGATTGCATGGAACTCCCCGAACAAGCTTTTGCGGACTACGCATCCTCGCGTACCGACGGAGCGGGAGACAAGTGGTACACTTTCAAACCCGAGCCAAACCCCTACGGTGATTCATACAACCCCTCATGGAGAAATCACCCAAACCTTAGGTGGAAACAAAACCAAAACGCACAACAAACCAGTTCTTCCAACCCACCTAATCATTTCCAATCAAGCGGTTCCAACTCGAACCGTATTTTCAATAACAACCCTTCCAACAATTATGGTAGTACCAATAACTTTGAAGGATTGATGTCCCAATTTATGGCATCTCAAGAAGCTCGGATAGCTAAGTTTGAATCCGAATTCAATCGACAACAAACGGAGATGACCAATAAAATTGACAACTTATTGAAAGCCCTCAATAACCAAGTGCTATCACCTCCACATAAGGACGCTAGGAACACAAATAGCGGACCCCAAGTAAAAGACCCCTCTTCATCCAAACACGTCCACTTCGTCAACATTGTCACTATTAAACCAATTGATAGGAATGAGGATAATAGTGAATCTAAGGATGAGGTTAAGAAAGTCAAGGTTGATAAAGAAGTTAGGAAAAGTGAGATTGAAGAAGTAGATGATGATGAGGACTACTTCGATAGGCTACCCACTAAGGAAGAGCGCGCATATCATACAAACTTATTCGATGACCCCGAGACACCATACTTCCTAGGTAGACCAATTATAAAAATGGGCGACCCTTCTAATCTCAACATACCATGCAACATTGGACATTTGCATGTATGGAAAGCTTACATCGACCTTAGATCGCCCATAAATATCATGACTAGAGCCCACTACAACTTAATAATGAAAAATCAACTTGGGTATAGGATGTTCCCCGATAAGGGTTGGATGAGTAACTTCACGGGAAGAGTTAAGGGATTACCGGTTTATGTAGGAAACTTCACCTATGTCACCGACTTTGTAATTGTAGAAGATATCCGCCCAGTAGTCGATGCATGCTTAACTCAAGTAGTTTTTGGAAAACCATTTGTTGAGGTCTCTAGAATGACTTATGAACCTTCCTTAGGGATAGTTAGATTTAAGGATGATACCGATGAGGTAAACTACCAAATGCCATATAAGATAGAGCAATTCCAACACCTGTCAAATGTTGAGAAGGAGCTTAAGCAAGCGGTCTACTATAGGAATGATGAGGATAGAAATAAAGGAGTAGACTATGTTATGGAAAGGATATCCGATTTCTACAAGGATTGTTTGAAATTAGGACCGGAGTATAAAACCGGAAATGAGAATGGCCTAGGAACCGTGACCAATGATGGAGTCACGTAATGTACGGTGACTTTGAGTCTAGCTACAAGACTCGTTAATA
Organism: Artemisia tridentata subsp. tridentata; assembly: GCA_021014915.2. NCBI lineage: Eukaryota > Viridiplantae > Streptophyta > Magnoliopsida > Asterales > Asteraceae > Artemisia > Artemisia tridentata. The sequence continues at coordinate 10,927,020 of CP139501.1, read as the reverse complement.
AAGAAAAGCGCTTCTTGGGAGGCAACCCAAGTTTTATTTGCTTTGTGTGTTTATTTGTTTGTTTGTTTTTATTTGTTTCCGTATGTATGTTTAATTTTTATTATTATTGATTCATGTTCAAAAGTAAATTGTGAAAATGCTTTATCTTGTTTTTAACTTCGTCTTAACTACATATAAAGGTATTTTGCAAAAGATAAGTGTAAGGGAAATCTAAATCGGTTTATTAGAACACAAATGAACATGAATCGTAATAATATTAAATGAACATACATATTAGTATTTGTTTGAGTCAAATGCTTGTATCGAGTCATAATGATGTTTTGCAGGATTTCCAGGAAGTAAGGTATAGGTTTTTCCAAAATTTTTCCGGAAACTTAACATGAGAATTTTGTCAGATCATTTCTGACGGCGTCAGGATTTACAACCTGACGGCGTCAGGTTTAATTTTCTGAAAATTTTTGAAAGTTTTGTTTTCATAAAAAGTTTTTATTAAATCTCTAACTTATAATCTCCAAGAATCTGCAAAATTATCATTCCACAAGCATTATATCCTTATATATAGAGTTTATCCCGCCGATGTTATGCAGGTTTTCGTGTTTGTTTTCTCAGGTTTAACAGGTTATTTTGGACAAGGAAATGTTTGTTGGATCAAGCTTTTGGCGATGCATTAGTCATGGAGCTTCAACATTACTTTGGAAGAAGATCTAACCGTGTTACCACATTATCCACCGAGCGAATCAGGGGAGTATTTGATTTCATTCTTTTACCTTATTACTTTTACATCTTGTTATTTGAACATTGGGGACAATGTTCATCTTAAGTGTAAGGGGGGGGGTAAAGTACGATTAGAAAATGCTTTTACGCTTGATTTTTGTTTATTTAATAGTAGATGTGTAATAAAACTGAGAGAAACACCTGTTAGGGTAATTTTAGTGCCAAATTTAAAATTTTTTACAACATTTAGGAGTGAAACTTTGATCTTAATAAGCGTCTCACGGATAGGAGTTATATGACTAGCACAAAAACCGTACCACTAAAAAATTTTCCACCCCCAAATATGTGAGGTTCGCCCCTAGAATTTGTAGGAAAAGCATTTATGCTATGATGTATGTACCGGTAGCACTTAGATTCTAGAACTTGCGTTAGGACCATTCCGAGGCCACAAGTGAGACTACATTCGTGTAGTTAGATTTACTACATGATAAGAGGCATTAGGATTAACCCATTGTTTTACACCTGTGTTTTTGTTATAATTATTTTGGCTACATTGGTCAAGTAATTCTCCCACACCCTTTGCGTTGTACTCATTTTTAGTACACGATACCCCTAGTACACCCCTCAGAGCCTATCTTTTCGTTTCGACCTTTAAGCATTTTACTTAAAGGAAGAATTTGTTACACCCCACTAAAATGTACACCCAAATCGCCTTAGCCCACCTTGTATGCACTCATTTTTAGTGCATTATTGTGACAACATTTGTTTAAACCCAAGTTAATTATCTAATTGATTACATGGTCGCTAAGTCGAGTCATATCTTTGTACATATTGTTTTGGGACGATTGGGACTCATGGGTAAAGTACTAGTGTAATGGAGTAATGGGGAAGAACATCATTTATTACCCCCATTTGTGCTAAATATTTTAAAAGTACTCCAATTGTTTCGATTATCTTAATTCGAGTCATTAGAATAGTTATTTGTAAAGTTATGTAAAAATTCAAGTGTAAGGGGAATGCAACGCCCCTATGATGTATTATCTTGGATGGTAGGGCAAAAGTGTATGAAAAAAAAAAAAAAAAAAAAAAAAAAAAAAAAAAAAAATCAAGAAAAATACAAAAAAAAATGAGAAAAAGAAAAATAGAAAAAACATACGGACTACCATCCCGTTTTATTTTATGTTTATTTTATGTTTTTGTTATTTTGTTTTTAGCTTAAGTCGAGTCTAGTCTTGGCTTAGCAACGCCATATTGTACATGTAATTAATCAAGATCTTTAACTCGCCACCAGTAAAATATCCCTTATCCAACAAAACCGTGTTTATCATATCCCTACACCTAACGTTATAACCCGTTTAAAAGCCCTCTTTGATAGTTTATCTTAGGTGCTTACGCCTAGTGGAGGAGGTTTTTGATCCTTGCCCAAGCCTATGGTAATCTATTTGCTATGACAGGTAGTGAGAGATATTACCCGTTTTCATTTATGAGATTTATTTTGATGACACTTGAGAGATGTGAGTATCTAAACACTACTTGTGAGGTGCTAGTATGTAATCTCCATGCTTATTATGATTAAAGTGGAACGATTATTTGTTGTAATTACTTTTATATTAGCATTAAATGACCCCTAACTTGTATTTTGATTAGAATAAAAGTACATTTGCTTGAGGACAAGCAAATCTCAAGTGTAAGGGTATTTGATGAAGCGAAAAGTGTACCGCTTTTAGGGGGTCATTTAAGCCCTAAATTGTATTTATTTGATCAAATATTGCCCTAAATCGTTCCTTTTGTCATTTTAGGTACTTTTGAGAAGAAATCTGGAAAAGAAAGTATTTTGGACGTTTTTGGAGAATAAAAGTGAAGAAAACGGCAAAGTCTCAAAATTATGCTGGAAAGTACCTTTGACGGCGTCAGGGATTGGTCCAGACGGCGTCATGGCTTGGCAAAAGTGGTGGATATGAAAATTACTCATGATAAGCCAGAGAATTTTGCATGAAAAATCTGACGGCGTCACCCTTTAAAGTGATCAAGGCCATCACGACTTAACTTAAAGAGGGACGGCGTCAAGCTCAATTCTGACGGCGTCACCCCTTGATAGGCCAGAGCGGATTTTGGAGCACTAAAGAGGGACGGCGTCAGGAAGGCCATCCGGGAACCCTAAAAGCGGCGAGGTAACGGCGTCAGGATCTACAACGTGACGCCGTCAGCCCTTAAACTCTATATATAGTTTTTCAATTTTTTGTCATTAGGGTGGAACTTATTGTGTGTAATTTTGGAGGAGAAACCCTAAGACGAATTTCTGCCATTTTTAAGGGTTTTCATACCCTTGGATCTCCCATGTTTAATTGAAGATAAGTGATCATTTAATCATTCAATATGTCTATGTGTTGTTTGATTACATCTTGTTCTTGTCTTTTGATTAACATGCTAGGCTAGATTTATCTTGTGTTTGCTTAGATCTAATGAAACCTAGCTATTGATTATTGGTTATTAGTGTGTTATTAGTTGTATTGGATGATTGTTTATCTATGTTAGGCTTAAGAAAACTGGCTAACCTCCTATTCGGTAACTTGCTTGAACGTCTTAAGAAACATGAACCAATGCGTACTAAGGTTTTTATGGTTGTATTTAATGCATGAGCGAATTCTAGTGATCCCATGTTAGGAGCTTCTTAGCCGGCTCGACATAGGAGTGAAGTAGGAGCTTGTAGAGTTGGGGAAGTACGTACGCCACCCCACGATTGGTATTAAGGAATACACCCGTCATCCACGCAATTAATGCACACTAATCAACCGGTAAAAGATAGTTAGGGAGTAAGGAAATATAAGTAAACATATTTCTCTCCACATAAGTTTCACAACCTTTTCATTTTCAGTTATTTTATTTCATTTGCATTCGTAGTAACTTGGGTTAGTTGACTAGCAACTAATTCCGCCCACTCTTTCAAACCCGAGATTTTACTTGCTTTCATAAAATTATAAAAACACAAAAAGAATCTTCCCTCACCCTTAGACCTATTAGAGTAGTTTTTCAATCCTAACGACACTATTCCCTGTGGAGAACGATCAATCCCCCGTACTTACCACTACACTATACTAAATCGGTCAGGTACACTGCCTGGTGGGGTTGTAAGCCTCTTGAGATCCCTCGAGAGGTAAAACCTGTTGTAAGGTCGCAAAACCACGCATCAGATAATAATGTACAAGGTATATGATAACAGTCTAACACTAGGCACCTCCTCCGGGTGCTCCACCTAACCTGCGGAAAATCCTCTGAATATCCCTAGACATCACAACAACGATCTCCTCTAGGTGCTGAACTCGAATATGAAGGTCAGTCTCTCTAGTCTCTGATGCAGACAACCTAGCCTGAACTGAAGATAACTCATCGACCAGGCCGTGATGCTCATCCTGGAACCTCTGTGCTCTTTCAACTAACCCCGGCACCTCCTGCCTAAGCTGTGTGATATGCTCTGAACTCTCCAACTGACGAGCCTCTAAACCCTGGTGTGAAACATCAATGGCAACCCTGCCCTGGATCAATCCCTCGACCTCCTCCTCAATGGCCTCAATACGGATCACTGGAGTCTCGTCTAGATGGGATAATGCCCTCTCAATCTCGTCTAGATGGGATAATGCCCTCTCACTGGAGTCTCGTCTAAATGTAGCAGCAGTAATCAATCTGTCAGCAGCAACCCTCGAGCTCTCACCAACCTCGAATCTGCTGGGTGGTGCTGTCTCTGTGGCATCTGAAGTATCTGGAGATGAGATATCAAGACGAGCCCGCTTCTTGAGCGGTAGGTCTGACATAGGAGTAGGATCTCTGATGTGAGCTGGTGCTGATGGCATCTGTGGTGCTGATAGGGATGGCAATGGTGGAGACAATGATGATAAGGATGGTAAAGGTGATAATGGTGGTGTACTGAATGTCACACTCCTCCTCGCTGTCAAGCGGCGACGGAGTGGCTGAGATGAAGTAAGTGATGATGGTGGTGGTAAAGATACAAATGTAGCTGGTGATCTGACTGTGAGACGATGAACCCGCTTAGCAACAGTACGCTTCATGCGCGGCCCACCTGGATATGTACGGTAAACTCGACCATAGGGTATCTGCTGCCCCGGCTGAATGACCGGAACAACTCTGGGACCACGATGGATCACAGGTGAAACTGGTGGTGTAGGCACAACTTCCCCCTCCTCAAAGGGTTCTGTCTCGGCCTCTCACATAACTGGTGAAGACTGTGGAGTAGGCTCCACTGATGATAAAATGATAGTGGGTAGTGATGGTGATGAAACTGACTCTAGTATAATAGAGGGTAGTGAAGAAGTATCGTCCGCTGACTCAGAGTCAGACGAGATAACAATAGGGTGTGAATCCGAAGACATCACTGAAACAACAGATGTGAAATAAAAGTAAATAAACATCTACAAAATGTGGGTTATGATGAAATGATATATGTATGAAATCGCAATCACTACATGTGATATAATGAATATGCACTTATGCCACAATGATGAGATGCTATGATGGTGCAGCTATAGTCTAGGGTATAATGAATAACCTAGTTCGCTATAACCTTTGCTCTGGTACCAATCTGTCACACCCCCAAATTTCGTGACTTGCAGCGGAATAAGTCATCCAGGGGCACGACTGGTCATAGCACCAAAGTTGTAGTTATATTGAACGACCTAAAGTGTCGTTTAGAAAATACATCGTTTGATTATTTAAAAACATTCAGAGTTATAAAGCTAGGTCCCAAAAGGTGAAACAAGTTTTCAGAAAACAAGTTCATACAATTCAAACGATGGATAAGTGCATAAAATATAAAGTGAGACGCGTCGACTCCGCGACTCCATGATGTCCATATGCAAGCCAACATGCGATACCTTAATTACCTGAAAATACATTGCTAAAAATGGTCAACAAAAATGTTGGTGAGATGATAGGTTTATGTAAATGAATGATTGTACGGAAACCACAAGTATAAAGTGTATGACAAATCCATGCCACATAAAAATGATACATTAGCTCTAAGCTCATGACCCCTAAGCTAGACTGAATGAAATGCCCCAATCTTGGAGTGATTTGATGAGAAAGGTACAATAACTTGAGGTTTTGATCACAAGACTTTAACTAGGATAGTAAATGGAGTATGTTTATGCTTTGTTCTTGAAAAATCTATGGATTTCTCCTCTTGTTCTTGATGTGGCCGAACCTAGGAGATGAATATGGAGAGGTTTTGATCTTTATTTCACTAAAATGGTTATGTTGTATGTGTTTGTGTTAGTGGATTTCTAAATAAATGTGTACTAATTCCATTAATGCAATTTGGAAGTATTAAGCTAAATGGGATGGTAGGGGAGCGGCACACATGGGTTAAAAGGGAAGGGTTTGATGTAATTGTGCCAAGTGTCCCATTAGTGTAAGTATTTAGTTAATTTGTGTATACATTGAGTGTTATCGGGTACCGAGTTAACTAGAAATAACTCGTGACGAGGTGAAATGAGATACGATGAAGTTGTAAAAATTGTAAAATCATGTTCCTTGCAAGAATCGGGTGTTAGAATGATAATCGGATTGAAATTTCGTAAATCGACGGAGTTATAAGCGTCAAATGAAAAATGTAACGATTGATTTAAAAACACCGGGTAAAGTAATAATATAATCTCTATATCATTATAATTAGCTTGAAAATGTATTAGGATCATTGTCTGGAGTATTTGGTTTACTGTTGATAGAAATGACTGAGTGGTAACGTTAATTAAACAATTAAGCATACGTTAATGAAAATCACACAGACACATGCATGAACTGATATGGTACTGATATTACTGATGATATGCAGACTACTCTAGTCTGTATGATGTGTCCTTACTGATGATGCATGAATACGCAGCTAAACCTAACTGGTTACGCGCATTTGAATCCTCGTAAACCTAGTTTACGACATGATGAATGATGCCCATGAATAGTGATTTCCCTCCGGGAATGAATAGTGTCATGTGAATAGTAAAATTTTTGACGACTTCTCAAAGTCTCAAACTGGCTTCAAAAACGATGAATAGTGAAATGATGAATAGTGATTGGTGAATAGTGATTTATGAATAGTAACTCATGAATAGTAAATTGTCGGGGTTTGGAAAATGACCTGAAATTACGAGTTGTGACAAAGTGTATAGACGATGCAATATGAGTGCTTGATAGATATTCCTCCTACAATAAAGGAAGGAAAATAATCTATGCAAACTTCATCCTTAGATGAGTATGCTATATACGATCGAGCGTATATGATGATGAACCTACAATGAAAGGATTAGTGCAATATATTTCATCTTTTTGTCAAAGAAAAATAAGATGTATATATATGATGCAATATATCAATGATATAATCACAAGCAACTCAAGACAGAGAACTATGATTATCTAGTAAACCATGTTATAAAGTGTAATATTCTAATAAGCATTACAATCACAAGAATATAATATGATAAAATCCTACAAAATAATGCCTAGAAGGAAAATATGAAGTTGAATATTAAGAGTGAGTGGTGCTAGTGTTGGTGTTGGTTTACTATTAGGTTTTTTGTTAATCCATAGGGGTGATGATTAGTGAAAGAGGTGATGGAAGGTGGTGGTTATAATGAATTTAGAAACTCGTATGTATAGCAAATGCTATAGGAATATTGAAGACGGTTAAGGTTATAACATTATCATCTACCAAAGATGATATATCATGCCATAATATATGCTCGAATGGAATTAAGAGGAAGTGAAGACAATGATCACTTAGGAATAGAAATTCCATATGCAAAAATTAGAAATACTAAATACCTATATGAGGATGAGAATGACACTATATGATGGGAGAGTGTTGGTTAGACCAACGTGTTGAGAATGACGATTTTGATATATCGTTTGCACTGACAATGACGTGCTTGATATGTATCAAGAATGAAAAGGATGAGATCCTATGATGGTGTTCTAGACAATGAAGTTGTGAGATTAAGTTTAAAAAGAAAATCCTAGACTCGTTGGTTGTGAGAGGGTTGTTTGTTTTAAGTAGTTTAAAGACTGATCCAGGTACCCAAGGATTGGGCGGAACCAAATTTTTGGTTTCGTCTGTCTTATCGAAGGGTACCTTGGGACCAGAATTTGACTTGGTCATGTTTTGTCGTTGAAGGTTCGAGCAAAGATCTATTTACTTATAACTATGGATTTGGTTCCACTAATCCTAGTCCAAGTCTAAGGAGATTCAATGGTTCTCGTTTAAGAGGTTTGTCAAACACATGATGTGTTTTTCACATGACGAGGTATTGGTGCAAACATGTGATGTTGGCTTAAGAAGGTTTGAAACACTTGTGATTTTGTGACTGATTTTAACTAAATGGTGTGAACCTATGTGTTGGTATTTGAGGGTGTCAAAGACATGAGTAAGTGTTCTTTAATACAAAAAGACAATTATATGAATGAATTTCTCTCCGCCTTAATCGGTGGACATCCAACATAATGTATAATGCATCGAATGAAGAATGACGAGAAAGTGTTTAGGAGTTTGCAGGTTAATGAAAGCGATGAGCTTAGTAATGTTTTTGCAGATGTTGGTTAGCATACAAAAAACTTCATCCTTGAAGTCACGTAGCTCTTCTTTATCAATGCGAGATGATCGAATGACGAGGCATGTGGTTTCCTCATGGGAGGTGTATTGTTATAACTAAAAGGTGATGGAAATGTTTTTAGGAAAGCGAAAGCAATAATGAGATTTGGAAAGAGGTCGATTGAAAGATATGCAAACACAAATTCCAAGCCTCTAAAACTTAATCCTATTAGCTTTAAAAACTATATGCAAGTGAATGGGTCCCATAAACATATTACTAATCTACGTAGCAATAAAGGGATTACAATTATGCAAAATAGTCATAACGAAGTGAGATAACAAATAATTTGTTATCAACCTATAAGACAAAAGTGTTAATGACAAAAGACGTGATTATGATAGAAATCATAAGATAACATCTTATATAAACAAAAACAAACATTCGACTACTAGACAAAAAGTTACCACATAGCATCAAGACAAATAATCATATTACAAGAGAGCATGACATTGTTTGAAATACTACATTGTGAAATTGTTTTTATGTTAGGCTTAGTCACTTAAGCATACTTACCCATTAATTAACATAATGATCTATGTGATTAATTTGTAGAATAAAACGACTTCTAAATGTTTATCATACCAAAAGCACTTTGACAAATTATCGGTGCACACATGGCAAACAAATAGTGTGACAAAGTCACAAAAGAAGTGAGATGACAGATTCTTGCAAACCATTATAACATTTTGGAGCATGTATCATTTAGGTTATCCTACGAAAAGGCTCAATGAATGTCAACAAAAGATAAGAGCTTTCAAATATAGAAACATCATATAAAAACATCATGTATTAAAATGACATATCATGAGTTAACAAGAAACATGTTAATCTTGCGAAATATCATATAACAAAAGAATGAAAATATCATACAAATCATGTTAACATTTAGTAGCACGAAACATATATAAGCATGCAGACAAAACCTTTCCAAGGTTTACACATTTGACTATCAATCAAATAGTTATCATGATACTGTCAAGATACTTAATCATATCAAACAAATAACATGTAATCAACACATGTATGTGTGTAATGCAAGTGATTCTTAATAAACTAAAGAAAGAAAAGTCACATCTACTACTTGTTTGATTAATATTCCTAAGACAAGATAAAATATCTTATTTTAATACTTAATTTCAGGCAAGTATATGAATAAAGATTTTTCAAGTTGGAGAATGAATATGAGACTATTACTAGTGGTGCTCAATTCAGGCTAAACACGACCATTTTTACGGGTGATTCCATATACCCAACTTCTCTCCTGGAAGCAGGTTAAATTGAGTTTCTAGTGCAATATGTTCTATAGTAGTCATTCTCATGTTAGAAAGATAGGAATTCCTATTTTTGCCTATTGAAGTATATAAAAGATGATAATTCACCAATACTTGACTTAATGAGACTCAACTATATCTATTAAAACTAAGGTGATGAAGATGTCATGTTTTACACGAGAATTTGACAAATATGTGTCAACATATTTTAATCTTGTGTTTGGAATCTAAGGTTATTGTATGATCTAATGGATGACATCTTTTATGTTGAGTTTAAGTATGTGTTATGAAAGTGATTTGATCATCTAAGACCAAGAAATGTGTTTGTGTGTGATAATGGAATATGTTAAATTTAGAACGTTCTCAAGAAAGCTCTTTGGAATTTTGTTCAACAAGCATCTAAGTAAAGTTACCAACTTTAATAGATCTTGTGTATGCTCTAGAGATGTGTAGTTTTAACATTGGATATGCACAAGGTTTGAACTAGATTATGAGCAAGGTTTGGTTATGATGTATGCTTGAAAGGAAATAGATACAAATAGTATCTTTCAATAAGTAAGATTATCCCATGGGATAAAGTTATCATGCTTATGAAAACAAGTATGACAAGATGAAGGAGATACATTAGTTCATAGATCTTGTAGATGTTTGTTCAAAATCATTTAGCCAATGAGGTGTAATGAAATCTCTTGTAACACAACCGTTCATGTTGCAAGGAGAGAATGATGCATAGGATAAACATTATCCTTTAACAAGATGAAAACGAAATGCATGATTTCTTAGGCATAATGTTTTCCGAAACATCATGTTTTCCTAAATGAAGATATGAACCCAAAGTGTTTGAATCGGATAGTCCTATCTTAAATATACTTGGTCTCAAGATTATATTCACTAGATGATGACAAGAGGAATTCACTCGAGTTTCTTATGTATACTCCTCAAGAGTCATTGTCGCTCGGGGTGCATGAGATTGGCTTTGAGATTGCATTTCAACATTTGTTAAAATGTTGATTTAAGTTTTAATGAAACTTATGCAGAAGTTTAACTACAAAGTATTACTAATACTTTGATAACTTGTGAAAGTGGTACTACTTAAACCTAGTGGAAATTGATAAATAATGAATGTGAGCATCATGCTCATTTGATGGTGGAAGTTCTAATCCTATAGGTGGCAAAGTCTGGTTGAGTTTGTTCAACGTGCATTTGATTTGGTACGAGTGTTTGGACAAAGGGCTTTTTGAGCAATGCACTCAATGGATTCAAATGATGGTAAGGATGGTGGATTGATTGATCTAGGTGGTAGATCTTCTAGTGTGTCTAAAGGAGGATGTGGTGACGTAGGGGTTTGTTGTGCTATGGGAGTGCTTAGGTTTCATAAATGTTGAAAACAACAAGGATGGATACTAATTCTTGTGGTTCATTGGTTGGTACAACTAGTGGGTGAAGTGCTTGAAGTTTTGATCATGTTTGTGAAACTTAGAGGCTGAGATGTATCTCAGAGGTGAATGTGATAGGATGATGGTGAAAGAACAAGTGACTTGTTAGGATAAGTAAGTGTTCTAGTCGTGATAGGATAAATGTTTTAACATATGTTATTAAAATACTTAGGTGTTGATTTTTCGGATATGACTTTTAGTGACTACAATCATAAGTCAAATTTACTTGAATATTTCAGACAAAATACTTAAGTTGTCAATCATACTTTGCTGAGATTGGATAGCACTCAAGGATAGCAAGACTTGATAATACATCTATAACCTAAGTGTGAATTATGACTCAATGTAAATCGTTTTGGAGGATGACACATTATTTTCATGTTAACCAAGTAAGGCAACATATGTGGATACAAGACAATATCTATAGTCATAAGTTGGACTTGTGATGTATGATATCTTTGCAGACAATGAGTCTAGATTTGTTAGGAAGTTGTCAATTTACAAATCAAGCTAATGGATGAGTAAAGGACGAAAGGATGTAGTGAATGTGTGTAATGATCACAAAATCTCAGTGGTCCACGAATTGCAAGGAACCAATTTCAGGGTTCCTTCCTTTATGGAGAAAGGTACCTTGGAGCATTTTCATGAAATTTGAAAGTATGATTAGAGATGGTTATCCTATTAGTGCAAGTGAGATGTCATGATCCTAATATGAGTGAATATCAGTGAAAAGAATCCTAGTAATAAAAGTGAGTGATCTAGAGTGCGGGATCAAATGAAAATTTAAAAAATCTAGCTGTTGGCTGGCGGAACCAAACGACAACATAGGCGGAACCATGAATTTGGTTCCACCTGATCCGTCAGGCTAATTTTGGCGGAACCAAAATTTTGGACAGACGGATCCCTGCTTTTGGTTCCGTCTGATCCGCCATGCAAAAATCCTTAACATAGGGCATTTTTCAATCCCCGAAACCCGTTCAAATCCCGTAGTTTCTCCTACAACATGTGTAATTAATTAGTTGTGATTAGAAAACAACAATAAAACAGGTATAAACACATGTATTGTTATCTATCATGCAAGGGCTAGAAATTTCACTAAAATGTGAAAAATGAAAATTGATAACATAGTTATGTTATCTTCCTGCAAGATAAACCGTTAGTTCACATGATAGATTAGTAGCAAACTTATCATCCCATAAATCATAATAGTTCATAAATCATTGTTAGTTATTGTACCGAACAACTTTTTCAAAGATACTATATGTTTAGATAATCCTTGAAGGTAGTGACACATTTTAACACTTGAACTATTAGGTGAGAGTTTGTGCAAAACAAAAATTTTCAAGATACTTAACTAGTTTTACTTAGTTCTCATTCCTAAGTAAACCATGCAAGATTTTAATATAACATAAGCAAAGAAAATTATCTAAGTCTATAGGCAATGCAAAAACAATTTTCCAACTTGGTGTACAAAATCTAGCAAATGTCCTATTGTGTATAAACATGAAATTGACAAACAAGCAAATGAATATCATGGCAAGATTGACACTTATGTATCACAAATAAACAAGTGCAATCACAACTTTCAATAAGCAAACAACATGTATGCAAATAACCAAAACAAGTAGTTATATAGCATAGCATAAAAAGAAAGATACTTTCGCCACTCTATGTTTAAATATAACGATGTATACCAAGCTTGATTAGTTTCATTTACATATATAAATATCGCCTATTTTAGCATCATTTCTACTTATGTGACTTATCAAATCATTTAAGAAGGGATTTTTCAACTAAATTTATAGTTATCCCAAACACGCTTTTCAAAACTGTATTTTTCGTAAATTTGCTTTAAGCACACAATTTGACACTAAATTGTTTTAAGAAATATTTTCTTTTATTTTTCAAGGACATTTTCAAGCTTGTATACAAAGTAACATTTAACAATAAAATTTCTAAGTATAATTAGCAAAACATTTTTCATATTATATTCCGCTTCAATGGTAATTTGATACATGGATGGTACTCCATTTTAAAAACCATTTGTTTTGAAAATAAGAGCCACGAAGCTCTAATACCAATTGTGAAAATGTGGGCGGGGGGGGGGGGGGGGGGTGAATACGTTACCATTTTAAAATATTAAAACTTGTTGTATCAAATATCCGATTAAGCTTGTTGTAATATGAAAAGATGCCAATTATAGTTTATGACTAGCATATACTAAAATAAGTTGTCACACAAGTATAATCATCAAGTCACAACACAAGCAATCATATAATGCAAACATAAAAGTAAAGCAGTAAGTAAAAGAAAGTGCAAACCGAACACGATGATTTATAGTGGTTCGGTCACGGAGCTCCTCTCCGCCCTACTCCACTCCCCGAGTACCCAACTCGAGAGTTAATTCACTAGATCAACAAGCTCCCTTCTCGGCGGAGAAAACCTTACAAACGTCGCTTACACTTTTTCCGGTACAAAGCTAAATACCGGGTTCTAGTTCGAGGTAGAACCAACCTAACGTCGCTTATACAATATTTCTGACACTAAGCTAGATGTCGAGTTCTTTTACAAGGGTACAACCACTCCCGTTATGTTTTATGGCCCAACATTAAAACCTTGTGTTTTATGGCACAAACACATAAACCATCTAATCTAGTTTGGTGAATAGATTGTGATGATGCAATGATGTTTACAATGATGATCCATGACACAAATGTCTACTGGATATGAATGACTAATCTAAATGAACTTCCATTGATAGGAAGCCTTCAATGAATGAAGATCACAAGTTCCCTAAGCTTGTTGTGATAGATCTTCATATATGCATGCATGTGGAATCTATATGAACTTCTTGAATAAGAAGTCTTCAAACAATGAGGATGACAAGTGCCCTTGAATCTTCATATGTTGATATGCTTTGGTGGATGATGATGGCAAGATCTCCAAGCCTTTTTGGTGGATCAGGAGGTATGATATGCTTGTGGTGGATGATAACTCAAGATCTCTGAGCTTGCTTCACAGGATCATTTCGGGAGTATGCTTACAACAGAATAAAAGTTAGTAACATTATGATCATGATGATAAGGGTGATTAATGTATGTTACTACATGGTTATCTACTGTGATAAATGGTAATTTTCACATTTTAAGTTTATAATAAATGCTTATTTATTATTTTTAAGCCTAGCATTTCTATGCGCGATTGCATGTTTCTGAGCATTTTTGGGAGCCTTCCCGCATACTGTAGCTTACAGTCACTGCAGAAAAAGTTTATTTTTGTCAGTAAGTGTAAATTATTCTATTTCTAATAGTTAATGACAAGTTTCGTAATTTACTAAGAGCTTTCTCGTATTTACTGAAAAGCAACCCCACACGCGAGCCGACAGCACAGTATTTATGGTAGCAGTCAAATAAATGCATTTTTGAGCAAATAATAAAATTTAATTATTATTCTGATGAAAACGTCAATAAAAACTTTATTTTTCGTATACGTGTTCAAAAAGGTCAAACCGGGACTTTACGGTAACATTTAAGCTCAAACCGACACACGATGCACCAACGATGTTCAAAATAAGTTTTCCGCCCCCCACTTTACATGTTTGCCGCCCAAATCCACACCAAAACAAATTAGTGGAGGTTTTGTCTTCTTATATGACATAATGTGATTTTGTTTGTTACTTAAAGGGTAAAGACCATAAAATAACAACCTACTTTCTTCAATTTACCGAGATGAAACACGTACTTTTTTATCAACATTTAAGCCAACGAAACTATCAAGTATTGTTCTGATATCAACAAAAAGTTGTATAAAATAATTAAATAATACTTGAAATGACTATATTACCCTTGTCTTCTTAAACAACTTTTTGTTGATATCGGAACAATACTTGATAGTTGCGTTGGCTTAAATGTTAATAAAAAAGTAGGTGTTTCATCTCGGAACAATACTTGATAGTTTCGTTGGCTTAAATGTTGATAAAAAAGTACGTGTTTCATCTCGGTAAAATGGAGAAAGTAAGTTGTTATTTTATGGTCTTTACCCTTACTTAAATCATAACACACACTTAAGCACACACTCATTTTTCTCATCCAACATTTCCTCTCCTCCATTTCATCCTCAAAACTCACGGCCAACTCCTAAAATCCTAGATCCATAAAAATTCTTTGAAGTTATAACAAATCAAGGTGCACTTTCAAGTGTTTTGGGTTGATCGGAACGTATTGTGGGTAAATTTGGTGCAATTTGGTGTGTTATTGGATCCTTATACCTCTCGAATTTTCTCAAGCATTGTAAGGACACTTCAAAACTTGTTTAATCTTGTATCTTTCATGTTCTTTTGATGTTTAAAAGTGTTACTAAGTGATAAATGTGTATGATTTACTAAAATGAAAAAGCTAGGGTTTGATGTCTAGTTTATGTTTGCTCGACTTTTGTGAGTTCTTATACAAGTTATGATATTTCTTGCTTGTGTGGTAAATCTTGTTGCTTGTGGTACTAGTTTGATGATACAAAAGTGATTAGTGCTAATTACGCGAATTTAAGACGAAATAGACACTTTTATGTGTATATATATAAATCGGCTAGGTTTTAAAAGGAATAATTATTGGGGTTTTGAAAAATATAAAGTTTTGGCTCTAGTGGTGAAATGGTGAAATTCATGCTTATTAGCTTATTTTAGTTAGCTTATTGAAATAAGCACTAGCTTATTGGTTTTAACTTGTTTGTTTTGGACTAAACATGAACTCGACATAAATAGGCCGAGCCCATCAAACTCTCGGCCTACTTGGGCTTTTTGGACCAAATTGCTTATTTAAAGCGCTTATTAGCTTATTTAATGTTTAACGTAAAATATAACGTAAATAAAAAGGGTTAATTAGTTTTTGGCTAAAAATGGACTAATGGGCCCAATGTGGCCTTTTCGGCCCAATAAACATTTCGGGAGACAAGAATGAGTTTTGGAACATTTTTCGACTCGCTATAATTATTTTTGTGAAATAGAACGTTATATATCGATTAAAATCATTTTGGGCTCGATTTGACACCTTAAGCCCAATAAGACAACTAAGAGGATTTCCGGCCCAAAATTTATGAATGTTGACTTTTTGTTGACTTTTAAAAGTATTTTGACTAAACGTTGACTTTTGTATCGAAAACTATAATTATAAAGTAATCGTAACGATAAATATACACTTTGGACTAGTTTTGCAAATATAGTTAACGAAAGGGATTTTTTTTTGAGGAAATTGCAACACTTGAAAAAAATGGAAAAATTTGAGTAAACGAATGGGTCATGCCCAATTTTTCTAAAATTTTGACACTTAGAATATTTACGGATGAAAACCGACTAAAAGACGAAACGGATTATTTTTATTATTAAAATTATTAATTCTTCTAAATTATTTTTAGATCTCCTAAGATTTATGAATATATTTTTGACATTCATACACTTACACTTATTTGATTTCTCAAAATTAAATACTTATACAATTCTTTATAATTACATTACTACTCTATAGTAATCTCAGGGTCGGTGGGAGTTTTAAAATCGACCGACCAAAATACATTATTTGTTTACTTGAGCCCGTTTAAGTAGCCCACCAAAGGCCCAAAGATGCTGTCCGTTTTCAGTCCGTTTTGGCTATAGGTAGATAAACACAGGGGCGGTGCCTAACGTTGATTTCTGTGAACAATGGATAATAACGAAGGTACGCCGACTATCCAAAACCTTCCACACGGTTCCACTTTATCTCGCACGAATCTCACCAGGTAACGCATACCATGAAATTTTTGGGCTATGACACATAATCGATTTTGTGGTGATGATGGCTGGAGGTTAGTGGTGGTGGTGGACGTGTGGGGCTTCAGAAGTGGTTAGTTACTCCATTTATTAATAAATTTTTAGGGTTTCTATTATTTATAGGCAAAATCCGAAAATGATAAATTGGTCCTTTTTGCAGGAACCTGAGTCAAGAGTTTGTATAGCTAAAGAAGTTGATTCCAGAAGCGGTCATGTGGTAATATTTTGATTTGCGGTATGAGGTTATGAGGGTGCGATAATTGAAGGTATGTTCTTTAATTTTGTGGGTTGGTGTATAATTTTGGAAGAATTTTTAAAATTTTAATTATACTTGCTTTTTTTTCAGGAGTTTATGTTTATGTGGGTTTTTAATTTAGATGTGTTACGGTGTTGACCACGAACTCTGTTGCTGCTTGATAATCACTTGGTGCGGTGTTGCGAGGATGATGATGCTTCGTCTGATGTGCTCATTCAGGTAAGCATTTGAAAATCTGATGGTGGTGGCGTGGCAATAACCGAAAGGCATAGTATAAATGGTAACTAAGCAACCGGGTTTGTTTTGCAGCCACCGTGAACTTCAGTTGTTTCGATGTGAGATTTTCTGACTAGAAATCTTGAATGGGTATTTGAGGGCGTAAATTTGACGTCACCGGAAAGGAAAGTTATTGACGCTGTATAATATATATAGTAATTAATGAAGGTAATAGGCTATGATGGTGGTTATAATTTGGGAGATACGAAATGGGTCTTTCAGAATCTGAAGCTGGTGGCGGGGCAATGACCGGAAGGCATAGTATAAATGATAACTAAGCAACCGGGTTATTTTTGCAGCCATCGTGAACTTCAGTTGCTTCTGTCGCCCAGTCCCCAGTTGTAGCTCTGAGCCTAATTGTTTTCTATGTATTCTTATAAACCGTTTAATCTGGCCGCGTTTTCATATGTGTTGCTGAGGCATGTTATTAAGGCGATGATGATGACTTTGTGCACTTACATTTTTTCGACACGTGTTTCTTGGCGGGGCGACCAGAGTTGGGGTTGCAGCCATGGCGTGCGCTTAATGTCGATTTTATATGTACATGTCTGAGCCACATTTTTGGCTTCCTGTCTATGTGAATACCAAGGTCGTAACCCTGTGACCATCAAAGAGTAATACCTGTGTTTGCTGCGATGTCCTACTTCAGATGTTTGTTACATATCTCTCGGTTTTGTTCCGACGCATTTGACTTATTGTGGTTGGTTGGCACACAAAGGAGATGGGTGAAAAACGATCCCGACTTCAGCTGTAAAACACCGCATCTTGATGTGTTTACCTTCCGAGTAAAAAGTTGTTTACATATTGGGTAATGCTCTTTATTTAAGTTTTTGTTGTCGACAAAACGTGCGTAGATAGTTCAATTTGCGTATTCATTTTTTTTCCACCTACCGGAAATGAGACATCAGTTTTCTTTACTGAATCGAATATCTCTTGCAGGTGCATTCTTTTTTTATCCGGTCAATAAAACGGTACCATTTCCAGAGGAGGCGTGTATGGTTCATATGCGTGGTTTTTTTCGAGGATATTTATGTGAGGCAGAATGAAATGCGGCAATATATATATATATATCTCTTTCATTCATTTCGTTCAGCCTCAATAACTTGCCGAGTCACGCTGAAGTCACGATTGCGTCATGTGGTTTGCGTGAGTGATGAACTCAAATAAGTACATTTTATTACTATCATTTATCCTATTAATTTGACTTGTTTTACTATATTATGTATGAGGATTGATACTTAATCGTTTACTTTTGTAATTCTCAGGTAAAAACAAGCATTTGGTGAAACTTGGCGATTTTGGACTAATAATGGAGCAAAACGTGCATAAAGTGAAGAGTCTACTGACATGGACAAGATCAAGTCAATTCTGCTCCAGATGCGCCGCATCTCACTATCAACATGCGCCGCATCTCTATCAAGATGTCACCAGATACGTTCCAAGATACAAGAGGACATGCGCCGCATCTATAAAGGCAGTTACGCCGCATCTTCTGGCGGTGTACGAATATTCCTGAATATTATAATCTTGGACCCCACGCGAAGTTACGTAGATACGCCGCATCTACTTAAGTAGATGCGCCGCATCTTCCCTCAGACACAAACTATAAATACCCCGTAGACCAGAAGAGTTCGACAGAGTTCGAAACCCTAAAGACAGAAGACCGAACAGAAGAGAAGGACGAATTCAGTCAAGAGGCAGCACAAGACACACCCAAATCGAAGATACAAGAGCTGTAAGAAGGTGCTGCATGTATTTAATTCATTAAGTAGTTTTGTTTTATTGTTTTAGCAAACTTTAATTCATCAGGATTGGTGGCTTGTGTAATGTGACAACGGAAAGATTGCACTCCCTTTAATACTTGCTTTCCCATCAATTAAAGTTTATATGTTGATGTCTTTGGTTACTACTTATTAGTGCATTGACCACCTCTGTGTTTATTAGTGGCTTGCGGGCACCCGACTGCGGGACAAGGTGTGGCTCCCACGGTTGTTTCTAAATTGATCACTTAGGAATAACTTTTAGACATAAGTCGTCATTAAGGGTTTACTCGCCGATGAGAATAGGACCAACGAGAAAGGGTTAATTACATACACTTCATATAAAGCTATCAATAAAACAAGTGACAATCTACTTAATCATAAGGACAGCCCTCTTATTGTCTCAAGTATCTATCTGTGTACGTGTGTGCTACTTGCTGATTCGTGCCTATATGTTTATTTTTATTATTTAATTGCAAACAAAACTGTGCCAGTCTCTCAGGCTGAAACCCCCTTGCGTTAGGATATTAAAATACTGATTAGATTAACGAGATTATACGTTCCACTCTTAGTGATCGACACTCTACTTACCATTATCTTCATACTGACCGGGTACACTGCTCGTTAAGTGTGTGTGTTATTGATAAGTCGGCTAAATATAAATTTAAAACTTGAGTAGGCATTAAAACTGCTAAACCGCAACGACACATCACGCGCATCAAGTTTTTGGCGCCGTTGCCGGGGATCGAACCCGGGTCACCCGCGTGACAGGCGGGAATACTTACCACTATACTTAAAACTTGAGTAGGCATTAAAACTGCTAAACCGCAACGACACATCACGCGCATCAAGTTTTTGGCGCCGCTGCCGGGGAGTGAATTGTTATTTTCTGTTAATTTGATTAGTATTTTAATTAGGTTATTTTTCTTTTTATTAGATTAAATTGCATCATTGTATTATTTTGCATATTTGTTGTATTGTGTGTTATTTGCTTTGTGTTATTTGTTTGCTTTTGTTTTTATTTTTGTGTGTTTTATTTTTGTTCGTGTGTTTAATTTTTGTTTTTATTTTTCGTATTTTTCTGTTCTGCTATCGTTGTACTGTGCTAAATCAAACGATACGGCGCATCTGATCTCTCAGATACGGCGTATTGCGTTTAATTTTTTTAATACAACGCGTTTAATTAATTCGATACGACGCATCTTTTCCCCAAGATACGGCGTATCTGTTTTTAATAAGAAAATTTTTCTAAGCGATAAAGTAATACGACGCATCTTCTTTTGAAGATACGGCGTATCTTTTTTGATAAAAACTTTTCTAAAACGTTAACGCCATACGACGCATCTGCTTTCGCAGATACGGCGTATCTATTATTTTAATTAAAAACAGTTTGCGAATTATTAAACAAATACGGCGTATCGATTTCCGTCGATACGGCGCATCTTACTGAATCAAAAATCTTTTATTTTTAAACGTAACGAAAATACGGCGCATTAACTTTTGTTGATACGACGCATTTAATTTTAATTAGATAAATTGATTTTTGATTGATTAATTCGATACGGCGCATTCATAAATTCCAAGCGGCGTATCTATTTTCTGAATAAAAATCTGATTTAATTTTAACGATCATAAGATACGGCGTATCCAACTTTTCAGATACGGCGCATCGTCTGCAGATATCAGTAACTTTAATTTTTCGTATTCCGCTTTCGTTATTAATTATCTGATATATTACTTTCTCGAGCATACCCTACTGATGCTTTTCGTGATTGTTTCAGAAGGATAATGGAAGGATACGGAGAGCTAATTGACTTCGACTTCGAAGCCAATTTTATGAATGAAGTATTAGTGCATGAAAAAACACCCGAACATCACAATGGGGACTACATTGAACTTGATGACCTTAATAGACCATTAGAATCTAATGACCTATTCATGGATGATGCGGAATCTGAGTTAGAAGAAGGAGAAATTGTGGATAATCCAAGAGTCAACGTTATTACTACTAGAAACTACGATGAATTTGAGGGATATGATGGTTCTTGGGATTACGGTGAAAGGATCAACACCAATTGTGCTTACAATCTACAATTCCCATGCATGATTGGGTTCAAGTGTATTGACGCCAATTTCTTTCCTATTTTATCAATCAATGTCATGTCAAGAAGATTTTACAATTCTGTTATGAGAAATAAAAAGGAGTATAAAGGAAAGAATGTAGTTGGAGCCTTCATTAATGTCCCGATCTTCGTTGGACGCTTCACTATTGTTACTGAGTTCGTAGTTGTTGAGGACATGAATGCCTATTGTGACAGCAATATGGGTGAAGTTATTGTTGGAAAACCATTTTGTAGAGAGATCACTATTAATGCAAAACGATTTGAAGGAAAGATCGCCTTCCAATGTGGAAACGACATTATCACTTATATGATGCCCCGTACTCACCCTGGATTTAAATATGCTACTAGTAGGATTTGCTACAAATTTTCTCCATTCCTTTTTGTTAGTGATGATGACAATAAGAGAGGGATTGAGTACCCATATCAATTGAAGGAAGGATTCTACAAAGAAGTTTTGAATTTGGGACCTGAATATATACGAGACGATTCGGTTGCTAAATGGATCCTACGTGGCCATGTAGGAATCAATGATCGAAACTAAAGAGCTGAACGTGAGTCTAACTTGAAGACTCTGGAATAAAGACAAGTGCTGACCGGGAGACAACCCGGATTTATCTTTTATTATTCTGTTTTCTGTGTCGAGTCAGTCCAGGCCGCACGAAGATACGGCGCATCTCAGTCCTGAGATGCGACGCATCCTCTGCAATGGTCATATCTTATTTTATTTTTTTCTGCATTTTTATTTTCGACTTTAAAACTATTTATCAGTTTATTTTAATGCGGCGCATCCCTGGTTAAGGATGCGGCGCATCTTTATTCTGATCCGTATTTATTCCAGGCTCGATACGGCGTATCTTCTTCAATAGGATACGGCGCATCGACTGACCTGATGATTTTCAGTTTTAATTTTTAAGTTTTATTTTTCCTAACTACTAATGTATTATGCAAGTTGAACCTTTCTTATCTTAGGTGTGTTTTAAAGTGTTGGTGGTATTATAGTTTCCTGAATTTTCTGTGGATAAATCAAGTATGAAGCTTTAACGTTCTAATCCACAAGAAAGATGATTTTTGCTCATATACTAATGGAGGATCATACCGAGCAAATCTCAGGGGAGTTTTTCTGTTCTAATTCTTTTTATTTTCCAGTTTTTTTAACCTTTTATACAAACAACGAGGACGTTGTTTAACTTAAGTGGGGGGATAGGAGAATTAGAACACTTAACACTTACTTGTCCTAAACTTTTTCAAAAATTATGCTTAAAATGTGCTTAATATATCAAACTTAAAAAATTTTTTTTTTAGCATGTTTTTGTTTAAGATCTAAGTTGCATAACTGCACACATGACGTTATTTTCAAAAATTGTGATTTTTCCAAAATTCACAAATCTATGAGTGTGCCGGTGACTTGTAAACTTTAGAACTTGGCTTGTATACTATTCGAGACCACCATAATGAGTATTATTTATTTAATTGGAATGACTTGTCTAAATTGGTAAAAATTTCTAGGATTACACCAAAAAGCCTTTATATGTTATGTGTTATTAACTAACTACACTGGTTAGTTAACCCCCGTATAAACCCTTTTGTTACTCTCATTTTTAGAGTAAGATACCCCTAGAAAAACACTCAGAGCCATTCCTTTCGTTTCTTACACCTATGTTTAAAATGTTTCGTTACACCTTAAACCTTAGCCTACCCTGTAGATTAGAATCCGTGGTTGGTTAATTGCTATAGGCAGAGTGTGTTTCCTTACATTACCTGTGTTCGCGTGCGTAATTCATTATCTATGGTTAGGTCGGGAAATTGCACAATGCAATTGGAGTGAAAGTAAATATTGTATATTTTAAGTTTATTTTTCGTGTGTTTACTACTTTCACTATTTACCATTATTTCTGAAGTTATGAAAAGTATGGAAAAATTATCCGGAAAGAAAGTTATAGTGATGTGGTGAAATTTTACACATCTATGTTTATGTTTCAAGTTAAAAAAAAAAAAAAAAAAAAAAAAAAAAAAAAAAAAAAAAAAAAAAAAATCGAAAAAATGAGAAAAGAAAAAGAAAGAAAAAAAAAAAAAAAAAGAGAGTTGGATGTTTATTTTAAGCCAACAATGTAAAGTTATGTAAGTGGTTCATATGGCCACTATTTGTTGTATTATATCTATGGATTGAATGGGAATTGGCAGTTATGGGAACGCCAATTAAGGTTTATTCTTTGATTAAGATTTTGTTGAGTATAATTCGTGTCTACCTAAAGCGTGTGTTTCAAGTGTTAAAGCGTGAGTTATTCAATGATATGAGTCTTATTCATGGGATGGTTGGGATAGTGATTAACCACACTTAGGATTTTAATTTATTTGTTTTGTTTATTTTTATTTTTACACCAATTTATATCCCAAATGTTATCCATACCCTGTATTGTTCTTTATCCAACCAAACCTTTGATTTATTGAGATTAGGGATTTGAGCAATCTTAAGTATCGTAGTCGTGGATTCGGCTATGTATTTATGATTTTGTCGCCCTTTTTGATATATTATTATTGGTGAAGTTTGGACCTATCTTTAGCCTATTCGAGTTAAGGATTTGAGCAATTGCAAGTATCGTGTTCGTGGATTCGATCATGTATTTGTGATTTTGTCGCCTTTTCTGGAATTTGAGATCGATAGTGAAATAAGAATAATTAACCCTTAAGCCTAAAAACCCTTTTTACCGCTTTAGACTTGTTATTCCTTAGCTTTAGTGGTGGAGATGTGTATACTTGCCAAGCTTATGATAGAATATTCGTCGCGACTGGACAGTTAAACGATTAGATTTGCTTTTATCAACTTATTTTATTTTACTTCTAATTCGTTAAGTGTTTAGTTGTGTGATTACGAAATAAACGAATACATGCTTAAATATAAAAATAAATCCTAACTTCTTTTAGGATACATTTTCATGAGATTTAATCTAAGGTTTACTTGGGGACAAGTAAAGTTCAAGTGGGGGGATATTTGATGAACTCAAATAAGTACATTTTATTACTATCATTTATCCTATTAATTTGACTTGTTTTACTATATTATGTATGAGGATTGATACTTAATCGTTTACTTTTGTAATTCTCAGGTAAAAACAAGCATTTGGTGAAACTTGGCGATTTTGGACTAATAATGGAGCAAAACGTGCATAAAGTGAAGAGTCTACTGACATGGACAAGATCAAGTCAATTCTGCTCCAGATGCGCCGCATCTCACTATCAACATGCGCCGCATCTCTATCAAGATGTCACCAGATACGTTCCAAGATACAAGAGGACATGCGCCGCATCTATAAAGGCAGTTACGCCGCATCTTCTGGCGGTGTACGAATATTCCTGAATATTATAATCTTGGACCCCACGCGAAGTTACGTAGATACGCCGCATCTACTTAAGTAGATGCGCCGCATCTTCCCTCAGACACAAACTATAAATACCCCGTAGACCAGAAGAGTTCGACAGAGTTCGAAACCCTAAAGACAGAAGACCGAACAGAAGAGAAGGACGAATTCAGTCAAGAGGCAGCACAAGACACACCCAAATCGAAGATACAAGAGCTGTAAGAAGGTGCTGCATGTATTTAATTCATTAAGTAGTTTTGTTTTATTGTTTTAGCAAACTTTAATTCATCAGGATTGGTGGCTTGTGTAATGTGACAACGGAAAGATTGCACTCCCTTTAATACTTGCTTTCCCATCAATTAAAGTTTATATGTTGATGTCTTTGGTTACTACTTATTAGTGCATTGACCACCTCTGTGTTTATTAGTGGCTTGCGGGCACCCGACTGCGGGACAAGGTGTGGCTCCCACGGTTGTTTCTAAATTGATCACTTAGGAATAACTTTTAGACATAAGTCGTCATTAAGGGTTTACTCGCCGATGAGAATAGGACCAACGAGAAAGGGTTAATTACATACACTTCATATAAAGCTATCAATAAAACAAGTGACAATCTACTTAATCATAAGGACAGCCCTCTTATTGTCTCAAGTATCTATCTGTGTACGTGTGTGCTACTTGCTGATTCGTGCCTATATGTTTATTTTATTATTTAATTGCAAACAAAACTGTGCCAGTCTCTCAGGCTGAAACCCCCTTGCGTTAGGATATTAAAATACTGATTAGATTAACGAGATTATACGTTCCACTCTTAGTGATCGACACTCTACTTACCATTATCTTCATACTGACCGGGTACACTGCTCGTTAAGTGTGTGTGTTATTGATAAGTCGGCTAAATATAAATTTAAAACTTGAGTAGGCATTAAAACTGCTAAACCGCAACGACACATCACGCGCATCAGTGAGCCTGGCCCATTCACCAGGTTCTTCCTGTCGTTGAACATATTCGTTTCTGTTTTCTTCTTATTGTTGCAGCTGAAATTTATGCTCCGATCACCAGGCGTGCCACCGTTCGTTGGCCCGCGGGTTCGTTTTTATACTTTTACTAATGACTTATTCATTGTTGCAGTCGTTTTTGTAAAGCTTAAGTCTAATGAGAAAACAGGGTTCAATAGTACATAATTCCGTTTTTGAGATCACTCAAATGTTAATCATTTAACTGTTGCTTTGTGTTTTGTTGTTATTGTTGCAGCTGAAATTGACGTTCCAACCACTAGCCGTGTACCTGTACCTTTGGCTGAAGGTTCGTTCTCTTATGTTTACCAACAAGTTACTGATGCTTTTAGTTTTCATAACCTGTTACATGTACTTGGGGGCCTGCTGGTGACGCAGTGGACACAATTAAACAACCACATGACATCACATACAACATGCTCCTCCTCCTCATCATCATCAAACATGTTTTTTATTTGACTTAACTTACAAGATCACTAATTCGTTGTCCTCAATAGAATTGTTCAAAAAAGTCACCCCCACGTTACCCCTACACCAACCCTGCCACTTTTTCTTTACACCCACTTGAATTCACAACTTCACTCTTTGTGACTGTTGTTCATTACAACAAGATTAGGTAATTATTATATCATAAGTTTTGGTTTTTGTTATTGGGTTTTGTAGTCTACTGTAGGGACTTACTTGATTTTGTACTACATTTTCAATCTAAGTTTTTGTTATTGTCAAAACATTGAATTTTCAGAATTACGATTTTCTTACATTGTTTTATGAGATCTTCAGTAGTGGGATTCCAACTATAACCCTGCAAGCAATTCACGATTAGTCATATCGTTGCAAAACTAGAGAATCATTTGGTAATAGAACATATAAATAAGTATTGCCTAATATCGTTAACAAAAAGATTATAACATGACATGTGATCTAAATAACAAATACATGCAAAAACTGGTCATTATTTGGTTTTTCTTCTTGGTCTGTCTTACTTTTGTTGTGGCTTTTGTTACTTTTAGGTCATGATGTTTTCATTTATTTTAATTGACTTTTGCATCGAAAATAGGAGGCGGGAGAAAAAAATTACGACACAAAAAAAGGCGAATGCTAATGATTTAACTGATGCAACGGCCTTCGATACTACTTACCTAATCAACAAAAGATAAGTACTGCTAATATTTACATCCTTCAATGATTTTTTTTCTTTTTGGGCTGCCAATATCCAATGGATTTCTAACTGCTAAGAGGGTTTGCATATTCAGCAATGCCAACTGCAGGTTTGACGAGCAAGATATGCGGAGGATGAGGGGGCCTGCCTCAAATAGACGGACTATCGATGATGGAAGTACAGTGACCAACCACAGGTATTACTAAAGTTGCATGGTCGCCGTACACATTACCGTTCAACTCAAATGAAGATCAGAACAGAACCATGATACAGTAAAACGACGTATGTCAAAGGCGACTTCAGGTGCGTTACCTTTGGCCATAAAACCAAAAAAAAAAAAGGGATTGCTGTACAGAAAACCTGTTAAGGTCAGTTTGATGACAATCAGCATCTGCATGTCTGATCCGAAAATTGAAAAGACACGATAGATGGAGCTTAGAACCGGAAACTACTGAATACGTCATGGAAAGTGTAGCAAATCGAGTTAATGAAAATTCGTAATATATATGCTTTATATTTCTATGTTTTATATCGTTTTCCTTGAAAAATTGCCGATTAATCTTTTTGTTAACGATATTAATTGGGTTGCACTTGCCACCCCTGTGTGGTTGAACAGCGAACCACTATGCATGAACAGGTTTATACTCCTTGAGTGGTTGACAGGGGTGGCAAGTGCAACCCAATTAATAGGTCAATGGTTCAATTAGGGTTATATATTCTCTGACAGATCAAATGGATAAACTTACCTAAAAAGAAAATGGGACAAAGGGGTGGAAGCTTCTCTGACTGATATTTTACCCGTTTGATCCGGGATCCAACCCATTCATTTTGCCACCTCTAATGATGATGTATAACAAAAGTGTGTACAGGTGCAATTTGTTTGACACAATTAGTCTCTTACTTATCAGGACAACGGTGTATTTGAGGGGTGCTGGTGGCTTTTCGAAATCATCTCAACCATATTCCTTTTCTAAGTATCCAAAAGATCAGACAGCTTCAAAAACTCCAAAGACACGACCATTTGCAAGTACATGAGGAATGCACGCAGCCACAACAGGTGTGTTAAAGCCTTTCCCCTCATTTTTGATTCTTCTTAGTCAAGATATTCTAAAGCTCATACTGCATGTTACTGACATTTGGTAGAATAGATGTAGAATGTTAAGTATATACTTTACTACCTCGATCCACAAAGTATTGCTATATTTGATTTGACACAGTTTAAGAAAGATGTTAAGTGATACATCTAGCCTACCAGATTTTTATGAAGTCATTATAGGATGTAATCCAAAATAGGATAACAAGTATTGTGTGATGGTATATTTGATTTTCATTTTTGGTGTCTACAAACAACTACTTGGTGTATATTATTAGCATTAGGCTCAACATCATATGTAATGTATACTTAATGTGTGACAACGAAATATTATGAACACAACCGATCAGACAATTCATAAATTAGTTACGGGTCACGTTATATTACGTTTCTGTTGTAGTATTTGTTAGTGCAATCTTATGTTTAGTTGTTTTCCATTTGATTTTTATACAGGAACTCCGAGTGAATACAAAGCATTTGGGCCTTGCAAATGTGTGTGCCTTCATTGTAATTGTTTGATTTGTAGAGATATTTGCAGCATGCAGCAGCATACTGGTGTCGAACTATCTGCACTTGGAATGGGTAATTTTTTAATTCACCAAAAGTAATAACCCAATCTCCTTTATTTCACACATTTTATTTATTTCGTTACACGTGTGTTTATTTCTTGATGTATATATGTTTCTGATTGTTTCATGTGTTGTGTTTTTTAGAACAAGAGGCGGAAAACGAAGCCGGTGCGATTCGGCAGTCAGACTATTATTGAACCTGTAAGAATTTTGTGCAATTTGGTAGATTGCGTTAATTTGTTTAGATTGTGGTAGTTGTTAAGCAATTGAATTCTAATTTAGTTATTGATTCGTGTTTGTTTTTACGGAATTGAATTCTGTTTAGTTACCGATTCCTGTTACTTTTGTTTAAATTCGATGTTTAGTTGTATTGTTTTGGAGCAAGTGGCGGTGTATCCTACTTGGATTAATTTCACACAATGACATTTATTGAACTTACTTTGCTGGCTTAAATTGATTACTATCTATTTCGCTTTCTATATATGATCTGATCATGTTTAATAGTATTGAATAGCCTAGGGTAACTAGAAGTGAGCATTGGTATATCCTCTTAACTTATCTGTCTACTTATCTTCAAGGTTTTTTAGGGTTGTTTGGTTTGTATGTTGTAAGCAAAAAAGCAGTTTTTTATAAGCTGACTACTTATTTCATATTACTTAGTTGGGTTATGATTAATAGTGTTAGGTAATCTAGAATAAGTGGCAATGTGTTGCAGTTAGGGATGAAAAAAGTACGATAGTGTGAGATTTGGGAAGAAACGAACATTTAAGCAATTGATATGTTATTATGACAGCAATAAGACCCTTTTGTAGGAATGCCGCGGTTTTCGTTTCGTGGGAGTTCCCAGCAAAGGAAAGGACTATAGGTGATGGCGCAAGGAAAGTCCTACCATTTAGTTTCAAATGGTTGTAATAGTTGAATCATGTGTTTTAAAAATGATATGTTTGGTATACAAATAGCCCCGCCGCAACGCGGCGGGAACGTTTTTTCCTCGTTATATTATAAATAATTATAATATTTATAATATAATAATACCCCACTAACACCATTATCATATTAATTATTCAATACTTATTTAATTAATTATAAATCTCAATTAATTAAATACTTAATTATTTAATATATATATATATATATATATATATATAGGGGAGCTATATATATATATATATATATATATATATATATATATATATATATATATATATATAGGGGGACTTTCAAACGAGAACCATTTTATATCCGCAAGAACTGAGAGAACCACCAAAAACATACATGCACGCCTTTTAAAATAAAATAAAAATACATGCAAATCATCAATAATCGTAAACATCCACCTATGTTCTTCAATATCATTATGAACTCATCCTATTTTTTCACAAAAACCTTACACACGGTCGCAATATTGTCGTTGCACGTTTTATAAGAACATACATGCACACCTTCAAAGAAAATTTTTGTATTTCGAATTTCTTATCAAATTCTTTAGAACAACTATGTTTTTTTAAAACATATGTGTTGTTTTGAAAACATATGTGCAAAAATACAATTATTGAAGGCGTGCATGTATGTTTTTGGTGGTTCTCTCAGTTCTTGCGGATAAAATGGTTCTCGTTTGAAAGTTACACTATATATATATATATTACGTACGCATTTTGCGATGACAAGCACTAAGCACGGAAGTTCCGTCGCACGTATTTCACCGTACACTTTCATCATGAGCCATCATCAAAGAGTCTTATACGATAAACTGTTTTGAAAAGTACCTTACCACACAGCAAGCAAGAAATACACGAGCACTGGTCACAAATAAAATTTTCAATTGAATTAAGACATTTAAAACACGAACATTTCGCTAAGACTTACTGTACTGATCTAGGGCGCGTGTCGGAGCGGTTGCACTGAGTTGTTGATTAGCAGATTGCTATTGTTTTTAAGGTGAGTTGATAGCCTCATTTTTATACGTATTTCTTTTATAAACCTTTGGGTGAGAAACATGCAAAACTGTTTTCATGGACCAAAATGAACTTTGTTTTTATACACACTTGTATGCGGAAACCTAAGTTAGCTGAATCCCATTGCGCCTACTATTATCAACCGTCAATTCCTGCTGGGAAACGCGTGTGATATATATTGATCTATTGGGGGTGACTCCCCCGTTCGGTTGGCTTGGCATAGTCAATGCGAACGTATACCATATCGAAATTTGCCGAGTGTCTGGGGATTAACACTCGTGGGCACCCTTTATTTGCTATGCTAGCTTGGCATATTGTTTGTCTAGTTTGGTTGGTTGAGCTTAGTGTGTTTGCTGAATTGTTTTGCTGAATTATTTGCTATGGTCCATATGTCCTTATTTACTTTAAACCTATGAACTCACCAGCGTTAGCTGACTTTTAGCTTGTTTTTCTCAGGTATTTGAGAATGTGTTTAATGAAGGCAGGGCATGACAATGGTCATAAATTTGTGGGAAATGTTTTTGCTTATGCGTTAAACTATGAATTTGTGACCGCTTTGTTAAATGGGCTTCATTTTATTTAAATTGTACTTGATGTATGACAATTTAACTTGGAAATGTAAACTATTTTAAACGGATTTTAATCCGTTCTCTTTATCTTTGTGTTGCGATTATCGATTTAGTAGCACCCAAATGTGTATGCTTCCTTAAATCTTGATTTTGGGGGTGTTACAGATTGGTATTCAGAGCATAGGTTATAGAGAACTAGGTTTATAAAAACCCTAGACTATAACCAGTTTATGAAAAACTTTCCCTTATGACCGCCAGATGCCAGTCTGCCTAGCTTGCTATGATTTGATCGTTATTTGTCTTATATGATTAAGTGTTATACTATGCTATTTGAGTATTTTACTTAACATATATGATATAAGTATTTTCTATATACTTACACATGCCACACCGTATTTGTCACATACTATGTCTCTCCCTTCCGATGCACATGATGAGGTACTTATTGTTGGACACACTTTCTCGTCGCGACGACCAGCTCCATTTCCGGATGACCCGCTGATGGAGGTTGTCAGAGCCGCTGCTCAGCATACACACACCACTCCAGTATCTATCTCACCATACCTACCCCGCTACACCACAGCTCACTGTTCATCTCCAGCTCAACTTTACACTCTCACCCAGCATACTCAGACTACCCCACCCATCAGATGTCGGGCTTCTTATAGGAGAGTCCATGGACGTCGCATCCATCTATCATCTGTGTTATCCTCACCACTCAGGAGGACCCGTTATGGTTACCCGGGTACCTCTACTTCATCACCATCTCAGTCACCCATGTCATCTCAAGATCATTCCCCTCCCCGTCAGAGATTACGGAGGTCTATTGAGTCTTACTCAGATGAGGATGAGGATCCAGTGGAGGATCCAGAGCAGGTTCAGGTAGAGCCTACACCAGCAGTGACAGCACCCATTGAGCACGCTCCTGTTTATGCGGGTGATGACAGGGACAGGGAGGCACCGATGGATCTAGATCAGGTGATGATGCCACAGGATGGCAAGGGCATCATGAAGGATGTACAGGGGGTATTCGAGGTAGGGCAGAGTTCTAGGGCTGCCCAGATACAGGATTTGAGTGATAACCAGTGGATTGATATTACTTGTGATACTAGTATGGATGTGCGTGCAGCTAGTCCGGAGTACACTCCATCATCTCCTTCGTTTGTGCCACCTCCATCTCGGATACCTTCTCCGCTTCCATCACTAGTGGTTTCTCCGCTTCTACCAGTCTGACCAGCAGAGCTTGAGGAACCCACTGTCATGGAGCAGGTATGGATTCAGCTGGCGAACCAGGCCTGTTTGCTTGATGTACACTCAGATCAAATCGAGAGGTTAGAGCGGCCTGACTGCATTCAGAGTGTTGAGAGGAGGATTGGGACAGTTGACAGGGTTGCCTGTGTGTTGTTTGAGGAGATGTATTCTGACAGACGTGTGATGATTGGCCTGAGAGCCAGATTGGATGTATTGGAGATGTTACATGGTAGTGAGCTCAGGGATTTGGACTTTAGGGCTATTGGTTTGGGCAGAGGCCAGACCAGGATTCAGGGGATGTTGAGGAGAGCTAGAGGTACTGATCGTGCTCAGTGCCTTGATCGTGACTGAACCTAGAGTAGTTTTAGTAGATGATGTATTCCATTAGACTGATGAGTTATCACTTAGTAGTCCATCAGTAACTTTTAGCCTTGCTTGTAATTTTGTAAACCTCTATTCATTTCGATATATATATATATATATATATATATATATATATATATATATATATATATATATATATATATATATATATATATATATATATATATATATATATATAACAAGCTTGGTTTTCTATTCGATTGTTCGTTTCCTCTATGGTTGACTTTATTCTTGCATTCTGTTTGCGATGTCCATATATTCATATGACACCTTCCTTCTATAATCGAGATCTCATTTATCATCATCTTCTTGTGATGCAGATAAATGGCACCCAAGCGAAAGTCAACAAGAGTCACACGAGGATGAACTACTAACACACCTACCCCGGCAAGGGCAGTGTGAGGAAGGACTGCTGAGAATGCCGCCCCAGCAAGAGCCGCACAGGGCCGAGTTGCTGAGAACGCCGCCCCAACCAGGGCCGCGGCAAATCCACCTGTAGTGAATCAAACAACTCTAGATCAGCTCGTTAATGATCGGGTGGCCGCCGCTCTCGCAGCCACAAACAACTCAACCACCAACACCGGAACGTCAAGGCCAGTGACCAACAACCGTGGTTGCACTTACTCTGAATTCCGAAAGATCATGGTTGGAGGTTTCGGAGGAACAGAGGGAGCCGTTGGCCTGACTAGGTGGATTGAAAAGCTGGAAACCAGATTCAAAAAAAAAAAAAAAAAAAAAAAAAAAAAAAAAAAAAAAAAAAAAAAAAAAAAAAAAACTCCCGGCAATCTTTGATCGGGCGGGGC
Source organism: Artemisia tridentata subsp. tridentata (assembly GCA_021014915.2). Taxonomy (NCBI): domain Eukaryota; kingdom Viridiplantae; phylum Streptophyta; class Magnoliopsida; order Asterales; family Asteraceae; genus Artemisia; species Artemisia tridentata. Next base: position 10,893,577 of record CP139501.1, on the reverse strand, counting down.
CGTGTTTCGCATCAGTGGTTGTAATGATGACGACAGGGTCAAGTATGCATCTTTCAATTTCATAGATGCTGCTTTGACCTGGTGGAACAACTACATGAAATCTGCCAACATGGATGTTGCTTATGCTATGTCGTGGGATGACTTTAAGGAATTAGTGCTTAGGAAATATTATCCACGAAATGAGGTCAAGAAGTTGGAGATAGAATTTTGGAATTTGAAGGTGCAAAATAACAACATGGCTGCTTACAACTAGAGATTCCGGGAACTGGCTTTGCTATGTCCCGAAATGGTTTAGACTAAGACGAGGTTGATTGAGAGGTATATCGGAAGTTTGCCAAAGTCCATAAGAGGTGATGTGACTACCTCAAGGGCTACAGATCTCCATGAAGCCATGGAAATAGCCAACAAGTTAATGGACCAGGAATTGGAGGATGTCCCAGAAAAGAGTGCTGATAATAAGAGGAAATGGGAAGACCACTCGAAGGGTAGCAACAGCAACTCTCAAAACAAAAGGCAGGAAGTAGCTAAAGCTTATGCATCAGGTTCAGGTGATAAGAGGGGGTATGATAGGAATGCACCTATTTGTAACCGCTATAAGCTACACCACAAGGGACAGTGTACGGTAAAGTGTCACAACTGCCAGAGAGTGGGACATTTGGCAAAGAATTGTAGGTCAAGACCCCTAGCCACCGCTCAAGCAGCACCACCCAACAACCGTAGGGCGGAAGTCACCTGCTTTGGGTGCGGTGAAAAGGGTCATTACCGAAACCAGGGCAATGGAGGAGGAGCCCGTGGAAGAGTTTATGCTATGGGCAGAAGGGAAGCCCAGGACGACCCGAACGTGGTGACGGGTACGTTTCTTTTAAATAATCGTTATGCATCAATATTATTCGATACGGGAGCAGATAGAAGTTTTGTGTCGACTGCTTTTAGTTCTTTAATTGATATTGCTCCAACCACCTTAGACAATGTCTTCGACGTAGAATTAGCTAACGGGAACTTAGAAAGGGTAGATACCATTATAAGAGGTTGCACTCTAAACTTACTAAACCACCTGTTCAACATCGATCTCATGCCAGTAGAGTTGGGTAGTTTTGACATCAACATAGGGTTGGACTGGCTATCGAAATATCATGCCGTCATCATCTGTGATGAAAAGATCATCAGGGTACCCTACGGGAACGAGTATCTGATAATAGAAGGAGATCGGAGCGATCGTGCGCGTTCGTCAAGATTGAGCATCATCTCGTGTACGAAGGTGCAGAAGTGCATCGAGAAAGGATGCCACCTCTTTCTAGCTCATGTTATTGAGAAGAAGGAAAAGGAGCCCGAAGAGAAACAATTGGAAGACGTGCCAATCGTGAGGGATTTCCTAGAAGTATTTCCAGAAGACCTACCTGAACTCCCACCGGCTAGACAAATCGAATTTCAAATAGATTTGGTGCCAGGAGCCGCGCCTGTAGCGCGAGCACCCTATCAGCTAGCACCGACGGAGTTACAGGAGTTGTCTGATCAGTTGGCTGAACTATCAGGAAAAGGTTTTATCAGACCGAGTTCTTCGCCTTGGGGAGCTCCGGTCCTGTTTGTTAAGAAGAAGGATGGATCCTTCAGGATGTGTATCGACTATCGGGAGCTGAATAAGCTAACCATCAAGAATCGATACCCACTCCCGAGAATCGACGATCTATTCGATCAACTACAGGGTTCATCAGTTTATTCCAAGATAGACCTGAGATCAGGTTATCATCAACTCCGAGTTCGGGAAGAGGATATCCCGAAGACTGCATTCAGAACCCGATATGGCCATTACGAATTCCAAGTTATGTCATTCGGCTTGATTAACGCACTAGCCGTATTCATGGACCTCATGAATCGGGTGTGTAAGCCATACTTGGATAAATTCGTAATCGTATTCATTGATGACATCCTGATATATTCTAAGAATGAGAAAGAGCATGAGGAACACTTCATGCTAATCTTAGAATTATTGAAAAAGGAGGAGTTACATGCCAAGTTTTCGAAGTGTGAATTCTGGATATCAACTATGCAGTTTCTGCGCCACGTGATCGATAGTCAAGGCATTCACGTGGATCCCACAAAGATTGAGTCGATAAAGGATTGGGCGACACCCACAACACCCACCGAAATACGCCAATTCTTAGGAATTGTCGGTTATTACCGAATGTTCATTGAAGGTTTCTCCAAGATAGCGAAGCCTTTGATAAACTGACACAAAAGAATGTGAAATATAACTGGGGAGATAAGGAGGAAGAAGCTTTTCAACTCCTTAAGGAAAAGTTGTGTAGTGCACCTATTTTGGCCTTACCTGAGGGTAGTGAAGACTTTGTTGTTTATTGTGATGCTTCACACAAAGGTTTAGGAGTCGTGTTAATGCAGAGAGAGAAGGTGATAACATATGCTTCTTGACAACTGAAAACCCATGAAAAGAACTACACAACCCATGACCTAGAGTTAGGATAAGTTGTGTTTGCACTTAGAATTTGGAGGCACTATCTCTATGGCACCAAGTGTGTGGTGTATACCGACCACAAAAGCCTACAACACATCTTGAAACAGAAGGAGCTGAACATGAGACAGCGCCGATGGTTGGAATTGCTTAGCGACTACGATTGTGAGATCCGTTACCACCCAGGCAAGGAAAATGTGGTTGCCGATGCCCTCAGCAGAAAAGAGCGGATCAAACCTCTTAGAGTAAGATCGTTAGGAATGACGATCAGTTCGCCGCTTCTAGCAAAAATTCTTGAGGCCCAGGTCGAGGCACTCGAGGAAGAAAACCGACCGCGTGAGAAGATTTATGGAATGCCAGAGAGTGAGAATGGCTTCGTAAAGAGATCCGATGGAGTTTTGTGTTATGGGGACAGGAGTTGGATCCCGCTATACGAAGGAATTCGTGATTTGATCATGCACGAATCCCACAAATCCAAATACTCCATCCATCCAGGATCCGACATGATGTAATTGGACTTGAAGAAGCTATACTGGTGGCCAAATATGAAGGCCGATATAGCTGAGTACGTTAGTAGATGTTTAACGTGTTCGAAATTCAAGGCTGAACACCAGAGACCATCCGGTCTACTTATTCAACCTGAAATTCCAGAATGAAAATGCGAGCGCATCACTATGGATTTTATCACCAAGCTTCCTAAGACGTCGAGCGGTTACGACACGATCTGGGTGATCGTTGACCGCCTCACTAAATCTGCTCATTTCCTTCCTATATAGGAGAATGATAGCATGGACAAACTTGCACGACTGTGTGTGAAGGAAATTGTCGCAAGGCATGGTGTTCCTATTTCTATCATCTCTGATCGAGACAGCCGGTTCACGTCTAACTTCTGGAAGTCGCTCCAGGACGCATTGGGAACCGACCTTGACATGAGTATAACTTATCATCCTCAGATTAATTGTCAGAGTGAAAGGACCATCCAGACGTTAGAGGACATGCTGAGAGCCTGTGTGATTGAATTCGGGAACGGCTGGGATATGCATTTGCATTTAGCCGAGTTTTCCTACAACAACAGCTATCACACCAACATCAAGGCTGCACCGTATGAAGCACTTTATAGTCGTAAGTGCAAATCGCCAATATGTTGGGCTGAAGTCGGAGAAAGTCAACTTACAGGACCAGACCTAGTCTACGAGACTACTGAAAAGATTGTGTAGATCAAGAGCCAAATGCAAGCGGCTTGTGACCATCAAAAGAGCTATGCCGACAAGAGGCGAAAACCCCTTGAGTTCCAAGTGGGTGACAAAGTGATGTTAAAGGTCTCGCCATGGAAATGCGTGATAATATTTGGTAAGCGTGGGAAGTTGAACCCTCATTATATTGGACCTTTTGAGATTCTTGCCTGAATCGGGCCGGTAGCCTACCGACTTGAACTGCCGTCCGAGCTCAGTGCTGTGCATGACGTTTTTCATGTCAGCAACTTGAAAAAGTGCTTATCTGAAGATAACGCTGTCATTCCCTTGGATGAGATTCAGCTTGACGAGAAACTGAATTTCAACAAGGAACCGATTAAAATCAAGGACCGGGAAGTTAAACGATTAAAGAAAAGTCGTATCCCAATTGTGAAGGTCCGTTGAAACTCTCGCAAAGGTTCCGAGTACACTTGGGAGCGAGAGGATGAAATCAAGCGAAAATATCCTCATCTCCTTCCGAACTCATCGAGTAACGCAAATTGAAATCCGGGACGGATTTCCCTATTAGCTGGGGAGACTATGACAAATGGCAATTTTCACATTTTAAGTTAATAATAAATGCCTATTTATTATTTTTAAGCCTAGCATTTGTATGCGCGATTGCATGTTTCTGAGCATTTCTGAGCATTTTTGGGAGCTGTCCCGCATACTGTAGCTTACAGTCACTGCTGAAAAAGTTTATTTTTGTCAGTAAGCATAAAATATTCTATTTCTGATAGTTACTGACAAGTTTCGTAATTTACTGAGATCTTTCTCGTATTTACTGAAAAGCAACCCCACATGCGAGCCGACAGCACAATATTTATGGTAGCAGTCAAATAAATGCATTTTTGAGCAAATAATAATATTTTATTATTATTCTGACGGAAACGTCAATAAAAACTTTATTTTTCGTATACGTGTCCAAAAACGTCAAACCGGGACTTTACGGTAACATTTAAGCTCAAACCGACACACGATGCACCAACGATGTTCAAAATAAGTTTTCCCCCTCCCACTTTACATGTTTTCCGCCCAAATCCACACCAAAACAAATTAGTGGAGGTTTTGTCTTCTTATATGACATAATGTGATTTTGTAGGTTACTTAAATCATAACACACACTTAAGCACACACTCATTTTTCTCATCCAACATTTCCTCTCTTCCATTTCATCCTCAAAACTCACGGCCAACTCCTAAAATCCAAGATCCACAAAAATTCTTTGAAGTTATAACAAATCAAGGTGTACTTTCAAGTGTTTTGGGTTGATCGGAACGTATTGTGGGTAAATTTGGTGCAATTTGGTGTGTTATTGGATCCTTATACCTCTCGAATTTTCTCAAGCATTGTAAGGAAACTTCAAAACTTGTTTAATCTTGTATCTTTCATGTTCTTTTGATATTTAAAAGTGTTACCAAGTGCTAAATGTGTATGATTTACTAAAATGAAAAAGCTACTAGTTTATCTTTGCTCTACTTTTGTGAGTTCTTATACAAATTATGATATTTCTTGCTTGTGTGGTAAATTTTGTTGCTTGTGGTACTAGTTTGATGATACAAAAGTGATTAGTGCTAATTACGCGAATTTAAGACGATACACTTTTATGTGTATATATGTAAATCGGCTAGGTTTTAAAGGGAATAATTATTGGGGTTTTAAAAAACATAAAGTTTTGGCTCTAGTGGTGAAATGGTGAAATTCATGCTTATTAGCTTATTTTAGTTTGCTTATTGAAATAAGCACTAGCTTATTGGTTTTAACTTGTTTGTTTTGGACTAAACATGAACTCGACATAAATGGGCCGAGCCCATTAAACTCTCGGCCTACTTGGGCTTTTTGGACCAAATTGCTTATTTAAAGTGCTTTTTAGCTTATTTAATGTTTAACGTAAAATATAACGTAAATAAAAAGGGTTAATTAGTTTTTGGCTAAAAATGGACTAATGGACCCAATGTGGCCTTTTCGGCCCAATAAACATTTCGGGAGACAAAAATGAGTTTTGGAACATTTTTCGACTCGCAATAATTATTTTTGTAAAATAGAATGTTATATATCGATTAAAATCATTTTGGGCTCGTTTTGACACCTTAATCCCAATAAGACAACTAAGAGGATTTCCGGCCCAAATTTTATGAATGTTGACTTTTTGTTGACTTTTGAAAGTATTTTGACTAAACGTTGACTTTTGTATCGAAAACTACAATTATGAAGTAATCGTAACGATAAATATAGTTATAGCGATAAATATACACTTTGGACTAGTTTTGCAAATATAGTTAACGAAAGGGATTTTTTTTTTAGGAAATTGCAACACTTGGAAAAAATGGAAAAGTTTGAGTAAACGAATGGGTCATGCCCAATTTTTCTAAAATTTTGACACTTAGAATATTTTCGGATGAAAACCGACTAAAAGACGAAACGGATTATTTTTATATTAAAAATATTAATTCTTCTAAATTAATATTTTTAGATCTCCTAAGACTTATGAATATATTTTTGACATTCATACACTTACACTTATTTGATTTCTCAAAATTAAATACTTATACAATTCTTTATAATTACATTATATTATAAATAATTATAATATTTATAATATAATAATACCCCACTAACACCATTATCATATTAATTATTCAATACTTATTTAATTAATTATAAATCTTAATTAATTAAATACTTAATTATTAAATATATATACGATCATATATATATATATTACGTACGCATTTTGCGACGACAAAGCACTAAGCACGGAAGTTCCGTCGCACATATTTCACCGTACACTTTCACCATGAGCCATCACCAAAGAGTCTTATACGATAAACTGTTTTGAAAAGTACCTTACCACACAGCAAACAATAAATACACGAGCACTGGTCACACGTAAAATTTTCAATTGAATTAAGACATTTAAAACACGAACATTTCGCTAAGACTTACTATACTGATCTAGGGCGTGTGTCGGAGCGGTTGCACTGAGTTGTTGTTGATTAGCAGATTGCTATTGTTTTTAAGGCGAGTTGATAGCCCCATTTTTATACGTATTTCTTTTATAAACCTTGGGGTGAGAAACATGCAAAACTGTTTTCATGGACCAAAATGAACTTTGTTTTTATACACACTTGTATGCGGAAACCTAAGTTAGCTAAATCCCATTGCGTCCACCATCATCAACCGTCAATTCCTGCTGGGAAACGCGTGTGATATAAACTGATCTATTGGGGGTGACTCCCCCGTTCGGTTGGCTTGGCATAGTCAATGCGAACGTATACCATATCGGAATTCGCCGAGTGTCTGGGGATTAACACTCGCGGGCACCCTTTATTTGCTATGCGTGCTTGGCATATTGTTTATCTAGTTCTGTTGGATGAGCTTAGTGTTTGCATGGCGGGATAATGTGTTTGCTTAATTGTTTTGCTGAATTATTTGTTATGGTCTATATGTGCTTATTTACTTTAAACCTATGAACTCACCAGCGTTAGCTGACTTTTAGCATGTTTTTCTCAGGTATTTGAGAATGTGTTTAATGAAGGCAGGGCATGGCAATGGTCATAAATTTGTGGGAAATGTTTTTGCTTGTGCGTTAAACTCTTAATTTGGGACCGCTTTGTTAAATGAGCTTCATTTTATTTAAATTGTACTTGATGTATGACAATTTAACTTGGAAATGTAAACTATTTTAAAACGGATTTTAATCCGTTCTCTATATCTTTGTGTTGTGATTATCGATTTAGTAGCACCCAAATGTGTATGCTTCCGCAAATCTTGATTTTGGGGGTGTTACATCTACTGATCTAAGTGTATGCAAAAGGGTAGAGAGAATGTATGTTCAAGTGATGATCAAATGAGTAAACAATGGGCTGCTATTTATAGCCAACAGACTTAGCAACCCACGGATGGGACGGATCCAAATGTAGGGATCCGTCCGTGTAGTGTTTTGGTTCCGTGGGAACCTGACAGACAATCTTACCAAATCTTCACCAAATCTAACCAAGATATTTCCATATCTTTCATTGAGTAAGGATGTAAGCAAGATATACATATGATTTTCAAAATCTCCTAAAGATTTCAAAGTGATGCATGCCATGATGTCATAGTACATTTTCCAAATTTAGAATTAAAATGTATATGAATGTAAACTTGTAAAATGTATATACTAGCTAACTAATATATGTTTACCAAGTTGTACCATGTTAGTTTATGTGTTACTAAAAATGTTAAACTACTTATGCTATTATAGGACTTAAGATATTATGTCATTAACATCATTTTTATGTAATCACATTTGTCTTAGTTTGTCACCTAAAGTGCACTTATCCTATTTTGACACCTAAAGTGGTACTTAATCTATTTTGACATGAATACAGCTTAGGAAGTATGATGTACAAGTAAAAGTACTTGTATATGAAAAATGTAAAACGAGGTTCGAAGTAGAATGATTAACCTTTTAAAATACTTAATGACTCTAAAAATATTTTAAACATTCTAAATGGTTTGTTAAGGGGTTTGATCATAATGCCACATAACAAACATGTACGAACCTGTGTTGTACCATACGAGGACTTGAGAAGTCGAGAGGTGTTGAATGTATGTTGAGACAAAATAAGATTACGAGTAACTTGTACATTTTACGTTATGTATCAAGTTACATGTTTGTCATCAATCAAAACAAACGAGACTATATAGATTAAATATCGTAATATTTGCCTTAACAGGTTGGAAACAAGAAAGTAGTGCGTCTCAATCATCCTTAATAAATCAAGCATGGTCCCCGGATGGTTTATACCTAACAACAGGCTCCGCAGATCCAATGATACACATATTTGACATCAGGTTCAATGCCAACCAACCATCACAATCTATCAAAGCTCATCAAAAACGTGTTTTCAAAGCTGCATGGCACCAATCTCTTCCTCTGCTCGTTTCCATATCATCTGATCTCAATATCGGATTGCACAACATCATTTAAAACGTGCATTTTGTGTAAAGGTATATATTTCATGTCGCCTAGTTTGAACTTTGAAATGAACATCATAGTTGCAAAAGGAAAAACTAGTACTCCAATAATTTGAATTTAGTATGCAGCTATGTAATGCCCCTAGTTACAACTTGGTGAATGAAGCTTTTCTTAATCTCGCCTACATTACCTATAGTATTAGTTGTTGATGATTGCCTCGATTGCTCTTTTTGTGATTTGGTCCAAACTCATTGTTCATGTTAGTTAGAGCACTTGGTGTGGCAACGTTGTTAGGCCTTTTTCACCCCATAATTCTGCGTTACCGCACCGGTTTTGACGTTGGTGCTGGCGTTACAGGTGTTGGGAGAATGATGTTAGCAAACTATTATTTATTTTCTTTATTTGATTGGTATATTTTTATTGCTGAATTTTGGAAAAATTGCAATCAAATACAATCATGCAACATATAAAAATGAGTAAACTGCAAATTATGTCCCTAACGTTTGCAATTTTTGTGAGAAATGTCCCTAATTTTGAAATTATGCAAGCTGTGTGCCTATTGTTTGGATTTTTTTGCGAGAAATACCCCTGAGCCGCTACTTTAGTTGCAAATTCCCGTTTTTTGCTAATGATTGTTAAAATTTCCCGTTAGTGGCTATGTGAAATGACTAATTTACCCTCTTGTTCTTCCCACTTTTATTTTAGAGTTTTTTAATTTGCACCACCGCCACCCTCTACCACCACATAACCAGCACCACCGCCCTTCACCACCATACACTTTGAACTTTTACTGTAGCATTATGAACATAATTTGCAGTTTACCCCAAATTTAATAAACTACCTACTTACTACTCCATTTACTAATCCCCTGTATATAATAAATCACTCATAGTCTCACTTTCTTATCCTTGACCCCTTGCGCCCATTTTCACATTCTCACAAATTGTACTTCATGAACAATTACTTTTACTTCTTTCTGGATTTGTAGCATTAATGTAGTTGCTGGCTCTCTGCTATGAGATTGTGATATGTGGGCGTGCACTAGTACAAAAATGGGATTTAGTCACACATGCTGTTTTTCGAACAGCCACACAGTCGCCTTTTTATGTGACTAAATGTACCAGAATAAAATAAACAGCCACACTTGATCCGACTTGTGTGACCATTTCGGAATTACATCCGACGCTACAGCCACACATTTGAATATTTTCGTGACTATATGTATCTGGTTTTTTTTTTTTTTTGATTTTTTAGTCACTTATAATTTGGGACGTGTGACGGATACAAATAAGGTTGAAACATTAGTCACACTATATATATACATATGTGACAAATATATGTCACGCAAATGAAAAGTGTGACCAAAATCCATATATGGTCACACGAAGTAATTATGTATGTGGCTAAATCATATGCTCAAGTTTGTCACACATTATTTAAGCGTGACTGCTAGTTTTTGTTGAAAATTTAGCCACATATGAATTTGAAATGTGTGACAACTGAAAAGTAAGTTTGAAGCATAGTCACGATATGCATTTAAAAGTGACAAATATATGTCACACACTTGAGATGTGTGACCAAATGTCATATATGGTCACACTAAACCATAGGCATACATGATTAAGTGTCACCAAAATTCGATACAAATAGTCACGTAAGTTAATATGTGTGTCTAAAGTTAAGTGTGTGTTTGCCTGCCAATTCCTAATGTGTATGGTCACATTTAATTGTAGCACAATCATGTGACTATAGGCAATAGTCAAATTTTGTCACACATTATTTAAGTGTAGTCACAATTCGATACATATGGTCACACATTTCTGATAACTTATGCAATAGTCAAAAATTTAAAAATATCAATGTTTTGGCTCCATTGTAAGCATTTATGTAAGCATATTTTGTCAGACTATACATTCTAGCAGTAATAACTATACATTCTAGCAGTAATAACTACACATGTTTATCTCATAAGCAGTAATAACTATACATGTTTAAGTCAAACTATACATTCTAGTAGTAATAACTATACATTCTATTTCTTGTCCTTGGGTCCTAGATACTCTTCCATCTTCTTGAGCAGTTCATATGCCATGTTATCATAATTAAGCTGAAGCTTGAGTATTTTCTTCCCACGCAACATCTGATGTAGAATGTCTTTGTGAAACTTTAAAGGGTAATCCTTTTCTACAAGCATGTAGATCACCAACTCATTCACAGTTAAAGCATGTACTCCACATCGTTGAAAATTTTTCCATTCTTTAACAGTATTGTGCGTTAGTCTTCTCCAACATTAATCTTCATGATTTGGTTCAAACATTACCTTCAAATAATTCTAGACTTCTCTATCATAAGCTTGTTCTGGTGTCTTATTACCAAATCTTTGTTTGAGTAATTTCCATAGAGCTATCATATCTCGTCTATCAAAATCATGAACCATGTGAAGAAAGCTTACAAACCTTCTAGAAGAACCATCATGCCTCTTAATATCGTAATAAATTGTTTCCCCATGAGATCCAGACTTATAATCAACAATGGGATGTTTGACAGTTAAAGGTTGTGCATCCATGGCTTCTCCTACAGAGTCAACTTCAAGTTCAGTGTGAGCTTGCATTTGTTCTTTAGCAACAACTTGCTCAGTTTGTTCTTGTTTTCTCTTTTTACTGCTTTCTATTTCCAACTGTTCACCTGCTCTCTTTGAACTGTCATTCAAGAAGAGTTCATTGTTTCTCTTGGCAATTGCATACAATTCTTCAATGCTTTTATCATCCAAGAATTTCAAATCCTTTAGTTTCCAACTGGCCACATTCTTCAAATATCTGCACATGAGTAGATGTTTATGATGTACATATTGGGTGTTGTTGATATTAATATAAATTTACCTTTGCAACAAAAAAATAAAAAAATAAAAAAATACCTGCACATGAGATCTCTTCTTTGTTTTTGAGTGGGTGGCTTGTTCTTCTTAGCTGCATATCTTTGTTCTGCATACAACTTCTTTTTTGCATCAAATTTTTCTTTCCGCATCCTGGCTTTTTCATCTACTGAGTACTTATCTTGCTCTTCTTTATGTACTATTTTAGCAAGCTCACAATCAGCTTCAACCGTGTATTCTAGCTAAAGAAAAGGAGACACATATATTTTATTTTTGGTTATCATATAATGTGTTTTATTCTTGTTCTTATCCTCTCCCATTTAAACGTTTGATAAGCTTAGGAATATCAAAATTTCGGTTCCAACATCATAAATAAAACGTGTAGATTAGCTAGTAAATGTGTAATATTAATTAAGTTAACTTAGGATAGAAATAAAAATGTGTCTAATTTATATATCATATAGTTTAAATGTTATTAACTTATTTCAAATGGTCAAATGAAAATGTGAATCCAGATTTTAGGGTTTTACAGTATCTCCCCCAAAGAGTTTTTAAAACAGTTAAACAAAGTTGGGGCTATAAACTCACCATAGTGATCAGTAGTAGTTTAATACAACAGATAGTGTATGGCAAGACCACGATCTTTAACAATAACCTACGAGAGCATAGTGATTGCGTCTTAGTATAATGTACAATATGAGTGTACAAGTATATGTAAAGTCATTGACTTGATTAAGATGTTGTGCATATATCTTATGTTGTGTAAATGAGTAAAGCATCCTTAAAATGTCGTTTGGCTATTAGCCTTTTATAAATAACTTCGTACTACCGTTCGGGCTATCAAAATCTAGAGGTCATGTAGTGAATGTATGAGGAGCCAGGACACTTTAATTCGTAAATCCACAACTCATCGATACGACACCCCGAAGAGGCCTCTTATGATAATGAAACTTCTTACTATTGTAGGACTTATCATTCATAAGTAAAAGTATTTGACGAGACAAATGTTGTATAAAAAAATTTGTCGTGTTTCGTCAAAGACTATTAGTTGAACTAGTGTGGTGACGTGATGATATAAGTTGTGTGTCGTGAAGTGGTTTAGCATAACATTCGTCAATTATAAATGTTACTAACTCAATGTGTGTTGTGATAAAAATGACAACGGCGTCTCATAATATTGTCGATTAAAGAGTTCAAAACGATTTTTAAATACCATACTAGTTAATACAATTTCCGTGAATCAAGTGAAAGTTGTGACTTATGGAAGTGATATTCATATAGTTAATATGTGATATGGTCATTTTCCTAGGTTTTTGAGGTCGGGAAAAAGGTTCAATTTGGTAAGCAAATCTCAAAAACAAGATTTGAGCCGTCAAACTCAAGCTAGCCATGCGGCTAGACTCACAGCCTTAAGACAACAACCAAGGCCATAACCATGGCTATGTCTCGGCTAGAAGGCCTTGAGACAACAACCTTGGCTGTGTCTCGGCCTCAAAATATCAAAACACAGCCAAAACTCTTTAGCCATGGCTTTTTTTCAGTCTTAAACAGGTCTAGTTGGTTTTTCACTTTCTACACACGTGCCCCTGAGTTTTTGTATAAAGAATCTTTCTGAGCAACTTTCATGTTTTTCACTTTTGATGATTCGGAGCAGAAAAGGGTCGAAATCGTGATTTAAAGTCGGATCAGAAAACTTTTTGTTCCAGCACCTAATTTCCACCTAGTAATCTTCATTTAGCTATAGCTTTTTAACTACGAACCCTTTTTAAGTGATTCAAAAGCTCAAGTTCTAGTTTTTACTTCCTCTAAAAGCTTATTAAAGTCATTCAAGTCCGTGGCTCATGAATTTGTGTCAAAACTTATCACAAATCACTAGTTACACACTAGTTGTCTTAAAGGGGTTTCTACATAAGTTTTATCCATCTTTTCCTATATGTACAACATCATACCATGCCAGTGAGAACTTTACTGGGACCAAACTATACCTCGTTGAACTTTACTTCATAAGTAAACTTTATAAGCTTGCAACCTAGCTCCTCCCCACCTCAAGCATGAGGTGGGCGTACAAGAGATATCACAAAGGCCACATGGTCTCAAATTTGCATACGATGTCTCTTTTTGTGACAACAATTCATACACCTCCATATATAAACACATTTATCACTATCTTCATTAGTAAGAAAAACACATAAGAAAAATATATCTCTCCTTTGGCTCCTCTCCCATCCGTACACCCTCATAACACACTCATCATCAAAAGTTTTTGATCAAGACTCAAGATATACTAAGAAAGATGAAGACCAAGGTGTGTTCTACCTAGTCCAAATGAAGATTTGGTGATTCCAAGCTAGAAACAAGGGTTACATAAAAACCAAAGCCTGAAGTTAGAAGACTAGTAAAAGGTTTCATAAGGCTATAACAACTTGGGTTGAAGATTGGAAAGACTTGTTGAAGATAGAAGGCTTAGGTTAGTGTTCTTGGGTTCTTAGTGTTTTCTATCCAAAGAAGTTGTAACACTTTGTTTAGTTTTCAAGGTTTCCATTCATTTTGATGCAATTTACATGTTGTGCAAGTTTCATATGTAATATGGCATGGTATGATGTTGTACATATAGGAAAAGATGGATAAAACTTGTGTAGAAACCCCTTTAAGACAACTAGTGTGTAACTAGTGATTTGTGATAAGTTTTGACACAAATTCATGAGCCACGGACTTGAATGACTTTAATAAGCTTTTAGAGGAAGTAAAAACTAGAACTTGAGCTTTTGAATCACTTAAAAAGGGTTTGTAGTTAAAAAGTTATAGCTAAATGAAGATTACTAGGTGGAAATTAGGTGCTGGAACAAAAAGTTTTCTGATCCGACTTTAAATCACGATTTCGACCCTTTTCTGCTCCGAATCATCAAAAGTGAAAAACATGAAAGTTGCTCAGAAAGATTCTTTATACAAAAACTCAGGGGCACGTGTGCAGAAAGTGAAAAACCAACTAGACCTGTTTAAGACTGAAAAACAACCATGGCTAAAGAGTTTTGGCTGTGTTTTGATATTTTGAGGCCGAGACACAGCCAAGGCTGTTGTCTCAAGGCCTTCTAGCCGAGACATAGCCATGGTTATGGCCTTGGTTGTTGTCTTAAGGCTGTGAGTCTAGCCGCATGGCTAGCTTGAGTTTGACGGCTCAAATCTTGTTTTTGAGATTTGCTTACCAAATTGAACCTTTTTCCCGACCTCAAAAACCTAGGAAAATGACCATATCACATATTAACTATATGAATATCACTTCCATAAGTCACAACTTTCACTTGATTCACGGAAATTGTATTAACTAGTATGGTATTTAAAAATCGTTTTGAACTCTTTAATCGACAATATTATGAGACGCCGTTGTCATTTTTATCACAACACACATTGAGTTAGTAACATTTATAATTGACGAATGTTATGCTAAACCACTTCACGACACACAACTTATATCATCACGTCACCACACTAGTTCAACTAATAGTCTTTGACGAAACACGACAAATTTTTTTATACAACATTTGTCTCGTCAAATACTTTTACTTATAAATGATAAGTCCTACAATAGTAAGAAGTTTCATTATCATAAGAGGCCTCTTCGGGTGTCGTATCGATGAGTTGTGGATTTACGAATTAAAGTGTCCTGGCTCCTCATACATTCACTACATGACCTCTAGATTTTGATAGCCCGAACGGTAGTACGAAGTTATTTATAAAAGGCTAATAGCCAAACGACATTTTAAGGATGCTTTACTCATTTACACAACATAAGATATATGCACAACATCTTAATCAAGTCAATGACTTTACATATACTTGTACACTCATATTGTACATTATACTAAGACGCAATCACTATGCTCTCGTAGGTTATTGTTAAAGATCGTGGTCATACACTATCTGTTGTATTAAACTACTACTGATCACTACGGTGAGTTTATAGCCCCAACTTTGTTTAACTGTTTTAAAAACTCTTTGGGGGAGATACTGTAAAACCCTAAAATCTGGATTCACATTTTCATTTGACCATTTGAAATAAGTTAATGACATTTAAACTATATGATATATAAATTAGACACATTTTTATTTCTATCCTAAGTTAACTTAATTAATATTACACATTTCCTAGCTAATCTTCACGTTTTATTTATGATGTTGGAACCGAAATTTTGATATTCCTAAGCTTATCAAACGTTTAAATGGGAGAGGATAAGAACGAGAATAAAACACATTATATGATAACCAAAAATAAAAGATATGTGTCTCCTTTTCTTTAGCTAGAATACACGGTTTTCCCAAGCCATTCACACGCTTGATTCCCTCTAATTATCACACAATATTCGGCTCCCTCTCTTTCCCTCTCTCTCCCTCCATACCGAAATCTCACAACCCTAAAATCTCTTTTGTTTTCTCTTAAAATCAAAAAGGAAGAAGATGGTGTTAAATTGTGTTGTTGATCTGTAGTTTTGGCCTTGTTTCTTTATCTCGTAAATCTACCATAAGGTAATCATCATCTCCCTTTTTATTCAATACATACGATACACACATATATTTGAAATCAGATCTGGAAACATGTAATACGAATCATCTTAATCATGCTTTGGTGTACTCCTTGACTCGTTAATATATGTAACATGTATAACTAACCATATGCTACACAAAATCATGAAAACCATAATATATATGTCGACTTTTTGTTTGGTTTCTCTCTAATTGGATCAATCTCGTTTCCAGCCCTAACATTGTTGTTAAAATGAGTATTAGATCATTAATAGCACAATAATTATGACCTAAAACCTGGGGAAACCCTTAATCTATTTAATATAGGGGCGTGCATGACAAATAATGAGGGTCAGGGTTTGGTTTTGTGATTTTATGTGATTTGTGTGTCTCGTTATTTTGTGTTTGTATGTATGATGTGTATGTTGATCATGACGGGTTGTGAAACATGTATGTTATGTGTCAAATTGAGCTTATAAACATGTGTACTAATCGGATTTAAAGGAATAAGGATTAGGGATTAGTTTTCTGTCTCACAGCATGCTGTCCAGATTTTTGGGTCGGATTAAAGGGGTCTAATTTGATGATGCCAACGTGTTTTTGCAAGATTTTTGAGTCTAAAACTAATTTCAGGATGTGTGCTATCTAGATATAAAATTTCATAAATTTTGGAGGTCGGGTAGGTGACTTTCTAATTTTTAGAACATTAGATGTCAATCCTGAGTTAAGGAGTCTGGAAATTCTGCTAGGGTTTTTGAATTTTAGTTTCCAAACAGTGAGGATTTAGGAGGTCTCAGTTGACAGGGAGAATATTTAGGATGTATTGGACTTACTGGAATTTTTTTAGATTTTTCTGAAGGGTTCTAATGGGTTAAGAAAATGCAAACTTTTGGGGTATACCTGCAGCGCACTTTCTGGGCAGGTTTGGGAAAATGATTTTTGAAATGGTACTATCACTTTGAAATAAAATATGGGAAAATTATTGTAAGTGCCTAACATGTATTAGTATTCATGATAAATATTTGAGCTCCTCAGTAAACACTTAAGTATGGTATAAAATTCATAAATATCGGGACCAGAATAGGATAAAATCTGAACTATGTTATAAGTTAAGGATTTAGTGTAAAATAACCCCATTTAATGTGTATTGACCTAAATTTTATTTGTAACGTTAATACGGATACTCTTAAACATACGTTAACCTAATTCCAGTAATGAAACCCTAATCACAAATAATGAATAGCTATAAGTTTTTAAGAATCAGTTGTGACAATTGATGACATTTAAAAATGGACTACTAAATAATAATTGATCCATAATTCGTGTAGATCCTCTGAAGAAGGAGTGATCTCCGTCCCTGTGTTCATTTCATTTCGTTTCCTTTCATTCTCGTTAAGGTACAGATATTCCGCCCTTTCTCAGTAAGGGTATCTCATGACTTAATTCCTTGATGTTTAATATTCTGAATATGATCTATTTGATATTCGTTTGGTTGTTTTGTATGATATGATTCGTTCGTTATCTTCAGTGACTTCAATATTCGCATTTGAATCCTTTGATACTTTATAATGCATTAGATATTATGACTTATATGAAAAACCTTTTTGAATATATATCTTGATGACGGTTTAGGGAAAAACTATTTTAAAATGATTTCTATGAATACGAGGTAACACCACTTTTTATATAAAGGTTTAATGACTCTCATAAAAACGGCTTTTAAAAGAATACTTTCATGAACACAACATTGAAATGATTTTCATAATTACATAATCTGGTTGTACTCTATCCTTAAAGATTTCTCATGACTCATGGTTTCCTGATATTGTTATGCTTTGATCCGTATTTGTCCAGTTATTTGTTTGATTATTCGTTTCATGCTATATTCTATTCATATAGCTATTATCTGAGTTGGATAATTTATAATTATCCCTTATCATTATATTGCATGTACTATGCCTATTATGTTGCCCATATTTGTAGCTAGTCATGGGGAGTCCATGGCCTTGCCATTGATGCACCAATGGTATTGACACTATCTGTGGAGGTGGGTTTTAGTCCACAGCGTTCCCACTTATGCTATATAGCAACTATGGCCGCCATATTTATTATTATTATTATATTAACGTACGTATGCACAGTCTCGAACTTGTATATGTATATCTGTTTTGCAAGGAGCGTATGGATTCATCCTAGGTACTTTGTTTAGTTTAGTTATTTAGTGAATGGATTGTGTGTGTGCCATACACCCCATTTCACACTAGTACTATTGGAGTCTGCAGCTCCTATGTACAATTTGCTATGATATGATATATGTTTGTTACTTGGGCATTTTCTTGTTATGATTGTTATCCGTTTCATATTCCTTGTTATGCTTTGATTCCATTATCATATATCCCATATTTCATTGATATCTTGTTCAGCAGGTTCTCATGGTTCCGTTTCACTTATCCGTTCATTTTACTACTTATTGTGACTTATATCATTTTTATCTAGCAGATCCTTATGATTTCATTTCAGTTATTCTTTTGCTTTAGTTATCCATTTGTATATATCTGTTCACTGGGCTTTTTAAGCTCAGCTGCATTTTCTTTCCTGCGGCAGGTTCTAAGAGGGAGGCTGGGATTTGAGTGATGGGTGCTTAGGAGCTCTTAGTGGAACACCTTGATAGCTTCCCATGGATTAGAGATGCATTTAGAGTTTTTCTTTTGGACTTAGTTTGTATTTTAGTATGCAAGTTGTAATGTTCAGATTTAGTACATTATCTTTTCCTTAGAATACCTTAGAATACCTTTGTAAACATTGTATTATTAAACTCTTTCGCTTGCGTATGTTCTGTTTGACGCCATAAATGTGACATTTGACCCGTTCTAGGATGGGGGTGTTACAGATACATGTTACTATTTTTATTATGGACAATTACTTGTAAACTGAATGCTAGCCCTGAATGTATTATTGCATGCCTAAGTTGTTTATGCCAAAAGTCCCCAATATCATGGACCACTAATCACTTGCAAGTGAGCGCAAATATTCTGGATAGGCCTATCGGGATTGACGAATCCCGTTTGTGTTAATCATACAGCGGATATCACAAACGCACTATATTTGAATTTCTAGGTATATGGCATAGTACCTACACGGGGCAAATTGTTTAATGTATATATCGTACGGTGATATATATATATATATATATATATATATATATATATATATATATATATATATATATATGTATATGTAACCTTATCACACAATATTGATGCACAAAGATGGTGGCAAGAGATATAGTTGTCGACTTTTAGAGAGAGAAATAAGAGAGATAAAAACAATAGAACTTTTATTAAAACACACACACTTACACACTCAAGCACACCCTTACAAATGAGGCAAGAGTGCCTTTTATACATAGGTTCATATGCCTCATGGGCTTTGCCATGGGCCTTGGATGGGCTTGGATTGGATTGGACTTTACATAAATGACTTAACATATAATACTAACCTATTAGATTAGTCCAATCCATGAGCTCATTAACTATTCTATTATATATTCTATGACACATTACAAAGTTATAAATAAGAGAATGGCCATCACTTCTTTTTACATTTCTTTGATGCTAACAATCTCCCCTTAAGGGGTGGTCATTCGAATGATGCTCCACGCGATTAGGTCTTTCGTCTTCTGGGTCTTGAACTTTGTGTGTCGTCATAGAATAATCTTGATTCTTTATTCCTTCATGCTTTGTGATCTTTGAAGTAACGTCTTTTGATCTTTCTTGCCTTTGATCAACATCTTCACATGTTTGCAGTGTCGTCTTTTCCAGCATACTCATACTTCTTGGTAAGACTTTGAACTTCATACTTATGTCTTCCTCAATTGATTCATGAACTTGTTCTTTACTACTTGATTAGCTCTTTAACTTTGACATAACTCATTGTCTTTAAATTGACCTCTTTGTCTAGAACGTTCTTTACTTGAGCTTGTTGAGGATGAAGTTCATAAGTATGAGTATGTGGAGGTGAAGATGTTTGATATCTGAAACGATGGTGTAAGGTCTTTCTCCAAGGGATTATCATCAGTACCTGCATAAAATGTTAGTTGAAATCACCAATCGATCATCGTGGACTTTTCTTAGAGATTGGACCACTACGATTGTTATACTGATGAATGTCTTGATTCCATTCACCTTGGTCGGGCACATCAGCCGTCCGAATCCGGTTAGGGAAAATTATCATTACATAGGATAGATCCAAGTAACGACCCACGTCTTAAGGATTCAATTCATGAAAGGAATCTCCTTGGCGGGATTTCCAGCACTTACAGGTTTAGACTTCGAGAGAATTAACAGCATAGTGTGAAAACCCTCTCTAATTCTTACAAAGGTTGTTCCTTAATTGGATACCCTCAAGAAGGCTTACAACAGATATACCAAAGTATACCCACAATTCAGGTGAGCCACTGAAGTATACCGAAGTATCACTCTACGACTGTAGACCGTTTGAAAAAAATAACCACCATCATGATGTATGTGGCAAGATCCGAAGATCTCATAAAGACTCTTGTACAACTTGTGTCCTTTTTAGCGAACACAAGTGTATGCTATTGGAAGTGTATCCTAAGAGATCTTTTGATGAATCTCATGGCTCTAGACTCGATTAGTGCGTTTTGGTTTTAGTCATCGGAGGCATGAAGCAGACGGCCTCCTTTTTCAAAATCAACACATCTCGGAGTAAGAGGTTGATAGATTATGCAAGGTTCTCTGTGAGAAATGAAACAAATATCTTTTAAGAGATACCTGAGTGGCTAGGAGGGGTTGTGCAGCGCGTCACTGGGTTCATGACGTCTTGTCTTCAATACCGGTATCATCTTTGTGATAATTGATAGCAGGTGTATTGACCCGGTTTCGGTTTCTAAGTTTATTGGAGGGCTATTTCTTTTCACCCTTTTCACAAACTTTTCTTTTTAATTCTTCAAACCCTTCTTTCTCCTTTCATCACTTAACTCCTTTTTTTCAATCATACATAAGGACTTCTAATTCTAATCTATTGGATTTGTCCTTGGGTAGATCCCTCCGCCTCTGGCGGATCATAGGACATAAACCTAACTATAATCACCTTATCACTCCCTGATTATCTTAGGTTCATTGATCACTTGCCATAAAACTTTTTATTTTTATTTTTTTTATTTTTTTATTTTTTTGTGAAAATCTCTCAAAGTGTTTATGGATATAAAACACATTTTGTTAACACTTCGAGAGTTTTTCATTTTCTAAAATACTCCCCCTTCACATGTGCTTATGTGATTTTAAGATAAATTTGCACATGTTGGGTAAAGTTCGCACTTTTGAATTGATCGATTTTTAGTAAACATGACCGATTCGAGACACGCTTACATCACTAGTTAGACTAGCTTGAAATTATTACCCATCCAGGACAAATCTTTTCGATTACTGACATTTAAGCTTCGTCAATTTGTTGGTTGTTTATGAGTCGAGCTCTTTTGAGATTCAACCACAATCTTTAAACATTATGATCACATTTTAATCACGTCTTCTCCCCCTCAAAAATAGCATATTCGTGATATTTTTGATATCAACTGATTAATGGAAAAACTTTTGGAGAGATAGACGGTTTTGTTTTGCATGAAATTGGAACATTTTTGTTTTTAAACTCCCCCTTAATGAAAAGCATATTTCATACAGGAATGTTAAAATCAATTAAGGGTTTGGAGGGAGTTATCTTGAGCACTAATGTGAAAGATTTTGAAAAATCTTGAAGAGGTGCTCAAGAATTATGTTTGAGAAACGAGTTTACGTTTGAAATCTTTTCGTTTGGTTATACTCTAACTTTTAAAATTGATTTCATCTTTTGAACGTACGAGTCCTGATTTGAAATAATCAGAAGTCATTATTAAAGTCCGGGTTTCGTACTAAAGTATACGAAAGCCATATTTTTGAGAAAATTTGAGAAACGACATGTTAAAGAAAACATTATAGGGAACTCTCGCTCAAGCATCTGTACATGTCCGTATCATTGTTGAATGACATTTCTAGATACGTACAGAATATCGATTATACGAGAGACATATCGTGAGAAGAATATTTTTTCATTTTTCGATTTTATATTGTTTTTGTATTTTTGAAAATTTTCTATTGTTTTTGGATTTTTTAAAATTTTCTATTTTTGTATTTTGATTTTGTTGGGTTTAAAAATTTTGTATTTTGTTTTTCAAAAAATATTTACAGCGAAGCTTTTTGAAAGATATTCTCAAGAAGATTCAAGAAGACGTTCTAGCTCCTCAGGAGTTAGGCTTCGCATGCCAATTCGTCGTACTAAATCTTCAAACCTTTCTTTTGGAAGGGCTTTAGTAAATAGATCAGCGAGTTGTTAATCCGTCTTCACGAAAAATAATTCAACAGTGCCCTCTTCTATATGCTCTTTTTTGAAATGATAGCGGACTCTAATATGCTTGGTGTTCGAGTGTTGAACTGTATTGCACGAGATGGCTATGGCACTTTTCGAGTGACAATACAAAGGCATTTTATCGAAAGTAAAGCCATAATCTGTGAGTTGTGTCCTCATCCATAGAACTTGGACACAACACGCAGATAGCGACACATACTCGGCTTCTGCGGTTGATAACGCAGTACAGTCTTGTTTCCTTGATGACCAGCCTACTAACTTTTCACCCAAAAATTGTGCTCCTCCTGATGTACTTTTTGCTGTAACTTGGCACCCTTCGTGATCCGCATCTAAAAATGATATTCGTTTAAACTCAAAATCCTTCGGATACCAAAGTCCCATGTTAATGGTTCTTCGTAGGTACCGAAAGATCCGTTTAACCTCTTGGAGGTGAAGTTCGGTAGGCCTTGCCTGAAAATGAGCTAATAAGCAAACAACAAAATGAATATCGGCTCGACTAGCAGTAAGGTACATGAGAGAACCAACCATGCTCCGATATTTCTTCGGATCGATGGGTTTCCCAAATAAATCAACACCGATTTTTGGTGAAGTGACCATTGGTGTACCAACAGAGTCACAATTTTTCATACCATGTTTTTTCAAAATCTCAATTGTATATTTAGCTTGATTAATAAAAATACCACGAGGGGATTGATGTATTTGTAAACCAAGAAAGAATTTTAGTTCCCCCATCATGGACATTTCAAATTTGCTTTTCATGAGATTTTCAAAATGTTTTGAATGATTCGAATTAGTGGACCCAAAGATAATGTCGTCCACAAAAATCTGAACAATCAAAATGTCATCTTTGTATTTCCTTGTAAACAAGGTAGAATCAACAGTTCCTTTGGTGAAATTGTTTTTGATCAGGAAAGATGATAGTTCGTCATACCACGCTCTTGGAGCTTGTTTTAAACCATAAATGGCTTTCTTAAGCTTGTAGACATAGTCTGGATGTTCCTTGTCAATGAATCCTTCTGGCTGACTCACATACACTTCTTCTTTCAGAGTTCCATTCAAGAATGCAGTCTTGATGTCCATTTGATATACTGTGATGTTCTTGTGAGCTGCATAGGCTAAGAAAATCCTGACTGCTTCAAGTCTTGCTACTGGCGCGAATGATTCTTCAAAATCTATCCCTTCTTCCTGTCTGATTCCTTTAGCCACGAGACGAGCTTTGTTGCGAATTACAGTCATTTCTTCATCCTTTTTGTTCTTCCATAACCATTTGAGATCAATAACAAGTTTGTCAAGTGGCCGTGGAACAAGTTCCCAACTGTCATGTAACTAGTATTGAAGAAGTTCCTCCTGCATCGCTTCTATCCATGCGTTTTCTGCCATCGCTTCCCGAATGTTCTTTGGTTCTTTGAGGCTTATAGAGCAAATGTAAATGCACATTTCGGGGTCTGTGGCAAGTTGTCTTCTCGTCTGAACTGGCCTTGAAAGTTCACCAATAACTTGTTTAATTGGATGGTCTTTAGTCCATTGGAGTGTAGAAGGGTACCTTGGGTTTAACGTATGTGTGTTAGATGGTTCTTGTAACCTTGAAGATGATTCAGTAGAGTCCGTAGCAAACGGGTTTTCGAATACTTCTTTTTCTAACACAACATCGTTTTGGTTTTGTGTTGTTTCTTCTTAAGATGGTGTGTTATGATTTTGCTCATCAACTCTTGGTAGAACAATTTCAAGAATTGGAGTTTCTGGAGTAGATGTAGATGAGGTTGAGGGAGTTGGTGCGTCAGCTTCGATTGTAGTAGATGCATCTTGTGGTGGTGGTGGTGGTTGATGGTTTTGAGCGGGTGCAACGGAATGTTGTTGTGATGCATTTGTCGAAGTTCCACCATAGTATTCATCAAACATTAACTCAAAGAAATTTTCCAGTTCTTGTTCTAAAGGTTTGTCAGTGGTTGTTGATTGAGCACCTTGAGGTACGAGTCCTGAACTAATGTGTCCAGAAGTCTGCGGGTTTGGTGCGGGTCCTAATCTGTTTTGATTAGAAGCCATTGGATTAAGCATGGGTTCTAGAGCGAGTCTCTCAGAAGCCATTTGTGAAATCTCGTCAAACTTCGCATTCATCGTCTCCATTATCCTTTTTGTTCTTCTATTATACACCCGGAATGCCCTCGAGTTTTCTGAGTATCCAATGAAGATTTCGATATCACCCATAGCTTTCAGCTTCCCTAGATCTTCTTTGTCGTTCATTGAATAGCACAAAGCGCCAAACACGTGAAGGTAAGAGATATCAGGTTTCCAATTGTTCACTAGCTCATATGGTGTTTTATTGAATCTTGGATGGATTAGGGAACGATTTTGAGTAAAACAAGCAGTGTCAACAGCATCAGCCCATAAGAATAACGGTGCACTATAATAAATTAGCATTGTGCGAGCAGCTTCTACAAGAGTTCAATTTCTTCTTTCAACTACCCCATTCTGCTGTGGAGTTCTGACAACTGAAGTCTGATGAGTGATTCCAGTATCTTCAAAGTAAGTTCTTAACTCCTGATTTGTGAATTCTGTGTCGTTGTCTGTTTTTACAATCCTTACTGGAGCTTGAAGTAGAACTTGAATATGCTTCAGAAAGGTGATGATGATGCCTGGTGCTTCGTCTTTTGATCTCAAAAACTTTACCCATGTATATCTTGGATAATCATCGACGATAACAAGAATATACCTCTTCCCGTTTATGCTTTCAACTCTCATTGGGCCACATAAGTCCATGTGCAACATATGTAACCGTGCTTCCGAACTAGGTACGGTTTTGGGTTTATATGATGCCCTTTTACTTTTTCCTTGTTCGCATGATGGGCATAAGTGATCCTTGGTGTACTTGAACTTAGGGAGTCCGTTGACGATGTTGTATTTGGCTAATTTGTTGATGGTGTCAAAATTGAGATG
Organism: Artemisia tridentata subsp. tridentata; assembly: GCA_021014915.2. Taxonomy (NCBI): domain Eukaryota; kingdom Viridiplantae; phylum Streptophyta; class Magnoliopsida; order Asterales; family Asteraceae; genus Artemisia; species Artemisia tridentata. The sequence continues at coordinate 10,868,171 of CP139501.1, read as the reverse complement.
GGATAATCTTCTATGCCACAGCCAGGACTTTCTTCCGCATGCTCTTGTCATAAGAGAAATTGGCGATGAAGAGGCCATTTGGTTGATGTCGATAGCATATAGGTTGGTGCCACGATTCCCAGTTAAGAGATCATCGCCAACCAAATTTCTAACAAAGTACGTGTTTCTCCTAAATGCAACCTCTAAATCTGCATCACAAAACTGCCCAACTGAAAACAAGTTGTGTCCCAACCCTTCGACGTAGTAAACTCGAGTGATTAAGTAATTCCCAAACTAAAGATCTCCATAACCCATAATAGCTGCTACATGATCATTTCCAAAGCGTACAGTTCCCATGAATTTCCAGACTAAATTGATCATCGGCTTTAGATTCCCAGTCATGTGATTGGAGCAACCCGAGTCGACGATCCAAAGACATATTTCGATAACCTGTGAAGAACATAAGAGTTTGTATTCAGAAACCGTTTTGAATTTGGTTCCATGGGGTTAAGAGTAAAATTCGTATCACACTCATAGAAAGTTTCTATTGGTTTAATTTGAACAGCTTTCAATTTGCCATTCTGGAGTATGAACTGTCTACCCGTTGGTTTCCATACACAATACTTAAGATAGTTCCTAGGCATTTGACTACTAATGGTTGACCTAAAGCGTGCAACTAATCTTTCTGTAGATCTAGATCTAGCACTAGTTCCTTTTGGAACGTTCTTCTGTTCAGGTGTAACAGTCACAGTTTTAGAAACATAATCATCACAAACATCATTAGATAAACATTTCTTGCACATTAAACAAACAGAGTCATTACATGCATTAGAAACAGTACTTTTGATATTACATTCAGATGAAATATGTCTCTTATTACAAAGCGATGAATTTCTAGGGTGTTCTTCTACTTCTTCAACTTTATTCTTGCAACTACTCTTAGAGACAGGCGAGACTCTATTGTTCCTTGTATTGCTCCTAGGCTTTAGTCTGCTGCTCCTAGAGGTGCTTTCTAATCCTGTAGAAGGTAAGGTACACACATTAGGATTTATATTGTTGTCCTGAGAAGTTGTTGTAGCATGCCTAGACTCTTTAGGATTATCTTTTACGCTCTTGTCGTTTGTTCCATATGTTTTAGATGTGGAGGCAGACGCGATAGTGGGACTAATCCTATAAAGGCCAGGTGCTATCACTTTTGGTGTTTCGACAACCGCTTTTCCTTTATCAACAATATTTTCTTTTTCATTTTGCTTGGGCAAGGGTGTTGGAGTGACTGGTTTTGTCAAATCATTTTTCACATCGACTTTTGGAACAGATTGAGAAATCGACATTTTTGGTTTAACAACCGGTTTTGAAGTATTTGGTTTGTCCGAAGTCGATGGTTTTGCAAACTTGGTGTCCACACCCTTCCCTTTTTGACTTTCCAGCTGAGCCCTCAAAAGATCATTTTGCTCTTTCATGTTCATGAAGGCACGCTCATACGACAATTTGTCATACTTGCATTCCTCGATTTTTCGACCAAGTTGTTTAAAATATGACACATTTTCTTTTTCAAGTTTTACAAGAGCATTTTCATATTTTGAAACAATTGCTGAGGTCTCAGCTCGCAGTCTTTCATCGTCTTCAACAGAATATGTTTGTAAAATAATGGACATAGTATCAGTGGACAAAATTGCTTCTAAGAGAGAATCATTTAAATTTTCCAAAACATTAATTTGCTCAATAGATTCATTAGCCTTCTTTATCAGGGATTTGTGGTCCTTGACAAAGTCAACTGTTTCAGTTAAAAATGCTTTTTCAAAATGAATTACTCGAGCATTAATGTTGTTAATTTGAGGAGCAAATTCACTTTCAAGAATCTTTTTCAGCTGTAAATGAACTGTTGAATTCCAGTTGTTCCCAGTTAGTCTCATTTTAGATTTTAAAGTCGTTTGAAGTTGCCCAATTCTGGTTTTAATATCATCAAGAAATCCTCTGGCAGCACTTGTGTTAAAAGTGTTGTTTGAAGACATCTGTTCCATTTTTGAAAGAGATTTGGAAGCAACTAATGGTTTAGAAACTAGTTTTGAGAAGCCTCGGTTTTTGGAAAACTCAGATGTTTGTTTTTGTTGAACAAAAGTAATTCCAGAAAGTTTGTTCAATTTGTTGTAATCAATGGATTTCTGGTCTGGATTCTTTTGTTTCATTTTGGTTTGACTCTCTTCAACAAGTTCTATTGTTTCCACATAATCACGAACAATAGGAGGATCATGTTTGGTATAAATAACATTTCCATTGTACAAAACATTCTGTTCTTTCTGAGCTTTCTTGAGATTACAAGGAGTTTTGTTACCTAGAGCCATTTTTTGTTTCGTATGGTAAATCGGATCAGTTTGATTAGTAATCATATGAATTGTTTGACTCGAATGACCTGTTTTAACCAATAAGGCTTCTAGTTTTGCGATCATATGTTATGACTCTGTGATTTCATCCAAAAGTTTATCTTCTTTCTCTGCAAAGTCCTTTTTTAACTCATCCCGTTCTTTTTCAAGATTGGTATAAGCTGATTTTTGTTTTGAAAGTTGGTTTGTTAAATCAGAAATTTCTTGTTTTAAAGAGTTGATGGTTTTCGTTGAACTAATTTGAAGATTATCAAATTTATTTTGCAATTCCCTATCTTTAACAAGTAACTTCTTATAACCAATTTCAAATTCTGACTCGCGTTTAGTGTCAATTTGAAAACTTTTTTCATTTTCCTTGTATCTCTCAAGCTCAGCTGTCAATTTCTCATTCGCGGTCTTAACATCACGATTGACCTTTTTCACTTTCTCAATTTCAATACTACAATTGTTCAATAATGATTCAAATAGAGCACGTGTTTCCTCATCATTCTTAGCATGCTGTGAAACTAAGCCTCCACTATGATTCATATCTAGAGTTGCTGAAGGAATATTGCTACTACTCGGCGTATCCAGGTATGTATCATAAGTGGGTGCTGAAGTCTCATAATGTTGTTGCTCATAAGGAGACATATCAAATATATCATTATTGTGGCATGTATTGAATAATGGTACCTCAGATACTGCATTGGTGTCATAAACAGGAGGTGTGTCAGAATCTGTGTCGTACTTAGCCTCCTGAAGATTTGCCATGAAGATACAGTTCGCATCGATGTCCTCTCGTTCTTCCATGTCATCCATAAGAGCCATAAAATCATTTTCCTCTGCATTCAACTGAAACCCTGCTTGTTCCTTTTGTGCCAACAACAATGCTTTCTGCAAGTACGCTGGATCTTTCTTCTTCGGCTTAGTAGGACAGTTCCTTGCAATATGACCTACACCTTGACAGTTGAAGTACTTCATCGGATTACCCTGATTCACATTTCCATAATTCTCAACAACTAGAGCTGCCACATTCCCAATCTGATTACCCACTGTCTGATGCCCAACATTCTGACCCCTCTGAATCCCTGCATACTGACCCAACTGATTCCCTGCATACTGTCCTGCATTCTGCATATTCTGATTACCCATGTGAAATCCAGTAGCATATCCCTGCTAATTCCCAATAACTCTAACCACTGGTCCTCCTTAACCCATATTGAAACTCGGCTGAGCAATCTGCTTATTGCGAGTGTTCGATGAAATCCTTTGGTTATTGTTTGTTGGTGTAGAATAGCGTCCTTGGAATGCCTTTGTCAGATAAGCAAATGCTTGTGTCAAAGCAGCAGTAGATTCATCATTGTCAGTGAACTCTGGTTCTTGGAATTGTGTATATTGTTGTTGTGGAATAGCATGTTGTTGTTGTGGGTAGAATTGTTGTTGGTAGATAGGTGTTGGTTGTGGAATGTATGGTGGTTTCATGTAGTTGTGAGTGGAAGATGATGATGGTTGATGTGGTGTGTTCACTGAAAAAGTGTTGGTGTGTTAGCAATTAATGCGAGAGGGTCATGCTTTTTAGCAAGTAATTCAGCCCTGACTTCATTTGCCTCAGCTTGATTCTGCTTTAAGAAGTCGCACAGCTGATCATAATTAACTTCATGCAAGTTCTTTGTCTGATAAACAATGGTGACGTATCTTCCCCATTCTGGTTGTAACTCGTTCAGAAACTTGGTGTTGTTAGCTATGTTCTTCTGTGTGAGGTTGTGTTTGGATAAGTCATTCATGATCTTACAGAACCTGTGATAGTACAATTCTATTGATTCACCAGGAATTGAAGTGAACTTGTGTAGTTCCTTGAGCAATTGTGTTTCCATTTCCTGCTTCCCAATGATTGTCCCGTACATTAACCGTTTGACTCTTTCCCAGACTGCATGAGCACTTCCTTCACTATCCACAGTTTCATAAGTCATTTCAGGTAGACCAAGAACGACGAGATGAAATGCCTGATCATCAGCTGCAATTTGTTGTACGTCTTCCTCAATGTACTCAACCTCAGTCTGATCTCTATAGAATGGTTGTACATGGAAGGTTCCATTAGGATCTCCAGGGTCTAGGACTTGTCGTGGTTTAAAGGGTCCTTCCAAAACGGAATTGATAAGAAGTTTTCCGTTTGGTTGGCTCTTAATATAGCGCATCATACGAGTAGCCCACTGTGAGTATCTACCTTTTGATAGCATGGGAGGTCGGTTTTCTGCACTCGGCTGCGTGAATATCTTGCTGAGTTGCCATTGATGAAGTTATGTTTGATAAAGTTGATCTTGGATCGGTTCAACGAAGTAGGAGTTGAGTTTAAGTCAACATTCACCTAGTTCGAAACTTTTCAAGCTATTTCGAAACTTCTGTCCTATTTCGAAAACTTTGCGATTTAGAAACTTTCAGGTTATTTTGAAATTTTGCAATTTCGAAACATTTTGAGTGATTTTGAAACTTTATCCAACTTTCTAATTCATACGAATTGAAAGTTTTTCCACAAGTCGAAGTGTTTTTCTCACTTATACAAGAAAGAAGAACACTGAGTAATCCACAAATCCTGAAGAAACTGTCTGAAGAGTGATTTAGAAACTTTAGGGTTTAGGATTTCGAAACTTTAGGGTTTAAGGGGTATTTCGAAACTTTAGGGTTTTAGCTATTTCGAAACTTTTCCAGAATTTCCAAAACACTAAAAATTCAACTAAGGATTGTTTCTTACTACAATTTTCTTGTACAACTAAGCTTAAAAGCACTAAAACTAGAAGAAAGTTACAAACTTTAACACTTTAAATATCAAATACGCTATTTAGAAACTTTGCAAGAACACAAAAGTACGATTCTTTAAAACTCAAATTTTTCAAAAAGGTTGAAACTTTCTTGTTACAAAAAGGGTTATAACACTAGTTTGTAATAAAAAAAAGTGTTAAAACCACAAAAAAATAGGAAAAGTAAGTGACTTTATGAAAAATACGTGTAGAAAAGTATTAAAAAGTGACAAAACAAAACTCAAAACACTCCTAGATCATTGTTAGGCGATTGATACCACTTGTAGGACTTTAGATCTATAACCTTATCACACAATATTGATGCACAAAGATGGTGGCAAGAGATGTTGGTGTCGACTTTTAGAGAGAGAAACAAGAGAGATAAAAACAATAGAACTTTTATTAAAACACACAGACTTACACACTCAAGCACACCCTTACAAATGAGGCAATGGTGCCTTTAATACTTAGGTTCATATGCCTCATGGGCTTTGCCATGGGCCTTGGATGGGCTTGGATTGGATTGGACTTTACATAAATGAGTTAACATATAATACTAACCTATTAGATTAGTCCAATCCATGAGCTCATTAACTATTCTATTATATATTCTACGACACATTACAAAGTTATAAATAAGAGAATGACCATCACTTCTTTTTACATTTCTTTGATGCTAACACAGTCAGTCGTGCGTGCCATGAGCTTAGAGCAATAATAACTATCAGGATGATGATTGCGCACATTGCAATTATACTATGAACTTTATTGTCCACTACTATTTACAAACCTATGAATTCACTCAACCGTTGTGTTGACTTTTTAGCATGTTTATCTCAGGTTCGAAAGGAATTAGCTGTCATGTGAAGGTGCACGGAAAACATTTTGAAGACGATGCATATATTATCATTCGAAAAAGTTTAAAACTTTTGTGTTGTAAATATTGTAAACTTGTGGGACCTCTTTGTACACTCTGACATTTTATATAGAATGATAATTTATTTCAAAACGTCTCATTTAGAGTCATTTTCTCTAACTTGAACTGTGTGCTATGAAGTAATACCCTAGTGACACTATCTTCCGATGCGATAATTTTGGGGGTGTTACAGATTGGTACCAGAGCTACAGTTATAGAGAACCAGGTTGCGTATGAACCTAGACTATAACTACATTTTACGTTTAACCTATATCACTCATTGTTGTCTTCAAAATTCCGTGCGCCATGCTTACTCCTTAACAAAATACTGTATTATTTATATACAGATTGTTTATATGAACGATTGACTAAATATGACTGCGTATGCTTATTCCAAGGTGCCGGTCCCTAATAACGAAACAACACAAGATCTATCTACTAATTAATCACGTAAAATATTACAACTAAGCTACGTTCAATCTAACAATGATAGAATAATAAAGCAATGAGAGATAAGAAGATTAAGAAGAAGAGATTAAGAGAAGAAGGATGATTATCATTACACTTAATATTTTGACAAAGCTTCCGCACATGAAATGAATAACCAACAACTAATATGGCACCCCAACCCTTCTACTTATAGGCGTGGGATTTAGGGTTGCCAAGTGCTAAGATCTTTCTAGAATAAACATTGGATTCCCACGGCTCATGGGCTCCTAATGAGCCGTGGGCCTAAATACAAACATAAAGCCCATTTTCCTAGCAACCTTCTTATCGCAAATGGTCAAGACTTGAATTATAATAAAACATGTTCCTAACAATCTCCCCCTAAGTCTTGGACATCTTGGTTGCTCGACGTCATCTTTGCTTCTTGGGCTTCTGGCGTCTTCTTAATCTTTGTTCTTTGTTCTTGATCTGATATGATATGGTATGGTAACGATCTGCCGTCCTCCAATGGTCTTTAGTACTGGTGTCTTCACGTCGTTTCCATCATGCTCATATATTCTTTGACTTTTGTTCTTCATGCATCACGTAGTTCTCTCTTCATAAGCTTGATCTTAGACTTGTGGAAGATTAACATACTTGATCTTTGACTTTTCTTTAATAACTTTGAACTTTTGCTGTCTTTAGTCTTTGTGAGAACTAATCTTCAGGATATGAGCATGATGGAGTCTTGATGGTGATAGAACTCCAGGTCTTCATGATCCTTCGCAGGTACATCACGAACAATCCGGCACTTACAGATTTGGACTTCGAGATCATCAACAGCATAGTGTGAAGACTTTCTCTAATCCAAACCCAGGCCATTCTGAACCGGATACCCCCGAAAGGGCTAACACGTACACACCGAAGTGCACCCACGATTCAGTGAGTCGCTGGAGATCACCCCACGACTGTAGACCGTTTTGGAACAAACACTAAGCGTAACCCACAAGGAGTTACCGAAGTGACCTGCTGTCAGGGTTGTTTGATGTTACCCTGGCAGGATTTCCATTATATCACTGAGAATCACAATTGTGAATTCTTTAAAGAATGTTCTTGGTAGATTGCTAAGATCTGCGAAGGACTCTTCTTAATTATACAACCACTGCCCATGATGTAGAACAACAGTGTAATACTAAGTGTTCCTAAGAGATCATTGATGAATCTCATGGCTCTAGACTCGATTAGTGCACATTTGTTTGGTCGTCGGAGGCATGGAGCAGAGTGCCTCCTTTTCAATATCAACACATCTCGTAGTGAGAGGTCGACAGGTGATGAAGGGTTCTCCGTGTGAAATGAAACAAGTGCCTTTTGAGAGACACTTGAGTGGCTAGAAGGTTAGTGCAGTGCGTCACTGGGTCCATGACGTCTTTTATCTTCAATACCGGTGATGCCCATCAACCAGTAGATTATGAATTGAACCCGGTGTCTGCCCTAAGGTTGAACAAATGGAGGGCTATTTCTTTTCACCCTTTTCTTTACTTTTCTTTTTAATTCTTCAACCCCTTCTTTCTCCGTTCATTTCATTTCTCCTTTTTCAATCATACCTAGGACTTTCTAGTTCTAAACTATTGGTATTATCCTTGGGTAGATCCCTCCGGCTCTGGCGGATCATAGTACGGTTATTCCTAACCTTAGTCGCCTTATAACTCCATGACTAACATATTTTGATAACACTTTGAGAGTTTTGTGATTTTCAGAAAGACTCCCCCTTCACATGTGCTCATAAGTAGTTAATTGAAATTTGCACATGTTGGGAAGAGTTGGCACTTTTGAATTGATTGATTTTCAATGAACATGATCGTCGCGAGACACGCTTACATCACTAGTAAACTAGCTTGAAATTATTACCCGTCCAGATCACATTCAAGGAAAATCGCTCGAAATCGGTACATTCTACTCAGACACATCCTTTGCGAGACACGTTTACATCACCAGATGAACTGGCTTGAAATTATTACCCGTTCGGGACATGTCTTTTCGTCTACTGACTTTTTCCTATCGTCAATTCGAGGGTCAATTCTGAGTCAAGCACTCATGAGATTCCAACTTTCCATTACCATATTTTAATCATCACATATTCTCCCCATCAAAAATAGCATACTCATGATGTTTTTGAAAAATGTTATGATTAAAATATGCTGTTTTTGAGTTTTAGGGAAGAATTTCAAGAACATTTGTTTTTCAGAACAAAGATTAGTTTTCAAATACTCCCCCTTAATGAGGGAATACTTGTCCTTATGAGCAGAATTTTTTGAAAATCTTTGAAAAAATTCTGGTTTAATTCTACTCATAAGAAAGAAGCTTTCGCTCCTTTGATCAGGATTGAGGCACTGAAGCGTACCTCAGGGTCCTTTCTTTACAGGAACGGGTTGTGCACTATTATGTATACACAAGCCATAATATCACAGTCATATAGTAAGAATGATGAATAAAAAATGATGAATTGTTAAATCAAGGTCTTACATTAACCTCCTTTACCAAACATTGTGAGCACCGGATCTGTTCTTTGGAATAGTCGGATTGGGAAAGATGGACGACCGCCAACATAACTCTCCAATCTCCTTATCTGATCTCTGCGGTAAAGTCTTCTCTCGATCTTCCATATGAACTGCTTCACTTGTCTCAACTGATCAGTATTCCATATTTTTGACTTTCCTAATTCTTGATCCCGAACTCAAAGAACCAACCCGTCACGAACGTTCTTCAGTGTATCGTCAAAGAATTTGTGGCTCTCATGAAATGACATGAAGCGGTTGATGTTCGTTGCACTTCTGTAGACGAAACCAAAGAGTGGGTGGCTTTTCATGGTGTATTGAGGGTCATGGTTGTTTTCAAGAAGTAGGACAGGCTCAACAAGATTCAACTTCTGTTGGTAACTTTCCACTCCCAGCTGAACATCCTCTACTCTTTCTTTTAGGATCGTTCGTCTGATGAAATGGCAGATAGCCGTACTGAAAGCATATTGAAGTTCGGTAGTGAGATGATGCAACCGTCCTTGTACTTTCATTAGGTACATGTCTTCAATATCATTCAGGCTTAAATCCGGAAAGTCTGCTTCTGAGAATGAGTAGAGTTTATCGTCATGTCTTGGACGTTGATCTCAGTAAGGAAAGTGTAATCATACCTCTTTACTCCCCTGACACTAACCACTGCCATGATCTTGAGGTCACTGTACACTTTATCACGGGAAGTCTCGGTAAGTTTACTCTTGTACCATGTCTTTCTTTTGTCAGACCAGTGATAAATGCCTAGTTCTGCATTACGATCATAATTCACTTGTTGCTTGATGAAAAGGTGTTGGTGAAGAGCAGCTTCCTCTATGGCTGGTTGTGAATAATGTGCAGCTGGAGTGAAGGTGATTGAAGTTGCATACTTTGTTTTGCTTGATGCTCCATGCTTGAGAAGTTCTAGATCATTGTTGAAAAAGAATTGGAAAGGGATTTCTGATGTGTGATGTTTGCGTATCACGGGAAGTGGCTTTGTCCAGTCTGTTATATAAGGACGATTTTTGTTGTCTTTGCCATCAACCCTGATTATGTCTGGATTAGTCCAGTCAAAATCACTTGACATTACTCGAGCAATGTTTTCAAGATGATACTCTAGTTCAGCAGCACTTTGGGATTTGTCTTTGAGAAGATTGAAAGCATCATTCTTTATTCGGCGAAGTTCCCGTTTGGTCATCCTTTTGATGTTCAGTGTACTTTTGATTTGTTGAGTGACTGCAAACGAGCTGTCCTCAATCTTGGAGACTTCATCCTTTTGGATTTGAGCACTAGCTAGTTGATCAAACCAGTCATTGCCTTGTATGTCATCATCATTACCAAGCTATGAGACTACATTGACTTGTTTAGAAGTTTTCTTGCTGCTTGAAGGCTTTGAATTTGGAGGTGACTTTGGTGGTGATTGTGGTTGATCATCTTGCGGTTGAAAGTCCACATTTTCTGTGGTGAAATGCTCAAATTGATGCTCATCAGCAGTTGGACCTGATTCCGGAGCCTTTGAAGGTTGAGAAGAAGTTGTTGTTCCGGTTGGCTCATTGATGTGAATTCCAGATCCGCTTCCAGTCTTGTGTCTTTTTGCTGTGTTGTCCTGGTCTTGGTCTTCGTCATCATCCTCACGAGTACGTTTTCCCCGATCAGCTGCAACCTTGCATGATTCCATATTAGCCCGAATGGCATCAATGATAGGTATTTCTGTGTAGGTTAGGGAAGGTTTTGCAAGGAGTTTGGTAAGAAGGGCGTCCTGAAGTTCTTCAACTGTGTAATCAAGAATATGCTTCTGTTGGTGTGTTGATGCAGCGATGTCTTGAACCTTTTCCTCGATTTGTGAGTCAATGTGTTCTGTGATATTCTTCTCAAGCTCGTGCATATATTGCTTGACGTAATGCTTCGTGTTTGCCTTGGCCTCCTTGAGCAATCTCTTTTTGACATCGTCTTCCAGAAATTCATCCATTAATTTCTTTGTTTGCTGCAACTCATCAACTTGCATAGACAGATCTTTGACCAAATTCTGCATCTCGGTTAATTGCTCACTGACTTGTCTGTCTTTCTTTGCTTGTGCAAGTTTAGTTGCCTTTTTGAACTTCTTTGCAACAGGAGAAATTACTTCAACCCTTGTTACTCGAGCAATCTTCTTTTGATTCTTTCCCTTGATGATTTTCTTGAGAGTTTCAGCCGTTGATGCTTTAGTTTTACTTGAAGATGGTTGGGATGGTGATGATGATCGTGAAGATGATTCAGAATGATTTGATGCATTAGGTGAGTTTGGAGGGGTAGGATCCTTAGGAGGAGTTGGTGATTTAGGAGGTGAGACCGGAGGAGTAGATTCCTTTGGTGGTGAATTAGGAGGAAGTGGTGGAGTGTTAGGTGGGGATGTGGGAGGAGTTGTGAGGTTAGGAGAAGTTTGAACCTTTGATTGTGACTCCTCATGAGAAGTGAGAGAAAGATGAGGTGGGGAGGGGGTTTTGATGTAATTGTCTACTTCTTTTTCCGCCTCTTCAACTTCCTCTTCTGTCTCCTTTGCTAGCCTTTCTGCCTCCTCTTTCTGTTCTTGTTCTGCCTTGTGCTTAGTTTCCAGTTCTTTGGCAGCTTCAATAGATTTATCCCTAAGAATGTCCCGTTCATCCTCAGATAACCAATCAATTGGGTCATCAAGATTTACTCCTTCTTTCTCTTTATCACTTTCCAACATATCATCAGGAATTTCCTCATCAGTCAGGACCTTCTTCTCCTTTTCATTGTCACTGCCGGGTTGATTAACCGGACATGGTGTTGGAATATCTTCTGTAGCACCTCCTGACCCTCCTGGTTGATTAACCGGATCAATATGTGTCAGAGGTACTTCTTGAGCAGTTCCTGATCTTCCAACTCCTTTAGCTTCTTCCAATTTCCTAAGCTCCTCAACCCTCAACTGTGCCCTTCTGGCATCATCTTCCTTGGTAGTCTTTCTGCTCTCTTGCATTGCCTTAATAGTATCCACGTCCCACTGAATATCTTCTTCTTCATTTACTTGCATCTCAATGTTCTCTTCTGACTCAGTTTCTTCTGAGTCTGATCCTTCTTCATCATGAATCCCACCTTCTTCCATTTTTGGCTTTGGATCAGTCTTTACTCGTCTTTTGAGGGTTCTGGGATGTGGTTTTCTTGGTTGCTTTGAAGCACTTGAGGCACTCCCAGTCTTACTGCTTTTAGAACGAGTTTTTGATGAACCCGTCCCTTCACCAAGTTTAGAGAACCCGACCTGACCTTTGTTGTAGGCATCGTCATAGTCTTTGTAGGCCTGGGTCTTCTTGACTGAGTTGGTCAACAATCCTTCTAGTAGTCTCGACCCTTGTTTGTGGGAACTGTCCTTAGGAAAATAAACTGATTTGACAGTCTTATCCATTCTCATCACGTGCAGCTCCTTGTCTTCAGGTCGTGGTGAAATGTCGGGGTTCTCATCAATTAGAAGACTGATTTGCATTTTGGTGTATCGGACAAATGGGATTCTTGTTAATGGTTTTTTGCTTTGGCCTCGTATTTGAAAAACAAGATCTTCCCAGATGAGTTCAGCATAGTCAAGAATTTTCTGATGAACTATGCCCCAGAAGAGTTGAGCGTGTGATAGTCGAGGATGCTTGTGTCCACTGTCTCTTCCTGAGACATATTTAACCAAGATGTAGTAAATGGTTCTCCATGGTTGTGGAATGGACTTAGCATTGACTCGGGAGATGGTGGTTAGTGGATGGCTGTTCTCTGTATCATAACCAATATCAATGAGAAATTTGATGATATCAGTTTCTAAAGGTGCAGGCCAGTATTTGTTAGAAGTTTCAGGTGGTTCGGGTAGTGATAAGGCTTTGCGTAGGTGTGTGGGAGTGACTTTGAGTTGCTTCCGGTCCACGGTGCATGTGAAGTATCTGTCATAGTCATCAAGCTGAATGGTGCTCCACATTTGATGAATGTATATCTCTGGAATATTGTCTGAATTCTCCAATATGCCCTTGCACTTGTGTCTTTTGAGAATTTCAATGACAATCTGGCAGCTTGGTTCAACACACTTGATACTATCAAAGACAACCCTGGCATTGTTGTTTCCATACTTTGCCTTGAAACCTTGTGGGAACAGTTCTTCTTTGGTGAGCATAGGTAGTGGTTTTTGTGATTGTGTAGTCATTTCTGAGATTCCTGAAACATCATTCAGACACCAATTTGCAGGATACATGAAAGTTAGCATTAGATAAACTTTAGTTTCACATGTGATCCTTTAAATTGCTTAGCATGAATTTACAAGTTGATTTATAATTTCGAAAGAAATTACAATTGCGAAAAACTTTTGCCAATTACGAAAACTTTTGTCAATTGCGAAAACTTTTGACAATTGCGAAAAACTTTTGACAATTGCGAAAAACTTTCAACAATTGAGAAAACTTTCAACAATTGAGAAAACGTTTCAATTTCGAAAAACTTCTTATACAAGAAATTTCGATAACTTGAAGACGTACTATTCACCAGATTTTTCGCAAATCATAAACACTTGTGATTTTGTTTTCATGCTTTTTCCAATAGAATCCTATGATGTTTCTAAGTTATCTGACCAAGTTATAACAACTTTTAACCACAAAATCCTAAGATTCAACCTGAACGTGCTCAAATGTTCTTCATAAACCCTACAAATCAATTAAACGCATTTGATGTTTCTGGGTTCAATCCAAGGATACAAACACATAATTCGAGGCATAACAACAACATTTCAACACATTATTTACACTAAAACACTTCCAATTGATTTTCCCCAATTCGTACGCTTAAACCCTAATTCAAGAACATTCATATTACAAGATTCTGGGTTTAATTAATCATGCATAAAGTGTTTATTATCATATTCTAAGCATAATCATACTAACAAACATATCATAAACACTTAGAATTGAGTTTCCCCAATTTTACGTAAACCCTAGATCTAAAACAATTATTTCAGACAGATTCAACCGTTGGATCAAGAAATCCTTTAAAACCATTGTTTAAGATCATATTACAAACGTTAAAACACTCACAGTTTTGATAGATCTAGACCGGATTATGCAGATTAATTGTTGGCCGTTGATTGAGTGGTTGGGTGAGTTTATTACGATGGGTGAAGATGTCAGAGTAGTTAGTTGAAATGAATTAACTGCAGTCAACATTTTCTTCTTTTATTTGACTTTGATGATCTTTGCACATTTCATACTATTAGCCCCTAAACCTTTACTTTTTGCATTCAAGGTCCCAACCAACAAATATTAAGTTTTCTAATTAGCATATTAAGCACACAACTCTTAAAGCAAGATTATCACCAAACATTAGAAGCAATATTTTTGAAGAAGCAATGCAAGTACAAATTTTGAAAAATTTTAAAATTTTGTATCTCCCCCTCAACACTTGTTCTAAAATAAATGATGACGGTGTAACAAAAACAAAGTGTTGAAAAGTGGAGACATTGATTTCAGAATTTCTTTCAATAGCGTTTTCCAAAATTTGAATGTCTTCCATAAATGTTTTGAAATATTTGAGAACGCGGCATTCTTTTGGAATTTGTTCATTATCACCTTGACTTGGTAATAGACCATTGATTTGGGCAACAATGGTAACTGGAGCAACTTCAGATGAAGTATTTATTGCATTTAAAGAGCAAGGTTGTAAAGATTTCTCTTTTTGAGGTACAAAAGATTCTTTAATATGAGGTGCTTTCGAATAATCATATGGTTTTTTGTATTTGACATGACTCATCTTTGATCGACACTCGATATAATGTTCTTCTTCCTCTTCAGTACTATAAAGAACCACACGTTGAAACGTATCATCAAACAACAATTCGGCACTGTACAACTTAGGGTTTGACTTGAGTGCTTTGTTTAAAAAACAAGGTTGATCACATCCGATTGCAAATCCATATCCGCGAGGATTTGGTTTGACAGTTAGGTTTCGAAGAGCTGTTACAGAATTACCCGCTTTATAAACCACATTTTGAAAATCCTTAAGTTTGCCTTCCAATGTCACAATTTCTTCAAGATATGAATCGACACGTTTCCTTGAAGCTTCTTTGTGTTCAGAAAAATTTGTTTGACAAGTTGACAATTCTGTTTTGGTTTTTGAAATTTCCGATTGGAGAATGTCAACCTGTTTTTGAAAATCAAATATTTCTTGATCCTTTTGTGAAATTGTTTCATTCTTGGAAACGGTCAGTTCACGAATTTGATGTTCCAAATTTTGTACTTTTACGTATGACTCTTGGAATGCAATCTCAAAACTTTTCTCACGTTTTTCTTGATTTTCATAATTTGAAAGTTGTTGCTTATAGCACTCAAGGTCCTTTGTTAACAGTGCAATTTTGGCTTTTAAGGTTTTGTTAATGTCATTGCATTTGTCCATCTGGGATTTATGTGCATTCAATTGTGATTGGGTGGCAAGCAATAAGGTCATGATTTCTGAATCCGAATCTTGCATAGGATCATTTTGCTCAAGATGTTCAGAATTTTTATCGTCAAAAGAATCATCAAAAGAAACTACTGGGTTAATTTGATCATCATCAAAGGTAACCACTGTGTTTATTTGATCATTGTCTGAAGATGAGAATGATGATTCATGTTGAGCAAAATTATCTTGTGCAGACGTCGATACAGATGGTGATACAATTTCATGAATTAGACAATCTGCTTCAGATACCTGAGATAAGCCATCGGAGTCATATACCGGGCCTGTCTCGGTCATGTTCATTTCCTGCATGTTGGCCATTAACATGACTGCAGCATTAGCCTCCAGATCCTCCATTTCATCATCGGAGTAGACATTTGCCATAAAATTCTGCTCTTTATCTGTCAACATTCCACTGGCCTTTTCATCCTTTAGTGCCATGAGAAGAGCTTCTTTATGGTATGCACTACCCATAGTTCTTGGTTTGGGGCATGCGTTTGCCATGTGACCATTACCCCCACAATTGTAGCAAGTGATGGAAGTATTAGCAATCCCTTTCCCTTTGTCAGCAAACTGATTCCTTCTCTGAGAATTTCCCATACTGTTTCTACCACTTCCTGAGCTGAATCGTTGACCACCTGAATTCCCCATGTTTCCTGACCCAAACCTTCCTGAAGACCTATTCTGAATCTCTACTCTTCCATCATTGATGACTGCTTGGTTTCTGGTATTCGATGAAGATCTCAAACGATTGTTCGATTTGTTAGAAAATTTGCTGAATGCACGGGCAATCAGTGCAAATCCTTCATTCAGAGATTGAAAGGCATCATCTTCATCAGTGTCAACATTTGAGTACATGTTGTAATCAGTGTTGTCATATTGGATGAGTTGATTTTCAGGGTATTGAGATGGTGCTTCATAAGGGACAATTTGGTTTGACGGTTGAGGTGCAAAGCCCGATTGAGATGATGGTGGTGGAACAAACTCCTGGTTTGGTGCAAAATGTGATTGAGCCATGAGAGCAAGTGAGTTTGGAGTAGATGCTGGTGAGAATCCTCCACGTGCAACTCGATCCTTATCAACCTCAGATTGGTGTTGTTTTAGGTAATCATATAACAATCCATAAGACACGTCATTGATCTTTTTAGCTTGTCAAACGAATGTGACGTATTTTTGCCAATCTGGCCCAAGGCATCCCAAAAACTTGGAGTTGATAGCAATCTTTGGTAAGGTAATGTTGTGGCGATCCAGATCGTTAATGATGTTGGTGAAGCGATGATAGTATGATTCCAAGGTTTCCTCAGGTTCAATCATGAAGTGTGTATATTCCATGTACAACTTTGATTCCAGATCCTCTTGATTCAGTTCAGTACCTTCCATAAGCAAGTGTACATGTTCCCACATAGCCTTGGCTGTCTTCTGGGCATCAATACTCCTGAAGATAGGGTTAAGAATCCCTTGGAGTATATAAGACATGGCTAGCTCATTGGCCTCTTGTTGTAGGACTTGTTCTGCAGTTAGTTGAGCTAGAGGAGTGGGTGTTGTTGTTGCTTCTCTGGGAGGAACTTGAGTTGAATCACCGGGAATGGTTGTTGTAGGTGCTGGATATGGTCCATCAATGATGACTTTCTTTATATATTTCCCGTGAGGTTTCCTTAGTTCAATGAAACGTAGAAAACGACTGGACCACTGCACATAGTTACCAGGTGTGAGCATGGGTGGTGTGTCTTGAGAACCTGCTTCATGCCTCGATTGCTGAATACTTATGGCTTTACACATTTTGGTAAACCAATGTGGTTCTCTGGAAGATGGTTGGTAGTTCTGCATTGGTTGTGGAAGAAGTTGTTGCTGCTGAGGGAATTGATGTTGATGCATGAACATTTGATGTTGTTGATACTGTGGTTGGTATGATGGTTGATATTGTTGCTGAAATGGTTGTTGACAGTACTGTGGCTGTTGTTGATTGTAGAAGTTGTAATTGTATGGTGGTTGAGACATCTTTGTGTTTTTGTTGATCGTTTAGATAATTAAGATGTGTGTTATGGTTAAGTGATGTTTTTGTCCAATTGCGAAAGTTACTGTTCACAACAATTGCAGAAAACACTGTTCACGCTGCCAATTGCGAAAAGTCTGTCAATTGCGAAAAGTTTGAGAATTGCGAAAAATCCCAAGAATTGCGAAAACTCCAGTAATTGCGAAAGAAAATTGATAATTACGAAAAGTTTTCTAATTGCGAAAGATCAAACAATTGCGAAAAGTTATCTCAATTGCGAAATGAAAGGCAATTGCGATAAGTTTATCAGAATTGCGAAAGATCTAGCAATTTCGAAAGATTTTCAAAATTACAATTTCGATCACTTTCTCAAATCTTATACAAGAAATGAGATTTAAAGCCAAGTCGAAGTATTTTCACAAGCTTATACAAGCAAGTAAAATACTGAGTTCCAATTGCGAAAGAATCCGAAGGCTGCTGAAGATTGCGAAAAACCCTCTTTGTCCACAATTGCGAAAAACCCTCTTTTATCTAAATTTCACCACAATTGCGAAAAACCCTCTTTTCACCAACTTTTTCAGATCTGACGATTATGCTTTGAAAACGAATAGATCTACTCGATAACACACACTTAACTATCCTTAGGCGAATGATACCACTTGTCGGTCCCTAATAACGAAACAACACAAGATCTATCTACTAATTAATCACGTAAACTATTACAACTAAGCTACGTTCAATCTAACAATGATAGAATAATAAAGCAACGAGAGATAAGAAGATTAAGAAGAAGAGATTAAGAGAAGAAGGATGATTATCATTACACTTAATATTTTGACAAAGCTTCCGCACATGAAATGAATAACCAACAACTAATATGGCACCTCAACCCTTCTATTTATAGGCGTGGGATTTAGGGTTGCCATGTGCTAAGATCTTTCTAGGATAAACATTGGATTCCCATGGCTCATGGGCTTCTAATGAGCCGTGGGCCTAAATACAAACATAAAGCCCATTTTCCTAGCAACCTTCTTATCGCAAATGGTCAAGACTTGAATTATAATAAAACGTGTTCCTAACACAAGGCATTACGGCACAACAAGTTTTCCCCGATCATACACATTTTATTGTGATCTACAAGATTTTCTCAAGACATTGTAGCTGATACAATGGTCATACTTATATCTCAGACATCGTGAGATATACAACTGGCTTATATGTTTCTCATACATTAAGAGATACACAATAGTCTTATCTATTTCTACAATAGTCTTATCTATTTCTCATACATTAAGAGATACACAATGATCTTATCCGTTTCTCAGACATTGAGAGACACACAATGGTCTTATCTATTTATCAGACATTAAGAAATACGCATTAGTCTTATTTTTTTTCCGACATTGTGAGTTGCACAATGGTATCTCTCGTATTTCTGAAACATTGTGAGAAAACTATTTCATAATTATGAACTCACCAACTTTGTTGAACGCTATGTCGGGTTTCTTTGATTATTTTACTCCGCATCTTCGAGGATGAGCGTGAACATTCTTTCTATACTCTCGGAATACCTACGATGTTTCATAATACACCGCTTTGTAACTCATCAGTTAAGTATGAGTGTCGTGTCAGGAATTTTTAAGTATGATGATTTGGAATATTCTTATTTGAATGGATTGGGACGCCTTTTCATTTAAATAAATATATTGTAAATCGCCGAACCATAAGTTTATATTTCTTTATTTACATTGTTTGTGACACCTCTCTATGTAAATAATGAATTATAAATAAGTGGGCTTATTTGTATCCAATATGACATGAGTATAAACTCGAGCTTGAGAATCACCAGTATTCTACCACTCAACAAACTTTTACGACCTCATTTGAACTACCTGAGTTCATTCTCAAGTTTTACTTTTGCCATTGCAAATCCTTACAATCATAAACTATTTGCTGAGCTAACGGACTTGTTACACTCTTGAGCTAATGAACTTAGTTCAATCTTGAAATGAGAATCTGGGTACGATATTCCACCTACTTACTTGGGTACGTAAGATGCCTACTTTACTTAGGTGCGTGGACACCTACACATAAACTCTCCCACGAGCTCCTCCTATTTGTTGGCCCTTATTTTGGAGACATTGTTTCTCCAAATGTCCTCACTCTCCACATCCCCACACCGTTTGTTATTGTTGTTGCTACTATTTTTATTTTTGCCGTTATTAGATCCTTGAGCAGTCCGAGCTCGTACAAATTGATCCACTTGATTACGAGACATATGGATTGTTTCATCCAGTGTGAGTGGATCAAACGAAGTTATTATCCCTTGAATATTGAGTGGAAGTTCTCAGATGAACTTTTCCCATAACTTCTCATTGGTTGAGACCATCATTGGGCACACTACTACAAAATATGATTTGACACTACACAATAATAAACAGGTTATGGTTGTCATTAAATGGGTGGTCGACACGATTAACGCGTTTTAGAACGAGTTGGGTTTCGCTTGACATTCTCAACCCATCAAAACATGTTTGGGTTGTGATTTAACATTTTAACACGAATTATCACTCTAGTTATTATTATCTTGTACATTCTTTTTTGTGCGATGATTCTTCTTAAACGTACATTTTACAAGAAAGTGAACAAAATAAACAAAATGGAAAGAAAACCAACTATAAAAAGATTAAATTAATTAAAAAAAAATAAAAAAATAAAAAAAATTGTGAGACATTAAGAGGTGTTAAGATACCTCTTTAACATCTAGTTCAACAAGATGTTTTTACCTCTTACCGCCTTTTAATAATTAGAAAAAATCAAACACTCTTAATCTTGATTGTCGCTTATTGCCTTTTAATGACAGTAAAAAAAACAAACACACTTTTTGGTCTAAACATCTTATTGCATCTGACTGAGTCAGATTAATACTCCCTCCGTCCCATTTTAATTGTCGTGGGACCCAAAACACGGTCTTTTTGCTTCAACTTTGACCGTAAATATTTTTGTTTGTATTATATAATACTTGATGAAAGTTATATCATTGAAAAGTTCGTTTAACGAACTTTTCAATGATATAACTTTCATCAAGTATTATATAATACAAACAAAAATATTTACGGTCAAAGTTGAAGCAAAAAGACCGTGTTTTGGGTCCCACGACAACTAAAATAGGACGGAGGGAATATGTTATTAAGAGTCTTTTTAGAAAAACAAACACAACCTTAGAAATAATGCAAGCTGGGCATGCAAATTCTACCTTGAGGGGCAGATTTTATTGACACACGGGAAGCGGATTGAATAGAAATCATGTGTTTTTATAAAAAGTCTAAAAAGGATTGTAATTTAATAACCGGTGCATTTGGTCAACCAAAAGATTCCAAAAGCTACGCTTTCATTTTCTTCTTCTGTACCCTAATCCAATTTCTAACAGGTGTTTAAAATGTCTAAATGCAATATTTTGGAATTGTTCGATGAAATATGTCTAAAATTTCCAATTTGAAGGTGTTTAATATTAATATGTCTAAATTTTCCAATTTGAAGGTGTTTAATATTAGGGTTTTGCTAACTTCTGCCCAGTGGGCATGGGTTAATTTGTTTATAAAAGGAATATTTTAATTCATTTAAGTGAAAATTATGTTCAAATATAGTAATTTATAAGTTCATTTAATGTGTATTTAATAATTTTTTAGTTAATTAAGAAAGTTTGTGTTCATTAACTACACCTTAACCTTTGCCCGGTGGGCATTGGTTAGCAAAATCCTTAATATTAATAGGGAAAATTCTTTATGTACCCTTAAAGTACAAAGGTACCAACCCCTACTGTCCTCACAAATTTTTTTTTTTCTTCTAATACCATTGAGGCGGAGGTCGCCTAAAAATCTTGGGCGGATTAATTAGTAATGTGACATGTGTCCCTAGGTGTGTCCCCACCAGGTACACTTTAGCACATGCATTATTTGGGCGACTAGGCCCACAAAACTTGGGCGACTTGATCTTTTTGTCTTTTTCCTAAAAAAGTATGGTATTTTTTTATTGTTTTCTAGTACATATATCTTGGGCGAATGGGTCCCACTGTTCTTTATTCTTGGACGACTTGTTATGTAAATTACTATCCTAACCTTAAAACAAACACCAATCAAGTAAATTACTATCCTAACCTTTATTTGAACCAATGTTTAAAATCAAATTATAACTTGTATATTCAATTATATTAAATCATCAATAATCATGTCTGCTGTAATGGATGATTTAAAAGCCACAAACTCTAGATAAAGAGTAACCCAACATCAAGAAAACACATAAATCGAAATGGATGATTTAAGATCCAAACCATGCTATGGCAACAATATGCAAATTGAGCCTTATAAATTCCAAGATTTTGTATCTTATACATCATCTTCACAAACCCATGCAGAAAATACCAATAATGGTCCAGACTTTAAGAAAGTCAAAAGTGGGTCGATATCGAGAATTTGGAGTTTGACTGATCCAGAAATGCAAAGGAAGAAGAGAATTGCCAGCTATAAAGCTTATACTGTTGAAGGTAAAGTCAAAGGGTCAATCAAGAAAAGCTTCAAGTGGATTAAAGATAGATACATGAAGATTGTTTATGGTTTCAGAACATAAGCCCTTTTTATGATCTTCTGTGTTGATCATTTTAAGTTTACTTTATGTGTTTTTGAATGACAATGTTTAATTTGTATTTGAACACAGATCTGAACACAAAATTCATGAAACCCCCAAGTGAATCTAATTATTATTAATAAACTAACCCATGAAAACATATTAATTAATCACAAATCTGACCTTGTTTTCTTATGACCAAAACATATTAGAAAAAAAAAATCTCTATTTGGTAACCATCTTCTTCATGCTTATGTTGTATTAAATTGGGGATCTGAAAATTGATTAATTGAGTTTCAGACTTCATTTTTGTTAGATCGGTTGGTTGGTTGTTTGGGGTTTATGGAGATGTGATGTGAGATCGGCGCCGGTGGTGATGGTGGTCGGCGGGAAGGTTGGTGGTGACTGGTGAGTAAGGATTGAAGAGTGAATGTTGAATGTTGATGATGATGATGATTAAAATGGAAGATAAAAATGAAGGGTAGGATAGGTCTTTATGTGTCCTAGGAAAAAGACAACAAAGATCAAGTTGTCAAAACATTTTAGTCCATATTAAACAACTTCAAAGTCTACAATTCCAAAATATTGCATTTACACATATTTCATCGAACACCTGTTAGAACTTGGAAAATTTAGACATATTAATATTAAACACCTTCAAATTGGAAAATTTACACATATTTCATCGAACAATTCCAAAATATTGCATTTAGACATATTAAACACCAGAAATTGGAAAATTTAGGGTACAGAAGAAGAAAATAAAAGCGTAGCATTTGGAATCTTTTGGTTGACCAAATGCACGGTTAGTAAATTTTGGGATTTTGTATATGAAGGCCACCCAAATATTAACATTTTTTCATTAAGGCCGCTCATTTATGAAAACTAATTTATAGGTCGTTTAAATATATTTCCCTTTTCATTTGTACTCGTCCAAAGTTACACCGGAATATTGTAAATCTACAAGACTACCCCATCTAAAAAGTGAAAATTATAACAAACATTGTTATTACGAGTAATATTTAATGCCTAATATGCCCTTTCAAGAAAGAAATTAAAAAAACAATTCCAATCATATTAATTCACCTTTATCTCATGATCAAAATTGATCCTTCTTCTTCATCCTAGTAATTCTCACAGCATAAGCAAATCTAAGATTTTTATTAATAATCATCAGTTACCAACAACAATTTCCATTAATGAAAAGCAACACACAAGGGTTGATATAAAATATCCATTCAATACAAGAGTGCTTTTGTCTTTTTAATATATTAAGGGTATTTTAGTCACTAAGCACTTCATATTGGTGGATTTGGTAATGATGAAAAGGGAAATATACTTGAACGGCCTATAAGTTATTTTTCATAGATGGGCGGCCTTAGTGAAAAAATGTTAAAACTTTGGTGGCCTTCATGTACAAAATCCCTTAAATTTTATTATTTTTTCGAAAACTACCGAACATTATAAAAAATAACTAATGAACGTTATCGAAAATAACTGATAAACAATATTAAAAATAACTGGTGAACTAATAAATATTGTGTTTTTATTAGAAAATTGAAGAACTGATGAACAATATTAAATAAATTACTAATCGAACTACACAAGTTATATAAAATTAAAATAATTTCACCTCATTATCAATCAAACTAAAACAAAATAAAGAAAACTTCAAGATGAATACCCATGAGTGTTCATCAATTAGTTTACTCACTGTAGAATCCCACGAAAATCCGTTATGATAATCCTCATTAATTAATAATAACCTCGAGTTACCATTTAACAAAGCCCATTTTTACGGGGAAATTTAAACTTTTCTTTTATTATTACCACATTACGTTTTGACAACATATATTAAATAACGACACGTACCTTGAAAACTCAGTGTTTCACAAAACTCCATTCACACTAAAGTTACGTTACACAAATTACACATTATAGTTAAAACTACTAAACATATAACTTGATTCATTAATCACATTTATATTTCACTAACTACAATTATTTATACAAAACATATTTCATTACACAAACCCCATTTAATTAAGCTACAACCCAACCTCCTACCCACCTACAAATATCTTCTATATGATATTTTGATTGTCGGTAAGATGTGCACTGCTGTCCATCAAGATACAGTAACCTCAATAATAGAACTTGAAGACTTCTATAGTCAATAAAAACGTGGTATATTTCTTCTATATTATACCTAACCTCTACCACACACTTCCTATACTAAATCTCCCTCACCTCTCTCTCCTCTCTCATTTCCGGCGAACAAAACCAGTCACCGGCGCGCCACCGCCGGCCATACAACTACACCGCCACCATCATCATGATCCTTGTGATCTCCTCTTCACTCCTAGGTATTTCACGCGCCAAGAAAGTTCCCCTCATTTTTTTTTCGGTAACCCAGTTTTCCGGCAACAACAACTTCTAACCGTTCGAAGTATAGATCGATGGTATACATTCTTTTGGTGCTCGTTGATTCGTTGGGTTCGAGTTATCACCACAGCCGCCGTAGCAGCACCATCACAGCCGCCGTCTCCACCACCCTGTTCTTCTCCTTCTTGTCATGGTAAAACCGAGAAACCATCTTTATATATATATAAATATTTATTATTATCACCGAATATTATTGTTGTTGTGTTCGTGGGTTAAAAACGAAATTGTTGAGTTATATTAATGATCATAACTACGAAATGGATTAAAAACCGGATGTAATATTATTTTGAAACTTATTCGTGTGGTTAGATTTAACTAAAAGTGGTGGTAAGAATGTTGTCACGATTCAGGTTTAGTTGTTGTTGTAGTCGTTGTTCTGTGTACGGGTCGGGTCAAAGTCATACGACCCGGTTGGGTCTCGAGGTGAATCCAGGATTAATAAATTGTTGTCATTAAGGTTATTGATAACCCTGCTGTTATGGACGTTTGATCTTGTTGAGGTCTAGAATTAATGTTGCGAGTCGAAATGAACATGTTTGGTTTTGGTCTCGGTATGGTGCTAGTTTTGGTTGAGTTTTTTTGAAGTTGTCGTTATTATTATTATCGCTAGAATTTGGTGTTGCTCTCGGGTCGAGACCTACTTGGTTAGTTATGACTCGTTTGAGTCACGGGATAGTTTCGATGTTCTTAATGTTATGGTAGTATTGTCATTGGGATGAATTTATATTATATCGAGAAGTCGTGGTTCAACAACCCACATAGGGTGCTTGTCGGGTCCGGTTAGTGTCTCAGTGAGACTTCGTAGCCACTAGAAACGATTGGTCGTGATTCTGCATTTTGATCTACTCATTTTAAGATCTTTAAAATTGTGATCTACTTCGGCTTTTGGTCTCGTTTTGGTCACAGTCAAAGTAGGGTGCATTTGTTTACTTTTGGGTTGTGTTCATAATGGTAACTGGATCTATACATTATTGTTTGGTGTTGGGCCTAAGTCCAATATATAATCAGAGTGCGTTTGATTTTGGTCACGGGCCAAAGCTCAATCGGTTAAAGGATGTTTTGTTTGTGATGCGTGGGCTAGTAAGTCCAAGTAAACACTAAGGAAATAATAAATTAAGTTAATAAGGTGATTAGTTATTTTAGTGTTACCGTATTAACAAATTAAACATTGACTAACGGGTTTGACTTGTCTTCGTTCATTGGTACGTTTCGAAAATTGAACATGGGATTGTGATTCGGATTTGGATAATACATATACTTAATGGATTAAATACTTGGATTGTGGGCTTGTGGCCATTGCATTTGGACATTTGGACAATTATTGTACCATTATCGGACTTACAATATTAAATATCAGATTCATTGAACATTTTGAGACTTGAGACGGTATAATATATTAAACTCGGACTGGACACAAGATCTTTAATAAAACCTAAACTAATATTACGAGAATAATAACGAGACATAAACTTATTAAATATTGTAATCCCAGTTTTGATTAACTCAAGTCTCGACGACTTGAGAAAAACTAGTTTTATTAGTTAAGCATATTTTTATTATAAAACGTTTATGTTTTATACCAGTTATTTGGGATAACGGGATAAATGTCGAAACGTACCAACTGACTTATTACCTAAGGTGTTTAGTTGTCATTAACTTCTAGAGTTTCTTCTTTGGGTTGAGTCCTAGTCAGAATTCCCTCGACTATGTTGTTGTCTATTTCTTTTGGCGTGAGTTGTATGTTGAGTCTAGGTTATCTTACCACACCACACGAAACATTTAAACTAAGCTTTTGATAAGTTTTGAAAACTGAGTAATCCACGAAAACTACGACACATTGTCTTTTATAGACTTTATTATTTGCGAGACGTGTTTTGAGATAATCGTATACGTATTACGTTGTGCCGATCCTAGACCATTGTGTATCACTGTGCTTATACCTTCGTGTACCCTCGGCCGTATGTTTTGAGATCGTTGTGATATGCTCTAGATGCCAGTCGTGTCAGTGTAATCTTTGCTTTGCTGTGGCTAAGGTGAGTCGTGGCCCCTCCTATTTTAATACTTGTTTTAATTACTCTTTTGGGGGAGATACATGCTTCGAAATATTTTTCTCAATTATCAACTACATGATTTATTTTGCGATACAATACTTCTATAAGCACTATGAAAACTATTATGACTTACCGTGAGTCGTGGCCCCTACTTTTAACTCTTGTTTTAATAACTCTTTTGGGGGAGATACATGCTTTAACTGTTTTAAGTTACTTATATAAAACTCTCATGATTTACTCAAAATCATCCACTATGTTTTACATGTTTGAATCATACTTGAAAGGAATACATACTCATTATATGTGCAAATTGTCTGTTTAGCTTAAACACGGAACTTGGAAGATAACATTTTTAAGCTACTTGATGTAATATGACACTGAGACTCATTGTATGCATTCATGTGACAAATGAATGTATTGCTACTCTAATATGATATTTCTACATTTCACTACATATAATTGCCAAGACTAAAATTACGCATGATTCACCTATATTGCCTAAGTTTACTTTATTGCCATAAAGTCTGTTGGGAACACGTTTTGTAATATTTCAAGTATTGATCATTTGTAATAGGTTGCTTAGGCCTTTAGGTTTGTTATTAGGCCCAGCCCGTGTAGAAGGCCCATGGGTTGTGTCGTTTTTATCATTTATTATTGTTATGTATGTATTAAGTTAAGTATGTTGGGCTAGTAGCCCATTCTCTTGTAAAACTATAAATACCCCTCCCATTCAAGGGAAGGGTGGTTGGTTGATGAATTTATAATATTGTTCCTAAGTGTGTGTTATCATCTCCCTTCCATCTCTTTCTCTCTCTAACTTTCTCTCTCTAGATTTAGTAGGTAATTAGTTGGTAATTAGTGGTAGCTTAATTCACAAAAGTATAAAACATCAAGTGGTATCATTCGCCTAGGGGTAATTTAGGTTGTTAGAAGGTTAGATCTAAGAAAAATTAAGAAATCCGAATTGTTAGTGTTCATCCGAGTTGTTACTGTTCGTCAGAGATATATTCATCGAATTTTTGTTCATCGAAGATTATTTGATCGAATTTGTACGTTCATCGAACTATTGATTATTCACCAAGTTAGGTGATATAATCGAACTTCTGGGTTAATCGAACTTCTTGATCGAACTTTCGTAACCAAAATTTCACTAGTTGAACTTCGATTTAGTCGAACTTCAGATTAGTCGAACTTTGTTTAGGCGAACTTCAGATTAGTTGAACTTTGATTAGTCCAATTTCAGATTAGTCGAACTTTGTTTAGGCGAACTTCAGATTAGTTGAACTTTGATTAGTCCAATTTCAGATTAGTCGAACTTTGTTTAGGCGAACTTCAGATTAGACGAACTTTATTAGTCCAATTTCAGATTAGTCGAACTTTGTTTAGGCGAACTTCAGATTAATCGAATTTTGTTAGTCCAATTTCAGCAGTCGAATTTTAGGAGCCAAACAACTTTGATAGAACAAGTGTTTAACCGAACAATTAATTGATTCTTATCTAATCTTCACACAACAACCGTCTTTATCCTTTGAAGATCCTTAACCGTCACAAGCTACTACACGATGTCTCAACCACCACACTTTAATTACTACTACCAGCTACAGCAATATCCTCAGCAACAACAATACTCTCAACAACAACAACAATTTCCTCAACAATATCCACAACATCATGCATATGTGCAACAACATCAATTCAATCTTCCACCACAACTATCTCCACAACAAATAATGCAACAAAATTACCTTCAGAACAATCCTTCAGTGTCCAGAGAACCTCACTGGTTTCATAAGATGTGTGAAGCTATAAGCAGTCAGCAATCTCGTCATGAGGCTGGAAATCAAGACACTCCACCCATGTTAACACCTGGAAACTACGTGCAGTGGGCAAGCAGGTTTCTCCGATTCATTGAACTCCGCAAACCCCATGGACCGTATTTGAAGCATGTCATCACTGTGGGGCCCTTTCCAGAACCAGTAATTGTTGTTCCAGCTACTCCTGAAAGAGAAGAAACATCCACTCCTATTGCTGTTTCCAGCTATACAACTGAACAAGTTTTACAACAAGAAGCAAATGGAATGGCAATGGCATTCATTCTTCAGGGAATTCCAAATCCCATCTATCGAAGTGTTGATGCTCAGAAGACTGCTAAGGACATGTGGGAGCATGTGCATCTTCTGATGGAAGGAACAGAGCTCAATCAGGAAGATCTTGAATCAAAATTGTACATGGAATTCAACAATTTTATTATGGAACCGGGAGAGACAATCGAATCATACTACCACCGTTTCACCAATGTTGTTAACGACCTTGATCGTCATGACATGAAGTTTCCAAGAATTGCAATCAACTCCAAATTTCTGGGATGCCTCGGTCCCGAATGGCAGAAATATGCAACGTTTGTTAGGCAATCGAAGAAGATTGGTGAGATCAAATATGGATTGATTTATGATTTTCTCAAACAACATCAATCAGAAGTGGACAAAGAAGTTGCAGCAAGAGGAGGTTTCATACCAGGACCACAACCTAATTCGCTTGCACTAATGGCTCAACCAAACTTCTCTCTACCGTCTCAAGAATTTGGAAACTCATCTTATCAACCAAGCTTTCAACCTCAAAACCAACTTGTCCCATATGAACCATCATCTCTACAATCAGGCAACCAATTGGTAACATATCAAAACACTGATTCCAACTTTTACACCAACAGTGAATATGATGAAGAAGAAGAAGCTTTCAGTTCCCTCAATGAAGCATTTGGGTTGATTGCTAAAGCGTTTGGTAAATTCACAAACAAATCAAACAATCGCCTTCGCTCATCTTCAAACACAAGGAATCAGGCAGTGGTTAATGATGGTCGGGTAGAAATTCAGAACAGATCATCGGGAAGGTTTGGATCAGGGAACAGAGGAGGATATGGGTCACAAAGGTTTCAAGCTGGAGAACAAAGGTTTCAGTCTGGGGGTAATAGGAATTATATGGGGGCAGATCAGAACAGGAATCAATTGACTGGAAAAGAATCAAAAGGCATTGCAAATACCTCAGTTACATGCTACAACTGTGGAGGGAATGGTCATATGGCTAATGCATGTCCGAAGCCTCGAACCATGGGCAGTGCATATCACAAAGAAGCTCTCTTGATGGCACTTAAGGATGAGAAAGCAAGCTTGATGAATGTGAAAGAAAACAGCTTCATGGCAAATGCAGACTCAGAAGATGATATGGAGGATCTTGAGGCAAACGCAGCTGTCATGCTCATGGCTAATATGCAGGAGATGAATACATCCGAGACAGGCCCGGTCTACGATACTGACGGTCTTTCTCAGGTACTTGATCCACCATGTTTACTACATGAGATTGCTTCACCTTCCGCATCTTCATTCTCAAATGAACATTCTGTTCAAAATGATTCATCATTCTCATCTTCTTTAGATAATCAAATCAACACTGATATATCATTTGATGATGATAGAACAGTTGTCTCATTTGATGATCTAATAGAAGATGACAATCATGATCAGATTGAACAGAATGAGAATTTGCATGATCAAGATTCGGAGCTTCAGGCCTTAATCATGTCCACCCAATCACAAATTGAAAAATGCAATGAAATCAATACAAATCTGAAAGAAAAGATTGCATTGTTAACTAAGGACAATGAGTGCTATAAACAACAACTTTCTGGATATCAAAACCAAGAAAAACGAGAACAATCTTTTGAAATCGCTTTCCAAAAAGAATATGTCAAAGTTCAAGATTTGCAAAACCAAGTACGTGAATTAACCAATTCTAAGGCGGAGCTTATCTCTCAAAAAGAAAAGGATCAATTTGAATTCAAAAAACAAATTGATGCTTTAACTTCTGAGTTGTTAAAAACTCAATCAGAGCTTTCAACATCTCA
This sequence comes from Artemisia tridentata subsp. tridentata, assembly GCA_021014915.2. Classification (NCBI taxonomy): domain Eukaryota; kingdom Viridiplantae; phylum Streptophyta; class Magnoliopsida; order Asterales; family Asteraceae; genus Artemisia; species Artemisia tridentata. Next base: position 10,837,692 of record CP139501.1, on the reverse strand, counting down.
GCAGGATCTTCTTGACGACAAGCAAGCCACAAAGAAACGTGTTGACTCATATCTTGAGGAAATTCTGGATCTGGAAACCAAACTCAAAGATTTTCAAAATGTTGTGTATAAAACGGGTAATTCTGTAACACAAATTCAAAAACTAACTGTGAAACCAAGTCCTAAAGGAGTAAGTTTTGCACTTGGAAGTGACACACCCCGTAATTCACATAAAGCACTCAAAGATAATCCTAAGTTATACAATGCAACATTTTTGTTAGATGATTCCTTTCAACGTGTTGTTATGCATTCTATTGATGAAGAAACTGATTTTCTTGCAAACGAGATTGAGGGTCGATCAAAGTCACAAAACGAATTTTCAAGAGTACATTATGATTATAATGAACGACCTCACATAAGCAAATCATTTGTGCCACCAAAAGATAAACCAGAACAAACGCTGATACGTACCTCAGAACAAATATATCATCTCTCCCAAAATGATGCACATCTCGACAATTATTTGACAGAGAATGATGTTGATCCTCAAATGCCTCCAGCTTTTAAAATTGTCAAACATTTTGAGACATTTATGGAAGACATCAAATTTTTAGAAAATGAAATTGAGTTTAATTCTAAAATCACTGTCTCTTCTTTTTTCTCTCATGTGGAAAAGCAAAAGAAATGTGCATCACAATGGGAAGAAGATCTAGTTGACGAGGTTCTATCAATGAAGAATATTTTCAAAGCAAAAGACTCCAAAATTCAAAAACAAAAAGTTCAAAAGAAGAATTTGGAAAAAGAAAATGATCGACTCTTGCAAAATGTTCTTAGTTGTGATGTTGTTTCTGTGTTGATGAATGCACTTTATGAATCTGGTAATGAGTGTCTTATGAAAAATCATGTTGTTGATACAAAGATGTTGCAAATCGAAATTAAGAATCTAGTGAAAGAGAATGATGATCTTCGACAAATCAACAATGATGTGGAAAACAAAGTTTTTAATCTTCAAAAAAGGCTTGATTGGTGTCAAACTCAAAGTACTGAATTTGAACTAAAATTTCAACATCTCATAGGGTCTTTATCATTTCAAAACAGTCATGTTCCTGAAAAGTATAAGGAAACAAAGGCTTTCTTAAAACTTAAACTGTTTCAAAATGAAAAGGAACTCGATGAAATTCTTCAAAACAGGAATGACACAGTTCGCCTTAACAGAAAAATAGATTCACAAAATCAAGAATTTCAACACATCATTGTTGATCTGAAGAAGAAAATCAAAGTTTTAGAAACAGGCAAAACCAAAGTTCATAAAATTGTACCAAGGATGCAAAAAGTAGACAGCGCACCTAAGCATGCATCATCAAAGACAACCACTAATGCTCTTACTTCATCTTCCACAGGATTAGTTGACACATCTAAGGGTAGAAGATCAAAGACCACAAAGAGACCACAAAAGACTAGTCTCTGGCTACCTAAGAGTGGACTATCTAAGAATGAAGAAGTAGAAGTTAATGCATCTAGTGAGAATAAGACGCATGTTATGTCTAAAATAGAATCTAGCTTGGTTAAGTGTAATTCTACAAAAGATGTAATGAATGCTGAATCTTTAACAGTTATGAATGATGTTAATGCTTCTTGTGTGTTTTGTCATACTCATATCTTATCTGGTACTCATCAAAACTGTGTTGCTAAAACTTTGCTGAAGAGAAAAGCACAACGAACTAGTGGCCTCACTAAGTTTAACCTAGCTGCCAAATCAATTTTAGGGACTCCACCACTAGCAGTTTCAAAGCAGACCATAGTTGCACCCATCACTAATCACAAAAAGAACAAATTACCTAGCTCATTCCTTAGGAAGAAAGCAGAAAGTAGTAGGAAATGGCAACGTTGGCTAGAGAACACAACATATTTTAAATGGGTACCTAAAATACTTAACTCATGTGCTTCTAACCCAACGGGTCCATCCGTTACTCCATCTGTTTCTACCAATTGTGGTGCAGGTGGTTCAAATCGTTCTTTGGATTGTTGATAGCGGCTGTTCCCGACACATGACCGGCAATCTCAAGCTTCTCCAAAACTTCGTTGCTAAGTTTATAGGAACGGTCAGGTTCGGGAATGACCACTTCGCCGCAATCATGGGTTATGGCGACTATGTAAATGGGAACATCGAAATAAGTCGTGTGTATTATGTTGAAGGTCTGGGTCACAATTTATTCTCGGTTGGTCAATTCTGCGATGGAGACTTAGAAGTAGCATTTAGGGAGAAAACCTGCTTTATTCGTGATCTTCAGGGGAATGATCTGATGAAAGGAAAACGGGGAACTAGTCTTTACACCATCTCTTTTGAAGGAATGACAGCTTCGACTCCTATATGTTTACTCTCCAAGGCTCATCCCACGAAAGCATGGTTATGGCATAAACGCTTGTCTCATCTTAATTTCAAAACCATGACCGACCTGGCTAAGAAAAAATTGGTAGATGGTTTACCAAAATTCAGATATGCCAAGGATCATCTGTGTTCTGCATGTGAACAGGGAAAAAGTCACCGAGCACATTTTCCACCAAAAACAGAACATAGCACAGACCACGTCCTACAACTGCTTCATATGGATTTGTGTGGTCCAATGCGGGTTCAGTCTGTAAATGGGAAAAGATATATTCTGGTAATAGTGGATGACTACTCAAGATGGACATGGGTATATTTTCTCCGCACAAAAGATCAAGTTCCGTCTATAGTTACCACGTTTCTCACAAAGATTCAAGTGCAAGTCCGCAAACACCGTCAGAATCATTCGTACCGACAATGGCACTGAATTCAAAAACCAAATTCTTCGGGAATTTACAGAGAAACATGGGATTGTTCACCAAAATTCTATAGCTCGCACTCCTGAACAGAATGGCGTAGTTGAACGACGAAACCGTACGCTTGTGGAAGCAGCTCGAACTATGTTGATCAATGCCCAATTGCCAGATTATCTTTGGGCTGAAGCTGTTAACACTGCTTGCTACACTCAGAACCGCGGCATGATCACCAAAAGACATAACAAAACTCCATATGAGCTCATACATGGCAGAAAACCCAATATCAACTATTTCCATGTCTTTGGAGCTTTATGTTACCCAAAGAATGATAAAGATGATCTTGGTAAATTGAATGCAAAAGCAGATATAGGGATATTTGTTGGTTATTGTGAGAACTCCAAGGGATACAGAATTTGGAATCGTCGGACCGGAGACATTCAAGAGACGATACACGTTAATTTCGATGAACTCACTGATATGGCTTCTGAGCAAGACCGCTTGGAACCCGCAAACAACCGTTTGAACTTCCCAGAATCTTCAGCTGAACAGTTACCTTTCAAAAGGAAAGATCTGGAAGATCTGTTTGCTCCTCTGTTTGATGATAGTTTGATTAACAGTGCGTCAGAGGCTTCCACAAGTTCCGCTGCTCAACAACTCTCAAATCAAGCACCTGATCCATCAGCATCTACCTCTACAGTAGTTGCTGACGATGCACCACAATCTGAACCATCTTCATCCATAGATAAAACACCTCAACCAGCAGTTGAAGATTCTTCTCCCATTTCTAACCAAGTTCCACCACCATCAGACTTTGACGGAAATGCATTTTTCAACCCATTTGCTCCACCCCCAACCATTCCCGAACCAGGAGAATCTTCATCGAGCAACATGGAACCGTCAAATCTGAATAACAACATTCAACACTACCCATCTACTCATAAATGGACAAGGGATCATCCGTTAGTTAATGTGATTGGCAATCCAGATAAACCAGTTATGACACGACAGAAACTCCACACAGATGGTGAAACTTGCATTTACGCTCTCACCGTTTGTCAAGCTGAACCGAAAAATATCAAAGAGGCCATGACTTATGATAATTGGATTGAATCAATGCAAGAGGAGTTGGATCAGTTCAAAAGATTGGAAGTCTGGGAACTCGTTGAAAAACCTGATGGAGTTTATGTTGTGGGCTTAAAATGGATTTGGAAAAATAAGTTGGATGCAGAAGGCACGGTTATTCGTAACAAGTCTCGGTTGGTTGCTAAAGGGTTTTGTCAAGAGGAAGGAATTGACTTCGAGGAATCTTTTGCACCAGTGGCTAGACTTGAGGCAGTTAGAATGTTCCTGGCATACGCGGCTCATAAGAACATCACCGTTTACCAAATGGACGTGAAGACAGCATTCCTGAACGGACAACTTCGTGAAGAGGTGTATGTATCACAACCTGACGGCTTCGTGGATCCAGAACATCCTAATCACGTATACAGGCTTAAGAAAGCTCTCTACGGCCTTAAACAAGCCCCGAGGGCCTGGTACGACAAACTTTCAGCATTCCTTATTGCTAATCATTTCACTAAAGGCTCTGTAGACCCGACTTTGTTTATACAAAAACACGGGGAGGACATTCTCATCGTACAAATTTATGTGGATGACATCATTTTTGGGTCTACCCACAAAAAGTACTCAAATGCTTTTGCAAAACTTATGAAACAAAACTTTGAGATGTCCATGATCGGTGAATTAAACTTTTTTCTAGGATTACAAGTTCACCAATCACCTCGTGGTATATTCTTGAGTCAGTCTAAATATGCACAAGAGATATTAAAAAAGCATGGCATGACATCTAGTGACACCTATAACACCCCTATGTCCTCCTCATCCCCGAAGCTAGATGCTGACATTCATGGGAAACCCACTGATCCTACAAATTATCGTAGCATAATTGGGTCTCTCATGTATCTCACCGCTAGCAGACCGGATGTTGTATTTGCCACATACCTATGTTCACGCTATCAGTCTAACCCAACAGAAAGACATTTATCTGCTGTTAAAAGAATCCTTAGATACATTAAGGGAACCATTAATTTGGGGATCTGGTATCCAAAGGATTCTGGTTTTGCACTAACTGCTTTTTCAGATGCGGATCATGCGGGATGTATTGATACAAGAAAGAGCACATCCGGTGGTGTTCAATTCCTAGGTGATAAGCTGGTGTCCTGGCAGTCAAAGAAGCAAGATTGCACGTCTCTATCATCCACGGAATCAGAATATGTAGCCATGTCTGCCTGTTGTGCTCAAATCATTTGGATGCGATCACAATTGATGGATTATGGTTACATATTCAACAAAATCCCGATGTACTGTGACTCCAAAAGTGCTATCGCTATCTCGTGCAACACCGTGCAACATTCCAAGTCCAAACACATCGCTCTCAGATATCACTTCATCAAGGAGCATGTGGAGCAGGGTACCGTTGAGCTGTATTTTGTGGGAACGGAACACCAATTGGCGGATCTTTTCACGAAGGCTTTACCTCATGATCGGTTTGTGAAACTGGTTCACCAAATTGGAATGAGATGCCTGACTCCTCAAGAATTAGCGAATTTCCTCAAAATCAACTAATCGGGTCATGATCTCTCACTATCTTGTATATATATTTCAAAAAAAAAAAAAAAAAAAAAAAAAAAAAAAAAAAAAAAAAAAAAAAAAAAAAAAAAAAAAAAAAAAAAAAAAACCCCAAAATGTGCAAAGGATTGATCTCAATCAAAATATGTTTTTTACCAATTGTTTCAAAGTTAAAATTTTTTCCACAATATCACATATTTTGAGGGGGAGAAACTTTTGCACATTTATTCATAAAAATTCTTCGTCATCTTTCTAAATCATAATATATCGTTTGTCATCAGCATACGTTAACCATTTAATTATACATATCTTAACCGTGGACTTAATATAAACATAAATGTATTGTTAAAAGGTTAAATATGTAAAAATGGAAAAGAATGAGGACAATAACAGTCAATTCAATTAACTCAACTCTATAAATACACAATACATTGTCTCAGGTCAAATCTTTCTATCACTCTCAAAAATTACACAGTCCCTTTGTCTTCACAATACACGCGCGCCTATAACTAAATTCTTCATACCTCTATAATTCGACTAATTTGCTTTAAAATGTAAGTCTTTCATTTGATTTTAGTAATAATTCCGTGTTTGATTTATATTAGGAGCTTTAGTCTGATTTAGGGTTTATGAATGATTTAGTTTGTGCTTATTTTAATGATAGAATCTGCTTGTGTAATAGATGAGTTGTGTTGAGCTTTAAGATGAGTAATCAAATTTTATTGTGTTAATCGAACTTGCATATGTGATAATGATCGAACTATAGTCGATTTTTTTGAGTGATCGATGTTTAGGACTAATCTCCGAGTTAGGAGAATTATGTCTAAGTGTGATCGAACTTTGATTGAACTTCGGGGTGATCGAACTTCAGGTTTAATCGAACTTCGGTTTGATCGAACTTCGGTTTGATCGAACTTTGGATTAATCGAACTTTGGATTTAACCAAACTTTGATTTAACCAAACTTTGATATAACCGAACTTTGATTTAACCGAATTTTTGATTTGATCGAACTTTGGATTAATCGAACTTTGGATTTAACCAAACTTTGATTTAACCAAACTTTGATATAACCGAACTTTGATTTAACCGAATTTTTGATTTAACCGAACTTTGGATTAATCGAACTTTGGAGTAATCGAAATTTGGATTTAATCAAATTTTGATTAACTGAACTTTGATTGATCGAATTTTGATTAACTGAATTTTGGTTGATCGAATTTTGCTTGATCGAATTTTGATTAGTCGAATTTTGATTAACTGAATTTTGGTTGATCGAATTTTGCTTGATCAAATTTTGATTAGTCGAATTTTGATTAGTTGAACTTTGATTGATCGAACTTTGATTAACTGAACTTTGTGTGAGCTAATTTTGATTAACTGAACTTTGTTTGATCGAATTTTGCTTGAGCGAATCTGACCGAACTTTTGATTGATCGAACAATTAATTTTTTCTTCGAAGTTCAAGAACTGAGTATGCAATAATGGATGAGTAACTAAGTAACTTTGGCTGTTATGAAGAATAATCATATATTGAATTGTGTTTACTGGATGAGTTAGTTTCTATCTATGCTGAACATCATGTATCCTTATGCTCTGCTGTTCAGAAGTTATATATGCATCAAGGTGTTTGCTACTTAAGTGATGATGCTAGATTATGTGATTAGTGATGAAAAGTGTTCTATTGCTCTATTGTCTGAACTTGTGTCTATATGATGATAAGCAATTTAACATACAAAGGGCATATCTAACATATTCACTAACAATCATAATATATGCTCTTGCGTATTGTTGAATGTTTGTGTTATGTAGTCAAAACATGTCACGTGCATTATCTCAAGCATCACAAACATCCAAAAAGGCCACTCAAGCTACGGAAAAGCCTAAGATCTTTCGTTGCAATTCAAGAGTTGACTTCGATAATCTCAAGTGTCATCCGTCATGTCAAATCATCGCAGAAATCCTTGCTAGACACTTCATTCGTCCTGCTTTAACCAAGACAGCAAGTGTTCCAATGGTCTTTCTTAATCAGTTCTGGGAATCAATGACAGTCAACAAAGACCAAACATCTATCACTGTCACTCTGGATGCTCTAGAAATCACATACACAGTTGACACTCTGAGGGCCGTTCTTGAGCTACCCAAGGAAAACTCAGGGAACTTTGAGAAGTTTCAAAATAACCCAACATTTCAAGAGATGGCAAGAACTCTAGAAATGCTGGGATATGATGAATCAACTGAAGTAATGTCTTCAATCTATAAAGTTGAAAGAAAGTTTTTTCCACAACCTTGGTTAACAATGTTCGGCATCATTAATCAATGCATCACTGGAAAAACCACCGGCGTAGATAAACCAAGATTTGAAAACCTGCAGTTTTTCTGTGGTATTGTCAACACAAAACATCTTAACTTTGCACAGTATATCTGGGATGACATGATCTTTCAATGCAAGAAATTCCAAGAGAGCACTAAAGATTCATATATCCCTTTTCCTCGTTTCACCAAACTCCTCATCGCTCGTGTTTTGAAAAAACACCCAGAGTTACAACGTCCAAATTCTGAGCAGATGCATACCGAACAACATGATCATGTCCTCACTCGCCTCAACATCCAGATGACCGATACAGACAAACAAGGTGCTCCAATCCCTGATTATTTCTTGAGTGAAGAAATTAGGAACACAGCAGCTTATCTTACATATGACAAAGCATTTAAGGCTCAGAAAGTGGGGTTTGCTCAGAAAAAGGAAGTATTATCCAAAGGATCAAAGTCTAAAGGGAAGAGTCATTCACTCCCAGATCGAGCCACTATCTGCAGATCCAAGAAAGCTGAAACTGCAAAGAAAGGAAAACAAGTCACCAAAGCTTCATCAGCATGGCAACTTCGTGATGAATCAAGTGATGAAGGAAATGACGATAATGTTGGGATAAAGAAGGTCAAAGCACAGAAGGGGCTTGAAAAGCTGAAATCTATTATGGGTCCATCTGATGAGAAACTTAAACAAGGCAAGGGCAAGTCCATCAAAGCAACAGATGTTAGTTTTTCACCGATTCGACCAAATGTAAGCTCAGAAGAAGAAGGTGACGAATCAGATCAACACACTCATACCCCATCAGGTTCTGAAGCTGAAGCTTCAGATGATGACAGACAAAGTGAAGATGATGAAGACAAAGATGAAGAAAGTGACAAGGACAGCAAAGACATCAGTGTGAACAACGATGAAAGTGATGATAAAGATGAATCTGAAGATGACCAAGATAATCCAGGTGCTCAACCACACACAACCATTCTTCAATCACCACCTACATCTTCAGTGGCTCAATCATCAACTGCCATAAGTCAGCTAGAAAGTAAACTGAATCAAGTATTGAGTAATCAAGAAGCCCGTGAAAAGGAATATCAAGAAACTAAACAGAAATTGTCGAGTCTTCAGGAGCAGGTGAACAAACATTTACTGAAGTGTGATAACGTTGATTTGAAAAAGGAAGTTGCTGAACTGGTTCCAACTGAGGTCTTCAAGACTCTTCAAGAGGCATTTCCTGACATGCTCAACAACTATGCCAAGAAGAATCTGGAGGAGGTTGTGGCAAAGTTGATGCAGACAATACCAATCACTATCAGGACGTTACCTCCACAACCATCTGGATCAATTCTCAGACAACAACTTCTTGAAGAAATTCGAGAAAATCCTGCAGAAGATGAGCTCAGGCAAGCATTACTTAACTCAATCAAGCGAGCTGAAAAACAAGATGAACCATGCAAACCAACCAAGTCATTGAAGCGACGACAGGATGACCCAGAAGATCAAGGAAAGAAAAGACGGAGACATTCATCTTCAAGCCCTGGTCCCATAGCACAATCATCCGGAAAAGGAAAACAATCAAGTGGACCAGTCTTCAGTCCCATTGGAAGTGGTCAATTTGAGGACGTAGAATTTCACGAGAACATCAGTGCAGATGATGAAATACCCTATGTACCTACAAGTGTTCAAGAAGCTGTGGTTCCTTTGGGTCAAGTTAATGATATACCGCTACCAGAATGGGTCAATCCAAGAGCCTCAAAGTATGACTGGTTTGAAGATATGGTTGATGCTTACCCTGATGAAGTTGACGGCACACCTGTGGAAGGATCAATTGTAGACTTTACCAAAAGATTGAAAAAGGCTATCAAGGTTCAGAAGTTGGGGTTGTCAGATATCATTCGAGTTCGCAGTTCAGGCTTCACTGAATTCAAGACGGTAACTACTACTGAGATAGAGTTTGAGTACAATCTTGAACAAGTTGCACGAGCTCTTGGAGATAACATTGCTGATGAACAAACCCATAAATCAAAAGAACCATTGCACTATAAGGACTACACCAAACCCCTACCCCTCATCGGTCACCCAAAGAATCCTAAGTTACCAAAACAATACTTCTTCAATCGAGACCTAGCCTATCTCATGAGTGGAAGCACGGATCATATACGATATGCAACATCACTTTCCAAGTATCCAGCAGCTTCATACTCCATAGAAGATTTGGAAGTAAAGGTCGACGACTTATGGAACCATGACGTTTATGTCTACAATGATGATGCTGTTTTTGGGATTCTTCATTGGCGACATATGAGGAGATTGTCCTACAAATACTTGGTCACCACGAAAGTTTCAGGAAACATAGATAGGAAGAACCCTAACAGAATTCTATCCATAACCAGTGTTGAAACCGAGCCGCTGTACGGGTATAACTTTCTAACCAAGATCACCGTGAGAAGATCAGATGACAAAGAGTACTCGTTCTGTGAAGCTGACTACCCATACTTGTCCCGCAATGATATAGAAGACATGTACCTACTGAAGATTCAAGGGAAACTTGAACATCTTCCTGGCCGTCTTCAGTATGACATCATCAACTCCATTCTAATATTCATCCGCAGCATTGTCATAAGGCATCGAGTTGAGGACATCCAACTTGGGGTAGAAAGCTACCAAAAACGAGTTAATCTCATCAAGCCAGACCTTGACCGGCCGGGTATTCATGGTCAGCCTCCTTATACGTTCATGGATAGACCGTTTGGAGTCGTTTACAAACGAAGCAACTGCAGTCCACACTTCATGGGATTTGAAGAACTGAGAAAATTTGGGGATACGACATTGGAAATGGTCAAGAAAGAACTTGAGTCAATCTTGGATATATACTACAAGGGTTCAAAAACGGGAATAATGCAAGAGGTCAAATGGAACAGAAATGATGCCAAGCAAGCAGTCAAGTTCATCAAAAGAATCAATGACAAGCTTCAGTTTCGGACTCAAATGCGAAGATTGGAGAGTTATGTGGGAGGACGAGCAAGACTTCCAAACATTCTCACCTTCCGACGTCCTGCCTAAGTTGATTGGTACAATTTGCTTAATTTGATCATCATCATTTCATTTCATTTTCATCATTCACTTTCGTATATCACTACGGCTTGTGCACACATCACAGTGTACAACCCGCTCTTGTAAAGAAAGGACCCTGAGGTACGCATCAGTGCCTCAATCCTGAAAAAGGAGCGAAAGCTTCTTACTTATGAGCAGAATTAAAACCAGAAAATTTTTTTCAAAGTTTTTTTTTAAACAATTCTGCTCATAAGGACAAGTACTCCCTTGTTAAGGGGGAGTATTTGAAAACATCTTTGTTCAAAACTACCAACGTTCTTGACATTCTTCCACAAACACCTCAAAAAGAGCATATTTTAATCAACAGTTTTTTCAAAAACAACACTACTATGCTATTTTTGAGGGGGAGAATGAAAATGTGATTAAAATATGGTATCTTATTGCTGGAATCTCATGAGTGTATGACTCAAGAATTGACCCTCGAATTGACGATAACAACAGTCAGTAGTCGAAAAGGTATATCCGGGACGGGTAATAATTTCAAGCCAGTCCAACTGGTGATGTAAGCGTGTCTCGCGAAGGATATATCTGAGTAGAATGTACCAATTTCGAGCGACAATCTTTGAATATGACCGGGACGGGTAATAATTTCAAGCCAGTCCAACTGGTGATGTAAGCGTGTCTCGCAAAGGTCATGTTCATTGAAAGTCAATCAATTCAAAAAGTGCCAACTCTTCCCGACATGTGCAAATTTCAAAGTGATTTACATATGAGCATATGTTAAGGGGGAGTTCTTCTGAAAAATAACAAAACTCTCAAAGTGTTAACAAAATGTGTTTTACAATCATAAACACTTTGAGAGATTTTCAAAAGGTTTGGTATATGGCATCATTAGGATAGTCATGGAGTTATAAGGTGACTAAGGTTAGGGAAAACCGTCCTATGATCCGCCAGAGCCGGAGGGATCTACCCAAGGACAACACTAATAGTTTAGAACTAGAAAGTCCTAGGTATGATTTAAAAAGGAGAAAATGAATGAACGGAGAAAGAAGGGGTTGAAGAATTAAAAAGAAAAGCAAAGAAAAGGGTGAAAAGAAATAGCCCTCCATTTGTTCAACCTTAGGGCAGACACCGGGTTCAATACATAATCTACTGGTTGATCAAGAATCACCGGTATTGAAGATCAAAGTCGTCATGGACCCAGTGACGCACTGTACTAAACCTTCTTAGCTACTCAAGTGTCTCTCAAAAGACATTTGTTTCATTCACACGGAGAACCCTTCATAATCTATCGACCTCTCATTCCGAGAGTGTTGATATTGAAAAGGAGGCAATCTGCTCCACGCCTCCGACTACCAAACAAATGTGCACTAATTGAGTCTAGAGCCATGAGATTCATAAAAAGATCTCTTAGGTACACTTAGTATTACTCTGCTGTTCTACATCATGGACAGCAGATGTAAAATTAAGAAAGTGTCCTTCGCAGATCTTAGCAATCTGCCGAGAACATTCATGAGAAAAATTACATATGTGATTATCAATGATTGAATGGAAATCCTGCCAGAGCAACATCAAACAACTCTGACAGCAGGTCATTTCGGTAACTCCTTGTGGGTTACGCTTAGTGTTTTGTCCCAAACGGTCTACAGTCGTGGGGTGATCTCCAGCGACTCACTGAATCGTGGGTGCACTTCGGTGTGTCCGTGTAAGCCCTCTCGGGGGTATCCGGTTCAGAACGGCCTGGGCAAGGATTAGAGAAAGTCTTCACACTATGCTGTTGACAGTCTCGAAGTCTGAGCTTGTAAGTGCCGGTTGGTTCGTGCTGCTGCTGCTGCTGCTGAGGAGCTTGGAGACCTGGAGTTCAACCATCACCAAGACTCCATCATGTTCATGTCCTGAAGATTAGTTCTCACCAAGACTCAGAATAATCAAAAGTTCAGAATATGTTTAAGAAAAGTCTAAGTTCGAGCACTACAACCTTTCATATGTTAAAGATTGAAGAAGTGAGAACAACTTGAAGAACGAAAGTCACAAGTCATATGAACATGATGGAGAGGACACGAAGACACCAGTATCAAAAGATCGTTGGAATACGGCAGACCACCACCATATCACATCACATCATTTTCAAGAACAAAGAACAAAGGTTATGAAGACGTCAAAGCCAAAGAAGCAAAGACGACGTCATGCAACCTTGATGACCAATACTTAGGGGGAGATTGTTGGGAACACGTTTTGTAATATTTCAAGTATTGATCATTTGTAATAGGTTGCTTAGGCCTTTAGGTTTGTTATTAGGCCCAGCCCGTGTAGAAGGCCCATGGGTTGTGTCGTTTTTATCATTTATTATTGTTATGTATGTATTAAGTTAAGTATGTTGGGCTAGTAGCCCATTCTCTTGTAAAACTATAAATACCCCTCCCATTCAAGGGAAGGGTGGTTGGTTGATGAATTTATAATATTGTTCCTAAGTGTGTGTTATCATCTCCCTTCCATCTCTTTCTCTCTCTAACTTTCTCTCTCTAGATTTAGTAGGTAATTAGTTGGTAATTAGTGGTAGCTTAATTCACAAAAGTATAAAACATCAAAGTCCCTTGATCATGAGCCATTAATCACTGCGGTGAGCGCGAATATAGTGAACAGCTTCGAAACCTGTTAGAGGCTGACGACCTATCCCACTAAATACTGTGACGGAATGCCTACATGGTTAGTCGTATTTAGTCGCGATGCACTATATTTGAGAAAAATAGGAATTGGCAAGTCACCTATTAACATGAGGGCCATAAATACCCATCAGTAACCCTGGTGGGGCACCGCCGTTTTACGGTACTCTGTTAACGTTTTGCGTGTCATGAGGCTTAGGGCAATATAACTTTATGAATATATGAATGTTTCATATATATCCTAGGATACAGCTGTATTTAGAAGACCACCACTTTACACTAATAGATTTCAGACTCTTGATTATTAATTTCACTATGTGTTATGACTATGGATCCTGTAATTGAATTTTAACTGTTATCATATGTGACTTAAATGAGAATTCTACAAAAGACAACTCAAAATGCTTGGTATATCGTTACATTTAAAAGCTGACTCAACAGTCTATATCGAGCGTATAACAACGTAGCTCATCTGCATCTATAACTTGAAACTTATGATTTTGGAGATCATACATGACTTACTTGTGGATTTTTATACAACACAACGTATTATTTATTTCATGAAGAATTATTATTTATTTCGACAATCACTGTACACCTTTCAAAGAAGGTTATGTTCTAACAAACTCCACGAACTCACCAACCATTGTGTTGACATTTTAAGCATGTTTATCTCAGGTAATTAACGGAGCAGGACAAGACACGGAGCGGGCATTTTATACTCTGATAAATAAAATGGTGTAAAATCAAATATGTCATTCTTTTCAAATTATCACATTTTCTCATGGGATTTTCAAATCGAATAACTCACTTTTGTATCAAAAATATTCTTTTGAATGACATATAACTTTCAAAACGCCCCTTCCGGGCCGTTTTCTGAAGTTTAAACCTCGATCCTCACCGTAACACCCTAATTACTTTTCCGCTGCCGCAAACCAAATTAGGGGGTGTTACAGTTTGGTATCAGAGCCTATTGTTATAGAGAACCAAATGTTTTCAAACATCGAACTATAACCACACTTTCAAAATAAATGATTTTACACCATACCATTTTACGCCCTCCGTGTTTGCGGACTGCCATGCTCAATACATTACCTATTAAGATTATTTTGCACTAATCTTTACATGTTGGATGTTCACTCTTCACACGTTACCCACTGTATTATCTCACACTTACCATTACGCTCTTAACGTACGAATTATTTATAATTATTATGTTCGACTACTACAATACCATGTCTACCCAACCAGTTGACATTACCAAACTTACCCTCCGTACTACTCGTACATTACCTACTTATCAAATTGCTCCAAATACTGAAAATCCTTATGTATTAATGTCACAACCCCAACCTGATACGAAATTTACTCAGATACCACTCCCATCATCACTTACTTACTCACCCTTACGTCGGAAACTTAGGAGAACTACTAAACCTTATTCAAATAAAGAGTTGATTGGTTGTCTGACAACATTCGAGGTTGGACAGAATTCACACCAAGAAACGAGTTAGAAAAATGTTGAGCCAAATTCTCCATTACCTACGTCACTACTCCCACCTGTCCCGGTAACCCGGCACAGAAAAGTCAAAATTTTAGCACTTTATGAGCCCGAACCGTTTATGACACCATTTCGGAGCCACCTCAATAGACTTATTAAGAATGTACACCTACGTTTAGTATCAATTATACCACCATTTCTACCTTACTTCCCTACTTCACCCCTAGACATGATCAGGATAACGTCACCATACCTTACCACCACTACTATCATCATCCCCTTCACCGTCGGTTGGACCCGACTACTCGTTAAGACTACTCACCCAGACTTACTTGTTTACACCTCACCAACGGAAGCTGACTTCTAGAGAGAATTTACCCTCTCAGGTCTCCTTCGTAATTACTATTTCCCACCTGCTTTCACTCTTTCAGCCCGAATCCTCAAGACTGGATAGAACTTTAGGAAAACAGTTACCCACACACCTACTCCTCCCACCAACATGACGCGACTGGAGCGTCATAAAGAATAGATTGATACACTCCTATTAACATCATTTACAAAACACCACTCACAACCAACGACACCCTACCTGAACTTTTGTCCGACAAGATGGACTTCTAGGACGGACTGATAAGGTTTCAGTCGGAGATATTGAGAAACACTCCCACATGACAATCCTTACAATGAGAAAAACAGAGATTTATTAACCTGCTGCATGAAACATTAATAAAAGACCTTGTATCGTTGGCTTCGTAAAACAATCGATCAAGTTATTAATGTTATGATGTTTACCGTAATTATAACTAGACTTACTACAATATTACCTACGATTGTTACGATTCCTCATACCAGCCCTGACTAGACTATGACCATAGAATTCTCTAGGACAAAATTTCGGAAGAAAACTTGATGAATGAAGAGAAATTTGCTGAACTCCGGCTTTTTGTAGATGAAACAGTTTGTTCCTTAGCAATCTCATACCAAGAGTTGATTAATTATATACAATACTACTCAGACGCATAGTAAATTTATGACCCCCAGTTGGTTTTGATTTCGTAATATGACCCCATTGTTAACACTAGTATACAAATACCTTGTTACTCGAATTATTCTGACATGGCCATTAGGTGGATTTAAATCCGTGTTTCTTGGGATATTGATAGAATATGGCCAGCATGAACAGTACAAATACCCTACTAGCACCAACCACAACCCTGACTCCTGGAATTTATCCGAAATTTAGTAACCAACAACGTTGCTGTGATACTCGGGGCGACTACATTAGCTCATCCGAGTAGTAACAATAGGACAACCGGAGAAAAGAAAACGACCGCGTCTTATAAGCATAACAATGAAAGTTTCACGAGTTGTAGACCAACTCATTTTAAAAATATAGAAGAAGTGACCAAACCTACCATCACCCTTACCCAAGGATTTCTAGATCAAAAGTTAAGCGGGACACTACAAAAATCAATGCCCAACCCAGAATATCACTTAGGACAAAAAGATCAGTGGAAGAGAATGGAAACTCTTTAGAACCTTAACAACTTCAAAGGATAACACCCAAGTTTAAGCATAAGATAAATTCCTGTTGTGGATAAGTAAACCCTAGTTTAAGAATTTCCAAGTTGTATTCCCTTATGTACTTTACCTTAGGCACAATGGATGTAACCTAATCGTAACAATTATCTTTCTACCGAATGAAGACTCTACCTTGTAATATTTCCGAAATAACCATAATTCACATCTATTTCAAACCCTACTCTCCCTATTCATAGTCGTTAGGTAACAATACCCTGATATCACTTTGGGAATTTGATTAAACACCAATTTCTGACCAAACAATAGATTATCACCATCTTGTAAGAAATCCTCACCTAAAACTTAAGCCTATACCCAAGATATCCTAGTATCACTTTAGAAATTCCTGAATTATCCTCAGAATATGAACAAAAACTTTATAATTCTTTTGAAAATAATCATAGGGTGTCCGACTTTGTGACGGAACCATTATAATTGAACAATATAAAACACTTTGAAGAAGCATAAATATCATGGTGACTGAGCCAAGCATTACATTATTTGGTCCTCAAATTATACATAGCCTGATCAACTATGTCTAATTTAGGAAGAATCATGTCATGAATGAAACAGTTATCCTCCAGGTTTTCTAATAACAACTTCCATCCAAAAGCAAAATCTTGAGACAAAACAAATGAAACTTTTGACCAACCACAAATAAATACCCACACATATTACCCACCATCCTTATGATAAGAAACTGACAAAGTACAAGCATTAGAAAACTTAAGAATTCACAAGGACTTATGGGAAGCACAAATAACATAAATTTTATTAGAGACCATAGAAAATAGTACATAATGACAAAATTAGCAACGGTAATGCTAAAGTTACAATTATTTATTCCAACCTCCCTACTACCTATTTTCCATACGCCATATCCACGATAAGGGCTACAATCGCCAACGGAATGACAAACGCTAAAATCACGACCAAATATTGAAAGTCTTCTTCCGGAGCGTACCTCAAGTAGATAACCACAAGAATGACGTACACAATCGCTAGCATAATGATGAAGTGCGGCATTTCTGAAATGTGGAATAAGAGAAAAATAGTTTGTGGAAGAGTAGAAATTAAAATGAAATAATTATAGGCTAAATCTAGCCGTTGGAACCAAAACTAGCCGTAGAAGGCACTAGTCACGACCGTTAATACACACTGTTCACGAGCCGTTAAATTCTCACAGTTCCTGACCGTTATTCTCATTATTCTCAATCTTTAGGTTCATCAATTAACCAAACATTCGAATTTATTTCATCTAGCATGAATAAATCTAACTAGATATCGTTTCCTCAATTTTCGGATAGAAACCTCTCGACAACATTTTTCATAACCCCTCACCCTTGAACACCACATTTTTCAACACCTATCGCAGACTGAACTTCGGGACGAAGTTCAAAATTTAGGGGTAGATACTGTAGAATCCCACGAAAATCCATTATGATAATCCTCATTAATTAATAATAACCTCGAGTTACCATTTAACAAAACCCATTTTTACGGGGAAATTTAAACTTTTCTTTTATTATTACCACATTACGTTTTGACAACATATATTAAATAGCGACACGTACCTTGAAAACTCAGTGTTTCACAAAACTCCATTCACACTAAAGTTACGTTACACAAATTACACATTATAGTTAAAACTACTAAACCTATAACTTGATACATTAATCACATTTATATTTCACTAACTACAATTATTTATACAAAACATATTTCATTACACAACCCCATTTAATTAAGCTACAACCCAACCTCCTACCCACCTACAAATATCTTCTATATGATATTTTGATTGTCGGTAAGATGTGCACTGCTGTCCATCAAGATACAGTAACCTCAATAATAGAACTTGAAGACTTCTATAGTCAATAAAAACGTGGTATATTTCTTCTATATTATACCTAACCTCTACCACACACTTCCTATACTAAATCTCCCTCACCTCTCTCTCCTCTCTCATTTCCGGCGAACAAAACCAGTCACCGGCGCGCCACCGCCGGCCATACAACTACACCGCCACCATCATCATGATCCTTGTGATCTCCTCTTCACTCCTAGGTATTTCACGCGCCAAGAAAGTTCCCCTCATTTTTTTTTCGGTAACCCAGTTTTTCGGCAACAACAACTTCTAACCGTTCGAAGTATAGATCGATGGTATACATTCTTTTGGTGCTCGTTGATTCGTTGGGTTCGAGTTATCACCACAGCCGCCGTAGCAGCACCATCACAGCCGCCGTCTCCACCACCCTGTTCTTCTCCTTCTTGTCATGGTAAAACCGAGAAACCATCTTTATATATATATAAATATTTATTATTATCACCGAATATTATTGTTGTTGTGTTCGTGGGTTAAAAACGAAATTGTTGAGTTATATTAATGATCATAACTACGAAATGGATTAAAAACCGGATGTAATATTATTTTGAAACTTATTCGTGTGGTTAGATTTAACTAAAAGTGGTGGTAAGAATTTTGTCACGATTCAGGTTTAGTTGTTGTTGTAGTCGTTGTTCTGTGTACGGGTCGGGTCAAAGTCATACGACCCGGTTGGGTCTCGAGGTGAATCCAGGATTAATAAATTGTTGTCATTAAGGTTATTGATAACCCTGCTGTTATGGACGTTTGATCTTGTTGAGGTCTAGAATTAATGTTGCGAGTCGAAATGAACATGTTTGGTTTTGGTCTCGGTATGGTGCTAGTTTTGGTTGAGTTTTGTTGAAGTTGTCGTTATTATTATTATCGCTAGAATTTGGTGTTGCTCTCGGGTCGAGACCTACTTGGTTAGTTATGACTCGTTTGAGTCACGGGATAGTTTCGATGTTCTTAATGTTATGGTAGTATTGTCATTGGGATGAATTTATATTATATCGAGAAGTCGTGGTTCAACAACCCACATAGGGTGCTTGTCGGGTCCGGTTAGTGTCTCAGTGAGACTTCGTAGCCACTAGAAACGATTGGTCGTGATTCTGCGTTTTGATCTACTCATTTTAAGATCTTTAAAATTGTGATCTACTTCGGCTTTTGGTCTCGTTTTGGTCACAGTCAAAGTAGGGTGCATTTGTTTACTTTTGGGTTGTGTTCATAATGGTAACTGGATCTATACATTATTGTTTGGTGTTGGGCCTAAGTCCAATATATAATCAGAGTGCGTTTGATTTTGGTCACGGGCCAAAGCTCAATCGGTTAAAGGATGTTTTGTTTGTGATGCGTGGGCTAGTAAGTCCAAGTAAACACTAAGGAAATAATAAATTAAGTTAATAAGGTGATTAGTTATTTTAGTGTTACCGTATTAACAAATTAAACATTGACTAACGGGTTTGACTTGTCTTCGTTCATTGGTACGTTTCGAAAATTAAACATGGGATTGTGATTCGGATTTGGATAATACATATACTTAATGGATTAAATACTTGTATTGTGGGCTTGTGGCCATTGCATTTGGACATTTGGACAATTATTGTACCATTATCGGACTTACAATATTAAATATCAGATTCATTGAACATTTTGAGACTTGAGACGGTATAATATATTAAACTCGGACTGGACACAAGATCTTTAATAAAACCTAAACTAATATTACGAGAATAATAACGAGACATAAACTTATTAAATATTGTAATCCCAGTTTTGATTAACTCAAGTCTCGACAACTTGAGAAAAACTAGTTTTATTAGTTAAGCATATTTTTATTATAAAACGTTTATGTTTTATACCAGTTATTTGGGATAACGGGATAAATGTCGAAACGTACCAACTGACTTATTACCTAAGGTGTTTAGTTGTCATTAACTTCTAGAGTTTCTTCTTTGGGTTGAGTCCTAGTCAGAATTCCCTCGACTATGTTGTTGTCTATTTCTTTTGGCGTGAGTTGTATGTTGAGTCTAGGTTATCTTACCACACCACACGAAACATTTAAACTAAGCTTTTGATAAGTTTTGAAAACTGAGTAATCCACGAAAACTACGACACATTGTCTTTTATAGACTTTATTATTTGCGAGACGTGTTTTGAGATAATCGTATACGTATTAGGTTGTGCCGATCCTAGACCATTGTGTATCACTGTGCTTATACCTTCGTGTACCCTCGGCCGTATGTTTTGAGATCGTTGTGATATGCTCTAGATGCCAGTCGTGTCAGTGTAATCTTTGCTTTGCTGTGGCTAAGGTGAGTCGTGGCCCCTCCTATTTTAATACTTGTTTTAATTACTCTTTTGGGGGAGATACATGCTTCGAAATATTTTTCTCAATTATCAACTACATGATTTATTTTGCGATACAATACTTCTATAAGCACTATGAAAACTATTATGACTTACCGTGAGTCGTGGCCCCTACTTTTAACTCTTGTTTTAATAACTCTTTTGGGGGAGATACATGCTTTAACTGTTTTAAGTTACTTATATAAAACTCTCATGATTTACTCAAAATCATCCACTATGTTTTACATGTTTGAATCATACTTGAAAGGAATACATACTCATTATATGTGCAAATTGTCTGTTTAGCTTAAACACGGAACTTGGAAGATAACATTTTTAAGCTACTTGATGTAATATGACACTGAGACTCATTGTATGCATTCATGTGACAAATGAATGTATTGCTACTCTAATATGATATTTCTACATTTCACTACATATAATTGCCAAGACTAAAATTACGCATGATTCACCTATATTGCCTAAGTTTACTTTATTGCCATAAAGTCCCTTGATCATGAGCCATTAATCACTGCGGTGAGCGCGAATATAGTGAACAGCTTCGAAACCTGTTAGAGGCTGACGACCTATCCCACTAAATATTGTGACGGAATGCCTACATGGTTAGTCGTATTTAGTCGCGATGCACTATATTTGAGAAAAATAGGAATTGGCAAGTCACCTATTAACATGAGGGCCATAAATACCCATCAGTAACCCTGGTGGGGCACCGCCGTTTTACGGTACTCTGTTAACGTTTTGCGTGTCATGAGGCTTAGGGCAATATAACTTTATGAATATATGAATGTTTCATATATATCCTAGGATACAGCTGTATTTAGAAGACCACCACTTTACACTAATAGATTTCAGACTCTTGATTATTAATTTCACTATGTGTTATGACTATGGATCCTGTAATTGAATTTTAACTGTTATCATATGTGACTTAAATGAGAATTCTACAAAAGACAACTCAAAATGCTTGGTATATCGTTACATTTAAAAGCTGACTCAACAGTCTATATCGAGCGTATAACAACGTAGCTCATCTGCATCTATAACTTGAAACTTATGATTTTGGAGATCATACATGACTTACTTGTGGATTTTTATACAACACAACGTATTATTTATTTCATGAAGAATTATTATTTATTTCGACAATCACTGTACACCTTTCAAAGAAGGTTATGTTCTAACAAACTCCACGAACTCACCAACCATTGTGTTGACATTTTAAGCATGTTTATCTCAGGTAATTAACAGAGCAGGACAAGACACGGAGCGGACATTTTATACTCTGATAAATAAAATGGTGTAAAATCAAATATGTCATTCTTTTCAAATTATCACATTTTCTCATGGGATTTTCAAATCGAATAACTCACTTTTGTATCAAAAATATTCTTTTGAATGACATATAACTTTCAAAACGCCCCTTCCGGGCCGTTTTCTGAAGTTTAAACCTCGATCCTCACCGTAACACCCTAATTACTTTTCCGCTGTCGCAAACCAAATTAGGGGTGTTACAGTTTGGTATCAGAGCCTATGGTTATAGAGAACCAAATGTTTTCAAACATCGAACTATAACCACACTTTCAAAATAAATGATTTTACACCATACCATTTTACGCCCTCCGTGTCTGCGGACTGCCGTGCTCAATACATTACCTATTAAGATTATTTTGCACTAATCTTTACATGCTGGATGTTCACTCTTCACACGTTACCCACTGTATTATCTCACACTTACCATTACGCTCTTAACGTACGAATTATTTATAATTATTATGTTCGGCTACTACAATACCATGTCTACCCAACCAGTTGACATTACTAAACTTACCCTCCGTACTACTCGTACATTACCTACTTATCAAATTGCTCCAAATACTGAAAATCCTTATGTATTAATGTCACAACCCCAACCTGATACGAAATTTACTCAGATACCACTCCCATCATCACTTACTTACTCACCCTTACGTCGGAAACTTAGGAGAACTACTAAACCTTATTCAAATAAAGAGTTGATTGGTTGTCCGACAACATTCGAGGTTGGACAGAATTCACACCAAGAAACGAGTTAGAAAAATGTTGAGCCAAATTCTCCATTACCTACGTCACTACTCCCACCTGTCCCGGTAACCCGGCACAGAAAAGTCAAAATTTTAGCACTTTATGAGCCCGAACCGTTTATGACACCATTTCGGAGCCACCTCAATAGACTTATTAAGAATGTACACCTACGTTTAGTATCAATTATACCACCATTTCTACCTTACTTCCCTACTTCACCCCTAGACATGATCAGGATAACGTCACCATACCTTACCACCACTACTATCATCATCCCCTTCACCGTCGGTTGGACCCGACTACTCGTTAAGACTACTCACCCAGACTTACTTGTTTACACCTCACCAACGGAAGCTGACTTCTAGAGAGAATTTACCCTCTCAGGTCTCCTTCGTAATTACTATTTCCCACCTGCTTTCACTCTTTCAGCCCGAATCCTCAAGACTGGATAGAACTTTAGGACAACAGTTACCCACACACCTACTCCTCCCACCAACATGACACGACTGGAGCGTCATAAAGAACAGATTGATACACTCCTATTAACATCATTTACAAAACACCACTCACAACCAACGACACCCTACCTGAACTTTTGTCCGACAAGATGGACTTCTAGGACGGACTGATAAGGTTTCAGTCGGAGATATTGAGAAACACTCCCACATGACAATCCTTACAATGAGAAAAACAGAGATTTATTAACCTGCTGCATGAAACATTAATAAAAGACCTTGTATCGTTGGCTTCGTAAAACAATCGATCAAGTTATTAATGTTATGATGTTTACCGTAATTATAGCCAGACTTACTACAATATTACCTACGATTGTTACGATTCCTCATACCAGCCCTGACTAGACTATGACCATAGAATTCTCTAGGACAAAATTTCGGAAGAAAACTTGATGAATGAAGAGAAATTTGCTGAACTCCGGCTTTTTGTAGATGAAACAGTTTGTTCCTTAGCAATCTCATACCAAGAGTTAATTAATTATATACAATACTACTCAGACGCATAGTAAATTTATGACCCCAGTTGGTTTTGATTTCGTAATATGACCCCATTGTTAACACTAGTATACAAATACCTTGTTACTCGAATTATTCTGACATGGCCATTAGGTGGATTTAAATCCGTGTTTCTTGGGATATTGATAGAATATGGCCAGCATGAACAGTACAAATACCCTACTAGCACCAACCACAACCCTGACTCCTGGAATTTATCCGAAATTTAGTAACCAACAACGTTGCTGTGATACTCGGGGCGACTACATTAGCTCATCCGAGTAGTAACAATAGGACAACCGGAGAAAAGAAAACGACCGCGTCTTATAAGCATAACAATGAAAGTTTCACGAGTTGTAGACCAACTCATTTTAAAAATATAGAAGAAGTGACCAAACCTACCATCACCCTTACCCAAGGATTTCTAGATCAAAAGTTAAGCGGGACACTACAAAAATCAATGCCCAACCCAGAATATCACTTAGGACAAAAAGATCAGTGGAAGAGAATGGAAACTCTTTAGAACCTTAACAACTTCAAAGGATAACACCCAAGTTTAAGCAGAAGATAAATTCCTGTTGTGGATAAGTAAACCCTAGTTTAAGAATTTCCAAGTTGTATTCCCTTATGTACTTTACCTTAGGCACAATGGATGTAACCTAATCGTAACAATTATCTTTCTACCGAATGAAGACTCTACCTTGTAATATTTCCGAAATAACCATAATTCACGTCTATTTCAAACCCTACTCTCCCTATTCATAGTCGTTAGGTAACAATACCCTGATATCACTTTGGGAATTTGATTAAACACCAATTTCTGACCAAACAATAGATTATCACCATCTTGTAAGAAATCCTCACCTAAAACTTAAGCCTATACCCAAGATATCCTAGTATCACTTTAGAAATTCCTGAATTATCCTCAGAATATGAACAAAAACTTTATAATTCTTTTGAAAATAATCATAGGGTGTCCGACTTTGTGACGGAACCATTATAATTGAACAATATAAAACACTTTGAAGAAGCATAAATATCATGGTGACTGAGCCAAGCATTACATTATTTGGTCCTCAAATTATACATAGCCTGATCAACTATGTCTAATTTAGGAAGAATCATGTCATGAATGAAACAGTTATCCTCCAGGTTTTCTAATAACAACTTCCATCCAAAAGCAAAATCTTGAGACAAAACAAATGTCACTTTTGACCAACCACAAATAAATACCTACACATATTACCCACCATCCTTATGATAAGAAACTGACAAAAGTACAAGCATTAGAAAACTTAAGAATTCACAAGGACTTATGGGAAGCACAAATAACATAAATTTTATTAGAGACCATAGAAAATAGTACATAATGACAAAATTAGCAACGGTAATGCTAAAGTTACAATTATTTATTCCAACCTCCCTACTACCTATTTTCCATACGCCATATCCACGATAAGGGCTACAATCGCCAACGGAATGACAAACGCTAAAATCACGACCAAATATTGAAAGTCTTCTTCCAGAGCGTACCTCAAGTAGATAACCACAAGAATGACGTACACAATCGCTAGCATAATGATGAAGTGCGGCATTTCTGAAATGTGGAATAAGAGAAAAATAGTTTGTGGAAGAGTAGAAATTAAAATGAAATAATTATAGGCTAAATCTAGCCGTTGGAACCAAAACTAGCCGTAGAAGGCACTAGTCACGACCGTTAATACACACTGTTCACGAGCCGTTAAATTCCCACAGTTCCTGACCGTTATTCTCATTATTCTCAATCTTTAGGTTCATCAATTAACCAAACATTCGAATTTATTTCATCTAGCATGAATAAATCTAACTAGATATCGTTTCCTCAATTTTCGGATAGAAACCTCTCGACAACATTTTTCATAACCCCTCACCCTTGAACACCACATTTTTCAACACCTATCGCAGACTGAACTTCGGGACGAAGTTCAAAATTTAGGGGTAGATACTGTAGAATCCCACGAAAATCCGTTATGATAATCCTCATTAATTAATAATAACCTCGAGTTACCATTTAACAAAACCCATTTTTACGGGGAAATTTAAACTTTTCTTTTATTATTACCACATTACGTTTTGACAACATATATTAAATAGCGACACGTACCTTGAAAACTCAGTGTTTCACAAAACTCCATTCACACTAAAGTTACGTTACACAAATTACACATTATAGTTAAAACTACTAAACCTTAACTTGATACATTAATCACATTTATATTTCACTAACTACAATTATTTATACAAAACATATTTCATTACACAAACCCCATTTAATTAAGCTACAACCCAACCTCCTACCCACCTACAAATATCTTCTATATGATATTTTGATTGTCGGTAAGATGTGCACTGCTGTCCATCAAGATACAGTAACCTCAATAATAGAACTTGAAGACTTCTATAGTCAATAAAAATGTGGTATATTTCTTCTATATTATACCTAACCTCTACCACACACTTCCTATACTAAATCTCCCTCACCTCTCTCTCCTCTCTCATTTCCGGCGAACAAAACCAGTCACCGGCGCGCCACCGCCGGCCATACAACTACACCGCCACCATCATCATGATCCTTGTGATCTCCTCTTCACTCCTAGGTATTTCACGCGCCAAGAAAGTTCCCCTCATTTTTTTTTCGGTAACCCAGTTTTTCGGCAACAACAACTTCTAACCGTTCGAAGTATAGATCGATGGTATACATTCTTTTGGTGCTCGTTGATTCGTTGGGTTCGAGTTATCACCACAGCCGCCGTAGTAGCACCATCACAGCCGCCGTCTCCACCACCCTGTTCTTCTCCTTCTTGTCATGGTAAAACCGAGAAACCATCTTTATATATATATAAATATTTATTATTATCACCGAATATTATTGTTGTTGTGTTCGTGGGTTAAAAACGAAATTGTTGAGTTATATTAATGATCATAACTACGAAATGGATTAAAAACCGGATGTAATATTATTTTGAAACTTATTCGTGTGGTTAGATTTAACTAAAAGTGGTGGTAAGAATGTTGTCACGATTCAGGTTTAGTTGTTGTTGTAGTCGTTGTTCTGTGTACGGGTCGGGTCAAAGTCATACGACCCGGTTGGGTCTCGAGGTGAATCCAGGATTAATAAATTGTTGTCATTAAGGTTATTGATAACCCTGCTGTTATGGACGTTTGATCTTGTTGAGGTCTAGAATTAATGTTGCGAGTCGAAATGAACATGTTTGGTTTTGGTCTCGGTATGGTGCTAGTTTTGGTTGAGTTTTTTTGAAGTTGTCGTTATTATTATTATCGCTAGAATTTGGTGTTGCTCTCGGGTCGAGACCTACTTGGTTAGTTATGACTCGTTTGAGTCACGGGATAGTTTCGATGTTCTTAATGTTATGGTAGTATTGTCATTGGGATGAATTTATATTATATCGAGAAGTCGTGGTTCAACAACCCACATAGGGTGCTTGTCGGGTCCGGTTAGTGTCTCAGTGAGACTTCGTAGCCACTAGAAACGATTGGTTGTGATTCTGCGTTTTGATCTACTCATTTTAAGATCTTTAAAATTGTGATCTACTTCGGCTTTTGGTCTCGTTTTGGTCACAGTCAAAGTAGGGTGCATTTGTTTACTTTTGGGTTGTGTTCATAATGGTAACTGGATCTATACATTATTGTTTGGTGTTGGGCCTAAGTCCAATATATAATCAGAGTGCGTTTGATTTTGGTCACGGGCCAAAGCTCAATCGGTTAAAGGATGTTTTGTTTGTGATGCGTGGGCTAGTAAGTCCAAGTAAACACTAAGGAAATAATAAATTAAGTTAATAAGGTGATTAGTTATTTTAGTGTTACCGTATTAACAAATTAAACATTGACTAACGGGTTTGACTTGTCTTCGTTCATTGGTACGTTTCAAAAATTGAACATGGGATTGTGATTCGGATTTGGATAATACATATACTTAATGGATTAAATACTTGGATTGTGGGCTTGTGGCCATTGCATTTGGACATTTGGACAATTATTGTACCATTATCGGACTTACAATATTAAATATCAGATTCATTGAACATTTTGAGACTTGAGACGGTATAATATATTAAACTCGGACTGGACACAAGATCTTTAATAAAACCTAAACTAATATTACGAGAATAATAACGAGACATAAACTTATTAAATATTGTAATCCCAGTTTTGATTAACTCAAGTCTCGACGACTTGAGAAAAACTAGTTTTATTAGTTAAGCATATTTTTATTATAAAACGTTTATGTTTTATACCAGTTATTTGGGATAACGGGATAAATGTCGAAACGTACCAACTGACTTATTACCTAAGGTGTTTAGTTGTCATTAACTTCTAGAGTTTCTTCTTTGGGTTGAGTCCTAGTCAGAATTCCCTCGACTATGTTGTTGTCTATTTCTTTTGGCGTGAGTTGTATGTTGAGTCTAGGTTATCTTACCACACCACACGAAACATTTAAACTAAGCTTTTGATAAGTTTTGAAAACTGAGTAATCCACGAAAACTACGACACATTGTCTTTTATAGACTTTATTATTTGCGAGACGTGTTTTGAGATAATCGTATACGTATTAGGTTGTGCCGATCCTAGACCATTGTGTATCACTGTGCTTATACCTTCGTGTACCCTCGGCCGTATGTTTTGAGATCGTTGTGATATGCTCTAGATGCCAGTCGTGTCAGTGTAATCTTTGCTTTGCTGTGGCTAAGGTGAGTCGTGGCCCCTCCTATTTTAATACTTGTTTTAATTACTCTTTTGGGGGAGATACATGCTTCGAAATATTTTTCTCAATTATCAACTACATGATTTATTTTGCGATACAATACTTCTATAAGCACTATGAAAACTATTATGACTTACCGTGAGTCGTGGCCCCTACTTTTAACTCTTGTTTTAATAACTCTTTTGGGGGAGATACATGCTTTAACTGTTTTAAGTTACTTATATAAAACTCTCATGATTTACTCAAAATCATCCACTATGTTTTACATGTTTGAATCATACTTGAAAGGAATACATACTCATTATATGTGCAAATTGTCTGTTTAGCTTAAACACGGAACTTGGAAGATAACATTTTTAAGCTACTTGATGTAATATGACACTGAGACTCATTGTATGCATTCATGTGACAAATGAATGTATTGCTACTCTAATATGATATTTCTACATTTCACTACATATAATTGCCAAGACTAAAATTACGCATGATTCACCTATATTGCCTAAGTTTACTTTATTGCCATAAAGTCCCTTGATCATGAGCCATTAATCACTGCGGTGAGCGCGAATATAGTGAACAGCTTCGAAACCTGTTAGAGGCTGACGACCTATCCCACTAAATACTGTGACGGAATGCCTACATGGTTAGTCGTATTTAGTCGCGATGCACTATATTTGAGAAAAATAGGAATTGGCAAGTCACCTATTAACATGAGGGCCATAAATACCCATCAGTAACCCTGGTGGGGCACCGCCGTTTTACGGTACTCTGTTAACGTTTTGCGTGTCATGAGGCTTAGGGCAATATAACTTTATGAATATATGAATGTTTCATATATATCCTAGGATACAGCTGTATTTAGAAGACCACCACTTTACACTAATAGATTTCAGACTCTTGATTATTAATTTCACTATGTGTTATGACTATGGATCCTGTAATTGAATTTTAACTGTTATCATATGTGACTTAAATGAGAATTCTACAAAAGACAACTCAAAATGCTTGGTATATCGTTACATTTAAAAGCTGACTCAACAGTCTATATCGAGCGTATAACAACGTAGCTCATCTGCATCTATAACTTGAAACTTATGATTTTGGAGATCATACATGACTTACTTGTGGATTTTTATACAACACAACGTATTATTTATTTCATGAAGAATTATTATTTATTTCGACAATCACTGTACACCTTTCAAAGAAGGTTATGTTCTAACAAACTCCACGAACTCACCAACCATTGTGTTGACATTTTAAGCATGTTTATCTCAGGTAATTAACGGAGCAGGACAAGACACGGAGCGGGCATTTTATACTCTGATAAATAAAATGGTGTAAAATCAAATATGTCATTCTTTTCAAATTATCACATTTTCTCATGGGATTTTCAAATCGAATAACTCACTTTTGTATCAAAAATATTCTTTTGAATGACATATAACTTTCAAAACGCCCCTTCCGGGCCGTTTTCTGAAGTTTAAACCTCGATCCTCACCGTAACACCCTAATTACTTTTCCGCTGCCGCAAACCAAATTAGGGGGTGTTACACTCGTCATCTTCATCTATGTGAACATTTGAAGCTATTCATGAAATAAAGAAACGTAAGTATCCATTATTGTGATGTAAAATGGATCAAAAAGTATAAACTTCAAGAGTAAACGTTAAAAAAGGTAAACAACAATTTGTTCATTAAATTGAATTCCATTGATAAAAGTAAAATAAATCTACAACATTTCACTACAACAAAAGTGGCTTTTTAGGACCCTTTGTGTGGGACGCTATGATAATGGAGTCCTAAAAAACTGTTTAATAGGACATATGAGCATTTAGGGTCCTTTTTAAATATTTGCTACTTAGGCAATGTCCTAAAAAGTTATATAATAGGATGGTCGATGATTTGGGGTCCTATTATCATATACCTTAATAGGACGCTTAAAATATGGATCCTAATAAATTACTTTATAAGACATTTAGTTGTTGGTGTCCCATTATGTGATAGTGTAATACGACACTTGATCACTAGATGTCCTATTATCATATACCTTAATAGGACGCTTAAAATATGGATCCTAATAAATTACTTTATAAGACATTTAGTTGTTGGTGTCCCATTATGTGATAGTGTAATACGACACTTGATCACTAGACGTCCTATTATGACATAACCTTAATAGGACGCTTAAAATATGGATCCTAATAAATTACTTTATAAGACATTTAGTTGTTGGTGTCCCATTATGTGATAGTGTAATACGACACTTGATCACTAGATGTCCTATTATGACATAACCTTAATAGGACGCTTAAAATATGGATCCTAATAAATTACTTTATAAGACATTTAGTTGTTGGTGTCCCATTATGTGATAGTGTAATACGACACTTGATCACTAGATGTCCTATTATGACATAACCTAATAAGACATAATAGGACACTTGAGTTTTGAGTCATAAGACATCAGTTAGTTAAAACGCTTATTCACAAAAAGTTTTATTATAGCAAAATTTAATAGGACCTTTGACACGTGGGTATTATAACGTTAACCTTTATAGGACGCTTTATGTACAATGGTTTTATTATTGTACACCATAATAGGACATTTCATTTTTGAGTCATATAACATCTTTTTTTTAAAACGATTATTTGCAAAAGTTTTATTATAACAGAACTTAATAGGACCCTTAAAGGATGCATATTCATTATGGTTTTATTACAATACACCATAATAGGACACTTGATACATAAGTCATAAAACATTAATTATTTAGAACGCTTATTCGCAAATGTATTATTAAAACATAAGTTAATATGACAGTTGATACTTGGTTACCATAGATTGATACTTGGGTACCATAGATTGATACACCTGTGTCTTTTAACATTAACCTTTATAGTACGCTTATTTGTTGTGGTTTTATTATCATACGCCATAATAGAACACTCCTTATTATGTGATAGTGTAATACGACATTGCATCTGGTGCAAGAACGTATGATGTGCAATACATATGACTTACTTAGGTGTGTACTATAAACTCATACACTTAAAAATGCATATCAGGTGACTAATGCTTTTCATAACATGATGCTCAAGTTCAAGATTAAAAATAAAAAATAGATCCGACTCAGGCTAATGACACACACAAGCCCTACTGGTATAAGTAAAATCTCAGAATAATAATATCATTCAGCTTTTAAATCGGCCAAGCTGGTACATTCAAGGATTTGATAAGTGAGAACATAAGCTTTCAACCAACAATTTGAGCAGAAATCTCTTGATAGAAAAAACACTTAAACTTGCTAAAGTAAAAAGAAACATACGAACTACTATCAAACTACACCATACTTTTCAGACTCCTGAGAATACAAGTTCAAAACTGCATACTGAATCAAAACAAGTAAAAGAGAGACGAGCTTATCGCCTCTTCGACACACCAACAGTCTTTCCCCTGTGACCAGTGGTCTTTGTATGCTGTCCACGAACTCGGAGACCCCAATAGTGACGAAGCCCACGGTGACTCCTGTTAATAGACCAATACAAAGAAACCTTAATGCCAACATAAATATATCAAGATGAAATTAAGCAATAAAATAAGCAGTTAAATTAAGCTATAAAAAATAAATAAAAATACAAGTAACAAGATTAGCAACAATCATACAAAGCCTTAAAAGCACTAAACCAGAAATTGAATAATAAAGCCACAGGAAAATTCACAAATTAAATCAAAGTACTTATCAGCTTAAGCATATGCTGACCAGACAATAAACCTTTTTCAAAAGCTCCTAGAGAGCTTAATACTTAACCAAATTCAAATCCAAAAGCTGCTATGGAAAGCTTATCACCTCAGGAATGTTTTACCTCCATGAAATCACTAGCTTATGTGTCTACTCTCTATTGTGCAAGCTTGTGAAATAGGCTTAACAACTGTGATACAGGGGAACTATTCAGCAAACACTCAATTTCAAAAGCACTTTCAAAGGCTTAAATCAATTCCAAATTTCAAAATTCTTTTTGCAACTTGAAAACAACCTGGAATAATTTTCAAAACAACTTTCCAATTGTATTTTGAATAAAAAATGAGGCCTGTGCACCTCTTTGAAATCCTGACCAAAACAGACAATAAGAAACTTTTTGACTTTTTGATTTTTGAACAAATGTTGACTAAATCCAAATTATACTACTCCTAAGTGCTTATACTAGTTATATTAAGCTGTAATTGAACTAATTTAAGCTAAGTTAACTAGATTTGAACCTATAAATCTAATATGGCCTACTGAATCAAAATACTAAGCTGATTATGAGAGATCAAAGATGATTTTGACTTTCTGCTTATATTACCAACCCAACTGACTTTAACTAACCTATATTACCTTAACTATTTATGTTTATGCAGATTCCAAAACTTATCAAGCAAACTAACCTATAAATTTAGCGCAAACCAAACACCCCTTTTACCACTGACTTACACTAACTCAACCTTAATCATTCCACAAACATCAACCATAATCACCCAACTCAGTCCCATATGATCAAACAACCTCAGTTAAACAGCAAACAACAACAACAACTCAGCAAATTCAGAACTCAGATTGAATCAAATCACCACAGTCAAATCCAATATTCAAATATATGATTCAATAATGAACAACAAGCATCAAATCATATCAAATATAACTAATGAACATCAAAATAAGTAGAAACATGCAAATTATCAGATCTATTCTAGTAATTGAGTGGAACCATAAAAATAGTGATGAGGGTGTGTAGTTATTATGTTGGTCTTCTAAAAAGTACGGAGTAGCTAGCTAAAAAGTTAAAATTACCTAAATTTAAAGCAAACTAGATGACTAATAATACACTAAAAGGACAACTAAGCCACAATAGGGGAAATAAGAACTGTTAAATGACAAAAGAAGATAAAAAGAGGGATTATTACTATTTACCTAATTGAAATCATGAAGCTTCTTCAACTGGATCTTCTTCATCGGCAATAACTAAGTCATTGTTGTCCACAACGGTTCCATCGAAACCACCTCTAACCAATTCAATATCCATTGTTTCGTCATGTTGAGGACCCATAAATGAGTCACCCTGCAAATGTGTTTCCACGTCATCAAGAATTGTTTGTTCATCCATGTCATAAACATGTCTAGGCGTTGGCGTGATCACAACTTGCCATCCTTTGTCAACACTATCTGCAACGTAAAATACTTGCTGTGCTTGAGAAGCTAGTATAAAAGGCTCGTTATGAGCCTTCAATCCTTCAAAATTCAATAGAGTAAACCAGTTTTCATCTTCTTTTTTCCTTGAACCATTCGAAATCCAATCACAATCGAACAAAACTACTTTCTTGTCAATAGCATACTCCAACTCAATGATATCATTCAAAACCCCATAGTAAGTTACATCTCCCGCGATAGGATTGTTATCTGTAGCACTCGAGAAACTGTTTGTCATGGCCTGAAGCATAACCCCACTATTCTGTGTTTTCCTATTCTGTTCTACATATTTTGTGTGAAATAGGAAACCATTTATGATAAATCCCCTATATTTTTTCACAAACTCAGATGGACCACTTGCCAAGTTCCTTAGACTTTCTGTGATTCTGTGATCCCCTCTAGCATGTAGCTCCTCAACCTGAACAAAGGCAAGATGTGTTAATTGTTTTGTTATACACACGTGTATTAGTAGGTCGAAAATGCTATGTCATTATAATTATTTTCCAAAAGTAATAAACCTGTGTATATTCCTTACATGATCTTAAAACCACGACTCAAAAGTCTCACTATGTAAACGTTGAATGTCACGCTTACGTTTTCTCCGATTTTCATGTTGAACCATCGTCAGATGTTCACTGCAGTGTTAACAGATGATAATGATGATAACAACGACAACTATTAATCGTATTATATAATGTATGAAACTCACAACTAATATAATTACTTACGTTCGAAATTCATCAACTTCACTACAATTGAACAACACATATGAATGTGCTTTAGCCAAAATGTCAAGGTCCATTATTTCTACCTTTGTAGCACCAATCGGTCGACCCGCCATAGAAAAGATAGGTAAAACATCCTCATAACCATCGTCAGCATCATTTCGACTTGTCTTATTATGTACGGTCTCAACATTACTGGATAAGTACAATGAACAAAACGACACACACTCTTCAGCTAGATATCCTTCTGCAATGGAACCCTCCGGGTTATTCCTGTTTCGCACGTAAGATTTTAATGTAGCTAAATACCTGAGATATCAAAAACAAGAATTTTAGATTCAATAATATTTGTTAATAAAGGTATTTACTGAAATAGTAATGTGCACCTCTCGATTGGATACATCCAACGGTAATGAACTGTCCCTCCTAATCTGGCCTCTGAAGCAAGATGAACCGAAAGATGAACCATGACATCAAAGAATGATGGCGGAAAAATCCTTTCTAAATCACAAAGTATTTTTCCAATCTCGGTTTCCATTTGAACCAAATCATTTGGATTAAGAACCTTTGAGCATAATTGTTTATAGTAACGACATAGCTTCATCACAGTATAGCGCACGTGCTTAGGCAACACATTTCGCAAGGCAATGGGAAGCAACTGCTGCATCAAAATATGGCAATCATGACTTTTAAGTCCAAACACTTTTGGAGGTTTTAACTCTACGCATCTTGATATGTTAGCTGCATAACCATCTGGAACTTTCACCTTCTTAAGCACACGACAAAAAATATCTCTCTCTTTTTTATCCATTGAGAAACAAGCAGGTGGCAAATAAACTTTGTTGTTATCTTGAACTATAGGATGAAGTTCATGTCTAATGCCCATTTCTTGTAAATCTAGGCGTGCTTTTATATGATCCTTGGTCTTCCCATCTAGATTCATTAGCGTTCCAAGGACACTGTCACAAACATTCTTCTCAATATGCATTACATCTAGATTATGGCGTAGCAAGTTATGTTTCCAGTACGGTAACTCAAAAAAAATACTTTTCTTCTTCCAATTAAAAGGTAAATTTGGGTTGCTCTTAACAAGTTTTCCAAATTTAATTTCAAAACCATCTAACTCATCAAGTACTTCTTGTCCTCTTAAGCCACGGGGTTGCCTGTCTTGTTCTTCTGTGCCATCAAAAGAGTTTTTATCTCTTCTAAAAGCATGATCAGTAGGCAAATATCGACGATGTCCCATAAAACATTATTTTTTGCCATGAGTCAAGCGTGTTGATTTTGTATGTTTATGGCAGTTAGGACATGCAAGTTTACCTTTGGTGCTCCATTCGGATAAATTTGCATAAGCAGGAAAGTCACTGATCGTCCATAACAAACAAGCACGCATCCGAAAGTTACTTTTTGTTGATGCATCATAAGTGTCTACTCCTTTAAGATCCCACAACTCCTGTAGCTCAACCACTAACGGTTCCATATAGACATCTATGTTATTCCCAGGAGCAGATGGGCCAGGTATAAGTAAAGTTAGAAAGAAATAAGGTTTCTGCATGCACATCCAAGGAGGTAGATTATATGGCGTCAAAACAACAGGCCATGTACTATGAGAAACACTCATTGTTCCAAAAGGTTAAACCCATCACTCGCTAAACCAAGCCTGACATTACGAGATTCTTTGGCAAACTTATCATACTTAAAATCAAATGCTTTCCATGCTGGGGAATCTGCAGGATGTCTCAAGTAACCATCTTTCGTGCGACTCTCTTCATGCCATCTCATGGAGGCGGCTGTTTTAGACGACATAAATAACATTTGCAATCGTGGTATGAGCGGAAAATAACGCAACAACTTTGCTCCAATCTTCTTACATGTATCAGCTGTGGTTGACCCATCTGCAGAATCATCTTCACTTGCTTTATACCTTGACGTATGGCATATATCACATTCCGTTTTATTAATGTTTTCTTTCCAGTACAGCATACAATCATTAGGACATGCATCAATTTTATCATAACTAAGTCCCAACTCTCGAATTATCTTCCTTAGTTCATACAATGACTTCGGTATAGAAGCATCGGGGAAGGCTTCCCTCATTGTATCCAGCATCATGCTGAAACCATTATCACTACATTTCCCAACACACTTACCATGAAATAGTCTAATGATAAAAGAAAGAACTGATAACTTACACCCAGGATATAGTGGTTTCTTTGCCTCTCCCAACACTTTATAAAATTTTTTCGCCTTTAGGTTTGGCATACTCATACTTTCATTTTGTGTTCCCATGTCATCTTCTTGTGTGTCAACACCAAACCGATGGAAGGCATCATTCACCAACCCTTGCATGTCATCTTCAGCATCCAACATTGGAGCATCACTTGATTTGGAACTGAAAGGTGGAATTGTATAACCTTTCATAAACCCGACACATAGCAGATGTGTTCTAGCCTCCGCCCGATCTACCCATATCTGATTACCACAATCAATACATGGACATGAAATCTGTCCATTTTTACCCTCCTTATAAAATATATGATCAAGAAAGTCGTCAAGACCTTTTTTATATTCTTTGGTAAATCTTGGTAAAGACATCCAACTCGTATCCATCTTAAACCTAATTCAATTAACCACATAAAACCACATATAATTTCAACAAAAAGAAAGGGAGCCTAATTCAATTAACCACAGATTTTGTTTCATAAAAATTTAGCAAAAACAATTAGGGTTTTAATTATGAGGTATTACCTGCTCTTGATGATGTTGCTGATTTCCGGTAGTCGGATGTGAATTGATTGAGATGATGGTGAAGGTTGGGTTAACGAAAGATAGAGATGGTTTGTGCCCGATGTGCAGCTTCGCGAATGAGGATTTGGACCATTTGATGGTTAATTGTGGCTTCGCTTATGGTGTTTGGAGTGGAATCAGCAAGTGGTGCAGGTTAGATCCGGTATTTGCTTATGTTTATGATGACTTACTTAGTTTACACAAAAATGTTCATGGTGGCAAATGGAGAAAAAAAGTGGTTAGAGGTGCTCGTGTTTTGAGTGCTTGCCGTTTTTAATGAAAGTCAATGTTCAAAAAAAAATGTTAAAAAGAAATAAACATTTATAGATATAAAACGTTAACTGATCTTCCATTCATAGATAATATTTAGTTACAAAATACATTAACCATTCATGTACATTCACCAAACACTAAAACCACAAACATCCACACACCACAAACATCTACCCTTGATGAGACCCAAAACACAAAAGAAAAAGACCAAAGATACTAATCTTCGTCATCTGAAGATTCAGCTTCTTCAATCCTCTCCACCAACTGATCCTTCAACTCCAAGCTTCGACGAGAGAGCAACAGTAGCTGGGCCATCAAATCAAGCTTCCTACGATCACATTGTTGGATTTCCATCAAACAATCGTGACCTGTAGAAGCAACAACATGGAAACGAGAAAAGTTTAGAGCAACCTCATCAATGGTCCTCGACTTTTTCTCTATGACCTCTCTCAGTTGACTGCTCTCTTCACCAATACGAGCAATGAAGTTGTTCTCTTCGACTTTCTCATGGAATATCAATACTTTGAAAGCATCAGCAAGTTTCCCGGTCTCTGTGGCTGCCTTCATTTCATCCAAATTTGGGGTTTCTGCCATTTGGGATTAGGGTTATTAGTTTGGTGGCTGTGAGATTAGATTAGGGTTAAGAGAGATTATCAAATGGGTATATATATAGAGATAATATGTGGCTGTGAGATGAATTATTGATAACAGAAGCATAATTGCGGATGGAAGGATGCACAGTGATCACGTCAGAGATCCACCACAATATCAAGAAGAGTTTCCAAAGGCTTGAGGAACCAGACTCAAGTTTAAAATTCCTTTTCACCGTATGGCGCATACAAATGAACAAACACGATATGAAAATGAGGAAAACGTATAAAACATGTAGAAACGGTCTAAAACATGATTAAACGGCCGAGAACGTGTAAACACGGACTAAAACGTATAAAAACCGACTAAGAATTATAAGACGTAGGAAAACTGAGGAAAAAGTATGAAAAAACATGAAAATAATTAATTTTGCTCGTAGAATAAAATTTTGGGAAATTGTCGGTTGTTACACCTCGGAAAATAATTTAGTTGTTTACCTCTGTTATGACTCTATAACGGCCATGACCAGATAGACCGATCCATTTAACATCTCGTGTATAACTATATCATCTCGGCTCATTCGTATAACTATATCATCTCGGCTCATTCGTATAACTATATCATCTCGGCTCATTCGTTTAACATCTCGTGAATAACGATATCATCTCCACTCATTCGTTTAACATCTCAGGTATAAGCATATCATCTCGGCTCATTCATTTAAGATCTCGTGAATAACGATATCATCTCGGCTCATTCGTTTAACATCTCATGTATAATCATATCATCTCGGCTCATTCGTTTAAGATCTCGTGAATAACGATATCATCTCGGCTCATTCGTTTAACATCTCATGTATAATCATATCATCTCGGCTCATTCGTTTAACATCTCGTGTACAACCATATCATCTCGGCTCATTCGTTAAACATCTCGTGAATAACGATATCATCTCCACTCATTCGTTTAACATCTCAGGTATAAGCATATCATCTCGGCTCATTCGTTTAAGATCTCGTGAATAACGATATCATCTCGGCTCATTCGTTTAACATCTCAAGTATAATCATATCATCTCGGCTCATTCGTTAAACATCTCGTGTACAACCATATAATCTCGGCTCATTCGTTTAACATCTCATGTACAACCATATCATCTCGGCTCATTCGTTTAACATCTCGTGTAAAACCATATAATCTCGGCTCATTCGTTAAACATCTCGTGTACAACCATATCATCTCGGCTCATTCGTTTAACATCTCATGTATAATCATATCATCTCGGCTCATTCGTTTAACATCTCGTGTACAACCATATCATCTCGGCTCATTCGTTTAACATCTCGTGTAAAACCATATCATCTCGGCTCATTCGTTTAACATCTCGTGTAAAACCATATAATCTCGGCGCATTCGTTTAACATCTCGTGTACAACCATATCATCTCGGCTCATTCGTTTAACATCTCATGTAAAACCATATCATCTCGGCTCATTCGTTTAACATCTCGTGTAAAACCATATAATCTCGGCTCATTCGTTAAACATCTCGTGTACAACCATATCATCTCGGCTCATTCGTTTAACATCTCATGTATAATCATATCATCTCGGCTCATTCGTTTAACATCTCGTGTACAACCATATCATCTCGGCTCATTCGTTTAACATCTCATGTAAAACCATATCATCTCGGCTCATTCGTTTAACATCTCGTGTAAAACCATATAATCTCGGCTCATTCGTTAAACATCTCGTGTACAACCATATCACCTCGGCTCATTCGTTTAACATCTCGTGTACAACCATATCATCTCGGCTCATTCGTTTAACATTTCGTGTAAAACAATATAATGTGGCAACTTTTATATAAAAACGAGTTAAATGGGTCGACCCAAAACCCGTTTAACCTATTCAACTCGTATCACCTATTTAACCCGCCAACCCAAATATATATACGGGTTAAATGGGTTAGGTTCGGGTTATATGTAAATACTTTAGGGTTGACATAGCCAACCCGAACCCGACCCGAATTACTTGTGCAACAAAGAAAAAGTATTCAAGCCGCCCTCTCCCAAACGCACAAATCCCTCCATTATTTTCATTCGATCCAAGTTTTCCCTCCAATACGAGTGTAATCACGACTTTCTCTCCACACAAATCGTAACTGTGATTTGAAATTAAAGATTTCCCTAATATATCCATGGATATAAATTCCCCTAAATTTATTGAAAACCAAAACCAAAAGTATTTTTGCTACCTAGGGTTTAATAGTTTGAGGTATGATTCAGTCGTCTTTAATATTGAATTGATTTATTTTATGATTTAGGCGTGGCTTTTTGTATCTAACAATTGGTCAATTAGGGATATATTTGTTTAATTTCAGAAATTAGTATGGTTTATTTGTTATGCTGTTCTTTGTGGCTAGTGGGTTCATTCATTTTGGATTTACGGGGTGTTTGTTTCGGCTTATATAGCGGGCTTATGGCTTAGCACAGTGGGGTACCTGTTTGTTATGGCTTTGGATTTGTGATAAGCCCACTATATAAGCCAAAACAAACACCCCCTTAGTAATTTTAGGACGTATATTGTTGGATAGCACAGTGGGGTACCTGTTTGTTATGGCTTTGGATTTGTGATTATCAATTTTGCAGCCTGATGTTGTTACTTTTGATTATCTATTCTTAGTTTAAAAAGGCTTTTTGGCATTACTTTGAGTCAGAT
Organism: Artemisia tridentata subsp. tridentata; assembly: GCA_021014915.2. Classification (NCBI taxonomy): domain Eukaryota; kingdom Viridiplantae; phylum Streptophyta; class Magnoliopsida; order Asterales; family Asteraceae; genus Artemisia; species Artemisia tridentata. The sequence goes on along the minus strand of CP139501.1, from coordinate 10,796,787 downwards.
CATTTAATGGGCGTGTAAGTATTGAACCACTGGTACAACTACCTATCTGTTACATCAGATCATTTTGTATTGTTGTAATATTGTAAGTAATAATATGAATGGTGCGGACCGGTATCCCTGTTTAGCTAGTAGGTCATTATATGCATGTATGAAAAGACAATTAACGGTGTTTGGTTTGCATTGGGGTACGACTATGGGTATTAGAATATGAATGGGTGTGTAAGTAATAACAGAAGGATTTGAGTCTATTTTTGTTTGTAGATAATGATAGTGATTTGATTTCAGTTTTGTTGTTCTCAAATGACTATTGTTCTTTGCAATCTCATCATAATTTTATTTCTTTTCTGCACCAGTAATGGATAATAAAAGGATGCAACGACAAGTCTCCACGAGAAATACGAATGATTATGAAATGTCCAGAAGGTCAAGGATTCAAGAAAACCAACAGAGATTACAAGCTTTGGGAGTGAAAAATATTGTTAAGTCTTTGACAAGTCTAGTAGAGAGTGACAAAACAAAGAAAAAGAAAAAGAAACCAACGGATACCAGTGAGAAAGATGGAGATTATATGTCTGGTTCAGACTTTCATCTTAATGCTGAGGAAGATAACCCAGAAGAAGCGGCTAAACAAACAAATAAAAAGGTACTAATAATAAATTTGGCTACTATATTTTCTTTATGTTTGTTTTCTAACAATTCTAGTTGCATGAAACAGCAAAAAAAATACATTGCCCCAATGTCCATGACTAGATATAAAAATTTAGCACAAAATGAATGAGTGCTCCGAATGTCTCCCGTGGGCTAACATCTTCAGAATCTCAATCGCTAAAGGGACAACAGATTGATACAGGGAGGGCAATACATAGTAGGGTACAGGAGTCCGACCAAGTCCAAACGAGAAATGATCAACCAAATTCTGTCAACAGAGGGAGATTAACTGCAACTAAGAGAAACTTAATTGCAATTGACAACGATGATGACCACGGGGAGCGTGACTTGAGATCTGATGGTAACTATACATAAATTTCAAATATTATATATATGATATTAAATTACTCTTAAGTGTATATTCAGTTAACTGTTTTCAATGCTTACTTGTTTTGTTTTTTTTTTTTTTTTTTTTGTTTTTTACTATAGATAACAATGAAGACCTTTATGATGCTGAAAATGATTATATCGAAGACATACATATGAATGAAGATATTGAAGAACAAGCTACTTCAGAAGATGATGTAGATAAAGACATGGATGATTTGGAGAATGAGGATGATTTGGAGAATGAGAACGATTATGCAAATGACGGCGATGATCTAGTCGAAGAAGAGATTCAAGCTCAGCAACCTGAAAATGAAGAAAACCATGAAGTTACACAAGCTCGAAATGAAACAGGTTAACCTGATCTACTTGATTGCATTGTTTTAAAAACCATATATCATATATTGTGTCATATAAGAAGAATATATAATAAAGTTAAATCTATTGTAAATCATGTTCACTTTTTGTAGTTCGGATTGTAAGCAAAAGAAAGCGAGGACCAACACGTATGGCAAAAGTTTGGGCCCAAGAAAAAGGGGATAGAATTCCTATTTTAGTTAATGAACACGGACAACCTATTAACGACAAAAGTAATCATCTGACTCATTTCATGGGAACCCTTTCAAGGAGTGGAAAGTATTGTCCGATTTATAAACCATGGAATAAAGTTAAGGCGGAAAAAAAAAAAAAGCTTTGCTTGAACTCTTAAAGGTACACAATGTTAAATTTTTATGTTAATGAATAAATTATTTGTTTTCTAATGTGAGCTATTACATTTTTTAGACAAAATTTGATATTCCGGAAGCTGGAGAAAAATGGATATTGCAATCATTTGGGCGGAAGGTGAAGAACTGGAGGGCAAGAGTTAAGGAACTCTACCATGATCCGTCTTTGTCAGTTAAGCAACAAAAACGCTCTAGGCCAAAGCAAGTGCAAAAAAAACAATGGAAGAAGCTTGTGAAGTATTGGAATGAAGAAAACACTAAGGTTTGTATCTTATGAATTTCACCTGAGTTATCAAATTGTTTCAGCGAGTTTGATATTGTTTTTATGAATCTCACCAGAGTTATCAAATTGTTTTGCTATAGTAAAGTATCTATATTTGCTGCAGAGTTTAAGTGAAAAAAACAAGGCGAATCGGGCAAAAAAGAAGATGATCCAAAGAACCGGTAAAAAAAGTTATGCTCGCAAAAGGGAAGAGTTAAAGGTAACTGTCAGTGGGATTGTTAATGTATCCTGTCGATATCCACTGTTAATATTCATTTTCTTTTTATTCATACAGATATCTTTGGGACATGATCCAACTCGATTGGATCTTTTTAGTGCATGCTTCTCCATACATGGAAATACCAAAAATGATGACACTGCAAATGCGATTGTAAGTAATATGCTTTTATGTTTGGAATAGTGTATTAATAGCAGAAGTTAAACACAATATGCTTTTTTTCGTAATACATGCCTTTCCTATATGTTGTTCATGTTGATATAAAATGCAGGATGAAATGAAACGACTTAGTGATAATCTGCCCGAGGGTTCGATTGATAAGCCTGGACCAAATGATATTTTTTCTACAGTTATGGGTAAAGATCGAAATGGTGATGCAGGCATGTATGGTCTAGGTGTTCGTGCTTCTGAAGTTTGGGTGTAATACCAAGTCGTTCAGCATGTCATAGAGAAAACAACGAATTGAAGTCTAGATGTGGAGAACTTACTAGTGAAAATGAACAGTTACGAGCCGAGTTATCAGAGATGAAAGGGTCGACGGATAGTTCCATTGTTCCAACTCTTACATCACAACATTCTCCTGTTGTAACCAATGAACCTCCACGTTTACGGGTATGTTTCTATTATAAATCGTTGCTTTTCCATCCTCGTACAAGTTTTAACTTTAAAAACCTGTTTGTAGTTATTAAATTCCAAGCAGTCCATTATAAAAGGGGTGTTTGGTTCATGCTGACTTTTTGAGTCAAAGTAGGTTTTGTTCACAAGTTGGATTTGATTTAGCTCTTATATGTCATTTATAGTTATTTTAAGTTGATCTCATTCTGAACTAGGTAGTATTTAAGGTTTCGCATCAGTCGGTAATTGTTGAAGTTTAGTAGCACTAAATTGGTATCTATAGACCTTAGGTGTTTTTGTTAGTTATTTTCGCTCTAAGTTAGTTTAGTTCGCATGTTTTCACTTTTGGTTCAAGGTTTTTAGGTCCTTAATTTGTTTCTACCCTTTTTCACCCGTCACCATAACTGCTTCAGCAGCTCCTTAGCATAGCCTTTCATTAACCAATTTTTCTAGTTTAAAATCATTTCCAAATTCTTTAAAAAATGTTTTTATATAATCTTTGGTAGCTCATCCTTTATTACTTTAAGCTTTTAAGTTTTAGTTTCATAATTTACTTGCTTTAATTTTAGCTTAGACTTGCCCATTTGGACTGGTTGTGGTCTGCATAGTTTATCTGTCCTAGCTCCCTTTTCCTAGCTTAACATCTGTTTAATTATTAATCCCCTAGGTCTGATTTTTAGCACTCTATTACTTCATAGTATAGGCTTATTAGTGTTTGGCTTTTTGAGGATTTTACTGCTTATTTAATGCTTTATATTTAGTCTACAAGTAGGCCATTAAGGCTGTTTCACCTCAGTTATAGTAATGCTTATTTCTGATTTGAGCTTTTTAGGTGCTTTGAGTTTATACCATTTCTTATATATGTTCCCTGAAGCTTGTTTAGATCTCCCCTAGTATACCCTTTGCTTTGTTTCACCAATAGTTCAGCTTATATTAGCTTTAGAGTAGATTTTAGATCCCTTTTAAATACTTTTAAAGTGACTAGTGTAACTACTGTTCATTTTCCCTTTTATCTACTTAGTTGTTGAATTTTAGAAAATATGTTAGTTTCAAAAAAATGTTCATTTTTTTGTATTTGATTAGTTTGTTAAATAAAATTGAGAAATAAGCAAATTGTTGCATGAATAAATTGATAAATGTTTGTTGAAAATTGAAATCTAGGTTGGGGATGAAGTTTTCCTTAAAAGCATTCTAAACTCAACTGAGACTGTAGCAAAAGGATGGGTGAGGAGCTTGAACCCAAATGATATAGTTGGTGGTACAGAGCTTGGACGAGGATGGTGTGAGGTAAACGTTCAAGTACCAACAAAAAGAGATGAAATATTGGTGAGACCATATGGGTTATTTGCCACAATTGAAGACTGTGTTGGTGCAACCATAGCATGGCCTTGTCCCTTTATCTCGGTATGTCTTTGTTAATCTTGTGATACCAATAATTTTACTAACATGGAGCTTAATGCTTATACATGGGTGTTTATTTGTAGGTGGTCCGTGAGGATCGAGAAAGGATGCATGATGACCCCGGACTAAGCTTCTTGTTGCTTTAATTTATTGTTAATGTTACAAGACTTTATGTTGGATAATGTTTAGTGCTTTTGTTATGACAATTGCTTATTTATGTTTAGTGCTTTTGTTATGACAATTGCTTATTTGAAATACAATTTCGTTTTATTCATTTAATAATTAGTTGATGTTTTATTCATATCGTAAAATAGAGTGTGCATGCTGAAAATAGCGTCCTGTCATAAGACTTGTTAGGACTTTGAAATGGTCCTATTAAACTTATTAAGCGTCATAACAATTACCTTTTAAGGACGCTTAACATTGTAAAAGTGTCCTAATATGTTGTTATTAGGACGTTATTTAGGTTGCTAATACATTTTATACGACCAAAAAATTGGTTTCATAATAATCTTTGAGATATTAGAACCCTTTTTTTGGTGCTAAAGTAGCTATAATGTTATATGATAAGCGTCCTAACAATTATCTTTTAAGTACGCTTGTATGTGTATCAAAAGATTAAAATTAGGTAACCACATGTTAGAACATTGTAAAAGTGTCCTAATATGTTGTTATTAGGACCTTATTTGGTTGTTCATGGACATATTATGCGACCAAACAATTGGTTTCATAATCGTATTTGGGATATTAGGACCCTTTTCTTGGTGTTAAAGTAACTATAATGGTATATGATAACCGTCCTAAGAATTAACATTTAAGGACGCTTGTATGTGTATCAAAAGATTAAAAGTAGGTTACCACATGTTAGAACATTGTAAAAGTGTCCTAATATGTTTTTATTAGGACGTTATTTGAGTTGTTTATAGACCTATTATGCGACCATAAAATTGGTATCATAATCTTATTTGAGTTATTAGGACCCTTTTCATGGTTGCTAAAATAGCTATGATGTTACATCATAAGGGTCCTAACAATAATTTTAAGGACGTTTTTATGTGTATCAAAAGATCAAAAGTAGGTTACCACATGTTAGAACATTGTAAAAGTGTCCTAATATGGTTTTATTAGGACGCTATTTAGGTTGTTCATAGACATATAATACGACCATAAAATTGGTTTCATAAGGGTATTTGAGATATTAGGACGCTTTGGACCTATTACAACCGCCTTACATGAAACGCTTTCATCCTTGGTCCTATCAAATGAAAGGTCCTAAAAAGTACCATTTTATGACGCTTATGGGGGTCCTAAAAAGCCACTTTTCTTGTAGTGTTTCACTTTGTATTACAAATTTAGATCTCTGTTCGTCATGGTTTTGATGAACAAGTCCACAAACCATAGATAAATAGAAGAACTAACAATTGAAGTATCTAAAACGATTTAAATTGAATAGATAAAATCAAAAATTATTCTTTACTTGGCTGAGTTGTTATTTACTAAAACATCATTAATCAATATTTATTGAACAATTGAAAGACTGGATGTCAAAGCTATTGAATGAACTTAATTAAGTTATGATAAAAGGAAGATAATGATTAACGACAGTCTAGCGCAATTCAATATACGAACATCAAAACCAAAGAAATCAAATTATGAATTAAAATCATATTCAGAATTCAAGTTATCAAACCTGTGATTGAAGAGAGTAGGTGGCTTATAGTTGAAAAAGTAACAGATGATTTCCAAAAGGGGGGTTCTTGAATATAATTCTAAGTTCCCGAAACTACCCTTATTAATTGGGAAAAGGGGATACACGTGTCAAGTGGAGGTTGTTTTTTAGACTTTCTATTTGTTTGAGTCTTTTTATTCGATCCGGTACCTTACAAAGAAATTGGCCGGTAAAGTTTTACAAGATGCCCCTAACGATAGAGATCCAAATGAATTTTTAAGGGTGGTAAATATTGGATAAATTGTGTTATGGGCCTATTTATCAACTTCCTATTACTAATCCAAACATCTTGAAGTTTATATGATCAAACTAAATTTGTCACAATATGAATTCTTCAAAAAAAGTCATGCATGTGTATTTTGTCTAGAGGGGTATTGTTTAAAAAAAGTACGCAACTATATGTGAAAACCGGTTTTACGTAGTGAACTAAAAATTTTCTCAAATTTTTACTTAAACTCTTGAAAATGCCTCTAAAAACGCATGAATTGACCTGGCCAACCGGTTTTCGCCACCTCAGCAGGTGTGTTTTTTTTTTTTTTTTTTTTTCACATGTACCCCTAACCCCACAAATTACATAAATGGTCCCTCTCGTTAAACTAAATTGCGTCCAACGTCCAAATCATTTTTTTTTCAAAATTAATTTTTTCAGAAAAATAATTTTTTTTTCCGAAATTAATTTTTTCAGAAAAATTAAAAAAAATTTCCGAAATTAATTTTTTTAGAAAAATTATTTTATTTTCCGTAAAAAAAAATTAGAAAAAATTAATTTTTCGGAAAAATTTTTTTTTTGGAAAATAATTTTTCTAATTTTTTTCTTCTAAAATTAATTTTTTAAAAAATAATAATTTATCTGAAAATATTATTTTCGGAAAAAATATTTTTTTCTAAAAAATTAATTTCGGAAAAAAAAAATTCTAAAAAAAATTTTTTCAGAAATTTTTTTTTATTTTTCTAAAAAAAATAATTTCGGAAAAAAAAATTTTTTTCTAAAAAAATTATTTTCGAAATTTTTTTTTATTTTTCTGAAAAAATTTCGGTTAATAAAAAATTAATTTTTGTAAAAACTTAATATTGAAAATAAAAATGATTTTGGACGTTGGACGCAATTTAGTGTAACGACATGGACTATTTATGTAATTTAATGTAAGGACGGTAGCTGCAATTTTCCAAAGATGGTGGGGTAAAATGGTCATTACAATAATTTTTTTGTGTTTATTAGTTAAAAAAAGGGGTAACCTACTGCGCAGGTCACCTGATGCGTTTTTAGAGGTATTTTCAAGAGTTTAGGTAAAAATTTGGGAAATTTTTTAGTTCACTACATCAAACCGGTTTTCACGTATAGTTGGGTACGTTTTTTAAACAATACCCCTTTTCTAGAACAATCTCTTATACACCACAGGATTTGAACCCGCAATCATTTGATTGGAGAGCTTCTCACACAACATGGGGTACCATCGGAATACAAGCCCTTTGGTCGTGCATGTTTATTTATAGGCCATGTCAATGAGCAATCTTTCATCAAAAAAACATGGACACCTCAAACTCAAATGATGATCGAACCAAACAACTAAAAGCTTTTGACGACACAAAATGTGGTGTTAAAGGATTTCTGGGTACTGCAGCTGGCGGAGTTGTCGATATTCCACAAATATTTATCCGACCACCTGGAGAAGTCGCCGAAGATCTTGAACTTGGTAGAACAAGTTTACAAGTTCCTGCCATAGATCTTAGTGGAGTTGGAGATAAGGGAAGCTGTACAAGAGAAAAAATAGTTGAGCAAGTCAAACATGCTTCAGAGCAATGGGGTTTCTTTCAGGTGGTTAATCACGGGGTACCAGTGAAAGTGCTTGAAGCGATGCTGAATGGGGTGCGTGAGTTTAATGAACAGGATGTTGAGCTAAAAAAGGAATACTATTCGAGGGATCCAGAGAGGATGGTTAAATTAAACACCAGCTTTGATTTTTACATGGCGAAATCTGCTAGTTGGAGGGATACGTTATCAGTTGACATGCTGTATTCAAATCATCTTGATCCACAAGATCTTCCCTCACCTTGCAGGTAAATATTTTTTGAGTATTTATAGGTTGAGTGATTATTACATGGTCATTCTATTTAAACACTTGTTTCGGTTATGCTATTGTGTTAAAGATTAAAGTATGTTTAACTTAATGCTTAAACCATCCAAATAATGCTATATATTTAGAAAATTGAGTTTCATATTGCTTTGCTGGTATCTAAGATGCTAATAACTTATAAATTCACAATATATAGAACAAGTATTAGTGGTAACCCAACCCATTTAGGTACACAGAATTACCCGTTTACTTCAATTTACGACAGTGACACAACCTTCGTCACCCTAGCTTCTCCGGAGGACAGTTCCAGCGTGGAGTAGTTGTTCCCTAATCTTCCGCGAGAGATATGATTTAGCTCCTCCGGAATATCCGGAGGATATGATACCTCATCACACGTGCTAGAGACTAACTAGTATCATGTTCCTAAATCTCTTATTGGTAGATTGTGTCACGTTTATTGGATGCATTACAATATTGATATATCACAAAAATTAACTTGTATATGTATCTTTTTATGTGCAGAAATGCAACTGTTGACTACTTAAACCAAGTCATGGAGCTTGCAGACATTCTTTTTGAGTTACTATCAGAAGCTCTTGGCCTTGAGCCGAACTACTTGAAACAGTTGGAATGCGAAAAGGGCCGAACATTGGCTTGCAACTACTTCCCTCCATGCCCCAAACCTGACCTGACTCTAGGATTGAAGAAGCACACAGATGCCTCTTTTATCACTATGCTTCTACAGGATGAGGTTGGAGGGCTACAAGTCCTGCATCAGAACCAGTGGGCCGACGTTGAACCTATTCCTGGGGCTCTTGTTGTCAATACCAGAGATCTTCTTCAGGTATTTTTTTATAATATAAAGTGACTTGGGATGGGAGCACTAAAAGGGAACAAAAGCTTTAGATTAAGTCTTATGTTTCACAATAATTAAGCATACGAAAGGGTAATTAACACACTAGAAAATGCGAAAAAGAAATTGTTACCATGGTGATATGTTGGCAGGTTCCACTAATTAAAGATTCTAATTTAGATGACTTTACAGAAGATAACTTTGATTGACACTAATCCCAGTTTTACCAATTAATATACTTGTATTAAGATTGATTTAAAATAAAAATAAATGTCCAGACCTTGCTCTGGATCAAACGTCCATAACTCTAAATGGATAAGAACTTATAGCTGTTAGAATATTTGCATACTTATAGCTAGCACACTTCCTAAATTAAAGTTCCTGTTATTTCATGTAAGTCTTCAGATAGCAATATTTATTTCTTGTCATAAACAGAAGGATATACACATATGAATATTGTTGCTTATGATGTGGTATTGATCCCATGTAGATTGTATCAAATGACAAGTTCAAGAGTGTAATCCACCGAGCATTTGGCAATGAAACTCAAGCAAGAACATCAATTGCGTTACATTTGAATGGTGCGGTCACACCACCGAGAATGTACGGGCCAATTGAGAAGATTATCACGAAAGAAAGTCCTCGAATTTTTAGGGAATTTACTGTAAAGGATTACATGATGAAGTTTTACTCGAGAGGACTTGATGAGAAGTCTGGCTTAAACTCTGTCCGGATATAATCTAATGAACAAAGGATACGTATACTGTTGATGACAAACTCAAGTCATATGTGAAGATGGAAGCTGAAACATGAAGACTATGTTTGAATTTGAATTGGCGCGCAGTTTACTTTGCAGTTCTATATATATCAGTTATATATGTTGTGTCAAGTTATGCTTCTATGTTCTTCCAGAAGTTATTAGTGTATTATAAATAAGTGTTGGCTGGCATGTAAGTTTTATGTGGGAAGTCAATAAATAGTAACAAAGTAATGTGTTTGTGTGTCTTGATTCTGTCTCTCCCTCACGAAAGCAACTCCACCCTCAAAATACATTATTAGTTGTAGCATAAAAGACCGAACATCCAATTACTTTATTGTTTTAGGTTCCATCGTGGGTCAGTTAGTTGCGTTAATTGTTTAAATCGTTCTTAGGGTTTGTTTCTTTTGTCGCTGTTGTTTTCTATTGCATGCGTACTGCCATAATACTGCATTATTAATTGCCATTATATTTTGAGTCTTGGGCTTAACGTTAATTTTATTTAGTTTGGACGTACATGTTCTTTACAAACCCTAACTTCGTTAGGGTTTTCTGCGTAATTTGAAGACTTAGACGCTACATGTGTTTTCTTGTTTCTGTTTATGCTTGTTTAGAGTATGAAATCGGGTTTCTTGGATTCGGGAGGAGGTGGAGAAAAGAAGAAAAAGAAAAAAAGATGACAGTTTGGGTGGCCAATCTTTGGATACTCGAACTAGTAGAACCGTACCGTTAACCTTGACTTGCAGTCCAACTTTCCAAAGCTTAGTGAATTGGGATCGGAAGTTCACAATAAGGAAAGTAGGCTGCTGGAACAGACGGCAAGCCTCTTAAACCTAAACGAGGAAATCGAGTGGATCGGATGGAGCGAGTTTGGAGAGTGGGGCTAATATCGAGGCTGTAAGCTCATCTATGGGAGGGAATAATGAGACGATTGGTGGGGTTACTACTGATACGAATGTGATTAATGCATCATCTGTTATAGATGCTACTCTTAATGTTGATGAAAGTGGTCAGGGCATTTGGAAAATATGAATCATAGCCATAAACATATTAACACATAACATCAATTACGCAGCAGAAAAACAGGATCTACAAAACATGTAATTAATTAACTAAATTAAAAGTGATGCATATCTTTTGATTCCTAGCAAGAACAAGGAATCGTGCACTCCAAGAACAAGATAAACCCTAATTAGGGTTTATATATAAATCGACACCACCTAATCGAATTGGGGAAAATCACACAAGCTAAAGTAAGCTTGTCTCTCGTTCTAGTACACACGTATTAGTAGCGTTTCAATGTGAAAAGCTAGGTTCATGTATCACAAATTAAAACAGCACAACAACTAGGGTTTGATGTTCTAGATAATACATGATCGAATCCCGCAGAATACAACACAATACGTCAACAAGAAGACGAAAGAGTAAATTAATTACATGCATATACACATGCATGCAAAGTACTCGTATCATAAATGCATTCACATGCATGGTATAACTTTTACTCCTTTTAATGTACTGTACGTGTATGATTATCAGTGGGTGGAAGGAATGAGAGAACCGATTGAAAATTCGGTTAAGGATATATTGTATTGTCAATCATTATGAAGTGAGGGGTTTATATACACTCTAAACTTGCTCTCCAAGTTTGAGTCCAACACCTCCTCAAGTTCCAAAAATCGACACTCAACCCCCTCCATTTTCCTTGTTCGACCATATAAATATTTGTGATTTAATAATTAATCATAAATCATTATATTAATTATTCAAACATTGAGACTCATACGTAATGTGTGCAATCCCGAAGTCTCGGGTTCGAAACCGGTCATACAAATATTAATTTATATCCATTAACTCTAACAGCTCCCACTTGGATATTCATTAATATAGTAATGACATGGGTTAGTATAGCTTAACCTTCCCAATGCCCCCAGTTTGATCCGAGTATGGTTTTCCTGGAAAAAACCACGTGATGATATTATCATCATACTTATCCTTTTGTTTCTAATACCGCGTTAATATGGATATGGATCCAAGTCATTCCATAATTAACTATTCTGTTTCTCGTTATTTATTGATTGATCAAGATTACCAAAACATCTGAACGTATTCCAGATAGACTTTGGGTATGGCCATACAAACATCTTGTCAACCCTACGAGGGGCCCAGCAGTATTATACTTCAAAACAAATTTGAAGGAACAAATCCTTTATTGACTACGAGCATAACCCTCGAACTTTGCATCACCTCCGAAAATAGCCCTTATAACTACCTGTTACGGATAGCGTTAGACTACCTTACAGAAAATGAGCTACATCCTCGGAATTATCTGGTATCTCAAGTCTGAGGATAAATATTCATGATTTACTTAATGACAACGATCCATAAAGTACAATCATGTGGTTGGGATAAGTCCTATATTCAATTCATCCAATATTGAATATCATGTGATATTGGTATCTCAACCTTACAGTACATTCTACCAATCTTCACATTTGTCTTTATTTAATGATATTCCTATATCATTAATCGACAACGGACAATTTAGAATAACATAAATTATTCACGGATTTAAACATGCAAATACAGGATACAATATTAACAAACGATAATAAACGTTATCCGCACTTTATTTCATTAAAATAATATTGCTTAACATCCCTTATCCAAATACTAACTAGATCAATGCATGATAATTCTCATTAATGAATATGCCACAAGTCATGTTCCACATACTTGTTGACAAGGCATAAATCAACTAATTTTGATCTATCGGAATTTTGAGAATACTTATTTCAAGAATGAAATTCTTGTATGTGTGCATTCATCTATCTAGATATTGCCACATAACATTCATAAATTGCGTAACATCCTCAATCGCGAATTTATGACAATTAAACTATCAAACCTTTGTAGTTAAAGTATTCTAATTCTTAATGTATAATGCAACTATGCTCATATAGAGCATAACTAGCACACATGGTCTCCTAATAAGGATGAGCTCCCACCATGACTAGTATTGAGTGTCATCTCAATCTCATTAGCATCATTGTATCCAAACAACAATATGCTCTTTCCAAGTTCCCGTAAACTTTTAATATCCATCGTGTAATGTTTGACATTTTCAAATCTTACAAGATTTGTCATCTATATCAACATCTTGCCATATGGTTCTTATTTAGAATTTTGGAGCAAATCCAGGCTGAGGATGTAAATTCTAAACCATATCCATTACACTTAGCTATCTAATAATTTTCAATTAGATACTAATGTTGTCAATCATCTTGCATCCAAGCATGATACAACAAGCAACATGATGTACATGAATAATCCTTTCGTCAACCTTAGATTTATTCATGTCATATCTTTTCAAAGATATGTTTCTATCTAGCCTTTCTAATAGAATATCATGTTTATTAGAATCAGTTATTTTACCGCTTATGTTTATAATAATAAACATATATTTCAAGGTTTTATTTTCTAAATTTTCATGTGAAGTTTCATTCCAAACTAAGACTTAACATATAAATGTTAATGGAATGTTACTTCCTATATGTTATACAACATATATGAAATAAGAAAATATATATATATCACTCCCACTAGCTTTCAGGAATATTCAGAAATATCTTATTTTAATTATAAATCAAGACTTAGATTTAATAACTAATCAAAAGTATATCTCCTAGATGCATGCATTAATCCATTCACAAATGATTTACATTTTTGTATACTTCTAACGATTATTCGAATTCAAATACTCTTTTCAATTACTTTTCGTCCTCGCACAAGTAATTACACAAGAAAGAGTTTTGACATTCCATTATTAATTTCATATAAAAGAAACTAATAATGACAATCATAATCTTTATATATTTAATGTGCATAGAAAGAATCTCAATCATATTTAATTGCTTAAGTGTGATTGATAATCTTTTCACATATTATATATGTATACAAATTTTGTCCATTTGATTTCTACACACGAATTTAAATCTCTAGGATTTTCATTTTCTTGTAGAAATTCATTTTTATTCTATAGTGTAACTATAGAGTTTAAGATCAACTACGTTTCCAAACTAGTTATCCTTTTTGGACTGCATCTTATTATTCATAGTATGAATAATTTGCCAAATAAACATTTGCAATTTATTAACAGGCTTACCATGATCCTGTAACTCATAATTCTCAACATATTCTATAAATATTTGAGATATCCTTGCGGATTTATGAAATGATAATTCCATCATTTTTGAGATTTAACACTAACATGTTAAATCCTCATTATGATTTTGCTAGTGTATTTTAAGAAGATTATGTATCTTGTACTTTTATCTTTTGAAGATAAAACTCCCACTTGCCTTTTGTAATTTATAGATTAACTATAAATACTTAGCCAATAGAGCAACACAAACTTGTTCTCTTTTGAGATTTTACAAATACATATTGACAGTTCCTATCATTAATTTGTTAATGACCTACTCACAAGCAGTTTAACAAATTCTGAACTTCAATTTTTAAGACTTAATGTGATTCATCACATACCATAATAAATGGTGTCTTATTAATCTTCTAGGTTGGAGTCAATTGAGTATTTTCAATCCATACTCAATTTTTTAACCTTGATATCTTTTAGGAAGAATAGAAGATATAGTTATCTTAAATCAAACAATATAACAAGAGTTTGATTCTCCTAACTGAACATACCATAAACACTATGTATTTCATTAGGATTAATATTGTAAGTTAATCTTACAATATGTGAGATAAATATATTTCATTTTTGGCTTATCTATTTACCAACTAAGTCATTCAATGGTACAATAGATTTTCCAAGCCAATTGCATGCTTTATAACATGAGTAATTCTTATCAAATCACTTCATGTCTATGTCTTACCAAAAAGAAATGATTGTTATAATCCCAATGTACGTTATAGATCATTGATCAACTCAATGACATCTTGTATATGTCTTAATTAAAAACATGACAAGTTAACATTTTACTTTATTATAAGTCTTATAACAATAAAAGACTTCATATTTATATCTTTATACTAAAGTATAAATATGCATAACTAAAGTAATCATGAACACCACAACTTGGTTTCAATATTATTTCAAGTTAATTTATTTACTTCATATATTTATGTCATTCCAAGAATACATAAACATTCAAATTTGAAGTAGTATAAGATTACTTCATTTATTTATGTCATTACAACAATACATAAATATTCACATTGGAAGTAGTCTTATTATCATATTGACACTTGTTCTAATAGTTATCTAATTTAGAAACTTGTAAATTAACATAGTTTCATTACATCAGCCGAGGCTGCTAATAATAAAAGTATGTAATTTACCTTGTCATTAATATCTAGTAATGAAAGTAGATATTAACTCCAAGTGTTCTATTATTAGAATGTGTTTAAAACACATTAGAACATTGGTCTCTTACCTTACAGTCAAGAGAATCCTTCCAATCATATTCCTTTATGTTGTTGCTTGCACACAATAAAGATTTCTCCCACTTGTGCATGGAACAATATCACGTATCAGATAAACAACACGTCAATAGTTTGCTTATTTGATCAATATGATTGTGTCATAGATATAAGTAGATATAGAATCACCTTGTCTAGTAAGGAAACGTACACGACTATCCTTAATACCACAAGTGTCTATAATTGGAAAGTATTTATCTCAAGAGATTCTAGAGATAATCCGGGTTACTACCAAGATATCAAGACTTGTAGCTCCCACCGAATTAAAGATCACTACATGAACTCATTATTCAGTAATTGCAACGCAATGCTCCCACTGGATTTGACAACATTGTAAGTGTTGCATAACCAGTAAAAGCACATGGCGTGCTGTTTACTTTCCTACACCTTTGAGTAATTCCTTACGTAATACATACTAAGGTACTTAAAGAATGTATTCTACTTTGTCAATGATGGAATATCCATCAATGCAATTAACTTGAAAGAATTGGGTATGCAATTTCTTCCTCAATAAGGTCTACCATCCCCATCATGGTATGTAGCCCCTTTAAATGGTTAAAGCATAACAACTAGATCAAACATTCTAGTTTGCCTTTTACCAATTTTGCGGTAATTAGTCTAGTTTCTAATTTAATAACTCCTTCACGTGCAATTTCTTAAAAAATTCGCCATGAGTTATTTCTTAGAATTTAGACAATTCTAAATTTCCTATTATACCTTTCTCATTCATGAAAAAGAATAGGATTAAGTCTTACTCTTCACACGGAAAGTTGACTGGGTTTACTCTTTTCAGTAAAAATTGACTCTATCCAAAAACCCCTACGGGTGTAGATCAATTTACTACTAAAAGAATGTCCCACGTTTACGGTTTTAATGTTGCATTAATACATTAAAAGAATTTGCAAAATTCAATTTTAGTATTTTCGATAATAACTTTTCAAGAAAATTAGACACCCACGGTAAATAAAATTTAACCATTTAATTTTCATTGAAAATTAGGATCCAAATTGACGTCGTTTCATTACATCAGCTTTGGCTGCTAGCAATGAAAGTACTCAATAAGGTACGGGTCTATCCCAATTGCCAATATCCAATTGCAATTCCTAGAATCATGGGACTTACATATTATGCCAACATCGGTTGCAAATGTAAGCATGTTTCATCCCCAAATCTTTATGCCTTGACGCCGTTCCATTACATCAGCTTTGGCTGCTAGTAATGAAAGTGCTCAATTAAGTTAACCAACTTAGAAAACTATAAATTGACGTCGTTTCATCACATCAGCTTTGGCTGCTAGCAATGAAAGTACTCAATTTACCCTTAGACAACCACCCTTTGAACATCACATTCAGCTTTGACTGCTAGTGATGTAGGATGAAACCTTAGGTGTTTCCTTTACAGTTGGATGACATATTACTTAAATTTTAAGGGTATAATTTTGATGTGTGTAATCAAAATATGTACAAAGATGTCATGCATTCATCTTTGTATCATATGTTTTCTACAAAAACCATTTACCAATTCGCAGCTTAAAATCAACAAAATTTTAATTGATGGCGTTGAGAAACTTACAACATTGCCTTAAGATGCTTCGTACTTTATCATGGTGTACTTGGTAAGTCTAATATTGACGCACAGGCGAGCGGAGGGGCAAACGTCCGCCGAAGCTAATTAAAAACGCGCCCCTTTCGGATGACAATTTAATGTCAAGCCTCCTTATACCCACTTTATAGTTTGTCAATATTAGGTCCGCCGCTTCGACCACTTTTGTACAGTCGCATCAATCAATTAAAAACTTTAAGATTTAAAGCTTAAAACATTTATGTAGTAAATTATTAAATTGCTAGTCTCGCCTGAGAGCAAATTACCGTGCGAAGCGAACCACTATCGGCACATAAGACTTGGCAATAAATAATTTTACCACAAAGGTTTCATAGTTATTAGGTTCATTTATTTTTATTCAAAAAATTACCCTCTTTGATGTTTCCAATCCATCATAATTAAAACACAAAGATCAAGTAATTAAAAAAAAATAAACAAACACTTAATAACACATATATGATCATTAATAATATCATATAGCCACATGCAAACCTTTTGATAAATCCTATTAATAATTTCTATGTGAATTTTAATGTATGTAATTAATAAAACTCCCATTGGTTTTCGAGCTCATTGTGCCCAATGGACCACAGACACCAAATAACTTGGCCGCGTAAGTTTTAATTAATTAGATACCACGTTGCACATAACCAATTAATTAATATATTTAATTAGGGTCTTCCCTAATTTTAGATTTATCTTAAAAAACATGTAGCAATTAGACATCAATCATCATGACAAAACATGCATGTTTTTGTCATGAATCCCCATATTGCACTTATAATCATGTAAACACATATTATCAAGCCAATCATGTACGCATACTAAATTAATGACATCACTAAGGTACTCATTAATTTTCACATAAAATTGCATGCAATCCTAGGGTTTTCTACAAGATTTTAACAATACATAAAGCTTAAAAAAATTGGTAATTGACCAATCACAAAAAAATAGGGTTTCCCAAATCCCAAAACCCTAGAATCATCAAAGCATGTATCTATTCACATAGTTTCAATTTTATGTGTTTTTAGTAATTAATTACACGTTTTAAACGGGCTCTTGATGCCACTGTTGGAAAATATGAATCATAGCCATAAACATATTAACACATAACATCAAGTACGCAGCGAAAAAACAAGATCTACAAAACATGTAATTAATTAACTAAATTAAAAGTGATGCGTACCTTTTGATTCCTAGCAAAAACAAGGAATCGTGCACTCCAAGAACAAGATAAACCCTAATTAGGCTTTATATATAAATCGAAACCACCTAATCGAATTGGGGAAAACCACACAAGCTAAAGTAAGTTTGTCCCTCATTCTTGTACACACGTATTAGTAGCGTTTCAATGTGAAAAGCTAGGTTCATGTATCACAAATTAAAACATCACAACAACTAGGGTTTGATGTTCTAGATAATACATGATCGAATCCCGCAGAATACAACACAGTACGTCAACAAAAAGATGAAAGAGTAAATTAATTACATGCATATACACATGCTTGCAAAGTACTCGTATCATAAATGCATTCACATGCATGGTATAACTTTTACTCCTTTTAATGTACTGTACGTGTATGATTATCAGTGGGTGGAAGGAATGAGAGAACCGATTGAAAATTCGGTTAGGGATATATTGTATTGTCGATCATTATGAAGTGAGGGGTTTATATACACTCCAAACTTGCTCTCCAAGTTTGAGTCCAACACCTCCTCAAGTTCCAAAAATCGACACTCAACCCCCTCCATTTTCCTTGTTCGACCATATAAATATTTGTGATTTAATAATTAATCATAAATCATTATATTAATTATTCAAACATTGAGACTCATACATAATGTGTGCAATCCCGAAGTCTCGGGTTCGAAACCGGTCATACAAATATTAATTTATATCCATTAACTCTAACAAGGGCCCCCTTGCTAGTACTGTTAATGGTGAGCCTGTGAAAAAGTGTTTGAACTAGATTTTGGAACCTTCTGTTGAGGGTTTGAGCTCGTCCATGGAGGGTAATATGAAACAGGTTGGTGGGGTTTCAACTGAATCAAATGTTTTGAAATCAGGGTTGGATGCTAATGTGAAGGTAAATGTTAATTTAAACGAGTCTAGTAGTTCGACTAGATTACATGTGCATGGGGATATTAAGGTTGCGTTTAGTTGGGGAAAAACACCCTTGTTTTTCACAAAATGTTGTTTTCCACAAAATGTTTTGTGAAAAACAAGGAAAACGGAGATCGCGTTCAAATAAACGTTTTCCAACAAAATGTTTTGCAAAACACAAAATCCCCTATTTCCTAACTTAACAAGGAAAATTACAAAACAAATTTTAGCTGTTTTCCTATTTTCCTTTATAACCCACAATCCTCTCTCCCTTTCTTAAAAATAGAAAATACAAACATCAACTAAACGCGTTTTCTATATTTTCAAGTGTTTTGTGAAGATAAATTCCCCTTCTAAATTTTTACAAAACTAGAGATAGAAAAGAAGAGAATTTTTTTTCTCCAACTAAACGTGCCCTAATAGTTCTCATTCTCATGACCACATTGGTAAGGCACATAGTGGGGTAAATGTTAATTTAAACGAGTTAAATGTGTTGATTGGTGTTCATGTGCATGGGAAATCAAATAGTAAAACTGCTACTGATCCTAATTTGAATTTGGAAAATAAGGTAGGTTTTTTTTTTTTTTTTTTTTTTTTTTTTTTTTTTTTTTTTTTTTTGGTGCAAAGTTGAATTATATTAATCACTCCAATATTTTTGTACAATGCTTGACATAATACAGACTATTTTGGACATGTCCCAAAATAGAGAAACAAAAACTACACATTCAATCATCTACAAACAAAACTAAAAACTAGTACACTTAGCAAGACTTCACAATCCTGCACATATTCTACACTTGACCAATCAAGCATTCCTTCAGACACTCCATATTCACCTTTGTATGCGCCTTAACCATCTAGCTACATTTCCAAATCTCTTTTCCACTAGAACCATTTAACCTGCCACCACAATGGTTAAAGTAGAACAAGAGTTTGGCTTCACTAGGTACCCATAACCCCCCCAAGTCAAGGGCTATACCAGATGTGATAAATTTTTATCTCATGGATGGCTTCACACATCTAGGAACACACACCTTGAGGGATGACCAACCATTACCTCCTTCACAGTGTATAGATAGGACCAAGTAAGTTCATCTTTCACTCCTCACTATTCCTATCTTTATATACTGCCCACCAACTCACTTTACCCTTCACAAAAAGAAACCTACTTTATGGATTGAACTAGGTTGTTTTCTGATAGGTACCCAAACAGTACAACAATTACCTAACAAAGGCCTATTGAGGTCTGTTTAAGTTCCTATAAAAGCCACAGACATAGTAATCCAAGTTACAAGGCCATCTTTTGTAAGTGAGTTTAGCAATATCTCCAAAATTCCAATGATACATAATTTGAAGATTTTAGGCATAAAACCTATCTTTTTTTAATGCAGATTTCCATGAACCATTCTGCATTTTGTGAATTCCATGATAGAAAACAGTTTGTTTTCTATTACCTTGTCTAGTGATCTTACCACATGTAGTACAGATCACCCATTCTAGCAGGAAACTACTTTATAACTACTCAACCTGTGTTCCATGTATGTTGCCCTAGCACCACATAGATGAAGCAAAAACTTACAATAAGTATATAGGAGAAGAGTAGTTAAGGTACTAGCCCTCTCCTTTCACATAAACCAATAATCCAAACACCCCTTTAAATATGATCTGCAGTATTTAAACCAGTATCACCTCCCAAAGAGCACTAGCCTCCTTAACTGCATTACTACATTTGACTCTGATGGACATTAGCTTACACCTTACCTCATCTCTTATGATTTTAATCAAAGTATTTTTGTCCCTCTCTTCATGTCTGAACACCCTAAAGTTCCTTTCCTGCCATATGTAGTATGTTGTGGCAGCAAAACAAAGCTTTTTAATGATACTCCAAATGCTGTTATGGTTCTGAATTCTGCACATAGTAATCACATAATCATCCAATGCTGTTGCTGTTGAGCTTATTCTGGCCATACTCCTTACTTTAGTCCATACTTCTTGAGAGTACTTACATTGAAAAAACAAATGGTCATGTGAGTCTTCACCATTCTTACACAAGGGGCATTGCAGGCTTTTATTTGGATACCATTTTAATAACTTGTCTTCAGTGAGCAGCTTATGTTTAATTGCTAACCAAAGTACAAAATTGTGTTTAGGTATACAATGGGAATACTAAACAAGTTTGTCCCAACTCACCTTTGCATCATCACTTCTCATATCTTTCCATACTTGGCTAGTTGCAAACTTTACCTCTTTTCCATTCTTTGTGACCCAAACAGGGGAATCAGGGTTATTAGACAACACAGGCACAATCAAGGTTTGGATACAACCATATTTAGTACTCCACTCTTGAGGCCATTTCTACCCATTAGCATCCATGACATCACTCGGTTTGCTTTGACCATTGAAACCTGCTGAATAAATATCTCTTCTAATAATGGTTTTAGCTAATGCTTGATGATCAGTCCACCTGTCATACCATGCAGAAATAGTCTTGCCATCTCCCACCTTGTATTTAATGTGGTCTTCAACATACCGTCTTAATTCTAATATTGTCTTCCAACTCCAACTGTTAGTACTATAACTTTGAACTTCCCATGCACTCCTACCCTTCAATTTCACAGTACTTATCCATTTCACCCAAAATGACTCCTTCATAGTAGCAATGTTCCATATATGTTTGATGAGAAGAGTTCTATTCCATTGATCTAATGGTTTAAGACCTAGCCCTCCTTGATCTTTTGGCTTGCAAACTTCTTTCCATGCTACCCTTGCTTTCCCTCTAATAAGTTCACCATTACACCATAAGAAGCCTTCATAGATGAGAGTACAGAGGCAATTAACTGGCCCCTTCCAGCATATGAGAGGCTCTTATTCTTCCAATCATTGAGTTTCTGCCTTACCTTGTCAATCAACCCTTTGAAGTCTTTTATTCCAATCCTTTTGTCAATTAAAGGAACTCCAAGATATCTCACAGGCATTTTACCAATTTTGAATGGTAAAATTGATTGGATATTTTCAATTTCTTCCATACTTAAACTGCCAAAGAACATAGTACTTTTGCCCATGTTTGGGTATAGCCCAAATACACTACTGAATTTTCCAAGTGCCTTTTTGATAGTTCTCACAGAAGTAGCATCTCCATGGCATAAGACCAAGAGATCATCAGCAAAGCATAAGTGTGTCAGCTTAAGACTTTTGCAACCAAAGTGATATTTAAAATTCTTTTGTTTAACAATTTCATCCTTAATGAACATGTTTAATACCTCCATGACAAGTGTGATTAGGTAGAGTGAAATTGGGTCACCCTGCCCAAGCCCTTTACCACCATTGAAATACCCATATCTTTCTCCATTAACACAGATGGTGAAGTGAGGTGTTGTAAGACATGTTAAGATCGATTGAATCATCTTGTTAGGAAAACCAAACTTGCGCTGAATACAACTAAGAAACTCCCATGAGATTGTATCATAGGCCTTTTGGATGTCTATTTTGAATGAACATCCTTTTGGCCCATTGACACAGTTATATCCCTTAAGAAGCTCTTGAGTAAGTAATATGTTGTCCGTGATTTCCCTTCCAGGAATAAAAGCACTTTGATTTTGGTCTACCAAACTACACAGCACCTTCATGATTCTATTAGTGAGAATTTTACTGATGCACTTATAAATCACATTGCAACAATCAATAGGCCTGAAATCAGTGACTCTTTGGGGTGTTTGGATCTTAGGAACTAAAGTGATAAGGGTTGCATTCAATTGCCCAAGTACTTTACCTGAAACAAAGAATTCTTTAACAGACTTGCAGAAATCCTCGTTGACCATAGTCCATTCCTTTTTAAAAAATTTTGAAGTAAATCCATCAGGCCCAGGTGCTTTGTAATCCTCAATATCAAATAAAGCATTCTTGATTTCCTCTTCAGTTACCATTCTAGACATTTCCATAGCTTCTATATCAGATACTTTCTTTGTAAATAAGCCATCTATCTCATCCCCCATTTGAACTGCATCTCATTTAGTACCAAGAAAATTCTCAAAATGCTTTTGAAACTGTAGGCCAACTTGATCACCAGTGATAATTGTACCATCTTCACAGAAAATATTTTGAATTCTGCTCCTATTCAGCTTCCCTTTAAAGACTTTGTGGAAATATGCAGAATTCTTATCACCTTCTTTCAACCAATCTACTTTTGCTTTTTGATATAGCAGTTTCTCCTCATCTTGTAAAGCATTATTGTATTCATTCAGGATCAATGTACTTTCCTTCCTCAAGACTTTGTTGACTAGGTCTTTATCAATCTTGGTCTGGATTTCATGCAATTGTTTCCCTAGCTCCTCCACCTTGACAAATAGATTTCCATTCTTCTAGTTTAGGTTGTTCATGTGAGGTTTTAAAGCTTTCAATTTTTGCACAAGTTGGTACATTGCATGCCCTTGAGTAGAATCATTCCAATGCTCCTTTACTGTAGTTAAGGAATCCCCCTTATCAGCAATGTAATTTTCAAATCTGAAAGACCTTCTTTTCTTCCTTAAAACTTCAAGGCAAGTGAAGATTGTAGGGCTATGATCTGAAATTCCATAAGGAAGAAAAACAACATTAGCATTATTGAATTTAGTAAGAAATGCAGTATTACACATGACCCTATTAATCTTTTTCAGAACTGTGGCACCAGGGTTTGAAAGACTTTTAGTCCATGTGTAGTGGAATCCGGTGCTGCATATATCTTCAACTTCAATAGCATTGACACAATCTTGAAAATCCAACATATCCTGAGTCACAGATGAACCACCTTCAGAATGTTCATTCACATTTAGGCTCACATTAACATCACCCATTAGATCCCAAGCCTCAGAATTTATCAATTATTGTCAGTAAATACTCAAATCCTTCCATAGCTCTTTTCTGTTTCTAGCAGAGTTTGCAGCATAGATGAAAGTGCAGCAAAACTTTATAGGTGATTGGATAGCCTCAATAAAGTACATTCATTGTTCAGAGCAGTGAACCAGAGTACATTCCACTTTATCAGTGTCCCATCCCACCATAATCCTACAACCCTTCCTACTAACATGAAGATTGTGCTGCCAACTCCAATTTCCAAACACTCTATCTCCTATTTTCCCAATCCTATCATTCTTCATATGAGTCTCCAAGACTACACGTACACATAAGTTTTCATTCCTTATCAATTTTTTAACTTCATTCGGCTTAATGACTGTTAGACTCGCTTTTTTATAAAGATATCGTCACTCACATGAATTGGACTAGATTGATAATAAGTAGTACATGCGGGGACTACTTATGTTTAAATGGAAAACTACTGATGTAATAGGGCCTATAAATACCCCACATGACTCTCCATGTGGGATGTGGGAAATTTGTATATTGTTTATTTGTTTCTTTTAATAAAGATAATCATTTCCAGTTTCTCCACCCTCTCACTAACTTCTCTCTCTAAAAGATGAAGATAATCATCTTCAGCCAACCGAGACCACCAGAACCACAGAAATCATACGATTATCGGTTCTACAATTGGTATCAAGAGCTAACCAGGGGCAATTCGTGGTGAGATATGTTTCAGGTTATGTTCTTTACTGATTTTTGTGGTTCGATTACATGTTTTAGGCTGTTTTTTATCACCATTTATGGTCATCGAAAAAAAAATTCCCGGTCATCGGAATTTTTTCCGTTTCATTCGATAAAAGCAGTACTATTACAAGTCTTATGTATCTTAAATGGTCAAAACGTCATGGGATTACTCAGTTTCATCTCAGATCTATGATGTTTTTTGTCCTTTAATCCGTGAAAATGGTCAGATCTGATGGATATATGGTTGAGTTTTATGCTCAAAATGGGTTTATGGTCAGATCTGGGTCACAAAAAGGTGGACAGAAAAGATGGTCGGAAGTTATGGCCGGAACAGTGGATCTCAATAATTGGCTCAATTATTGGTGGAATTTAGATAAAGTCAACGGCCTATCACAATTGTGCAAATTATCGAAATTGTGGATCTTATCGCAAATGTAATTTGCTATCACAAATGTGATTTTTATCGCAAATGTGATTTTTTATCGCAAATGTGATTTTTATCGCAAATGTGGTTTTTATCGCAAATGTGAAACTTATCGCAAATGTGATTTTTATCGCAAATGTGAGACTTATCGCAATTGTGAGACTTATGAGGCGAAAAGTGTACCGCTTTTAAGGGGTCATTTAAGCCCTAAATCGTATTTATTTGATCAAATATCGCCCTAAATCGTTCCTTTTGTCATTTTAGATACTTTTGAGGAGAAATCTGGAAAAGGAGGCATTTTGGACGTTTTTGGAGCATAAAAGTGAAGAAAACGGCAAAGTCTCAAAAATCGGCTGAAAGTTACCTTTGACGGCGTCACATTTAACTCTAGACGGCGTCATGCCTTGGCAAGAAAAGTTGGACGTGAAATTTACTCATGATAAGCCAGTGAAAATAGCATGTGAATTCTGACGGCGTCACGCTTTAACTTGATCAAGGGCGTCACGGCTTAAATCATAAGGGGACGGCGTCACGTTCATGGTTCGACGGCGTCAAGCCTTGATAAGCCAGAATGGATTTTTGAAGAGCTAAAGAGGGACGGCGTCAAGAAGGTCATCCGGGAACCCTAGAAGCGGCGAGGTGACGGCGTCACAATCCATAAGGTGACGCCGTCAGATCCAAAAGTCTATATATAGTTTTCTAATTTTTTGTCATTGAGAGAGCTTAGTGTGTGGAATTTTGGGAGAAAAACCCTAAGACGATTTTAGCTACTTTTTCAAGGCTTTTTGCCTTGAGATCTTCCATGTTACATTGAAGATAAGTTATCAATTAATCATTCAATATGTCTATGTGTTGTTTGATTTTATCTTATTCTTGTCTTTTGATTAACATGTTAGGCTAAATTTATCTTGTGTTTGCTTAGATCTAATGAAACCTAGCTATTGATTATTGGTTGTTAGTGTGTTATTAGTTGTATTGGATGATTGTTTATCTATGTTAGGCTTAAGAAAACTGGCTAACTTCCTATTCGGTAACTTGCTTGAACGTCTTAAGAAACATGAACCAAATGCGTACTAAAGGTTTTTATGGTTGTATTTAATGCACAAGCGAATTCTAGTGATCCCATGTTAGGAGCTTCCTAGCCGGCTCGACATAGGAGTGAAGTAGGAGCTTGTAGAGTTGGGGAAGTAAGTACGCCACCCCACGAATGGTATTAAGGAATACACCCGTCATCCACGCGACTAATACACACTAATTAACCGGTAAAAGATAGTTAGGGAGTAAGGAAATCTAAGTAAACACATTTCTCTACACATAAGTTTCTCACCAACATTTTCATTTCAGTTATTTTATTTTATTGCATTCGTAGTAATTTGGGTTAGTTGACTAGCAACTAATTCCGCCCACTCTTTCAAACCCGAGATTTTACTTGCTTTCAAAAAAAATATAAAAACATAAAAAAGAATCTTCCTCAACCCTTAGACCTATTAGAGTAGCTTTTCATACCTAACGAACACTATTCCCTGTGGAGAACGATCAATCCCCCGTACTTACCACTACACTATACTACATCGGTCAGGTACACT
Organism: Artemisia tridentata subsp. tridentata; assembly: GCA_021014915.2. Taxonomy (NCBI): domain Eukaryota; kingdom Viridiplantae; phylum Streptophyta; class Magnoliopsida; order Asterales; family Asteraceae; genus Artemisia; species Artemisia tridentata. Next base: position 10,770,293 of record CP139501.1, on the reverse strand, counting down.
GCCTGGTGGGGTTGTAAGCCTCTTGAGATCCCTCGAGAGGTAAAACCTGTTGTAAGGTTGCAAAACCCACGCATCAGAGACTTATCGCAAATGTGAGACTTATCGCAATTGTGAGACTTATCGCAAATGTGAGGCTTATCGCAAATGTGTTTTATCGCAATTCAATTCTATCGTAATTGTGAAAATCTGTCCGATTAGAATCCTTCAACTTTGAATCCCTTCAAAAAAAATGGAAGGATATAAGGATCCCATCGCAACAATCACGGGGATACATCGTTCACGGCTAATATGGTTAAGAAGAATGACTACGGGGAAGTACGATATTATTGATTTGATTTTGAAGTGACATTTCACGGGCATGTGTACTCATTTATCTCAAAGTCTAGAGGTTGGATGGATGCATGACTTTCAGAGATACTTGTTTGGGCACTCATGTGTGTAGTGATTAAGTCTCGGTTATCTAGTTTTCATAGGTCAAGGGGTGGATGGACGAAGACCTAGTTAACTATCACTTAAAGGAGATACGTTGTAGTACTGAGTGTCACACAAAGATGTGGATAATTCGAGAGAGGTTCATATACAGTTAAGGAAGGTTGGATGGGTATATGAAACGACCTATGCTTTAAGGAGTTACGTTGTAGTGCTCAGTATAGGTTCTTAGTCACACGTTCGTACAAGATTAAGTCACATATCTAAGGGGTCTTACTTCTTTTTCAAGTTGGTCATATCGGGTTGTCACCACATGTGGTCATTTACTAGAAGCTGGTGAATTTTACGGTTGGTTTGAGAGAAGTATTAAGAGTATTTTTTCGACATATTCTCACAAAATTATGCTTCGACGGGCTGTTATGGCTTTAATATTGCATCAAGTCAAAGGTAATCAAAGCCATGTACACTAAAATATGATGATTCCGATAACTCGCAATCATCAGGAGGGAGAAGTATGGCTTATTACCAACTTGGATGCAAATACTTTGTGAGATATGTTGATGCTCCCAAACGACAACCATTGTGCTTCCTTTAGTATCTACAGTCTCCGCTGCGTGTTTGAAGACTAAAGAAAGTTGTCGATTCAGAAGGGAGCAGGAAAGAATAAAGGGCTCACTAGTTAGGAGGGAGTAATAACCTAACTAGTACATTACAGTTGAAGTTCAGAGCTATAAGAATTAGTGCCGTCAGTGCCTAAGATCGTACGCCGAGATCGTCGGAAGAGAGAACTTCAAGTCTGCCTCAGAATCTAGTCTACAGAGACTCTGCGCTTCAACAAAAGTTTATTATTGTAATTTACTTTTTTATAGGTCTCATTTGTAACCATTCACATGTGACGATATCTTGGAGGGAGATTGTAAGACTCGCTTTTTTATAAAGATATCGACACTCACGTGAATTGGACTAGATTGATAATAAGTAGTACACGCGGGGACTACTTATGTTTAAATGGCAAACTATTGATGTAATAGGGCCTATAAATACCGCACATGACTCTCCATGTGGGGTGTGGGAAATTTGTGTATTGTTTATTTTTTTTCTTTTAATAAAGATAATCATTTCCAGTTTCTCCACCCTCTCACTAACTTCTCTCTCTAAAAGATGAAGATAATCATCTTCAGCCAACCGAGACCACCAGAACCACAGAAATCATACGATTATCGGTTCTACAATGACTTTCCCTAATACTCTTATATTCCATGCTGCTATTTTGCAATCCATTAACACTAATTATGTGAAATATCACTCCCACTACCATTAACCTCATTCTCTGTCATGAACCTAGCAGTAGCAGACTTGTCCACAAATACATCATTCTCATCTAATCCAATGTTATCAGTTACCATGCCATACATTGCATTCCATTTCTCCTTATAATACTGGTGCATTTGCTTACTCTATTTACTAGTAACACTAAGAGCTGAATTCTATTTTAGCAAAACAAAATTGCTCACAACACTTTTCCAAATCTCATCAGTACTTATCTCACCATCTTCTACATTCTCTTGTAACACTCTGTATTTGTTTGCAGACTTCCTCAACTCAGAGATCACACTATCCTGAACATTCCAGCCTTTTTTGGGGGTGCTATGACTAGTACTTGTAGCTTCTGGATTTTGCTTCTTCACAATAGGTTTAGGCTGATATACAAATTTAGCTTGTCTACCTTTACTTTTCATACCCACTTTGTAACCTTTTTTATGCAATCCTGTTTGCTTTTCATTGTCCCCAATCTTATCCTTGTTTACTTTTACATTCTCTTTTACCTTTTCAGTATGACTAACTTCCTTTTCTAACTTATTCAGCTTACACTTATCATTTGCATGACCAAAGACTTTACACAATTCACACATTGGTGGTTTCCAATCATACTCCACCTTAACTTTCTTGATTGCAGTCTGTTTTCCCATTTACAATACATTATATCAACATAATCATGAATCCCTTTTTTTTGCATCAACCTCAATCAGAGCCCTTGAATACCCCAGCCTTCCAACACCTTGACTACACATTTTAGTAGCCATAGTGTCCATCATAATTGGCTTCCCTAGTCTACTAGCAATAGCACTCAAGCCCTTGGTAGTCCATGCCTCAAGTGGGAAATTGAAAAATTTGACCCATAATGGTAACACATTTGGCTCAATTTTATTTAGATCAACACTTGCATCCCAATTTTGGACCACCATGGCTTTGTTATTAACAATCCAAACACCATTCTCAATAACAGTTTGTAACCCTTGTTCATTGAAAAACTTAAACACAAATGTCCCATTCCCAATGTCCATTATACTTTTTAGCCCAAATTTACCCCACATCCTAAACAAGTGGTAATTCAATTCCATCATATACATTTTATAACCAACAAAATAACCACAGGCAGTGAGTTCCCATTTTTTACTACACTCAGTAACAATTTCTTCATCAAATATGACAAATTCAGAACCATCTTCATTGATTCTAGTAGGTATTTGACACAATTTATTATCAAGTCCAACAGAGTCATTCATAAACATGTTAGCATAAATTTTCCTGTTATCACTACCATTATTACCATTATTAGCATTAGTTTTTGCAGTTTCATCATTTTCACTTACAGTGCTTAATGGTAATATCTCCTTCTGATTCTCAGTCTCAGTCACCATCTCACTTGGCTTCTGATTCTGGTCCTCACATTCCTCCTGTGTCACCTTAGTACTATTGCTTCCATCATTCACATCCAAACAGCCCTCCACACTCTCCTCTGCCCTATCAACATTCTTCTTCCCCTTCTCATTCTCACACCCCATTTCCCCTATCTCATTACTATCAATCTGCTTAACAACTTCACTAATTACTTTTCCTTCATCAGAATTCTTTCCCTTATTCTTTTTAATACCACAAACAGTGTCTTCAAATCCAACTGGAACCTAGTTTGATGTTTTGACGATCTTCTCTTATTTAACTTAATAGACATGTTTATTCTTATAGAAATCAATTCATATACACTAATTCTTCACTATTTTATCATACAGCTCCAGAAAAAAAGTATGAAATTTGGCGCCAAAACTTCAAAATTGGGGGATTTCAAAATACTGGATGAAAATCTAATTCAAGCTAATCATTATGTGCGGAATGATTAGACGAATCGATTGATGGTCTCGGAATTGAAAAGCACTAAGAAAATGATAAGGAAATTAAGCTTTTTGTGAGTTTTAATGGGGAAAACCCGGGGAAAAGTTGTTACGAGAGAAAGAAAAGGAGAGAGAATTTGCATTGGTCAAGTTAAGGTGTTCGGTTTTTAAAAATACCTTCTAGCGGCATTTTTATCTTATTTTTTTTGACGCAGTTAGGCATTTGGGTTATTAAGAGTGTTTGTTTTATCCATGTCATTAAGATGTGGTAAGAATAAACCAGTGTTAAAAACGTTTTTTTTTTTCCCCCTAATCATTAAGAGACATAAACCTCTTATTGAATTAGATGTAGACGGAGTGTCTTGACACATTTTTTTTTTTTTTTTTTTAATATGATTGTTTTGTTTGGGTGCATTTTTCATTTTTATTTTATTTATTTATTTATTGTCTTGTTTCACTTTTGTCTTTGGTATTAAGAGTATTAAATATAATTATTACATATATTTTGTTAGATAAAAAATGTATACAATGATATGTGACAATTGGTATTTTGTTCAAATTGAAGGGTTTGATTTTGGACTCGTATATCTCAATTCTAACCCATTTAGTTAATTGTTTTAAAACATTCAATTTAAACCAAAAAACCTTTTTTTTTTTTTTTTTTTTTTTTTTTTTTTTTTTTTTTTTTTTTTTTTTTTCAAATAAACATGAGATTGCATGTTGTGTTTAAAATACCTTTGTAACTTTAATTGATTATATTATAAAATTTACTATTTGATATTTAAAAAAGTTTATTTCTCGTGCGAATGCAATCGTTTTATAGTTAAATTGTAAAAACTGATAATTTTACACATTTAAACATTTTTGCAAAAACAAACAGTATTATTTTAGTTAGATTCAGATTTCTCAACCACTTATTTAGAGTAAAATGAAATCACAGACTTTTCTACCGCATATTCAGATTTAGATGTGCGGATCAGATTCAGACTCAGAGCCTCTTAATAAACAAACAACATTTAAGTCTAGTAATGAGCCTACTATTACAATGTCATAAACTTGAAGCTAGTGTCCCACATGGTATATCATTATAAATAGACTTTTACCTACTCGACTTCTATCTACACTTTTTTAAGTGTGGGAGAAGCACATAACTTTTTTAGTGACACTCCTTCTATATTTTTAGTGAAACATTTTTACTTTTAATGTTTTTTTTATTTTTGGTGACACTATTTTTATGTGTCACTAGATGACAATTTCTTTTCTATTGATATATGCATATGAACAAGTGAAATAATACCTTAGGTGTTCTTTAAAGATGTTGTATGTGGATGTAAGTGAGGTCGATGGAAACAATGTTTCCTGGATAAAATATGAAGGTACGGAAGTGCTTGGAAGGTCATCCAGGCCTACTTTTAGTGCAAAATTTACCCTTTTAACTTTCATTTATCTTGGGCTACCATCTTCAGCTGTTACACTTATGCCAATTGATTACAAAACAACTTTCAGTGTGTTTGCATCTTGCATGATTCGCACACCAAGATTGAAGTTTTTTTTCGAACATTCAGTCGGGATACGACATCTGGGCAGTGGCGGAGATAAAGTGGGGTCCGGGGGTCACGTGACCCCCCGGCGAAAAAAATTGTAGTGTAAATTTTCGAAATTTTTTGGCTATTTTTGTAATTTGCCCCCCAACGAACCAATTTTTAGTGTAGTTTCTAAAAATTATCATATTTTGCCCCTCTCGAAAAATATCCTGGCTCCGATAGGATACGACATATGGGAAACCTCACTGAATAATAGTGAAGTCTTCCACGTACCCTAGACAACGAGATGTTGACCATGGGCCGTTACAAGTATTTGGAGGAAAAACTCCAAAACTTGCCATCCCTAAGGATCGAACTCAATACCTTGGGTAAAACCGGAAGTGCCTCTAAACAGCTGGGCTGATTATCATGGGCTACCAAGATTGAAGTACATAGTTGCATTTTCTTAACATTTAGAAAACGACCATCCGGGCACATTATAATTAATGCAAGTTGGGCATGCAATTCCGTCTTGAGAGGCGGGGCGATATTATATTAGTGGTGGGATTTCAATATTAGTTAAATTAAATGTTGTTTAAGTACTAATCCAAGCCGCCTTATCACAACTTGAAGTTTTTATACGATCCAACTAACTAAATTGGTTACAATATGACTTGTTCAAAAAAAGTAAATGTTTATTATTTATACCCTGCATAAATTTGTAGTGGTGTAAAAAATTTGTTTTTTCTCCAAAGTAACAACAAAATACACTAAAAACTTGTGAGTGCATACCTTTTCAAATACCTAAAAATTTTGAGTGCATACCCTAATCTAACTTACCATTGTTCAAAATAAATGAAAAACCGAAGAAGCGCTGCTGGTAAGTTTCAGTAATGAAGCGGCAGTTTTGAGGATTAATAACTATACTTTAAATTGTGCATACCCTATTTCGGAATCCCAGATCCACCACTGATGTCATTGACCAATCTTTCATCAAAGAAAATGGACATCTCAAAAAAGGAAACTCTTCATGTCGTTGAAGTTTCTCATATTTAAGAAGACAAGCCTTTTTTAGGTATGGGTGAAATTTACCAACTTCTCACAATATGCAGGCCTTAGCTTCATTAATACTTTTTGTTTTGAAACCACTAATTAACATCAAGGACAGATAGGCAAGTCGTTAGATACCTAAGGTGATAAGCAGGAAACAAATATGCATATGAACAAGTGAAATAATAATTATTTACTTAGGTGTTCTTTAAAGATGTTGTATGTACGTGTCTGTAAGCTAGTGAGGTCGATGGAAACAATGTTTCGTGAATTAAATATGAAGGTAGGGAAGTGCTTGGAAGGTCATCCATGCCTATAGAGCAACCTTAGCTTATTGGACAAATTTACTCGTCTGATATACTTTTAGTGCAAAATTTACCCTTTTAACTTTCATTTATCTTGGGCTACCATCTTCAGCTGTTACACTTATGCCGCTTGATTACAAAACACCTTTCAGTGTGTTTGCATCTTGCATGATTCGCACACCAAGATTGAAGTACATAGTTGCATTTTTTAACATTTAGAAAACGACCATCCGGGCACATTATAATTAGAGCTAATTCTAAAAATGGTATAAAAATTTAACTTTTTTCAAAAAAATATACAAAAATAATGCACATTCTCAAAAATGTCATGTGCAAATGTGCGAATGTGCGACTCCACCAATATATTGACACGTGTCTAGACAATAAGTACAACACCAATCATTTGCAAATACAGTCGGATGTGCGAACGACGGATGTTCGAATGCGCGAATGACGGCTACCATTTGACTTTTTAAACAAATGTGCGAATGAAGTCAATTAGCCGCAATTCGCACATTAGCCGCAATTCGCACATTAGCCGCAATTCGCACAACGTAGTTTGCACATTTGTTTTAAAAAGTCAAATGGCACGTGGGGTATAATAGTCGGGTGAAAGTACTTTATGTCTGGACACGTGTCAACATATTTGTGGATTCGCACATTCGCACATGACCTTTTTGAGAATAGACATTACTTTTGTACTTTTTTTTAAAAAAAGTTAAATTTTTATACCATTTTGAGAATTGTCTCTTAATGCAAGTTGGGCATCGATATTATATTAGTGGTGGGATTTCAATATTAGTTAAATTAAATGTTGTTTAAGTACTAATCCAAATTAGCCGCCCTATCACATCTTGAAGTTTTTATATGATCCAACAAACTAAATCTTTTATATAATAAAACAAAACCCTTAGTGGCGACTTTTTCATTTCAAAAAAATCAAATCATACCTTATTAAGTAATAATCAAATTATTATTATTTTTATTTTCTTAAATATTAAATAAGAAAAGCCTAAATACTTCTAAATTTATCCATATTTTATAAAAAAACGAATGTAATTTGTAATCATTCAAAAAAAACTTACAAAAATATATGTGTCAAAAACTAAAAAAATAAAACTTAAAAATGGTGGAGAAAGTTTTTCAAAGATTTGGGTTGAAACTTAAAATTCAGTATCATTCCTACTAAAAATCCTGAAGTCCAACATTCCCAAATTCCTCCTCCATCAATCAAACTCAATCTCTTATCATTCATCCACGCACAATCATTGACACAAGAACATCTCCTCCAAATATAATTAATATTAAAACCCACTATATTCGTAAATAACCCCAATTCAATACCACAATCAAAGTACAGTGGTTTTGAAGGTTCTGTTATAATAATTAAAACCCGAAATTAAAAATAATAATTTATTTAAAAGATTAGAAAAAACCCCGCGCGTGCGCGGGCATTATATCTAGTTGGTTACAATATGACTTCTTCCAAAAAAGTAAATGTTAATGTTTAGAGTAAACTACATTTTTGGTCCTCGTGGTTTACCGGGTGTAACGATTTTGGTCCAATAGTTTCATTTGTAACGGATCTTGTCCTATTTTCTCTGACCTGTAACGGGTTTGGTCCAATTTTCGTTGACCGTAAGTTTGACTAGTTAAAAAAACGTGATATGACTAGAATACCCTCGAATTTACACCCAGAAATTGCACCATTCGTCCCTGAGCTAACGGCCGTCAGTTCTGTTAGTTATCATGTGACAACGTTAGTCCATTTAACCAACGATTATTTTCAACGTTAGTCCTTTATACATTTTTGTCCGTTTTCTTACGTTTTCATACGATTTTGTCCGTTTTTATAAGTTTTCGTCCATTTTTAGTCGTTTTCATCCGTTTTTCTTACGTTTTCATACGGTTTTGTCCGTTTTTATATGTTTTCGTCCGTTTTTCTTACGTTTCATACGTTTTGTCCGTTTTTCATACGTTTTCTCCGTTTTTCTTTCCGTTTTTTTTTTTCGTTTTTGTCCGTTTTTCTTACGGTTTTGTCCGTTCTTATTCGTTTTCGTCCGTTTTTCTTAAGTACGGAAAAAAAACAATTTTTAAAAAAATTAAAAAATTAAAAATAATTAAAAAATTAAAAAATACTTTTTCTTTTCAATTTTTTTTTTCCGAATTTAAAAAAAAAATTCCGAAAATATTTTTTTTTCCGAAAATTTTTTTTTTGAAAAAAAAATTATAGAAAAAATTTCAAAAAAAATACTTTTGAAAAAAAAAATTCAAAAATTTTTTTTATAACTTTTTTTTCGCAAAATATTTTTTTATAATTTTTTAATATTTTCAAAAATAATTTTTTCGCAAAAAATTTCAAAACTATTTTCGGAAATTTTTTTTTTTTTTTTTTTTAATTCGGAAAAAAAAATTTTGAAAAAACAAGTATTTTTTTAATTTTAATTTTTTAATTTTTTAATTTTTTTTAATTTTTTAATTTTTTTTTATATTTTTTAATTGTTTTTTAATTTTTTTATTTTTTTTTTCGTACTTAAGAAAAACGGATAAAAACGAATAAAAACGAACAAAAGCGTATAAAAACGGACAAAAACGTATGAAAACGGACAAAAACGTATGAAACGAACGAAAAACGTATAAAAACGGACAAAACCGTATGAAAACGTAAGAAAAACGGATGAAAACGACTAAAAAGGGACGAAAACGTATAAAAACGGACAAAACCGTATGAAAACGTAAGAAAAACGGACAAAAATGTATAAAGGACTAACGTTGCAAATAATCGTTGGCTAAATGGACTAACGTTGTCACATGATAACTAACAGAACTGACGGCCGTTAGCTCAGGGACGAATGGTGCAATTTCTGGGTGTAAATTCGAGGGTATTCTAGTTATATCACGTTTTTTTAACTAGTCAAACTTACGGTCAACGAAAATTGGACCAAACCCGTTACGGGTCAGAGAAAATAGGACAAGATCCGTTACAAATGAAACTATTGGACCAAAATCGTTACACCCGGTAAACCACGAGGACCAAAATCGCCGTGGAAGCCTCCTCGTCTGCACTAGGAGGTGAGAGTCTGACATTTTTTTTTTTTTTTTTTTTTTTTTTTTTTTTTTTTTTTTTTTTTTTTTTTTTTTTTTTTTTTTTGTTAAGTATTGTAAATAGATTTGTAGAAGTTATGTAAAGATCACTTGTAAAAGTAAAATGGTATACAAACACTTATAAAGTTTATAAACTAGGAAATTAAGATACATTAAACAGAAAATATAAATACATTACACATCAAATACAAATACATTAAACATGAAACTGAAACTACGAACGATTGATGAAACGATTAACGTAAACAACGATTAACGATTAACGTAAACAACGAACGATTAATGAAAACTATCATCTGAATCTGGGTAGCCATCATCAGATGATTCGGAAGCTGTGAAAATACCACACTCCCACCTTTCCCTGCGTTCTTGAGCCTCTTTTGCTTCCCGCTCCAAACGAGCCCGCCTCTCTTCTCTTTCATGATATTCCATTTCCAGCAAGACTTGCATGTCTTCGTGATGTTCCATTTCCCACAAGTCCTGCATGTCTTCGTTGGCAACCGGTGGATTGTGCACCTGCATGTGTTGATCTATTTGGAGAAGTTCTTCATCAGTTATCCCAAACGGTTCATTTTCCGGTGGATTGTTCACCGGAAAATTTTCCGGTTGGAAAACCGGAAAGGTATGCTCTGGGGGAGTATGGACTTCTTCTGTTTGTTGAGGTGGGGATGGAAATTGTTGCCCGAAATTCTTTCTGCGAGGCGGGGATGGAAATTGTTGCCCGAAATTCTTTCTGCGAGGCGGGGATGGAAATTGTTGCCCGAAATCTTTTTTGCTGGAAGACATTTTGAGTTAAAGAAGTTTGGATAGTTTAGCTGTGAAATTGTGTGTGATAATGCAAATCAGAAGGATTGTATTTATAAGGGACAATACACACGTTTTTAATATTTTATTCTTGAATTTGAATTTTTGAATTTAAAAAGATCCCGCCCATGTTTTGAATTTTTGAATTTATAAGGGACAATACACACTTGCAATATTCTCCAACACAATTGAAATGAGTAACCGTTTGACTAAAGAGGACGAGAAGTTGCTAGCAGAAATTTGGGTTGCGGTTTCCCAAAGTCAAAGCTTCAACAATGAGAGATCATTTTGGAACCAAATTGTAGACATGTTCAACAATATGTCTAACGGTGAGATACGTACCAGAAACTCACTCATTGGTATATGGGCAAGAATTAGCAGTGAATGTCAGAAATTCAATGCTATTTTCTTAGAGTTGCAGCGTACACGTGGGGACAATGATGGTGAGCTTCTCAACACTGCAAACACAATGTTTCAAGAGCGTTTTGGGGGAAGAAGTTTTCAATACGTTCACGTGTGGGAGGTTGTGAGAAATGTTTAACAGTGTTGTATGATGTGTTATCTTTATCGTTTTTAATATGTTGTATCCGTATCGTATAAGTATGTTGTACTTTACTTTGAATTTGAATAAAACTCCAACGGCTACTTTGAATTTGAATAAAACTCCAACGGCTACTTTAACGGCCTTTTCGAGTATAAATACAATACACTTGTAATATTTGTCACAACACTTCATTTTCTCACAAACTCGTCAATTTCACAACACTTCATTTTCTCACACGCAAGTATCACTATGGCTAACGAACCAGCAGATGTGCAAAGGGCTATTCTCAACCGTTTACGAACTGAACAAGAAAAAGAACTCAGACTTATTAACAGTTTGTTTGGCGAGATATCCCGTATTATGCTACAAATGCATAATCGTGTTCCAGAGATCGAAAGATTGCGTGAGATGCCTCAAAACCATCCAGCTATCAGGGTCGGTTTAGAAACTCTACAAAGAAATAATGAAACAGATCTGGAACTTCATGTAGCGTTGAAGATGGTTAGGGAGCAAGTCTTACAAGTGTGGGAGGAAAAGTCGGATCTAATCGACAACTACAGCTCTATATAAAAATTCGTATCGTATAATAAGTATTGGTTGTATCGTTATTTTTAATTCCCGTATTGTTTTTTTCTCGTATCGTAACTTTATTATTAGTATGTGTTTAAAATTGTTGTATTTTATTTTTAATTAAATGAAATGAATTTATTTAATTTGGGTATTTAATTAAAAGGAAAAAAAATAGTGGTGGGGCCGGAACGAGGAGTTTGTGGCTTATTGTTGTAAGACCATCTCCAATGGTTGGTTTTTGTTGGTTCAAACCAACCCAAAAACCACCCCAAACATTGGAGCATTGGTACAAACCAATGCTGGTTTGAAAAATCAAACCACCAAAAAACCACCCCAATTGGGCCCCACCATCATATTGCTATTTATTTAAATAAAAATTATAAAAATTAAATATTTTATAGTATTGTGAAGATGGTTTGAGAAGGTGTATTGTTGGAGTAAAAAATGTGGTTTTTAAGAAAGCTGATGTGGCAGTGATGTGGCTGGTTTGAACCAGAAACTGTTGGAGATGGTCTAAGGTGGGATTATTTGTTGTGGTGATGTGGCACGCGGGGAGATAAATCTCCTCACCACACACCTAGTTCTCTTATAGGCCGCCCATGTCAATGACCAATCTTTCATCAAAGAAACAAAATGGACATCTCAAACTCAAACGATGATCGAACCAAACAGCTGAAAGCTTTTGACGACACAAAATCTGGTGTTAAAGGACTTCTGGATGCTGCTGCTGGTGGAGTTGTTGAGATTCCACAAATATTTATCCGACCACCTGAAGAAGTCGCTGAAGATGTTGAACTTACTAGAACAAGTTTACGAGTTCCTGCCATAGATCTTAGTGGAGTTGGAGATAAGGGAAGCTGTACGAGAGAAAAAATAGTTGAGCAAGTCAAACATGCTTCAGAGCAATGGGGTTTCTTTCAGGTGGTTAATCACGGGGTACCAATGAAAGTTCTTGACGCGATGCTGAATGGGGCGCGCGAGTTTAATGAACAGGATTTTGAGGTAAAAAAGGAATACTATTCGAGGGATCCAGACAGAATGGTTAAGTTTAACACCAATTATGATTTTTACATGTCGAAATCTGCTAGTTGGAGGGATACGTTAATTGTTGACATGCTGAATTCGAATCATCTTGATCCACAAGATCTTCCCGCACCTTGCAGGTAAATATTTTGAGTCTTTTTAGGTTGAATGCTTGTTACATGGTCATTCTATTTCAACACTTCTTTCGGTTATGCTATTGTGTTAAAGATTAAAGTATGTTCAACTTAATGCTTAAACCATCCAAATAATGCTATCGAGAAAATTAAGTTTCATATTGCTTTGCTGGTATATTCTAAGATGCTAATTACTTATAAATTCACAATATATAGAACAGGTATTAGTGGTAACCCAACCCATTTAGGTACACAGAATTACCCATTTACTTCAATTTACAACAGTGGCACAACCTTCGTCACCCTAGCTTCTCCAGAGGACGGTTCCAGCGTGGAGTAGTTGTTCCCTAATCTTCCGCGAGAGATATGATTAAGCTCTCTGGAATATCCGGAGGAGATGATACCTCATCACACGTGCTAAATCTCTTATTTGTAGATTGTGCCACTGTTATTGGATGCATTACAATATTGATATATCACAAAATTTAACTTGTATATATATCTTTTTATGTGCAGAAATGCAACTGTTGACTACTTAAACCAAGTCATGGAGCTTGCAGACACTCTTTTTGAGTTACTATCAGAAGCTCTTGGCCTTGAACCGAACTACTTGAAACAGTTGGAATGCGAAAAGAGCCAAACATTGACTTGCCACTACTACCCTCCATGCCCCAAACCTGACCAGACTCTAGGATTGAAGAAGCACACAGATGCCTCTTTTATCACTATACTTCTACAGGATGAGGTTGGAGGTCTGCAAGTCCTGCATCAAAACCAATGGGCCGACGTTGAACCTATTCCTGGGGCTCTCGTTGTCAATATCGGAGATCTTCTTCAGGTATTTTTTATAATGTTAAGTGACTTGGGATGGAAGCACTAAAAGGGAACACAATCTCTAGATTGTAAGTCCTATGAATCAAAATATCTAAGCTTACGTAAGGGTCATTAACACACTAGAAAATTCCAAAAGAAAATTGTTACCACTGTGATATGTTGACAGGTTCCACTAAAGATTCAAATTTAGATGAGATAACTTGATTGACACTAATCCTAGTTTTACCATATATATATTAGTATTAAGATTGATTTAAAATAAAAAATATTGAGAGCTTTCTCTGGACTAGTCGAACGCCCATAACTCTAAATGGATAAGAACTTATAGCTGTTAAAATATTTGCATACTTTTAGCTAGCATAAAGAGAAGGATATACACATATGAATATTGTTGCTTATGATGTGGTATTGATCCCATGTAGATTGTATCAAATGACAAGTTCAAGAGTGTAATCCACCGAGCAGTTGGCAATGTAACTCAAGCAAGAACATCAGTTGCATATTTTTTGCATGGTGTGGTCACACCACCGAAAATGTACGGGCCTATTGAGAAGATTATCACGAAAGAAAGTCCTCGGATTTATAGAGAATTTACTGTAAAAGATTACATGATGAAGTTTTACTCGAGAGGACTTGATGAAAAGGCTGGCTTAAACTATGTCCGGATATAATCTAATGAACAAAGGATACATATATTTCATGTTTCTCGGTCAATTTATTTGGTTTTCATTTAATTTGAGGTTTTATCTTTTAAATAAATATGCAACACTTAATCCTTGTATATATACAGCTTTTACCTTTGAGATTGATAGCCAATTGTTTGTGATAGTATACCTAAATATACAGCTTTTACCTTTCACCTTTAAGACATACTTGAGACAAAAAATATACCTAAACAGGCTATGTTACTCATGGGCCCGGCCGAAACAAGCTTACTCCCAACTTCCAGAGGTCTAACCAAGTCACCATGGCTCAAGAGAGGTCCAATTGGTCCTAATTCGCTAGCTTATTTATAACATAATAAACTTAGTCCACTTTATGTATGCATAAGATGTAGACTATGTATGTACCTAATAAGTTAACCATTATAGTTTTCAAGCAAAAAATTAGCTTGTATTAGAGTTTTACACAAAGCTTTCTAGGACTAATTAGTTGACATGTGAGCCTGACTACCATACCAAACTCAATCTTGACTGGAAATGTAAGGCAAAAGTAATTCAACAAGAAGCATGAAAATGTCAACCGATACGACCAAGTGAGTAAGTGAAGTATAGAGGATATATATCCTACCCAAGTAAATGCTGGTAATTATTGATATGATCTTTCTAGGATTCAGCGAATGAATCGAAGAAGATCTATCCTATTAACAGGAAACTCAATGAGAAAGAATGAATTTCGAATTATTTGGACTAATGATTATGGATAGTTTGTTACAAGAGGTTACAGAGGATTTTGAGAAGGAAAAGTGTTTACAAATAAATAGCTAAAATGAAATGAAATGAAGGAACAAAATTTTGTATTTGAAGACTTCATCGAGTGACTTGGCAGCTAACAGCTTTTCCCACTAAAAGTTGTTTGAGACTTCCAGGTCACGTGTTGATCTCGTAACTTTCTTAGTGGTACATAAGACTCATATCAATACCTTCCCATTCAAATGATTCTTGTCCTCAAGAATCATGTAAATGCAACAACTGTTGGAAAATTTAGTGCACTTGAGGGATGAGTTCACACCTGGTAATGGGTTTGAAGGTACGGAGTGTACACCCATTAGGTCCCTGAACACCCTGACTCAATTAAGTGGTTTGTAGTTCAGTTGATAATGTAAATGATAATGCTACTGATGCAGTTCATTCCTGCTACTAGCATTATCATTCCTGCTGCTAGCTTTGATAATACTGCTGCTAGTATTATCATGATGCTGCTGATCATTTCTGCTGCTAGCTTTATTGTTTCTGCTGCTAGCTTTATTGCTGCTGATGCAAAACAATTCTGCTGCTAGCATTGGTGATACTGCTGCTAGTACTCAGATACTGCTGCTGAACTGTTAACAATAGATTCTGCTGCTAGCACAATTTATTGTGCTGCTAGGCATGCGATTCTGCTGCTGGTTATAACCACTGACTCCTACTATTATGGAAACTATTATGATATAATTAATGGGCCGTTAATTATACATAATTCAATGGGCTAGGGTTTGAGTAAACTCTATTATAAATAGAGGTCGTATCATAACTGCATGAAGACACAGAACACAAACCCTAAACACTTGAATACGTTCGGTTCTTGATTTGTGCCTAAAACAAGAACATTACTTGGTCTTATCCCATAGATATATTCGTGTAACCCAGGCATAGGGTCGAATAGTTTCTATTGGAAAGTGATTACACGATTTCAAGTGAATATCCGGTACCTTGATTGATTATCTTAACCCTGTTCTGGGAACACAACAACGACACAAATAAACCAACAATCAATAGAAACTATTGAGTGATAATCAATGGCGGCTGCTATGAGGCATATGGCTGCTAACTTTTCCAAACTGGAAAAGTTTGAAGGTGTCGATTTCAGAAGATGGCAAAAGAAGATGCACTTCTTGTTGTCAAGCATGCATGTGGTCTATGTTTTGACTACACCTATTCCTGAAGATTATGGGGATGATGCTACTATGGAACAGATGAGGAATAGAAGCAAATGGGAGAATGATGACTATGTTTGCAGAGGATTAATTCTCAATGGTATGTCTGATTCTTTATTTGATCTTTATCAAAATTTTGAATCTTCTCAAGAACTGTGGGATTCCTTGGAAGCCAAATATATGGCTGAGGATGCTTCAAGTAAGAAGTTCCTTGTAAGTAATTTTAACAATTACAAAATGGTCGATTCTAGACCTGTCATGGAACAATACAATGAACTTCTTAGTATACTTGGTCGGTTCACACAACACAAGATGAACATGGATGAGGCTATTTCAGTCTCTTGTATCATCGATAAACTACCTCCTTCTTGGAAAGATTTCAAGCATATGCTAAAGCATAAGAAGGAGGAGTTAACTCTTGTTGAGTTGGGCAGTCATTTGCGCATTTAGGAATCACTCAAAGTTCATGAAAGTGACAAGCCAAAGAGCAGCAATGCTGCTGGTCCATCAATTGTCAATGTGGTGGAGCATAACAACTCCACCAGGTTCAATGACAACAAGGGCAAACGTAAGCATCAGGATAACACCAAACCTGATCCAAACAAGAATTCAAAAGCTACTTGTTGGAAGTGTAGTAAAACTGGACACTTTAGGAAGGATTGTAAAGGTGTTAAGATTGGCAATAAAACCAATGGATCAGGCACAAGTAGATCTGGAAATGGTAATACCAACTCCCTGAAAGGTCAGAATATATTTAATAAGTCATTTGAGATTTATTATGTTACATATATATCTGATGTGTACTTTGTGCAGGATGATGATGTTGCGTGGTGGGTTGACTCTGGAGCAACAATCCATGTGTGTAAAGATAGAAGCTGGTTCAAGACCTACGAGTCAGTGAATGATGGTTCTATTCTTCATATGGGAAATGAGTCAACAGCCCTGGTGCATGGAAAAGGATGTGTTGATTTGAAGTTTAGTTCTGGAAAGATTGTCTCTTTGTTTAATGTTTTACATGTTCCTGTTATTAGGAAGAACTTGGTTTCTAGTAGTGTTTTGAATAATTGTGGTTATAAACAAGTATTTGAATATGATAAGTATGTTTTATCTAAACATGGTGTATTCATTGGTTTTGGTTATTTATGTAATCAGATGTTTAGACTTAATATTGTTCATGATATGGTTGATTCTGCTTTCATGTCGACTTCTAGATTAAATGATTCAACCCTTTGGCATGCTAGACTTGGCCATGTACACTTTAAAAGGATGCAAGATATGTCTAAGGATGGGTTAATCCCAGCATTTGACATGGACACTGAAAAGTGTAAAACTTGTATGATGAACAAGATAACTAAGAAACCATTTCAAAGTGTAAAACGTGAAACTGTGATATTGGAACTGATTCATAGTGACTTATGTGATTTGCATGCTACTCCCTCTTTGGGGAATAAGAAATACTTTGTGACTTTTATTGATGATGCTTCTAGGTATTGTTATGTGTATTTATTGCATACTAAGGATGAAGCATTAGATAAATTTAAAGTATTTAAAACTGAGGTTGAATTGCAACAAAGTTCCCTGATCAAGAGATTAAGGACTGATAGGGGAGGTGAGTACATGGATACTTTGTATTTCCAGTCTGTTGGTATAATCCATGAAACGACTGCCCCATATACTCCTCAGCAAAATGGTATTTCTGAAAGGAAAAACCGAGTGCTGAAAGAAATGGTTAATTCCATGTTGTCCTATTCTGGGCTGAGTCAAGGGTTCTGGGGTGAAGCTATGTTAACAGCTTGCTATTTATTAAATAGGGTTCCCAACAAAAGGAACAAGACAACCCCTTATGAACTCTGGACTAAAAAGAAACCCAACCTGAATTATCTCAGGGTGTGGGGTTGTAGGGCTGTTGTGAAACTCCCTGATCCAAAATTAAAAACTTTGGGTGAAAGAGGCATTGAATGCATCTTTGTTGGATATGCTGAGCATTCCAAGGCATATAGGTTCTATGTTATTGAACCTAATGAATCTATTTCAATTAACTCAATAATTGAATCAAGGGATGCAATTTTTGATGAGAATAGATTCTCATCAGTCCCTTGACCAAGTCAGAGGATTCCTAATGGAACTGATGATGTTGGTGTATCTGAGATCTCTGATGAGGTCCCTGATGAGGTTGTGGAACAACAACCTGAACCTGAGCTCAGAAGGAGCACAAGGGTTAGGACTCCAAAAACCTTTGGACCTGAATTTCAATTGTACTTAATTGAAGGAACAAGGGATGAGGTCTCTGACCAACACTCCTATTGCTTTAATGTTGAGGATGATCCTAAAACATTTGATGAAGCAATGAAGTCCCAGGATGTTGCTTTCTGGAAAGAAGCAATAAATGATGAAATGGACTCCATCATGGGCAACAACACTTGGGTGTTGGCTGATCTACCACCTGGTTGCAAACTTTTGGGTTGCAAATGGATTTTCAAAAAGAAAATGAAGGTAGATGGAACTGTTGAAAAGTTCAAGGCTAGACTAGTCATTCAAGGCTTTAAACAAAAGTCTGGAATAGACTATTTTGATACTTATGCCCCTGTGGCTCGTATCAGTACCATAAGATTGCTGATTGCCTTGGCATCTATTCACAATCTGATTATACATCAGATGGATGTGAAGACAGCATTCTTGAATGGTGAATTGGATGAGGAGGTTTACATGAACCAACCTCAAGGCTTCATCATGCCTGGCAATGAAAACAAGGTGTGCAAACTGATTAAGTCCTTATATGGACTGAAACAGACACCTAAGCAATGGCATCAAAAATTTGATAAAGTAGTTTTGTCTAGTGGTTATTCACTTAACCAGTCAGTCAAATGTGTATATAGCAAATTTGATGAATCTGGTAAAGGAGTCATCATTTGTCTATATGTTGATGACATGTTGATCTTTGGCACTGACCAAAATCAAGTTGACCTAACAAAGGAATTTTTGTCATCAAGGTTCTCCATGAAGGATATGGGGGAGGCTGATGTTATCCTTGGTATAAGGATTAAACATGAAAGTAACAAAATTTCTATCTCTCAGTCTCATTACATTGAGAAGGTGTTGAGGAAATTTAATTACTTTGATTGTACTCCAGTGAGTACTCCTATGGATACAAGTGAGAAGCTCTTGCCTAATACTGGTAAAGTTGTATCTCAACTTGAGTATTCTAGGGTGATTGGCTGCTTAATGTATGCCATGACTTGTACAAGGCCTGATATTGCATTTGCTGTGGGAAAATTGAGCAGATATACTAGTAATCCTAGTGCTCATCATTGGCAAGCAATTCAGAGGGTACTGAAGTATTTGAAGAGAACTATGGATTATAGTCTCTCATATATTGGTTATCCTTCAGTATTAGAAGGATACACAGATGCAAGTTGGATCAGTAACACTGAAGACAATTCGTCTACTAGTGGCTGGGTATTTCTACTTGGTGGAGGTGCAATTTCTTGGGCATCCAAGAAGCAAACTTGCATCACCAGTTCTACTATGGAATCTGAATTTGTGGCTTTAGCTGCTGCTGGTAAAGAAGCTGAATGGTTGAAAATTTTGCTTCTTGAGATTCCATTGTGGCCTAAACCTATAGCACCTATTTCTATCCGTTGTGATAGTGCTGCTACATTGGCAAAGGCTTATAGCCAGATGTACAATGGGAAGTCTAGACACTTAGGTGTCAGGCATAGCATGATTCGTGAGCTTATCATGAATGGGGTGGTATCAATAGAGTTTGTTAGATCGCAACATAACTTAGCTGATCACTTGACGAAGGGTTTGGCTAGAGACTTGGTTTTGAAGTCTGCTAAAGGGATGGGTTTAAGTCCAACTTAGTCACTAAATGCTAAGACACCCAACTCCCTCCTGAGGAAACTTTGGAGCTGAGTTCAATGTGGAAAGCTGATCATTTAGTGGACTAGAGCACATGTTTTATTTACATCCCAAGGTTGTGCTCAGAACCTGCTGAAAAGGAGGATGAAGTCTTTACTTCTCAATGGTTAATTTTCTTAGAAAAAGTGCTTAGCAGGAGCAAGATTAAAAGATGAACCACCTATGTAAATGTTGAAGTTTTGCCGCTTCAGGAAGCTTTTGGACTTTTAGCTTTTACAACATTTATGAATTGGATATGGACACATGGCTTGTATAGTTTCAGGAGTATTTAAGTGTTTGAAAATGTATGTGTATTTTATCTCAGGTATTCAAATGGGTTGAAGGGTTCAATTCTAAGAACACCCTGATTCTCGAATATTTGAACGTGTAATGTACTAAGATGAGAATTCAATCTTCAAGATATTTTCATTTATGCATATGTTTTGTTTTGTGTTTAATTTTCATGCAAAGGAAGTGAACTAAATTTGGGGAGGATTGTTGGAAAATTTAGTGCACTTGAGGGATGAGTTCACAGCTGGTAATGGGTTTGGAGGTACGGAGTGTACACCCATTAGGTCCCTGAACACCCTTACTCAATTAAGTGGTTTGTAGTTCAGTTGATAATGTAAATGATAATGCTACTGATGCAGTTCATTCTTGCTGCTAGCATTATCATTCCTGCTGCTAGCTTTGATAATACTGCTGCTAGTATTATCATGATGCTGCTGATCATTTCTGCTGCTAGCTTTATTGTTTCTGCTGCTAGCTTTATTGCTGCTGATGCAAAACAATTCTGCTGCTAGCATTGGTGATACTGCTGCTAGTACTCAGATACTGCTGCTGAACTGTTAGCAATAGATTCTGCTGCTAGCACAATTTATTGTGCTGCTAGGCATGCGATTCTGCTGCTGGTTATAACCACTGACTCCTACTATTATGGAAACTATTATGATATAATTAATGGGCCGTTAATTATACATAATTCCATGGGCTAGGGTTTAAGTAAACTCTATTATAAATAGAGGTCATATCATAACTGCATGAAGACACAGAACACAAACCCTAAACACTAGAATACGTTCGATTCTTGATTTGTGCCTAAAACAAGAACATCACTTGGTCTTATCCCATAGAGATATTCGTGTAACCCAGGCATAGGGTCGAATAGTTTCTATTGGAAAGTGATTACACGATTTCAAGTGAATATCCAGTACCTTGATTGATTATCTTAACCCTGTTCTGGGAACACAACAACGACACAAATAAACCAACAACAACTTGATCTCATGTCTTCATGAAACTTGAAAGCAATACTTCGATCCAATTTACACTAAACCATGGATACCTAACAGCCCTTCGCGTTCCTTTAAATTATTCCAAAACTTGCTCAAGTAAGAAGGTCTTCAAGCAAATTTGTTATCCATATGACCCTAACAACAACCTGATACTCACATTTCCCACCTGAGTTTCCACAAGTGTGCTAATTAATTCTGAACCCCTTATCAGATAACTCATCTGCAACATAATCAAGGAATGTGCCATTTAAACCTTGTCCATTTTCACTCACACAATGATCAATAACAAAATCGAAAATGATTTTGTTCTTCCTCTTGGAGTTCGGCCGAAGTGGGGAGGGGAGAGGAGAAACATATGAGCAAGTTATTATGTTAGAAAATAAGACCTAGACCCATTCCTTATAAGGTGGAATTTTGATATCTCTTCCTAATTTTACTTAAAGATACGTTCGTATCTTTAATTAACACTAGACGAGTACCCGTGCATAACAACGGGATTTTATAGCGACATATCGTTTTGTGTTAAAAAAAAGTTTATGGGTTATAAACGAAAAATAATAAAAGTTTGAAGATTTGGGGATTAAACATAATGTTTTGAAACCCGGTTCGACCCGGGTGGTTCAACCGGTTGAACCGTTCCGGTCGAAAAACGGGTCGATTTAAACCGAGTCAACCCGACGGGTATGGTCGAAAACGGGTCAACCCAGTTTTCGATATGTATTAATAGTTTCCTTTTGAAATATATGTTTTTAACATTTCCTTTTTTAGTTTCAACTTTTCACTTTTTACTTTTTGGTTTTTCCTTTATATATAGTATAGCAGGGTACCCGCGCGTTGCGGCAGCGAGTACCCTGTGACGATTAACCAGAAAAATAGATCTCGATGAGACCTGATTCACCAGTTTGTATCGGTTTTAACGGGTCTTCTCTTGTTTGTTTTCGGATGGCTTTTATTGGTTAGCCGAACCGGTGGGGCGACACCGGTTCCCTGTTGAACCCGTTGGTCCAGTCCGGTTTTCAAAACTATATGTACCATCAACTTGTTAGCTTGTATGAAGCTTTGTGTGTTTTATTAATTTGTATAATGTGTATAATAACATGTACTTTTCATTTTAGGGTGTTTTAAAAATAACATTAATTAGTGTTTTTAATTATTTTATATTTTGGATTATATTGTAGCTTATTTAAATTGTACATTGTGAAAATTTTATTGTACTTTTTAGTAAGGGGTGTTTTATGGGGTGTTAGCATTTATAAAAAGTGATGGTCATTTGTCATTAATATATTTTATGTAAATGTGTCGTTGTGTAACTAAGTTAGAATAGTCATTGGGCTTTCTTATGTTAATCTTAATAGGTTATAAGTTAAGTAAAAAGAAAGCCCAAGCCCATCTCATTGAAAAAGTATAAATAGCACCTTCCCATTCATTTGGAAGGTTGGTGCTTGGGATGTGTAGTGGCTTCTAGGTATTCTCATTGTATCCTTCCCATTTTCTCTCAATCTAATACACTTCTCTTTCTCTCTCTAGAAGTTGCCATATCTCTCTCTCTCTCTAATCTAATCTCTCTTCTTTAATCTCTTATATTGTGTGTGATAAAGATTGAATCTAGTGCTTTTCAAGTGGTATCAATAGCCAAACAAAGATCTAGGAATTTTTGGGGGGCGTTACTGTTCATCAGAAGTGTTACCGAGTTTCGTCACTTCTTCCGAGTTTGGTTGAAGTTACAGAGTTTCTGTTGTCTACCGAGTTTGGGTACATTCTTCCGAGTTAGGTTGAGTGTTACCGAGTTTCTGTGACTAAAGTTACCGAGTTTCTGTGATTAAGTTACCGAGTTTGGTGGTTTCCGAGTTTGTCCTTATCGAGTTTCTATAGTTTACCAAGTTTCTCACGAAGTTACCGAGTTTCTATAGTTTACCGAGTTTCTAAGTTACCGAGTTTCTATAGTTTACCGAGTTTCTTGCAAAGTTACCGAGTTTCTATAGTTTACCGAGTTTGTGACACATTACCGAGTTTGTGACACATTACCGAGTTTGTGACTACAAGTTTCCGAGTTTGTGACACATTACCGAGTTTGTGACACATTACCGAGTTCGTGACACATTACCAACTTTTGTGACTAAATTTCCAAGTTTGTGAAGATTACCGACTTTGTGACTAAATTTCCGAGTTTATGACTAAGAACCCGAGTTTCTCACAACTTAACAAGTTTCTCACAACTTACCGAGTTTCTCACAACTTATCAAGTTTCTGAAGTTATCTAGTTTCTCAAGTTATCTAGTTTCTGAAGTTATCTAGTTTCTCAAGTTATCTAGTTTCTGCAGTTATCTAGTTTCTCAAGTTATCTAGTTTCTGAAGTTATCTAGTTTCTGATGTTATCTAGTTTCTCAAAACATTTTTCGAGTTTGGAAAGTTGGAAAGTTGATAATACAAGGATTCTTCGACTTTGGATTTTTGGACATCAACTTAGGAACCGTGCAAGGATTATTAAAGACTCTTCAAGGACACCAACAATGGACTTAACTTAAACCGAACATAACTCTTGAACCGTAACCAACAACAAAAACAACTCCTATTTCTTTGCAACGATCCTACATCAACCTTATCATACACAACTTCATCAATGGCAACTCAGTTAGACAATATCACAACTGCTTTGGCAAATGGTTTTGCTTTATTCTCCGAGGCATTAAACATCAAACCACATAACAACAACCAATGGTTTTCATCGTACACTGACAATACGCAGTTATATATAGGTCAAGAAGGACAAATGGTTGAAGTTATTGAGAATCAGCAAGGAAATGCTATGGGTATACAGATGGGGAATCAGATGCAATATGCAGGGCAGTATACTGGAAACCAAATAGGTCAGATTGTGAATCAGAACGTGGTTAATCAAAATGGGAATTATTGTCTTATGACTTCGATTCAGAAACCTACATCTGTAATTCACAGTAGTGATATTGGTAGAGATTGCAATGTTAATGCAATGACGAAGCTACAAAAGCTCCAGCACATGTTGATGCTAGCCAATAAGGAAGAGTCGGGAACACCGTTGACTGCTGAGGAATATGACTTCATGGTTTCAACAAAAGTTAATGATAATGCAGCAGATCTCAATGAAAACTTCAACTTTATGGCTCATCAGCAAGAAACAACATCATGCAGTGATTCTGAAACTCCTCCATTTTATGACACAGAACCACTCCATGAGGTACAAGATCCGTTTGCTCATGAAAAGCCACATTTTGTGCCTCTCGAACCTAATTATGATACATATGTGGGGGAGCAAGTTAATAGCAATGTTAACTGTGAAACTCCATATATGGATCCTAATGAAGTTCAAGTTGCACAAAATGATGCTAATGATGAGGAAACCCGTGCTCTCTTTGAATCATTACTGAATAATTGTCGCATTGAGATTGAAAATGTGAAAAAGGTCAATCGCGAATTAAAGGTCGCGAATGTGAAATTGACCGCTGAGCTTGAGAGGTATAAGGAAAACGAAAAAGCTTTTGAGTTTAATAAACAATGATAGTCAGAATTAGAAATTGGTTATCGAAATTCCGTTTCAAAAGAAAAACAATTGCAAATCAAGTTTAACACTCTTGATGTTAACTTGAACATGAAAATAAAATCTTTAAATGCGGAACTTTCTGATTTGAAAAAACAACTTTCTAAACAAAAATCAACTTGTTCTGATCTTGAAAACGAAAAGAAAGAGTTGAAAGCAAGTTTTTCAAAACGTGAAAATGATCTTCTTGATGAAATCATTGACAAACAAGAAACAATTAAAAAGTTGGAAGATTTGCTTGTGAAAACGGGTCATTCTTCTCAAACAATTCATATGCTAATTAAAGATCCAAACCCGCTTTTGCACACAATGAAGAAAATGGCTATCGGTTGTGAAAACCCTCATACTCTCAAGAAAGCTCAGAAAGAACAGAATGTGTTGTATAATGGTAATGTGTTGTTTGATAAACATGATCCTCCTGAGGTTCGGGATACTGATGAAACGATTGAGCTTGCCGAAGAGAGTAGAATTAAAATAAGACAAATGAACCCAGAAATCAAACCAATTGATTATAATAAGCTTAACATACTTTCTGGAGTAAATTTTGTTAAACAACAACCAACACCAAAGGTTTTCAAACGACCAGTTGTTTCAACAAAACAAAAAGTTGTTTCCAAAAATCTTTCTAACATCGAACAAATGTCCTCTAGCAACCCTTTTAACACAAGTGAAGCTAGACGATATTTGGATGATCTTAAAAAGAGGATGGAAAATTTTCAAAGTCTTGTTGCATCCAAAACAAATATCAGTATCAACAATTGGCATTCAAGTTTTCATGCAGAACAGAAAAAGATGTTTAACACAGAAATTATTCCTCCACTAAATGCCATTAGTACGAGAGTACTTAATGTTGAAAATGCTCTTTTAAAAGAAACAGCCGACTTTGTCAAGGACCACAAATCCCTGGTAAAGGAAGCAAATGAAAATATTGAACGCATCAAAGTTTTGGAAAACCACAATGATACTCTCTTCGAAGAAGTTTTGTCAACCGAAATTATGTCAATTATTTATCAAACATATTCTGTGGAAGATGATGAAAGACTTCGAGCTGAGACTTTTTCAATTGTTTTAAAATATGAAAATGCTCTTGCAAAACTTGAGAAAGAAAATGTAACATATTTTAAACAACTTGATCAGAAAAAGGAAGAATGCAAGTATGACAAATTGTCGTATGAGCGTGCTTACAAAAACATGAAAGAGCAAAATGATCTTTTGAAGTCTCAGCTTGATAGTCAAAAAGGGAAGGGCGAGGAAACTAAGTTTGCAAAACCATCAACTTCGGACAAACCGGTTGCAAAACCAAAAATGTCAATTTCTCAAAGTGTTCCAAAAGTTGATGTGATAATTGATTTGACAAAACCAGTCACTTCAACACCCTTGCCCAAGTTTAATGCAAAAGAAAAAGGGAAAGCAGTTGTCGAAACTCAAGAAGTGATAGCACCTCGCCTTTCTAGGAATAGTACACCATATGTAACCACAAAAACAGTTAAGGAATCTGTTGGTTCAAACGACATGGTCCACAATCACTATCTAGAAAGAGCTAGGCAAAAGGCACAGATACGAAAAGACGGAATTTTAGGTACAAAACCTAGGGTGATGAATTCTACAACATTACAAGGCACTGCTAGTAGTAGTAAACCATTAACTAGGAACACTCAACAAAAGACTAGGGATTGGCTTGCATCTAAGAGTAGTTGCTCAAAAGAAAATGTTATGCACGTAGAATGCAACACTAAGAATTCAAATTCCTCTTCGAACAGGAAACAAGTTTCAAATGACTGTAGTGACAAAGTTAAGGTTTCTGTTGTAAACAAGAATGTTGAATTTGTCTATCCTATATGTCAAAAATGTGTCTTTTCAGCTAATCATGATGCATGTGTTGCACAATATATCAAGAAAGCAAATTTACGTACTAAGGCACAATCCACTAAGACACCAAATATAAACAAACCCGTTGATAAGAACCAAGAGGCTAAGAAACCTAATAGGTGGATCTCTATAGGACGTAGTTTTTCTCAAAATGAGACTTTCGCTGCATCTGAAAAGAAAACAACTCCTAGATCTTGCCTTAGGTGGATTCCCACGAGAAAAGTTTTTAAAACAGTTGGTCTTAGATGGATTCCCACAGGGAAGATCCTTGATAGCTGCACCAAGACAAATAATAGTGAAAATCTTCAGGATAAGGAAGTAGACACCACTACAACCGTTGATAGTGAACACCCTCAGTGTGAGGAAAAATGTACTTCTAACACTATTATTTGTGCATATTCTTCTTCTATGGATTCTGTGGACGCAGGTACTTGTGAAAGTGTTGAGGTTTCATACACTCGATGTGGAAAAGAAGAACTTTATGCCAACATTGCATGTGGAAATCCTGGTCTTATTCCACTCTTAACTCCACTTCTACTTGTTCAAACTTAATTCTTCTTTGTAAATATTATTTTTTGAAAAAACAAAAACAAAATACAAAATTTGAAAAAACCAACAAAAGAAAATTACAAAACTAGAAAATTTCAAAAATACAAAAACAATATAAAATCAAAAATTCAAAAATATTCTTCTCATGACATGTCTCTCATATAATCAATATTCTGTACGTATCTAGAAATGTCATTCAACAATGATACGGACATGTACAGATGCTTGAGCGAGACTTCACTAAAATTATTTTCAAAACATGTCGTTTATCAAAATTTTCATCATAATGGCTTCGGAACAACTCATTTCAGGACCCGCGCTTCAAAGAAAGGAAAGTGCTTAATCAAAACAAAGGTTTTAAATATTTTTTCGAGCACTTATCCTAAAAATCTCAATGGCTTGTAAGTATTTCAGCTTACAACCCGAACTTCAAATAAAGGAAAGTGTTGTGCAAAACCAATATCTGTTTCAAACACTTTTCCTATAACAAATGAAGATAATTCTTCTACCATATCTTCTAAGATTTTCAAAATCTTCTCTATCTTGAGCACATTTCCTTCAAGATTTTTCAATAAGATTTTTCAAAATCTTTCATAAAGTGCTCAAGATAACTCCCTCCAAAACCCGATAAAACATGCTTTATTTAAGGGGGAGTATAAAAATTAAAAACAAAAAGTTCCAAATTTCATGCATAAATCCGTCTATCTCTCCAAAAAGCTTTCATTTAATCAGTTGATATAAAAAATATCACTGCATGCTATTTTTGAGGGGGAGAAGACGTGATTAAAATGTGATCAAAAAGGTTTAAAGATCGTGGATTTTATCTCAATAAGAGCTCGACTCAGCATGAACCCCCGAATTGACGAAAATTAAATGTCCGTAATCGAAAATACTTGTCCGGGACGGGTAATAATTTCAAGCTGGTTATCCAGTGATGTAAACGTGTCTCGCAAAGGACTTATCCGAGTAGAATGTACCAATTCGAGAGATGATCTTTGAATATGACCGGGACGGGTAATAATTTCAAGCTAGTCTAACTAGTGATGTAAACGTGTCTCGCAATGGTCATGTTCATTGAAAATTGATCAATTCAAAAATGTGCGAACTCTACCCAACATGTGCAAATTTATCTTAAAAATGCATAAGCACATGTGAAGGGGGAGTATTTCAGAAAATACAAAACTCTCGAAGTGTTAACAAAAATGTGTTTTACTCATAAACACTTTGAGAGATTTTCACAAAAAGGTTTTATGGCAAGTGATCAACAAATCTAGGATAATCATGGAGTAATAAGGTGATTATGGTTAGGTTATGTCCAATGATCCGCCAGAGCCGGAGGGATCTACCCAAGGATAATTCTAATAGATTAGAATTAGAAGTCCTTAGGAAAGATTAAAAAAGGAGTAAATGAGAAAGGGAAAGAAGGGTTGAAGAATTAAAAAGAAAAAGTTTATGAAAGGGTGAAAAGAAATAGCCCTCCATGAAAACTTAGGGCAGAAACCGGGTCAATACATCTGCTATCGGTTATCACAAGTTGATACTAATATTGAAGACAAGACGTCATGGACCCAGTGACGCGCTGCACAAACCCCTCCTAGCCACTCAGATATCTCTTAAAAGATATTTGTTTCATTTCTCACGGAGAACATTGCATAATCTATCGACCTCTCATTCCGAGATGTGTTGATATTGAAAAGGTGGCACTCTGCTCCATGCCTCTGACTACTAAAACCAAAACACACATTATCGAGTCGAGAGCCATGAGATTCATTAAAAGATCTCTTAGGAACACTTCCAATATAACACACTTGTGTTTACCAAAAAGGACACAAGTTGTAAGAGTCTTAATAAGATCTACGGATCGTGCCTTACCTCATGATGGTTACGTGCTTCAAATGGTCTACAGTCGTGGGGTGATCTCCAGCGACTCACAGAATCGTAGGTGCACTTCGGTGTGTCTGTGTAAGCCCTTTCGAGGGTATCCGATTCAGAACGGCCTAGGCTAGGATTAGAGAGAGTCTTTACACTATGCTATTGACAATCTCGAAGTCCGAACCTGTATGTTAGACCCGTACCCCGGTTTTGAGTAGGCCCCACCCTAGATGGAATATGCTAAGGTTTAATGTGGTTGGTTGGTCAACAAAGTTACATGGAAAGTCAAACCCGATAGTCAAGTGATAGTCAAAATATGTGTTATAAAGTTTTTGGAAGTATTATGTGCCTCAAAATGAGATTCCGCTGTATCTGAAAAGAAAACAACTCCTAGATCCTGCCTTAGGTGGATTCCCACGGGAAAAGTTTTTAACACAGTTGGTCTTAGATGGATTCCAACAGGAAAGATTCTTGATAGCTACACCAAGACAAATAATAGTGAAAATCATCAGGATATGGATGAAGAATCCACTACAACCGTTGATAGTGAACACCCTAAGAGTGATGATTCATGTTCTTCTAACACTGTTATTTGTGAATACTCTTCATCTTTGGTTGCAGGTGACTCAACTATCTCGGAACCCAATTCATCAGAGGGTTCTAATTCTGTAAATTCTTCAAAATCATTCTCTCTATCTTCTATTTTTGATTTTCCATTTCTTTTATAAAAAACAAACAAAAACAAAATACAAAATTTGAAAAACCATCAAAATCAAAATATAAAAATAGAAACTTCAAAAATACAAAAACAATATAAAATATAAAATCCAAAAATATTCCTCTCCGACATGTCTCTCGTATAATCGATATTCTGAACGTACCTAGAAATGTCATTTAACAATGATACGGGCATGTTCAGATGCTTGAGCGAGAGTTCATTTAAATGTTTTCAAAACATGTCGTTTCTTAAAAAATCTTTAATGGCTTCTGAAAGACTCACTCCAGAACCCGTGCTTAACCCAATGGCTTCTAATTACATCAGTTCAGGACCCGCTCTTAAAAGAAAGGAAAGTGCTTATTCAAAATCTTTCAAAGCACTTATCCTAAAAATCTCAAATGGCTTCTGGACACATCAGTTCAGGACCCGCTCTTCAAAGAAAGGAAAGTGCTTTTTCAAAACAAAAGTCGTTAAATATTTTTCGAGCACTTATCCTAAAAATCATGACGGCTTTCGTGCATTTCAGTACGAAACCCGCGCTACATTGATGACTTCTGATTATATCTGATCAGGACTCGCATTGTTAATGGCAAACAAAATCAAAGAATCCTTGAGCACATGATCAAGATTTTTCAAAAATATTTTTCAAAATCTTTCTCCAAATTATGTGCTCAAGGTTCTTCAAAAGTGCAAACTCCCTCTATACCCTTAAATGATTTTTAAACTCAAATGTTTAAAGAATATGCTTTATTAAAGGGGGAGTATAAAAATTTGAAAAACAAAATGTTCCAAATTCATGCTAAATTAAATCCGTCTATCTCTCCAAAAAGTTTCATTTTAATCAGGTGATATCAAAAATATCACTACATGCTATTTTTGAGGGGGAGAAGACGTGATTAAAATGTGATCAAAAGGTTTAAAGATCGTGGATTGAATCTCAAATGAGTGCTCGACTCAGCATTAACCCTCGAATTGATGAAATTTAAATGTCCGTAATCGAAAAGACTTGTCCGGGACGGGTAATAATTTCAAGATGGTTATCCATTGATGTAAACGTGTCTCGCAAAGGACTTGTCTGAGTAGAATGTACCAATTCGAGAGATGATCATTGAGTATGATCTGGACGGGTAATAATTTCAAGCTAGTCTAACTAGTGATGTAAGCGTGTCTCGCAATGGTCATATTTAATGAAAATCGATCAATTCAAAATGTGCGAACTCAACCCAACATGTGCAATTCTTTCTTAAATCTCATAAGCACATGTGAAGGGGGAGTATTTCAAAAATGCAAAACTCTCAATGTGTTAACTAAATGTGTTTATTCATAAACACTTTGAGAGATTTTCACAAGGTTTTATGGCAAGTGATCAAATCTAGGATAGTCATGGTGTTATAAGGTGACTAAGGTTAGGGAAAACCGTCCTATGATCCGCCAGAGCCGGAGGGATCTACCAAAGGACAATTCCAATAGATTAGAATTAGAAGTCCTTAGGTAAGATTGAAAAAAGGAGTAAATGAGAAAGGGAAAGAAGGGGTTGAAGAATTAAAAAGAAAAGTTTAATGTAAGGGTGAAAAGAAATAGCCCTCCATGAAAACTTAAGGCAGAAACTGGGTCAATACATCTGCTATCAGTATTCACTAAGGTGATACTGATATTGAAGATAAGACGTCATGGACCTAGTGACGCACTGCACCACCCCTCCTAGCCACTCAGATATCTCTCAAAAGATATTTGTTTATTCTCACGGAGAACACTGCATAATCTATCGACCTCTCACTCCGAGATGAGTTGATATTGAAAAGGTGGCACTCTGCTCCATGCCTCCGACGACTAAAAACCAAAACGTACATTATAGAGTCTAGAGCCATGAGATTCATCAAAATATCTCGTTAGGAACACTTCCAAAATGATACACTTGTGTTATCGACCTCTCACTCCGAGATGAGTTGATATTGAAAAGGTGGCACTCTGCTCCATGCCTCCGACGACTAAAAACCAAAACGCACATTATAGAGTCTAGAGCCATGAGATTCATCAAAATATCTCGTTAGGAACACTTCCAAAATGATACACTTGTGTTCGCCAAAAAGGACACAAGTTGTAAGAGTCTTAATGAGATCCAAGGATCTTGCCAGTTACATCATGATGGTTACGTGCTTCAAACGGTCTACAGTCGTAGGGTGATCTCTAGCGACTCACTGAATCGTGGGTGCACTTCGGTGTGTCCGTGTAAGCCCTCTCGGGGGTATCCGGTTCAGAACGGCCTGGGGAAGGATTAGAGAAAGTCTTCACACTATGCTGTTGACAATCTCAAAGTCCCAACCTGTAAGCGCTGGATGATTATTACTAACGGTTTTATGCAGCTACCTATAAACATCCATTAACCATCACCATATACATCAATCATCTTCACCTCAGCACACTCATACTTATGAAGAACATCTCCAACAAAGCTCAAGTGTAAAAGTTCAAGACAAGAAGATCAAGTTAAAGACAAAGTGAAAAGACAAAGTCAAGAAGCTAATCAAGATGTCAAGAACAAGTTCATATATCAAATGATGAAAGAAAAGGGGAGATTGTTAGCATAAGTATAAAGTCCAAGATGTATGAGTATGTTGGAGGACATGACGTCATAATCACATGAAGATGCTGATCTAAGACAAGAACAACCTCAAAGACGATACTTTGAAGATCACATAGCATGAAGGAACCAAGACAAAGACTGCTATACAACGACACTCAAAGCTCAAAGACATTGAAGACGAAAGATCATCTCACATGGAGCATCATTTGAATGACCATCCCTTAGGGGGAGATTGTTAGGATTTATTTTAAAGTGATGGTCATTCATCATTGTAATAGTTTAATTAAGTGTGTCGTTGTTTAGTTTAGTTAATTTAGTCAATGGGCGTGGATTAACCTTATAGATTAAATGTATGATTATAGTCCATGTAAAAGGCCCAAGCTTAATCCAAGCCCACCCAAGCCTTCCATCCTTGAAGCCTATAAATACCCTTTCCCTCCTCACTTGGAAGGTGTGGATGTGTGTGTTGCTTCAAGGGGTATTCTCATTCTTGTATCTCATTCTCCCTTAATCTAATCTTTTGAAGTTACCATCCCATCTCATCTTTCTTTCTTCTAATCTTCTCGAATTTCAAGATATTCTAGAAGATAATAACTGTTTTTCTTGATTTTCTAAATTATTGATATATATTCTAGCTTGTCCTGTTATAGTTTCTATTATGTAATTAAAGCTATCATTAATACTTATTTTATTTTCAATTAGTCTAGCATTAGTTTTGCCTACCCAACTAGTTATTGTGTTATTAATTGATTCTTGACAATCTAAGTCTAGTATTTCGGGGTCAATATTATTTTTAGGTTTATATTTTTCTTGTAACCTTTTATTCCATAATATATTATATTTACTATCTTTTCCATAAATTTTTCTTTGGTTAACATAATTTCCTGCTACTGGTCTGTCTTTATAATCTTTTTTCCTATTTTTACTACTAGTTTCTCCTTCAGAATACACATTAATTTCCTTAGAATTACTTTTATCAGTTATATCTGTTAATTCATTTTCACTATGATCAATTGTATATGTTAATTCATTTTCACTAAAGAGTAATATTAAGTATTAACAGGGTCAAAATGAGTGTTATGCATAACCCATCAGTCTTGGATCCCCCTTTTGGTTCTAAATTGTGGTCCTAAGTGTGGATCCAGATTCCAGCCTGGGATCCCCCTTTAGGTTCCAAAGTCTGGACCTAAGTGTGGATCAAGATAGTCATCTTGGTTATGAAATAGTTCTGTCTGGGATCCCCCTTTTGGTTCGAAATCCAGACCTTAAGGTGGGATAGTTAATGGTCATCTTGGTTATAAAATGGTCATCTTGTTTATGAGTCGGAATGTTCATCTTGGTTATGAATGTGGGTTTTTATAAATGGTCAAAAGAGTAGCGGAATGTAAAGTAAAGTCAAGCGTTTCCGCGTGTAAAATTCAAAGTTTTTGGTCAAAGTGGTCAAGGGGCATTACAACTTGGTATCAGAGCTTCAGTTTAAGTGAATTAGGTTTTCTTTAGGATTGCCTAGACTTAAACCACTCATAGGCGCGTTTGACATAAGTTTAAGCAAGGCGAAAAATAGATGCCTTAGGTGTGCGATGTGAAAGTGTATATAGCAATAATGGGATTAGGCTTTGGTTGGATATAATGTGAATATTGAGAAAGTGGACTTACTAATTGTAGGATTAATGAGTTAAACTTGAGTCATTGATTGTTTAAATTATGAAGTGGAATACGTGATATGTTGTATGAGCGTAAGATGTTAGGAGTTGTACATGTTTATAGTATTGGTGTGTGCGTAATGTAAGTCCATGGCGGACTAGACGTGCTTA
Source organism: Artemisia tridentata subsp. tridentata (assembly GCA_021014915.2). NCBI lineage: Eukaryota > Viridiplantae > Streptophyta > Magnoliopsida > Asterales > Asteraceae > Artemisia > Artemisia tridentata. The sequence goes on along the minus strand of CP139501.1, from coordinate 10,735,992 downwards.
AATGATAGATTACCGTACACTCGGATATTGTCGGTGATTGTTATATGATTATGTGATTGTGTGCTAAGGTAGTTTAGTGAAGGCGAATGGATGTAATAAGTTGTGTGGTGGTTTATAGGAAATGTGACTAAAAATGAAAGTGCGTGACTTGTGTGATAGTGATGACCAAAGGTAATAAGTTGTGTGGTGGTTTATAGGAAATGTGACTAAAAATGAAAGTGCGTGACTTGTGTAATAGTGATGACCAAAGTATAGTCTTATGAGTAATTGTATTAAGTGTGTTGATCGCTAATGAGGTATTAGAGATGGGTTAGTGGAAAGTTAAAGTATTAGAAGCATAATTATGATCGTGTAGTAATGTTGAATGTGTGTTATAGCATAGTGTGGTGGAAAAAATTATATAAATTTATACATATTAAGTCTGTGATGAACTTGGTAAAGTTATAGAATGAGAAAAGGTATAGTGATTGAGTAAATAATGAAATAGAACGATATTTCCTAAGTACTAATAGCCATAATGAGATGAGTATGTATGAGGCTAAGGTATTGCCATGAAATAATTATATCACGGCTAATGTGCTCCATTAGTGGTGATTATTATAAATGAAGGTATGGAATAATAAAACATGTTTAAAATATGTAAGAAGGATAAATGAATGCTAATGAGTATGTATGAGGTAAAGGTGTTTCCCTGAAATCATTATATTACGGCTAAGGCCATTAGCGGTAATTATTATAATGAATGCATGTGTTGCAATTGACGATATATGTAAAGTCTATATGTAAAAGAGTTGAGTAGACTAACGTGTAATGTAAAAAGGTGGAAATGACTAACGAGGGTTAAATAATGTAAGTTGTGGTAAGAGATGATAAACACATAGAATTGTATAATTACAATAAGCAGGCTCATATGCTCTATGCGCTTGCATTTCACTAAAATAAATGGATATAATAATGTATGTAAGGTGCTTACGACTTGGATCCATTGCTAAAGTGATAAAGTGTGAATGTTAATGATCCTTCGGGGTGAACGTTAAAAGTGGTATCCTTCGGGATGGCCAAGTAAATGAATGTTAAGGAATCCTTCGGGATGAATGTTAAAGATCCTTCGGGATGAAAAGTATTGCCTTCATCGGCAAATGAGGTTGCCTATATCCTTGGCAATAAAAATATCCCTGTAATGAGTGTGTTAATGATATGGATCCAAGTCTAAAAAGGAAATATGAAGTATAAACAGGATGAAATAATAAAAGTTAAATTGGGAAATAGGAGTAGTAGTGTTATGTCGGGAGTACATAACCATGAGTTTATATTTTTTGATTTACATCGATTGGGACGCCTCTCCATGTAAATGAGGAAGTATAAATGAGTGGGCTTATGTGTTGCCGACACGACACGAGTAGGGTTAGAGAAGTAGAAAGCGGAAGTTTAGAATTAGTTAGAAATTATAAGGACTAAGATAGGAGGATTAGAATTAGACCATGGCTTTTAGTTGAGACTTAGGAGAAACCTTGAATTGATGGAGAAATTGTAATGATGATATAATGTGCCTTGCGGCGTGGTACAAAGTATGATGAATGAAAATAATAAAATGTGCACGTATTAGTCGAGTGTAATTATGTAAAGTCAAATAGCACGAGTTTCTTAAGTATCAAGTAGTCAAAGAATGGGAGTAGAGGATAAAGCAAGTGAGATTGTGATGTAACGGTAATAGAGCGGATTAGAATGATGACTAGTTATAGTAAGTATGTCTTGTATTATAGAAAATCTAAGCAAGAGTTGTATGGTATAGAAGTAAACGGGAAGTAATAGTGATTAAGGATATGTGATATGTTATAGTATGTATGGAGTTGCAAGATCACTTAGATCGTTGCACTAAATAAACAAGGAATTAAAGTGCTAGGAATGAGATGAGTTATGTGATTAAGTGTAGGTTAGTAATGAATGATAGATTTCGGGGACGAAATCTAAATAAGGGGGTAGAATTGTTAGACCCGTACCCCAGTTTTGAGTAGGCCCCACCCTAGATGGAATATGCAAAGGTTTAATATGGTTGGTTGGTCAACAAAGTTACGTGGAAAGTCAAACCCGATAGTCAAGTGATAGTCAAAATATGTGTTATAAAGTTATGGGAAGTATTATGTGCCTCAAATAGATAGGAAATGGACTTCAAGGGCTTAAGTTGTCATATGCCAATTGTGTTATAAGTTAGTTGTGGCTAAAATAGAAGGAAAGAGACTTGAGGGGCCATTCTTGCCAAAGGACCAAAGTTGCCACCTAACTAATCTTATCTAGGAATTTCTAGACAATTCCTCCATTATTGATAAGTGAGGTCCGGTTTTTAGAGTAGAGAAAAAGAGAGGGAAAAGTTGGTGGTGCCTTAAGAAGATGAAGGGAGATGAAGACCAAGTGCCTATAGTCCTTCCTAGTTATGATCATCAAAAGTAAGTATTTATGTTCATGATGTCAATGAAGTGTAGATTATGAATAAAGTGGGAAATCATCAATTGATCAAGATATGATCAATTAATGATGTAGAAAGGAAGATGGGTTGTTTGATAGGTTATGTCAACCTTGTGTATGTTATTAACTATTATGTTATTAGGGCTTGATATGTTGTAGAAGATTGATGATTATGGTTAATTGTGGAGATTGATGATGATGATGGATGATAATGGTGAAGATGATGTCTTTGATGTTGTTAGCTTGGACTAAGGTAAGTAACTCCCACTAAAACATGTATTATATGTGTATTTATCATGTATGTATTGTGGTTGTATAAGTGTTGGGTCATGAAAAACCCAAGAATGCTTCAAACATGATTTGGACACAAATTAACTAAGTGTTAACATAAACCAAGAACAATTCAAGTCACTGAGAGAACAGCCTCTCAGTGAGTCATCTTCAGGATGCTTAAGGCGAATTCAAGAAGAAGGATTCACTACTCAGGAAGGCGGTACTCCCTGAGTAGGACTTAAGCCAAAGAAGAAGATGATGGTTCAGTGAGTGTTGGACAAGAACTCATTGAACCCCAGTCTCCTCAACCAACAAAGTGATTGAAAGACTGAGGAACCAACGCCTGAAGAAAAGGCGGGAACAATAGGGAAAAGATCTGAGAAGATAATAGTGTCAGCCCAACACTCTTCTCTTGTCAGATCCAACCTTCCCTATTGCGGCTAAAAGTCTTGGAGTGTCAGCCAACAACTCCCAAAGTCTTATTAGCCCTTTCCTATTGGTTCTTGGAAATGACAATTACTTTTTGTAATTGTCAGACACGCAACCTCAACAACTTGTATTATATTTAATCACTTATACTTAGATTACTTGTGTATAAATAGATAAGATGGGAGAGAAGTTAAAGTGTGCTTTGTATATTTAAAGTCTTGAACTTTTACAAAGGAACTTCTCTCCTACAAAGAGTATACAACTCACTGAGATAGCTCAGTGGGTATATTGTTACCACTCAAGCAAAACTTGAGTTTCGATAGGAGACACCCCATACCCTTGTCTATTCAATCCCAAGTGTTTGTTCCGCAAAACACTTGGGTATAGATTCTTGGAATTATTTCTAATAAGAATTTAAACGTTGAAAAATATTGTTGTTTTTATATTCACGTTTTATAACTGTTAGAATTATCCTTAAACATTGTATTAGTCATTAACATAAATAGATTAACTTTCTAGTTAACTCTAATCATGTAAAGGGACCAACAAGTGGTATCAGAGCCTCTGGTTTATAAAATCTTTTATACTAACCAAGAGTGCTCTAGGTTTTTAAAACCAAGATCCTACTCTGGCTGATATCAATGTACCCCAGCTAGTCGACAAAAAGGGTGGCAGTTACTCCGCTGTTGCACCCAGACTTGAAGCTGGGAAATTTAGCAAATGGAAGAAGCGTATGATTTGCTATCTTACTGGTATGGAACCCTACTACATCACCTGTATCAGGGATGGCCCATTTGTCCCTAAGACAGCCGCAGGGCTAAATAAGCCTGAGGCCCAATGGACCATTGATGAGAGGAGGGTGGTCAATCAAGACCAACGTCTAAAAAGCATCCTTATATCATGTCTTCCTGACGATATAATGGAATCAGTCATCAACTGTCTAACAGCCAAGCAAACTTGGGATGACTTGGTAAACAGCTTTGAGGGTCCTTCAGATACCAAGAAAAATAGGGTCATGGACCTTAAACTTGAGTATAATACTTTCAGGGCAAAAGACTCTGAAAGTCTCTCACAGACCTACACCAGATACAAGACTTTGATAAATGAATTATCAAATGATGGTGTTGTATTGTCCAAACATGAGACAAATGTTGGCTTTGTCAACAGTCTCCCTGAGAAGTGGCTCAACTTCTCACAAGGCCTGAGGAATGCTAACCACATTCAGAACCTTGAGCTCCCTGAAATTTATGGGAAGTTTGTCTATGAGGACAACTTGATCTCAAGGAGATACCCTGACTCAAAAACTCTTGAGTCCAAAAAGGCCTTAACCTCCACACCCATATCAACTGCTTTCTATTCTAATGGTGTTGTTCAGGATGTTCAAGAGGATTCTGAAGAAGAAATTGATGAAAGGACTGGTGAGGAGTACCTGAACGACCTGAACTTGGAATTCCAAGAAAGGGCACTCCTTGCTAGTTCAAGACGTTTCATCAAAAGAAATCAGTCCAACTTTACAAAACCAAAAGCAAATGAAACCACTGAATGCTTTAAATGTGGTAAAAAGGGTCATTTTGCTAGGGACTATTATTCTAAAACTATCTCAGAACCCTCTTACAAATCCTCAGGATCTAGCAAGTTTCAACCTAAAATGTTTCAGTCCACCCAACAATTTCAAAACAAGGGTCAAAAGGATTTTGAAACAAAATATAGGAATATCAAAGCTAAACTTGCACTTCTTGAAACTAACCCCATATTGCCTCAGGCTGCTCAAACATCTAAACATATTCAGACAAAGAACAAGGTTTTAGTAGCTGAAGCATATGATTGGGATGATGAAGAGGTTTCCTCAGATGAGGAAATAAGAGTTAGTGCACTAATGGCACTTTCTGAAGAGGATCAGGTGGCTGTGGGAAAAAGCCATGCTAGAAATGGAGAGTGGGTCAACATCACTATGAAGAAGGTAAATACTTTACTTTCTATGGATGATGATTCTGATTGGCAGTCTTACATGAATTATATTTGTGTTGATTTAAAGTTTGTTGAGGAACAAAGGCTTAACCTGTTTTCAAAATATAACAATATTGTGTCAGAATTAAACAAATGTAGAGATGAACTGCTTGTACTTAAGCAAGCCAAACTAGAAACAATAACTCTACAAATTCAGAACACTGAGATTTTGAAACAAAACCAAGTCCTTCAAACTGAACTTAACAAAGAAAAGGCTTGACGGATCGTGTTTTGGTGATATGTTGTGAATCGGGAGGTCGGGTATAATGAAAGATTATCATCTTCATTGTTAAAGAGTAGAGAGAGAAAGTGTTAGAGAGAGAGAGAGAGAGAGAGGAAACCTGATGTTTATTATTGATAAGAAAGAAAGGTGAAAATTACACAACAAGCTTCAACCTCCTTGTGAAGGCAAGGATGGCTTAAATAGGGCATCAAACACATAACTTTACAATATTGACGGTTTCAGTCCATGTGTTTGAGCCAAACATAATAACTAATATAATCCCAAATATGTTGTCACATTTTAGTGCGAGAAGCATTCCCAACAATCTTCCCCCAATGTGGCAACATATGGGATTACTTACATCATTTCCTACAAGTACAAATACAAATAAAGAAAGGTCTTCATAAGCTCTTCATGTGCTGAGGATGACTACAGTTGACGCTCTTTGTCTTCATCTTGTACCTCGGCTTGAGAACTTTTCTTTACTTGTAGCCAAATGATGTAATATACATGAATTGGATTAACTTCCCCCCAATTCATGCTGCATGTCTTTAACGGCTTCTTCATATACTTCCTTTTGGCGAAGTTTCTGAATCAGCTTCCCCCCAAACTGACAACCGTCTTCAGCAGATTCGAAACTTTGATGCAGTTAACATGTCTTCTAACTTTTGAAGGTTGTAAGTACGCAGCGGAATTTGTAGATGACATCGTAAACCACACCAAGGAAATCTGACTAGTACTCAGTAACGATTATGCTCAATGTGGAAGTCCCGTTCGGGGGTAACATGCAAGAAATTAGCAAGATCTTCTCACATAAGTAGGCTACTTCGCACTTCACAACCTGCGAAAGTTGAAACGAGTACACCAAAATCACAAAACTGAACTACTGATCATCTCTGCGGACGTCTTCCGGTAGTAATAAAGTTGTAAGCTCGATCACGTGAGTCTGTTATGTGTCCCCGATGTGCACATTTCTTCCCCCTGAATGCAGATCCATCTGGAAAAAGAGTGTTTTCGCAAAAAAATGCAAAGAAAGTCAAAGAAGGTCAAAGCACATCTACTCTCTCTTCCCCCACGATGTCTTCGCGGAATCGGAAGCATACACACTATGGTTACGATGGATAGGGAGGCAGCGTACACCCTGTGAGCAAAAAAAACCGAAAAAAACCGAAACCGAACCGAAAACCGAAAAAACCGAACCAAAAAAACCGACCGAAACTAAAAACCGATGGTTCGGTTTTTACTTTTTCAAAAACCGAAAAATTCGGTTCGGTTTCGGTTTTTGTCCAAAAACCGAACCGTAAAAACCGAACCAAACCGCTTCTATTATATAATAGTATATAATTAATATAATGTAAATAAATAACTAAACAAATCTAATTTATAAATTCATATAAATTTTGTAGGTTGATTTATAATATATTTATCTTAACGTTTATATGTTTTTTTTTCTTCGTGTATGTCTGTTTACTTTACAATATAACAATACTTATGTGACAATGATCATACTATGTGTAAATTCACTTGCATGTGTGTATCTCTCTATACGTGTATAATTGTAGAATTTTGAGATAAACATTATTAGGCTTATCTTGACAAAAAAAAAACAATAACAACCAATTTTCTACGAAAATCAAGTTTGTTAGTATAAATTGGCTACACACAAATATAAGCGGTTAAAAACCGAAAAAACCGAAAAACCGAACCGCCAAAAACCGAACCGCCAAAAAACCGAACCGCCAAAAACCGAATGGTTTCGGTTTTGAATTTTCTAAAAACCAAATGTTGCGGTTCGGTTTCGGTTTTAGCCAAAAACCGACCCAAACCGAACCGTGCACACCCCTAACGATGGAAACGGAGGCAGCGTACACCCTGTATGTCCAATTAAGCGAAGATGTGTGAAGTACCATAAATAGCCCGTGAGAATCAACTGCTGATAAAATCTCTACTCATCTAAACTCTTCTCATCTAACTCTTTACCGACCCCATTATCATTCCGACGGCTTTTTGTAGTGACCACTGATGGAGAAAACCCAGTATTACGAACTTGAGACCGAAGTAAAATAACCCGAACTTGTGACTTAAACTTGCACTATTGTCTGACTAAGAACCTATACTGAGCACTACAATGTAACTCCTTTAAGCATAGGTCGGTTCATATACCCATCTAACCTTCCTTTACTGTATATGAACTCATCTTGGATATCCACATCTTAGTGTGAAACTTGAGCACTACAACGTAACTCCTTTAAAGTGATAGCTATACTCTGTGAGCACAACAACGTAACTCCTTACATCAGGTATAACTACATAACTCAAGTCTTAATCATTTAGAACAACCCTGATGTCTTGAACAAGTCTGATGTCAGGTTATAAGCTCGAACAAGGATCTCGAAGAATCATGCATCCAACCAACCCCGATATCTTCAAGATACTAAGTACACGCACCCGTGATATTCCACTTCAACCTCAAATAAATAATAAAGAATTAACCCCGTAGTCACATCTTGCGGTTCAATACCCAACGCTAGCCTTTTGACGGTTTAAGTGAACTATGATAATGGTTTTATCCCGTTCTTGTCAAAAACGTATCCCGTGAAAATTATTAACCGTAATACCACTCCGTTTAATCAACAATTGTAACAAAAATAAATTATCACAATGTATAAAGAATGCATTTGATAATTAATTTTTCAGCCACAAGTGTTAAATTTAATTCGGATTCACTATCATTTTAGCCCAACTTAATGATCCAATCCTTAAACTAATCAAAAATCTCGGTACACAAGCCCACTACTTATAACCCGATCCAACACTACTCTTGATAACAGGTTATAACATGTGATAACCCTAATCACACTTCATGACAATATCGCCTACCACACATCTTATAATTATCTCCGCCCCCATTCTTCACATCCATTTGCAGCCACCAAATTATCCACAACTCCAAATAGTCCGCCCCCTTCATCTCAAATTACTCACGGTTTGCAATCCAAAAACATAACAGAGGAAATACGAATTTATTTTCTCTTTACCAAGCACATTAACACAACCATGCCTCTTTCTTTAATTTTGTTGCTCGGTTTCGAATCAAGAAGGTGTTAAAGCTTCAAGATCATTGAGTGGTCTCTGGTAGGTATTTATGTGTTTGTTTGTCTTTGAATCGAACAAAAGAAGTGAGTGTAACCCGATTGTTACATTTCAGTTCTTGTGAGTTCGGATAATTATTGAAGCTATGCTTCATAAATTAGATCGATGATGAGTCTTTCTTTCGTATGTTTGACCACCAAAAGGTTTGATATTACTTTGATTATACGAAAAGAAAAAAGAGACTGAGATCAATTATTTTATTTTATATTTCTTTTCGGTTTGAGTTATGATTCGAGTCATGAAGGTGGATTGGAGATGGGTTGAAGGTGGGATGAAGTTGGATATTGTAGTTTCTTATAGTAGTGATGAGGTTTGTTTGTTGTGAAATGTGATAACAGTGAACGATCCATGGTAAACTTGAGTAACAAATTTGTTATTTCATTTTGAGTTTAAGTATTGATTGAAGTCAATAAAAGTTGCGGTATATCTAGTTTAGGTCAAGAAGCTGCATCATCTTTACATCATCTCCATCTTATTTCTTTTAATTTCTAAAAGTATGACTGTTGACCGTTCGACCAAAATAAGTTCGGTCAGTTTCGATCAAAAAAAGTTCGATCAAAAAAGAATTCGATCAAAAAAAAATTCGATCAAAAAAAGTTCGATCAAAAAAATTCGATCAAAAAAGTTCGATCAAAAAAGTTCGACTAAACCAGAATTTTGGTTAAGAAGTTCGACTAAACCTGAATTTCGGTTAAGAAGTTCGACTAAACCGAATTTTGGTTAAGAAGTTCGACTAAACCGAATTTTGGTTAAGAAGTTCGATCATTTCATCTAACTCGATGAAACAACCAGATCTGATGAACAGCACTAGAAAAAATCATAGACATGTAAATCCACTTTTATCAAAGACTGTTTGACCAAAAAAAAATAGTATAAAACAGTGAAAAATATTAGTCATAACAGTATATGAAATACACTTTTGACAAGATAAATCACAAAAGAATCAACCAAAACTAATACCGTGGCTTCCGATACCAATTGACAGATCGTGTTTTGGTGATAAGTTGTGAATCGGGAGGTCGGGTATAATGAAAGATTATCATCTTCATTGTTAAAGAGTAGAGAGAGAAAGTGTTAGAGAGAGAGAGAGGAAACCTGATGTTTATTATTGATAAGAAAGAAAGGTGAAAATTACACAACAAGCATCAACCTCCTTGTGAAGGCAAGGAGGGCTTAAATAGGGCATCAAACACATAACTTTACAATATTGACGGTTTCAGTCCATGTGTTTGAGCCAAACATAATAACTAATATAATCCCAAATATGTTGTCACATTTTAGTGCGAGAAGCATTCCCAACAAGGCTATCATTCAAAGCTGGACCAAGAAGAACCCTAAGGTTTTTGACACTGTGGGATTAATCTCTCAGAAAACCATTGGAATTGACCCTCTTATAGTTGATCCAATTGTGTGTCAAAATGAAATAAACTTTGTTCCAGCTGGCATATCTTTTGAGCAAGAATTACTTCCCAAGTCAAATGACTGGATTGTCAGGGACAACCCAGTCAGTAAGTTACCAAACTTTGAGACTGGAAAGATCTTGCTTCCTGAAAGTCAGGCTTTGAAAAATATGCTTGGACTCACTGAAAAACTCAGTAAGCTTGAACTCACTGAACCACTCACTGAGTCCTTGAATGAGTCTGAATCAGAATCATACCCTTCACTTCCTCCACTAAATACCCTTCAGGGTGCTGCACCTAACTTAGGCCTCCCACCTATGGTCTTCTCACCACACTCTCCAAAGGAGAGATCAGGAAGGGGAACAACCATCCTGAAGAGAGCAAACCTTGATGTCTCAGTAAATACTGATGACTCATCAACTTCAGTCCCTTCTGAAGAAACAACCCAAAGCCCTGACTCAAAATTTGATCAGTTGGCTTAAATGGTCAGGAAGCTAGGAGAGAAGATTGCATCTTCTGAGAAATCTTCTCAATCCAAAAAGGAACAAAAAACCAACTTCCTCAAAGACCAAACCCAAACCCACAAAACCCCTGAAAAGATGTGAGCTATGCAACTATACAAATCATCTCACTGATGATTGCTATAGAGTCCTTTATTGCATGATTTGCAAAAAGGAAGATCACAGGACCTCTGATCATAAACAATGCTCAGTCATGTCAAACTTTTCAGGACTTAAGGCTCAGTGCCTGAACTACCCTTCTGATTCTAAGCAGAAACAAAAGCAAAAGGCCAAGCCTTTTCCACCCTGCCCTTTGTGTGGATTCAATGACCATCACCCTGAGGATTGTCAATATGACAAACACTGTGAATCTAGTGGAAGTTCCACTCAGAAATCCTCAGGAAAAGAGAAGGTCATTCAGTCAAGAAGAGGAATGAAACAATCCTCTCAGACTACTGAGGCTACCCCTGCAACCAAATGCAAAACATGTGGTAGATCAGTCCACTCAACCTCTGACCATGAATCAATTAATACTTTCATAAAGACCTACAATACCAAACCCTCCATGAAATGGAGTCCTAGAAAGAACTGACCTAGTTTAGTATTTGTGCAGAAGCATGCCAGGGATCCTGTTTGGCATCTAGACAGTGGATGTTCAAGGAGCATGATTGGTGTTAAGGAGTGTCTGCACAAATATGTGGAAGAACCAGGACCCAAAGTGATATTTGCTGATAATTCATCTTGTCTCACTGAAGGTTATGGTTCAGTAAACTGCAATGGTAATGTCTTTACTAGGATAGCATATGTAAATGGTCTTAAGTATAATCTGATCAGTTTCAGTCAACTATGTGATGCAAAATACATAGTTCAGTTTGATGATAAGCAAGGAACCATCTTCAATGCAAATAAGGAAATTGTCCTCATTGCACCAAGAAGACAAGATGTTTATGTATTAGACATGTCCAGTCTAACTCAGGATGGAACTTGTCTCTTTGCTAAGGCCACTGATACACTCAACTGGCTTTGGCATAAGAGACTCACCCACCTGAACTTTAAAAACATTAACAATCTTGTAAAACAAAACAAGGTCCTTGGCTTACCTTCTCTTGTGTTTTCTAAGGATAAACCATGCTCAGCTTGTGAAAAAGGTAAACATCACAGAGCATCCTTTAAAACCAAAACCAACTTTTCCATCAGGAACTGCCTACATCTTCTTCATATGGATCTATTTGGACCTGTCAGTCCAAGGTCTGTTAACCATGAGAAGTATACTCTGGTCATAGTGGATGAATACTCTAGATACACCTGGGTATTCTTCCTGATAAAAAAGAGTCAGGCAGCTGTAACAATCATGTCCTTTGTCAGGAACATTGAAAATCAAAATGACATTAAGGTCAAACAAATTAGAACTGACAATGGGACTAAGTTCAAAAATAATGAACTTGAATGTTTCTGTGATGAGAAAGGTATTTCCCAAAACTTTTCCTCTCCATACACACCTGAACAAAATGGTGTTGCTGAAAGGAAAAACAGAACACTCATTGAAGCTGCTAGGACAATGCTATGTGGATCAGTCCTTTCCAACCATTTTTGGACTGATGCAGTCAAAACTGCCTTTTATCCACAAAACAGATCCATAATTGTCAAGAGACATGGGAAAACCCCATATGAGTTATTCAAAGGAAGAATCCCTGACATCAGCTACTTTCATGTCTTTGGGTGTCCTGTGTTTATTCATAATCACAAGGATCACCTAGGAAAATTTGATGCAAAAGCTGATGATGGATACTTCCTGGGATACTCACTTGTCTCAAAAGCCTTCAGAGTGTTCAACACAAGGAGACAGCAGACTGAGGAAACATTTCATGTTACCTTTGATGAGAGCACTGATGCAATCAGGTTCTCAACTGCCTCAGTAGAAGAGATAGGAATTGATAATTCTTCAAGATATCCTCCTGATGAATATCTGTCTGAGAACAATCCTTCTACTCAGTATCAAGATGATGCAAATCTCTCCTATTACATAATCCCTCACAACCTACCTAACCCAACCATCACTGAGTTTGTTGAGGCACATGCACACACTGATGATATCAATCAGCCTGTTCAAAACACTCAAGAACCAAACAATCTCAGTGAGCTGGTAGACACTCAAGATCCATTCAGTGATCATGTGTCTACTCCAGAACCAACCCCTCTACCCAATCAGGCCTCCACAAGTTCAAATCAGTATCCAGGACCTCAAGAAAGTTGGACTAGGTCTCAGGACATTGAACTTATGAATATTATTGGAGAGCCTACTGAAGGCATGCTCACTAGGAGCATGGCTGCTAGTCTAAGAGCAGCCTCATCCAATGAATGCCTATTTGTGGACTTCATTTCCACAATTGAACCCAAAAGTGTTAAAGAAGCACTTAAACATCCAAGTTGGGTTCAGGCCATGCATGATGAACTGGAACAATTTGACAGAAACAAGGTAATGACCTTGGTTAAATGTCCTGAGAATGTCTCAGTCATTGGCATGAAATGGGTATTCAAAAACAAAACTGATGAAAATGGCATAGTCATTAAAAACAAAGCCAGACTTGTAGCCAAAGGCTATAATCAACAAGAAGGCATTGACTATGAGGAAACATTTGCACCAGTAGCAAGGACGGAAGCCATCAGGATCTTCCTTGCTTTTGCTACATACATGAACTTCAAGGTGTACCAAATGGATGTTAAAAGTGCATTCTTAAATGGTTCACTAAAAGAAGAAGTTTATGTTGAGCAACCTCCTGGATTTGAAAGCCATGAGTCTCCTGATCATGTCTGTAAGCTTAACAAAGCCCTTTATGGACTGAAGCAAGCTCCCAGGGCATGGTATGAGACTCTCTCAGCTTTCTTAATCCAAAACAAATTTGTCAGAGGCAAGATAGACAACACATTGTTTATCTATAAGACAAATAATGATGTCATACTAGTACAAGTATATGTTGATGACATCATCTTTGGCTCAACAAGTTTCAAACTTTGCAAACAGTTTGAAAAACTAATGGCAAAGAAGTTTGAAATGAGCATGATGGGAGAACTAACATACTTCCTTGGTCTACAGATCAAACAGACTGATAGAGGAACCACTATCAGTCAAGAGAAGTATGTAAAGAATCTACTGAAGAAGTATGATCTCAGTGACTGTGCCTCAGTCAAAACTCCCATGGTCCCCCCAAACAACCTTGGTCCTGATCTAACTGGTAAACCAGTAAATCAAACTCTCTTTAGAGGAATGATAGGATCACTGATGTATCTACTTGCATCAAGGCCTGATATCCAATTCTCAGTATGTCTATGTGCCAGATATCAATCTGACCCAAGAGAATCTCATGTCACTGCTGTGAAAAGGATATTCAGGTACCTGAAGGGCACTCCTAACCTTGGATTATACTATCCAAAGTGCTCAGGACTTGATCTCAAAGGATACTCAGACTCTGACTATGCTGGATGCAACATGGACAGAAAAAGCACCTCAGGCTCTTGCCAAATTCTTGGTGGGAAATTAGTCTGTTGGAGTGCTAAGAAGCAACAATCAGTTGCCTTGTCCTCAGCTGAGGCTGAATATGTTGCAGCAGCTAGTTGTTGTGCAAATGTACTCTGGATGAAAAGTCAACTCAGTGACTATGGAATTCAGTACAAGATGGTACCCATCTTTTGTGATAACACAAGTGCAATTGCAATCTCAAACAACCCTGTTCTTCATCAGAGAACAAAACACATTGATATCAGATATCATTTCATCAGGGACCATGTCATGAATGGTGACATTGAATTACACTTCATCCCTACTGAATATCAGTTAGCTGATATCTTCACCAAACCTTTGGATGAACCAACTTTCACAAGGTTGAAAGCTGAATTAGGAATGTTGGATATAGAAAATCAGTCCACTGATTGAAATCCTTCCAACTGAAGTGTAAATTCTTAAAACCTCAGGTCCCTGACTCAATGTGTACATCAGTGAATTAATATCACTGAATCCTCAACCTCAGGAACTAAACCCAAGTTCCTGAAATCTTGAGGGTTCAGGAACTAAACCCAAGTTCCTGAATCCTTGTTTCTCAGGAATCAATCCATATTCCTGAATCATCAGTGACTAATCCCAAGTCCCTGAAATACCATCACTGAATGAAATGTCATTCAGGGCCCTGAAAAGGACATTAAATACTGACTTAAATGCTCTAAGTATCTAGTTAGTAAATGTCCGAGGTTGGTAACTGAACTAATATTTAATTTGAGAATATTTGTTCTTTTTGCCTTTCTGGCTTCCACCTTTGGGCCACCACATGTCCACTTGGCATTAAATGCCTCTCCAATCACATAACAGAAATGTGATGACTCATCTCTGCAAAGTGCACTTTTGCAGAACTGCTCAACTGTTCACTTCGACTGTTGCGCCAAACCAAGAAAGTGGAGTGTTGGCATTTAATGCGGATCCCAAAACATATTATTCAAAACAATTTCCAAAAATTCTTTTTGAATAAATTAAGATCGCTCAAATGTCCAAAACACCCCCATCTCCACTTTCCTATAAATACCCCAACCAAAAGAAACACACACATGTTTTCATAGAATCTTAAGCAAAACTCTGCCATTTTTAATTCTCAAAAACAATTTGTGTGTGTATTCTTAAGCTTTAGAAACCCATCAATCTTAGTCAAACCCAGACTTACCTAAAAATGGCTTCTTCTAAAGCTGTGAAATACGCCCCCAATGTGGATTTCACAATGGAGGGTGTAGACCTAACCAAAAACAATGTGGTGGGAAATTTCTCATATCCACAAATCTACCCAGCCTACAAGAACGTTATGAAATTTCTTCGTAATTGTTTTCTTGCAAAGGCTTTCACCCACACCCCCTCAGTCATCTACCATGACTATTTGAGGGAATTCTGGTGTACGGCTGTGGCTACCAGCCCTAAAGACACCAAAGAGTCAATCATTACCTTCACGGTGATGAATGGGAGTAAAACCCACTCCTTTGACTACACAACCTTCATCAAAGCCACAGGCCTTGACTTTGCTGAAGAGTTTGCACCCAACCCTAGTGATCAGGACATAAAGAATGAACTGATCTTTCTTGCACCTCATGACCCCAGACGTCCTACAACGTCTGCGGGAGGCTTACTAGAGAAGGCTCCAGTAGTCAAAACATGGTTCCATCCAATTTGGAGGATACTGATGACATTTGTCATTCAGGTCCTGGGTGGAAATAAATCCTCTACAGAGCAGTTGAACTCATCACAACAATTGATGTTGTTCAGTCTCCTTGAGGGTACAAAAATTGACATCGGAGGAATAATCTTCCGAGACCTCGTTGCTAAGCTCTCAGGAAAACATAGGCAAAGGCATATGTCCTACCCTAGATTTGTTTCCTGTGTGCTTCAGGACCTACTTGGTTCTGACTATGTGAGGACTGATGCAGAAGGGACGAAGCCTGACGTCCTGCACAAGTCAAACTTCACTAGTAGCATCAGTGAGGTTACAAATATTGCCCTGACTGAATACATGCAATCAGTCATTCAGGGTAATGACGCTATCTCTCCAGTACCTTCACCGAACAAAAAGGTGAAGAAGACAAAGAAGGGTCAGTCCAGCCAGGTGGTTAGACCCAAACCACTCGCCACTGAGACTGATCCTCAAAACCAACTCAACCTTAAAAAGAGGTTGAAAAAGGTCGAGACCTCTGAGACACCCATTTCTGAGACCCTCTTGACCTCAAAACAAAGGCCAACGGAAGTCACTGAGCAATCATCCTCAGTGACCTCGGGCACACCCATTCCACATGGTTCAACTGACATATACAAGTCAGAGGGATCAGGAAGCATTCTCCCCTCACATCCCGATGAAGGTACTGATAAATCACAATCAGTACCCAAGGGAGGAAAGGGTCCTGAATCCTCGGTAGGGCAGCACCACCCTACTGGGAAGAGGACCCACACCCCCTCACATCCCGATGAAGGAACTGTCAAAAAACAATCAGTTCTCAAGGGAGGAAAGGGTTCTAAATCCTCGGTAAGGCAGCACTACCTTACTGAGAAGGGGACCCACAAACATTCACATCCTGCTAACATTCCTGAGCAATCACCCTCAGGATCTCAGGGAGAAAAGGACCCTAAATCCCCTGAAGGACAACACAATCCTGATGGGAAGGGGGTCCACAAACTTTCACAATCAGTACCTAGTAATACTACTGGAAAGCACCCATCAGTAGTTGAAGGTGCTAAGGGGGACAAAGACTCAGAGGGAAAGAAACAACCCGCTGATATGGAACCCATCAACCCCTCAGGCGGATCCAGTCTCTCAGGAACTGCCCCCAAAAGCCAGGCTGGTGTTACCCCAGTTATTATGGCTAGTCAGGCTGAGCAAACCCACTCAGTTATTATGACAACGGGGTCAGGACCTGACCAAACCGAAGGCAAGTCTTTTTATAAAGAGGAGCCGGTTGATTTTTTGGGTATTGAGTCCATGGGGGACTTTCAGGCTTTTATTGAGTCTGATGAAGAGCTCAGGGAAGAGAGTGAAGAGGAAATTTTTGAGGCAGGAGAGGATATGGAAACTGATGTACAACCTGAACAATCACATCAGTCATCTCCAAGCCAAAGTGAAGAGTCAGGTTCTCAATCTTCTGATTCTTCTGATTCTGGGGACATCCTCCAAAAGTATGATAACTCTCTTCCCCTCACTGAAAGAACATTGGTCAAATTCCTACTAAAGACCAATAGAGCTCTTTTCACTGGTCTCACTGATGAGATGTTTGATCATCACACTGAAGCTGCTGTTCACTATGCCTACCTGAAGGCAGATGTTGAAAGTTTTCATGATGATGTGATCGAAATCCAATCAGACACCAAACACTCCCTGACAGCTATTGATCTTCATTTCCAGAAGTTCAATCTTACTCTTGAAGGCATCACCAACAGCCTTGGAACTATTCAGTCAGCTGTCAAGGATGACCCCGTACTCACCGAAAAGGTCCTTCAGGCTGCTGAGACTTATCAGAAGCAGTCAGCTGAAATCAGTGATCTTCTCAGCTTACTGAAGGATTCTAAGCTTCAGGGTCTTACTACTTCATTGGACTCAATCAGGACTTCCATGGGTCTTCAAGAAAAACATCTTAGTACTTGGGCACAATCTTCGACATCCTTGGCATGGTCTCTTGGGTCAAGGATGTCAGGCATCGAAGCTTCTCAGGCATCTCTGGCGGATCAGATCTCAAGTCTTCAGAAAGACACCTCGGACATCAAATCGATGATGACTGAGATCTATCAGGCTTTCAAAGGTCCTGCTACTCCAGTGACTCCAACTCTTGCTCTCATAATGGCTCAAGCAACAGTTGAGGGGGAGAAAGACACTGGAGTCTCAAGCCAACAACCTCCTTCTCACACTGAGGGGGAGATTCCTGAAGCCTCTTCCTCCCATCAAGATAAAGGCAAAGGCATCCTCACTGAACCTGAGCCTCAACCAGCACCGATCTCGGTTGCAAAGGATCCTGAATCACCACTCAGGATCCCATATGAAATTGATGGAGTTCTTCACCACTTCTCAGCTGATGAACTCAGTGCTTATCTTCAGGAAGAGGAAGCAAAGAAGAAGTTAAAGGAGGAAGAGAAGGCGAGCAAGCCTGCTATAATTAAGGTTGTTCATGAAGAGGCTGAGAAAATTGGTCTTGAGGCTAAGGATCTCTCAGGAAGAGAAGGTGGTATGACCTTTGTGAAAGCTCAGTCTGAGGAGATGACCACTCTCAGGAAGAAAAGAGAGGAAAGGAATAAACGGGCTGAAGAGATCAGGCAGAACAGGATTAAGAAATATCAGTGGTATATGACTGAAAGGTTGAAGCCAGAACCAATCACTGATGTTCATATTCAAAGAAACACCAATCCTGCCGTTGTCACTGTCTACAGAGGTGCTGACATGAGAAACTTTGATGTTCATAAACCTTTCAGATTCGCTGACTTCGGGATCACTGAATTGGATGAGTTGGGTCCATTAATAGCAAAGAAATCAAATGTTGTGGTCCCTAATCTGATGAAGTCTTTGAGTCTGAGGTACGAAAGATTGGCAGCAGCACCTCAGGAACTTGGCATTCCATCTCTTCTTCCTGAATCTGCACAACCAGCTCCCTCTCAGTCTTCTTCAAGGAAAAGAAAGAAGATAGAAGCTGAGCCTGAGATCAAGATTCCTGGTCTTGACTGCAATAGGGCTCTCCCTGAAGGTGTTCCTTTCAGGAACAATATGGTCATTGAACAGCCTGAAAGAGGTTTGTTCTTCATTGATGAGTTTGGAGACAAATCCTTCCAAAGGTGGAGTGACATCGACTTGTCAGGGATTAAAGCAATGCTTGGCTTTCTAATGATGGCCTCTCCACTCAAGAGTCCAGAAAATGTAAAGTTTTGTCAAGATCTGAAAAGAAAAATCAATGAACATCCTGACCAACAAGAGCTGCAGTCAAAGAAGCCCAAGCTTGAAGCCCTTGGAATCAAGTTGAACTGATAACCTGCCTGAATACCCACCACAATCCTTTTTGTACTTAGTTTTGTTAGGACTTGTAAATGATATCAATAAGATGATGTTTTTATTATTTCAGTGTCCTTATTTACATTCTAGCACATTCAGTATGAGTAGAAGTCTTTAGCTCACTCATATCTGATCAAAACACTTAGGAATAATTTATATCCAAATAGGGGGAGATTGTTGGGTCATGAAAAACCCAAGAATGCTTCAAACATGATTTGGACACAAATTAACTAAGTGTTAACATAAACCGAGAACAATTCAAGTCACTGAGAGAACAGCCTCTCAGTGAGTCATCTTCAGGATGCTTAAGGCGAATTCAAGAAGAAGGATTCACTACTCAGGAAGGCGGTACTCCCTGAGTAGGACTTAAGCCAAAGAAGAAGATGATGGTTCAGTGAGTGTTGGACAAGAACTCACTGAACCCCAGTCTCCTCAACCAACAAATTGATTGAAGGACTGAGGAACCAACGCCTGAAGAAAAGGCGGGAACAATAGGGAAAAGATCTGAGAAGATAATAGTGTCAGCCCAACACTCTTCTCTTGTCAGATCCAACCTTCCCTATTGCGGCTAAAAGTCTTGGAGTGTCAGCCAACAACTCCCAAAGTCTTATTAGCCCTTTCCTATTGGTTCTTGGAAATGACAATTACTTTTTGTAATTGTCAGACACGCAACCTCAACAACTTGTATTATATTTAATCACTTATACTTAGATTACTTGTGTATAAATAGATAAGATGGGAGAGAAGTTAAAGTGTGCTTTGTATATTTAAAGTCTTGAACTTTTACAAAGGAACTTCTCTCCTACAAAGAGTATACAACTCACTGAGATAGCTCAGTGGGTATATTGTTACCACTCAAGCAAAACTTGAGTTTCGATAGGAGACACCCCATACCCTTGTCTATTCAATCCCAAGTGTTTGTTCCGCAAAACACTTGGGTATAGATTCTTGGAATTATTTCTAATAAGAATTTAAACGTTGAAAAATATTGTTGTTTTTATATTCACGTTTTATAACTGTTAGAATTATTCTTAAACATTGTATTAGTCATTAACACAAATAGATTAACTTTCTAGTTAACTCTAATCGTGTAAAGGGACCAACAATAAGAGTATAAGAGTTGGATTTAGAATGATTGTAAGCTAAGGATGGATGGCTAGTGATCTTGACTAAGGGTACGTTAGCTTGTTGGATTTGGACTAGTTAAGGTATGTTGTTGATTATGGTTGTGATGAATGGATGTAATTATGTTATGAAGTTGTGTATGGTATGAGTGGTATGACGTAGCCTAGAGGCTTTTATGTGATTATGATATGTTTTATGTCGGGTTACTTATTAAGCGTAAGCTTACTCTTTTTGTTGTTAATGTTTTGTAGGTTTATGTGCGACGGAAGGAAGGTTCATGGGTTGTAGCATAAGGATTTGGAAGTGGATTTGGAAGATATTATACCTTAAGAGCTAGGTAGAATACCGAGCTCGAGTCAAAGTTGTACTCCCGTGAGTCTTTTAGTGTTTTGTAAAGTAAAGTCGAGTGTCAATTTGTATGTTAGAGAGGTCATAACGATTTGGGGGCCTAACGATGAGTCAAGCGTGTTTTAAGTGTTTTTAGTAAAAGATAAAGGGACGTTTGGATTGTATGTGTTTTTACCCATTTTTGGTTGCAAACGGGTCAAGTGTCATTGGAACATGTTTAGTATGTTAATATAATGATTTCTGGAAAGTTTGGTGTAAAACGGAAGTCGTATGGGTGGTATGTAGTGAAATGGGTCAAAATGAGTGTTATGCATAACCCATCAGTCTTGGATCCCCCTTTTGGTTCTAAATTGTGGTCCTAAGTGTGGATCCAGATTCCAGCCTGGGATTCCCCTTTAGGTTCCAAAATCTGGACCTAAGTGTAGATCAAGATAGCCATCTTGGTTATGAAATAGTTCTGTCTGGGATCCCCCTTTTGGTTCGAAATCCATACCTTAAGGTGGGATAGTTAATGGTCATCTTGGTTATAAAATGGTCATCTTGTTTATGAGTCGGAATGTTCATGTTGGGTTTAAGGATACTGCTGCTTTGTATGTTATGTTGCTGCTCATGAATCTTAAGGAAAATACACTAAGTATGATTCTGCTGCTAAGGTTAAATCATTCTACTGCTAGTGTATACTTTCTACTGCTGGAGTTTATCTGATGAATGGTGAAATAAGCTAAGTGTTATTCTACTACTAGCCTAAGAAGATTCTACTGCTAGAGTAATGATTCTGCTGCTTATTAGATATGTATAGTTTGTTAAGATAATTATGGTAAAGATATGATTTGATATTATCTTGTATAGAAAGTTTTGTAACCGACTAGGACTCCTTAAGTCTATAAAAGGAGGATCTAGGGTTAGGGTTTAGAGTTGCTAGTATACGATTGTTAGCATACGTATTGTTTAGATCGCTTCAAGGTTATTTTGTAACCCTGTTACTTTTGAGTAACCGTATTGAATATATTGAAGTGTTTTGTGATAATTCGTTTTGTGTTCATTATATAATTCTTCTTAAGATCAAGTATTAGTTTCCGCATACTATTTGATAATCGTTCAAGAACAGTTTCTATACCTATTGTCTTAGATCCACATCTAAGATAATCAACAAGATCGTTAAGCTCAACCGGGATCAACAGTTCATCTTGGTTATGAATGTGGATTTTTATAAATGGTCAAAAGAGTAGCGGAATGTAAAGTAAAGTCAAGCGTTTCCGCTTGTAAAATTCAAAGTTTTTGGTCAAAGTGGTCAAGGGGCGTTACACTGTAAGCATTGGACGATTTATTGCTAACTGTTTTATGCAGATACTGACAAAAGTCCATCAACCATCATCATATGTCTCAACATCTGCAACTCCTCATGCTCATACTTATGAAGATCATCCTCAACAAAGCTCAAGTGAAAAAGTTCAAGACGAAAAGATCAAGTTAAAGACAAGGTGTTAAAGACAACGTCAAAAAGCTAATCAAGAAGTCAAGAACAAGCTCATGTATCAAGAAAGGATGGCATAAGTATGAAGTTCAAGAAGTATGAGTATGATGGAGGATACGACGCAAATGTACAGAAGAAGTTGATCAAAGGCAAGACGAACCAAAAGACAATCACTTTGAAGATCACATAGCATGAAAGAACGAAGAACAAAGACTATTCTACAACGACACACAAAGCACAAGACAATGAAGACAAAAGACCTATTCACACGGAGCATCATCTGAATGACCATCCCTTAGGGGGAGATTGTTAGCATTTATAAAAAGTGATGATCATTTGTCATTAATATATTTTATGTACATGTGTCGTTGTGTAACTAAGTTAGAATAGTCATTGGGCTTTCTTATGTTAATCTAATATGTTATAAGTTAAGTAAAAAGAAAGCCCAAGCCCATCTCATTGAAAAAGTATAAATAACACCTTCCCCTTCATTTGGAAGGTTGGTGCTTGGGATGTGTAGTGGATTCTAGGTATTCTCATTGTATCCTTCCCATTTTCTCTCAATCTAATACACTTCTCTTTCTCTCTCTAGAAATTGCCATATCTCTCTCTCTCTCTAATCTAATCTCTCTTCTTTAATCTCTTATATTGTGCGTGATAAAGATTGAATCTAGTGCTTTTCATGGGGTGTTTTAATAAGAGTATTAATTACACTATACATTTCTCTCACCTTTGACTTTCAACATTTCACTTTTCAAAGTTTGACCGTTTTTCTTTTATATGTAGTATAGATTAGTTAAATGAAAGGACTAACTTTTCAACACAAAGTTATCATTTCCATCATTTCCCATTAGTCCTCAGTAAGTCTAAGGTGCTGTTTGTTTATTAAGAGGCTCTGAGTCTGAATCTGATTCGCACATCTGAATCTGATTCCATCTTAATCTGAATAAGTGGTTGCGAAATCTGAATCTGAATCAAATAAACCTGTTCGTTTTTGTAAAAATATATAAATGTGTTAAACTATCAGTTTTTACACTTTAAATATAAACAATTGCATTCACGCGAGAATAAACTTTATTAAACATAAAAAACCAAATTTTATAATATAGTCAATTAAAAATTAGAAGCATTTTAGACAAAACATTCAAACTCATGTTTATTTGACAAAAAAAAACGTGACAGTGTTTAGATTGAACTTTTCAAAACGATTAACTAAATTAGTTGGGTTAGAGTTGAGATATACAATAAAACCTCTATAAATTAATACTCGATAAATTAATAACCTCGATAAAATTAATAATTTGACTAGCCCCAACTTGGGGTCAGTACAAATTTGGACATCAATCTATAAAATAATAAGATAATAATTTTTTTGAAACCCCAGTTTATATATATTGGTCCCAACGAAACTATAAATTAATAATTACTAAAAAATTCCACAATTTCTTCAATTTCTTGAACCTCGTAACATTTATTAGTATACATTCATTAATTTCTTCAATGCGTTGAATTTCATAAAATGTTAATTGCAACTTGTTTTTCTAATTTATTTTTCATCTTTAACTAGTATAATTGTAAGTAGTATATTGGAATTGGAAATTTAAGGGTAATACGTAAAACATCTTTAAATTAATAAATTATTAATTTATCGATATAATAATATCTCGCTAAATTAATAAAATATCCCGGTCCCAACATCATTAATTTTATATAGGTTTTACTATATAAGTCCGCTAACCCGAACGCTTTAATCATGTTTTACATTCTTAATCTAATAGAAAATATGTAATTATTCTATTTAAACGTACTTTTAATATGAAATAAAAAGCTGAAATTAAAAAAATAATAAAAAATAAAAAAAAAATTAAGAGGTGTTAAGACACCCCCTCAGCATCTACTTCATTAAGAGATTTATGCCTCTTCTGCCTGTTAACGGTCAGAAAAAAATAAATGCTCTTAACACTGGCTGTCTCTTACCGCCTCTTAATGACATGAAAAAAACAAACGCACTTAATGACCCAAATATTTGACCGTGTCTGAATGAGTCAGATTAAGAAGCTATTAAGAGGTAATTCTGAGGAAAAAAAACAAATACCACCTAACCCTCATAGTTAGTTAAGCGAGTTCCCTAACCCTTTGTCGTGATATATATAAAACATAAATTTATTTACAAGCACGAACTTATTTCTTGCAAGCGTATGATCCCATAGGCTAATAATATAAGTTAATAGAAGTATTTATACGTTGTACCGTTCACACAAATCCATCAATACATGTGTAGTACTGGTGGATACTTGACGCAATCCAAGTGGTGATTCTTCCGCAAGAAACCCTAATCTATTCGTGTAGCATCAAGAAGATCAAGAAGGCGAATTTGTACTGATCAAGAAGGTTATGGAGCTTACACAATTGCAAGAACACAAGTAAATCTTAAACACCATTTATACGTGTTAGTAGGTTATATCACTGATTAGGGCGTGCGTTGGAGTAAAGTTTTGGCAGTTTTAATGCCTACTCAAGTTTTAAATTTATATTTAGCCGACTTATCAATAACACACACACTTAACGAGCAGTGTACCCGGTCAGTATGAAGATAATGGTAAGTAGAGTGTCGATCACTAAGAGTGGAACGTATTATCTCGTTATTCTAATCAGTATTTTAATATCCTAACGCAAGGGGGTTTCAGCCTGAGAGACTGGCACGGTTTTTTTGCAATTAAACAATAAAATAAACCAATAGGCACGAATCAGCAAGTAGCACACACGTACACAGATAGATACTTGAGACAATAAGAGGGTTGTCCTTATGATTAAGTAGATTGTCACTTGTTTTATTGATAGCTTTATATGAAGTGTATGTAGTTAACCCTTTCTCGTTGGTCCTATACTTATCGGCGAGTAAACCCTTAATGATTACTTATGTTTAAAAGTTATTCCTAAGTGATCAATTTAGTAATAACCGTGGGAGCCACATTATGTCCCGCAGTCAAATGCCCGCAAGCCACTAATAAACACAGAGGTTATCAATGCACTAATAAGTAGTAACCAAAGACATCAACATATAAACTTTAATTGATGGGAAAGCAAGTATTAAAGGGAGTGCAATCTTTCGTTGTCACATTACACAAGCCACCAATCCTGATGAATTAAAGTTTGCTAACACAATAAAACAAAACTACTTAATGAATTAAACACATGCAGCACCTTCTTACAGCTCTTGTATCTTTGATTTGGGTGTGTCTTGTGCTGCCTCCTTGACTGAATTCGTCCTAGGGTTTTTCCTGTTCGGTCTTCGAAACTTATATATTGCTTTCGAAATTCGTCTGGTCTTGGGGTATTTATAGTTTCTGTCTGAGGGAAGATGCGGCGCATCTAAGGAGTAGATGCGGCGCATGTACTTAACTTCGCGTGGGGTCCAAGATTATAATATTCAGGAATATTCGTACACCGCCAGAAGATGCGGCGTAACTCCATGATTAGATGCGGCGCATGTCCTCTTGTATCTTGGATCGTATCTGGTGATATCTTGATAGAGATGCGGCGCATGTCATGAGTGAGATGCGGCGCATCTGGAGCAGATTAGTCTTGATCTTCTTCATTTCAGTAGACTCTTCACATTATGCATGTTTTGCTCCATAATCAGTCCAAAATCGCTAAGTTTCACCAAATGCTTGTTTTTACCTGAGAATTACAAAAGTAAACGATTAAGTATCAATCCTCATACATAATATAGTAAAACAAGTCAATTTAATAGGATAAATGATAGTAATAAAATGTACTTATTTGAGTTCATCAAATATCCCCCCACTTGAACTTTACTTGTCCCCAAGTAAACCTTAGAATTTCTTTTATGAAAATGTATTCTAAAAGATGTTAGGATTTATTTAAGCATTTAAGCATGTATTCGTTTATTTCATAATCACACAACTAAACACTTAACGAATTAGAAGTAAAATAAAATAAGTCGATAAAAGCAAATCTAATCGTTTAACTGTCCAGTCGTGACGAATATTCTATCATAAGCTTGGCAAGTATACACATCTCCACCACTAAAGCTAAGGAATAACAAGTCTAAAGCGGTAAAAAGGGTTTTTAGGCTTAAGGGTTAATTATTCTTTTTCACTATCGATCTCAAATTCCAGAAAAGGCGACAAAATCACAAATACATGATCGAATCCACGAACACGATACTTGCAATTGCTCAAATCCTTAACTCGAACAGGCTAAAAATAGGTCCAAATTTCACCAATAATAATATATCAAAAAGGGCGACAAAATCATAAATACATAGCCGAATCCACGACTACGATACTTAAGATTGCTCAAATCCCTAATCTCAATAAATCAAAGGTTTGGATGGATAAAGAATAATAAAGGGCATGGGTAACATTTGGGATATAAATTGGTGTAAAAAAAAAATAAACAAAACAAATAAATTAAAATCCTAAGTGTGGTTAATCACTATCCCAACCATCCCATGAATAAGACTCATATCATAGAATAACTCACGCTTTAACACTTGAAACACACGCTTTAGGTAGACACGAATTATACTCAACAAGATCTTAATCAAAGAATAAACCTTAATTGGCGTTCCCATAACTGCCAATTCCCATTCAATCCATAGATATAGTACAACAAATAGTGGCCATATGAACCACTTACATAACTTTACATCGTTGGTTTAAAACAAACATCCAACTTTTCTTTCTTTCTTTTTCTTTTCTTATTTTTTTCGATTTTTTTTTTTTTTTTTTTTTTTTTTTTTTTTTTTTTTTTTTAACTTATAAACATAGATGTGTAAAATTTCACCACATCACTACAACTTTCTTTCCGGATAATTTTTCTATACTTTTCATACTTTCAGAAATAACGGTAATAGTGAAAGTAGTAAACACACGAAAAATAAACTCAAAAATATATATATATTTACTTTCACTCCAATTGCATTGTGCAATTTCCCGACCTAACCATAGATAATGAATTACGCACGCGAACACAGGTAATGTAGGGAAACACACTTTGCCTATAGCAATTAACCAACCACGGATTCTAATCTACAGGGTAGGCTAAGGTGTAAGGGTGTAACGAAACATTTTAAACATAGGTGTAAGAAACGAAAGGAATGGCTCTGATGGTTTTTCTAGGGGTATCTTACTCTAAAAATGAGAGTAACAAAAGGGTTTATACGGGGGTTAACTAACCAGTGTAGTTAGTTAATAACACATAACATATAATAGGCTATTTTGGGTGTAATCCTAGAAATTTACCAATTTAGACAAGTCATTCCAATTATATAAAATAATACTCATTATGGTGGTCTCGAATAGTATACAAGCCAAGTTCTAAAGTTTACAAGTCACCGGCACACTCATAGATTTGTGAATTTTGGAAAATCACAATTTTTGAAAATAACGTCATGTGTGCAGCTATGCAACTTAGATCTTAAACAAAAACATGCTAAAAAAATTTTTAAGTTTGATATATTAAGCACATTTTAAGCATAATTTTTGAAAAAGTTTAGGACAAGTAAGTGTTAAGTGTTCTAATTCTCCAATCCCCCCACTTAAGTTAAACAACGTCCTCGTTGTTTGTATAAAAGGTTAAAAACTGGAAAATAAAAGAATTAGAACAGAAAAACTCCCCTGAGATTTGCTCGGTATGATCCTCCATTAGTATAAGAGCAAAAATCATCTTTCTTGGGATTAGAACGTTAAAGCTTCATACTTGATGTATCCACAGGAAATCCAGGAAACTATAATACCACCAACACTTTAAAACACATCTAAGATAAGAAAGGTTCAACTTGCATAATACATTAGTAGTTAGGAAAAATAAAACTTAAAAATTAAAACTGAAAATCATCAGGTCAGTCGATGCGCCGTATCTTATGGAAGAAGATACGCCGTATCGAGCCTGAAATTAATACGGATCAGAATAAAGATGCGCCGCATCCTTAACCAGGGATGCGCCGCATTAAAAATAAACTGATAAAGAGTTTTAAAGTCGAAAATAAAAATGCAGAAAAATAAAATAAGATATGACCATTGCAGGAGATGCGTCGCATCTCAGAATTGAGATGCGCCGTATCTTCGTACGGGCCTGACTGACTCGACACAGAAAACAGAAAATTAAAAGATAAATCCGGGTTGTCTCCCGGTAAGCACTTGTCTTTATTCCAGAGTCTTCAAGTTAGACTCACGTTCAGCTCTTTAATATCGATCATTGATTCCTACATTGCCACGTAGGATCCATTTAGCAACTAATTCGTCACGTATATATTCAGGTCCCAAGTTCAAAACTCCTTTATAGAATCCTTCCATCATCTGATACGGGTATTCAATCCCTCTCTTCATGTCATCATTACTAATAAAAAGGAACGGAGAGAATTTGTAGCAGACCCTATTAGTAGCATGTTTAAATCCAGGGTGAGTTCGGGGCATCATATAAGTGATAACGTCGCTTCCACATTGAAAGGTGATCTTTCCTTCAAATCGCTTTGCATTAATAGTGATCTCCCTACAGAATGGTTTTCCAACAATCACGTCGCCCATACTGCTGTCACGATAGGCATTCATGTCTTCAACAACGGCGAACTCAGTTACAATAGTAAAGCGTCCAACGAAGATCGGGACATTAATGAAGGCTCCAACTACATTCTTTCCCCTACACTCCACTTTATTTCTCATAATAGAATTGTAAAAGCTTCTTGACATAACATTGATCGGCAAAATAGGAAAGAAATTGGCGTCAATACATTTGTATCCAATCATGCATGGGAATTGCAAATTGTAAGCACAATTGGCGTGGATTCTTCTACCATAATCCCAAGAACCATCATATCCCTCAAATTCATCGTAATTCCTAGTATTAATAACGTTGACTTTTGGACTATCCACAATTTCTCCTTCTTCTAACTCAGATTCAGCATCATCCATGACCAGGTCATTGGATTCCAACGGTCCATTAAGGTCATTAAGTTCAATGTAGTCCCCATCGTAACGTTCGAGTGATTTATCATGCACTAATACTTCATTCATAAAATTGGCTTCGAAGTCGAAGTCAATCAGTTCTCCGTATCCTTCCATTTTTCTTCTGAAATAATCACGAAAGCATCAGTAGGATTTGCTCGCAAGAAGAAAAATTAACGAATTTAGTAACGGATATAAGAATACAAATAGCTGATATCTGCAGACGATGCGCCGTATCCAAAAAGTTGGATACGCCGTATCTTAATACGTTAAAATTAAATCAGACTTTATTCAGAAAATAGATACGCCGCTTAGAATTTTGAATGCGCCGTATCGAATTAATTAATCAAAAATCAGCTTATCTAATTAAAATTAAATGCGTCGTATTAACGAAAGTTAATGCGCCGTATTT
This sequence comes from Artemisia tridentata subsp. tridentata, assembly GCA_021014915.2. Lineage (NCBI taxonomy): Eukaryota > Viridiplantae > Streptophyta > Magnoliopsida > Asterales > Asteraceae > Artemisia > Artemisia tridentata. Next base: position 10,706,665 of record CP139501.1, on the reverse strand, counting down.
TCGTTACGTTTAAAAATAAATATCGATTTTTGATTCAGTAAGATGCGCCGTATCGACAAAGATCGATACGCCGTATCTGTTTAATAATTCGCAAACTGTTTTTAATTAAAATAATAGATACGCCGTATCTACGAAAGCAGATGCGTCGTATGGCGTTAACGTTTAGAAAAAAAATTTTATCAAAAACAGATACGCCGTATCTGCAAAAGCAGATGCGTCGTATTACTTTATCGCTTAGAAAAATTTCTTATTAAAAACAGATACGCCGTATCTTGGGGAAAAGATGCGTCGTATCGAATTAATTAAACGCGTTGTATTTTTAAAATTAAACGCAATACGCCGTATCTGAGAGATCAGATGCACCGTATCGTTTGATTTAGCACAGTACAACGATAGCAGAACAGAAAAATACGAAAAATAAAAACAAAAATAAAAACACACAAACAAAAATAAACACACAAAAATAAAAGCAAACAAATAACACACAATACAACAAATATGCAAAATAGTACAATGATGCAATTAATCTAATAAAAAGAAAAACCTAATTAAAATACTAATCAAATTAACAGATAATAACAATTCACTCCCCGGCAGCGGCGCCAAAAACTTGATGGGCGTGCGTTGGAGTAAAGTTTTGGCAGTTTTAATGCCTACTCAAGTTTTAAATTTATATTTAGCCGACTTATCAATAACACACACACTTAACGAGCAGTGTACCCGGTCAGTATGAAGATAATGGTAAGTAGAGTGTCGATCACTAAGAGTGGAACGTATTATCTCGTTATTCTAATCAGTATTTTAATATCCTAACGCAAGGGGGTTTCAGCCTGAGAGACTGGCACGGTTTGTTTGCAATTAAACAATAAAATAAACCAATAGGCACGAATCAGCAAGTAGCACACACGTACACAGATAGATACTTGAGACAATAAGAGGGCTGTCCTTATGATTAAGTAGATTGTCACTTGTTTTATTGATAGCTTTATATGAAGTGTATGTAGTTAACCCTTTCTCGTTGGTCCTATACTTATCGGCGAGTAAACCCTTAATGATTACTTATGTTTAAAAGTTATTCCTAAGTGATCAATTTAGTAATAACCGTGGGAGCCACATTATGTCCCGCAGTCAAATGCCCGCAAGCCACTAATAAACACAGAGGTTATCAATGCACTAATAAGTAGTAACCAAAGACATCAACATATAAACTTTAATTGATGGGAAAGCAAGTATTAAAGGGAGTGCAATCTTTCGTTGTCACATTACACAAGCCACCAATCCTGATGAATTAAAGTTTGCTAACACAATAAAACAAAACTACTTAATGAATTAAACACATGCAGCACCTTCTTACAGCTCTTGTATCTTTGATTTGGGTGTGTCTTGTGCTGCCTCCTTGACTGAATTCGTCCTAGGGTTTTTCCTGTTCGGTCTTCGAAACTTATATATTGCTTTCGAAATTCGTCTGGTCTTGGGGTATTTATAGTTTCTGTCTGAGGGAAGATGCGGCGCATCTAAGGAGTAGATGCGGCGCATGTACTTAACTTCGCGTGGGGTCCAAGATTATAATATTCAGGAATATTCGTACACCGCCAGAAGATGCGGCGTAACTCCATGATTAGATGCGGCGCATGTCCTCTTGTATCTTGGATCGTATCTGGTGATATCTTGATAGAGATGCGGCGCATGTCATGAGTGAGATGCGGCGCATCTGGAGCAGATTAGTCTTGATCTTCTTCATTTCAGTAGACTCTTCACATTATGCATGTTTTGCTCCATAATCAGTCCAAAATCGCTAAGTTTCACCAAATGCTTGTTTTTACCTGAGAATTACAAAAGTAAACGATTAAGTATCAATCCTCATACATAATATAGTAAAACAAGTCAATTTAATAGGATAAATGATAGTAATAAAATGTACTTATTTGAGTTCATATCACTGATAGGATATCTGTTATTAGGAGTTTGGTCCACATGGCCTTTATGTATTTATTTTCCGCATTCCATGTTTTATAGGCCATGTGGGTGAGCACCAATACCCTAAATAAGCAAAGGTATAAACGAATTGATTTCCCCTACACTTGTGATTTTAATCCCCTACACTTAACACGTGTGCAGAGACATGACAAGAAACTAATATCCCTCTATACTTAAGACATACATTGTCCCCAATTTACAATTACACTAAGCAAAAAGGTTGAAATCAACAAGAGAGAAATAAACTAGAACTCCCCTAATATTGTTGTGAATGAAAATGGGTGTAGAGATATGTGGCCTGAATTCCTGTTGGTGATCTATCTTCATATTCATGTTTTTCAAATTTGTCCTGCACAACACCACTCAAAGCAAAAACCAGCATAAACATATCGACGAAAAAGAACAAGGGTGTTTGATTGTACATAAAACACAAAAGAAACGAAACCACGAAACACATGCATAACATGAAAAAGGGTGGTAAGTCGGGTAAAATGGCAAGTTTTTGAAAACCAAAAATTTGAATGCAGGGTTAGCGACGCCATCTGGAGTAACCCCAGACGCCGTCTGCTTACCTGTAGATTGCTGGGTTGGACATAACCTTAAAGCAACCCACTTTTAAGAGAAATTTTGGATTTCTGGAACATACCAAATACCCAATTACCACTTTATTCAAATAAAGTAAAAACACAAATAACAACTAACCAACAGAATGGGAATTCATTATACATGCATCGGTCATATTAATTCATTTAAGTACAAACAAAAACCGCAAACATCATCCCACAATAACCATCGCAAGTAAAGATAAAAACTAATCTAAGTTCAATTAAAAAGTTACTAAGTGCGAAAAATACTATAAAAGAAAAAAATAATGGAAATTTTGACACGGGTTGCCTCCCGTGGAGAGCTTTTTTTTGGATTCACGAGCCTGACTATACCCTTATTTATCGGCTACATGGATTTTTCTCCTAAACTAAAGACTGTGTACGAGTGATAGTAGCAAAACACACCTTTTTTGAGGGAGTATGCCACGTGATGGGAGTGGTGTTTGGTTTGTAATGGAAAAAGGGGTTATAAATTTAAAAAATACTTTAACAACTAAAATAAACAATCATATATTGCAACGGAAGCATAACCTTTTAAAGCGCATTTTCATATCCAGCGATCCATATATGTCCTTTATGACTAATCAAAAAACATAAAAACAATTGTGTATCTTTGTTTGCGTGTTATTTTATTAGTATATAATTTACCTCCTTCTACATACATCATTTTCTAATGAGTATAGCCAAGCATATGATATTGTAAGCTCGATTCATGAAACTGGCAGAGGAAAGTTTTGCTAATAGAGTTAAAGTCAAGATCATAAATTATTTAATAATCTCAAGTAAACTATTATTTATTTGAGTCGTTAACAAAAATCAGTTATGTGTATGTGTATGTATGTATCTTCATGTGTTTCTTGTAAATATATGTGTGTATCATATATAAGAATGTATGTATATGTTTGTCTTTTTAAATGCTCATATGATAGACATTATATGTGTATGCATAAACACGTTGTTATTCACATGTAACAGATTATAATCAATAAACCATTATCATAAGTATAGCAACTACTTAACAAGATTCAAACGAAGGTAAAAGTTAGTTAGTTCATAACTAAACTCAAAAGAAGAGTTTCTACAATAATATTACCAACAACAAATAATCTCTGTGTTTCATCATTAAATAGATTGGAGATGATAACGTTGTTTATGTTCCATCGTCTTAGAACCATGGATCGATTGTGTTTAGGAACCTCACAATGAGTCCATGCATATGTATATCATATATGTGTCTATGCATAGATTCATTGGAATACATAGACTCATTGTGAGGTTTCATATGCTTGTATATATCATATATGTGTCTATGCATAGACCCATTGACATATAAGCATATGGAATACATAGTGCGACCAATATCTACATATTGGTCGCACTAATGTACTCCATATGCTTGTGTGTCCATATATATTTCAATTTCATACGTACGTGTCATGTGCGTCTATACATATTTGAGTTCCATATGTATGTGTCACATGTGTTCACACATATTTGAATTTCATCGTATGTGTCTTTTATGTGTGTAAGCGAAGACTCGTTTATAAACAATATACATGCATATGTTGTATTTCCAGTCACAAAACCCTCGATATAACTCCCAAAATCATGTGAACCATTCATCAATATACGAGTAAGACTCGTTGAAATCATTTAATGATTTTGATAGCGTATGGGAGTTTTATCCCAATAGCTAAAGCCCATACGACCATAGCAGGCCCAAAAGGCTAAAGGCCTAACACACTTTTCCTTGAGTTTCAATCTCCAAGAAACTGCTAACAAAGTAACAATGAGCCTTTCCCGAAGATCAATCTCTAGGCAACAGTTTGTCATGCCAGACCGTTATTGTATTATGGTCATGTGTAAACACCTCATTGGCATAGAGGTAATGCAATGAGCATTTCGCTATCACATCTCGACAGTACCTCGTACGAAGATTCCCATTATACCAAAAGCCAAGAATAGCACGCTACGTGTCATTCTTGTCTCCTCCATGGGATGACTCCCACATGGGTCTCCCTAAATCGTTGGATCACATCCATGAGTCTCACACAACCCTAAATGAATCTCTATAAATACACATGCATTTCATGAGAAGAACCAAGTTCATCTTCTTCACATTTACACACACTAAACCATAGTTTTATGTGAGTGTTACCCTGATTTTAGATAAACACTCTTATCTCAAGGTTCTTACCATTTAAGGGAAACCAAACATACGACTAACCTAATCTCACACCATAACATATACTAATCCTTGCTTTATGTACCATATGTAACATATTCAAAAGTTTTATTTAGTGGTACCTATGATTGGATTCTATTCATTTATGTACTTGATAAACAGTTAATAAACATATTGGTTATTTATTTATGAAACACTTACCTAGCATAAACTAATGTTAACAAATTATATGCTCAATGAATATATACGAGTAACAATGTTTTCTAATACATGATACATAACTAAAAGTAATTACAAGAACATTAACTTATTCATGTATGCTAACAATCTAAGTAATACTTGTGAGTTTGAATGAAAAAAAAAAAAAAAAAATAAAAAGAAAAATATCATTTCACATCACACATTGGATGAGTGAAACAAAAAGGTGGCAAAGTTTACTAGTTTGTTTCGATATAAAACAAAAGTGTAGATCTTCTTTAATGTAATTGAAGGTTAACATATTGTTAGTTATGGTTTTAGTTTAAACCTTAATGTTAACAGTATTAAAGTTTTACAATTAAAATACTTTGAAACTACATATTTAGCTCTCTAAGTTTGTTTAGCTCAAGTAGCTCATTTGACTCGTTCAGTTCGAATAACTAAACGAGCTTTCGAACAAGCCGAGCTAAATGCTAGTTTTAAAAGCTCGGCTCGTGAAATTATTCGAGCTTTACATTTTGCTTGGACTCGACTCAAGCTCGAACATTGTCAAGCTCGACTCGAGCTCAAAAATTGTCAAGCTCGACTCGAGCTAAACGAGCTCAAGCGTGTGTAGCTCATTAAATATTCGAATCGTTAACACCCCAACTTGAAGTGAAGACCTTAAAATTTCTGACCAAAATTCTTGATCAACCAAGCAAACCAAGTTCTATGTTTTACAACCTTATTTTAAAACTATGTTAAAGATTATTTCTAAAAGAGAAAAATGACTCTATTAGTTTTATACTTTGTCATTTTTCCCACTCTATGTACTATACTTATTTGTAATATGTATGAGTTACTGTTCTTTCATGTATTTATCATTTTAAGTACTCTACTTATTTTATTTGTCAAGAATTTATATTCACTTGCGTAAAACTAAAATTAGTGACAATACATGCGACTAAATTAGAGATATATCTTTTTAATCAACAGCCTCATGATAAATCTGATTAAAAGACCAACTTATTTGATCTCTTGCCTAATAGATCATCTTGTTTTGATATGCTCGATCAAAATGCACAAATTGGAGTGACATTATTCTCAAGCGAGATTTCTACACTTTTATTGAAAGTGTTCAATGATTTCTTATTTTATTAATCTGCAAATTTTGACAAACTCGATTATAAGCTCTGCATAGGTTGTATGGAGAATTTGTGAAGTTTGCAATCATGACAATTGACTCAAGATTAGATTTTATATGACTTGAAGGCCTTTACAATTTCAATATTTTTTGTTTTCTTTTTCTTTTTTTTTTTTTCCTCTTGTGATATATACAATAAAGTTTATGAGTATAAAGGAGAAAAATGAGCCTAACAAGAAGAAAACATTAAATATTGATCTATTAGCATAGTAGATGAAATGATATGGTCTTTTGATTAAATTTATCATGAGGATGTTGATTGAATATATATATTTTTAACTTAGTCGCATGTATTGTCACTCATTTCAAGTTTTAGGCAAGTGAAAATATCTATTATAGACACATAAACTAACTAGAGTACTTAAAATGCTAAAAACTTAAAAGAATAATGACTCATACATATTACAAATAAGTATAGTATATAGAGGAAGAAAGATGACAAACTATAGAAATAATAAAGTCATTCTTCCTTGTAATAAAAAAGAGGTTTAATCATTGTTAAATGCAAACAAGTCTCAAGTCACAATAAAACGATGAATTCAAACTCATTAAATTAGTCGTCAAAAAGTTGAAATAATCATTCTTAAATGCAAACAAGTCTCAAGTCACAATAAAACGATGAATTCAAACTCATTAAATTAGTCGTCAAAAAGTTGAAATCCCAAGAAAAACTTACATAAATATAAAAATTTATTTTATTCTTTTTTTTTTATATATAAATAAAATGATTGGTATATCTAATGTTTTAGGCTTTACATGAATGCTCAGTTCTCGAGTTTTGAGTGAAGGGAAATGAAAAAGAATAGGAAAAGGAAAAGAAAGGGAAAAAGAAAGTAAGTGTTAGTTGTTATATTCTTGAGATAGAGGAAAGGAAAAAGAAAATAATTATAATCATGTTTTTGAGTAGGAGGAAAAGGAAAATAACTTGATCAAATTACATATATGTCATTTAGTTGTTAATGTCAAATCTTTTAAAAAAAGTATATTAATCTTTACACAACATACGATTCCTTTTCCTTTCACTTTCCTCTCAAAAAAGTGAGAGAAAGATTTACTTAACAAACTTACTCTCTATTGATTTCCACTTCTTTTTCCTTCTTTAAAAAAACTCAAGAATACAAAAAACTATCAATTTCCTTTCATTTTCTCTTCCATTTCAAATCGAGAAGTGAGCGGAAAAGAAACAAGTCCATTGAAGCTATGTTTGGCGCAGAGTTTTTTTGGAGCTTTTTGAGGTGATGAGCAGTGAGCAATGAGTTTTTTGATTTTTAATGTTTGTTGACAAAAAAACGGTGAGCTTTGCTATTTTTTAATGCGCCTGAAGCTTCCTGAATCAAAACCCTACGTACATTTCTGCCTGCCACAAGAAACGTGCGTATCAAACACCCTCCCAACTAATTAGATTTGTTTTGAGCTGTCTCTTTTCTTCATTTCAATTATTACTCACTACTAATCTAATCATTCATTTTTTTTTATTTTTTATAAAAATTATTATTATTATTACCTGTTCTATTTGATCATCATTAATCATTGAATTCATCTATACCACCTCCTTTTCAGATCAAACACTTTTCCTCCTCAGTTTCACATCATTTATTACTTTGACCTTTTTTCCACTTCCTTTACTATCTTTTACACCACCTTTTTATAAAAAGAAAAAAAAATTTACGGTTTCTTGATTTTTAAGAAATTCTGAGATCTGGGTATTGTTTATTGGTTTGATATGAATCAAAATCAGTAAAAAAGTTGGCAAATTTCAGTTCTCATTTTTTACTTTTTTTTGCACTATCTTTGCTATTTGGGACCAATTTTTATAAAAAAATAGATTTATTTTTATAAAATTTGGAAATCTGGGTATTGTTTATTGATGTGATATGAATAAAAATCAGTAAAAAAGTTGGCAAATTTGACCACTTTCTTTACTATTTTGGTCCTATTTTTTTATAAAAAATATTTTATGAAGATTGGAAATCTGGGTATTGTTTATTGATGTGATATGTATTGAAATCAGTAAAAAATATGGCAAGTTTAACCCCAGGAGTCATTCTTGTTTTCAGTTTTCATTTTTGACTTTTTTTTTTCAAGAAACTATCTTTTTGCTATTTTGGGACCAGTTTTTATAAAAAAAGATTGATTTTTATAAAATTTGGAGATCTGGGTATTGTTTATTGATGTGATATGTATTGAAGTGAGTAAAAAAGATGGCAAATTTAACCCCAGGAGTGCTGTTAAAACTGCTGCAACATATGAACACAGATGTTAAAGTAAGTGGTTCTGAACATAGATCATCTTTATTACAAGTTATTAGTATTGTTCCTGCTTTATCTGGTGATCAATTGTTTCAAAATCATCAAGGCTTTTATTTGAAAGTTTCTGATTCGTCTCATGCCACTTATGTGTCCTTGCCTGATGAGAATGTTGACTTGATTTTAAGCGATAAGATTCAGTTGGGTCAGTATGTTCATGTTGATAAGCTCGAGTCTGCTACTCCTGTCCCGATTTTGCATGGGGTTAGGCCCGTTCCTGGTGGCCGACATCCCTGTGTTGGTACGCCACAGGATATTGTGGCAACGCATTCTTTAGGATTTTTAAATAATGGCAGTAGTACTAGTAGTAGTGGTTCTGGTAATAAGATAATCGGTAATGTCAAATTGCCGTCGAAAAAAGATAGTAATGGTAATTTAAGTGTGAGACCTTCAAATGGGGTGTTGGATGGTAAGTTGGCGAGATCTAAGTCGCAGTTGTCAAAATTGATATTGAATACTAGTGAATCAAGGCAATCGTTGTCGAAAGTTAAACCGTCGAGTTCAAGGTCGATTCCTTCGTCTCCGACTAGTTGTTACTCTTTGCCTAACTCGTTTGAGAAGTTTTCTAGTGGAGTTAAGAATCAGGTGAAGGTTAAAGGGTTGGATAAGGATATTGCTAAACTGAATTTAGGGGAAAAGGGGGCTGCGGTTCGTGGGGCGAGTTCGAGTTCGAGTGGGAAGAAATTTGGGATTGGAAGTTCGATTAAGAATTTTGTAGAGTTGGGGCCCAAGGCTTTGAGGAAGAGCTGGGAAGGTAGTATGGATGTCAAGACTCCGAGATTGAAAGTCACTAAGAATGAGTCAAAGGCTGAAGCTCGAAGCACTTCTGTGAGTTATTCATTTACTTAAACTCATTTCTATTTGTATGTAGTCAAAATTGATTGATTTGCTATGTAAGATCATGTTAATTGTTTTTTAAATTCGTCGTCACCTAAGATTTAGAAAATCAGAACTGTCATCTGATATTTAAGGGGCTTTATTTTTAGCAGTGATTTGTTTTCTCCGATATTTATGAGTATCTTCTGAAAGCCCATTTTACAGTTTTTTCTCACAATGCCTTCGCTTATAAAATTGCCATCATGGTCAGGCCTCTAAACACATTTTTTTCCACATACCCCAATAAGTTGAGGATCTCGAAGTTGCAGTTATATTTAAACGAGAATCATTTCCATGAGTAGTGTGATTTCGTAGTTTTTTTCTTATATGTATTATATGCTCTTCTGAATAGCTTGTAGAGTTGTGTCACGTTCTTTAATGACAACACTTAAAAGGAGGGGGAAAAAAAAGGGGTTTTAATTTAGGTAGAAGGGTCTGAGTTATCAATCTGCTTTTAGCATTATGACTAGACGTGCTTTGTTGCTCGTTCCTAACTCTTAAGTCTTATCTTTAAGGAAAGTGTTTGAATACTTTTGAAATATCTAGAACAGGGTAAACTGCAACGCACGCTAACTTCATATCTAAGTTAGTGACTTGACTTAATCTCTACTATTAACCATCAAACTTTTAAAATAACCATCCTGGGCGATATCAACCAAAGTAATGAATGAAAATAGTATATTGGTTTTGTTAACGATTTTTAAAATGACAATAACCAAATTAGAAATGATGTGAAAGAGCATTGCTATTTATTGCAGTTTGCCCTATTCTTATTTAATAATGTGTTTCATTTAATAGCTTATACCTGATGTCTGTGTCATAAACCACCACCAAATGGCCTATTGGTAAGGCACCTAACCTTCTCACAAGAGGTCTAGGGTTCAAGCCTTACTAGGTACACATTTAGGGGTGATCAGGGAAAGGGTCGGAAACGCTGAAGGGGATACCTCGGTTAGGAGACGCATACATTCGAGTCAAAACTCGCTCTCCTCGGCAAACCTGAATAGGGAAAAACCTCATCCGTTTACCTGGTGTGTGTGCCATACTGAAACGTGAACAATAATAGAGAAAAAGGGCTGTAATCTAGGTATAAGGGATTCCAGTTATCGTTCACATTGATCATTCTGACTAGGCCTGTTTCGTTATTATTATTTTTTTCAAATTCCTGTAAATATATAGAATACCCTTCGTAGAAGACAAAATTGAGAATCGTGGTCTTTCAAATCAGTAACATTAGTTTGTTTATAATGCTGTTATGGACAAGAATTGAACTTATAAATGAGAGTTTTCTGATAAGAGGAAATGTTGGAATTTCCATGACATGGACTCTAAATGAATGCCCTTTGATACAAATCACCATTTGACGCAGGTTCCAAGAAAATCTACAAGTGAAAGGAGTGTATCTAGAGAGGAACCGACTGTGAAGTCATCTAAAGTGGAAAGCAAAGTACAAACACCTGCAAAGAGAGCAGAAGTGGTTGATCATGACAGTTCCAGTAAGCAAAAACCATCATCCGGCAGAAAGTCATCAGCAGAGGCATCTGCCAATGGTCTACCAGGAAACTTGGTTAAAGTTTCACTTAGTAATAGACGATTAACAGAAGGTGGTGCTTCTTGGTCTTCACTCCCATCCTCTCTTGCTAAGCTTGGAAAGGTACCCATTTCCTCTGTTACATTTGTTATAATCATTTTGTTTTTGTAAAAGCTCTGTAAATTATTGCTAAATCTAGTTGGACTTAGAAGTTTGTATTCAATTCAAATGTGTTAAAAACCAAGCAGCAGGATATCATAGTAACTAACTTATCTGATGTTATTATTGATTATTTTTTGGTATGATTTCATAGGAAGTCATGAGGCATAGAGATTCTGCCCAAATTGCTGCCATAGAGGCGATGCAAGAGGCGTCAGCTGCAGAAAGCTTACTTCAATGTATAAGGTACTTAACTTGCAACATTTTAGTGGTCTGTTTCTCTAAATATGCTGAAAATCATCAACTGTATTTTTCGTGGACCTAACGTGGTAACATTTTGTGGGCTGCACAGTTATTATCATACGGAGTATAAGCTTAGACTAAAATATAAGAGCATGATGGTATTTTTCATAAGTTATATTTATTTAGTATTTAACAACCCCCAAAGATTGACCTGTTTGTAATTCACTAGACCTCGTGGACCAGAACGGCTAATGGTGTCATGATGGTTTTACAGAAAATAAAAAGAACGAAATAATTAATATTTGGCATTCATGTGCTATTTAGTACTTCCTCCTTCCCATATGTAGTGTTTTTTTGACGCATAGTTTTAAGGTATTAGTTTAAATAGTCGCCGCATATCTAAAATGCCTCTAGTAAGAATCCTATAAACCCAAATCAATCACATCCACTATATGAAAATGTTGTATTATGACGCTTCACAAAATGGAACTTAACAAGAGACGCCCATCAGTAATCCTTGCAAATAACGTTTGTTTTGTTCATTTTCTGTTACTACTGACCAGAGGTGACAAGAAAGATGGGCAGGTTGAGTGATTGGTTTAATGGGTCATCTTTTAGTACGAGTAGAAACGGCCCTGATTGGGTGGATCTCATAAAACTTTTTGTCCAATTTTTCAACTTTGTATAAATAATTGTTGTGTTACTTATAATCACATATAACACGATAATCACAGTCACAATAATCTATATTTGCGAATTAAACGATTTAGGAGGGTTGTAAGCATTAAAATTAGACCCTTGGGCGACTTTTAACCGGTTTTTATCCATTTTTACCCGTTCATAAAACACAACCCAAATTTACCTATTTTGAATTTTTGATGCAACTAGACAGTGAAAAAACCCACTAGGGAAACCCTAATTTCTGCAAGATTTTTTTTTTTTTTTTTTTTTTTTTTTTTTTTTTTTTTTTTTTTTTTAATTTCTTTGAGACAACCTAATGATGTCAAGCTCTCCTATCCCAATTGGGAAAAATAGTAGATAAACTGATATGGACTTCAATTTTGTATCATTAATCTAATCATGCTTGTTTTTGTGTGGGCAGCACGTATTCTGAGCTGCGTTCTTCTGCAAAAGAAGACGACCCACAGCCTGCTGTTGAGCAATTTTTGGCATTGCATGCTAGCTTGAAAAATGCTCATCTTATTTCCGAGTCTCTGTCCAAAACAACTCAGCTGGCTTCATCATCGGATAACGAAGATACCCCGTCAGAAGAACAATTGAGAGTTTCTTCAGAAAGACATAAACAAGCAACTTCTTGGGTCCATGCTGCCATGGCTACCAACTTATCATCCTTCTCGGTATATAGCAAACAAGCAAAGTTAACCTCTTTAATTCCACCATCTTCAAACACAGATTCAACTGCCAAGACCGTCCGGCCTGTGCTAGTACTCGAGGGGTCCACCAATACCACCGCAGGCTCCGCCAATACCCCATCACCAAAGACTGCCCAAGTTAAACCCCGACAGTCAATTGGATCAAAGATAGTTAACTCATCAACTCCACGACGACAAACACTCGTACCAAGTGTTCAACAAAAGTCAAAGGTCCAACCTCAACCGCAACCTCCTCCACCAGAATGGGAAAAAGGAGTTGGTTTTGATGAAGCAATCGACTTGGCACAGAAGTTAAAGTTGGAGTCTCAAGATTGGTTCTTGGGGTTTGTTGAAAGATTTTTGGATGCTGACGTGGACACCTCCAGCAGCCTTTCAGATAATGGTCAGATTGCAGGCATGCTGAGTCAGCTTAAGAGCGTAAATGACTGGTTAGACGCAATTGGATCTACCAAGGGCGATGATGACGATGATGAAGAAGAAACCTCTCGTATATCCCCAGAGACAATTGATAGGATAAGGAAAAAGATTTATGATTATCTTCTTACACACGTAGAATCGGCTGCAGCTGCACTTGGTAAGCCCTGAACAAAGACTATTTAAGATGGCTCGTCTGACGGTATGTCGTTGTTAGCTGCTGCAAATGATTAAAGATGACATATGTTTCTCAATTTTTTTTGTATATAAATTACTGAGCAGGTTGTGTTGGGGGGTATAGATGGGAGTGTTGACAAAATTGAGTATGAAAGGAAATTGTGAGTTGGGAGATTTGATTGTGTGTGTTCTTTCTTTTGTTTCGGAAAATGTTCATTGAAAACTTTTAAGAAAATGAACAATATGAGTGAGCAGAGATGATAACTGATCTGCTTACCTTGTGCTGCATGTCATGTTGATATTTGAACAAAGGACATTTGTATGCTATTGACTAAAGTCATTTTTAGTTATTTGACTATTAACTTCACATCCGTGATCCGCCCATTGTATTTAGTTGTGTTCGTAAAGTCTTCCAGCACCCAAGAGGAACACCGGTGATGGAAGAATTGTAGGTTTGGTTTTTGACAAAAATAAGAATCTGATGCTGAATTTTTGAGGCTTGCGAGCAAAAGTTGCATTATCAACAAACTTTAAGACCCTAATTACTTTTAAAACTTCAATCTTGACGAAAGTTGTTTCTTGCGAGAAAATAAATTTTATAATTTTTTTTATCTTACCATGTAACTGGGTTAATGCAGAAATTTACTTGTGTGTCGTTTGCGACATGGTTAAACATATTTATTCCAGAATAGAGCTGGCAGAAATTAGTTTGGTGCAAAAAGAAAAGATTAATAACAGGTGACCAGAATTGGCTGGTAGAAATTAGTGATAAGTCATTTAACTTATAATTTTATACCATGCTTTAAAAGATTATCAATTATGATATTTTTTACCATCTAAATGACATCTACTCCCTAACTTTTAACAAAACCAACCAAAAAAGTTTTAACATGTCAATCGGATGGGCTTAGTTGGGTTTGAGTAGAAATCCTGATTACGCCGAGTGGAGAGGCCTTAGTGTCTACGCACCATGTCCATCCTCAGCTTTCAAAAGGTCACCATTGCAGATACTCTAAGAGCAAGCATTGCAAATTCGTTTAACTTCTTAAGTATTGCATGAGCTTAGTAAATTCAAGCACTTGCAAAAAGTGAAATTTGTTGCACTAACTGTAGATCTGTCTGGCAATGAAAGACTGTAAACTGTTTCTTGGCCTAAAACTAAAGCAGTGCCAATGACGCTAACTCATATACTTTTGCCTCTGTACAACACAGATACACGATACATTTTTACAAGGGTTTCACAACAAAGGTACATGCATTTGCATGCAAACGTACGTGGCAAATGTACGTGGCAAACATACACATACATACACGTCTCTATAGTGTGTCTACTAAGCATCAGCTGATGGTTATGTTAACGTTTTCAGTATGCCCCTCTTGTAATATTAGCTTTGGGGTATCATTCATATACAACATTAGCTCATTCCTTATGTTACAGTAAAAGCAGCAGAAGAACCTGTGAAATGGTTAACTGAACCAAACAGCGATTTTGATGCACCAAAATGCGTTATTCTGTAAACACCAGAAACAACCACATCAGGAATTTGCCATTCTATTGTAGCATAGCTTCTAGTACTAAGCTTTGAAGGCCTCGACCACTTAAATTTTAGGCACCAGTCATCATCATCATAGGCTGGTTCCCAGTTATCAGATTGTAGAATCTCTACCAATGCATATGTGCCTTCGGTCATAAGGTCATTCCTGGGGCATGCTGACCAGAACATGACTGTAACAACATCACCCCGTTTAAAGATAGAGCCAGGAGGGACGTCTGTTTTACAATCACCAAAACTCGAACCAAGAGGGGTTGCATCCATGACAACTGGAGTCAGAAGACTGATTTGTTTGTTGAGAAGATCAGGTGGTTGTGGGCCCGGTTCAACTTTTTGGTCACTGATGAGGGAAGATGCTAATTTATTGAACTCTTGAATGTACGCATTCAAAGTATGTGGACCATACAGAGTCGAAGCTCCCTGAAAATCATGTATTTTATGCTTTTGTATTAAGAAATGTTTGACGATACTTAAAAAATGAAAATAGGAAATCTATGAATTATATATTGACCTCGTATCTCTGAATTTGATATTCCTCAAATGTAGTCACATACTGTGAATAAGTATTTGTAAGTCCCGCAATAACAACATGGACATTGCTATCTTTGTCTCCAGATGTCATAACTTCTTTGACAGCGTCACGGAGGCGCCTCCCTGCCATAGTCGTGAATTCTACAAATACCAAAACCGATGTTCTTAAGCATGAAAAGAAGCTTGAAGTGGAAAATAAAAAATAGAACTGCGTACACCAACGATCAAATAAACAGCTTTGATAGCATCTTTAAGTTTCATTAGACGCTATCGAGTGAGACAAGCAAATTGCAAAACAAGATCAGTTCATCTCTGGCAATTACCGCGTCACACGACGCTGTAATCACACTTCTCTTACAAAATATTATTAACAAAAGTTACAATGGACCTCATTGACATCTATATAGGAAAAATTATGATTAAAACATCGGGTAAAAATTTACCTCCTGGAACGTTGAGAATAACAAGTTGTCCAATTTGAAAAATCTGAACCGGAAGAGTTGACGGCTGCATAAATCATGATAAGAAATATGATAAGGCATTCATAAGCTAAAGCCTATAAGTATTTAAATGAAGTACACCCATATGAATCCACTTCCGATGCCAACTCTTAAAGGCTAAATAATCAGATTATCATAAACATAATATGCGCCAACACATCTCTGCTCTCATGCTTGCACACAAAGTTGATAAGTTGTCAATATTTGAAGTTGAATAGCCATCAAAGATGCAAGTGAAATAAGAAAACTAAGGGAACAAGTTGTGATGTCACTAAGTTAAGATACATCATACCAATACGCATTATATCGTTTTGTAATGATGGGTAATAAATACATGGACATTTACCATTTAAATTGCCAACTTAATAAACCAGAATACTTATAACTCATAATATGATTTGATACATAATTAGTTACTGGAATAAGCGAGAATTAAGCCACTACTAGAAACAAAAGAAAACAAAGATTCTTTCCAACACAGGGCCAATGCTTGTCCTTATGAACTAGTATAGCGCGTAAAATATTTTTATACCACATTAATCTACAGGTTTAGCCCATTGACCTTTTTGGCATCCTGACCAAACAATCGATTTATTGAGAAAGTCCTAAACTTATTTCTAACCTAATAACAAATAATGAAATGCTTAATCAAATACATCAATTCTAGATTAACAGAGAGCACAAAAGGTTCTGATTTTATACTTCGCTTGTTAAATCTTTTCATTTCACATGATCTCAGAACTAAGTATCTGTTTACACCATAACTAACAATTAGTAGTGTTTTTTGTCATCTCCAAAAACTACGTTTAAGCAAAAAAACTGTGATATTCTGTATTCTGAGAACTGCTTCCTGTATTAGTTGAATTTATGGGTTCTAAACTTTTCTAATTATCTGTTTAACGAACAATTTAGAGCACATTCACGCCACTAGTGTTCTTCCCAGAAATAGGTTTCGCTCATCTTCAATACGCCTTTACTAGAATGTTGAGAACAAAAACAAAATACCATTTTTAAAGCACTAAAGAACTTACCGCCCAATCATATGGTTCATGCATTTCACCAGTGTCAATCAGAATGGGTTTCGGATCCTGACATTTGATCTGCTTCTCAGATGGTTTTTTCAGTAAACCTCCAACAAGCTTCCAAAAGGCGTTTCCCTACAAAACAATGTACGTTACGCAAATTAAGAAGTTGAACGGAACCTGTGCAAAATCATGTAAATCTTATTATTATAACCTGATCATCTCCCTGGGTAAAGTCAAATGCACCAGGTCCATCAGTGGTTCCAGCAGCAAAAGCAAAGCCCATTGCAGCAGGGCATGTTCTGACCGACTCATTACCATTTGACAATCTGACTGAAAGGTCAGAGAAATCAATATACGAGTGTCGATACCTAACTTTTCCTTTCAGTTGCTCAGATGCACTTTCAAACAGTTCCACTGCCTTTTTAAATTGACGTTCACCAATGATGCGTGTACTCTCAAATTCATCCGGGTAACTGTGCAATAATAAAATGGCTATAAGTGATTTCATTTCATTCCCTATTATTTAATACGGGGTAAGGTAGTGCATACCCTGGACCACGGCCATAGCACAGTTCATTTCGACCATTGCAGGTACTCTGATAAAAATCACAGGGCAAACCAGTATCTATACAAAATGCTCCAAGCACATTTGGACTTACGTCACCACAATTTGATTGACAAAATGCAGACACAAATTGAGGCCTTTCTGCCTGCCTAAAGCTACTCCTCAGCCGTTTTGAAACACTTAAAGCTCTTGTAACAGGTCTTCCTGGAGATGACTGGAAGCTAGAAGCAACTTCCATTAACTCTTTACCTGCTTGAGCACCAAAGTTAAGTCGTATGAATTTTTATTAATGATATAGTTGATTATATTTTATTAAACTTACGGTGTTCATGGTAGTTTGGGATTATGTTAGAGATTCTTCGCGGTACTCTATAATAAGAAGCTCCGGAATCGGTGGCTGATTGGATGATTTCAAATCCTTTGTGTGTGACATTTGAATTATACCAATCCTCCATAAATCGTGCAGCTGCACCTTTATTGTCACCACTAATCAGTGAATTTGTGCGGCTCATGGAAGTTCCATGAGTGGCAAACCAATTGAAGCTTCCTACAGGGCCCCACGTGTCATCTACAAACTTCAAGAGCGTCATCTCCTTATCAGTGTCATATTTATATTTTCTTCTTTCTTCTTCTGGATTATTCAGATAACCACTGGGACTACGGTTTATACTAGCATTTAAGAGCTCTCCTGAAAAATCAACCAAAACGATTTCAACATAAAATAACAAGACATTCAAAGGCACAACATTAAAACTGGAAGACCCGTGCAAAGAGTAACAACTATAAGCACTAAATTAAATTATTTATAAATTACGAAAAAAAAAGTTGGCTACCCAACTCAGCCCCGTTTTGACCCGAACCCGACTGATCCACATCTACTATGTGCAATTAAGCTCATTCAAAACACATATATGTACACAAATTAGAACATTAGAAACAGGACGGCTAAAACTGTAGCTAATTTTGTATACCTGTATTTATAAAGACAGAACCAGGACGAAGATTCTCATGAGCTTGAATAATGCTTTTCTCAATGCCATCAACAAGGACATCGAATGATTGTTGTACGAAACCAAGAGACGTTATAATATACACAACATACTGAAGATATCCTCCAGGCCCAGCATGAGTGTGAATCCCGCTGATGCCAACATTCTCCTCGGTATATAAGTCGCCATACCTTTATTACAAAAACCCGTATACCATTTTAGTAATTTTGAAAGAGAGGCTGAAATATCGGAACTAACAATGTGTGGTTGCAAATACGCACCTTGCTTTCAATCTTTCAATTACTTTGATCGTAACAATCTGTGAAGCCATACACGCATCAAGGTTTACAAAAACTAACGACTTCCCTTGAGGCTCTGCGACAATGAAAGTCCGAGCTCTCAGTCTGAAATGTATACCGGCAGTGGTTTGTTCCATATTAGCGTATCCCATCATATTCACATCGGCAGCCGGTCCTGTAATGTCATAGCTTCCAAGACCAATTAACGTGGTAGATTCACCTCTGCACTCCACTAGTAATACTAACAAAAGAGTCGCTAATAACCACATTGACACGGATACATTCTGTAGTACAGAACACGATAGACGTGGAAGTCGCTTCATAGCTCCGTCCAATATTCGTTGAATCCTAAATTAAACAGAATAAGATACAAAAGCATATGAAAAATATGAGCGCAAACAGCCAAATAAGCTACACATACTTGTAAGCTATTAATCAACAAGAACCAAAATAGGAAACTTTTGGGTATACAAATCGTCCCTTAAGAGAGTGTTTGGGATATTTTTTGTAAGCAGAAAGACAGTTTTCCCATACAAACACTTGAGTTGACGGTTTTGGCTTATCTCAAATTGATACTAAAATCTTATATAAATGAATTTGATTGAAAATCTATATCAAAATATTATTTTTACAAAACATTACTGCATGTCTTTCTACAAAATGAGCATATTCAAACACATACTTCTTTTTAAGACGTACTTAGCTTCAAGCGGTAGCATAAGCAATCCCGAACACCCTCTCAGGCTATGGTTAAGCGTATTATAAATTACAAAAGTAATCACTGATCAACAGTTTACTTTCCATATCACCCATGACACGAATCTTAAAATCAATTTTAGTGTCATCAACTAATTGTAGTACGCGTAATCCTAGCCCAAATAATAAATCATAACAATGTAATGCTAATAAACTATCGCAAACTCACAAAATCTGTATTTCTATCTTCTAAAACTGTTTGTTTGGGCTTATATAGCCGGCTTATGGCTTATCTGGTTTTGGGCTTATGTTTCATAAGCTCACTTTTTGTGGCTTATTTTGAAACTTTTCGGCTTATATAAGTTCATTATGACATAATAAACTTATATAAGCCGAATCAAACACCCCCTTATATGGAGACTTGTGGGCTTATATATAAATTTATTACTCCTACTATCATAATAAAGTAATAAACTTATATAAGCCACAAGTCTCCAAATAAGCCAGAAAATTAAAGCTTATGAAATATAAGCCGAAATCCAATAAGCCCACATATAAGCTTAAACAAACACCCCCTTATTTGGAGACTTGTGGGCTTATATAATTTATTACTCCTACTATCATAATAAAGTAATAAACTTATATAAGCCACAAGTCTCCAAATAAGCCAGAAAATTAAAGCTTATGAAATATAAGCTCATGAGCCCACATATAAGCTTAAACAAACACCCCCTAAATCTAAATTTTGGAATAGAATACAGCACCAGTTAAGTAACTAACAAGTTAAGATTATTATTTAATAAAAAGGAAAAAACAAAGAGGAAATTAAACCTGATTCGATCAGAGGAAGTTGGTGTGTTCTATTTCCTTGGTTGGTTTTATATAAAACCCATTTCTAACAACCAAAATCTTTTTATTTAACGTTATTAAAATTCTATTTTCTGTCCAGTGGCGTACCCAACCAGGGTGTTATTGGGGTTGCGCTGGTCGGGTTTGGGTCAATTTGGGTCAATGTAAAAGAACATACTCGAACCCGACTTTTTTTGAAACTTGGGTTCGAGTCAATTCGGATCGGGTCAATTCGGGACAGGTCGGGTCAACTCGGGTTCGGGACTAGGTCATTTAAGAATTATACAATTTTTGTGTTTACACTTGAAAGGATATAAAAATTAGAAAGAAAAAAGTAAACTCGGGTCACTCGGGTTGACCCGAACCCGAGTAAGACACATATATTAGACTTAAACCTGACCATATTTAGAACTCGGGATAATTTTGAACCTGATTGACCCGACCCGAATAGTCTAATTTGGGTTCGGGTCGGGTAAGCCTTTTTGACACCCCTAACCCAACTATTGATTTACTTTCCCTCCTAGTTGATTAAGGGGGGTGTTTGATTGTGTTTGTTTAAGCTTACTAAACGAATACCCGCGCAAAGTGTTACACTTGCGAATTTATGTTTCGGGTGACCCTTAATGCAACTTACGAGTTTAATATGTAGTCATTGCGAGAAAAAAAAAATTATGGGTTATAAACGAAAAATGATAGAAGTTTGAAGATTAAATAATATTTAAATTATTAATTTAGTAGTGATGTTGTTACCATTTTTAATAAAGGATATTTTAGTAATTGAAATGATTTTTTAAGTTTTCAAGATTAAGGATTACGAAAAATGATGTAAATTTTTTATAGATAGTATAGATATATGTGGGTTTCTGAGCTTATACGACTTCGGTTTTTATTTCATAAGCCTCAATTTCCAGCTTATTTTGAGACTTATGTGCTTATATAAGTTTATCATATCATAATAAACTTATGTAATAAACCAACGTGGCTACTACTTCAAAACAATCTACAAAGGAGTGTAATGTGTTAAATATCTCCAATGTGTTTGCTGCTCTTGATGAAATAGATGATTATACTATGGAAAATGTTAAACCAAGTGGTAATACCATTACGTCAACTGTGAACCATCCTTATACGACGAACGGTACACCTAATAAGGATCCTTGTGATATCAATGTTGATATTCCAAGTTTGTCTACTTTTGCTCCTTCTTATAGTTCATTTAGTACTCCTTATGCTAATGTGGGTCACCGTTCAAACATGAATAAATATGGAAAAAAGGTTGGTGATTTGGTTGTTGAGGATAGTAGTGATGATGATGAACTTCTTGAGGTCCAAAATGATACCTCTAGTTACATGGCATATGACGGTTCTAAAAGTAGTAGTGGAGTGGAAAAGAAGAGCTAACATGAGCAATGGATGGAGGATCCCTATGATCAAAAGCCTTATGATGATGATGATAACTTTGATGATTGTGGTTTGACTAGTGCCCAAATTGAGTATGCTAACGCATACGACATTAGTCTTCGTGGTCAAATTAGATAGGTTTTCCTTTATGTTTTGTATAAGTATGACATGTCATTCTTATGATAGGTTAGGTCTTAAGCTATGTAGGAGCTTTTGTTAGCTGTTGACGGATATGTCCGGATGGCCTACTTTGTCCGGCTGTCCGGACGACATGGAGTCATCCGGATAAAGACCGGGAGGCACTCTCTCATCCGGCTAATATCACTGTAAGTACTAGGACAGGTGGCGATACCCTTTGGACAGGTGGCAGCGCCAGACTATGTCACCTGGCCCGGATATTAAGGGATATTGTCTCACCTTTCCTCTCTCTATAAATACTACCCCTTTATCTCATTATATTTATATTATTTTGTCTCATATTCTCTATGATAATATCACACACACACATAACATATACTGTACACATAAATCCTCTTCACCGGAGGTTCTGACTTGACCGTCGGAGGGTGGTCCCCGGGGCTTCGGCCTCGGGACTCCTTCTAACGGGTTCTTTTATACTTGCAGCATGCCTCGAAGCTTGGGACAAGGACGAATGGCCTGAAGGAGTCGTCCGGCCTTGCCTAGCGGAAGGGCTTCATTTGCTTGTCTGAAGTGATTTCAATAAATTGCTTCAACAAATTGGCGCCATCCGTGGGACCCTACCATTCGATCTACCAAGGGTTAAGAATGATGGGTCGCACTTTTCAGTCCGATTACTCAGGACCGTCCGGTGTGATTTCCTGGTCGTTTGGATATTCTGTGTCGATCGGATATTCTATGTCATTCGGGGATACCACCTTGTTCGGATATAGTGGTGACACATTTTCAGTCTACTTTTAAGGACATTCGGCACCATCCTCCGGTATGAAGTAAGGGCCTTCCGATATGGTTTGTTTCGGTCAAGTCATCCGAAAGTACTGTCCTTCTCCGATATGTTGCATCACCCGGAGGTACTGCCTCGTTCGGATTTCGTGTTTTCACCAGCTCGGTTTCGGGTCCAAAGAAGAAATGGGTATCTGAATAGTCACACCCTGAGCGGTGGGGAAGATCGATTACCTGGTTGGGTTTCCGGGAACATGTTTATTCGCGATTTGGATCAGCCTCACTTCTGTAAGTATCGATCTGACTTCCTCTATACGCTCTCCTGATTACCCACATGCGCTGGTATCATCTTTAAACCCGAAATAAATTTACATGCTTGGAAATCTTAAAATCGAACTTGAAACTGGACAAAACGGTGTCTTCATAAGATTTGATTATCGCATGCATTCACACACAAATTTAGACCTTCGGCCATATTCTTTATATAGATCTGCTATATTCTTTATGCTGGATTATTGCATTAGAGGTGGTAACATGGTTTAGTCTTATATTGACAATAAACCGCCTTCCGTATAGAATATTGAGGGTTTTGGATTATAGAATGGAAAAGATACATGATATTTTTTGGGTTTAAAGTGTGGATCTGGTTTTGTCAGTATAAATTTGGTTGCAATAAAGTCTTTGGGAATCTGACTGTTAAAGTAAGCATGGGAAGTTGAAATTTTGACTTAAATAACTTTTGTTAAGAAAATAGCACTAGTAGCTAGCAATAAAAAATGGATATACTCCTTATTTGCTTTCTCCTTTACCTGGTTGGTGGTGACTGTACAAAGTAATGTTTCCATACTAGTTATTTCCTTTCGTTTACATGTGTTGGTAGTAATCAATCAGTATAGAGCCAATAAACATTGCGTTGTGACCCATTTATTAATTGATACAAGAAATATTTTGTTTGTCATATTTAACGGGAGAAAGCAAAAAAGCTTTCAAGTTTTATTCCGCAGGAAAAGTAAGCTTCGGATCTAACGATCGTGGAAAACACTCCGACGAGTTCTTCCGGACATCACGCTTCGTCCGTATATTGGTTACGCTACGGTTCGGTTCAAATCTAACAGTTCCTATTGATAAATGATAATATTTTGTTGGTCATATTTAAAAAGAAAAGGAAAAAGGGCTTTCATATTTTATTGTGCAGGAATAACACCCATTGTAGACAAATTATATGCGACCGGTGTGTCGATGTCTACCCGGTGTGATTCTTTTATGTATTAATGCATGTCAAATATTATGTCTTTAATATCTAACGGAAAAGACGCGAGCTTTCATGTTTTACTTGGCAGGGATAACAAGTGCAAATTTCTGAACATAAGTAGAAAGTGGTCCCTCCGAGAGGTTCGCACCCTTCGGATATTTTCGTGGTCAATGTTCAAAGATGGTATACCCAAAAAGGGGTTACCATGAAATCCTGGCGGAAAGGCCGAACAGCGCCCAAAAAAGGGTGACCGTGTAATCATTTATCATACTCTCAACATAAGTAGAAAGTGACCCCTCCGAGAGGTTCGCGTCTTTCGGAGATTTTTGTGGTCAATGTTCATTACCATACTCTGAACATAAGTAGAAAGTGACCCCTCCGAGAGGTTCGCGTCTTTCGGAGATGTTTGTGGTCAATGTTCAAAGTCCAGCTCCAACGTAAGATTGTACCTCCGGATCTATGAAAATAGTGAAGGTAATAACAAACAAGTGGTACGTTCATAACCCGAGTGTAGACCGAACGTCAGCTTGTACCTCCGGAGCTGCGCAAGCAGTGATGGTAATAACAAACAAGTGTTCGGTATACGTTTGGGGTCGATGTTAATATATGTCTGAAAGACACGCACCGGGAGGCAAATACAACACTAGTCCGAATGACTCAGGCCGAAAGGCCATAAGGTACTCTTTAAAGTATTACGTCAGTATTTTACTAACAATGCAATGCTAGTGTTACATGTTGACGTATGTGTCCGAATGATGTTTGCCGAAAGGCACAAAGGTATTATTTAAGTATTGCAGGTATATGCGTCCGAGCGACGTATGCAGGAAGGCACAAAGATATTCTTTAAAGTATTACATTATCGGTCTTCAACTGATAATGCAATACTGGGGGGACATGTTGACGGATATGTCCGGATGGCCTACTTTGTCCGGCTTTCCGGACGACATGGAGTCATCCGGATAAAGACCGGGAGGCACTCTCTCATCCGGCTAATATCACTGTAAGTACTAGGACAGGTGGCGATACCCTTTGGACAGGTGGCAGCGCCAGACTATACCACCTGGCCCGGATATTAAGGGATATTGTCTCACCTTTCCTCTCTCTATAAATACTACCCCTTTATCTCATTATATTTATATTATCTTATCTCATATTCTCTCTGATAATATCACACACACACATAACATATACTGTACACATAAATCCTCTTCACCGGAGGTTCTGACTTGACCGTCGGAGGGTGGTCCCCGGGGCTTCGGCCTCGGGACTCCTTCTAACGGGTTCTTTTATACTTGCAGCATGCCTCGAAGCTTGGGACAAGGACGAATGGCCTGAAGGAGTCGCCCGGCCTTGCCTAGCGGAAGGGCTTCATTTGCTTGTCTGAAGTGATTGCAAGAAATTGCTTCAACATTAGCCTTGTTGAGCTAAGATGTGTGATTCACCCACATCCGTTGTACTTAATTGTTTTTTCGGCGTAATAATATTTTATAGAGGGTAACCCTTTTACCAAAAAAAAAAACAAATAAAAAATAATAATAATAAATTCTCAAAAAAGCCGGAAAATTGCGGCTTATGAAATATAAGCCGAAACACAAATAAGCTCATAAGCCACATATAAACTTAAAGAAACACCACTTAAACATTTCGTCTTTTTAGTTTACACAAGTGCACACCTTTTTTTTTTCTTTTTTTTTTTCAAACTTTTTTGATAAACCGTCTCAATTATTGACAAATCTTGAATTGTTAGTCATTTTCACCAAAGTCCACTAGATTTTCTCCGTAACTGTAACACCCAAATTTTCACGGTAATATTTTTATTATTTTTTAAAGCTTCAAGTTAACTCATGATATATTTATAAGGTTCCGTTAGTTAAATTGACCTTTTATGAAAACAAGTTAATAAATGAAAAGGATGAGCTATGTAATAGTTCGACTAACAAGGGCTAACTTTGCCAAACTCCAAAATTTAATTAATAAAATACTTATAAGCTCTCCTAAAGCTTAATTAAAGACACTAATATCACTCCCCGTTTCCATCTCATACGTCCCATAGAGAAGGAAGAAAGCATAGGAGTATATTTTCATGTTAAAGGGTTATGGCAAAATCCCATCAAGTTTCAATCACAAGAATTAGTGTTAGCAAGGTTTTAGGGGTTGAATTATACATTTCTCACAAGTTAATTTTGAGGTATGAATTGTTACAAGTCCCTAAATTCATGTTAAGTGTATGCCCATTAAGGGTTATGCTTATATTCATGTTATGATGTCATAAGTGCGGTTTTGACGAATTTTAAAGTAATACGTGAAATTGTAATTTTCAGAAATCATGTTAAACGTGTTATAGTATTGTAGGAAGCCATGGGTAACTTAGTATGATCATACGCCAATAGGAAAACAACATAACACCTGATGCATTTGATGCATATTTACAAATGGGTGAATATTGTGCACACGATTGACTATATTTTTTACTATGTGCATTATTGATTTGTTCATGTTTGAGTTCCTAAGGAAACCCGACTTTAATGACATTCAAAAATATGCTACACATAAGAGGGTTCATGGGTTTCCGGGAATGCTTGAAAGCATTGACTGTATGCATTAGGAATGGACAAAATGTCCGAAATCATGGCACGAGCAATCTGGAAGAGGTGATAAAAAATACCCAACTATAATGCTTGACGTTGTTGCATCGTACGATTTGTGAATTTGACATGCTTTTTGGTGTAGCGGATGCAAATAATGATCTTAATGTTTTAAATTATTCTCTGTTATTCGACGACCTAATTGATGACATCGCCCTTGTGGCTCCATTTGAAGTAAATGGAGTTACATATGAAAAAGAGTATTACTTAGCTGACGGGATTTACCCACAGTGAGAAACTTTTGTCAAATCATTTACGGTGACACGACACGAGAAACATGGACTCTTTAAAAGGCGACAAGAAAGGATGTCGAACGAGCTTTTGGTGTCCTCCAAGGACGTTATGGAATTATACAGCAACTAGTGTGTGCTTACACTATCCACAAGCTACGAAGAATTATGTACAGTTGCATAATATTACACAACATGTTTTTGAAAGATCAAAATTTTGCGATAAGTGAATTCAACGAATTGTATATAGTCCGCAAGCAAATATACAACGTACTTGGATCGAGAGATGTGAAGTACAACAAAGGAATCCAAAGAATTAGGCGATAAACAAACACACGAAAATCTTCAAAGAAATCTTATGTAGCATCTGTGGCAATAACATTAACAACAAAATTAGTTTATTGATAATTTGATGTATTTTTATATTTTCGTATGTTTTTTTTAATTTTTTTCGCATTGTAATTTGTATTTTTATTTGAATGAATGAAAAATTAGTTGGTTTGAAAAAATGAAAATGAAAATAAAATGGTGGGTCCAAAAGTCGGTTTTGGCTTAAGTTACTGGGGAATGTGTTTTTGGGTGAGTGAGTGAGAATGTGAGATGCAAGTGAAATGGGAAAAAGTTGATGTGGCGCTGAGATGGCAAAGTTGTTGGGAATTATCATACGATTCAAGAAAAGACAAACTTAGGTCTGGTAATATGTCAAAGTTAGGTCTGTCTTCGTAATTAGGTCTGGTAATACATGTTAAGTCTGGTAGTCTGTATTAAGTCTGGTTGACTTATTATGTTAAGTCTGGTCGTGGTATAAGGAAAGTTTGTTAGAGATATGTTAGGAAAAGATACAAAACGTGTAAGTATCTTTATAGAAGATTCGTGAATATCTTCTTAGTCGGTTAGTATTAGGGTTTTCTTGGTATATAAAAGGATCCCTAAGATTGTTAGTTTGATTAAGAGAGTTGTATGAGTTTCACAAGTGTGATTAATAGAATTATACGAAGTTAGTGTTAACTCTGTTCTTCATTGTTCTTGTTAAGTTTCCGCATTAACATTAACAATCGTTAAGGGTTTCTCACTTAGACTGGTTTGGATTTATCCCAACCATCTACTAAGTATTCAAGGCTACTTAGAGATCCACATACAATTCGTGGACCAACAAGTGGTATCAGAGCAAGGCGAGAGACTCTGAGTTCGAAGAACACTTAACCTCAAAAACCTATTTTCACTCAATTCACCCTACACAATGTCTGAGACAGAAAAGCCAATCAACACTGAAACTTTTTCAATCCATAACAGTGAGGATGAGAGTTCACGCCATGAAGATGAAGGAAAACCTGAATCCAGTAACTCCCAAACACAACAACAACCCATCCCTTCCACAACCACAATCTCAAACATAAAACTTCCATTACTGAAAAGAGAAGAATATGATATATGGGCCATGGAGATGGAACATTATCTGGAGTATATTGATAGTGATGTATGGAAGGTTATTCAAAGGGGAAACTCTAAGAAAAGAATTTCACAAGGGACTGATGGACAGCTGAGAATAATGCCACCAGTATCTGCTGAGGAGATTAGGGCTGTGGAGAAGGAAAAGAAGGCCAGAACCTTGCTGCTTATGGCTATTCCTAAGGAGCATCTACAAAGGTTCCATGGCATGGTTGATGCTAAAGAGATGTGGGAGGCTATCAAGAAATGATTTGGAGGCAATGCAAACTCCAAGAAGTTGCAAAAGGCTGTTCTTAAACAGCAATTTGAGACTTTCAGTGTTTCAAAAACTGAAGGATTGGAGAAGGGCTATGACAGATTTCAACATCTGTTAACACAGCTGGAAGTTCATGGTGCAGCAGTTTCGAATGAGGATGCAAACCACAAGTTCCTTAGATCTTTACCATCAGAATGGGGTAATGTATCTGTGGCGATGAGGATAAAGGAGGAAGTAGATTCAATGACACCTGATGACCTATGCAATAATCTTAGGATGTTTGAAAAGGACATCAGTAACAACACTCAGACATCTACCAGTTCATCAAATTTTGCTTTTGTGTCACAAAACAAAAGCAGTACTTACAAGGTTAAACCTGGTAATGTTAGATCTGGTATCTATGAAACTCCTTCAAATGAAAGATCTGCTTCAAACTTTACTGATGAGGTGATCCATTCTTTCTTTGCCAACCAAACGGAAGATGAAAGCTTTATTAGTGAAGATTTAGAACAGATCAATGATGCTGAAGTTGAGGAGATGGACATAAAGTGGCACATTGCCATGGTTGCTTTAAGGGTCAAACGATTTCAGAAGCAATATGGAAGGACCATCAACTTCAACAACAAATCACCAGTGGGATACACAAAGAGGACAGTTGAATGCTACAACTGTCACAAGCATGGATATTTTTCAAGAGATTGTCCAGAGAAGAAGCCTGCTGATGGGAAAAGAGATGAAGAAGGGAAGCTGGAAAAGAATCAGATGAGCTTACTGACAATGGAAGCTGGAGGAGTCAACTGGGGTGAGCATCCAAGAGTGAATGAGGAGTCTGATCATGCTCTCATGGCCATTGGTAATGAGGTATCATTATGCTCTAAATTATGCACTGATTCATATAATCATATTAAGGCTTTATGTGATGAGCAGTTAGGATAAATAGGTGACCTAGAAGTAAATCTTTTAGCACATAAAAATGCTGTAAAAACACTAGAGGCACAAAAGGTCACCCTTCAAAACCAACATACTGCTTTAAATGAAAAACTATACTTTCAAGCTAATAAAATATATGAACAAGATGAAAAGCTTAAAAGGTATAGACAAATGGGCCTTAGAATTCAAAAGGAGAGGGATGAGTTGAGAAAACGGGTAGATCAGTGGAACAATTCAAATAATAACCTGTTCAAATGTTGGGATTCTCAAATAAAGTCCAATAAAAAATGTGGCTTAGGATATGAGGAAGATGAGAAAAAGGCAATCCTTAAGTCTAGAGAAGATGATTATGCGGGCAAACCATTGTATAATAGGTTTGTTAAGACTGGTGACTTTAAGGGAGTACCACCACCACTGAGTGATGACTATACTCCTCTTGAAAAAGAAGAGTTAGATGATTCACTTTTTGTGTATGGAAAGAAAGGTCCTCAAGTGCCTGAATCAACCACCTCAGAGGACAAAACCAGTAAGTATTCTTCTTGTCAATCCAATGACTCTGAAGGATCTATTGATGGTTCCTCTGATCACTCTAAGTCTGAGTCAAAAAGTGAGGTAAAAGAGAATCCTGAACCTAAGGTTGTTAAGAAGTGTGAACCTGTTGTAACTGAACCTGTAGTGACTAAACCAAAGCCTGAGACAGTCAAACCTAGTTGTGCCCAGCACATAAAAACTCCTAGGGAATCTGTTAATATTAATGAGTCACTTAGAAGCAATAGTGTTCACTGAGAAAGTAGGAGTAGTTACACTTATGCTCCTAAAAGATGTTTTGTTTGTGGAAGTTTAAGTCATTTGATTAGAGATTGTGACTTCCATGAAAAGAGAATG
This sequence comes from Artemisia tridentata subsp. tridentata, assembly GCA_021014915.2. Classification (NCBI taxonomy): domain Eukaryota; kingdom Viridiplantae; phylum Streptophyta; class Magnoliopsida; order Asterales; family Asteraceae; genus Artemisia; species Artemisia tridentata. Next base: position 10,676,441 of record CP139501.1, on the reverse strand, counting down.
AAGAGAGAGGCTGAGCAAAAGAGAATGAATGCTAATATTGGTCATGGTTCAAATAAACCAGTTTGGAATAATGCTAACAGGATTAATCATGCCAACCAGTTTAATCCCAGACCAGCCCAACAGTTTTACTCTACCCGACCTAACTCTTATGTTAATACTGGTAGACAAAATTTTAGGTCTGGCTTTAGGAACTTTAATGTGAATAGGCAAAATGGTAATTTTATGAGGCCTAATGTGAATACTGGTTATGTTAATTCTGTGAGACCCAAACAACCATTTCAAAAGCCACAGGTGAATGCAAAGTTTCAAAGAAATAATTTTTATAAATCACTTTCACCTGTGAGAAGACCAGTTGTAAAGCAAACAGCAAAACCTTTAAAAACAAGTGCTGTAAAGAGAAATGGGGGTTCTGATGTTAAGACCTCAGCATGTTTGTCTTGGGATTCAAACAAATATAACTCCCAATACAACAGTGGATCAGGTTCAAATAAGAAATTTAAGTATGTTGATCCACAAGGCGGACCCAAGCCTACTCAGGCCTGGGTTCCTAAGAGAAACTAATTTCTCCTCTTTTTGTGCAGGATCATCCACTTTGCTATATGGAAGATAGAGGAATCTTTGACAGTGGATGCTCTGGGCACATGACTGATAACAAGAACTATCTTAATGATTTTCAAGAATTCGAAGGAAGTTCTGTTACTTTTGGAGGAAGCAAGGGACAGATAACTGGTAAAGGAAGAATAATAGTGGGCAACATAGAATTTGACAATGTATCCTTTGTGAAAGAACTTGGGCAGTTCAACCTTTCTCAATATCACAAATTTGTGATACTCAGCATAAGGTGCTTTTTACTGAAACTGATTGTCTTGTGTTGACTCCGGACTTTAAGATGCCTGAAGAACATCAGATTCTTCTTAAAGTTCCCAGACAGCACAAAATGTACAGTTTTGATATGAAAGCATCTAATCCTGCAAAAGGTGCTACCTGTTTGATTGCAAAAGCTACTTTGGATGAATCTAAGTTGTGGCACAGAAGGTTAGGCCATGTGAATTTCAAAAATATGAATAAACTTGTGAAGAATAACCTTGTGAGAGGTTTGCCTTCAAAATTGTTTAAAAATGATCATACATGTGTGGCTTGTAACAAGGGAAAACAACATAGGGCATCCTGTAAGGCTAAATTAGAAAGATTAATCACTGAGCCCTTACATACCTTACATATGGATCTTTTTGGCCCTACATCTGTCCATAGTATAAATTATGCATGCTATTGCCTTGTCATTACAGATGATTGTACTAGATATTGTTGGGTATTCTTTATGTCTAGGAAGGATGAAGTTACACCTTTGATTCAAACTTTCATTAGGCAGATTGAAAACCTTCTTGATAAAAGAGTTAAAATCATTAGGAGTGACAATGGCACTGAGTTTAAAAATAAGAGCATGCTAGACTTCTGTGGTAATAAAGGAATTAAGCAACAGTTCAGTAATGCAAGAACTCCTCAGCAAAATGGAGTTGCTGAGAGAATGAACAGGACACTTATTGAGGCAGCTAGGACTATGCTAGCAGATTCACTTTTACCCACAACATTCTGGGCTGAAGCAGTCAGCAATGCCTGTTACATCTTTAATAGGGTTAGAGTGACCAAGCCTCAAAACAAAACTCCTTATGAGCTTATGTTTGGCCATAAACCAGTTGTTAGCCATATAAGGCCTTTTGGGTGTCATGTAACCATTCTTGATACTTTAAGTGTTCTTGGAAAGTTTGAAGGAAAGTCTGATGAAGGGTTTTTAGTTGGGTATGTGTTAAACAGTAAGGCCTTTAGGGTTTACAACTTAGTGTCCAAGAAAGTTGATCCGTGCTAAATAGATATATATAAATATTAAGCAATGACGGATACGTGTGAATAAATACAAATCACCCCTTTGTGAAAAAGGATACTTGCAAAAACTCACGTTTGTGTGTAGTGTGAAACCAGGTAAGTGATTACCCGGATCGTTTTCCAACGAGGCTGGAATGGGCAAATTGTTTAAGGTTTTGGATTAGAGTGACTGATGATTAGATATTTTGGATTTTGCTTTTTTATATCTAATTAACAAATGAGAAACAAATATACAAAAGAAAATTAAACGCGAATTAATTAAACTAAAAACGTGTAACGGGAAATCTAAAACGGGATAAAAACTGAAATATTAGAAAACTAATCCTACAAGTGTAAAATTATTTTTTCTTAAATCCTAAATAATAAAAGAAAATTTTAGAAATTAAAATTATATTTTTCTGATTTTTATATTTTTTATTATGAATTAAATACTATTAAAACTAATTAAAAGGTTTAAAAATAGTAAATGACTTAGGAAAAATCTGAAAAATTCAAGATAAGTCTAAAATAATATTCTTAATCTAGGAAAATTAAAATCAAAAGTTTTCTAAACCCTAATAAGCAGTTGGGCTAATAAGCAGTTTGGAAAATAAGCTAAAAATAAGCTAAAGTTATCTAAAAATTACAAAAATCTCATAAACTGATTAATGTACTAAATGAAGCTTAAAACAATAGAAAAAAGCAGAAATAAGCACAGGAAATAAGCAGTTAAACTGCTGAACAGATTCAAGACTAAGACAGAAAAAAGCAGTTAACTACCCTACTTGCAGACCTAATTTAAGCACTAAATTAAGCTAGAAAATGAGAACTAATAGGGGCAAAAGATTCCTAGTACTACTGGCTAACTACAAACTGAAAACGCCCAAATTTTGAAATCAATTGCTAATCCAAAATGGATCTAGATCAGGTGGCCTAGAAACTCAAAAATGAGCAGGGCAAATTTGCAGGGTGATAACAGGCCAAATGGCTAATTGCAGACCTGATTTTAAGCTAGCAAATAAGCTCAAATTCAGAATCTAAGCTAAAACAGATAAATACCAACCTACAAACTATTGATAAAAACAAAAGTAAGGATTTTAATCCTACTAATGCTGGCATAAAACTGAGATTGAAAAAGGGAAGAAAAGGCAAAACTGAAGAAAATATGCAGACATGGTTTTTGGGCTTAACTTCTATGAAACTCAATAAAATGGTACCAATTCTAGGGACTAAACTTAACTCACTAATGGGAACTCATATTTGACCAAAAGAACTAGCCTAAATAAGCTCAGCTTATTGGAGTTTAAAAAGGGCAGTTAAGCACCTACTATTGGACCTATGGGTTAAAAACCTTAAAAGCACTAAAATAAACTTAACACTTGATACTAACAGCTTTTTTAACCTTAATAAACCTTAATCAAAACTAACAAATGGGTAAATGAACAGTACATAAGCTTTAAAGCTCAATACTGCTTAATACCAAACACCCCTTTATTAGGGTAGTTTTGTGATTTTTAAGTGAAACAGATATATTAAGCTAGGTTTCTGATTGGAAATAGATTCAACAACTTATTTAAATGCTACTTAATAATTTTAATACTATAAATAAGCAATTAATAAGCAGTATCTAATTTAGCTATTTATGGCTATTATAACTGTTTTTAAGCAAAATTAAGTAGATACTATTAAAAACTGATAACACAGATCAAATACACTTAGAAACTATCAATAAGAAAAAAATAATTATAATAAGCTAAAAAATAAGCATCAGTACAGTAATATGGAAATTATTGCAAAAATAGGAAAAATGCTTACAACTGAATGGTTAAGAAACAGGATAGAACTAGATCAGAACTGAGCTTGGTTTGTCACTTACCAAGTTTAGACCCCATTCCAGCTTAATCACTCCAGCTTACTTCACCCAATTGCTTATTTGATTGGAATGTTGACTTTGTTTGACTTTTCTAATTTTCTTGGAACAGACTGATTTAAACTAAAATAGGCTCATACCAAGCTATGTTAAGCTTGTATGAGCTTATAGAAACAGATAATAAGCTTCTAATTAACACTTTAACTTAATTCGAATTTAACAGTAAACTTGATAACATGAAATTCATTAACTTGGTAAAATCAATACAATACAGAAGTGATTTAAGGAAAATAACTAATATAAATTGACAATGAAAACTTAAATTGAGACTGGAACTAAGCATTAACTAAATCTACACTACTGATGGTCCTAAACTAGTGACAAATTATTCTTGGTGTCTTCTTCTCTTTAAATAGCACTCACAGAAGCTTCCCTCATCCTTCTTGATCAAATCCCACCATTCAAATAGCCATGAATCAATCTCAGCTGTTAATTCCATTTTTGGCGGGAAAAGTGTATAGGTGGCTTTTGGCCTCTTCTGAGCATGTGGGAAGGGTTAGAGTGTGGATAGTTCTCATTGGAGGAGGGGGGAGGTGAAGGTGGATGTGTCAGGGGTGGTATTGCAGAGAAATCAGTGGGTAAGGGGTGGTATTGTTTGGCGGTTAAGTGGAAGAAGAAGGGAAGTTTGACTTCTCTGGTTATTAGTTTGACCCCGATATTTAGTTAAGAGAAAGTGGGCCGGGTCAAGGGTTTAGGTTTGGGCTTGGGTTTATTATTTAGAGGGTTGGGTAAAGTTTGTTGCTGGGTTTAGTTTGGATCCGGATGTAGTGTTTATGGGATATGATTAAATAGTGGATTAAACCTTAGGGACCATTGTGTAATTTCCTGAAATATCCAAGGACCAATGCTGCCAAAACTCAAAACTATTTCCAAGGTTTATTCATGCCAAGTTTCAATAATACAAGGACCATAAAAGATAATTTTCCATTTTTGAAAATCGGGGGACTTGTTTTGCCATTTTTGAAACTTCAGGGACTGAAACTGCCAATTATGAAAACTTTGTTTGTTTTCACCTGTTTTCAATCCTTTTGCACTTGCAACACATAAAAACACAATCAAATGATATTTCCTGTATTTTGAAGCATATCTGCATGTTTTTAAATGTTTTTTGCAGTCTAAATGTGACAGAAATGATGAGTATTTAGACACTCATCAAAAGTAGAAGAAAATCTGCATGTAAACTTTCTTGAAGAAAAACCCAATGTCAAGGGAATTGGTCATAGATGGATGTTTGATATTGATTATTTAACTGATTCTATGAATTATATTCCTGTCTCCAAGGAGAATCAAGTTAACCCTATTGCAGGTACCAAAGAAGTTACTAACAATGCAGGTACCAAAGATCCTTCTAATACAGGGAACACTGATGATATGGCTGAGCTTATTGTGATTCCATCTACAAAGAACAAGTCTGCTGCAGCTGAAGCAGAAATCAAGAATTCTTCTTCTCAAGAAAAGGATTCTGAATTCAAGTCTCATGATACTGGCAAAGAAGCAACTCCTAACATTACCAGTACTTCAAATTTTAAGTCTGGTAGTGATGCTCAACCAGACCTTTCTTCAAGTGCTGTTTGTATTAATTCAGAGATGCCAGAACTTGAAGTGTTTTCAAATCCAAATGAAGGTAGCTTTGAAGGAGCCTCCTATGATGAAGGAGGTGTCATAACTGACTTCAACAACTTACCCACAGAAGTGGAGGTAAGTCCAACTCCCACTCTCCGGATCCATACCATTCATCCCAAGAGCCAAATAATTGGTGATCCAAAGTCTGCTGTTCAAACCAGAAGTAGAGTGCAACATCAGTCTGACTCACTTGCACTCATCAGCCTGATCAAACAACAACAAAGGGTCAATCATAAGGACTAACAACATTGTTTATTTGCTTGCTTCCTTTCTCAAAGTGAACCCACTACTGTTTCTGAAGCTTTGGGGGAGGAAAGTTGGGTAGAAGCTATGCAAGAAGAGTTGTTGCAGTTCAAGCTACAGAAAGTATGGGTTCTTGTAGATCTACCTTATGGAGCTAAAATTATTGGTACAAAGTGGGTCTTCAGGAATAAAAGGGATGAAAGAGGGGTAGTTGTAAGAAACAAAGCAAGACTGGTAGCACAAGGATACAAACAGGAGGAGGGCATAGATTATGATGAGGTTTTTGCTCCTGTAGCAAGAATTGAGGCTATCAGGTTATTTTTGGCCTATGCATCATACATGGGATTCAAGGTGTATCAGATGGATGTCAAAAGTGCTTTTCTTTATGGCACTATTGAAGAAGATGTGTATGTACATCAGCCTCCTGGTTTTGAGGATCCTGCTAACCCCAATCAAGTGTACAAGGTTATTAAAGCTTTATATGGTCTTCATCAAGCTCCTAGAGCTTGGTATGCAACTCTTTCAAAGTTTCTGGAAGACCATGGGTACATCAGGGGTGTAATTGACAAGACTTTATTCATTAAGAGAGACCAGAAGGATATCATTCTTGTCCAAATTTATGTGGGTAATATCATTTTTGGATCAACAAGAAAGTCTTGGTGTGATGAATTTGAAGGTTTAATGAAAGGCAGGTTTGAGATGAGCTCTATGGGAGAACTTACATTTTTCTTGGGACTGCAAGTAAAACAAAAGGATGACGGACTTTTTATTTCTCAAGACAAGTATGTTGCAGAAATTTTAAGGAAGTTTGAGTTCATAAATGTGAAGACTGCAGTCACTCTCATGGAAAACAAGGTGCCTTTGACAAAGGATGAAGATGCTGCTGATGTGGATGTGCATCTTTACAGATCCATGATTGGTTTCCTCATGTATCTTACTGCTTCTAGACCTGACATTATGTATGCAGTTTGTGTTTGTTCACGTTTTCAGGTACAACCAAAGACTTCACATTTTCATGCTGTGAAGAGAATCTTTAGGTACTTAAAGGGCAAACCAAATTTGGGCTTTTGGTATCCTAAGGAGTCATCTTTTGACCTGACAGCTTATTCAGACAGTGACTATGCTGGTGTAAGCCTTGATAGGAAATCCACAACAGGAGGTTGTCAATTCCTTGGAAGAAGATTGATATCTTGGCAATGCAAGAAGCAGACAATTGTGGCCAATTCAACTACTGAAGCTGAGTATGTTGCAGCTGCTAACTGCTATGGACAAGTCCTGTGGATTCAGAATCAGATGCTGGACTATGGTTTGAATTTTATGAATACTGTTATCCACATAGATAATGAGAGTACTATCTGTATTGTTAAGAACCCAGTATATCACTCTAAAGCTAAGCATATAGAAATCAGGCATCACTTTATTAGAGATTGCTTTGAAAAGAAGTTGATTAGAGTGGAGAAAATACATACAGATTTTAATGTTGCTGACCTGTTAACTAAAGCATTTGATGGTCCTATGTTCAATTATCTAGTAGTTAACATTGGTATGATGAACCCCTAGTTTGACTTAAGGGGAGGTTTGGCTTAAGGAGAGGTCAAACTGTAAAGTATGTCAAGTATGAGTACTTACCAGCATTTAGGTTATCTTTAAGTCTTGTAGTTTTGTTTTTAGTTCTGTTAATGTTAAAAAAAATAAAAAAATAAAAAATAAAAATGTGTATCTTCTATTTCTTTTATAGGCAATGCTGGATTAAGTATGTTTTCATAAGTTGTTAAGTGAGACTATTGGAACTTCTCACTTGGTGGAGGTGCCTTGCACTAACACAACAAAAGGTTATCAGTCCACCTTGTCTCATCAACACAAGGACTGGCTAATCCTGAGCAAACGACTACAGGTAAAGATTGCTCAAATCCGTTTATGGCTAACAATTTGCCAAAAGTTGTATGGTTTTCAACTCACCATATCTAAGATAAGTGAAGAGTTGGCTAGCCCACAAGGTTATGGCTTGTGGTAAAGGCTGTGGAAAACCATAAATGGTAATCAATTCACCATGATGAGGTTCTTTTTCATCAAAGAATTGGCTAGTCCAGAAGCAAACGGCTTTTGGTAAAGACTTAACAAATCCGTTGATAAGCTGATGATTTGCTAAAAATCATATGGTTATTAATGTACCATGGTCTGACACACCAAAACATTGGCTACTCCAGTGGTAATGGCTGTTGGTAAAGAGATTTCAAATCCATTACATTTTCAATGATTCACCTCTCACAGATGGTAACACATCTGGAAGTGATGAGAATAGTCTGAAACTTAAATGAATTTGATGTACATATAGTCAATGTTGCTGCAAAGACCATATCAGAAGAGCTTATCAAGATTCAAGCTACTAGAAAGGTTCAAGACCTAAAGACAATTCAAAGTGTTCAAGATTCAATCCTCAGAAAGCTAAATCAGAAGAACTTGAAGTTCATGGAGCATGAAGATCAAGTTAGGGGAGGATTGTTGGGAATTATCATACGATTCAAGAGAAGACAAACTTAGGTCTGGTAATATGTCAAAGTTAGGTATGTCTTCGTAATTAGGTCTGGTAATACATGTTAAGTCTGGTAGTCTGTATTAAGTCTGGTTGACTTATTATGTTAAGTCTGGTTGTGGTATAAGGAAAGTTTGTTAGAGATATGCTAGGAAAAGATACAAAACGTGTAAGTATCTTTATAGAAGATTCGTGAATATCTTCTTAGTCGGTTAGTATTAGGGTTTCCTTGGTGTATAAAAGGATCCCTAAGATTGTTAGTTTGATTAAGAGAGTTGTATGAGTTTCACAAGTGTGATTAATAGAATTATACGAAGTTATTGTTAACTCTGTTCTTCATTGTTCTTGTTAAGTTTCCGCATTAACATTAACAATCGTTAAGGGTTTCTCACTTAGACTGGTTTGGATTTATCCCAACCATCTACTAAGTATTCAAGGCTACTTAGAGATCCACATACAATTCGTGGACCAACAAAAGTGTCTTACGCCATTGCACCTTGCGCTCTAAGAGCATGGGGTACAGTTGGTAGCGTGGGAAAAGTGCTGCCACAACAGCACTTTTTTCTATAATACCATAATCCACCACAATATCAAAGATACCCCTCCTTCATATAACCCCAGAATGTGGTCCCATGGTGCATCCCTAGACCCCACAATTTTTTTTCTTCATTAATTCAAATAAAACAATACATTAAACCAAAATTAAAATTTCCTTAATAAAAAAAATACAAGATAAATAACGACACAGTTGGTGAAGTTTTGTAAACACTCATGTGAACAACGTTCACCAATTTGCAAGTACTCGTCAAATGCATCGGGTGTTGTGTCGTATGACAATTGACGTATCATCGATGTGTATTTCATGATAGGACTAATACTTAGAGGACCCGTACAATCCGATCATTGTTAAAAAAAGGGAAGTATTAGGGAAGAGGGTCAACATAGTAGTTGGAAATATCATTAACTATTTGTTTAAAAAGCTTTGAACTCATAGGATACTTTCATCCAAAATTCCTCTTCGGACATTTAGGTGGATTGTTTTCGTCTCCAAAATAATCTTCCAATAGTTGTTGTTTCGCATCGTCTCTTTACGTGGTATGTACGTCCTAGGTATAGGAACCGAACTCTCGGTTTCTTCATTACCCAAAGCATTAAATTGTTGATAATATTGAAATTATTGAGAATACCGTTCCGCATAGTCTTGAGTGTAAAGATCGTAAAGATCATATTCGTTGGGATCCATATCGTTTTTTGGAAGTTAAAAAGAGAAGTATTGTTGAGATGTGTATGTAGAAGTGTGTAAAACTTAAAAGATTAATGAGTATTTATAGAATTTTTAAAGGGTAAAAAATTAAAAAAAAGGGGTATATTTTTTTGCCTTCAAATGGCAACATTATCAAAGAAGTGGGTATTTTTTTTGACTGTTATTCAACGTTTAAAAAAGAAAGGAAAAAAAGTGAAATACGGGACCGTTGGGTTGGTGGTGACGGCGCCATACCCGAAAATGTCATACTCGGTGTGGTCTCATGGATGGACGCACATGTATGCCGGGTGTAGCATGGGCTACACCCGATTTTAGGTCACGAAGTGCAAAAAGATTTTAAAACTGCCATTTTTGTGGTATGTGCAACCCCAACCCTCAAATTTTTTTTGCTACTTTCGTTTCTTACCGTGTAACTTTAATTTGCCCAACATTTCTTTTGTGCAATACCCTCTTAAAAATCCTGGGTCCGTCCCTGTGTGGTCTTGGCGCCATCCCGTTGCGTTTTGAGGGAAAACGCCACCCATGGCGCACCGTACCCTAGTCTCTAAGGGCTGTCGTTGTTCCGCAAAACCCTTTGTTTAGAGATATGTTAGAATAACATAATTTTTACAAAATAAAATCTACAAAATGAGGTGTCATGTTTCAAGTATGAGATGATTAAAATAAAAGAGAGAAATGCCACACATTAACATACCACCACATTTTGTGATTTTGTTTTTGGTAAAGATTATTCATTCCATATCAAATTATAAGTTCATTTTCCTATTTTTGGTTGTCTTAAAACGCTTGTTCATTTTCCTATTTCAACCAATTAAAAGATAATTTAGTTGAGAGAAAAGATATTTGATTCGTAAATAGATTAGTTAGTGTAATTTATTAAATTTTGTGGAAATTGAAAACGGACTTATAATTAAGGACGGAAGGAGTAATATTTTTATTTATTTATTTTTTATTTTTAATCAATAAATGCACGTAACAACATTTTCGTGATTAATAAGTACCAAATTATGGGTGTATTTAGTAAAAGTAGCAATGACCAATGAGTAGTAGCTGTGAGCAGTAGCCACAGCTATAAGCTTATTAAAGAAGCATTAGAAAAATACTAACAATAAAAATCAAAAGCTCCTTAATCACGCTCATCGCCCAAAAACTCAACAAACCTCCACCTAAGCCCACATACCCACTTCAAAGTAAAACATTGTTGACTTAATCAACCCAACCCTCTTTATGTTTTATCTCCAAGATCTACAAACAACAACAACATAACAGAACATCCTAGTACAACAACATCATCATCATAAACACTTTCATCTATGTTCAATAACCCCTAATGACTCTGTCCCTTATTTCATAAAAAAAAAAAAAAAAAAAACATGGGCAAACCTTTGTTATACGAGATTGCAGAAAAACCTGGTACAAGTTGTATAATAGCATTATGCACCTTGATATGGTTCTACATCCAAAAGAAAAACATGGGTTATTCACAAGTTGGGTTAAGCTATGAGACAGCAATTGAAGGACATCATTGGAGAATTATAACATCTGCATTTTCACATATTAGTGTTGTTCATTTAGTTTTTAACATGAGTGCTCTTTGGAGTTTAGGTTCTGTTGAGCAGTTGTTTAGTGTTTCTTATTATCTGCATTATTCGCTTGTTTTGTTGCTTTTGTCGGGTTTGTTTGTTTTAGGCTGGTATCATGTTTTGATTAGTAAGTTTAAGTTTGAGTATTTTAGGCGCGTTACGGCTGTTGGGTATTCTTGTGTTGTGTTTGGATGGATGACTATTCTTTCGGTGAAGGAACCGTCGTCCAAGTTGAATCTTTTTGGGTTTTTGTCGTTGCCTATTAGTTTTGCCCCGTTTGAGTCGCTTATATTTACTTCTATTATTGTGCCGCAAGCGAGTTTTTTGGGGCATTTGTCTGGGATTATTGTTGGGTATATGATTGCGTAGGGTTTGATTCATGGTATGAATAATTATTGGGCGGTGTCTATATTGGGATGGACGGTGGTTGTGTTTTTCATCAGTTTGAAGCAGTCGGGTGCTTATGATTTTGAGTTTCTTGAGATTGAATCGGTTACGGATCCTTCGTTGCCGAGTAATGGGGGATGCTGCAAATGAGCTCTCTTTTGAATGCTCGTGATGATGAACTTGTATAGCTACAGTGCAGAGGCATGTTATTCTTCCATATATGTGCTTAAAGAAGCAAACCTTGGTTTTTGAAAAGCTTTTGGTCAGTCTGTTTTACTCAACCACTGTAAACTTGTACAAGCCCTTGGATTTATGTGTACAATATCAAAATTAATTTTCTATGGTGATATGAATAGAACTTTCTTTCTTCTGTTCATGCACCTTTTTTCAGTCCATAGTATAGCTGCATCGGTATTGTTCTGTGTCTTAGTTTGCTCATTTGAGTGGCATATCACTATATAATAAGTGCCTGTTTTTTGGGTCGCATTATTTAGGTCTTTGTTGCTATTGCTATGCTCACTATCCACATCTCTGAAAAATATACTCTTTCTATGCGGAAATGCTAGTCCAGATTAACATCACAAGCTAAGCATGTGTCTTAATGAAGCCATACTCGTTTATATTGTTAGGCAAAATAAAAAATAATGATCTGATATTCTTGAGTAAAAATCACTTTGTTACGATATGTGGTAAAGAAGGTGCTTATAGAACTGTTATTGTCAAGATTCACATTCATTCAATAACCCTATAAAAGAGAAAATTGATAATTATACATCAGGTTCTTCCATATGACTTTCTGATCCTACTTCGCTTTTAAATTTTGCTTGTTATTTATCCGGTTCTTATCTTGGACTCGTCAAATGGTTGTTAATTATACGGACTTCATGGGAAAGGGTTAATGTGACATCTTCAAGTCCAACCTGTTTGGAAATGAGGCTTTTGTATAAGGAAAGTTGTCTAAATTCTATTTCAAAACACTGTCCAAAACATCAGTAGTTTCATTTTCTAACTTGTAGGATAGGATACAGATAAAAGAATTAGATACCTCAAACGGTACCGAAATATGTGCATCCATGAAATTGGGAGGCTAACTGAACTGAAAAGAAGAGAAGAGCGAAACTGAACACTGAATACAGATTTTACCATCATTAGCGGGGTTACCCAAACCTTATTTTTTATACCATGTATAGTTTAGGCCAAAATTAAGGCCTAATGTACAAAAAGCACTTGTTAAATTAAGACCAAAAAGAATAAACTAAACCGTATTTATGAGATAAACAATATATACCAACTAAAACCTGCCTTTTAGCTTTCACACATGAGGAATAAAACTTGAAACCAGTAAGCTCTCTCTAAATGGATATATAACTTGTGCACTATGGCATCGTGTTAAAAATCACCCCATTTTTTTGTAGGAGTGTAGGACCAGGAAATTGTGTCTGGATATTAAAACTGCAGGAATAAAATTATGCCAAGATTGGGTAGCAAAATTGTTGATCCCAGCCATACACTTGATTGACTCCCTTAGCTTGTAAAGGTTTAGTTATGCTAGATGAATTTACACAACTAGGTATAGAAACTATGTTGAATTACTAAGGTTTATGCGGAATCTAAATGTTGGGAACACATTTTATAATATCAAGTATTGGTCATAGTTTATGTAATAGGTTGCTTTACTATTTAGGCCTTTATGTTTGTTTTAAGGTTCGGCCTATGTAGAAGGCCCATGGGCCGTCGCCTTTTATTTATTTTCTAGTTATTAGGGCAACACCCTATACATGTAAGACTACCATAAATACCCCTTCTCTTGATGAGAAGGGTGTTGGTTCTTGTTGGTTATTGATTAACAAAGTTTATTATTCATTTACAAGTTCCATCCATTCTCTCTCTCTCTCTCTCTAGAATCCGTGACTTGTGTTGATAGAATTGTGACCTAACAAGTGATATCAATCGCCAAGGGGTAGATTAGGTTGTTTTAGATTAGATTTGGTAGAAAATTTGAAGTTTTTTGTCTCGCATTCCTTCGACTTAGGCTGCTTTCTTCGAGTAACAGTTGAAGTTCTTCGAGTTAGAAGGGTTTCTTCAACTTAATCCTTCGAGTAAGCTTAGGTTCTTCGAGTAAGACAGTTGAAGTTCTTCGAGTTAGAAGTGATTCTTCAGCTTAGTTTTCGAGTAAGATTAGGTTCTTCGAGCAAGACTTCGAGTTAGAAGTTTTTCTTCGAGCAAGCTTCTTCGAGTAACGATTACTCTTAAGTTCTGTTTATATTTTCCAAGTTAGGAAATCAGAACTTCTTCACTTATAATCCTTCTACTAAGGGATTATATACTTCGTGAAATTCTACTCTTCGAGTAATGATTCTTCAAGTAAGGGTAATATCTTCGAGTAACAAAGTTCTGTTTATACTTTCCGAGTTAGGAAATCAGAACTTATAAGGATTTATTTTCTTCGAGTAAGGGGCCATATACTTCGTACAGATCATCTATGCTCATTGTATCTAGATCATCCTTGTTTCTCCATACAACAATATGTGTATGCCATTCTGGTGACAAGCTTCTTAGAAACTTCTGATTTATATCCTATTGGGGAATTATTACTTCCACAAGTGCTATTAGAAACTTTTGATTTATATCCTCTTGGGGAATTATTACTTCCACAAGTGCTAATTGACTGACAAGTTTCTGAAGTCTGTCAAAGGTCTGATCAAGATTCTCAGAACTTGGAGGCTTGGAGCAACAAAGTTCTCATATTGTTGCTTCAAAAGATTCTTCCTAGTCTTTTTAGTAGCACCATTCCCTCCAAATCTCTTCTCAATAGCTGCTAACAAAGACTTGGCATCTTTGATAGGATTGAAAGTCAACTGATGTTCATTAGGAATGCCCATCATGAGAGTGCTTCTGGCTTTAACCTCCAATCTTCTTTGTGCCTTCTCTTCAGCAGTTTTAATAGGCACAATAGTCTTAACACCAGCAAATACTTCAGTTTTTGGTAAGGAATCACCATTCTCTATAACCTCCCATAGAGAATAATCAACCATCTGAATGTACTGCTCTATTCTCATTCTCCATAGTTCATACTCACCAGACTTGAGCATTGGAACCTTTGATGCAGTAATCATATGTGTATCCTAGCTATACACTTGATCGACTCCCTTAGCTTGTAAAGGTTTAGTTATGCTAGATGAATTTACACAACTAGGTATAGAAACTGTGTTGAATTACTAAAGTTTATGCGGAATCTAAACAATAGTATTAAGAAGAACAGTTAACACAATCGTAAACAAATCAACAACTTCAATATTATTAATACGAATACTCTTTAAGTATTAGGGTTTACAACCTTGAAGTTATGAATAATGTGTATCGAACTCTATGCCCTAGGACCTCCTTTTATAGGCTAAGGAGTCCTAGTCGGCTTACAATAACTTTCTATACAAGAATAAGATAAATCTTTAAAGAATCTTTTCTATAATTATCTAACCGAAACTCTGAACTAGCAGCATTAACATTAAGCCTGGCAGCACTAACTACTTAGTGTATATTTCCTTGAAGTTCTTAGCAGTTATAATATATCATAGTTGTCAAAAGCGACAGCGAATTCAAGGCGCAAAGACTCAAAATGTGGCCTAGGCGAGAGGCGCAAAAAAAGCGCGGGCCCGAAAAAAAAAAGCGCAGGGTTGCAATAAACTTTGATTTTGATTCATTTTGTGTTTCTGGTTAGATTCAAGGGTTGCAATAAGATTCACACTCCATTCTAACACTATCCCACTAACTTAATTGGATTAAAACACTCTAAATAAAAAATCCCATATCGTACGCATGAACCCTTAATTTCCAAAATCAAACCAAACGTGTTTCTGGGTATGATTGGATCCATGTATCATGTTTATAACATGATTCCGACCAAAACCCACTAACTTAATTGGATTAAAACACTCTAAATCAAAAAATCCCAAATCGTATGCATGAACCCTAATTTCCAAAATCAAACCAAACGTGTTTCTGGGTATGATTGGATCCTTGTATCATGTTTATAACATGATTCCGACCAAAACCCACCCATTTAATCACACTTTTACACACACAATGGCTTAATATTTTTGTGGGCCTGGGCCTAGGTTTTTGGGCGGTGAACCCTCGCCTCGCCGTCGCCTGTCGCCTAGGCGCACAAGGCGCGCGCCTTTAACAACTATGAATATACACTAGCAGTCTTAACCTTCATTAGCAGCAACAACTTTATAACCAGCAGTTGAAACATACTTAGAGCTTTTTCATTGTAAAACCTGAGCAGTTGTAATTCCTTAGAGGAGTCTTAACCATTCAAGCAACAGCAACTCTTGGAAGCTTTAATTCCCAACAAAAATGGTAACCGATTGCTATATTTTGGAATAGTTTGTTATGAGATCATTTGAACTTGCTCAAAAAGGGTTAGCATTTCAACGCTGTTTTCCTACTACTTTATATGTTATCAAATACATTAAAAAGTCAGTAGTTTGGATTCTCTTGTGTACATTATGAAGAATACTAGAAGTGCTTTGAAAGAATAAGATGGAGAGGATCTTTCTGACTGTTATCCTCTGACAAAATGAAGCTGTTTGCCTTTTGTCCCCTGCACCGCCTCTTTTCATACCAGAAACCTCAGTGTCGTGTACCTGTGATCATGTGGACACATTATATTTGGATATAAAATTCTCGGATATGATGTCCCGTGAAATTTCATTTACATTGGCTGTTACCAAGTAACAACTACCTGTTTTTGTGCTGTTTCATCTATGTTTTTGTAGTATGCCATTTTTGTTTCTATTCTTGTGATCACTATCTACATTACTGTAAAATATGCCCTTTTATGTGGAGTTGCTAGTCCAGTTTAAGAGCTCGAACCAAGGAGATGTATGGATGTAGCGATAACCATTTTAGAATGTTTTAACAAAAATGTGATTATGCTTCAACTTTTCTGGTTATTTTGAGTCTAATAACCTGATTATGACAAGCCTGAGCCAAATCACGTAAGGCTTTTCGATTCGTGTGATAGCAATGTTAAGTTTTCTGTTTAGAGAATTAAATTCAGACATCTTTCGCAGGACAGATTTATGCTAAGAACAAAAAGTAAATGCTTGTAAACTAAATAAGATATTACCTACTCGAGACTATTATTGCGAGGACATGACAGTTCAGAAATAAAGCTCTGTTGTTGAAATATTTATGGTGCAAATTGCAAATAAACATTGGTAGCTCCATTTATAGCTTGGAGGATAGTCATTGGAAAATATGATATTTTATAAGCACAGAAGGTCCTGCAGTTACATGGAAAAACTCAAATAACTGGCATGCTAACTGAAAAGAAGAGAAGAGCGAAACTGAACACTGAAATAAGCAGTTCCATCTTTTGTGTGATCATCAGAATCTTACTTCTTATACTATGAGTATACTTTGGGCTTTGATTTATGCTTAATGTACAAAAAAAACTTTTGTATCTGAACAAAAGGAATACACTGGACCGTCCTGAATAGATTAACCAAACTAGAACCTGTCTTTTTTGTTTAACTAGGAAACAGTTTCTAGAACTCTAGATGGTCAAAAGAGCAGGAAGAGTTCCAGCCAAGTGGCAACCGATTATTGTAGGACTGGTAGCAAGTTAGATGAGGTCATATGTAGGGGTCTCCTTTTTTTTTACCTTAATCCAATAACCCGGCCCGAATGGGATTCAGGTTAATCAGGTTGTGCTATACTGGTTTTGGTTATGTCAATAGGGTGAACCAGTTAACCTGATGCTAATTTGCTTTGTTAAAGGGTGTAAAAGTTTGGAATCGGGTTAACTTGCATAAGGTGTTGTGTGCTGTTGCTGGGCTGCTACTCTTGCTGGTTTGCTGCTAGTGATGCTGTCATGTGCTTAATTAGGTTACCCCGACCATACCCGATTAACACAAACCTGCTCAACCTGAACTGTAATCTGATTCTGACTAGCTCTTATTACGAAAAGAATAAGACGGAAGTTATGTTTCTGATTGGTATCTGCTTGCAAAATTTATGCTCTTTTTCTTTTGTCCCTTCTTTTCACGGTTAGCAGCCTCAGTGCTATACATATAAACGTACCAACATATTAAATTTGGATATCTATTCAATCAGTAGCTAAGCAGAAGAGCTATAGGTCGAAGGCATCCCTGACACAATCATAGCTAAACTTTGAACTTCAATTTATGTAAAATCGCTTACATTTCGTCAACATTTTGTTAGGTCCTGATAGTTCATTTAAGATTCAAATACTTTGTATGTTGAACGATAGTTTTTTTCCATGTCGATCCTTTGTGATCACTGATCTTCGCAGTCTCGTTTTGACTCTAAAGATTTTTATAGCTGATCGTCAATTCCACTGCATTCTGGAAACTAAAATGACATTATTCTGCTAAAAGACTTGCAATTTGATAGCTACGCTTTCCTTACTTAACTATTTGGCTGATATTATGCACAGGGATGGACTCAGGATTTCTAGAGGTCTCGCACAAAAAATTTGGCTGATATACGCTTCGTGACTCGAAATCGGGTGTGGCCCGTGCCACTCCCGACACCCATGTAGGTCCGTCTCTAATTATGCATGTATTTCAAACATTAGTTTAATAGCTTGGAGAGAGCAATACAATCAAAGTAAATGAAGTGACATGCACTGTATTTAAGAAACATTCCGGTTTACCCCTGAAGTATATCTCCTATGGTTTGGACAATGATGATTGGATTTTTAACATTAACTATCGTCACGTGCTGGAAAGAAACACCCGTTATGAACCCATGACTAGCCCTGGCCCTTGTCTTTATTCTCACACCGTTCTGACTTTATTCTCACACCGTTCTGAGTTCCTCTAAAGGTTACCGTTGTCACTGTTATGTTTTGGACACCAGGTTCCTCCAATTCCCATCCTAGACTTCCAATGTTATATGTAACCAACAAAAATATTACGTATCATTCATGTATATTATATAAACTACTAGTTGGTGATCAAATTATTTACATATACCTGATACCGTGACCAGGGCTGCATGCCACCACCTCTATCCATAGGTTAGCACAGTGGATGATATAAATGGATTCCATCTGTGTTCAGGCTGAAGGGTTTTTTTTTTTTTTTTTTTTTTTTTTTTTTTTTTTTTTTTTTTTATTTAAATAAATAAATGGTGCTTTTTTAGCTTTTGTTTGCAAAAATGGGTTCATTTTTTTTACTGTAAATATGGGTCTTTAATTAGTTTTGTGGACCACAAGCCTTTTATTTACTATATAAACTTTACAAATTTAATCCTTAAGTTATAAAAAGATTTTATATATACTAGCTCATATACACTAGAAAACAACCACTAAATTAAACAAGAAAACATCCGTTAAATTAAACAAGAAAGCATTACCTAAAAAAAAAAACGTCCACTAAATTAAACAAGAAAAAATCCGTTAAATTAAACAAGAAAGCATTCACTAAAAATAAAAAAAAAAACGTCCACTAAATTAAACAAGAAAAAATCCATTAAATTAAACAAGAAAACATCCGCTAAATTAGACAAGAAATAAAACATTGCATGCATCACGCCGAATTAAATCTTGGTTGTGAGTTCGCACAACGGGACCTATTGTGACCAACTTGACGGCATACTCCACATCTTTTCGGTTCTTCCGGGTGACGAATATCCATCTCATTACGAATTCGACTTGATTTCTTCCTTCCTCGACTAACACTGATCTTTGAGTTATCTGCCTTAATCTTCCAACCTGAATCCAACTAGTAATCAACATGGGGAATGAAAAGATACTTGTATATGAGTACATGTGTAACAAAAGCTTGGATGCCTTCATTTGGTAGTATTTATAACAATTTCATATATCAAAATATTGACTTAAACGTATATGTTTTGGCATCAATCAACTTATTAACAATTATTCTACGGCCTCTATACAAGATCAATCACCAAGTATATATTTGGAAGTAGTTCGTTACTAGGAAAGTTTTTTGTTGCGCATAGTATAATTTAAAATCCGAATGAAGGCTAATATTGATAACCAAATAACCAATTGTATTATATAATTAAAGAGCTAGTGTATATAAGCTAGTATGTATAACATCTTTTATAAGTTAAGGGTTAAATTTGTAAAATTTATATAGTAAATAAGAGGCTTGTGATCCACAAAACTAAAAAAAAGACCCATATTTACATTAAGAAAAAAAAAGAAAAAAAAGAACCTATTTTTGCAAACACAAGTTAAAAAAGCACCATTCTAAAAAAAACTCGTTGGGGCTGACACCAGATGAGATAGTCACTCCTTGTAACTTGACATTGGTTTTGCATGACCAAAGAGAAGCACCTTGGGAGTCAAGGGTACCACCAGAGATGGTGACATGGCTGACTCTATGGAATCTGATCCAATCACCAGAGGTAGCAATACCATTATAGTTAGAAGGGGCGACAAGGGTGCCATATATACGTATCATAAGGGAACTGCTCTTGCATCTTTCACCAGCAAAAGTGATTGCGGTTGCAAGTAAATATGTGTCACTTGGGACGTTAATGACAGCCGACTTGGTAGAGTTACATGCATAAGACCAAGCACTCAAAAAGGCCTTTATTGAGTCTGTGTAGCCATCTCCTTTGGCTCCAAAACTCGTCACGTCATAAGCAACCTTTGAGAGACAAACGCAATCACAATCACAAAGAAAACAATCTTCATGTTACCTATGCCTTATCGTTAGAGAATAAAATAACTACTGACAGTCATTGAATGGAATTATATATTGGTAGTGGCATGATGATCAAAGGGGTAGATAACGTGGGAAACGGTGTACACTTTATTAATTAAAATCAGATTACAAGTAACAATAATAAAATTAACAGAAAGTAAATGACAGAAAATTAAATTACAGACATAAAGGGGTAGAAGCAGAAAACAGACTCTAAGAACGAATATATAAAATAAAACACTAAAAGTTGGTCGAGGCTCGTGTTTAACACGATTCCCTTAAAACAAATTCGCCGTCTGTTTCTCAGGGTACAACGTCCAAAGCTGTTGTACAGCTGGACATGACAAAACTTGCCTGAAAGATCACAGAAAGCTGAGTGTTTCTGATCAAAGAGATTTTAGGAATTCGGTTGCTCTGGAGCTGCGTTTTTCTGTCTAAACTGAACGAGAATATGATAATATTTATAGCGTAAATTTGTCTTATTCTCCAAGACTAAATATTAGTCATAATAAACGAAATATGATATAATTAAAATAGATTTTCGTATAATGTATTACACAAACATTATTCTGTAAAACTTGTCCATTAAGTTCAAATCTATTCCTAAAATAGATTTACAGATATATCTGGAAAAGAATAACCCGAACTGGCAGCAAAAGGATTCGCACGTAGGCGAGATTTCGGAGCTGCATTCGTGTCCCCAGGTCGCGCGGGCTCGCATGAGTTCAGAAGCTTCGAACCCATTTTGGCCCAGAAATCCTAAAATCAAGATTCCCTTATAAACAAGATTTCACTTCATGTTTTGGGCGATGTGGGATGCAACATTTTTCCCATATATTTTGTTTCACGTGCCTCACTTTGATACACGATATCTCAATCATATCAACTCCATATTTGACACATTTTAGCTTGTTGCGAAGCTCTCGTCAAGGAGAACGCAAAACTACCAAGAAATACAAATATATATATAACATATACATATATTAAATAGTGTCAAAAATTTGAAAAAACCCATTTTTCAAAACAAAATTTTCCAACAATCCCCCACATGAATGGAGATCGGTCGAAAACACACAAACGTTTTAGAAAAATTTCTGCGGTTAAGTCCTGCATAGGATAGGTAGGTGTGACCCTTTGAACCCTCCCTTGTGAGATGAACTTATTCTCCTAGATCTGAGTAGACGCGATGTCCTTGAACTCAGGCTCTGTTTACGTAGACGACATTACACTTCACACAAGACTCTTCTTGACCTTGTCAAGTCCTCACAGTCGTGTTCGTTATGGTCATGAACACTAGCCTGGTTCTGCAAGAGCTCTTAGGAATTGCGCCCCCCACAATTCCTTTCTAAGAGACCCCACTTCTCTCTCACATAGGTTATTTCATCTTGAATCATTAAAAACATATGTTTTGGGATTTCATCTTGAACCATTATGCTTTATGATTTCATCCTGAATCATAAAAGCCATATGTTTAACCTCTTAACAAGTCACATTTGTTATAGGAATGGAGTAGGAAGTTACAATATTTAGTAACTCCCCCACATTGATGTGACTTCCCCCACATTTCTATGATTAGGTTGTCCTATTGAACCCAGATCTTGGGATCTCCAGTCAACTGGGTTAGGTTTTCCTTCATTGAAACTCATTTCTTCAAGGGCTTTAGTCCCATTCCTTTAGACGACTTACTAACTAACTCTCTACTTAAGCCTTTCGTAAGCGGATCCGCGATGTTATCCTTTGACTTCACATAGTCTATTGAGATAACTCTTGTTGAGAGTAGTTGTCGTATCGAATTATGTCGACGACGGATATGTCTCGACTTTCCATTATACATTATGCTATGAGCTCTGCCAATTGCCGATTGACTATCACAATGTATACTAATGGCCGTTACCGGTTTAGGCCACCTTGGTATGTCCTCTACGAATTGACGTAGCCATTCCGCCTCTTGTCCGCATTTATCTAACGCGATAAATTCTGATTCCATCGTGGACTTAGCTATAACAGTTTGCTTAGAAGACTTCCAAGATATAGCTGCCCCTCCTAGTGTAAACACGTATCCACTAGTCGATCTAGAATCCTTTATGTCAGATATCCAATTTGCATCACTGTATCCTTTTATAACAGCTGGATATCTTTCATAATGCAGTCCATAATTGCGACTGTATCTCAAATAATGAAGTACCCTAGTCATAGCTCCCCAATGTGCATAACTTGGATTACTAGTATACCTACTTAGCCTGCTAACATCATATGCTAAGTCAGGTCGGGTACTTGTCATTAAGTACATTAACATGCCAATAATTCTTGAATACTCTAATTGGGCAACACCTATGCCTCTATTTTTAGATAGATGCTTACTGGTGTCAATTGGAGTTCTAACTAGGCCGGAATCCCTCGCATTGTGAGTATTAAGAATTTTGTCCACGTAATGTGCTTGACTTAACACAAGTCCATTTTGAGTTCGTATGATCTTTATTCCAAGGATCACATCAGCCAAACCCATATCCTTCATGTCAAACTTTGATTTCAACATGTCTTTAGTAGATTTGATCATCTTGTCGTTACTGCCAATGATAAGCATATCATCAACATATAAACACAAGATTACATATCCACTATTTGTGTCTTTTACATATACACACTTGTCGCATTCATTAATTTTGAACCCACTCTCTAGCATGGCGTGGTCAAATTTTTGATGCCATTGTTTGGGAGCTTGCTTTAAGCCATATAATGACTTAACAAGCTTACAAACTTTGTTCTCTTGTCCAGGAGCCATGAAACCCTCAGGTTGGTCCATGTAGATTTCTTCTTCTAAATATCCGTTTAGAAATGCCGTTTTCACATCCATTTGGTGAACTTCCAAATTTCTTAAAGCGGCAATAGCAAGTATCATCCTAATCGAGGTTATTCGCGTAACAGGCGAATATGTATCAAAGTAATCTAGACCTTCTCGTTTTCTAAATCCTTTGATTACCAATCTTTCTTTGAACTTGTCAATGGTGCCATCGGCTTTCATCTTCTTCTTAAAGATCCATTTATAGCCTAGTGGTTTACAACCAGGAGGTAAATCCACGAGCTCCCAAGTATGATTTTGTAAAATAGAATCTATTTCACTTTTAATGGCTTCTTTCCATTGAGGCCCTTCCGAGGAAGTTACCGCTTCTCGATAAGAAGTGGGTTCACTTTCTACCATAAAAGAAACAAAATCGGGTCCAAACGATTTCTCGGTTCTTGCCCTTTTGCTTCTTCTAGGTTCAACCTCTTCTTCCTCGATTTGATCTTGTCCCTCATCTTGGAGATCATTATCATCTCGTTGTCTCTTATCTTGGACAACTTCGTCATCTATTCGAGATGAACTTCCATTTTCCTTCGTTAAACAAGGAAATATATTTTCAAAGAAGGAAGCATTCCTTGATTCCATTAGTGTACCCTTTTGTATATCCGGATTCTTCTAATCATGTACAATGAAACGATAAGCACTGCTATTCCTAGCATATCCAATGAATATACAATCCACAGATTTAGGTCCAATCTTTTGGGCCTTGGGTGTCGGTATAGCTACCTTTGCTAGACACCCCCACACTCGTAAGTACTGATATGATGGTTTTCTTCCCATCTATAGTTCATAAGGGGTCTCTTCTTTTTCCTTACGAGGTATCTTATTTAAATGATAAGTAGCCGTTAGAATGGCTTCCCCCCACATGTCCTGGCTTAAACCAGAACTTATCAACATCGCATTAACCATTTCCTTCAAGGTACGGTTCTTCCTTCCAGCAGTACCGTTTTGTTGTGGTGAATAAGGAGCAGTGAATTCGTGTCTAATTCCATGTTTAGCACATAAATCAGCAAATGGAGACACATATTCACCTCCTCTATCACTTCGTACAACCTTGATTTTCTTATTAAGTTGATTCTCAACTTCGTTTTTGTATAGAACAAACTTGTCTATAGCTTCATCTTTACTTTTTAACAAGTAAACGTAGCAATACTTTGTACAATCATCAATAAACATGATAAAGTACTTATTGCCACCTTTTGTGGGTAGTGATTCAAATTACATATGTTAGTGTGTATCATATCAAGTGGTTCGGTTTTTCGTTCAACCGATTTGAAAGATGCTCTTGTAAGTTTGGCTTCAACACAAGTTTCACATTTATATTTTGAGTCAATATGGAAATTAGGTATGCAATTAAATTTAATCAAACGGCGCATCGAATTAAAATTTACATGTCCAAGACGGCCATGCCACACATTAGAAGACTCAATCAAGTAAGCAGAAGAATTCATTTTATTGATATCATTCTTAACAACCATTACATTGAGCTTAAACATACCATTCAGGGCATATCCCCTACCAACATACATTTGATTCTTAGAAAGAACAAACTTATCAGACTAAAAAACAAGACGAAAACCAAACTTGTTCAACAGCCAACCAGACACAAGATTCTTGCGAATCTCTGGAACATACAAGACATTAGTCAACTTGAGCTCTTTCTCGGATGTCATCTTCAAGATTACATCTCCTTCACCCTTGATATCAGCAGTTGCAGAGTTGCCCATGTACAACTTCTCTCCATTGTTAACCGCTCTAAAAGAGTGAAACATACTCTTATCAGCACACACATGACGGGTAGCCCCAGTATCAACCCACCATTCCCTGTTGTTGGAACCTACCAGGTTAACTTCAGAGATCATGGCAATGACGTCAGACACCATAGCAATCATGTCCACATCATTCACCATATTTGCCTGGCGTGGAGTCACCCGCTTTGGCATCTTGCAATTAGTAGCACGGTGACCTGGTTGGTCACAATTGAAGCACACACCTTGGAACTTCTGTTTCACAATTGCACCTTTAGGAGCAAGGTACTTAGACTTCCCTTTGCTCTTCTTGTCATTCTTTCCTTTGCCCTTGCCTTTTCATTTGACATTAGACTTTGAAGATGACGAACCATGCTCAACCATATTTGCCTTAGCAGAATCAGGCGTATAAGTGTTTTTCTGTGCCAGCTTGTTGTCCTCTTCAATACGAAGACGAACAACCAAGTCTTCAACACTCATCTTCTTTCGCTTATGCTTCAGGTAGTTCTTAAATTCTACCCAGCTTGGAGGTAACTTTTCAATAATAGCAGCAACTTGAAAAGTTTCACTCAAGGTCATTCCCTCAGCATGAATGTCGTGTAGCAAAACCTGCAGATCTTGAACCTGACTCATCACGTTCTTTGAACCATGCATCTTGTAATCCAAAAAACGAGCTACCACAAACTTCTTTGTACCAGCATCCTCAGTTTTGTACTTGCGTTCCAATGACTCCCATAATTCTTTGGCAGTTTTGGTCTTGCAGTACACGTTGTACAAAGAGTCCACCAAACCATTCAGAACATAGTTGTGACACAAAAAGTCTGAATGTTTCCATGCTTCTAAGGCTTGAACAGCCTGTTGATTAGAGAGTTGACCTTCTTCAGGAGGTTCCATGTGAGGTGGATTCTCTTTTAAGAACCGCGCAAGGTTTAAAGTAGTGAGATAGAAGAACATCTTATGTTGCCACCTCTTAAAATTCTGCCCATTGAATTTCTCTAGTTTCTCAGCATGATTAGCAACCGTGTTGGTAACCGGCGCACCAGTTACGTTCACAGGAGTAACATCAATTGTCATCATGAAATTTCAACAAACATAAACAGTTAAATCAACTGTTATAAAATCGGTATCTAAGAAATTCAATCGTGATTTCTCTTAACTTGTACCGAATCTGCTTCAAAGAAACTCAATCTTGGCTTCAATGAATCTAGATTTAATTAAACTGAATAAATGACCAAATAAAGTAGATCAGTTCAATAGAGACTCAATCTTGGTTTCAAAAAGATTTGCACGTAGGCAAGGTTTCGGAGCTACATTCGTGTCCGCAGGTCGCGCGGGCTCGCATAAGTTCATAAGCTTCGAACCCATTTTGGCCCAGAAATCCCAAAATATGTACCCCCCGCGCGCGCACGTAGGTGTGGGAGTAAAACCCAACTAAAAGTATTTGATAGCCAATACCAAGATTCCATTATAAACAAGATTTCACTTCATGTTTTGGGCGATGTGGGATGCAACATTTTTCCCATACATTGTGTATCACGTGCCTCACTTTGAGACACGATATCTCAATCATATCAACTTCATATTTGACATATTTTAGCTCGTTGCGAAGCTCTCGTCAAGGAGAATGCAAAGATACCAAGAAATACAAATATATATAACATATACATATATTAAATAATGTCAAAAATTTGCAAAAACCCATTTTGCAAAACCATTTTTTCCAACAGATAATGTACTGCCTTTCATCACAAAAGTAGATATCTAACTATCAGTTGAAATTATAATTACTGTGTTCCAAAAGATCGAAAACATTTTACTAATTATGATGATTCTAACGAGGGTCGTAGCTGAGGTCCTTTGCAAAACCTAGGACTATTGAGACAACCAATCATATATCGTTAATATTTTTTGTTGGATTTGAATGTTGAGGCCCCCAATATATGAGAAGGTATACATTTGAAAGCCTCCAAAATTTTGAGGCCCTGTACGATTGTATACCTCGCGCACCATTACATACAACTCTAATTAACTATTTTTATTCATTCTGATAACTGCAAGTCTGCAATGGTATAGCTAACCAAGATAATGGATAAATATATTGTGAAGTTACATTGTAACACTACTGGATACACAGTCTAGTGGTGAGACACTGGTTATTCTTATGGTAGACCCAAGTTCGAATCCCCTCTAAGCGACAACTACGCCTCCATGTCCGTTGGAAAAAAGCCGGACACACGCCTCCACATTCCTCTCACAAAATACTATGCTTCTTCCCAGGTGCCAAATCAGGTGCTGACATGTGTTAGCTGTTGGGTAAGAGGAGTTGATGAAAGAAAATCAATTAAGCCTCCATGATCTTGTGATGCCAAATTTTCATGTAATGAAACATTTTGATCTTCAAGATGTGCAAAATATTTTTCATATTTGTCCGTTTCGATTGAAAAATTGGTTTTGGCATCATCAAAATCTTTGGCTTGTTGTGCTAAGATCTTTTACAAATCAACAACTTTCTTTTGAAGCACACAATTTTCCTTTTCAAAACGATGATTTATTGCGATCTAAGAGTTAGATTTGTTTGAAATTTGATCCTGAACTCTTGATCGTTTGATTGAATCAAACAAGTTTTTGTAAATCTGTTTCAAATGCTCATTTTCTTTTTGTAATGATGCCACAGCATGTTCCAATTCAATATTTTTTGTATCAAGTTCGTCAAAATCAAACTTGATTTTGGCATCATCACAATTTTCTTCAAAAATCTTTTCTTTTCCTTTAAGCATCGTTGTCAAAGAGTTTTCAGAAGACATTTTCTTTTCCTACAGTTTGAGTTGGAAAGAAATACTTTGTGCTTCGAGTTTTATTAAATCTTTCTCAAACTGAGCAGTTCTTTTTGTCAATTCTTCTTTGACTTCAGCCGCTTCTTTTAAAAGGCCTGTGATTTTCTTTTTGAGACATAGATTTTCAGATTTCAAAGAAGATGTTTGTTCGAAATTTACATTGTCATACTCATGGCTGACAGATACTGACTTGAATGACTCTATTTGATTTATGAAAAATTCTTTTTGAATATCAAGTATTAAGCATTTTTCATCAAATTCGTCTTCAAGAGAATGAATGTACTTTAAATCTTCTCTCATTTCAGTGACAAGATACTTTTCAAAGTGATCAAAACTTAAGTTGATCTCTTTCACACGAGGTTCAATCTCATCTTTTAAAATCTTACGAACTTCTATTTTTAGGCGTGAATCCGATGAAAGAAGATTAGAGTAATCATTATTGGTGTATTGTTGCTTAACACAAATGACTTTTAACGTTTGCTCAATATGATGTTTAAGATTACAAAACTGTTTCCTTGCTTTATTTTGCCATAACTTAGCATCATAAGTAGCAAGTTGAGCTTCTTTGAAATATCTTTTCACATTTGTGTCTTTTCTTTTCAAAGGTCCTTTTCGTATATGTGTCAATTGTGTACAACCATACACAAAGCCGTGGTACGAGAAAGCGGTTTTTCTTTGTTTTACTTTCAAACGTGTTTCCTCTTCACATTTTAAAATATCTTAAGACTCAAACAGAAGGTCAGTTGACAAATCATTTCCCATATTTTCAGCATTATACAAAATAGGTGTCAATTTTTGCACTTTGTTTAAAAAACAAGGTTTTTCAGTTTCCAAATTATTTTCCAAATGAGCAATATTCTCAAAACCAAGTCCGGATTTTCCGTGATTAACGTCCTCATCTTTAGGAAGCATCATTTGAAAAGTTTGAACAGTTTGTCCTGTTTTTCAAAGTTTTGCTTCAAGAGCGTTTGCTCGTTTCAAAAACTATTGATTTTCATTCTCAAGTTTTGTTTTAACAATCTCAAAAATTGAAGTGATTTTCTGAAGCTTTGAATTTTCACTTTTTAAAAACAGAGATCTCTTTTAAAAGCGCTTCAACCTTTCAGTTGTTAAGTACCATTTGTTCATCCAGTTTTTGAATGGAACGTTTTTCACAAAAAATAGCTTCTTTATAACCAACTTTAAGTTCTTCTTTTTGTTTTAAAAGGGGTTTGACAGACTATCCATTCATTTCATACTCCCGAGCTTGAGATTTAAGGTTTGAGATTTCAATTTCAAGTTCAACTTTTCTTTTTGTTACATTTTCAAAACCTTTTTCCATTTCCTTAAATCTCTCAAGCTCTTTGGTCAATAAGACATTCGCTTGCTTAGCTTCGCGATTGTCTTCTTTGCACTTATCAAGTTCATGTTTGAAATTATTGATTAATGAAGCAAATAAGGCACGATCTTGTTTAAGTAGATCCATCCTGGGCAAGCTCACCTCCATTAGGATCCATATCTGGAGTTGTAGAAGTGATATTACTATGAAACCGTTCCACCACATATGTGTCGCTTACGGACTCAGGATGCGCAAGATGTGTCTTATCATGAGCAAACACATTATCGAACACAACAACATTATCATTATCGTTTGAATGTTGTACCGTAGCCAATATCTCTATGTCAAATGAAGGTCTGATATGATCATCCTCGGTATCCCAAACAGCTTCATTCCTGTGTGTACCATCAGCATCCGAATCATACCTTGGACTGCTGCTTTCAACCTGTTGTTCTGAAGATGTATCACTTTCCATGAAAACCAAACGAGCATCTGATGCTTCACCCTCATTGACTGTTTCCTCTTCTGTTTTTTCATCTTTGTCTGTCTCTCTTTCATTCACCTCGGTTTCCTTTAACAACATTTGCCTTTCAATTAGCTCCCTTTCTTTTAACTGCATATCTTTTTCAATATGCTCTCTTTCCCGTTGCTGCTTCTTAATTTTATTTAACTCAGCTTCCTCTGCATCAAGTATCTTTTCGAGTTCACCCATGTTATTGATGCATTTAGTTCTGATGGTCATATAGCTTACCCAAAATCTTTGGTAAAACGCATCGATAAACTCTGACTGGTTCAATAACCAAGGGTTAAATATACTCTGAAGTTGAGTTTTGATCACTTTAAGAGCTTCCTTGCAGTTACGTGTATGAAGTTCTTCTCCATTAAGTAGCTTTTCAAGTTGATTCAGGCTTTGGATGAGTTTTTCTTTGAAATGATGAAATTGGACTCTGATGAAGTATTCAAATGCCTGATCGAACCTTGGTTCATATCCTGATGTATTTATGACCTTCTCAACCTGTGACTTGAACACTTTAAACGCTTTCTTAGAATCTCTCTCTTTCATTTGCATTTACTTTTCCATTTAATTATGATGTGTGATAAAGTTGATTTTGGATCGGTTCAACGAAATAGGAGTTGTGTTTGGTGAAAGTTAATGCAAGTTGTTGTAGTGAAATTTTGGTCTTAAAACTTAAAAACGTCGATAACTTCTTTTCGGAGTGGATTTGGGCCTCGAAGGTTGGGTTGAATCAACTTTAATTTATTAAACATGTCGATCTTCTCATTCTCACGGTTGTTTTGATAGGTTATGGGCTGAAAACGGAGTTACGGTTCAAAAGTTATAGCCGTTTGAAGTTTCTTCGTAAAAAGTCAAAGTTCAGCCAAGTTCGATAACACTATTCCAAGTTCGATGAGTTTGACTTTGTAAGTTCGATGAGATTGACTTAGCAAGTTCGATGAAATCTGCAAGTTCGATGAAAATTGCAAGTTCGATGAAAACTGCAAGTTCGATGAAAACTTCAAGTTCGATGAAAATGCAAGTTCGATGAAAATTGCAAGTTCGACGAAAACTGCAAGTTCGATGAAAATGCAAGTTCGATGAAAATTGCAAGTTCGATGAAAATGCAAGTTCGATAAGATCTATCTAACTTATACAAGCTAGAAGATTTTCCCTTAGTCGAAGTATTTCACAAGCTTATACAAGCAAGGAAAGTACTGAGTAAACCTTGAACCGTGAAGAAAGTATCCTGTTGATGAAGTTCGATGAACCCTTGGATGCAAGTTCGATGAACCCTTAAACTTCAAGTTCGATGAACCCTTAAACCTAAGTTCGATGGATTACCAAAAACTTCGAAAACCCGTTTTTTCACCAAATTTACGTTTCCAACTAGTTTCTTCTATACGAACTACCTCAAAAACACTTAAATTTCAATAAAGTTGAGACCTTTAACGTTTATAACTAATTTTGAAGAAGTTAGATAACAAGCTGAAACTTTGTAATACGTTAAAAAACAACCTTTTGACGTTTTGGATTCGATCTTTTTGCCAAAACTCACTAATATGCACTTAGATCTATACGAAAGAAAACAACTTTAAACTATGAAACGTAAAATATTGAAACTTTATGAGAAAAAGCTCTCATTTTTATAAGAAAAACGCAACCTTTTCGAAGCTTCAACACAAAAAACGAAACATAAACACTCCAATATTATTGTTAGGCGATTGATAACACATGTAGAACCTTATATTTATCAGCTCTATCACAATATTAAGCTCGTATGGATTGGTGG
The DNA here is from genome assembly GCA_021014915.2 of Artemisia tridentata subsp. tridentata. Classification (NCBI taxonomy): domain Eukaryota; kingdom Viridiplantae; phylum Streptophyta; class Magnoliopsida; order Asterales; family Asteraceae; genus Artemisia; species Artemisia tridentata. The sequence goes on along the minus strand of CP139501.1, from coordinate 10,645,277 downwards.
TAAGAGATGTATGTGTCGAACTAGAGAGAGAAAGTAGAGAAATAAAGAAGAGAGAATTTCATATAATAAACACACACTTACACCCTCAGGCACACCTCCAAATGAGACCATTTGGAGGTATTTTATAGTTCATCACATATGAAATGGATGGGTTTTCTATGGGCTTTACTATCTTGGACTTGGTTGGTGTAGTTAGTTAATTTTTCTTGTTTATACAAGTTCCAAGTCATTAGTACTCGGATCAAATTTTTGAATGGAATGTAGAAGTTAAATAAGTCAGAGACAGCTTGTTGGGCGAAGTATGCCAGATGCACTCCCAGCAGCATAGGCGCAAGAGGAAAGTGCTGGTTTATCCACACGAGTATAATTAAGGTTCACATCTTGTAATATTATACCGGTGCATGGATTTCCCTGACTACAGTCAAGTTTAACCGCAACTTGGGTGTCTGATGTTCCATGGATATCCTCATACAGCACGTTCTTGATCTTCACACCTGCTGCCTGATTCGGGCAGTTATTATTGTCAGGGCAGTACCTTTGGTCAATGATGATTGGATTTTTAACATTAACCATCGTCACATGCTGGAAAGAAACACCCGTTACGAACCCATGACTAGCCCTCGCCCATGTCTTTATTCTCACACCATTCTGAGTTCCTCTAAAGGTTACCATTGTCACTGTAATGTTTTGGACACCAGGTTCCTCCAATTGCCATCCTAAACTTCCGATACTGTATGTGACCAACAATAACATTACATATCATTCATGAAATAAACTAGTTGACGATCCAATTATTTATATATACCTGATGCCATGACCAGGGCCACATGCCACCTTCTCTATCCATAGGTTAGTATTTCCGGGACCAATAGAGATACAATCATCCCCTGTTGCAATTTTAGTACTCACGATGGTAACACCAGTGGATGATATTAAATGGATTCCATCTGTGTTGGGGCTGACACCAGATGCTGAGATAGTCACTCCTTGTAACTTGACATTGTTGCATGCATCTATCAAAATGTGGAACATCTGACTGTTAACCGACTTCAACCCGCTTATCACGATGTTATTTGAATTGTAGATTCCGAGCGTCTGCATTTTGCAACAATTCACCAAACAAAAATTTACATGTGAATATTTACCTATGTTTTGTTTCATATATAACTAAGAATTTATAGTAACTTATACCGTAGCTCCTGAGGGACAGCTTTTGCCTGAGGTTTTGCATGACCAAAGAGACGCACCTTGGGCGTCAAGGGTACCACCAGAGATGGTGACATGGTTGACTCTATGGAATCTGATCCAATCTCCAGAGGTAGCAATAGCATTATAATTAGAAGGAGCCACAAGCGTGCCATATATACGCATCATAATGGAACTGCTCTTGCATCTTTCGCCAGCAAAAGTGATTGCAGTTGCAAGTAAATATGTGCCACTAGGGACGTTAATGACAGCTGACTTGGTAGAGTTACATGCATAAGACCAAGCGCTCAAAAAGGCCTTTGTCGAGTCTGTGTAGCCATCTCCTTTGGCTCCAAAACTCGTCACGTCATAAGTAACCTTTGATGCTGCTCCCGCAGATGAGACAACTGCAATCACAATCACAAAGAAATCAATCTTCATGTTTTTATCAGGCTAGTAAATGTAGTAGAATACGACGACCTTTCAATGAAATATGCGTATATACATGTATACGTGTACATTTATATATGTATGTGTCTGTTGTGTCAACCCTATTGTTTATCGTTAGAGAATAAAATAACTACTAACAATGATTGAATGGAATTTTGTATTGTTATGGTATGATGATGAAGTTACACAACTTGATTGATCAAATTAGACAATTACTAGCCACTGGATTTTGATCATTGGCCTAAATCAAAAGTTGTGTATAACTTGATTGATCAAGTTAGACAATTACTAGCCATTGGATTTTGATCAATGACTAGTAATTGTCTAAATTGATCAATCAAGTTATACACAACTTGAGAGGATCTTCTTCCGATGAGGAAAGGGGTACATAATTTATAAAACTAACTAATAAACTCCTGTTAATTAGTACACATTTATTTTAAGACGGATAGAGTAGTGGTCTATGATATCATGGTTATGTCCCCGTCCAAAAGGTTGTCGGTTCAACAGTGTCCCGTAATGGAAGAAAATGAGATTGTTAGAGAATGTACATATTAACGTTTTCTTGAACAATAAGATCGTGTTATGCAAAAACATTGACTTCCAAGTTAATACGACAATATCCAGTATCTACAATATAATTTTGAAAAAATATGCTCCCTCCGTCCCAAAATAAGTGTCCAGTTTGACTTTTTAGAGTCAAACTGGTTCAACTTTGACCTTAAATATATTTTTTGTGTTATATAATACTTGGTGAAAAATTATACTAATGATAAATACATTTAAAACCCAATCCATTCATATATTTTGCATCAAGTATTATATAACACCCGCAAAAATAGATAATGTCAAAGTTGAACCAGTTTGACTCTGAAAGACACTTATTTTTGGACGGAGGTAGTACTACTTATTACCCTTTTCTTTCAACAGAAATGTTGTCTTTTGAAAGACAATAACTGTAATGATTATTACTGAATAGTAGTTAGTTAGATAACTTTTATAATTTTGTTTTTTTTAACAATTTTTTTTATTCATTATGTTAACTGCACGGTATAAGGCTATAAGCACTAAAAAAATGATAAGATGCTTGATTTGATTTGTTATTATGCTTAGTTCATGCATTAAAAATAATGATAAAATGATATGGTAGTTTGTGGAGTTGGAGGATCGTGCTTGATTCAGATAATATAAGATACATGATTCTTAATGATTGTATACATATATGCAAGACTTGGTTTTAATTAAGCTTATGACCTAATGATGAATACGGAGTACTAGTTAAGAATAATATTGTCGGCAAGCCATGTGGCAGTTGTCATAAATATACCTAGTCGTATGCCCGCTAATGCAGCAATATTAAAGACTACGTGTGTACCCGTATATAATAACGAGATTTTATAACGACAAATAGTTATAGTTGAGATATTGTGCGTGGTTAAATGTTTTGTTTAACATTTATCAGTTGACAAGTCTCTATCATCATAAATGACAATCATACTAGTTTCACTTAAAAAAAAATGGTAAAGATTGGGTAAGTTTGGAAACAACATTAATTTTAGAAACAAACTATTTTATGGCAAGTGTTTCAAAAACTATGTAGAAAAATATGTGAGAAAATAAACAAAAAATTGAAATTGAAATTTTAAAAAGATATTTTAAGGATTAATCATTACTCATTTTTAAGTTTTCCAAGTATTAAGGAAAAACATTTTTGCATTATACATAACAGCGCGGGTACTCTGAAATAATATTTTCCGGTAAATTATGTATTTTAGTTTATTATGTTCTTTTTGATAATAAATTTACGGATATTAACTAAGGAATATATGTCGTCTTTTGGGGTCTTTTTTAAAGTCATTCGTATAACATGAGCCCGTTTGGCCCGTGCCCGTTCAGTCTCTAACACGTTTGGCCCGTGCCCGTTCGGGCTCGAGCCCATTTGGCCCGTTGCCCGTTCGTGCTTGAATATTTGTATAATGTGACTTATTATTTGTATTAGTAACATTTAATGCAAGAATTGTGCTTAAGTTGATTGTACAATATGCTTAATAATTTGTATTTCTTATGTAAGGGGTGTTTTAATAACTACATTAATTGTATTTATTGACCAGTTAATTAATTGACTACATTAAATATCTTGACCAAATTAATAGTGCTTTGTATTTTGTATTTTAAGCTTTAAGACTTGTAAGTCTTAAAATTAAGATTGATGAGAAAGATCATTAATAATGCTTTGTGTATTGTACAATAAGCATTATAGCTTGTAAGTCTTAATTTTAAGACTAAGAGGAGAGAGATTCATCCCTACATTATATGTAGTATAGATAAGACAATGATGATTGGTGAAGAATAAATGATAACATTAATGACATGTCCATAAATGTAGTTGATAGTCATAAAAAAAAAGTTACTTAGCCTCACTCCCTTTAGCCTTAGAGACACATTAGTTGATTATTGTAAAATGATACATCTAAAATTTATTTTTGTGGATTTCGCTGATTTCTCTTATAATCACGTTGAACAAACTATACCTTCTTCATTATCAAACCAAACACCTACAAATAATCATTTTTATAGTAAAAATGCTCATAACCAATCATTCAGTCAATGTGCATTAATAAGCTTTGTAACCGAAATTAATTATGGTTGTACGTTTTAAATAAAAAAAATATAACAAATGATGATATATAATATAAATGTTCATATTCATACCTCAAATTTCTTTTTCTGTAAAGAGTTTTACCAGGTGAAATATATTAATAATGAAATAAAATGTTAAGTACATATTTTTTTGAGGTAATTACCAAAGTAGTAGTTGAAAAAAAACATGATCCATTTAATAGTCACTCTCAACACCTCTTTCCCATTTTGGTCACGCTCGACTGCTCGACTCCACTAGAATCTTGACATGTGTCATTCCAAAGGTACTTTCATATCTTTAGAGAATCTTTGTTACTATTTACCTTTTTAAAAGTCAATGCTCGACCGACGGTGCTCGACTTGAAACTGCTCGACTGACGGCGTACCTTTTTGAAAAATATCTTTCCAAAAGATTTGATTTGTACTTTCAATCAGTCCTTTTTTGTACTTCTTTTTTTTATTCTTTTTGCTGCAAACACAAAAAAAAACACACACACACTACACTAATTTGATTTTTTACAGTACCTCTTTCAAGAACACACACCAAAAATTTTACAGTACATCTTTCGGTTTTTAGTTAATTTCTACATTTTATTTTTCCCAGTTTCTTCTTCGTCGTTTCATCTTCATGTTTGTTCTATAGTATTTTTCCAGTAGCCAGAATCAGACGCAAAAACCGAAAGAGGCCTTAAAACGAAATGGTAAGTTTTTTTTAGTTCTTATTGGGGCTTTGATTTATTTTTGTTCCATATTGTAACTGCTTATTAGGGCTTTGTTCTATAGTATTGTTCCATATTTTTGTATGTTATATTGTAAGGTGTGAGTCTTAGGTTTTATTGTAAATCTTTAGTTTAAACTAGGATTGTGAGCTTTAATGAGTTTAGTTTAGTTTAGTTTAAACTAGGATTGTGAGCTTTTTGAATGTGAAGTTGCTAATTAGGTTTATTTAAATTGCTTTGTTGGGATTGCTTCAAGCTAATTAGGTGTTGGTAGAAATTTTTAACAAGCTTATTAACAGAGTTTATTGTAAATTAACCTGCTGCTAGGCAAATTAACCTGCTGCTAGGGATAGGCAAATTAACCTGCTGCTAGGCGAATTAACCTGCTGCTAGGCAAATTAACCTGCTGCTAGGGATGTTAACCTGCTGCTAGGCAAATTAACCTGCTGCTAGGCAAATTAACCTGCTGCTAGGGATGTTAACCTGCTGCTAGGCAAATTAACCTGCTGCTAGGGATGTTAACCTGCTGCTAGGCAAATTAACCTGCTGCTAGGCATAGGCAAATTAACCTGCTGCTAGGGATGATAATGTTATTGCAGTTAAATAATTATATTTATTCATACTATTCTATGTTAAGGGGTGTTTGTGATTGCCTATAATAAATACTTATAAGCTGCTTAAAATGAGCACTTTGCGAGTTGTTTATTATTTCTTTTATTATTTCTTGTAGGCGTATGATGCTAGAGTTATTGTCAAAAGCAAATTGCATTACTTTGTACTTATGAAGGATCGATTAGACCAGCCACGGCGTACCATGTTTAATGCTACATGCTTTGGACCATGGCTTGATCTGACCTATGTGGATAATGAAGAAGGGCTTGTTCATTACATGCTTCAGAGACAATGCCACCAAAAAGATGATAACTATGATCTTCCGCTTGTATACTCTTTGAATGGACACATGCTTCATTTTGGTCGACATGAATTCTGCCTGATTACTGGCTTTAAATTTGGTCTTGTCAGTTTTAGGAAATGGCGGAGTGGTCATATCCCTTTTCGTGAACGTGTTTTCCCGCACAAGGTTGGTCAGCATGTTAAATTAATTGATCTATTATCAGTTATTGAGGATGAAGAGGTGTTTATAAAACTGTGTGATGAGGATGCTATCCGTGTTTGCCTCTTGCTAACACTTGAGGTTATATTCATGGGTAAAGACTTGGGGTGTATCATTGATGATATTTTTATGAGGATGGTGGAGGATCTTGATGAATGGAATGCAATGCCATGGGGGGAGCATATATGGAGGCAGCTTTATGATTCAATTAGAAATGTCTCTTCAAAGCATATTCGCGTTCCTATCTATAGTTTGAATGGATTCGTTGCTGCTTTCAAGGTTAATACTAACAAACTTTGTTGACATTATTGGTACTGCTTATTTAAAAACATACCTAAAACTTAAGAAAATCCTTCCCCGTTCATTCCCCCGTTCAAAATTATATTCGTTTTCTCAATTTTTTGTAGATATGGATCATAGAGAGTACTGATAAAAGTGAAATGTGGTGGAACAAGAAGCAAGGGGTGATACCAAGAGCAGTGGCATGGTCGAAATACGTATCATTTAGAGAATTTGATAATTTTGACAATCTTTTTGCCAAGGTAAACATATATGTTTTTTAATTGATTGGTCAACATGACATTTAAACAATTTGATATACCACGTAACTTTTATATTTTTCCTAGGACTTGAAACCAAACTTGGCTATTACCCCAACAAATTTTGAGGCTGAAGCGGAATGGTATATAAGGAGCTGGGAATTTTTTAGGTGGTATACTCCTAGAGCACCGCCTCTTCCAAAAGAGGGACCATGGGAGGAATACTTCCAGAAACTGAATGCAAGAAGGGCCAGCAATAAAAGCATTGGAGAGGGTTGTTCAGTGAGTATGTCTCTTGAGGAACGGGTTAAGGCTTTGGAAGCCCGCACTGTGAAACTTGAGAATATTATTCAAGTTAGTATATTATCTTTTGCAATCGTTTGAGTATGTCTTTAATTATAATGTTCTACTAATAAGGCTTAAAACACTTTGGTATGCAGGTTTTTACATGCAAATGTTCACAGCAAGACAAAGTTCACACTTCTCCCGGAGAAAAGGTAATTTGATGATGTTGTTTGTTGTTCTTATTTCGGTTCTGACATAATAAATAACTTGCGCTAATAAAATTTTGGTAACTTTTTTTTCATCGCATTAACAGGTTTTAGATCTTTCTGATGAGTATTGTAGTGAAGAAAATGAGTTTTTCAAGTTGTTTGATTCGCCAGCTGTTGATGAAGTTGAAAAGCTAGAGAAAGCTGTTGATGAAGTTGAAATTAGAAGGAAACTTATTGGGAAATGCGTAACAAAGAAGAGGAGTTTTGAACGTGTTGTTAGGCCACCCTATGTCATCAAGCGAAGTAAAAGTTCTCAAGTTCCTAGCCCAGAAAAACTTAGATGCCGAAAGAGTATACAAGATCCATTTATCACCGAGAAGTTACTAGAAGTCAGACCGTGGGTAGAGGTATGATTGTTTTTTTTGGAAATGTATATTGGTTTTCATTAATTTTATGATGGTCATTTATGTTTATTTTGTTTTCTGTTTAGGTTCTTAAGCGACCATTCCAAAACATTGACAAAATTTATATTAGCTATGAAATTGATGGGTTCATGTTGAAGGACGGGTGGCGTAATTGTGTGTTCCCTTGGTCTGATTTGGTTGTCGATCGTAATTTCTGGGATGCTTTAATCGGCCTTGACAATAATCGTAAAGGATGGTTACTTGACGAGGTAAAGTAAATATAAGTTTACTTTACTCAGTTATTTATAAATCATGCTTTTGATTGTCTCTGCCTGCCAATTGATTTCCAGTAAATTTGTGTTACATTAGAGACTTGATAATGCGGTTATTAGGGCAGATATACATAATGTTGAATATAGGTTTCATTGCTGAATATGAAGACCCTCCTTAGTACCATTTGAGATGCTTGATCCTGATCGCCAGTTTTGGCTAAACAATCAGCTCCCGTTCTCGAAAGAGCCAAAGCTGGTTATCAAGATCAAACAAAGAAACTTGTGATCCTTTTAGAGATCTTAGTGGACTCGCAAAAGGTCACTGCTTATACAAAAAGATGCTTTTTTGTATAAGCAATGACCTTTTTCGAGTCCCCTAAGATCTCTAAAAGGATCACAAGTTTGTGTGTTTGATCTTGATAACCAGTTTTGGCTCTTTCGAGAATGGAAGCTGATTGTTTAGCCAAAACTGGCGATCAGGATCAATCACCTCAAACGGTACTAAGGACGGTGTTCATATTAAGCAATGGAACCCATCTACAATTATAGGTATATCTGCTTTAATAGATGGGATGTGATAATTGAGGCGTGTTGATTGGGATAATGATATAGTGTGTATTGTTCATGACAGGCCACACGCCTTTATTATCCCATTCAACACGATTCCCAATAGTCACATCACATGCTTTTTTCTTCAGCACACCTTGGTACTTTGACCAGAGGTTCAAACTATCAAGGTTTGCCAACGCTATTATGATGTTTGTCTCGTAACACTATCTTACTTGATATCTATTACATGTAGAGAGAATCAAATGCGGATTTATTTTATATGTAAATGACTGAATATATTTTTTATTTCTTTTTCCTACAGCACATTGATCTATGGGTATCCTACATGTGGCATACCAGACCATCAGATATGGACTGGTCTATGGTAAGCTACTTTTTCCTACCATTATTGATGAAAGGAACCATGCCTGTCTGGTACGCAAACAAAGAAACGTACCCGCTAGGTTGGGGTGATGTTGAACGTGTTTTCATTCCCATAAATGAACCAGAAGCACATTGGTCCCTTGCTGTGTTTCACATCCAGACTTGTCAAGTTACATTCTTTGACAGTGGACCTGTATTTGATAATGAAATGCGGCCATTCTATGTAAGTATGAGGGGTTGTCTAGAGAACAGGCTTCCGGAATTGCTAGAACAAGTAGGAGTTTTTGAGCAGAAGGGAATTGATCCTATGTCCTATAAGATTACTTTTAGCAATGCTCTCAATGTTCCCAAGCAGGCTGGAGTGTTTGATGATTGTGGTGTGTGGCTCTGCATCTTCTTATACAGGTTAGCGGTTAACAATATTTTAGTTTTAATGGAGTATTTGTCATCGTCTTATACATGTAATGAAAAAATTATTAGAAGAAACTGTTATTTTTACATTTTTATTACCTTAAAACTATACTCTTAACTAAAACTTTACTTTGTACAGGTTAGGGAATGGCAGACTTTTGGATGTGGATAATCCAGTTCAGACGGCATTGGCATACCGTGAGAGACTGATTAGCTTTTATTACAAGCACAAGATCCATGTTGCCTGAATACTGTTTTATGTGCTTGTTTTCATAAGCATTTAGTTGTCCTGTTTGTAGACATTTGTATGGGTGATTCCGTGATGGGTCGAAAACAAGTTTGTATGGTTGATGGGTGATGGCTTTAGTGTTTTGTGTTTGCGACTAGTTCTATGCTCAGATTTCATTTGATGGGTGATAGTCTTTTGTGTTTTGTGTCTGGGATAACTTTGATACCCATCTTTATGTATTTCTGTAGGATAACTCGGATACCCATCATTCTAAATGTAACGACTTAAAATTAAACCCTTGTACTCTTTTTATTGTTGTTATTAATATAAGTTCAGTTCATGTTATTTCCTTTTCTTTACATTTATGTTGCATGTTTAATGATAAGCTCTTGCTGCTTCTTAGAACTACCTTCAGAATCACTTTCTTCAACAGTTCTCTTTCTTTTCTTTTCCACACTTTTCTTCCTTGTTAACTGAGGCTGCTCCTCTGGTTCATCTACTTCATCCCATAGTGCTTCCACCCTTTCTGTATTAGTTTCAGAAGCTTCACCTTGAGAGACTTTTTCCACAACATTCTCCTTTTCTTTCACCACTTTTTGTTGCATAGCCTCAGACACTTTAGGCCTTTTGTAGTCTGGGTCCATATAAGCATATGATGGCACTTTCCTTCTTGTGAACTCTTTTATTTCTGCATCTGTGAGTGGATTAACTGGTTTCTTTAGCCTTGCATGAGCTGTGTAATATGCCTTCCTTATTTGATCTCTATTCATCCCTTTGAAAGTGGCATACTTCCAGTGACATTGATTGTGCAAAAAGGCTTTCTGTTAGGAATATAAATATTCATATGAAGGCTCGGTCACCCCGAGCATCTAATTAGCATTTATATAGCTCGTAGGCTTATATATATTTGTTTAGTATTATTAGTAATATTAGTATTAGCTTAGTCGTATTTATATTCGTGGAGTGGGTCGGGGCTTTCCCCACTGTCAGCTCACTCCACAGCCCACTAGGGGCACAAATATTAGGAAGTATATATAACCCTTCCCACACAAGGGAAGGGTGGAACTCTTGTCACAATTAATCTAATTCACAGATTTTCACATAGTTCCCTCTCTCTCTAAAACTTCTCTCTACCAACCAACTCAAATGGGTTTCTTGATCTTTCAAGATCCAAGGCCACCCGAATGGATCCACACAATCAAGAAGGATATTTCCTACAATTGGTATCAAAGCCATGGTTTCATCTTGGTCAGATCTGTGGTCAGTGGCTTTATATTCGGTTGGTCAGATCTGTGGTCGCTTTACAATTGTTGGCTTTACATTATTTGGTCAGATGTGTATGCTATATTTTTGTTACACGTTTCTCTTTTAAAAGGAATATAGATACTACTAATCTGTGGTCAGTGGTCAATGGTTGTTTTTTTGGTTGTTACTTACTCCTCTTTGGTCAAAGGAAGGTTGCTATAATTCTTTTTGTTTGGTCAAAGGCTGGATAATTCTTTTTGTTACTTAACTCAGATCTGCGTCCTTATTCGGTCAAAGTATTTTGATTTGGTCAAAGTTAATTGGATATTACTTTCATCTTTCTGGTCGCATAGTACCTCTTTGCTACAAATTGGTACTTTGTGTCATGAATGTACGTTTGTTATTGCTTGGGCTCAAATGAATTTATAACTCTCAACCAACAATTTTTTTTTGTAACTCTTTGTTGTTCATTCTTTTGTGAACATTAATTGGTTGCTGCTCTTGTTCGAACGTATTTAGAGTCTAGGAAAATCGTGGCTTTGGTTGAGAGTAACACCACAAGATTGATTGTTCCTGTTCTCTTTGTGGCTCGTTGCAGTTTGTGACCCTTATGTGGGGTTAAGCTGTTTGTTGATGATGGTATGTTCTTTGTACCGATTTGTGGTGCAAAAATGTTGTGTTTTGGTTGCGGATCTTTCAATATTCATGAACACTTTTGTGTTTACGGCCTATTTGTGGATTAACGATTCGGTTTATGAGCTATGTGTTGGATTCGGTTTGTGTCATGGAAGGATGTTTTCTTGAATGCTGCTTGTGTCTAAGAAAATTGTTCTTGAAGGCGGTTTGTCTGTTTGACTGGTCAAAGAGTAAAACACAGATCCGGATTTTAAGGAAAGTACGAAAGTGACTGGTTTGACTAGTCAAAGACGCGGTTTGTCTATTGGCTTACAGACTCGGTTTGTCTGTTTTACCCTGGACTCGGTTTGTCCATAAGACCATGAACTCGGTTTGTATGTTTAACTTCGAACGCGGTTTGTATGTACAATCACGGACTCGGTTTGTGTACATAAAGTAGACTCGGTTTGTCTGCTAAGTCATGGACTCGGTTAGTGTATTAAAGACGACGCGGTTTGTCGACTCGGTTTGTCCTGCTACTAGATCAAATGTGATCAATGAAATATCATAATGAAAGAAGCAGTTAAGCAAACACAAACCAAACAAACAACACTTACATATAACCCAACTGAAAAGAACTACATTCCTCAAACAATCCACGATTCGATACATATTCTAAAGACACAACAACAACGAATTCACAGTCAACATCAACAAATCTTTACATTTACAAACAACAACTAATGCATCATCACTACTCCTTCTATTGGCTCAAATAAACTAAATCGACTCACAAATCCAAACCTTCATCTCCAATCGAACGATACTAAGACTCGAAACATTAACGATTAATAACAATGATCTCAGTTTGTTCAAATTCCCTCTCAAAGATCTTTCAATAAACTCGTAAGATTGAACATTATCATCATAGATCAAATTTTTGAAGCTAATCACTTCAATTAACTATCCGAATCTAAAGATAAGAAAGCTAACAAGTATGTTATTTCTTATCTTCGGCTCGTTGAAAATAATGAACATAAATGTAAATCAACAGTCGAACCTACCGTGACCATCCAAAGGATCTTGAAGCCCCAATGATGCACTCTTGATTCGATTCAAGCTGAAACTGAAAGGAATTTGGTTCGGTGGACAGTGTTTTATATTAATCACTCGTGTTTGTCCTCGAATGATGATGAAATTTGTGATGTGATTAGATCGTGATAAAATGAAATATGAGGGGATTAAAATAGAGTGATTAGGGTTTGTTTGATGTTTGATGGCTGATTGAGAGAAGAAGAGAAAGGGGGCGGATATAAAGTGTGATTAGGGTTAGGATTTGTGGTTAAAGTGGGAGTAATACCGAATGTATAGGGTTAAGGTTTGTGTTGTTGGTGGCTGAGCAAAAAGAAGGAGTTAGCTACGAATGGGTTGATGTTCTTGATTAGGGTTAAGTGGTGTGTGTAAGTGGGTGTTAAATACCGGTTAAGTAGGGTTGGTTACTTATTGGAGTGGGCTTGCATTAAGTTCAACTTGGGCCAAGTATTATGGTGGTCTAACTACACTGCGTAATGGACTTGGGCCGGATTTGTGTTATCAGTGATTGGAGCCATAAATGATTTTACAAGGACAATCTCCTATGTAGTTTCTTTCTTAAGTTTTGGAGATGTAAGCGTGTCCAATAGTGTTTTCTTGGACTTTATATTGTTGGATTTCATTACAAGGACTAGTTTGTTAGTGATAACATTTTGGGTAAATGAATGTCAACGTGAGTATAGAGTTGTGGATTTGGCTGCACGGTCCTATTAGTGCCTACGATTTAAGTGAGTCTGCAATTTGATGTTTACGAGTTGTAGTTGATAGTGTTGACAAATTGCATGTGATTAATTGGATTGTCAAGTTGGTGTTTGTCTTATTGCGTCTTGACGGATTGCTTTTTGACCAGTTACTATATGACGTTGCGAGTCAACACTTGCGATTCGACTTATTGTGATTTGGTTGATTGCAATCTGTCTTGGTGCAATTTGACAATCTGTGACTTGGCCTGTTGCAATTTGATCATGTTATGATTTGACTTCTGTGACTTGAATTTCGAAGATTGGTATTGCACCTCACTCTTGGGTATTCTGGTTGTTTTCACGGTTTCTCTTGTAGGTTTTAGAAAATCCCGCGAAAGATTCTATTTTTCGGTTTAAATCTCAAGAGCTGTAAAATCCCGTGAAATCAACATTGGACAAGTAGGCTGGACTTGGATTTTGACATAATATTACTTACGGGGTTTGGCTATTTTTTCGGGATAAGTTTGTGCTTCAAGATCAGCAGGAATTGGGAAATTATGGTAACTTGGTTGGTTTGTTAATTCACGGGTTGGTGTACTTAGTGTCACAAACATCTCGGGGTGGATGGATGCACGATGTTTGTTGACTCTTGCTCAAGCATATTTAAGGTGATTAGACCTGGATGTTCAAGAAGTTGATATATACAATAAAGGATGGAAGGTTGGGTATATATCACTACCTATATTTAAAGGAGTTACGTTGTTGTGCTCAATATAGGTTCTAAATCACAATTTGCAATTTAAGGTGATTAGACTTGGATGTTCACGAAGTGGATATATACAATTAAGGATGGAAGGTTGGGTATATATCACTACCTATATTTAAAGGAGTTACGTTGTTGTGCTCAATATAGGTTCTAAATCATAATTTAGTGCAAGTTTAAGTCGCGGACTTGTTCTTTATCAAGCTTCATCAAGTGATTGTTGTTTCTCAAGCTTCTAATGGGATTGTTGTTCAAGATCTTCTCAAGAGGTAGTCAGGCTTAAAGACAAGAGGTGATTTGTTTGGAGACATGTTTTAACCTTTTACTCACGTTAAAGTCATATGCATTTCATCAAGCGGTTTTGGCATAATACGAGCTTCAATGAATTGTTAATCTACTAAACCATTGATGATGAGGAAAGCAAGGGGTTACTACAAGAGAGTCTTAATCACCATCTTCGTTGCAGTAGTTTCATTTGTCTCTTTCCATGTTTTGTGCCTGTCAAATTCACAAACATCACGGACTCTCAGCTTTGGCAAAAAGGTCATTCCATGTCCTTTTTGAGGGGGAGAATTATCGCAAGTTTCCTAGAAGTTCCGTCCCCAGCGATGTGAATTTTAGCGGTTCCGGTTACAGCGGGTCAGATCGTATCGGTTCAGTCTCCAGCGGTTTGAATCTTAGCAGTGTCGGTTACAGCGGGTCAGATCGTAGCGATTCAGGATTCAGTGGTTCTGTCTACAGCAGTTTGATACTTACTGTTGTGCAGTTAGTTCTTGAATTTATTTCTCAGATAAATCTCAAGAACTGTAAAATCCTGTACACAGTACGACAACTATTCCACATCCAAGTAGCTGGATCAGATTGCTTTGTTTGATAGGACTGACTATGAGTCATGGGCTCTTCTAAGAATTTGCGCATGTTTCTTTTCCTTTCTGACTAGTCAACAGCACAAGATGACCACGAAGTTAATCTGGTATTCTTTATTTGTGATTGAAGTTGTAGTTCTCGAAGGCGTCTACTTATTTTATCTTGAAGTCGGGGTTGGTTGGATGCATGACTTTCAATGATAACTTGCTCGTGCTTAAATTTTTAAGTTGAAGACTTGGGTTATCTAGTTACCAGCAGTCGGGGTAACTATCACTTAAGAGGTATTGGAATACTCAGTGTCACACGTCAATGACGATGTCGATAATCGCAAGAGGTGTTAATGTCTCATACTTTGGTTGGGTATTGAGCACTTAGAGATCTGCTTGGAGCATTAATTCTCTACACCGTTCTTCCAACATTAGGGCAAGCTTAAGTAACAAATTTGGGGATTTATTCTTCTGGTTTCAGTACTGGTATATCGGGTTTCCTTCATCAAGTGGTCACTAATCTGTGTTCAAGGTTGGTTTGTTGGCCAAAGGTTTTATAAGTTGTGATGTGATCTGTAATTCTCACGAATTATTCTTATCCCAAACTGATGTTCACCATTACCAAATCAGTCTCGCCACATTCAATCGGTTACTGTCTCACGGTTTCTTCTTGGTTTTGTAAAATCCCGCGAAAGAACTTATTTCTCGGTTTAAACCATAGATTTGTAAAATTCCGTGATGATGGGCTATGCGCTCTTGACCAGGATCGGGTTAAAACCATTATCGAAGTTCAGCTATTACATCACAAATGGCTGGATCGAGGCATTTAATTGTCAAGATGTGACTACGGGGTTAGTTCAGTATTATTTATTTGAGGCTGAAGTGAAATTTCATGGGTGCGTGTACTTAGCATCTGAAGATATCGGGGAGGTTGGATGAAGATTCTTCGAGATCCTTGTTCGAGCTTTCAATACAATGACAAGGACTTGGATATCTAGTTATTTTTTCTTTCTCACTATTACAAAATAACTATCACTTTAAGGAGTCACGTTGTAGTGCTCAGTGTCACACGAAGGTGTGGATATCCAAGAGGTGATGTATGTCTTATACTTGATGGTTGGTTGGTTGAAGAGTATAGAGTACTTAGGGATTCGATGTTGCACGAAGTCTCTGCACCGCTCTTTGTCTCGCATTAGCACAAGTTTAAGTCACGAGTTCAGGTTATGTTACTTCAGTTTCAAGTTCATCATATTGGGTTTTCTCCATCAGTGGTCACGACATCAAGCCGACAGAATGATAATGGGGTTGGTAACGAGTTAGATGAGAGAAGAAGTAAAGAGAGAGAAATGACGTCTGTACACTTCAGTGCAGGCCTCGTTCTTCATCAGATGACGTCTGTACAAGTCAGTGCAGGCCTCGTTCTTCATTCATAATGACGTCTGAATACCTCAGTTCAGGCCTCGTTCTTCAAAGAAAAGAAAAGTGTACGCTTGAGTGCACTTTATCTTCAAAAGAAGAGGAGTCTTCTTATTTATGGCCACTATCATCAACAAGTTTCATGCTCTTTCCGTGCTTATTCAGTCTTCAAGTGGATCGGCGCACATTGGAGTATATTCTTATTCACTTGTTCAACCAAAAATTGCAGTTGACAGGCATATGCAATTTTTGAGGGGGGGAAAGGGTGAATAAACAGCATGTCAGTCGTCAAGAACCGTCAAGTGGAGCTACTTACCGTTGATGGTATTCATATTCACTAGTTCAATCATCAAAAATTGCAGTTGGAAGGCATATGCAATTTTTGAGGGGGGGAAAGGGTGAATATTAATCTACATGTTGGTTGATGATTGAGAAATGGTCATACGACTCCTGAATACGTCAGTTCAGGAGTCGTGCAAACCATGTTTCTCCAACACTACTTCTTCCGTCTATCAAGGTGTTGAAGAACATGGTCATGGAATGCTAATCTACATACTCTCACGGGTTGGTTCAATCAGCAACAAAGGGTTTCTAGTCAATGCTTCATGCATACGTCATCAGGCTACATGTACACATCATGATGATGATTCCGATTAATCGTAACCATCATGGGGGAGAGAAATGTGTACACCGAGGACGCACAACAGGTTCACGTGATCAGGGCTTAATATCCAGGATGGATAAATACTGTAGATGATCAGTGGTTCAACTTGTTACCTTGGTATTATCGTTTCACTGCTACGTTATGTGCTGATTAATCGTAACCATCAGGGGAGAGAGAATGTGTACATCAAGGACGCACAACAGGTTCACGTGATCAGGGCTTAATATCCAAGGATGGATACATACTATAGATGATCAGTGGTTCAACTTGTTACTTTGGTGTTATACTAAAGACTGAAGAAGGTCGAGTCGTCAGTCTACTCTTCATTCTCTGTTGGGTGTTATCATCTCATGTGTATGCTGCGGGCTGATGGGTTATATATAAGGTTACTGGAAGGCATTTGGTGAGATAAATATGATTGGTATTCTGTTCCTCCACATTGGGCAATCTTGAAGAAGGTCGAGTCTTCAGTCTTCTCTACATTCAAGAATGTTGAGCTCTTTTCTTACAACTTGATATTTAACTTAATCCCATGACAGTTCTTGTTTGATGAGTTGTGGAGTTAAGTTAGGATCAAGTTGTTCTGTAGTTTAAGGTTCCAACTTGATTTTAACCTAATCTCATGACAGTTCTTGTTTGATGAGTTGTGAGGTTAAGCTGAAATCAAGTTGTTATTGGGCTTAAATTTGTGGTTTAGTTTAACCTCATGACAGTTCTTGTTTGATGAGTTGTGAGGTTAAGCTAGATTTCAGTTGAGACTCAACTTAAACTACCGAAAAGTTGCCTAAGGTTTTTGACGGAGTCACTCTAGGACGGGAGTGTTAGAAGATTAAAGACGGCATGCATTTGGTTATCAAAAGACTTCTTCATATTTCGGGCGTTCATCCAAAGTCTTCTTCCTATTATGGGTGATCGTCAGAGGTTGTCAGATTGGGGGAGAGCACTAATTAGGGGAGAGTGTTGAGCCAGAATCATTCCCTGATTGAAAGTGCTCACATTGCTCTTCAGCAAGTCAAGTGATGAATGCGAAGATGATTCAGAATGCTGAGGAGTAATGGTTTCTGGTTCGTATCCTTGTATATATTTTGCTTCTTACATTCTTTTTCATACTTTATACCATTTTTGTAAATAGATACATAGAAATCATGCTAATTGTAAATAGAGAAACGTAAAACCAGAAAAAACCATAAAAAATTGAAAAAATAGAAAATACCAAAAATAGTTTCACCTAGGCATGTCTTCTGTTTATCGATAACATTTACGGACTTAGAAATGTCATTCAATAATGGCACGGGTCTTTAAATGAAGCTCGAGCAGAAGTTAAAATGGATTCTTAAAACATGTCTAAAATGGCTTGCTATTACTTTAGATAGCAACCCGCGCTTCACATTGGGGAAAGCACGTCGCCAAAAAGACGGCTGTTCCTCCAACTGGGTGATGTTCACCTGGGCATGGATTACTTTATATCCATGTTTCTTCGATCTGATGTACGTTTCAGTGCATCATTTCTTGAAAAAGAAGAGAAGTCTTCTTTGCATACAAATAGTTTTCATTCTATGATTCTTCTGAAAATTATTTGTGAGACACTTGGTGAATATGTGTTGTATGAAATTTGTTTAAACTTGGATTATGCATAAAATTTGTCACTCAATCAACGACTACAAAACCTCATGACAGTTCTTGTTTGATGAGTTGTGGGGGTTAAGCGTGATTTTAGTTGAGGTTCAACTAGAATACGGGTCATTGATTGAGGGGGAGAGTGAATTCAAATTTTATATCATCAAACGGATTTATTGGTTAAATCATACTTGTTAGAAATGGTTTTGTAGTTAATGGGGAATTAGTTGAAGAGGATCTTGCTTAAATATATCAAATGACCAAGTGTGTTAGTTGCTAGAAAGTTTAGGACATTATGTGCAATTTGCTTATAGTTTCCTAGCTTTATGTATCTAGAAGGTTCATTTGTGTTACTTTGGAATCCTCGTATAATCCCCTAAATGCTTTAAGACTCAAAACCTAAAAGAAGTTAGAAAACCAGTTGTGTTTGATGTTTTTGAATACTCCAATGACATTTGTATGATCTAAGGGTTGTTGATATTGTGCATATGTTCTCAGGATTCGCTTAGGTAGATTGCTATTATGTTAGAATCATGTTCCTAAGATCCTGAATTAAATATTGAAATCTGTGTGAATTGCCATGTTCATGATTGCTATTTGCTCTTCATGCTAGATAGTGGTTTGACGTAGTTCCTGATTGGGGTTTGATTATAAGATGAACTTGGTATTATAATGTGGCATGCTGCTGAAGGGTAGCTATCTAGGAATAGTGTATCTGTATGTATGTATATCTGTGTTGATATTCTTATGCAGATTCCATAGCCAAAATGAATGTACCAGTTCCCATTCTAACCATTTGATCAGACGTTCAAACTCTATTGATTGGCTCGAAATTCACCACGACAACAACATCGGCAGCAACAACAACAACAACACTGTCATCACCGCCACCACCATTCATCTATTTTGGTCTCGTCAAGTGGGGATCAACGACATTTGTGAAAGATTTGTTGGTGGATGGATAATTGATGTTGACTACTAACTCAGAAAAGCGGGTGATTACATCATCTGTGCAAAAAAAGGTCAATATCATTTGTGTCATAATAATCAATTGTGCAAAATAAGCAGTGAATCTCCCTCTTAGATTAAGGGGGAGCATAGTATGTTTCATTATCAGAAAACATTAAATCGGACACATTTTCTCTCACATTTTTCTAACTTATTTAAATCAATTGGGATCACAAATCTCAAATGGTTTGAAATTTTTGATCGGGGGAGAGAATGTGATTTAAATATGAAATCTGATAAAATGTGATGTTTTGGATTTAAGTGTAAGCTCTCCCATATGTGCTAAACTCTTTTGTATACCAAGGCACATATTGAGGGGGAGCAAAATGTTTTGGATGAGAAAGTAAGCTCTCCAGTAAGTGCTAAACTCTTTTGTATACCAATGCACTTATTGAGGGGGAGCAAAGGATTTGGCATGCATCTTGTGAGCTCACAAGGCTCAGACTTCAACAATGAATTGACGATAGCTAAAGTCAGTAGTTGAAAGGACATGTCCTGGACGGGTAATAATTTCAAGCCAGTTTATCTGGTGATGTAAGCGTGTCTCGCAAAGGACGTGTCTGAGTAGAATGTACCGATTTCGAGCGATCTTCCTTGAATGTGATCTGGACGGGTAATAATTTCAAGCTAGTTTACTAGTGATGTAAGCGTGTCTCGCGATGATCATGTTCTTGGAAATCAATCAATTCAAAAAGTGCGAGCTCTGCCTAACATGTGCAAATTTATAAAACAATCAACCGAGCACATGTTGAGGGGGAGCATTTGAAAAATATAAAACTCTCAAGTGTTTGAAAAAATGTGTTTCAAAATCATGAACACTTTGAGAGATTTTTCAAAGATTTGGTTTATGGCAATCGTGGATGTACACCAAAGACCGACCATTTTAATCAATGCATGGAGTTATAAGGATGGTTAGGTTAGGCTCAAGTTCCCACGATCCCGCCAGAGCCGGAGGGATCTACCCAGGGACAATCCACTAGTTAGTGTAGAAGTCCTTAGGTATGATTAAAAAGGAGAAAAGTGGATAAGGGAAAAGTGCCGACTGAGATGGAGCTAGTACTGGAACAAACCCAACAAGGTGCTAGTTATGAAGTCTCGGTAAGCACTGAAGGGGTTGAAGAATGAAAAAGAATTGTAAAGATAAAGGGTGAAAAGAAATAGCCCTCCTTACAACTTAGGCAGAAACCGGGTCAATACATATGCTGTCAGAATCACTTAGTTGATTGCTGGCATTGAAGACAAAGTATCATGGACCCAGTGATACGCTGCACAACCCTCCCTAGCCACTCAAGGTCCCTCAAAGGATTCTTGTTTCAATTGTCACGGAGTTCAATACATTCCTATCGTCTCTCTCACTCCGAGTTAGATGATATTGAATAGGTGGCAGTTCTCTCCAGCCTCCGCTCACTAAATCAAAACGCACAATAGAGTCTAGAGCCACGAGATGCATAATAAGATCTCATAGGGACACGAATTACTTCTACATTGGTAGTTCAACATTAAGAACACCAGATGTAAACTTATGAGTCCTACGCAGATCTTAGCAATCTGCCAGAACATTTATGAGAGAACTTACAAATGTAATTCTCAATGATTGAATGGAAATTCCTGCCAGGGTCAACATCAAGCAGCCCTGAAAGCAGGTCACTTCGGTAATTCTTTATGGATTACGCTTAGTGGTCACGACAGTTTCTAACGGTCTACAGTCGTGGAGTGATCTCCAGCGACTCACCTAATCGTTGATGTGCTACGGTTCGATCTTAAAAAGCCCTCTGTGGGTTTTCGATTAGGAACGGTCTTGGTAAGGATTAGAGAGAGTTTTCACACTATGCTGTTAACAATCTCGAAGTCCGAACCTATAAGTACCGGATGTTTTATTGCTAACTGTCGTATGCAGGAACTTCTGGCGATTGTAGCTGATTGCTGTTGCAGCTGTTTGCGGTTGTAGCTGATTGAAGTTGCAGCTGAATGCGGTTGTAGCTGGTTGCAGTAAAGATGCCAATCCTCTACCACATGTTCACACTACATCATCATTGTAACTCAAGAATGTCATGATCAACCTAAAAGACCTTTTACACGGCTTCTGCAAACTCTGATGCTAAAGATCATGACACCAAATAGTGTGAGCATGTCGGCTCAAAGAATAACACATCACATGGAAACATACTGCTGAAAGATGACTTGGAAACAAATGTTGGATGATAAAGTCGAAGAATACTCAAAGATCATCCAAGACAAAGAAAGGTCATCTAACGTACACTGCTGAATGCACAAAGTTTCAAGACAATGAAGAATCAAAGACTACGAGCTATGACGACAACTTCAGAAGATAAAATGCTAGAATTCAAGTTATTATTTCCGGGGTGACCTCCCTTAGGGGGAGATTGTTAGGAATATAAATATTCATATGAAGGCTCGGTCACCCCGAGCATCTAATTAGCATTTATATAGCTCGTAGGCTTATATATATTTGTTTAGTATTATTAGTAATATTAGTATTAGCTTAGTCGTATTTATATTTGTGGAGTGGGTCGGGGCTTTCCCCACTGTCAGCTCACTTCACAGCCCACTAGGGGCACTATTATTAGGAAGTATATAAACCCCTTCCCACACATGGGAAGGGTGGAACTCTTGTCACAATTAATCTAATTTCCAGATTTTCACATAGTTCCCTCTCTCTCTAAAACTTCTCTCTACCAACTAACTCAAATGGGTTTCTTGATCTTTCAAGATCCAAGACCACCCGAATAGATCCACACAATCAAGAAGGTTAATTCCTACACTTTCATTCCTTTGATCTCTTCATATGCTGAAAATTTCTTGTTATTCACATTTTTCTTATGATGCCTTCTAAAATTTGCCAGCAAATCTTGTACTGCATCTGCTTGTTCCTCAGCAGTATACAAATCCCTTTCCAGCTTTTGCTCTTCCATTGCCACCCTCTTATCTTCTTCTATCTGTTTTTGTATTTTCAAATCATCTTCTGCATTCCACTGAGCTTGCATACTCTTTATAAACTCTGCATCACCTTCTTCTATTTGTTTTTTTTCAGCAGCAGTCATGATCTTAAATTTTTCTTTTGGTTTCTCAACTAGAATGCTTTTGCCTTCATCTGTTGATGAAATGGAGGTATGTGATGGTTTGAATGTGGAAATAGATTCTCTTATCACAACACCTTTGGCTTTTGGTTTTGTGGGTTGTGAAACATTAGCAGCAGTCTCAGAAACATTAGCAGCAGGTTGGTTTTCACTAGCAGCAGGTTGCTCTGCACTAGCAGCAGACTCAACCTGTGCTTCTTTTTCAGCACTTTCAACCCCTATTGCAGCAACATCAGACCTTTTTCCTTCTTCTAAGACAACTTCATTACCAGTTCTGTCCTTCACCACAAAATCTTCATCCATATCATCATCCTCAGCTCCATTGAAACCTTCATTCATGTTGTCATTACCTTCACCATAAAAATAATATTTTAATTATTATATTATTTTTATTATATGCACTAGTTTATAACCTTGAACATGCGCGAGAGTTTACTATTAAAATTGTCATTACCTTCAACCTCCTTATTAGCACCATCACTGGTACCAACATCTTCATTATTAGCACCATCACCAGCAAACACTTCATTACCAGTTATGTCCTTCACCACAAAATGTTCATCCATATCATCATCCTCAGCTCCATTGAAACCTTCATTCATGTTGTCATTACCTTCACCATAAAAAAAATATTTTAATTATTATATTATTTTTATTATATGCACTAGTTTATAACCTTGAACATGCGCGAGAGTTTACTATTAAAATTGTCATTACCTTCAACCTCCTTATTAGCACCATCACTGGTACCAACATCTTCATTATTAGCACCATCACCAGCAAACACTTCATTCTCAGCAATATTATCAACATTTTCATTCATTTCAATTTCTATCTCCCCTGAATCTTTCACAACATCTTCATTATTAGCACCATCACCAGCAAACACTTCATTACCAGTTATGTCCTTCACCACAAAAACTTCATCCATATCATCATCCTCAGCTCCATTGAAACCTTCATTTATGTTGTCATTACCTTCAACCTCCTTATTAGCACCATCACTAGTACCAACATCTTCATTATTAGCACCATCACCAGCAAACACTTCATTCTCAGCAATATTATCAACATTTTCATTCATTTCAATTTCTATCTCCCCTGAATCTTTCACAACATCATCTTCATTCATCCCCTGTTTGGGAGCATCATTCCCCAAATTAGGTTTGGAAACAGCAACCTTTTCCTTTTTTAGCCTTTTGATCATTGAAACTTTTGACCTGTGCAGCCCCTCAAGATGCCTAACTCTAAGCCTTAACTGTCTGATCTGTGCACCTTGAGATGATTTGACCAACTGTAGTTGCTTCTTCAAACTAACACCCTCCTTTTTAAGGCTTAGAACCTCAGCTGACAATTTTGTACATGTTTCCGTCAATTCTTTGATAAGTTCAATGCTATCCTCCCCACTTCGGTCTGTATTACCTGACCCGATAGGTGGTTCATTGGATTTGGCATTTTGTACAAAAGTGTCATCCATCAATTCATTGGGAGAATGTTCAAGACTAGCCTCAGCACTTCGACCTGTGTTAACTGGTCCGAGAGGTGCATCATTGACAATAAACTCAGTCTCATCCCTAGGATGAGCATCTAAGTCCCCCATTTGAGCCATGTGGCTGGGGTTACCCTCATTTTCTTCCTGATCAACACCAAGGTGAGGACCCTCAGTGTTATCATCAATTGGTTGGGATTGGTGAGATGGTTCAGGTGGGTCTATGGGTTGATTGGCAATGAGTTCTAGCATATATGGGGTGGGTGGTGTAATTCTTCCAGAAAAACCCTTCCCATTCTTTCTAAGGAAAGAGAACATTATACTTTCAAGTTCTGGATTTGGTTCAATTCTCTTATGTTTAAAAGGTTCCTTTACCTTGCTATTGATTAAAAGCTGTACAAATCTCGGAAAAGCTAACACTTCACTGGAAATGTGCTTTTTCAACCCCTCAAATATGAAAGCCGAAAAATTAAAAGGTTGGCCTGAAGTTAGGCAAATCAAAGCAGAAGCTTGACTTGCACTAAATTCATTCCAACTAGTAGTTTTAGGGCTTAAACAATGTAAAAGGGTATGAATAAGGAATTTCCATTGTGGACAGAGAAGGCCTTTCAAAAATGTAAACTTTCCATTCTTCCTCTCATATCCAATGTTTGCAAGTCCTTCAAAAATAGCATTTTTAGGAAGGCAAGTTATTTCTCCATCATCTATAAGATGAAGTACTCTTCTTATAGATGATTCAGTAATAACTATTCTTTCTTGATCTACTACAGCTATTAATCTTTCTTTCCCATTTCTAGTTTCAATCGTAACAGTCGACCAAAACATTTGAATGTGAGAAACAAATATAGTAGGATTAACTGTTAATGCATACCTAATATAGGAAGCATTAAGAAAGTCGATGGCTTCAGTAAATCCTGCACTCTCTGGAACCTTTTGAAGAAATGCTACTTTGTTGTGGTCTGTTGAAAATGATCTTTCTGCCATTGTTCTTAGGTTTTGGTTTGGGGTTCTTGTAAATCTGATGATTTGCGAGAGGTTATCACTTGGAATTGATTTGGGCGCACACAACAAAATGAGATGAGTGAATTGGGCGTTTATAACCGTTAGGGTTGATTTGGCGCCAAAGTTACAAAATAGACCCTGTTCTTTCAAACTAAGCAGCAGAGTGCTCGAACTTCTAAAAATAGCAGCAGAGCACTAGCAGCAGTTTCATTGGGCTAGCAGCAGTTTCATTGGGCTAGCAGCAGTTTCTTGTGCATTAGCAGCAGAGTCTGTTGATCTTTGTCAAATCCCTTTAATTTCAAATTCTGAAAACACCCTTTGCTCATGAAATCTGCATCTTCCTTTGAATATTCCAAAAAAAAAAATTTTAAACAAAAACAACATATATATATATATATATATATATATATATATATATATATATTTTATTATTATTTTTTGTGTTTTAACACAAGTACTCTCTTCAAAGATGCAAATCCATCTAACCATCTTCACAAACAAATTTCATAAAAATCTAGTTATACTTAACAGCAGTTTAGTTAGCATTGGCAAATACAAATTTCACAATAATTCCATTAGATGATAGAGTTCATAATTCCACAATATCCATTCAACATAAACAAATACCAAAAGCATCTAAACCTTAAGAGAATTGGAACCTTCCAACCCCATTAAAGTAGCAACATGTCTAAACATCCATTCTTCAATGAAAACTCTTCATTACGGGTCAGCCAAGTTTATATGATCATAGCTATACACCATTTCATCCTGCATAGAGGCTCCTTGTCTACCTGAGCTTCCCATGTTAGATACATTTCCCTAACAAGTTTAAACGTTTGTGAGATTTAATTCTTAATCGACCAAGGAAAACAATTTTTTTTCAATACATATACTAGTCACTTACATTATTTATGTTTGCTTTCTTTTTCTTTGGGAATGGTTCCCTGCATGCAGTTCGCCTGTGTCCAATGGATTGGCACCTTGAGCATCTTACCGGATTTGGTTCTTCTCCTTGAGATCTAACACGATTTTTGTTTTTGGGTCTTCCAGATTGACGCACCACCATGGCTGGTGGCTTCACAACTTGTAAGCCATTAGGAAGCTCCCAACTTGACATGTCTCCTATAGGATAAACCAATTCTTGGTATGTACCTTGCAATTTTGTTTTCTTAAACCAATCAAAAGCCAAGTGATTACAATCCGAGTATCCAAGAAATCTAGCAACCGCTATCGCATGACCGCATGGTAGGCCGGAAAGTTGCCACTTACAACAAGTACATGAAAAATACTCTAGATTCACGGTATGTTGTCTTATAGGGTTGGTGACCATGTAGAGTTTAAACGTTTCAATACCATACACATTCCAGTTGAGGCTCTTGTACATTCTATCCTGTACTTTCGCAGCAGCCCAATCGCTAAGTTCACCATCGGCTGCATCTGAAATCATTTTTAAAAAATAAAATAAATAATTAGTTCTTATATGTATAAAAACAACCATTATGTAGACATTATATGTATACACTATATATATAAAAACCATTATGTAGACATTATACACAATGCAGAAATAACCATTATGTAGACATTATATGTATAACAACCAAAACAAATATTATACACAATGTTATATTGTCTAAGAAAGAAACAAAAAAAAAAAAAAAAATCAATAAAAAGAAGAAGTTCATTACCTTTATATTTGTATCGCTTGTCACAATACCACCTTTGTAAAAGCTCTCTGTACCACTCAATAAGCATTGTTATAGGTACTTTTCTGACATGCCTTGTTAATGAATTTATCGACTCTGCGCTGTTTGAAGTCATGTAGTTGTACCGATTACCAGTGCAATATGCCCGTGACCATTTCTCAAACCCAGCTTCATAAAGTTTGTCATAAGCAGCCGGTCTACGTCTTTGAAGCTCAGAAATCGATATATGAAATTCTTCCTGGGTGTAAGCTTTGCATGTTTTCCAATATAACGCCTTTAGCTTTCTACTGCCATTTAAACGGCAATTCATCATTAGATGTCTACAACAATACCCATGAAATGAATTTGGGAAGACCGTGTTACACGCTTGTCCAATTGCATAATGTCTATCCGATATGATAGCCAAACCTGGTCGTTCCCCTATGCATTCTTTCAATTTGGACAAAAACCATGTCCATGCCTCCCCCGTCTCACCTTGACAAACACCGATAGCAATAGGTATAATCTGATTGTTACCATCCATACCGGCGACAACCAGATTTGTCCCAAGGTACTTCCCTTTAAGATGCGCTCCATCAATTATTATCAATGGCCTCATATACTGTAAGAAACTCCGAATCTGTTTTATTTACAAATTATAATTTACACAATGATATTATAAAAAATAAATACAAAAAGTAAAAAAAAAAAAAATTAACAGATTTAATGAATAAACAATATACAAAAACATACCGCAAAACCAAAGCCTATAAAACACATTTTAAAGTGTCCTCCATCATCTGTATCAATATGTGTTACCGTACCTTCATTTTTCATCTTTAAATTATGACAATAATATGGTAACTGCTCAAACGATTCCTCTGGGGAACCATTGATCAAATCGAAAGCTTTGTTTTTCCCACCCCATGCTTTCTTGTAAGATATGTCAATTTTATATTGTTGACCAATATCTTCAATTATGTCCTTTGGGGTATAGATCCGACTGCTATCTTTCAACTTGGGTACGAGTAAACGTCCCAAAAGTTTTTTGGTAGCATTACGGTGATTAGGATAAATACGTGTTCTCGGACAAGTGTGAACATCGTGAACTGTTCCTATACTCCATCTAAGACCATTTTTGTTCATAGAAGACAATATCTTCCATTTGCACCCATCATGCACACAAATTACATCGTACCTAAACTTATCCGATTTTCTAGGCTTAAATTCAAATCCCTCTAAAAGAGCCTTTTTACCAATTTCAAAAGCGCACAACTCTTTATTTTCAAATACATCACCCTCTTTGAGGATAATAGAGCTTTTGTTGTTGTATTTTTGGGTATTCGGGATCTTAATTTCATGGCTTGGTGGATCGGGTGGAGTAGGCATATATTGGAATGTATTGGTTGTTAGCCATTTAGGCACAAATTCATCGTTTGAAGAAGATGTGCCCCCAAAATTTTCGAAATTTTCATTTTTCGGTTCATTATTATAGATATTAACATCGTTGTAATTTTCATTTTCAAAAATTTCATTTTTTGGTAATTTCGAATCATTGTAAAAACTTTGAGGTTCAAATTCATTTGGAAATAAAGAATCATTAAGATCGAAATTTGATGAGTTAGAAGATGTATTTACCTTTGAGGTCTTGACCATCATTTTAATTGAAAGTTTAGGTATTGAAGCCTTCGGTTTACAAATTTCATTAACGAAAAATTCAACATCATCATCATCAACCATGTGGACCGGACCGTGCGGCATTTTGTAACAAAATCCTAAATCGTGTACTTTGCTAATTTTGAACTTTTTCTTCACAAATGATACTAAACCAGCGTATCTAATATCTCTGCTTAGTGAAACACCATAACTACTGCCATCTTCAAAAACAAGATACACACGAAATTTAGTGCTCTCAAGACTCATTTTTTTAGGATGGATATGTGACTATAACTTCGAATAGTATATTATTCCATACAGTTCATATAACTCACATTTTTTTTTTTTTATCATCAGTAAATATATCCATAGTCGAGCAGTCGATCAGTCGAGCACCATCACATATTTTGACAAGTGTCCCATGCTCGACTGGTAGTTGGGGAGATGGATTTAATAAATACTAGAATAAATGTTAGATTTTGTAAAGATCTTTTAATAAATACTATAATAAATGTTAGATTTTGTAAAGATCTTTTAATAAATACTATAATATAGGGCCGGTCGAGCAGTTGCAAGTCGAGCACCGTCACGTATTTTGATAAGTGTCTCATGCTCGACTGCTCGACTGTTGGTTGGGGAGATGGATGTAATAAATGTTAACTTTAGATATTAATTAATATGGGGTTGGTGATTTTAATAAATACTTATACTAACTCACATTTAATTTTTCACCTAACAAACACCACCCCATTATAATGTAGATACTTGTGACATTCCCACCAAATTCTTAACAGCTGGAAAAATTAGAAATTCGTATGGATCTTCCAATGTGTCGATGTAGAGGTGGCAAAATAGTGGTACGAAAATCACATAAGGCGCATAGCTATGGTAAACTTTTCTACTCATGTCCTCGTTCAAAGGTTAGCTATATTATGTTTCACGTATATGTAAATTAGTTGTTAAAAATTTATTTCATAACCATTTCTTAATATGTAACAGCCCGCAATAAAAGATTATGGATGTAAATATTTTATATGGAAGGATGAATTTGATAGCAAGCACAACTTAAGTTGTTCTAATTCATCTCCGGGTCCTTCACAGCAACCCAATTGTTATGAAACGGGAACTTCAACAGAATGTTCCAGCTGCAAGTTAAAAGATCTACAAATAAACATGCTGGAGACAAGAATAAAGATGTTGGAGACAAAACTCGAATTGGCAATGAATCCAGAAAACCACGCATGTATGTCAGGTGCATTGCTAAATGAGCTGTTAGAATCGGTTGGAAATCTTCATGTGTACTAGTATTCAAATGTGTTTACTGATTTTCGGCTTGTATTGTTTGGGAGAAAATTTGTCTACTTTAGTCGTTTTATATTGTTTAATTGGTCAATAATCGCATCGCATCTAACAACATAACTTGCATTAAAAAACTAGATTAAAATAGAAAAGTTACATTACTTATAATTAAAAATTGATTACAATTGACTACCACCAACACCAGTTACATCGTTAGGAACCGTATCCTTGGGGAACACCTTAACCACATTTCTTATTGTAATGTTAAGATAGTGATTGCCAGATTGTTTGGGAGAAAAAACAGAAACGTTATGAAGTACCAAAACAGCTCCGACGGTAATCTCCTTTTCAAACCTCTCATCCTTAAGCACTTTGTGATGTATTGTACCTGAAATTAAACCTGAAACGTCTTTCAATGATACCGTGAGATCACCCAACACATTTGGAGTACAAGACTTGATTATGGCAACAACATTTTCAAGTTTCCCTTTCTTGCAAAATTTTTTAATGTCGGCAAAACAACCGATCATGATACCTCCATTTGGTTTCACATACTCAACGGCCCTAACCCATGGCCCACTGTTAAAATCGGAATCCTCACCCACATCAGCCACTACTTTCCGAATGTACTCCTGTGTCATTACCCAATCAGCCACACCTACCGGAATATCCGCACTTTTATGGATATTAGCCGATTGAACTATACTTACCGGCCTTTCATCACAATTTTCAACTTCAGGGTTTCCGTATGAAAATATGTTTTGTGTGGTGGCGGATAGTCGGAGATCGGAGTCGTCTACATCGATTAATTCTTCCCAGTTTGGTAATATGTTTTGGGTGGTGGCGGATAGTCGGAGATCGGAGTCGTCTACATCGAGTAATTCTTCCCAGTTTGGTGGTGAATTCATTTTCAAGTTTAGTTTGTGAATTTCCATATGTTATAATGTTGTATTTATAGTTATCATCGTACCAAAGCTTTAAATGTAAACCCTACCATCTCCCCAACCACCAGTCGAGCAGTCGAGCAAGTCGAGTCGAGCAGTCGATCAGTCGAGCAATCACCACGTTTATAAAGCATAAACTAAAATGCAATTAAAAAGCATTTAAAAAATATAGCTAAAAAATTAAAAGTCGATATTAGAGCCTATTAAAAAGGCTTGCTTTTAGATATTAGATCTTATTTTATTTTATGATTTATAAATCGAGCAAATCTAAAGTCGAGCAGTCGAGTAGTCGAGTAGTCGAGTATCGAGTAGTCGAGCAGTCGAGCACTTTTTTGTGTGAGTTTGGTAATTTACTAAAAAAATAAATAAGAATACCACATTAATTAAAGTCGAGTAGTCGAGCAGTCGAGCACTTTTTTGTGTGAGTTTGGTAATTTACTAAAAAAATAAATAAGAATACCACATTAAAAATTAAAGTCGAGTAGTCGAGCAGTCGAGCAGTCGAGCACTTTTTTGTGTGAGTTTGGTAGTTTACTAAAAAAATAAATAAGAATACCACATTAAAAATTAAAGTCGAGTAGTCGAGTAGTCGAGCACTTTTTTGTATGTCCTCAGCCAATTTATAAAATAAGCATAAACTAAAATAAGCATTCATGTTTTTTGTGTGAGTAGTCGAGCAGTCGAGCATCGAGCACTTTTTTGTGTGAGTTTGGTAATTTACTAAAAAAATAAATAAGAATACCACATTAAAAATTAAAGTCGAGTAGTCGAGCAGTCGAGCAGTCGAGCAGTCGAGCACTTTTTTGTGTGAGTTTGGTAATTTACTAAAAAAATAAATAAGAATACCACATTAAAAATTAAAGTCGAGTAGTCGAGTAGTCGAGCAGTCGAGCACTTTTTTGTGTGAGTTTGGTAATTTACTAAAAAAATAAATAAGAATAAAATAAATAAGAATACCACATTAAAAATTAAAGTCGAGTAGTCGAGTAGTCGAGCAGTCGAGCAGTCGAGCACTTTTTAGTTTATAAAATAAGCATAAACTAAAATAAGCATTCATGTTTTTTGTGTGAGTAGTCGAGTAGTCGAGCAGTCGAGCAGTCGAGCACTTTTTTGTGTAAGTTTGGTAATTTACTAAAAAAATAAATAAGAATACCACATTAAAAATTAAAGTCGAGTAGTCGAGCACTTTTTTGTGTAAGTTTGGTAATTTACTAAAAAAATAAATAAGAATACCACATTAAAAATTAAAGTCGAGTAGTCGAGCAGTCGAGCAGTCGAGCAGTCGAGTAGTCGAGCAGTCGAGCAGTCGAGCAGTCGAGTACTTTTTTGTATGTCCTCAGCCAATTTATAAAATAAGCATAAACTTAAAGTCGAGCAGTCGAGCACTTTTTTGTATGTCCTCATTGTATTGTGTGAGTTTGGTAATTTACTAAAAAAATAAAGAATACCACATTAAAGTCGAGCAGTCGAGCACTTTTTTGTATGTCCTCAGCCAATTTATAAAATAAGCATAAACTAAAATAAGCTATCCAAATAAGATGTTAAGGTTAAGTAATACCAAAGCAGTCAAGTAGGCCCTTGATCAAATATTAATGTTTTTAAAGCCAAATTTTTTACACAAACAACTAAATACCAATGTTTGAAATTTCCTGCACCCTTTTGATAATTCAATTAGTCCTGCATCAGTATCTCTACACCCCAACCAATTCAAGACATCTTTTCCAAATATACACCCAACATACATCAGTGAGCCCTCCATTTTTGCCTGGTCGGCCAATCCTATATGTGACACCATCCCTTCTAGCCTATCTATCCTTATCTTAATGTAAGCATGTAAAATTCAATTAGTCCTGCATCAGTATCCCTACACCCCAACCAATTCAAGACATCTTTTCCAAATATACACCCAACATACATCAGTGAGCCCTCCATTTTTGCCTGGTCGGCCAATCCTATATGTGACACCATCCCTTCTAGCCTATCTATCCTTATCTTAATGTAAGCATGTAAACTTCAAGACATGTTTGACTTAGGAGTTGGAATCTTGTATTTCCAGTAATAATCGGCCATATTCTCACGATAAGCCAAAGCAGCTTGAACCGGATCCTTGACCTTCAATGACAGGTTACGAGACAACCGGTACATAAATATACAGACCCAAACACCACAATCCCATACCTTCCACCTTGTTTAGGTACATCACGTGCATACTCAAAGGAGACATGATAGTTATTAGGATCTATATTCTTCCTTTGCATCACCTCACTCTCAACAAGATACTTGGGTAGTTGACGTGAAAAAAATGACCTGAAATTTAACCACCACCTACGTTTTTCAGGTTCTGAGCATCCAAGGCTATCGTAGAATTTTATCACACCAGTTTTAATGGCTAATTCGCCCAGGCACCAGTGTAAATCAGGTTCATTGATTGGAAAGAACACCTAAAATGTAGTTATAGCAGGTTAATAAAAATAATTAGTACTCTTTAGTGCAAATATATTATAACTCATTTCTAATATTTGATAATTAAAATACACACCTTTTCGACGCCTTCACGAAACCACGGGATGCCGTTTGTCACTCCTTTAGCATAATACAGCGGCATCTGCGACTCAAGGATCATTGTTGCAAAAAATGGGCTAACAATGACCCAATCAGCATCATCCGGTCTAAATTGCATCATAAGATCAACCCATAAACAGAGATGCTGCCATTTAAAAATTGAAACAAAAGAGAAGTTAGCTAGGATACCCCCACATACAACTACACTTTGAACTAAAAGCTTGTAAGAATTACATACCGTATCACCGAGCCAACCTCTGTTTATGTCATCCCTACCAAATAATCCTAGCCAAAACTGGAGATTAGCAGTGGTACTTGCGGAGCCCCATGGAAACACAAACAACTGCTGGCTCTTACTCCGCTTCTGTGAATCCAAGAACAATTGTACTTCTGGATGCACAAACACTCTGAACTTTGCCGCTAAAACATTACGACGGAGATTCTGAAATTTATAAAGCAAATAATGAATAGATAATAAAACATAAGCTACATCATTGTTATTAACATTAACAAGAAATGATGTAACTAAATACCTCTTTGAACGGTTTAAGATTGATTTCTTTCCCATCAGGTCCAATGACTGAAGGAAATGTCGATTTCAGATGACGTTTTATTTGCCTTCTTGGTGTGGTCGAAGGTTGCTGCATATATGGGGATTGATAAACCTTGCTAACCTTCCTCTCCCGTTCAAAAGGCACACGTAGGGTTGTAACCTTATTTTCCTCACAGTCAATGGACTCGACAAATCTAAAGTTAGCAGGAGACCTAATTAGAGGACTGAAAGCAGCCTCTGACTTTACCTCCATTGGTGTCCTCTGTAACTCATCACCAAAAAAAATAACATCCTGAAAAACATTTTGCGCAAGATCATTAATTCTACGTAGTGGCATGAATGTCTATGTTAAATTCAAATCGCGAACTACAAGAGCACTAATTAACCAAAAGGAACTGCCGTCGAAAATGAATTTTTTTTATCTTAACATTATGAAGGTATATTTACCGGGTTAAAAGGAGACTCTGTGTTTGGCATCTCACTCTTCACGCCCTGCACTTCCACATCTTCATCACTCTTCACGCCCTGTGGGTTGTTGTCCTCACTCATCACGCCCTTCAACTTCACATCTTGCTCAACTCCAAAACAAGTATAAACCTGTAACTTTTTTGTGAGTATACATGTTACACATAATATGTGAGTATACATGTTTAACGTATATTTACCATATTAGGAGACTGTAACTTTTTTTCTTCACTCAGCACGCCCTTCACTTCCACATCTTTCTCAAAGTCACAAACATTATCATCTTTCACGCCCTGTGGGTTGTTGTCCTCACTCATCACGCCCTTCAACTTCACATCTTGCTCAACTCCAAAACAAGTATAAACCTGTAACTTTTTTGTGAGTATACATGTTACACATAATATGTGAGTATACATGTTTAACGTATATTTACCATATTAGGAGACTGTAACTTTTTTTCTTCACTCAGCACGCCCTTCACTTCCACATCTTTCTCAAAGTCACAAACATTATCATCCTAATAAAATACACGTGTAAACAGGCCAAATTTTGAATGTATTATCTCATAAAAAAACAATATAACTTGCATATATTACCTGACCATCAAAAAGGTCTTTCATTACTTCTTGCACATCTTGTGTATATAAATCGTTACCAAAACAATTGAAGATATCTTCTTGCACCTTCATATTGTGAGAAGCACCAACATCCACAGCATCAATTCCAGTTGGCTAAAAAAATATATATAATAATCAAAGATATCAACACATGTAAAACATTGTTTGGTACATATACTATTGTAAAGAACAAACCTTTGAATCATTATCTACATCCATATTATCATCATTGTCAATACCGGTCTGAAAAAATATAAATACTTGCGTTAAATAATTGGTTCAGTAATTGCGGTGAACTGAATAAATAAACATATCTATTATACATAACAGTTTATCTAACAAACCTACATAAGATACAAATTAATATATTGAACAATCTGGATGAGTAAGCAGAAGTAATGATTCGTTGTAGGGGCTCATGAAGAAGGACCCTGCATCTGCTTCAACACGAAGATTAATAAACTCTTGTGACCGAACATGGAAAACTTCAAGAGTGTGATCCATTTGGTAGGGCTGATCAGATTCAAAAATTGGATCCCCGCTATTCGTAAATCCAATTATTTTTAATAAATGAGGAGTGAAAATGTTAAATAGTTTTTTAAATGATTTTATTTTGTTACAACCATCCAAGTTTATCTGCCATAAACAGAACGTGTGCCATTGATCTCCTATAATGTTTCCATAAATAACAAGAGACTCTCCTAGCTTTGAAATATAGAAAGGTACAGGAATCCGATCTCTTAAACTCTCAGGTATATCTAATACCGAGAAGTTGTGGTTAACCAAATCAAAAGCGACAAGCATATAACATTTTTGAGAAGAAACACCATCAGAACCAAATATCCTTTTAGAAGCCGCCCAAAAAATAAAACTACCTAATACCACCTGACTTGACCGTTTAAGTCGGATTGATTGACGAGGCAGATGTTCATTTTCTAACTTCTTCCAGCGCCGGGAGCTCAATATAAATACTGAAACATTCCACGATCCGTGTCCATGAACCGGATATGAAATCCTCAAAATTGCAGGGTCAAAAGTGTGTGGATTAACACCAAAACCCACAGCAACTTTATGAGAAATAAAAGATTGACTTGACAGACGAGGGATTCGTATAGCAACTGATTTTCTTATGGATGGGTTCCAAAGAACAGCCATCTTAAAAGAATCAGAAAAACACCACAAACCATGAGAGGTACCAATTGGCACAAGATTCAAAAATCTTAAACGTGTACTACAAAAAACTTTAGGAAGACTTGGAAATACAAAAAGTTGTTGTGACACATTGACATTATTATCAACAAAACACATACATTTTGACTCAACAAAACCTTGCTTATACATTATAAGCAAACAACAAGGCAGA
This sequence comes from Artemisia tridentata subsp. tridentata, assembly GCA_021014915.2. NCBI lineage: Eukaryota > Viridiplantae > Streptophyta > Magnoliopsida > Asterales > Asteraceae > Artemisia > Artemisia tridentata. The sequence continues at coordinate 10,609,197 of CP139501.1, read as the reverse complement.
GTCGGGCGAACACCGAAACCGACATGGAAGTTGGAGTTGTCGATGAAAGTCTTCCATGTCTTTGAAACAGTTCTAAACTGAAGTAAGGCATGTACAGGAAGTTTAGTAATGATTTCCATTTGAATTTCAAACGGTATGTTGTCAGACATTTTTGATAAAGAAGGCAAGTTAGAAGTGAAGTTATGAATGATTTAACAGCTTGGGAGAGTTGTCTATTTATAAACTAAAGTAGTGTGGTAGGCAGCAGTGTAGTAATGAACTAAAGTTGTTTAGGTGAAGTTATTAAATGCAACACTAGTGTCATAAATACTAGCCTAGTAATGAACTAAAGTAGTTTAGGTTAAGTTTTTATCTGTATATGCCTTTCGTGATTCAATGATATGGCGGTTCATAATTCATCTGTATAATCGCTAGAAGCAAAACTAAATATAAAAAACAGGTTAAAAGGATTGTTAGTAATATAACCTTTTCAACAAAAGCTCGTGCAGTGTCGGATTGACCACCATTCTTCTGATTAACCCCGCCAGGCACCAAATTCTTGATATAATTATGAAGTTCATTAATTTGATCTTGCATATGAGCCATTTGGGCTGAAACTGTTGCACGAGGTGGAAAATCTTCATGACGAGTGGGAATGGGGATAACCTCATCAGGCTTAAAATGCTTTACATAATTACGTAATTCATTAATTTGCATTTGCATGTTAGCCATTTGAGATGTAATTGCTCCTGTAGGTGGCATGTCTTCCCCCATAAATGGCATGTCTTGATCCACCTTCCTTTGAACATCTGGACCAACAGCCGAACCACTTCTTCTACGTGGTGTCAGCTTTGGCCGCCGAACTGATATATTCGCTGCTCGTGTAGCAATGGCTGGACTAGGTGTAGTATCAATGTACAACCTCGTATTATACCTCCGGAAATAGTCTACACTTGATCTCCACCAAAGTTCATTCATCTCAGTCTCTGAAGTAAAAAAATGTATTTATAAACTGACCATATGCTCTTAATAACATTAAAATCATAAACAATGTGTCTAAAAGATAATATTATAACCTGTCGGTACTAGGCGAAAACATTGAGTAGTATGAAAAAGAAGATCATAATCAGTCTTCTGAAAACTATGTCCATCCTCCCAAGCAACACCCCGAGGAATCACATTGTCTTCTTTATTCCACCAATTTCTTGAATTGTGGTAGGTTTCCAAAAGCCAAATCTGAAAAATTTATTATTAACGTTAGCATAAAAATTACAAGTTACAATACAGAATTAAATTATTTTTAATGATTCCTAAGTTATGAAATGTACCAACCTTCAAAGCGAAAGCAAATCCACACAACGTATATGTTGCAGTGTAACGATCGCCCTTGGAAGCAATTTCTGTCAAGTGACGGTCTCTAACATTAGAAACTGCATTATAAACTTTCTTGTGAAACTCAACCCAGATATACTCGCCCCATGGAAATGCATTCCATGCATAAAAGTCATCTACCAAAACCAGTATCTCATTGGGGATTACATTTCTTTCCTGTTTGCCCATAAAAATATTCTCTAAGAATAGAAGCAGGCAAAGGCGTACAGCATCATCATTTGAAAGCTCATCAAACTCAACTTGATCATTAAGAATCCGAACAAGGTGTTCAGTCTTTATGGCACTAATTTTCTCGGAATGACTTCTTTAAGAAAACTTAACATACGCTTACCAAAACCAGATTGGCGTTTCTTTAAATGGTCTAAAGAAACATCACCAAAACGAAAACCTAACACCAAGCACATATCTTCCCGACCAAATTCAAGAGTGTGTCCCGAAATATCAAAATACATGGGAGTATTTATATCAGGGTTTTCAACATCGCGTTGATGTTGAAGTAAATAATGAAGCAAATGGTTGTCATGCTCATATGTTTTGATATTCAACCATTGCCCAAAAACAGTGCTTTTAAAAAAGTTAAGCCGCTCGGGATTGAAGTTCAATTTTTGGCTTATCTTTTTTATGTAGTGCAACTTAGTTCTGGTTCTCACCTTCGCAGCATACAACTACACAGGATAACAAACAAAACATAAGAAATATTAGCATATGTTACAAAGAGATATTAACATAACATTTAACAAATATAGACTATAATTCATAACCTAGCAGCAGGTTGTAGTATGCTAGCAGACTCAGCAGCAGGTTACATACACTAGCAGCAGGTTGAAGTATACTGGCAGCAGGTTAACACTTGGACAATTTTCAGACTTAACGGCCCAGGTGATTTGGCCTAAAATAAGCACTTAAATGCCTAGAGCAAAACCTAACTGCAAATGCCTAAAATAAGCAGCAGGTTACATACAGACTCAGCGGGTTGAAGATTCACTTAGTCAAATCTTCAGACTCTAGTCTACAGTCTCAGCAGCAGGTTACATACACTAGCAGCAGCTTGAAGTGTACTGGCAGCAGGTTAAGACTTGGACAATTTTCACTTAACGGCCCAGGTGATTTGGCCTAAAATAATCACTTAAATGCCTAGACCAAACCCTAACCACAAATGCCTAAAATAAGCAGCAGGTTACATACAGACTCAGCAGGTTGAAGATTCACTTAGTCAAATCTTCAGACTCGACACGACAGACTCAGCAGCAGGTTACATACACTAGCAGCAGGTTGAAGTATACTGGCAGCAGGTTAACACTTGGACAATTTTCAAACTTAAAGGCCCAGGTGATTTGGCCTAAAATAAGCACTTAGATGCCTAGAGGCTAGAGCAAACCCTAACCACAAATGCCTAAAATATGCACTTAAAATAATCAGACTTAACGGCCCAGGTGATTTGGCACCTTCAACAATTGTTTATTCCAGGTATGTTAACAACATAAAGGTTGCAACCTACCTCCTTATGCTATTAACAATACAATGCAGACAATGCAAACCAAAAATAAGCCTAAAATAAGCACTTAAAATAATCACACATGACATTAAAATAACCACAATGATCTATCAATCAAAACAAAAAATAGCAAACAAAAGGGCTTATACAAAAAAAAAAGTGTGGGTTACTGTGCAAATCGCACATTTTACTTACTTCTCTATCAGCCATATCTTTGATCGGAATAATAGAGGATTTGATGCTTTGTGTTCTTGAAAGAGGGTTTGATGTTCTTGAAACAGTGTTTAGTGTGTGTTCTTGAAAGATGTACTGTAAAATTTTTGAATTTTATTTACCGAAACAGTTAGTGTGTGTTTTTGGATCAAATTAGTGTAGTGTGTGTGTTTTTTTTGTGTTTGCAGCAAAAAGAAAAAAAAAAAAAAAAAAAAAAAAAAAAAAAAAGAGAAGTACAAAAAAGGACTGACTGAAAGTACAAATCAAATCTTTTGGAAAGATATTTTTCAAAAAGTACGCCGTCAGTCGAGCAGTTTCAAGTTGAGCACTGTCGGTCGAGCATTGACTTTTAAAAAGATAAATAGTAACAAAGATTCTCTAAAGATATGAAAGTACCTTTGGAATGACACATGTCAAGATTCTAGTGGAGTCGAGCGGTCGAGCAGTCGAGCGTGACCAAAATGGGAAAGAGGTGTTGAGAGTGACTATTAAATGGACCATGTTTTTTTTCAACTACTACTTTGGTAATTACCTCTATTTTTTTTGGAAGGCGACTTTCAATTTAAGGGTCGGAGTCGCACATGCCTTATTGGCAGGCCCTCGTCCACCACTAACCCAGACTATGTTGTCTGAACCGGGTCCACGCTGGTGTTGTGGGGACTATAAGCGGCTTCCTCCCGGAAACCGTACCGCTTCCACACGAGTTTCCTCGCTGGAGTAACGACCGGATGAAAACCGGGGGCGGCTCAGATTGAAACCTGCGCAACATTGGCTTACAGGCTCTTCCTCTTCATTGCCTGATACCAACAGAGCAAAGTGACCCTTGCACATTGCGAGGACTTCCCAGTGGGTCACCCACACTGGTACTACTCCCGCATGTGCACGCTTAACTTAATAAGCATCCACCATTGGGCCACATTGATGTTGGTAAGTACATATGAAGATGAGTAATGAACCCCTCTTTTGACACGCTTCAAGAGTCTATTGTGTTGATTGTCACACTGGATCCCAGACTTGCTAATTTCCAAGTTCTCCTCATTTTAGCAACACGAGCATTGTTCTTGAATCTAAGAGACGCCGGCTTAAATCTTACAACCTCAGCAATCGCGTCTCGAATATCTTCGACACTCCTCTACCCTCTACCATATAAATGATTATTTCTTTCTTGCCACACGAAATATGAAGACGCAGCAATAACTAAATGACCAACCACGCTCCTGACAGATTTAGTCTTCGATATAGGAAGGATCCAGGAGAGAATTTCATTCCATATAGGTGGAATACTAGGTAAATCAGCCATACGAAGTATAGAGAGCCAATCCTGTGAAGAAATTTGACATTCAAAAAATAAATGTTCATGGGAATCTTGTTGCACTCAATCAGGGCCGTCTTGTGAATTTCAGAGGCCATGTGCCGTGTTAAAAATGAGGCCCCTTTGAAAACATTAAAATCACTTTGTTGAACATACAATGGTTTAAATATGAAACATGGGTCATAAATACTAGTAAAAAAGAACAACGTCAAGAAAAAAATACGTGTTACATTTTATATTGGTAATATTAATTCCTAAATTTTAAATCATTTTACATCACAGTTGAATTGTAATCTATTCATTCAGTTTCCAAAAATCATCGTACCAACAACATTTTAAAATAATATTTAAACAAATATAGCAAAAGTAATTAAGAGGAGGAAACAAACAGGCAAGAGAAACCTACCAAGAATATTAAAAAAATAAATGAGGGATGAACAACTATTGTAATTGTTGGGCTGCAGATAAAACACGGACCCAAAATGGACTAAAAGTGGATTGAAACATATACTTATAGACTGGTCTTTTTGTCAAAATGGTGCCCCAATGGATTTGGGGGCCCTGTGCATTGGGCAGCCTGCACAGGCCCAAATCCGGCCTTGCACTCAATCTATCTAGCGTTTTTAGCTTCCTTTCCATAACAAGCCACAAGTGAAACGCATGACGTAGAATGCACGTCGATGCCCAAACCAATCGATTACCAGGGGACTTCTCCACGACGAGCTCTAATTTATAATTAAAGTAACATATATTTCCTTTATGAGGCTAACTTCTTTCTTATTATTATTGTAACATCTTTAAATACTAGATGAGTACCCGTGCATAGCAACGAAATTTTATAGCGACACATAGTTTTAGTGTTAAAAAATAGTTTGTGGGTTATAAACGAAAAATAATAAAAGTTTGAGGATTTGGGAATTAAACATAATGTTTTGAAACCCGGTTCGACCCGGGTGGTTCAACCGGTTGAATCGTTCTGGTCGAAAAACGGGTCAATTTAAACAAGGTCTACCCGATGGGTTGGGTCAAAAAAAGGGGTCAAATTAAACCGAGTCAACCCGGTTTTCGATGTGTATTAATAGTTTCCTTTTTAAACATATGTTTCAACATTTCCTTTATATTGATTTCTTAAGTTTTTTATTACCTAATATAAATTTTTTAACATTTCACGTATTGACTTTTTCACTTTTCCACATTTACTATTTTGCTTGTATATGTAGTATAGATAATGTGCATTATCAAGTTTGACATAGTTATCAAATTTCTTTTAGTTTAACCACTCAACATTGACTTCTATATTCAAATTTGGTAAGAGTTTGACTTACAAAATTACTGTAAATATTTCTTCTACAAAAAAAGACTATAATCCCAATAAGTTGCAGGGTTCATAAAAGCAATAATGTACCACAATAAGTTACCAATCACACATTTAATGTCATTAAACCCGGCCAAGATATTTTTGTTAAGTCATCAACCATTTCCACAATCCGATTTTATTGACTCGATATGTAACCGAATAACCAAATCGTTTCCATAATTATTACTACTATTTTTAAATGTAGAGCCTAGTATATGCAATTAGAGCCTAGCTAATTTTTAATGGTTTCCTTATTTATTTTCAACTATTCCACACATTAATCGTTGCCTTATTTCAGATTTTAACATTTCAACTCATATATTTCTCTTACGTATGACTATTTTCAACATTTAATTAATCTTTTCAACAAATTTTACACTAACTTTATGAACAAATAAACAAATTTGCATGAACTTACAAAAGCACAATAACAATAATTTTAGATTGTTCCGACTTGCCATAATTTTTAATCCAAATTTTAAAGTCTCATGCTACATATTGTTCTCAAAATTTCAATAAAATAGTTACCGACAAAACTTCACTAATATAATCAACATCAAAATTTTGTTAAATTAACTTTAAAGAGCAGCAATATTTTTCACAAAATATACCATTTCAAATCTCTAACAAAACACATGTATAAATTCCCGGAAACCAACAGTTCTGGGCGGAAAGTCACAGATCCGAATGTCGACAGTAGATTCCGGCGACGGCAGCTACAAGTCTGAGAAAAAAAATATTAAAAGAGCATAAAAATACATAGACTTATAAACAAAGATATATAAATCAATGAAAACCTCTAAGTGATGAAAACTACATTTTAACCCAAAAAAAAGTAAGATTGTTACCAACAATATTGCTAAAATAATAACTCCTGAGTAAAATAATCTCGATGATTTCATGCTTAGAATAATACAAAACTCGGAATTCTTCAACCCTTTTGACTACTCGGCTAGTTATCTTTTTAGCTAATAAATAGATTTATACAAACCATTCAGCGGCAACGTCAACTTTTTCCGGCGAAGCAGCGAAGCGGCGGCATCTTTTCCGGCGAGAAGCGGCTACGGCAGCGCTAAGTGACGACTGTAACAAAAAAAAAGCTCAAAATTTTTTAAAAACTCAGATCTACAAATAAAACCTATAGATCTATTTGCAAAAAAAAAAAAAAAAAAAAAAAAAAAAAAAAAAAAAAAAAAAAAAAAAAAAAAAAAAAAAAAACATTATATAGATCTATAAATAACTCATCAAAAAATACCTCAAAAGACTTCGGTAATGGGTTTCGGTGGTGGGTTTCAGAGGTTGTGGGTACACAAGTGTGGTGGTGGGTTTCGGTGGGGCGCTGTGATGGGTCGACGGTGATGGTGGCGGTTGATGTTTTGTGTGTGTTTTGTTTAGAGTGGGTGTTTGGGGAGAGAAGCAGGAGAATAAATTGGTTTGAGTGGGAGGATATGTGTGTCTTTCTATCTGTATATATTTGTTTCCAAGGGATGTTATTCAAGGGCAAAGGGTAGTTTAGGCAATACATTAATTTAAGTTTTTTCACTTTCTTGACTTGTTGATCATCCTTTATAATTAGTTAAGATTGTAAAAATACATGATATATCACATAGAAAACTTAGTTGAATCTTAATTCAATTGAATCACAAATTGTTCTCAAATGTATCAGCTCACAACCAATAAAAAACACGATGGTGTGACTCATTCATCTAGATTAGTAAATTTCCTATTACCATAAAATGTTGTAAACGTGGGGTATTGGGTATCCTGATAGCAATTAGAAGTCACGAGTATGAACGCTTTCAGATCGATTAAATTGGAGTGGATACCAATTAATGACCGGATAAAATCTAATTGATTCAAGGTTGTGTATGTCTGTATATTTGCCGAAAATCGTGATCATAAGATGTTTGATCAGAATCTTGTCTTCATTCTCGAATTGAAAAGAAGTAGACTTTTATTCATTGAGAAAAATAATGTACCAAATGGTTTTTGCCTTGCGTATCACAAGAAGAAGAAAACCGAATTTTCCGATCTCTCTAAATGAAATGGACGGTTTTCAATCATAAATACCATGGACAGTTATCAATCCATGCATATTTATATATATACTTTAATATTAAACATATAATATTAAAACTAAACTCATAATATTATATTAATAATATTAAACCAAACCGTCAATACGCAACCATCTTAATATACATAATCGGGTCATTTGGAACCCCCGTTAGTCCCGCTAATATCCAAATAAGCATCGACTCTTATTTGCATATTAAACGCAATCTATTTTACACTAAAATACCAACAAACCTCCCCCATTTTAGTGTAATCATAAATTAACTAACTAGTTCACAGTAAACAATCAAACTAATGCATAAATGAAATGTCGAGACGATTGAATTTCATTTTAGTATATTACACATTCCAAATATTCGGATATCAAGGTTTCCCGAAAGATTGAACCTTGTAATATCACTATTGAATACATGAAGATAATATACACATTAGTTTTACATACACAATCCTTACTTGACACATTGTTTTACTAGCCTATGTCCCTATCCTTTCTTGAGTACATCAAAGCCAAGTCCCAGCTTTGTGAAACAGCTAAACTTCGTACTCATATAGGTAGTTCATTTAATCTCGCATCTGCAAATGCAATTTTTCAAAAGAACTATTAAGAAGAATACTTCAACCTTCCTTATCTTGCAGTACCGAACACATACCTTTGGGATAATTTAATGTTGTGTTCCAAACTCTAGATGTTAAGCTTTCCACATTCAAAATTCAGCACCTAACGTCATATTAGGTGGGAATTGGGTATCTTAACATGAGAGCTTTCATATGGACTTTAATTCTATCCCATAGCTGATCCTTTCACGAGTACTCTACATAACCCTTTGGTTAAATGATCAGCTTTGCTTCGATGAGTTGCGATCCATTCAACGAATATGACACCATGCATTATGAGCTCACGAACCATGTTGTGTCATACACCTAAGTGTCTTGACTTGCCATTATACACTTGACTATACACCTTAGCCAAAGTAGCTGCTATGACCACAATGGCATAAAGCAATTCCTTAACTTCAGCTTCATTGCCAGCTGCTGCCAAAGTAACAAATTCAGATTCAATAATTGAGTTTGTTCTGCAAGTCTGTTACCTTGATGCCCAACGAATGACATCTACCCAAGAAGGAACACCCATCCAACAAGAATAATTTCTTTATTGGATATCCAACTTGCATTGCAAAAACCTTCAAGTACCGAAGGAAACTCAATGTAAGATAATTGATAATCAACCGTTCCTTTCAAGTACTGGAATACTCAACCCAGATCATGCCAATGAAATGTACTAGGATTGCTAGTAAACCTACTAAGCATTCCAACTGCATATGCTATAACCGGCCTTGTACTTATGTAATACCCCGCAATTTTCCAGATTCATTTTTATACGAGATTATCTCAGTTTTTCATTTACGAACCTTTCCGAACTTATTTGGTTTGAAAACGTGAAATTTATCTCGCGAAACGTGAAATTCGTACACAACGCGTACTGGCACAACCGACGATTTGTTTTGATTATTTTATTATTCGTGAGAAACGAGGCGTATGAATAGCCGTTTTTATTGGAAAAATTATTCTTAGCGCAGTGGTGATATTCTCGTGTTTTGAATCGATCGTTTGCTAACTTAAACGAGCCCAAAGTCTCTTTTCATGAAAGTTGGCAAAAATTACAACTATGGTCCCTGCAGTAAATTTTATGTCTCTTTCTCTAAACTTTTATTAATGACACATTGGTCCCTAGACTTTTCTAACCTAAACCTATTACTATATAAACCAACCAATAATATTATTATTCTCATTTCTAGGGTTTCACCATTTCTTCTCCACTCCACAGCTGCGCCCCACCCATCTCTTTTCCGGCCAAAGATCCGGCCACCTGAGCCACACCGCCGCGCGTCACCTCACACCTCCACCACCATCATTAACCAAATCCTATCCTCTTTCAATTGAGCTATTGCACGCGCTACCAAACCTACCCTAACATCACTTTCATTCGAGTCTCATTCTCGATAGCCACCACCACCACCACCACTCCGTTTAAAGAACTCGTACTATGTAAGTGTTTGTGTTTAGATCGAAGGTATATTATTCGGGTTTATTTTCGGTTCGTTTGGGTTCGAGTTACCACCACAGCCGCCGCAGCTGCTATCTTTCCTCCTCTTTAACTCTTTCTCGTCATGGTAAAATCGAGAAAACCTGTTCGATATTATTATTTTTTTAATATATTTTTGAAAACCGATTATGTTGATTTTGTTATTGTTTGTGGATTTAAAACCATATTCAAACTGGAATTATTAACTTGTGATCTAAAAACCAATAATAATCATGTTTTGAAACATTCGTGTGGTAAGAAATCGTTTTTATGGTCTGTGTGGCTGTGTCGTCGTTGTTAAGTTGTTGTTTTGATGATTGGTGCTCGACAGGGTGTGAAGCCGAGACCCCTTGGTCTCGGCATAAAAAAGATATATCGTGCTTGTTTAATTATTTTGGTCTCGGAAATATCTTGGTATAGTGTTTGTTTGTTGTTGTTGTTGATGCTTGTCACGGGTTGGGTTTAACTCGCATATGGATTTTGGGTCGTGACCGATTAGAGTCACGGGTTGGGTTTGAAATTTGAGTTAGACTTGGGTTTGATTTATTTTTGTTTGCTTAAGTTTAATTTTAGTTAATATGTTGATATGTTACGGATATTGATACGTGGATTAACAAGTTTATTTATTTTGACTTAAGTGGCAAGTTTCGGTTACGTTTCGGGCTTATTATCATGGATCGGGTTACATATATTATTGGACTAAACACGTAACGATTAATGGATTGGACAATTATGCCGAAATTTTACAAAATTTCTATACTTGCTATTTTATCTCAGAAACTCCTTTTATTATAAAATCCGACAAAAGATAAATAGTATAGTTTTGTTAAATATAAAACCTTCACTAATTAATTATAAAGTAAAACTTATGTTCCCTTATAAAATATGAATGTTTTATACAAACTATTTGGGATAACGGAGTAAATGCCGAAATGTACAAACTAGTTATTTTATTTGAGGGGTTTGTTAGTCGTTAACTTCTAGGTTTGTCCTCTTTGGTTCGAGTTCTCGTCAGTTTTCTCTCGACTATGTCAATGTCTATTCTCTTTGGCGTGAGTTGTATGTCGAGTCTATGTTTTCTTACCACACCACACGAAACGTTGAAAATAAGCTTTTGATAAGTTTTGAAAACTGAGTAATCCACGAAAACTACAACACTTTGTCTTTTATAGACTTTATTATCTTGCGAGACGTATTTTGAGATAACCGTATACGTATTAGGTTGTGCCGATTCTGAACCGTTGTGTACCGCTGTGCTTGCACCTCCGTGTTCCGTTGTGTCGTATGTCTTGAGACCGTTGTGAATAGCTAGATGCCAGTTGTGTCTGTCGTGATCTTTGCATTGCTGTGGCTAAGGTGAGTTCATGGCCCCTACTTTTACTGGTTTTTAAACTGTTCTTGGGGGAGAATACATGCTCATTTTAACTAAACTCAATGATTGTTTATTTGAAATCTGCAAACTGTTTACTCAATATCTGATTGTTGAGCTGAATTATTTGAATTGGTTATTTGAAAGCATTATGTGATTGACTGATATGTAACCCCACTCTATTTGAACTTGTTTTACAATCGGGGTGAGAAACATGCAAAACTATTTTATGGACCAACACTGTTGTTATCAAACTATTACGCGGATTAGCCTAAGCACTATTATGTCCCAAATTGCCCAAACTCATGAACCGTCAATTCCTGCTGGGAAGCGCGAATGTTATAAATAGATCTATTGGGAGTAACGTCCCCGTTCGGGTTAACCGGATAGGCAAACGAACGTATACCATGTCGAAACACAAGTGTCTGGGATAAACACTTGCCGGGCCACTGATATTTAACATGCTTCTAGAGCATGCACACTGTTATAGCTTCGGTTACATGAACTTAGAGCTAGCGTAATAAACTATTTTATTTTGGGTTGCATACCCTACACTTGGTCCACATCACAAACTTTACTTGAAGGTAAACACTATTTTCAGGACATTGTGAGTGACACAATGGTCACAAAACTCTTATGGAACTCACAGTATTTTTACTGCTTTATTACAAATCTATGAACTCACCAACCTCGTGTTGACACTTTTTAGCATGTATTTTAAGGTTTAAGGCGATAATCTAGTTATGAAGGCTTTTGGCATGGCATGACATGGTCATAGAAGACTCTGATATATTTGGGACAACTTGAAATCTTTTATGGGCTTATATTTCCGCACCATTTTGAAAAGTTGTAAACAATTCTCTTTTGAATATGAAATATATTTTAAATGGTTGAGGTAAAACCATTCTTTATACCTTATGTTGTGATACCAATTTAGTAGCACCCAAACATGTATGCTTCCGCTAAACCAGATTTTGGGGGTGTTACAGATTGGCATCAGAGCCTAGGTTATAGAGAACTGGGTATTTTTAAAACCTAGACTATAACCACTTTTACGAAAACTTAACCCTATGACCGCCACGTGCCTGCCTGCCAAGCTGATGCCTCATTGTGATTTTATTGCTAATATAATTGATGAGATGCCCACACTGTTATCGGATAAGTATATCCATCTATTTTCGCTATCTACTATAAGTATCTTCGACATACTTATACACACGCATCATACTCGTCGTAGCATTACGCCTTTTCTCTAAGCAATCTCATCAATCGTCCTCGAGTGTGGACATCCGCCTTAATTATTTAAGAAACTTTTAAAAGTAAGGGATATATTACTGGTGTAACTAAGCTGACTATTCCAAAATTTATTGAACCTCGGTGGAATATAGACTGATCACCTATATTCGACCAGGGACAGTGGGACATAGCCTGATCACCTATGTCTGACTCAGAGGTAAATTTTGCAATACTCAGAGTAGTTATACTAGAGTTATGTCCAGATTGATTTCCTACTTGATCTTTGAAAGACTTAAAATTCTGTGTGTGTACATAATCACTGCCTAACATGAACATTCACATCCACACACAACACACTGGCATCACAACACCTTATGAACCGTAATACACCGGCACCGCCGTACTCCTCCATTTATACAGAATTTCTATTTGTCACCGTCTGACTGTAATTTGCATCGGGCCAGTTAGACCCGATTGGCATCGTTTGGACCCATATTGCTTATTTGTAAAAAGCCCATTTGAGCCTATTGGAGTGTTTGGAATCGGTTTTGGCTATGTTTAAATTTGAACCTCGAACCGTAATACATCCGACACCACTATACTTCGCCATTTATATGGAATCCCAGTTGCTGCCGTCTACCCGTAATTTGCATCGACTCAGGCTAGACCCGATGAGCATCGTTTAAACCCGAGTTGCTTATTTGTAACTCCTCGAGATCGTAGTAAGCCCATTTTTAAATCTGAACCTCATTCCTGAATTTGGAATTGTCATTCAGCTTAAACCTGAACCATGTTTTGTTTTCATTACAGTCACCTCCACCTCAACCCTACACTCAAATGATGTTGTACTTTCCACGTTAAACACTAAGTACGCCACTGAGACAGCCAACCGATTGCTAATAACAATCAACATCCTCCTTCAGAGTCGTACTCTGAACTCGCTAAACTTCCCATTCGGCAGAGATTCTGCGCCCGACAGAAACCTTAAGACCCTAAGGAATAACCTGAACCGCGTTCCTTGGGACAATCACCTAATCCTCCTCTCGTCCCTCGGGAATATCAGCTATTTTTGCTACCCTCTCATAATATAATAAACCATATCGCTAATATCATACAAACTGATTTCTCGCGGTCACCCTACGAATGTTTTACTCCTACTTTATGAAATCAAAATTTCGACCTTACAACTATTTTAAACAACGAATAGTTCTCGTTCTATAAACTATTTTACAAATCAAATTACGGTTATTTTATAAACCAATTTGTTACCTCAGTACTATATCACAAGCTAAACCACAGTTGTTATTATTTTACTAATAATAAATTGTTTTCCTAGTACCTTACGGACTGTTTTACAAGTCATTTTATAAACTCTTTTACAATCACTCAACTTTTCTCTCGTCCCTCGGGAATACCAGTTATCTTTGCTAACCTCTTATAGGATAATAAACTGTTTTGCCATTAATTTACAAACTGCCTTTGATTTTTTTTCCATCGACCATTTGCGGTCATCCTACAAAATGTTTTACTACTATTTTGCAAAAATCAAAATTTTGATCTTACTACCATTTTATAAATGGCGAGCCGCTTTCCTGTTGCCCCGTAAACTCTCTACAAATCATTTATCAAAACGATTTCATAAAACGTTTTTTTTGCTTTGTTACGATGTCACGAATCAAACTTAAAAATCAAAACTTTGACTTTACTACAAATTTTATAAACGATGAAATTGTTTTCCTATTATCCTATAAGTTGCTTCACAAATTCACTTCACAAATCATTTTGTAAGTTGAATTGCTGTTTTTGCTACTATATCAGAAACTAGACTTCAGAAGCGAATCCCGCACCTCCACCTGAGTAATCGAGTGTGGCAATCGTTGGGATAGACACCTTCCGTTGGCCACATCCTCTTATAACGATACTTACGATCCCAGTATTTCAACGGCACCGTACGAGGCACTTTATGGTCGCAAGTGCCGATCGCCGACTTGATGGGTGGAAGTTGCGGATACCTAACTTACTGACCCAAACTTGTTCATGAGACTACCACGAAGATCGTTCAGAATCAGAACCGAGTTGCAAATTGCTCGCAAATCGTCAGAACAGTTATGCTGACTAATGACGTAACCTCTTGAATTTCCAGTTAAAGTCTAGATTATGTTTAAAAATTCACCATGAGAAGGTGATTCGTTTGGTAAACGTGGAAAGCTTAGATCCTCGCTATATTAATCATTTTGAAATCCTTGCTAGAGTTGGACCGGTAGCGCACAGACTCGAGCTACCGTCAGGACTCAGCAGTGATCGCAACGTTTTATGTGCAACGTAAAGAAACGACTTGCTGATGAGGCAGTTACTGCTCTTTCGGGAGAGATCCAAATGGATGAATGTTTGAACCTTGTTGAGAATCCTATCGAAATCATGAACCGTGAAATCAAACGACTTTAGTAAAGTTACATCCCTATCGACAAAGCTCGTCGAAGCTCGTGAAAAGGTCCTGAATTCACGTGAGAACGTGACAATGAATCCTCGTGTGTATATACTCATCTCTTTTCAACCGTAACGGGTAACTTGAATTGAATCGCGAGGACGCGATTCTGTTTAAGGAGGTGAGACTGTAATACCCCGCAATTTTCCAGATTCATTTTTATACGAGATTATCTCAGTTTTTCATTTACGAACCTTTTCGAACTTATTTGGTTTGAAAACGTGAAATTTATCTCGCGAAACGTGAAATTCGTACACAACGCGTACTGGCACAACCGACGATTTGTTTTGATTATTTTATTATTCGTGAGAAACGAGGCGTATGAATAGCCGTTTTTATTGGAAAAATTATTCTGAGCGCAGTGGTGATATTCTCGTGTTTTGAATCGATCGTTTGCTATCTTAAACGAGCCCCGAGTCTCTTTTCATGAAAGTTAGCAAAAATTACAACTATGGTCCCTGCAGTAAATTTTATGTCTCTTTCTCTAAACTTTTATTAATGACACATTGGTCCCTAGACTTTTCTAACCTAAACCTATTACTATATAAACCAACCAATAATATTATTTTTCTCATTTCTAGGGTTTCACCATTTCTTCTCCACTCCACAGCTGCGCCCCACCCATCTCTTTTCCGGCCAAAGATCCGGCCACCTGAGCCACACCGCCGCGCGTCACCTCACACCTCCACCACCATCATTCACCAAATCCTATCCTCTTTCGATTGAGCTATTGCACGCGCTACCAAACCTACCCTAACATCACTTTCATTCGAGTCTCATTCTCGATAGCCACCACCACCACCACTCCGTTTAAAGAACTCGTACTATGTAAGTGTTTGTGCTTAGATCGAAGGTATATTATTCGGGTTTATTTTCGGTTCGTTTGGGTTCGAGTTACCACCACAGCCGCCGCAGCTGCTATCTTTCCTCCTCTTTAACTCTTTCTCGTCATGGTAAAATCGAGAAAACCTGTTCGATATTATTATTTTTTTAATATATTTTTGAAAACCGATTATGTTGATTTTGTTATTGTTTGTGGATTTAAAACCATATTCAAACTGGAATTATTAACTTGTGATCTAAAAACCAATAATAATCATGTTTTGAAACATTCGTGTGGTAAGAAATCGTTTTTATGGTCTGTGTGGCTGTGTCGTCGTTGTTAAGTTGTTGTTTTGATGATTGGTGCTCGACAGGGTGTGAAGCCGAGACCCCTTGGTCTCGGCATAACAAAAATATATCGTGCTTGTTTAATTATTTTGGTCTCGGAAATATCTTGGTATAGTGTTTGTTTGTTGTTGTTGTTGATGCTTGTCACGGGTTGGGTTTAACTCGCATATGGATTTTGGGTCGTGACCGATTAGAGTCACGGGTTGGGTTTGAAATTTGAGTTAGACTTGGGTTTGATTTATTTTTTTTTGCTTAAGTTTAATTTTAGTTAATATGTTGATATGTTACGGATATTGATACGTGGATTAACAAGTTTATTTATTTTGACTTAAGTGGCAAGTTTCGGTTACGTTTCGGGCTTATTATCATGGATCGGGTTACATATATTATTGGACTAAACACGTAACGATTAATGGATTGGACAATTATGCCGAAATTTTACAAAATTTCTATACTTGCTATTTTATCTCAGAAACTCCTTTTATTATAAAATCCGACAAAAGATAAATAGTATAGTTTTGTTAAATATAAAACCTTCACTAATTAATTATAAAGTAAAACTTATGTTCCCTTATAAAATATGAATGTTTTATACAAACTATTTGGGATAACGGAGTAAATGCCGAAATGTACAAACTAGTTATTTTATTTGAGGGGTTTGTTAGTCGTTAACTTCTAGGTTTGTCCTCTTTGGTTCGAGTTCTCGTCAGTTTTCTCTCGACTATGTCAATGTCTATTCTCTTTGGCGTGAGTTGTATGTCGAGTCTATGTTTTCTTACCACACCACACGAAACGTTGAAAATAAGCTTTTGATAAGTTTTGAAAACTGAGTAATCCACGAAAACTACGACACTTTGTCTTTTATAGACTTTATTATCTTGCGAGACGTATTTTGAGATAACCGTATACGTATTAGGTTGTGCCGATCCTGAACCGTTGTGTACCGCTGTGCTTGCACCTCCGTGTTCCGTTGTGTCGTATGTCTTGAGACCGTTGTGAATAGCTAGATGCCAGTTGTGTCTGTCGTGATCTTTGCATTGCTGTGGCTAAGGTGAGTTCATGGCCCCTACTTTTACTGGTTTTTAAACTGTTCTTGGGGGAGAATACATGCTCATTTTAACTAAACTCAATGATTGTTTATTTGAAATCTGCAAACTGTTTACTCAATATCTGATTGTTGAGCTGAATTATTTGAATTGGTTATTTGAAAGCATTATGTGATTGACTGATATGTAACCCCACTCTATTTGAACTTGTTTTACAATCGGGGTGAGAAACATGCAAAACTATTTTATGGACCAACACTGTTGTTATCAAACTATTACGCGGATTAGCCTAAGCACTATTATGTCCCAAATTGCCCAAACTCATGAACCGTCAATTCCTGCTGGGAAGCGCGAATGTTATAAATAGATCTATTGGGAGTAACGTCCCCGTTCGGGTTGACCGGATAGGCAAACGAACGTATACCATGTCGAAACACAAGTGTCTGGGATAAACACTTGCCGGGCCACTGATATTTAACATGCTTCTAGAGCATGCACACTGTTATAGCTTCGGTTACATGAACTTAGAGCTAGCGTAATAAACTATTTTATTTTGGGTTGCATACCCTACACTTGGTCCACATCACAAACTTTACTTGAAGGTAAACACTATTTTCAGGACATTGTGAGCGACACAATGGTCACAAAACTCTTATGGAACTCACAGTATTTTTACTGCTTTATTACAAATCTATGAACTCACCAACCTCGTGTTGACACTTTTTAGCATGTATTTTCAGGTTTAAGGCGATAATCTAGTTATGAAGGCTTTTGGCATGGCATGACATGGTCATAGAAGACTCTGATATATTTGGGACCACTTGAAATCTTTTATGGGCTTATATTTCCGCACCATTTTGAAAAGTTGTAAACAATTCTCTTTTGAATATGAAATATATTTTAAATGGTTGAGGTAAAACCATTCTTTATAACTTATGTTGTGATACCAATTTAGTAGCACCCAAACATGTATGCTTCCGCTAAACCAGATTTTGGGAGTGTTACAACTTACCATGGCATACATTAACTATCCCATCCTTTTGAGTATTGAAGTTGAGACACTGCTTTACCTTTATATGGTAAGGGCTTAAGATTAGATCCATGGGAGTACCTATGAGAGAACTATCCTTGATATTGAACTTATCCAAGATCTTCTTAATATAATGTGATTGAGAAATCCTTTTTCCTTCGTTCTTACAAATGATCTTGATACCTAAGATCACTTCTACCTCCCCCATGTGTTTCATAGCAAATTTAGATGACAAGAATTCCTTTGTCTCATCAACTTGATCTTGGTTTGTACCAAAATCAACATGTCATCTACATATAAGCATATCATGACTCCATTTCTAGAATCATTAAATTTACTATAGACACATTTGTCGGCTTGATTTAAAACAAAACCACTCGACAATACAACCTCATCAAAATTTTTGATGCCATAAAGAGATTTAACTAAATTACAGACTTTATTTTCGTGTTCAGGCTTAACAAACCCTTCGGGTTGTTTCATGTAAATCTCTTCATCTAATTCACCCTTCAAAATTGCAGTTTTCACATCCATTTGGTGAATTACAAGATTGTGTATAGCAGCTAATGCCAATAACAATCTAATGGTGGATATCCTAGCAAACGGAGCATAAGTATCGAAATAATCGATTCCCTCCTACTGTCTAAAACCTTGTATTACCAACCTTGCCTTGTACTTGTCAATAGTACCATCCACCTTCATCTTCCTCTTGAAGATCTATTTACTTCCTAATGGTTTACACCCAGGAGGTAAATCAGCCAACTTCCAAACTTTATTTTGCATGATAGAATCTATCTCATCTTGGATTGCTTCTTTCCAAAAAGCAACGTCCCTTGAAGCCATTGCTTCACTATATGTCCTTGGATCCTCATCAACATTAAAACAATATTGATATTGCAAGTTAATTGCATTCCTTGATCCTTCAACCAAATATAGTTGGAAATCATCACCAAAAGATTTGGTTTTTCTTGCTCTTACACTCCTCCTAGGCTCAGAAGCTCAGGAGGGTATCAGTCACTTGGTCAGATGTACCAGAGTTACTAGAATTTGCAATCAAGTCTGCAGGTTTAGGTAAAGATGTAATCCTATTACCGACTTATATATTAAGTCCCTAGCGAACCTCTTTGCCAAGTGGCAAGCAATTTTTATTTTCACTATGACAAGCATCGAACATGGTAGCATTGACTTTTAAACATAAGCATATGTTTACTAACAAGTCCCTTAACCATTATGCTTCTTTTGAACAAGAAAACAACGAATTATGATACAATAGTTCAATAAGTTGTACAACTTGATTCTTTGATCCCAAGACATTACATCCATACCAAGTGTATAATCCAACACTTATGAATGTAATATTCTTGATCAATTATCTAACTTGCATCGATTTATCCTCATAATACTCAAAGGATCCACGTTGTATTCTAAACCATAATCCATAGTTTTCTATCAAGTATTTTAATACTTGTTTAATCAAAATTGAGAACATGTTTTCCAAATCAAACAGATTTTGCAAAACGATCAAAACAATGTTCTTACATTCCACAAATACAACTCACCCCGGTGTGTTTGTGAAATTAGTTTCTAATAATTAACATTCAATTAGCAAGCACGTCATGCAAATAAGATATAAAAACATAATTATTATGCATGAATCTATGTTAGCACATA
Source organism: Artemisia tridentata subsp. tridentata (assembly GCA_021014915.2). Lineage (NCBI taxonomy): Eukaryota > Viridiplantae > Streptophyta > Magnoliopsida > Asterales > Asteraceae > Artemisia > Artemisia tridentata. Next base: position 10,589,283 of record CP139501.1, on the reverse strand, counting down.
AATATACATCAGGCACCAAACGAAATACATAATAATATTAATATCATTATTTTCGTTTTAATTGCCGCATATATCCGAGATTGACATCGTTTTTGCTTTCAGCCAACATTGATAACCCTTCATCAATGTTATGATATCTCATGACTGATAATTTAAAACATAACTCAAAGACTCATAAGTTTTCGATCAATCAATTTTTGCAGGAAAACAAAATCGCCAAGTTACAGTTACCGGTAAAATGGCTTATACAAATCTTGTAACCACATAGAGATGCACAAACTTCATAAGAAAAGTATTCCTTTCGCATCTTTATGTGTAACTAATAAGCCAGTCATTGATCAAAAGGATAAACCATTATTCACAATAATGTAACAAATAAGTTTTCCAGTGAGAAGTTGCTAATGAGTCAATTAGTTAATATCTTAAACAATTTTAAATCACCAGCCATTAATATCGTCATGTCAACCAAAAGATATCACATATGACTCGCATGAAATCCATAACAAATGAAATACTATGTTACGGAGTATTATTTCACCACATGCAAATATGTGATTCTTAACATCTCTATAATAAGTAATAACAAATTCCTAATTTTCAGAATCCAAACTTTTGTAAGTTATCAAACAATCATTATATGATTTACCCGTCAAAACTATTATTATTTTGACGTCAAACACCTGTTGTTCTTTGGGCAAACATATCCAATAAAGAATAAACTATGATGACCGCCAAAATTCTTTAAGCAAGAAAGATAAACATCTAAGGCAACATCAATATTTCATCAAAGTTTATCATAATGGGAAAAAAAAAAAAAAAATAACAGGACTCTGAAACTTCAAACATTAAAGGTCATTAAAGTAACAATCATTTATATTTCAACAAATCGGTTCACATGCCAACCTTTAGATTTTCCGTTTATGAGCACGGATTCTGTTTGCGGGAAAAGTAACCGCAAGTACCCCAGGCCACCAACAGCAAACCCATAAAGATTGTATAATTTCATCATGCAAAAATAAACATATAAATATGTCTTTTTATAGCCTTTCCATGCATAAATTTAAATTAATGATCGATAATCAAAAAATTCATGCAGGCATATCAATACATAACTTGAGTTTTCCTTCAGAACATATATATTATCATGATTAACATATCATATCTTTAATATAATATCTATGTGGTTCGAATCTATCAATTCTTATAAAAAGAACATAGTCATGCATATTAAACACATAATTTTACCATGTTAATCATGTTACATGTGTGTCTCTTCAATATATAAATTGATTTTTGAATGATGATAGACACTTCGTTATCTTAATCAATTCAAAGAAGCGTACCGTACTCCGATGTTCAAAGGAATTCTACCTTACTGAATATCCAAAATATATATATACGTATGTATATTTCCCAGTATCATCCCTTGTAAGTATGAACCATTTTACTAATCACACCATTCGAATATACTTCCAACAAAGCGGCCCTTCTTTCCAGATTACAAGATACCTTTCTAAACATGCCATCGTCACCGAATTTAATCGATCTTTGTTGTAAATGTGGGGTATTAGGTATCCTGATAGCAATTAGAAGTCACGAGTATGAACGCTTTCAGATCGATTAAATTGGAGTGGATATCAATTAACGACCGGATAAAATCTAATTGATTCAAGGTTGTGTATGTCTGCATATTTGCCGAAAATCGTGATCATAAGATGTTTGATCAGAATCTTGTCTTCATTCTCGAATTGAAAAGAAGTAGACTTTTATTCATTGAGAAAAATTATTGTACCAAGTGGTTTTTGCCTTGCGTATCACAAGAAGAAGAAAACCGAATTTTCCGATCTCTCTAAATGCAATGGACGGTTTCCAATCATAAATACCATGGACAGTTATCAATCCATGCATATTTATATATATACTTTAATATTAAACATATAATATTAAAACTAAACTCATAATATTATATTAATAATATTAAACCAAACCGTCAATACGCAACCATCTTAATATACATAATCGGGTCATTTGGAACCCCCGTTAGTCCCACTAATATCCAAATAAGCGTTGACTCTTATTTACATATTAAACACAATCTATTTTACACTAAAATACCAACATAAAATCACTGAGAGACGTCACGAATACAATAAGAGATTTATGAACTGTATGGTTACATCTTTACCAAAAGATTGTCTACTGCATTATTTGATGAGTTTCCCACCAGTTTAAGTGTTCATTCGTTCCAACTGTGAGGGAGTGTTAGCGGGTTATTATTATCTAGGCGCATTGTTGGATTATTGTGATGCCTATCTACATTGTTTATTTGGTAATCACAATCAATTCATTCCAATACACATACCATCCATTTCATTACACGTAGGACGCATGTTGACACATAATCCAAATTGAAGGTTGATGGTGATCCTGACCCTAATTTATACCATAGCATTGCGAGTGTTAGCTAATAAAGCGTATAGGCCCGGCCCACTTGTTTAAGTTATGTTTTTATTTTCTATTTAATGTATTGTAATCTCTGTAATACATTGAATCTGATCAATATAGTTTTTCAGTATTCCTTAATTTCTACATAGTATCAGAGCTAGGTCAAAAATGAAAAAAAAAAAAGAAAAATAAATAAAAATAAAGATTTGTTTGTTTGTTTGTTCGTAGTTGGATCCGCACTTTGAATTCAATGTGGAGCTAGAGAGTTTCCCACCTTACATAGTGAGACCTAAGTCGAAACGCTCTTGGGATGTGTTTCCTTGAACGTATTGCATTAGTATTTTTCCTATAGATTTCGTTGTTTTGTGTAGATTTGTTGTATGCTTGTCCTGTGGGATTACTATGACTTTATGACTATGTAGTGACGAACCACGATACAAGTCTCCACTTGTGCCGATCGTCATCATGATATTTTGTGTGGATTTTCATTTAGTGAATTATCTGTCATCTTATATCAATGTATTATAACGATTCCGTCCGTCACACTCCGCGATTCCGCCATAGAGACGGGGTGTGACAAGTGGGCCACATCTACTACTCTCCTCTCATCTCTCTACATTTATTTCAAATAATCATATTTTTTAATTAAAAAATTATTATATAAAATAATTAATATTATTAAATATATTTTTGTTTCTCATACATTAAATTCAAATCCAAATTCTAATCCTAAGCCCACCTACAAACCAAACGAGCCCTTAAATGACTGGACTATCATACCCTTAATTAAAAATGGTAACAATATCTACCACTAAATTAATATTTTAAAAATTGTTTAATCCTTACACTTTTACAATTGGTTGTTTCTAACACAGACTTTTTTATCGCAATGACTACAAATTGAACCGTAAGTTTTGCATCAATGGTCAAACCAAAATCATAATTTTGCAATTATAATTATTTGCCGCTATACATCGTCGCTTTGCGCGGACATTCGTCTATTGTTATAAAAAGATATATGGTCCCGGCCTTTACTTAAATACTATAGAAAAGAGTAGAATGTGACATGAATGATTCTTCCTCGTGATGTGATAATATAGAAAATGTGAAGCGTGCACGAAACCACATCAACATACTCATTCCACCTGGTGATGTGAATGTGATACTGATAAAACTAAAGCTGACAACCGGTGAATCTTGTAGTTTAACCACCACCTTCATTTCCTTCCTATATATATATATATATATATATATATATACTTATCACATTCTATAACACAAACACACAGACACAGAAACTAGACATGGCAAGCAAGACCTTCTTCGCTATCATTTTCGCGCTCCTTTGCCTCTTCGCCTCTCGTCAGTAGCTAGCTCTTCATTTTATTTTAACTTTGCATTCAGTTTTGTTTGAGTTTAAACTTAAGCTTTTTGATTTTTTTTTTTTTTTTATGCATGCAGAATGGACTGTTCAAGTGGCAGAAGCAAGAATGTGTCAGTCTCAGAGTCATATGTACCATGGAGCTTGTTTACGTGACCATAACTGCGCTATTGTATGCCGTAACGAAGGTTTCTCTGGTGGAAGGTGCAAGGGCTTTCGCCGTCGTTGTTTCTGCACTAGGCTTTGTTGATTATGTCGTATTTCGACTAGCTTCCATCTTTGTTGATGTAGCGCGCTCTTTGTTGTTGTTTATGATTTGGATTCTAGTACGTTTCGTGTACTTTTAATAGTTTGTTTGCAATGAATCTGTTTTGGTTTTCTTATTGATGTTTCTTACCTCTTTCTCATACTTATAATATGTTCTATGCATAACTATATGCTGATATGGCCATCATAACATATAGTGTACATGGAACATACAAAAACAATAGTACAATACCTAATCCCGTCAGAGCGGATTATGGGTCGGTGTGATGTAGACATGTCACACTCCTGCCCGACACCCCTACCCAAGGGTAAAACAATGAACCTAAATTAACATCCGTCAAAAAGGCTTGGTGATAAAACTATCATAAAACTTCAATAACTTATAGGAATTCCAAAAAATATTTTGAACCAATAAAATGAAAGTCCATTATGATATGTAAGCTATTATGTACACAGTAATTAAAAGACTGTTAAGTGTTATGCTTTTTCTAAAAAATTAATTTACATTTACATGCAGTAACTGTTAGAGTTTTATTGGAAAAATATTATCGTGTATGACTAGATTCGAACTCGGGAACGAGGGATTGCACACACTACAACAAAGCACCTCATTTTACACGATTATATTGTTATATGTTCACCTTTAAAAGTGTGTAAAAAATTAAAGTACACGCTAAGTGTTGCGTGTAGTATATGTGCGTCACAAATTAGTTCACATGATTTAGTGTCAACAATCATATAAAAGTGAACACTAGTAAGCGTGTAGAAATTGTTATAAAAGTACACGCTTCTATTTGTGAACAACATACCATCACTCTACACACTAAAAAGTGTGTAGAAATGATAAAATACACACTAAAAAGCGTGTAGAAATGCTAAAAGTACATGAAAATAGACCACACATGCCAGGCACAAATACAATCTGCAAATACAAATCTGCAATTGAATCTACAATTTTTGCAATTGAATACAAATCTGCAATTGAATCTGCAAATACAAATCTGCAATTGAATCTGCAAATTACAAATGTGATTACACAATTTTTTTGCAATTGAATACAAATCTGCAAATACATTCTGATTACACAGTTTATGATGAGAATGATGTAATCCAACTCTTGTCTTCAACAAGCTCCTAAGCAACAAGCTCCAATCTTTTGTCTCTAATCTGCAGATAGCAAAAAATGACAAGGCAACTCAGAAAAATCACAAGTCACGTTTATTTTGAACAATTAGAGTTACAATTTTAAGGTCACTTTCTAAATTTCCTAGGGAAGGACATGTAAGTCGTAGATATCATCCACATTTTAGCACAATTACAATACAAATAAAGTGGCAAATAATATGACGAAACAGTTTCCATAGCCTTATATAAAAGGTACAAAGTAAATTAATCCTTGTGATTATGATCTTTCAAGCTTATATAAAAGGTACAAGGTAACACTGTCAAGGGTCAGTCTGTCTATTACACAATATGATTGGAGTGTGCAATATCCAATTCCAATCTAAGTCAGCCTAAAATCATCAAAAAAATGTTCTGGTAAAAAGTAAAGTCTTCACAATAGACTGATATGCCATGAACTCCCTCCTCCACCCATAAAAGAAGCGGGGACAATCTCCATTTACCCTTGCATCATCGTCGGGATATTCTTGAATTGGCGCACGCTAGAACTAAGTTTAAGTTTGCAATAAGAGCTAATCCCAAAGAAATCCTTACTTCACAAGTTCTAACACAGCTTCAGTCCAAATCCTAATCCTACTCAAACCTATTTGCAATACTAAGCATGAGCATTCAATGTGTTGATTCCGTGACTATAATAGCTAGCAACAACAGAAACTTCATTTAATAACAACCAAGAACTACTAAGTGGACAAGCAACACAAAAGGACATAATGCAGAAATAACTAGGATATCATAAAACCTTTTGAATCATCTTAATTCTTCTCATACCTTACATTGAAGCAAGCCTAATCAGAAACACACTCCGAGGATCTGAGGCAAACTGTGAATATCGATCATTAAACGCGCTCCAAGCAAGACCATCTGCGGGGTGCCTCAATTTTCCATCTTTTGTTCTACCAGTATCATGCCACCTCATGTCCTTTGCTGTTTTCTCGGACATGTACAACCTTTTAAGTCTCGTAATTAAGGGAAAATAACGTAAAACTTTTGCCGGCTTATTTGTTTTGCGGGATTTTGAACTTCCACCCGCTTCATCGCTTTTATATCGCGAAGCTTTGCAAATATGACATGATTGTTGACCCACCTTGTCACCCCAATAAAGCATACAATCATTAGGGCACGCATGGATTTTTTCGTAACCTAGACCTAAATCTTTCGTAAACTTTTTGGCTTCATCGGCGGATGATGGTAACGCTGTAAGATGTGGAAATGCATCCCTCAAGAGTTCTAGTATCATGCTAAAAGTCTTGTTGGATATTCCACCAATACATTTAATGTGATATAAATGTAAAGTGAAGGACAAATTTGAGTACTTGCAACCAGAATACAATTCTTTGTCACATTCTTCCAACAACTTCTTATATGAAGCACCCTCATCACCATGACTACCACTTTCCGTAGATTCTCCGGCATCTCCTTCCATCGTTGTATCTCCTAACTGGGCGTTATCCGAAGGCAAAGAACTAATACCTAACGCATCACGAACCAAGCCTCTTATATCCTCTTGACCAAAAGAAGTTTCCTCAACATTAACATTACTAGATTGAGATGGTGCTAAAGATATAGTATGCTCTCCATGTACAGTCCATTCTCTATACCCGGGTAAAAACCCATAACGCAATATGTGGTCATGAGCTTTATCCAAATCTACCCATTCACCGAGACAACATCTATTACATGGACATTTAATGGATCCTCTTATACTTCTAACACGAGCAAAACTTATAAAATTTTGAGCTCCGTCTCTAAAAGTTTTGTTATTAATCGGAGCATTAATCCCACTTTTATCCATCGCTTATACTTACCAAGTTTCCGATACAATTCCTAAAATCACAATTGAAAACTTATTGGTTTTAATAAATTCCCAAAATGTTATGTGTAAAGACAAAAATGGCTATAGCTACACATTTCAATTCATTCAAATTTAATTAAAGAAACATATCTAATTAATTCAAATTTAATTAAAGAAACATACAACAACAAGAACTAATCAGTACAGTCAGCAACCAAATGATCATGAAAAATGAGGCAAAGTGTCACCAAAAAGTTTTGCAAATAAAGCTAAAAAGCTCACGAAAACTACTCATGGAGCACAGCAACAATATTTATTCATCTTGGTTTGACAATTAGTATATAACGTAAATTGTACACAACAAACACGTTCAAGCTAGTTGTTACTGACTTACTGCCATTAATACATATAAAGGGTCAATCAGCCATGTGTAACCAATACGACGACCATAGGTAACGCACTAGACCTCCTTACATATTTGAAGGTGGCGTCGAAAATGGTCACGGGGATACCCGCGAGTCAAAGACTTGTCCTCCCATGTATATATCACATTTGAATCAAACAATTTTCATGAAAATACATTTCATCGAACAGTTGGTGTACGAAATAAAAATGAGCATACAAACAAACAATCAGCTATTAAACCAATAAGCTTCACTTATAACTAATCAGCTATAAAACTCCATAGAAATAGTTTATACCTTAGCTGCTGCAAATGGACCGCGTCAACTACCTACCGAATCGCTCAAACCCTAGCTTCTTCTGCATCTCAAACCCTAGCTTCAGCGTTAACAAGCTCTGCTGCAACTGATTAACTCGATTTGAATGATTTAGGGTTCATATTTGGGGTGATGAATTATACCAGCTACTTATAACGATTTGAACGATGGAATAGTAAAGTGATGGAATAGTAAAGTGATGGAATTTGGGGAATTTTAAAAAATATCTGTTTTTTTATAGTGGAATTAGTAAAGTGATGGAGTTTGGGTATTTTGTAAAGTAAAATGATATTTTATATAAAAGAGTTAAAAAAACTATACGCTTTTAATAGTGTAATCTTTTTTTTTAAATTTGTACACGCTTCTAAGTGTGTACTAATACACGCTTTTAATAGTAAATCTTTTTTTTTAAATTTGTACACGCTTCTAAGGGTGTACTAATGTTTTATATTTTATACACGCTTTTCTGGGTGTAAAAAGGACAACTAAAACTACACCATTTCTCAGGCGTGAAGAAATAAACGTGAAAAATCAACTCGTTTTTTGTAGTGACACTTTACGTATGAATGACTAACGTAAATAATTAATATATATAATAGTTATGTATTTTAATTATTTGGACACGAAATGAAAGATAACGGACGTTAAGTGATTAACCGAATTGACTAACGGTCGTTAAGTTAATAGTTAAAGGACTATTATTGAAAAAGGAGATTTGGAAGGATCTAGATACCCATATTATGGGTATGGCCAGTTGGGGCTTATGGGTTTCAACCCTTGATCGACCCAATTACTATCTTGTGCTCCAAGATAGGTTTTGGCTATAAATACCAAGGCATTATGCTTAGGGTTGGGACTAGTGCATTGTAAACCTAAACCCTAAAATCCTCTCCTCTTCTCCCTTGTAAAATCCGATCGGCCTCCCTCCTCCAAGGGTGTCGATTTGTGTTTTTCTTGTTAACTAAATTGTTAGGTTAACCGTGTCTAATCACTAGCATCATTCGTTAGTCGAGTAATAGTACGTATGTTTGAGAACTCGTTGATTACTTACTTTAGTAATCAATATTGGATTGTGGAACAAAAAAAGGTAAGGGGTTCCACGTTAATCCTATTGGTTGTTCAAGAGAAGAGAAGTTCAAGTTTGGATATTTGTTTAGCTAAGATCAAAAAGGTACATTTCCTATTTATTTTTCAGTATTACTTATTACATGTTAATTATGATCCTTGCTTCCGCGTTTTGTGTGCTTTGATGTTTATGGTTTATTATTTATTTGAATGTCAAATTATTTAAAACCAACAGTTGCATCACGAGTCGTTTAACATGTAATTGTAATTATCGAAACACATAATAAAAAAATCAAATTATTGATTTGGATTTACATGTTTTATTAGTCGATTTTTTTAGGGTTTCATTCTAGATCTTGAAAAATAATTCGAACTATACAATTAGGGAGGGGGTTCGACCCTCTTTTGTTGAAAAGTTAGTTTTGTAACCCTAAGTAGGAACATGTTTATATGATTATTTGAATAAAGGGCTACGATCCTGTTTGGTCCATGATTTTTTCACGCAAAGAAATCATGGATTAGGGTTTGTTTATGTGCTACATGTTTTAGATAGATCTAAAATTAGGGAAGACCTAATATACTAAATTAATGAATCAGTTATATATGTGCTATGTGGTATTTAATTATTAAAACTTACGCGGCCAATTGTTGGCGTCTGTGGTCCATTAGTTACAATGCGCTCGAAAACCAATGGGAGTTTTCTTAATTATATACATAATAATTACACATATAGATTATTAATAGGATTTATCAAAAGGTTTGCATGTGGCTATATGATTTAATTGTTAAGATTATATGCGTTATGTGTGTTTATTTAATTTTGTTTGAAATTACTTGTCTTATTTGTTTAAAATTGTTCATGAATTGTAAGCAAACAAGAGGGTAATTTTTGGGTATAAAAATTAAATGGACCTAATAACTATGAAACCTTAATTGTGGTAAATTATTTATTGCCAAGTCTTATGTGCCGATAGTGGTTCGCTTCGCATGATAATTTGCTCCCAGGCGAGACTAGCAATTTAATAATTTACTACATTATTTTAAGCTTTAAAATCATAAATTGTTAATTGATTGATGCAACTGTACATAATGGTCGAAGCGGCGGTGATTTGAATATTTTTAATTAAGTATTTTTCCAAAGAAATATTCGTGAAAATATTCCCCCGGGTCGTTCTCCCAACGAAGGTTTGACGGCGAATTTGTCGAATCGGAGTCGTGAAAATGTGAAGTGAATAAGTGACGTGAAAGATTATTATTTTTTTTTGAATTGATTACACTATAATAAGAAATATTAAAAGCAAACTACGCTATTAAAATAAATGCACACAAAGAAAATTCAAATAAATGCAAATCCCGGGCTAATCCCGAGATTTATAAATCTATTAGTGAAATTAAACTTAAAATAGAAATAAAAATAAAATAAAATTCTAAAGGACAATGAATTTTATTAAAAACTGATTTTATAAAAAGAAATTTAAGAAAATAAAGTTTTATAAAAAAACGAGGGACTAAAAATGCAATTTTGGAAACTTTATTTAAACTAAAACTTTTTAAAGCAAAGACAAGGACTAAACTGTAATTTTTGAAACTCTATTAAAGCTAAAATTGATTTGAAACAAAGACAAGGACCAAAGGTGGACAAAAATGAAATCAAGGGACTGGTTTGAAATAATTGAAAATTGAAAACGTTTTACTCTTAGATAAACAGCCCCAGGTTCGATTCCTGGGTATATGCAAATTAACCCAAACTATTTTTTTTTTCTTTTCTTCTTTTGCTAAACAACTACAAGCTAACAAAACAAATTTTAGAAAAGAAAAGAGCTTAAAAGATACTAGAATAAGCTGGAAAAACAGCTTGACCAAATCTATTAACTAACAAGCTTCTCAAATCACAAATCCAAACATCCTCGAATTCTAACCAAATCAAGCTATCTCTAAATTCAACTTATCAACTTATGCAATCTATTCTATACTGCTACTAATATTAAACCTCTAAAACTAGATTACTTACACTAAAAAAATCAACCAGAGCAGCTTAAAAAGAAAAAATACAAAGCAAGTATCAAAATAAGAAAACAGTACTCACAAGCTCTTCCTGCTAACTTATTTGGTGATCTCAGAATACTCAAACAACCCAGGCTATTAAGCCAATATCAAACCCAAATAACCAACTCTTCCTTCCATCAGCTTTTTCCACAGCTCGATGATTCACAACAAAGTTGACTATCGTTGACTATTTGAATTTATTGTGCAAACATGGAACGAATCTCTATAAAAGCTTACACTAAGCTAGCAAGCTTATATAAACTTTTAAAACTAGAGAACAACTTGATAAAAGGCTGATAATATATATATATATATATATATATATATATATATATATATATATATATATATATATATATATAATATATATATATATATATATATTTTTTTTTTTTTTTTTTTTTGTAATGATCAGATGTTTAAAACAAAGTAAATAAACTAAATATTGAAATCAAACATTAACTAAAAGAAAATTCGGATTCAGATGAACTTCAAAATTAAACTTTCATTAAAACGTAAAAATTACAATAATCGAATCAACTAAACATAAACTGAAAATTACAATCCGAATTAAAAGACTAAAATTCTAAAACTAATTTGACAGCATAACGTTGCTAAAGAAAAATTACATACTAAAATGGGAAGAACCCTCCTCTATTTATAGGCTTACACCGAACCTTCGGGACTTGCCACGTTGGCGATCCGCGTGCTTCTGTGTTAGTTTGGAGCTCATCTAAGCCGTCTAAATCAATCCCACTCATCATAGCCCTTGGATTGCTCTATCATGACGTGTTCTAACCAATCACGAGCTGCCACCTCATCCCCTCGTGTGTTTCTTTGAGTCTGACACCTTCTGACATACTCTGATCCTTCTAGAAGCCCTTTGATTTGACACAATTACCCTTAATTGTGGTAATTTTGTGAATCGGTAATTAGGGTTCATGGGAGGTGAATTTGGGGATCGGATAATAAGAGAGAGATAAGGGGTGAGTTATTTTTCTTTTTTAACTTCTTTTGACCGAATGGGTTTGAGGGAGTTTATTATTTGACCGGGTGATAGAGTTGGGACGGGTCGGGTTCATTTAGATGGAAGGTGGGCTTGGGTTCGAGTTTGGAGGAAAAAGGGTGGGCCGGATATAGTTAAAGGTGAATTGGGCTTGGGGTTTTAAGGGATAGGGGGTATAAATGGGCTGGGGTGGATAAGGGATTAAAGGGTTAAGAGGGGTTGTGTTTATTTCTTTTTGGGATCCGGTTGTGTTTTGTTAGGATAATATGGGTATTGTTGATCTAATAAAAGGACCAAAGGTGTAGATCTTGTAAACTTCAAGGACCAAACATGCCATTTCTTCAAAGTTCATCCGAGGACATATTTTGCCAACTAAAAATAATCCAAGGGCTCTTCAGGATTTTTGACCAAACATAGCATTCCCGGCTTCGGCTTTGACACTCTCCCAAATCTCGTGCTCATTTCCCGGCTATTTCTTTATTTTTGTCCTTTTCTTCGATATCCGTGCCTGCATATGTAAAAACACAAAAACACAATATATTTGGCATTTTGGTCGGGTTTTTGGTCTATTTTGGGTCCGGTTTTGGTCTAGAAATGGTATGTGTTTAAGCACATACCAAAATTCCCCCAGACTAAGCTATTGCAATGTCCTCATGCAATGTTATAAAACACGTTTTTGAAACCGAAAATTTCCAATCTCTTTTTACTAACTTTGAGAAGTAGCAAAATTTTCAAAAGAGATCAAGAAATCTTAAGTTCTAAAAACTCCCCGATTTTCCATTTTATTCTATTTTTGTATTTTTCTCATTATTCATGTGACGGCTTTGTCGACAATCATTATCTAACGATAACTTTTAGGGTCATTAAGCAGGAAACACGACTCATAAAGAAGTGACCATACGGATAAAATTCGTCGTCCCTGATTTTTCACGAGTCCCCAAACTAAGCTTAAAAACGAAATCATTGTCATTTACAAGTTAGATTGCCAACACTACTCAGAAAGCTAATTGTGGACTCTTCGTTCCCAAATTCCTATTTTCCTCTATTTATTTTATTTTTGGTGAGAAATGAATTTCTTCAAATTCTCGTTTCGATAATTTTTTTTAAGCCGATAAAGATACCTTAGTTTAGACGCTAAGTAGTTTCCAAACCTTCCCTCGAAAACCGTTGCATACGAAAATGAGGTCCACATCAAGGTCTCTGATTTAACACGATTTTGAGGATATCCCTTTTATTTGCGACCGAAACAACTCATCTACGAGTCCAGAGACGGAAGCCTTTATTAGGACACCCCCGGAGTCGAAATTTGGCATTATTAACATTATTAAGCTCATATTATTATTGATCCTTGGCCCTTTATAACAATCACAACATCGGCTGCGAACCGGCAAGATGTGATAGTCTATTATGACCTTGGAATTTTTCCTCTGCCTTTATTAGAAGTCTACAACATCGGCTGCGAACCGGCAAGATGCAGAAAACTTTTTATGGCTTTGGATTATTATTATTATTTATTATTCATTATATTTTGCCAAATCCCGAGTCCTACGGCTTTTATAACAATCCCAACATCGGTTGCGAGCCGGCAAGATGGAATAGTCTATTACACCGTAACACTGGCAGTACCTTGATGTGTACCCAACTTTCATAAGCAAGGATTCTCTAAGGAAGAAATAAAAACTAATTATCGCCAAAACTAAAATAGCTTTAATTATTCCTATTTATCTATTTTTGAGTGAAACAAGCTTATGGGAACAAAAAGCCACAAGTAACTTCGATGAGCTCTAAAGAGAACCAACTACTCCACGTTTAGCAATCTAACTTATAAACAACTCTATCATTTCTCGTTCTTCGCAAATTTAAAATCTTAAATAATAAGATCTGCGAATGCTTAGCCTTATAATCAAGCCATGCATATATAAAGTCAAATACGGGAACTTGCAAATTCTTAAAAAGAATTCGCGTTTTCTAGTTCCTTATGTAAAAGACTAGCACGAGCTTATAGATTATAATTGGTTAAGGAGACAAGCTAGGGCTCAACACGCCCGGTCAAGTCAGAATTTTATTCCTACTCTCTCCAGCGGAAAGTCAATAAAAATGTCAAAATTTATTATATTTTTGCAAAAATTTTTAAAATTTTTCTCATTTTTTTGGATTTTTCAATTTTTGGAGGAAAAACGGGGTTGCATGAGGAAACGGCAAAAATGCAAGGCAAAAATTAAATCGACAGATTACCCCCCCTAGACTAAAACGAGACATTGTCCTCAATGTTTTAAAGGTAAGGGTTCTCCTACATAAATCTAAGGCCGTTTATGAATTATGCCAAAAGATAGATGTAAAACGATAAGATTTTAGGATATTGATAAGCAGCGGATGATGAAACTCGAGTAGCGTGAAGTTAACTACGAGCACGAGAGTCTTCATCATCGGGCATTCCTGACACATCACAGAAAAACCACGAAACACAAGATATGGAGAAGGGATCCCTCCTCATGTTTTATTAGAAAATAGATAAGAAGATAGATGGATAAGCATGGGGTGCCTCCCACGAAGCGCTTGTTTTTGTTAACCGAGTCACATGAGCTTGACTCGACCCCGAATTTATTTGTCCTTGGGGGAGCATGTGGAAGAGATAATCTCAATCGGACTTTCGTTCAAGATGTTTGGATAAACATTGAAGCACACGAAAGTTCCACTCCGATTTGAGATACCCACGGCTTTAGAAGATAAAAGTGGTGATGCCGGGGTCAAAAACTTTGTCTTCGTTTCCAGCTGGAAACGATAGTAAAGTTTCAAGCAGAGATGACTCCGGACAGAATGGGAGTTTTTGAATAGAAAGAGGTAGAGAGGAATCATTTTTCTCCAGAATTAAAAGTTCCTTAGATGATGCAGGAAACTTTAAATTCGTATCAAGAGTCACTTTCATCAAAGGATGAATTTCACCATCATCGAGTAAGCCTGGCTTAAATACTTTGTCCTCACAAGAAAACTCAGCAGGGTACTCGATGGAGGACTCAATAAAGAAATCATCCTCGGAAGAATAAGGAGCTAAGTCATGAGAGACAATTGAAGCATCCTCGGTTATGGTTTCAATTTTAGGGCCTTTTTCATCATTAGGTTTGCCATATAAAAGATTTCTCCATTCGGTTTGATCGGCCCTAAAATCGAAGAGGTCATCATCATCTTGTAAATCTTTAAGCTTAGTGCAAGAATCAGATGATGGAGCATGGTACAAAAGATCTTCAACTTCTTTATAATCAGCATGAACGTCAAAGAGATCATCATCATATGATGGAAGTGGATCATCGTGAGCGAGTTCATCGGCGAACTCCTCGTGATAAGAATCATATTTAGACGGATCATGGTTCATCAAAGATTCCAATTTTCTTAAGTCAGATTCAAAATCAAACTCATCGTCCTCATCCCCCGGTGGGATTGGATCGATGTGAGCGAGTTCATCGGCGAACTCCTCAAGAAGAGAATCAATATAAGAAGTGGTACTGCCACTACTTTGCTCTTCTGATTTTGAATCAACAATTTGAACGGATTTAGGCGGTTTTTCCTTAACATCTTCCAGGGGAAATAATGGTTCATTAAATTTCAAGATATCTTCCCCTGGATTACTATTGGTCTCAACAATTTCCGGCGAAATTGGAGCATTAACAGACAACACCTCGAACTCTTCCCTCGAGTTTTCACTTCCCTCAATCGGAGGAGAAGGATGGGAAGAGTCGGAAAGAGCAGAATCAACCATCTCTACACGATAAACCGTCTCCGGAGGTGGGACAAGAGGTGTGCTCTTAGAGCTAGCATTTTCCACCTCTTCCGTTGTGGTCTCCGAATCAGATTCATCATCATCAAGAATACTCTTAGTATTTGCAGCACAACACTCAAACCATTTGCTCGATCCAGGATTGATTTTCATAGCCTTGAGCTCAGCACGTTTTTCTGACATACTCTTGACCGTGAATCTCGAAAGGTTTGGATCAATTCTTTTAGGAGCAATTACGGGATCGGACTTTTGATCAACCGTAGCGACATTGCATTTGTCGGTTTGAGGTTTCGAGTTCGGATTAATTTGAAACGTGACTTTTTCATTATCAACTCGCAGAGTTATTTCTTCTCCGTATACGTCAATCAAAGCCCGCCCGGTCCTCAAAAATGATCTTCCGAGAATTAGAGGAACTCGGGGGTCAGCGTCAAAATTAACAACCACAAAATCTGCAGGAAAATGGAACTTCCCCACTTTAACGAAGACATCCTCGGCTATACCTTCGGGACGGGTTACGGAACGATCCGCAAGCTCGAGGGTCATACAAGTGGGGGTAAGTTTGGGCAGAGAAAGCTTTTGCCATACTGACAACGGCATTAGGTTGATGCTAGCATCGAGATCGGCCAAGGCGGAGCATTCAACCATTCCCGGAAATTCACATGGAATAAGGAATTTTCCGGGATCTCCAAGCTTTTCCGGAAGCTTTTTGAGAATTACCGCTGAGCAGTTTTCATTCAGATGAGTTTTTGCTAATTGAATTAATTTTTCCTTGTTATTCAATAAACTTTTGAGAGTCGAAACAAACTTAGGCATCAGAAGTAAAGCATCCGCGAAGCTTATATCGAAATGTAACTCTTGAAAAATTTGGAAAAATTTTTCCATTTGATTTGAAGCTTTATCGTGGAGCTTTTGATCATTCAATCTCGAAGGATACGGAAGGTTTGCTTTGACGGGAATTTCTTTTGGCTCAACATTCTTTGGTTCAGATGGATGGATGACTGGAGGTTGGACGTCTTTGGTTCCTCCGTTGTTAGTAGGAGGTTCCATGTCCTTGGTCGCCTCGGGTTCACGGACGGCTACCTTGGGAGGTAGAGAAGAAGCGGTAGCCGGAGCCGTGGGTCCATCATATGAAACACCGCTCCTAGTCGTGATCGCCTTAGCATCGCCCCTCGGGTTAGCAATTGTGTTGCTAGGAAGAGAAGAAGTACCCGAGGTTGAGGGTTGATTCATCTGAAAAAATCCACTCATCATTTGCTTAAGGTCGTTTGTTTGTCGAGATATTGTCGTATCAATCTCCTTCCGAAAGTCAGCTCTCATATTGTTGATTTGACCTTGCATAGTTCGTATGCTAGCATCTGTTGCTTTCATATAACTCACAAAGTCGGGAGGAAGTGGAACTTGGGGAGGAGGAGGTTGATAGACTTGTTGCGGTTGAGCTTGATAATTGTTTCCTCGATTTTGGTTGTAGCTTTGATTTTGATTGTAACCTTGATTGGTTTGAGGTAAACGGTTTTGGTTGTTTTGGACGGGTGTAAAACCGGGTGGTCCCATTTGGTTGCTAACTCGGTAGTTAGCTTCACCTTGAGGACGGAATCCTTGATTTTGATTGTAGTTTGCAGCTGCTGCAGTAACATTGCAAACTTGGCTATCGGTAGCTTGACAATCATAATACGGATGGGGACCACCACAAATAACACAATTTTCTTGCACCGCTTTAACTTGTGCGGGCGGAGAAGATTGTTTCTTTTGTTCTGAGAGAATGAAAGCTTGGAACATATCTGCAAGCTTGTCGATCTTAGCATCACTGCTAGAAGCTTGGGTACTCACCTTAGAAACAACCGGTTTGTTCCTTGAGGTAGGTACCTTAGATTTGTTCTCAATAATTGAAAGAATTTCTCTCGGCATTCGACTCATGATATTGCCACCGGCGGCTGCATTGAGTGAATCCTGATCTGATTGAGTTAAGGCATTGTAGAACGTATCGATTTGATGTAATTCCGAGAATCCGTGATGTGGGCATTTCCGTAGGAGATCCTTAAATCGTTCCCATGCCTCACCGAAATTCTCATCAAATCGTTGCTGGAAATTTGTGATTTCATTCCTAGCATTGGTCATTTTAGACGGAGGAAAGAAATAGTTCACGAATTTATGGACGAGATCTTCCCAAGTACGGATTGATTGAGGAGGTTCTTTCTCGAGCCAAATTCGGGCCGCCCCCTCGATCGAAAATGGGAATAACATCAATTTGATTGTTTCGTGAGGAACATCCTTATGGTAGTGTGTTGAGGTTAATTTATTGAACCATCGGATGTGATTGTGAGGATCCTCCCGATCAAAACCATGAAATTGATTTCCCGTGACAAGTTGAATTAAACCGGTCTCGAGTTTAAAATTTGTATTTCGAATCGGGGGTATGACAATAGCATCTCCGTATCCCACGGTGGGACATTGGAGTAACTCTTGCATAGTGCGGAGATCGGGAGCTTGCCCTTGGTTGTGATTGTCAACACCTACCGGCGGGGGTTGATTGTGTTGGTTGTTGGCCATTTCCTCAACGGTTGAGAAATGAACACGGTTGTTTTGACGGATAATCCTCTCGGGATTAGAAAGTGGTGAAAGAAGAGGATTAGAAGAAGAACGGGTGTGCATACACCAAAAAGGAAACAAAAATAAAAATAAAAATCTTTTTGTATTTTTGGTTGGGAATTATTTTTGGCTTTTTTAATATATTAAAAAGCAAAAGATTTTATTTTCTTTTTGGTAACCGTTACGTTAACCGTAACCGTTTCCCTTAAAACTACGCGCAGCGTGGCGGGAAGGCAAAGGTAGCTCCGAAGATGCTTAAAAACCCGCCTTCTTCAGCTCGACAATTTAATGTCAAGCTTCCTTAAACCCCGTGATTAGGTTGTAGTAATAAAGTAATCCGATAACGATTAATTACACGATTTGTTTTGTTGTTATTTGGAATGGTTTACAACCGCCCTCCTTCAACGGAAGACGGAGGATTTATTATTAATGGTGAAAACACTTTAGGAAAAGTGTTTTTTAATTATTATATTTTTGTATTTTTATTTTTTTATAAAAAACAATAACTTCCAAGGAAGGATCTTCAAATCACAAAAACAACGGACGAAATCGACGCACTCGTTTCAAGCCTTCCCCGGCAGCGGCGCCATTTTTGATTTGAATATTTTTAATTAAGTATTTTTCCAAAGAAATATTCGTGAAAATATTCCCCCGGGTCGTTCTCCCAACGAAGGTTTGACGGCGAATTTGTCGAATCGGAGTCGTGAAAATGTGAAGTGAATAAGTGACGTGAAAGATTATATATTTTTTTTGAATTGATTACACTATAATAAGAAATATTAAAAGCAAACTACGCTATTAAAATAAATGCACACAAAGAAAATTCAAATAAATGCAAATCCCGGGCTAATCCCGAGATTTATAAATCTATTAGTGAAATTAAACTTAAAATAGAAATAAAAATAAAATAAAATTCTAAAGACAATGAATTTTATTAAAACTGATTTTATAAAGAAATTTAAGAAAATAAAGTTTTATAAAAAAACGTAGAGGACTAAAAATCAATCATTTGGAAACTTTATTTAAACTAAAACTTTTTAAAGCAAAGACAAGGACTAAACTGTAATTTTTGAAACTCTATTAAAGCTAAGATTGATTTGAAACAAAGACAAGGACCAAAGGTGGACAAAAATGAAATCAAGGGACTGGTTTGAAATAATTGAAAATTGAAAACGTTTTACTCTTAGATAAACAGCCCCAGGTTCGATTCCTGGGTATATGCAAATTAACCCAAACTATTTTTTTTTTTCTTTTTCTTCTTTTGCTAAACAACTACAAGCTAACAAAACAAATTTTAGAAAAGAAAAGAGCTTAAAAGATACTAGAATAAGCTGGAAAAACAGCTTGACCAAATCTATTAACTAACAAGCTTCTCAAATCACAAATCCAAACATCCTCGAATTCTAACCAAATCAAGCTATCTCTAAATTCAACTTATCAACTTATGCAATCTATTCTATACTGCTACTAATATTAAACCTCTAAAACTAGATTACTTACACTAAAAAAATCAACCAGAGCAGCTTAAAAAGAAAAAATACAAAGCAAGTATCAAAATAAGAAAACAGTACTCACAAGCTCATCCTGCTAACTTATTTGGTGATCTCAGAATACTCAAACAACCCAGGCTATTAAGCCAATATCAAACCCAAATAACCAACTCTTCCTTCCATTAGCTTTTTCCACAGCTCGATGATTCACAACAAAGTTGACTATCGTTGACTATTTGAATTTATTGTGCAAACATGGAACGAATCTCAATAAAGGCTTACACTAAGCTAGCAAGCTTATATAAACTTTTAAAACTAGAGAACAACTTGATAAAAGGCTGATAATATATATATATATATATATATATATATATATATATATATATTTTTTTTTTGTTGTTGTAATGATCAGATGTTTAAAACAAAGTAAATAAACTAAATATTGAAATCAAACATTAACTAAAAGAAAATTCGGATTCACATGAACTTCAAAATTAAACTTTCATTAAAACGTAAAAATTACAATAATCGAATCAACTAAACATAAACTGAAAATTACAATCCGAATTAAAAGACTAAAATTCTAAAACTAATTTGACAGCATAATGTTGCTAAAGAAAAATTACATACGAAAATGGGGAAGAACCCTCCTCTATTTATAGGCTTACACCGAACCTTCGGGACTTGCCACGTTGGCGATCCGCGTGCTTCTGTGTTAGTTTGGAGCTCATCTAAGCCGTCTAAATCAATCCCACTCATCATAGCCCTTGGATTGCTCTATCATGACGTGTTCTAACCAATCACGAGCTGCCACCTCATCCCCTCGTGTGTTTCTTTGAGTCTGACACCTTCTGACATACTCTGATCCTTCTAGAAGCCCTTTGATTTGACACAATTACCCTTAATTGTGGTAATTTTGTGAATCGGTAATTAGGGTTCATGGGAGGTGAATTTGGGGATCGGATAATAAGAGAGAGATAAGGGGTGAGTTATTTTTCTTTTTTAACTTCTTTTGACTGAATGGGTTTGAGGGAGTTTATTATTTGACCGGGTGATAGAGTTGGGACGGGTCGGGTTCATTTAGATGGAAGGTGGGCTTGGGTTCGAGTTTGGAGGAAAAAGGGTGGGCCGGATATAGTTAAAGGTGAATTGGGCTTGGGGTTTTAAGGGATAGGGGGTATAAATGGGCTGGGGTGGATAAGGGATTAAAGGGTTAAGAGGGGTTGTGTTTATTTCTTTTTGGGATCCGGTTGTGTTTTGTTAGGATAATATGGGTATTGTTGATCTAATAAAAGGACCAAAGGTGTAGATCTTGTAAACTTCAAGGACCAAACATGCCATTTCTTCAAAGTTCATCCGAGGACATATTTTGCCAACTAAAAATAATCCAAGGGCTCTTCAGGATTTTTGACCAAACATAGCATTCCCGGCTTCGGCTTTGACACTCTCCCAAATCTCGTGCTCGTTTCCCGGCTATTTCTTTATTTTTGTCCTTTTCTTCGATATCCGTGCCTGCATATGTAAAAACACAAAAACACAATATATTTGGCATTTTGGTCGGGTTTTTGGTCTATTTTGGGTCCGGTTTTGGTCTAGAAATGGTATGTGTTTAAGCACATACCAGGCGGACCTAATTTTTGACAAACTATAAAGTGGGTATAAGGTTGGTTTCGCATTAAATTGTGGCCTTAAAGAGACTCCATTCTGTCTCTCCGCTCGCCTGTGCGTCAAAATTAGACTTACCAAGTACACCATTTACATGTACGAAGCATCTTAAGGCAATTTTGTAAGTTTCTCAACGCCATCGATTAAAATTTAGTTGATTTAAGCTTATGAATTGGTAATTAAAATCATTTTGAAAACCTTATAATACGAAGTTGAGTGCATGCTTCTTCGTACATATTTTGAGTGTCACATCAAAATAAATACCCTAAAATTTAAGTCACATGCTATCTAATTATAAGAGACACTTGAAGTTAATATCTGGCGTAAGTGAGACCTTGACACAGGTATTAATGACAAGGTAAATTACATGCTTTTATTGCCAGCAGATCAACCGAGTGCAATAAAATTATGTGAATTTATATGTTTCTAAATTAGACGACTTAATTAAGTTATAAGTGAGACCTTGAGACTTAAAGCATGAGATGGGAAGAAACATGCTTACATTGCAAATTGTTTGGCAAATGTAATTCCCATAAATTTAGGAGTCAGAAATTGTTTCGCGATTATTGTACGACAAGTTACCATCTTTTGTACTTTCACTGCTAGCAGATCAACTGATGTGGTGGAACTATGAAAAGTTGGATCCTAGTTTTTCAAGAAAATTAAATGGATGTTTTATAATTCCTGGGTAGTTTTCTTTTCTTGAAAAGTGTTTTGTCGAAAATACTAATATTTGAACTTTTTCTGTAGAAATGGCTCAACCCGACACACAATCTACTGGTTCCGCTTTCAAAGCTCATTTTGAGAGGGAAAAACTGACTGGGCCTAATTTCAATGATTGGCATCGGTCCTTGAGGATTGTCCTGCGAGTGACCAAGAAGCTTGATTATTTGACCAAGCCTTGCCCTGCGCAGCCAGCTGATGATGCATCTGATGAGGTCAAACCTGATTGGAAAAAGGAGTATGATATGCATAATGAGGTAGCATGCTTAATGCTAAATAGCATGGTGCCTAAGTTGCAAAAACAATTTGAGCATCACTTTCCTAAAGACATGCTTGAAGAACTCCAGAAAACCTATGAGGTACCTCCTGTTGTTGAATTTTATGATCTGATTGATAAATTTCATAGCTGTAAGCAAGATGAAGGCGCACCCGTGCGACATCATGTGTTATTTATGAAAGATTATATCGATCGTCTCTACACTATGGGTTATATGTTAGCCGACAATGTTTATGTGAACTTAATCAATAGATCCCTTAACAAGGACTTTAAGGGTTTTGTTCAGAATTACAACATGCATTGCTCGGGGAAGACTATAACTGAGTTACTCGCAATGCTCGTTGATTACGAGAAGGGTTTACCAGGCAAGGATAAGGCTCCTACTCCACAAGTACTAGCAATACGTGGAGGTAGGGTTCATAAACCAAAACCGCAGAATACGGGGAAAGGTAAAGTTGCTGATAAAGGTAAACAACTTTTGGCCTATCAGCCTGAACCTAAGAAGACCCTTAAGAAGAACAAGCCTAATTGTTAGACCCGTATCCCGGTGTTGAGTAGACCCCACCCTAGATGAGGTTGACCCGGGCCTAAGCATGTTTGACTAAGAGTATGTGGTTGTCTAAGGGCAAATGGTTATAGTGTTAAGTGTTAGTCTGTTATAGCCTAGATGCGGCGCATCCAAGAATTTACATGCGGCGCATGGTAGAATGGAAAGTAGAACTGACTTGTTATAGTCCATGCGCCGTATTGGAGAAGGAGATACGGCGTATATAAGGGGTAGCATGGATGCGGCGATCTATGCAGATAGATGCGGCGCATCGACCTTAAATAAGCAGAATTGACAGAATTGCCCTTGTAGCTAGAAACTTCCCCATTTATCTATAAGTTTCCACACTCTCCTGCAAAAGAGAGTGTGTTTTCTGTGGGTGTCGAACCAAAGGAGAAAGAGAGGGAAAGATGATGAGATGATGATGGTTTAGTGGTGATAATTCAAGGGTTAAGTCTATAGCTTGTTCCTAGCATGGTTATCAAGTAAGTAATGATGTTTAATTAGTGTTTATTTGGTGATTAAGAAATTAGGGTTTGTAAACCCTAACTTGGGATTAAAGGGTAAATGGTGTTTTAAGATAATTAAGAGATAATGATAATTATGTGATGAGTTTATAATGGGTTTAAGTTAGTAAATGGTGGGATTGATTATCATATAATCAATATATGATTATATGATGATTAGAAGTGTTTAGAGGTTAGTTATGGTCGTATTAATCATGATTATAGTTAATGATTATGTATTATATGTTATGTATGATCATGTGTTTTAGGATGATTATGATGATGATGATGATGGTTAGAAGATGTTGTTGGTGGGATTTGTGTTAGTAGCCTAGCTTGGATTGAAGGTAAGTAACTCTCTCTAAAACATGTGTTATGTATGTATTTATCATGTATGTGTTATGATTGTGTAAGAATAGGAGACTTGGAATTGGAATGGTTATGAGTTGGAAATTAGGTGACTAGTGACTTTGGTTAAGAGTAAGATAGCTTGATGGACTTGGACTAGCTAAGGTATGTTGTTTATTATAGTTGTGATGAATGGGTGCAATCGTATTATGAAGTTGTGTGTGATGTGGGAGGTATGAAGTAGTTTAGTAGCTTTTATGTGATTATGATGCTTATGTGAAAGTATGTGTATGATATATGTTTTATGATGGGTTACTTACTAAGCGTAAGCTTATTCTTTTAGTTGTTAATGTTTTGTAGGCTTAAGTGCGGCGGAATGGAAGGCTTGGATTGTAGCATAAGGATTTGGAATGAATTTGGAAGATATCAAGCATTAGGAGCTAGGTAGAATACCGAGCTCGAGTCAAAGTTGTACCCCGAGAGTCTATTTTATGAGTCGTATAAAGTGTGTCAAAGTCGGGTAAAGGTTTGGGGGTCTAATGAGTCGTCAAGTGTGTTTTAAGTGTTTGTAGTGAATGTTTAAAGGAGCGTTTGGATTTAAGCGTGTTTGTAACCATTTTGGAGTCAAACGGGTCAATTGTCGTGTATTATAGTTTGATATGGTTTTGAATGTAAAGTGAGTGTTTTGATACAAATTATAGTGTTGTAATTGAGGTGTCAAAGTGGCTTGGGTGGTGAGTTGAGTATATGCAGGTTTTCCTGCTGATGTTCTGTCTAAATTGGTCGATGCGGCGTATCTAATATATCAGATGCGGCGTATCAGAGGTTTAAGGTGATGCGGCGTATTACTTCAGGTTGATACAGCGCATGGTCTATCAGTTTTGATACGGCGTATCGTCGGTTACAGCAGGGTTGTTAGTTGTGTTATAAAATATTGTGAAATGTTTTGAAGGGTTTTCGAGTATATGTTCTTGCAAGTATTTTAAAGGGTTAAATGTTATAGTTTCTGGTCATTTAAATGAAGAATTTGTATGAGTCCGTTTTAGTCAAACGTTTCCGCGTCAAAAGTTTTTAAATTTTAGTCTAAACGGGTACGGGGCGTTACAACTTGGTATCAGAGCTTCGGTTTAAGTGAATTAGGTTTCCTTTAGGTTGCCTAGACTTAAACCACTCGTAGACGCGTTATGTGATTGCGTGCTATGGTAGCTTAGCGAGGGCGAATGGATGTAATAAGTAGTGTGGTGAGTTGTAAGAAATGTGACTGAAAATGAAAGTGTGTGACTTGTATGATAGTGATGACCAAAGTATGGTCCTATGAGTAG
The DNA here is from genome assembly GCA_021014915.2 of Artemisia tridentata subsp. tridentata. Taxonomy (NCBI): domain Eukaryota; kingdom Viridiplantae; phylum Streptophyta; class Magnoliopsida; order Asterales; family Asteraceae; genus Artemisia; species Artemisia tridentata. Next base: position 10,564,144 of record CP139501.1, on the reverse strand, counting down.
CTATACTTAGTGTGATGATCCTTAATGAGGTATTAGAGACGGGTTAGTGGAGAGTCAAAGTATTAGGAGCATGATTATGAACATGTGGTAACGTTGAATGTGTGTGGTGAAGAAATGAAATAAAAATATATACATAATAAGTTTGTGATGAACTTAGTTACAAGATGAGGAAAGGCATGGTGATTGAGTAAATAGTGGAATAGAACGAAACTTCCTAAGTAATAATAGCTAAAATGAGATGAATATGTGTGAAGCTAAGGTGTTGTCATGAAATAATTATATTACGGCTAAGGCGATTGGCGGTAATTATTAATAAATAATGAACGTGTTGTAGTTGACGATCTATGTAAGGTCTACATGTAAAGGAAGCGAGTGAGACTAAAAGAGTAATAGTAAAGATGCGGAATTAGTTAACGAGGATTAAATAATGTAAGTTGTGGTAAGATGTGTAAACACGTGATGAAAATGTATAAATGACTAAAATGTGTAGGAAAAATGAATGATGCTAACGAATGTAGTTAAATCCATGCAAGGTTTAAACACGGAAAAAGAAATGGATAGGCTAAAGGTAAAATAAAGATGTGAAAATAACTAATGCGGATTAAAAACGTAAGAAAGAATGAGAGGAGTATGTGTGAGATAAAGACGTTGTCTTGAAATTATCATATTACGGCTAAGGCGATTAGCTGTAATCACCATAATGAATGCATGAGTTTTGGTTGGTAAAATGTGAGAAGTCTATATGTAAATGAGTCGAGTGGACTAAAATGTAAAGTAAGAATGTGAAAATGATAAATGAAGGCTAAGAATGCAAGAGGTAAAGTAAAGATGTGAAAATAACTAAAGCGGATTAAGAATGTAAGGAGTGTGTATGAGATAAAGGCGTTGTTCTGAAATTATCATATTACTCCTAAGGCGATTAGCGGTAATTACTATAATAAACGAATGTAATGATGTATGTAAAATGTTAATGGCTTGGATCCGATGTTAAAATGTGAAAATGGTAAAGTGATGAATGTTAATGATCCTTCGAGATGAATGTTAAATGTGGTATCCATCGGGAGGACCAAGTAAAGGAATGTTAAGGAATCCTTCGGGATGAATGTTAAAGATCCGTCGGGATAAAATGCATTGCCTTCACCGGCAAAGATTGCCTACATCCTTGGCATGTGTGAAAGTCCTTTCGGGGAAAATGTTAAAGTAAAGCGGATCCAAGCTAGAAAATGGAAGAATTTAAATATCAAGTGAAATATAAAATGAAAATGAAATAATAAAAGTTAGATTGGGAAATAGGAGTGGTAGTGTTATGTCGGGAGTACATAACCATGAGTTTATATTTCTTGATTTACATCGATTGGGACGCCTCTCCATGTAAATGAGGAATTATAAACGAGTGGGCTATGTGTTGCCGACACGGCACGAGTAAGGTTAGAGAAGTAGAAAGCGGGAGTTTAGAGTTAGTTAGGAATTGTAAGGATTAAGATAGGAGGGTTAGAATTAGACCATGGCTTTTAGATGAGACTTAGAAGGACCTTGATGGGATGGAGAAATTGCAATGGTGGCATAATGTGCCTTGCGGTGTGGTACAAAATATTATGAACGAAAGTAACGGAATGTGAACGTATTAGTCGAGTATGATTATGTAAAGTCAAATAGTACGAGTTTCTTAAGTATCAAGTAGTCAAGGAATGAGGGTAGAGGATAAGCAAGTGGGATTGTGAAGTAACGATAATAGAGTGGATTAGAATGATGGCTAGTTGTAATAAGTACGTTTTGTATTATGTAAATATAAGCGAGAGTTGTGTGGTATAAAAGTAAGCGGGGGTAATGTGGATTAGGACATGTGATGCGTTATAGTATGCACAGAGTTGCGAGGTCACTTAAGTCGTTGCACTAAATAAACTAAGAGTTAAGGGGCTAAGAATGAGAGGAGTTATGAGACAAAGTATGGTTAGGAATAGAACGACAGATTTCGGGGACGAAATCTAAATAAGGGGGTAGAATTGTTAGACCCGTATCCCGGTGTTGAGTAGACCCCACCCTAGATGAGGTTGACCCGGGCCTAAGCATGTTTGACTAAGAGTATGTGGTTGTCTAAGGGAAAATGGTTATAGTGTTAAGTGTTAGTCTGTTATAGCCTAGATGCGGCGCATCCAAGAATTTACATGCGGCGCATGGTAGAATGGAAAGTAGAACCGACTTGTTATAGTCCATGCGCCGTATTGGAGAAGGAGATACGGCGTATATAAGGGGTAGCATGGATGCGGCGTATCTATGCAGATAGATGCGGCGCATCGACCTTAAATAAGCAGAATTGACAGAATTGCCCTTGTAGCTAGAAACTTCCCCATTTATCTATAAGTTTCCACACTCTCCTGCAAAAGAGAGTGTGTTTTCTGTGGGTGTCGAACCAAAGGAGAAAGAGAGGGAAAGATGATGAGATGATGATGGTTTAGTGGTGATAATTCAAGGGTTAAGTCTATAGCTTGTTCCTAGCATGGTTATCAAGTAAGTAATGATGTTTAATTAGTGTTTATTTGGTGATTAAGAAATTAGGGTTTGTAAACCCTAACTTGGGATTAAAGGGTAAATGGTGTTTTAAGATAATTAAGAGGTAATGATAATTATGTGATGAGTTTATAATGGGTTTAAGTTAGTAAATGGTGGGATTGATTATCATATAATCAATATATGATTATATGATGATTAGAAGTGTTTAGAGGTTAGTTATGGTCGTATTAATCATGATTATAGTTAATGATTATGTATTATATGTTATGTATGATCATGTGTTTTAGGATGATTATGATGATGATGATGGTTAGAAGATGTTGTTGGTGGGATTTGTTTTAGTAGCCTAGCTTGGATTGAAGGTAAGTAACTCTCTCTAAAACATGTGTTATGTATGTATTTATCATGTATGTGTTATGATTGTGTAAGAATAGGAGACTTGGAATTGGAATGGTTATGAGTTGGAAATTAGGTGACTAGTGACTTTGGTTAAGAGTAAGATAGCTTGATGGACTTGGACTAGCTAAGGTATGTTGTTTATTATAGTTGTGATGAATGGGTGCAATCGTATTATGAAGTTGTGTGTGATGTGGGAGGTATGAAGTAGTTTAGTGGCTTTTATGTGATTATGATGCTTATGTGAAAGTATGTGTATGATATATGTTTTATGATGGGTTACTTACTAAGCGTAAGCTTATTCTTTTAGTTGTTAATGTTTTGTAGGCTTAAGTGCGGCGGAATGGAAGGCTTGGATTGTAGCATAAGGATTTGGAATGAATTTGGAAGATATCAAGCATTAGGAGCTAGGTAGAATACCGAGCTCGAGTCAAAGTTGTACCCCGAGAGTCTATTTTATGAGTCGTATAAAGTGTGTCAAAGTCGGGTAAAGGTTTGGGGGTCTAATGAGTCGTCAAGTGTGTTTTAAGTGTTTGTAGTGAATGTTTAAAGGAGTGTTTGGATTTAAGCGTGTTTGTAACTATCTTGGAGTCAAACGGGTCAATTGTCGTGTATTATAGTTTGATATGGTTTTGAATGTAAAGTGAGTGTTTTGATACAAATTATAGTGTTGTAATTGAGGTGTCAAAGTGGCTTGGGCGGTGAGTTGAGTATATGCAGGTTTTCCTGCTGATGTTCTGTCTAAATTGGTCGATGCGGCGTATCTAATATATCAGATGCGGCGTATCAGAGGTTTAAGGTGATGCGGCATATTAATTCAGGTTGATACGGCGCACGGTCTATCAGTTTTGATACGGCGTATCCCTTTTTGGGATACGGCGTATCTTCGGTTACAGCAGGGTTGTTAGTTGTGTTATAAAATATTGTGAAATGTTTTGAAGGGTTATCGAGTATATGTTTCTTGCAAGTATTTTAAAGGGTTAAATGTTATAGTTTCTGGTCATTTAAATGAAGAATTTGTATGAGTCCGTTTTAGTCAAACGTTTCCGCGTCAAAAGTTTTAAATTTTAGTCTAAACGGGTACGGGGCGTTACACTAATCCCAAGAAGAAGGATCAAGGTTGTCATCACTGCCATGAGACTGGACACTGGAAGAGGAACTGTCCTCTTTATCTCGAGGAGTTGCGACAGAAAAAGCTGAAGGGTGAGACTGGGCAAGCCAGTACTTCAGGTAATTTCTTTATGATTGAATTATTTTCATTAACTTGTAAATTAAATTCCTGGGTATATGATACTGGATGCGGTATTCACATTTGTAATACGCCACAGGAATTTAGAGTGCAAAAGAGACTCGCCTATGGGGAGCAATTTCTGCAAGTGGGCAATGGAGCACAAGCAGCAGTTGAAGCCATAGGAATATTTGAATTAGTTTTGCCTTCGGGTTTGATACTGAATTTAAATAATTGTCATTATTCACCATCTATTGTTAGAGGTGTTATTTCTTTTGCTTGTTTGTTAGACATGGAATTTCATCATACTATTATTGGCAATAAGATTTCTGTTTCATTAAATGGTGTTTTTTATTTTAATGCGATTGCTATTAATGGTGTTTTTGAAATTGATATGAATGAACATGGTGATCATAATTCGATGTATAGCATCAGCAATAAGAGAGTCAAGAATGTCTTGGATTCTTCTTATCTTTGGCATTGTCGACTTGCCCACATAGGCAAGACTCGCATGCAAAAGCTACAACGCGATGGGCTTTTGGAAAATATCAATGATGAATCATTTGATAAGTGCGAATCTTGTATATCTGGGAAGATGACCAAGAAACCTTTTAATAACCGTATTGAAAAGGCTGATGATCTACTTGGTTTAATACATACTGATGTATGTGGACCACTTAGACATACGTCAAAGATAGGTGCTAGCTACTTCCTAACCTTCACGGATGATTTCAGCCGTTATGGTTATGTTTATTTTCTTAAACATAAACATGGGGTGTTTGAAACATTCAAAGTGTTTAAAGCTGAAGTAGAGTTGCAACTCGGAAAGAAGATTAAAGCTCTTTGATCCGATAGAGGTGGTGAATACCTTAGTCAGGAGTTTAAAGATTATCTGAGTGAGAATGGAATTGTTCAGCATCTCACATCTCCATATACTCCACAACAAAATGGAGTATCTGAGAGAAGGAATCGTACATTATTGGATATGGTACGATCTATGTTTAATCTTACTACTCTGCCATTATCTTTCTGGGATTATGCCTTGGAATCTGCGATTCGCATACTTAACATGGTTCCAACGAAGAAGGTAGATAAGACACCTTATGAGTTATGGTTTAAGAAAATGCCTAACTTGTCTTATCTTAAGGTCTGGGGTTGCGAGGCGTTTGTTAAACATGACTCAGCTGATAAACTCCAACAAAGATCTGTGAAATGTATCTTTATAGGATACCCAAAGGAAACAATGGGTTACTACTTTTACTTCCCACCTGAACAAAAGGTAATTGTTGCTAGGTATGCAGACTTTCTTGAAAAGGATCTGATATCTCAAGAATTCAGTGGGAGGCTCTATGATCTGGAAGATGATCAAGAGGATACATTACCTTCTGAAAACACTGGTGAACTTCCTGTGGAACCGGATAGTCTGGGTCCTCTACCTGAAGTTGAAGTGATTCCCATTCGCAGATCCAAAAGGACTGTGAGAGCACCTTACCATCTATGTCTTAACATGGAGGTTGAGGAAACTATATTAGGGGACCTTGGAGAGCCTGCTAATTATAGAGCTGCCATGAATGATCCTGAAAAGGATAAATGGCAGATTGCTATGAATGGGGAAATGCAATCCATGAGGGACAATCAAGTCTGGATTGAAGTAGACCTTCCTCCCAATGCCAAGGTAGTTGGGAGTAAGTGGCTCTTCAAGAAGAAGACTGACATGGATGGCAATGTACACACCTATAAGGCCCGTTTGGTAGCTAAAGGCTTTACCCAAACATATGGCGTTGACTACGAGGAGACCTTTTCTCCTGTAGCTGACATTAGGGCTATTAGGAGATCAAAAGGTTTGGATTTACTCAAAATCATGATGAGCCATGTGTATATCACAAAGCCAGTGGGAGTGGTGTTATTTTCCTAGTTCTATATGTTGATGACATATTGATCATGGGTAAAGACATTCCAAGCTTGAATAAGGTGAAAGCCTATCTTGGGAAATGTTTTTCCATGAAAGATCTAGGAGAAGCAGCATACATTCTGGGAATTAAGATCTATAGAGATAGATCAAGGCGATTAATTGGTTTAAGTCAAAGTGCTTACATTGACAAGATACTGAAGAGATTCAGTATGCAAAATTCCAAGAAGGGATTTTTGCCAATGCAAGTAGATCATGGCTTGAGTAGCAATGCTTGTGCTTCAACACCTGAAGAGGTGGCACGCATAAAAAGAGTCCCTTATGCTTCGGCTGTGGGATCTATTATGTATGCGGTGCGATGTACAAGGCCCGATGTGGCATTTGCTCAGAACATTACCAGTCGATATCAACAGAATCCAGGTGAACTCCACTGGACGGCTGTGAAACATATTCTCAAGTATTTGAGAGCTACGAAAGATACGTTTTTAGTGTACGGGGGAATCCCAGAAGCAGAGCTGTGTGTTACAGGTTACTGCGATGCATCCTGGAAGTGTGATAAAGACGATACGAAGTCTCAGACGGGTTACGTTTTTGTCATCAATGGAGGAGCTGTGGATTGGAAAAGCCAGAAGCAGAGCTCTATAGCTTTGTCTGCTACAGAAAGCGAGTATATTGCTGCCTCAGAAGCTGCAAAGGAAGCAGTCTGGATTAGGAAGTTCGTTTCGGGGCTTGGAGTTATGCCCTCAATCGAAAGACCTATAAAAATGTATTGTGACAACTCTGCCGCAGTTACATTTGCCAATGAACCTGGAATCATGAAGGGCACCAGACATTTCCCGATTCGATATCACTATGTTAGGGAACAAGTGGATATTGGCGAGATCGAATTACTCAAAGTTCACACAGATAACAACTTAGCAGATTCATTAACGAAGGCTCTACCAGGAGGAAAGCTTAAAGAACTTTCTGATGGTTTAGGACTTCGTTTAGCTAGTAGTTTCATGCATATCTGTGATTAGTGTTTGGATAAGGGATGTTGTAAAACAATTATTAATTTAAATGGAATAAAATTAATGGTTATGTTTGTTCATCATTTTATTAATAATATATCCTATATTTGCATGTTTATATCCTTGAATATATTTATATATTCTAAACTGTCCGTTGCCGGTTAATGATATGGGAATATCATTAAATTAAGGTAAATCTGAGTATCGGTATAATATACTTGAAAGTATATTGATGCGTTATCATACCGATTTCACATGATATTCAAATTGTTTGAATATAGGACTAAATCCCGCCACATGAGTTTACTTTATGGATCTTGTCATTAAGTAAATCATGAGTATATAGTTATCCTCAGACTTGAGATGCCAGATAACTGTCATGCATGTAGTGCATTTCTTTGATTCAATCTAACGCTATACGTAACGGGTAGCTATACGGATTGTTTTGGGAAGCGTTGCGAAGTGCATGTGTTATGCTCGTAGTCAAGATAGAATTTGTTCCTTCAAACTGTTTGAAGCTTAATACTGCTGGGCCCCTCGTAGGATTGGTAAGATGTATGTGTGGCCACACCCAAGATCTCCCCTGAATAGTTCAGAAGATTTGGTAATCTTATTAAATCATAAACAACGAGAAACAGAATTATTAATAAAGAATGACTTAGATCCATATATTTATTAATGTGGTATTAGAAACAAAAGGATGCCTATGATGATTTATCATCGAATGGTTTTTTCCAGGAGAACCACCACCCGAGTTGTTCTGGGGGCATTGGCGTGTTGCTAGACGCTAACCAATGTCATTACACTTTTAATAGATTTCCAAGTGGGAGCTGTTAGAGTTTTATTGGAAAAATATTATCGTGTATGACTAGATTCGAACTCGGGAACGAGGGATTGCACACTTTACGTATGAATGACTAACGTAAATAATTAATACATATAATAGTTATGTATTTTAATTATTTGGACACGAAATGAAAGATAACGGACATTAAGTGATTAACCGAATTGACTAACGGTCGTTAAGTTAATAGTTAAAGGACTATTATTGAAAAAGGAGATTTGGAAGGATCTAGATACCCATATTATGGGTATGGACGGTTGGGGCTTATGGGTTTCAACCCTTGATCGACCCAATTACTATCTTGTGCTCCAAGATAGGTTTTGGCTATAAATACCAAGGCATTATGCTTAGGGTTGGGACTAGTGCATTGTAAACCTAAACCCTAAAATCCTCTCCTCTTCTCCCTTGTAAAATCCGATCGGCCTCCCTCCTCCAAGGGTGTCGATTTGTGTTTTTCTTGTTAACTAAATTGTTAGGTTAACCGTGTCTAATCACTAGCATCATTCATTAGTCGAGTAATAGTACGTGTGTTCGAGAACTCGTTGATTACTTACTTTAGTAATCAATATTGGATTGTGGAACAAAAAAAGGTAAGGGGTTCCACGTTAATCCTATTGGTTGTTCAAGAGAAGAGAAGTTCAAGTTTGGATCTTTGTTTAGCTAAGATCAAAAAGGTACGTTTCCTATTTATTTTTCGGTATTACTTATTACATGTTAATTATGATCCTTGCTTCCGCGTTTTGTGTGCTTTGATGTTTATGGTTTATTATTTATTTGAATGTCAAATTATTTAAAACCAACAGTAACAATAAAGAATGTAGCCATGTGCGGTTGTGCTTGTCATGATACATTTAACCTAGCTCTTGCATGGCCTTGATCTACCTGGAATTGCTCGGTGATACCCAAATGTGCCATCAGAAGCCAAACATGAGTCAGAAACTCGCCCCCTTTCCAAAGCTGCTGCGCATGGTGAAACCCTCTGCAGTGGGTAGCAGCATAAGCTAACATCTCGATCCATACTTGACTCGTGATTTTCCACATGTCTTCTCTTTTCATCTTTTTTAAACTTGACGCGAGTCTGCAACCATCAAATAGTGCAGATGTGGATCGATCCCCCTTCACTTCATGGGGCAACACTTCTGTACAGTCAACTTGCAGTATTGGTATACTCTTACCCCTGTCTTTTACTCATTTTATTGACAGGACAATATAATTTTTTATAGTTTTGTTTCGTATCTTTTTTCGTTTATCAAATTTTACTTGTCAAACTTTGTAATTTATATTTCGCACTTTTTTTTACAGTTTACACACTTTATTTACATGACAAGTTTTTCATGATATTTTGCTCCGTATTTTTTGTGTTTTACTACTTTTGACTTGTCAAACTTTATATTTTCTGTATCGCAGTATTATAATAAACACAAAATTTAAAAAAAATAATAAATAAAAATAAAAATAAATTAAATTAAAATAAAATTACAATCATTTTCTGTGGGATAATAATCTCGACATTGCTTCTTTACAAAACACGAAGGACCAAAGTTGTTAGATAGAAAGTTAATAACCGAAAGTTAGTTATTCGGTTAATAGTTATGTTAGTTAGTTTTATTTTTGAAAGGGTGTGTCGTTTGGCTGAGAACCATTCGAACGAACACAATGGTTCATTGGCAACCATTCATGTAATATAAATACTCATGTACATGTATCAATACAATGGTTAGAATTTTAGTTATTCAGATTTTACTTACTCTTGCAATTTCATTCGACTAACACATTTGGCATCAAGAGCCATCTTCGTTACATCATTCAAAAACCAGAAATTTCACTAACGAAACAAGAAGGAGACCAAAGAAGAGACAGAACACGCTGAAACCTTTGTTTCAGAAGAAGAAGACGCAACATAGAAACGTTGCCTGGATAACTAGGACACAAGGAAAGTAGTGCACGACCGTACTTGTGTAGAAATTGCAAACAAAAGACACCAAAAGAGCGTTGGTGACTTGTTGTCTTGTGTTGTTGTGTTCGTTGCATGTGAACAAACAAGCAAAAAAATTGGAAAACCTTTGTGGGAGACTAACATCACACGACAACAAGAAAACAGACCCATTGTTGCAACTCTTATCGCAACAAGGAGGAAGAGAAGACGTCAAAAGGAGAAAAAGACCCACTATTGCTATATAACGCAACACGTAGGAAAGGAAAAAGGTTGCTTGGGCACTAGAAGAAAAGGTATACCGAAGGAGAAAAAAAACAATCCTAGATTGTTTGGGAAGAACGCTAGCAATACAAGTGATAACAACAACAACAAAAAACAAATTGATCATTTGTTTTGAATAAATACCGACGGGTATTTTTGAAAAAAAAAAGGAAAGTGTGTTGTGAATACGGTGTGGAACAAAGAGAAGCGAAGAAGAGGTATTGTGGTACGCGTTTGGAAATACAAGCAACAAGAACGAAGACAACAAAACAAGTCGTTTTGTTTAGAAGACGTACTACAGTAGTAGTATTAGTGAAGGAAAACAAACAAGCATTTGTTTTTGGATTAAAATACCGAAGGGTATTTGCAAAACTTCTTGAATTTGGAAGACTTGGAATCAAAAAACCAACAAGTAACAAACTTGTTACTTTGCCGAGAACTTTTAGAGTGTTTTTGGAAAAGAAGCCGAGAGCAAAAGGGATCTAGGGCACGTTTTGTTTCAAAGTCGAGACCAAAAGGAGAAGGGAGAACAACGTGGTTGAAGTGTGGTGTAAACAAAAGGCAATTCGACAACATTGATACACGAACTGCTTTGGCAAACAAGGGAAAAGAAAAGGCGTGATTGGAATTACTAAAGTACCAAACACAAAAGGGAATACGATTGTGTTTTTACACAACAACGAGGTCACAAATTCCAAAATTTGGATTTCAATTCATACTTAGATAGTATAGATATCTATTTTATACTATTAGGAAATCCCGAGAACTTTATATCGATCTCATATTATTAGGATTCCCGGATAACTATTTTCTATTCCCGTAGTAGTAGGAAACACCATACTAGTTAGAACTTCCCATACGTTTAAAAGGTGAAGATCATAAACACTTTTATGATGGCCGGTGACGATACAACTAACACATCAAAACCCGTAACACCAATTGCACAATACCAATGCCCTAAGTTAAAAAACAAAAACTATACAGTTTGGGCTATACAAATTAAGGTTATATTAGAAGCACATGGTTTATGGGAAGCAATAGAACCAAAGGAAAACACGCAAGTAGATGATAAGAAGGATAAGGCAACGACGGCCTTCCTATATCCAGCATTGACCGAAGATGTGATTTTACAAGTAGCAAGTTGTAAAACGTCAAAGGAATTATGGGAATCGTTAAAAAGGAGACACGTTGGAGAAGAGGGGGTGCAACAAGCACGGTTACAATCATTGATGATTGGATTTCAGACCCTTCAGATGAAGGAAGATGACACAGTGGATGCATTTACGAACAAATTAAACGGATATGCCACGAAGGCTAAAGAATTTGGAAAAACTTTGGATGAATCACTTTTAGTACGAAAACTATTAGATTCCACACCAGATTGGTTCATTCAAATAGTAGCATCCATAGAACAGACGAATGATCTCGACGACATTACCTTAGATGAGATCGCTGGAAAAATTATGGCATTCGAGGAAAGGATAAAACTCTGAAATGGAGGACAAGTAGAAAGCCAGGATAACTTACTATTCGCACAAGGCGAACACTCTAGAAATGGAAAACGATTTACCAAACATAGAGGTAGATCAAACTACTCACGAGGAAACTGGCAAAATAATAGAAACAGAGATAACTCGAATGGAGAAAACTCAACTCACAAAGATAAGTCAAATAAGAATAGACGTGAGTGGGATGTAAGAAAGGTAAAGTGTTTCAATTGTGGGAAACTAGGACATATTAAGAAAGACTACAGAAAACCATCAACAATTCAGGAACAATCAAACCTTATCTTAGAAGACGATGAACCATCACTATTAATGACTACACACGAAACTGAACACGAAGAAGTTTTGTTGAACGAAGGACAAGTACAACCCCGAAAATATGCTACAACAGATGCTAGCATATGGTATTTAGATAATGGTGCAAGTAACCATATGACGGGAACCAAGAGTCACTTTAAGGACATTGATGAAAGCATCACTGGACGCGTTCGTTTTAGAGATGGAGGGTATGTGGAGATAAAGGGTAGAGGTTCAATACTATTAGGATGTAGAAACCAGCAACAAAAAATAGTTTCGGATGTTTACTACATACCAAACCTCAAGAGCAACATACTTAGTCTAGGACAACTTACAGAAATAGGTTGTAAAATCATCATGGATGGAAACAAACTGACTTTGTATGACAAGAACAAGAAATTGTTGATGAAAGTTGAAAGATCTAAGAATCGACTTTACAGTATAAGACTACAAATAGAAGCACCTATATGTCTCTTAGCAAACATAGATAACCAAGCATGGTTATGGCACGCTAGATTAGGTCATCTGAACTTTGACGACATCAACAAGATGACAAGAAAGGGTCTAGTGGAAGGAATACCAAGAATAAATCATGCATGACAAATCTGTGATGCATGTTTATTAGGAAAACACAGTAGAACCCCATTTCCAAACCAAGCTAAATTCAGATCAAAGAACCCGTTGGACTTAGTATATGGAGATCTTTGTGGTCCCATAAGTCCAGCCACACACTCTGGAAAGAAACTCATCTTCTTACTAGTAGATGACTGTACACGTTTTATGGGGGCCTACTTTCTGACATCAAAAGATGAGGCATTTAACACATTCAAGAAATTTAGACAGAAGATTGAAATGGAGTTGAGATTAAAGTTAAGAATGCTAAGAACTGATAGAGGAGGTGAATTTACATAAAATGAATTCACCAAATACTGTAAGGAGAACGGAATAGCACGACAGTTAACAACACCATACTCACCACAACAAAATGGAGTAGTGGAGAGAAGAAATAGGACAGTGCTATCAACTACAAGGAGTATGATGAAAGCGATGAAGTTACCTTTAACTTTTTGGGCGAAAGCAGTCAGACACGCAATTTACATACTCAATAGGATACCTACGAGAGCCCTGGAAGATAAAACACCATATGAAGCACTCTACAACAGAAAACCGAATCTAGAAAACCTAAGAATATTCGGATGCACAGCTTATGCCAATATAACTATACCTCACTTGAAGAAGCTGGATGACAGAAGCATACCAATGATTTACTTAGGAGTAGAGGAAGGATCAAAAGCATGTAGGTTATATGATCCTATAGGAAAGAAGAAACACGTTAGTAGGGATGTAAAATTTATGGAAACAAAACCATGGGATTGGGATAAGAATGAAGAGGAAGAAGGTACACAAGACTCATTTTGGGGAAGTTTTGTGCTAGAAGGAGTTGGCAATGAAAAACCTATACCAGTCAACACAGAAAACATTGATAACATGTATCAGGAACTGGATCAAATACCAGATCCAGACTCACCAATCACACCACCAACATACACTTACAACCCTAACTCAGAAGATGAAGAAGAAGCTACTTTTAGCTCAGTAAAAGGCTCAGATCATAGATTAGATGATAGACCAGTACGAGGTTTTAGAAATATATCGGAAGTATATAGGGATGCACCTGGAGTTGAAACTACAAGTTTACTATTTACGGAAGAAGAACCACGTAATTACAAGGAAGCATCAACAGATAAGAAATGGATTGAGGCCATGGAGATTGAATTGGATTCAATCAACAAAAATAACACATGGACTCTTACTACATTGCCTAAAAATCAGAAGGCAATAGGACTCAAATGGGTTTATAAGACCAAAAGGGATGCAAAAAGAAAGATCATCAAATATAAAGCAAGATTAGTAGCAAAAGGTTATGTACAAGAACAAGGGATAGACTTCGATGAAGTATTTGCACCAGTTGCTAGGATAGAGACAGTTCCTTTGATATTAGCACTAGCAGCATATCATGGATGGCAAGTACACCACTTAGATGTAAAATCAGCATTCTTACATGGAGACTTGAAGGAAGAAGTCTATGTTGCACAACCTGAAGGATTTATTCAACAAGGAAACACAGGAAAAGTCTGCAAGCTAATTAAAGCTTTGTACGGCTTGAGACAAGCACAAGAGCTTGGAATGTGAAACTTGATCAAACTTTGAAGTCATTAGACTTTAAGAAATGTAATCTCGAACAAGCAGTTTATACGAAGAGAAGCAAGACTTCTACACTCATAGTTGGAGTATATGTAGATGATTTGATAATCACGGGCACTCCAAAGAAGGAAATAGACTTGTTCAAATCCCAGATGAAAGACAAATTTTAAATGAGCGACTTAGGGTTGCTAGCTTATTACCTTGGGATAGAAGTTACACAGACAGGAGGAGAGATTACAATCAAGCAAACATGATATATTAACAAGATCTTGAAAGAAACAAGTATGACGGACAGTAATGACACGAAGATACCAATGGATCCCGGCACTAAGTTGGTCAAGGCGGAAGATGGAAACTCAGTTGACGCAACTTACTACCGAAGTTTAATAGGAAGTCTCAGGTACTTACTACATACAAGACCGGATCTTAGTTACTCAATCGGACTACTCAACAGATTTATGCAAGACCCAAAGGATCATCACCTGAAGGCAGTGAAACAAGTAATCCGATATATCAAAGGAACAAAGGAGCATGGAATAATATACAAGAAAGAAGGCGGCTGCAAGATTACAGGTTACAGTGACAGTAGTTATGGAATCAACACCGATCAAGGAAAAGGAACTACTGGAATAGTATTTTATTTTGGAGAGTCACCTATTACTTGGTGTACTCAGAAACAACCAACAGTGGCACTCTCATCATGTGAATCAGAATTCATGGCGGCTACTGGAGCAACATGTCAAGCTTTATGGTTAAAACGACTACTTAGGGAATTAACTGGATGGCAAGAAAAAAGGATAACGCTGAAAGTTGACAACATATCAGCAATAGCACTCGTAAAGAACCCAGTTTTTCATGGAAGGAGCAAGCACATCGACATTCGCTATCATTTCATTCGTGAATGCGTAGAGAATGGTCATATCAGTGTGGAACACGTCAGTGGAGAACTACAAAGAGCAGATATCTTAACAAAAGTCTTACCAAGACTAAAGTTCATGACTATGCGACAAATGCTCGGAGTTCAAGATTTAGGACGAAGCAACGATCAAGATTAAGAAGGAGAATGTGGGATAATAATCTCGACATTGCTTCTTTACAAAACACGAAGGACCAAAGTTGTTAGATAGAAAGTTAATAACCGAAAGTTAGTTATTCGGTTAATAGTTATGTTAGTTAGTTTTATTTTTGAAAGGGTGTGTCGTTTGGCTGAGAACCATTCGAACGAACACAATGGTTCATTGGCAACCATTCATGTAATATAAATACTCATGTACATGTATCAATACAATGGTTAGAATTTTAGTTATTTAGATTTTACTTACTCTTGCAATTTCATTCGACTAACACATTTGGGACCAACATTTTCCGATCCTATAAAACATTTTTAGAGGAGGAGGAGTGGGAGCGGTAAAGTGTTCGGCAAACATTGGTGCCGATTGGCACACTGCCGCCACCATTCGGTACCGACCAAAATTTAAACCAATTTGGCAAAGTTTGCCGATTCAATGCTGAGCATGAGATGACCGTTGAACGGTCTTTTTTTTGAACGTTAGGAATTAAAAAAAAATAAAAAATTTACCCCATTTTCTACAACCTTTTTTCATTATAAATACCCATTTTTTCAAACAAAACTCAACCCAAATCAAACATCCATTCTTTTTAACAAAATGGGGATGGCCATGTAACTATTAAATTGTAGTTTCGTGTTTTAATTAATGTTTCGTTTTAAGTATTGTATTCACTTTTTTTTTGTTTAAGTTGTGGTTTTTTTTTTTAAGTATTGTACGAACTTTTTTTAATTTCAATGAAATGTGTGTTTTAATTTTATGTAGTTTGTGTTTTGTGTATTAAAAATATATTTAAAAAAAATGATTTGGTAAACTTTGGTGACCGCCGCCACCATTTTGGTAAACCTTCGTAAACTTTGGTAAACTTTGACTTGAAAGATTGTGATTGGTAGATGATGACGTGGCGAATTTTGTAAACTTTGGCAAAGTCTAACCACTCCCTCCCCCGTTAGTGAATTGTCGGACCTCGTGGCCTAGAAACACACGTCTTTTTTACCTCCCAAGATGGTCGGTTGTAATCACCTCGATCATCACATTATTTTCATTTTTTATCTCATTTTATAATTTAATATCAACTATTTAACTATAAAAATCCTAAAACGACATAGAAGTTGCACGTGATAAAACGAGGTTGTCGTGATCAGTTCATTGCACTTGACCACCCAAGTCCAAGCTATATAAATCCATGCAACCTCGTTCCATTTTCATCATCAACTCAAAAAACAAAAACAAATTCGTAATCAATCCTTCAAAATATGGCAAGCAAGATCTTCGCTATCGTTTTCACTTTGCTCCTCATTTTCGCTGCTCGTTAGTATCGTTCTTACAATGCTTTTACTTTTATTTTCTTTTTTTACTAAAGTTTTTATTATCAAATACAGAGGAGATGATTCCGGGAGCAGAAGCACGAATGTGCCTATCGCAGAGTCATAAGTATCATGGAGCTTGTTGGCACGATCATAACTGCGCTATGGTTTGCCGTAATGAGGGTTTCTCAGGTGGCGAGTGCAAGGGCTTTCGCCGTCGTTGTTTCTGCTCAAGTCTTTGCCATTAGAACAAACTCTATTTGCGTCGTTGGCTAGCAGCTAGTTCCTGATTTATATTTTTCTGAATTAGTCTTTTGGTTGGAACAAGCTTTGAAATGTTCTACAGTAGTTTAGTTATATTAGGTCATGCATGTATTTGGTTTAATAATGTAATGTAACGATGTAGCAGCTTATTAATTGGTTGCTAGAATGGACTTTGAAAGTTTCAGTCTTGTCACGTTATCAGTGTGCCAAATCTATTGAAGAATATCATATTTACGAACATCCATGTTCATTGTTCCGATGTTATGCAGGGCTCAAACTACGTAATAATATCCTATAAAAGTTTTTCAGTGTTTATATATAAGATTGAATGAAAATTTATATATTTTCAGAAATCAGGTGCTGTTTGGTTTGTTCCTCGGAATGACTATCCGTATGGATTTGATTCGTATGGATTTAATAATAGGATGGAATGAGTATGGATATTATCTATACTACATATAATGTAGGGATGAATCTCTCTCCTCTTAGTCTTAAAATTCAGACTAACAAGAAATAAAACATGATTTACAACACTTTAATGCACCCAATTTTCAGACTTACAAGAAATAAAGCATAGTGTACAACAGAAATAAGCATGCTGTCATTTTCAGACCAAAATTCTATCAAACAACATTAATGTTATTAAATGGTAGTCATTAAAACACCCCCTATATAAAAAATACAAATTATCAAGCATTGTTTACAACTATTTAGAGCACAAAGATAACTAAAAAAGTACTATCCAACACATATAATTAATACACTATTTAATTTACCCTCTCACTAAAATACACAACCATTTTACCGCAATGTACAATCAAATTAAGCTTCCAAAATATTAACCTTCCAAAACATAAATCTAAAATCCAGTAGTCAAAAAAAAATAAAAAAATAAAAAAAAAATAATAAATAAATAAATAAAAAATTGAAAGAGACTTGAAAATTACAAAGAAAGAACAATCTCAATCTTCTCTTTAATACTCATAAATTTGTTTGTTAAAACAAGAGTATAAGAGTAAACCATCATAGATCTTGAAAGTAATAAGAGGACAACAAACAAACAACCTACCCAAGACCTCTTTAATGAGATCTTGACGAACATAGTGTGCTTCGGTTACGGTTGAAATAAAGAAGGTTTATGCTGCGTTTGTGATAAGGAGATGGAAGAAATGTTATTATGATGCTGCTTTTTTGATATGTAGGAAGACGAGCTATTTAGGTGTGTGACTGCCATGGAGATATAAGGGTGGATTTATTTGACGTGTTGTGTTCGTTTGTTAAGGAGTTATAAGGTTGGAAAGATTGAATATGCGTATTATTTTGGAGAAGGAGATATTTGGTGACTGCATGTTTTTTTTGGATGGAGAGAAGGTTGGATGGGGACCTTGAATGTGCGATGTGTGTTTAGGTTTCCATAATGAAGAACTTATATTCTAAAGGGTGTTGGGTTTGTTGTGGATTTGGGTTGGACATTAGATAATAATTATGGGCTTGCTGGATTTTTTAAAGTTGGGTTGCGAATTTTTAGTTAGTATGGGCTAAATCTGAAAATTTTGTTGAATTAATTGTGAGGTTGGGCTTATCTAACTATCTTCACAATATTACCGTGTATCGTTTTTATATTTTAAAAAGTATCGCATGTGCACCATACAATTTTTGTATGAAATAGTTTTTTTTACTTAAAATCTCGCTATTTGTAAAGTTATTATCACAAAACGCATATAGCTAGAAAACGTTGCTCGCCAAAATTTTAATTTTAGGGTACCCGCCGCCGCATCGCGCGGGTACCCTGCTAGTATTATGTAATGATTCCATTGTTGTAGTTTGGTTTGACAAATGATATTTAGATGTCAAAATTTTGACACATTCAAAGCTAGTCATCTCTCTGAGTAAAAATTATTTTAAAAACAATTGAAAGCCAATTCATCTTTGCACATATAACCTCTTTATTAAATCTTAACTTATGGGGTGTGCTTGGTAAAAGTAGCAGTGAGCTATGAGCAGTGAGCTGTAACCGCTCACAACTTCTTAAAGAAACATTAGAAAAATGAGCATTCATAAAAAATAGCAAAGTTCACCGCTCCTTTGCCAAACGAACAATAAAAATCAAAAAGCTCATTGCTCACCGTTCATCGCCCCACAAAACTCCGCGCCAAACATAGCCATCATCAACAATGCACAAAATTTATAGGCCAAGAAAAGATATTTATATATAGACAGATAAAAGATATCGGATGCAATATATGCACAAATGTTAAATCCAGTTTATAACAAAGATCTCAAACAATGGACCACAAACCAAATCACAATTAGAAACAAAGCAGATCGAATTACCATCTATTTTTACTGTCCTCTGTGCAACTAACAAAATTTAATCACTTAGGCCCCCACTAACCACTTTACCACTAATCATCATGTTCACATTTATAAACTAGTGCTCCATTCATTTACACATACATACGTATCAAAGGTGTAATGTGACACCTCTATAAGTATTCTGTTTCAGAAAAAAATTAAACCATGTGCAGACGATATCTAATCACCAAACGAATTCTTCTCGCAACAACTATTTTTTTTTTTTTTTTTTTTCTCAGCTAAGATGGAAGGAGGCTAATACAATCTCCCGCGACATTTTGATGCCCCACAGTGGCATGTTAGCATCTTCACGATGTCATTCTTGTCTACAACACTATTAAGGGCGTACCCGTAATCATAAGTCAGTTCCTGATTTAAACAAACAAACAAATTAAACAACAAAATTCTCTGGTTAGCAGCAATCCAAACCTTAAAACGTTTCTCAACAAATATCAACATTGAAAGAATAAAGATTCACCTGCTTTGGGGGTATGTTTTCAGCTGCAACCAGAACTATGCGGGCAAGTTTAGATCATGATGCGAGCTTATAACGCACTGAACAAATCGGTTCGGGTCACAGCTGTATCCAAATACGTCTCCTCGCCTCCTCTGAAATTTTATAAAAAACAAATGATCCGATTGATTTTTAACATCAGACACGTAACAAAATAAATGATGGGTATGATAGAAGCCCAAATGTATAACTCTATGTTGAAATAACATCAATCATCTATGCTGACCTCCCTTCCTCTGATCCCTTTGATTGTGTGCTCGCAATCAATTTCAAATATATATTCATTACTAGCAACTTTATCCATCTCACTTGTTCTAAGAAGCTTTCCAATGTATTCGCAAACGGGTGCACCAGAAGGGATAAAATCTCTGGTCTTGACAGCCCACCCTCTATCAGAAGTGCGAAAAACCTGTTCACATTAAAGAAGGACAATAAGAAAATAAGATAAAAGCATTTTCTAGAAAAATACTGATTTAACAATTGATTGTGGATTGAGTAAAACCTCAAGTTGATATTTTATCTTTCGCTGGGATATGCGATTGATACAACCAGGTTCACATCCGCAGTTCAGACCACATTCGAAAACAACATCCTTCGCTTCAATCAATCTAGAAGCGACATAATTCAGCAGAGGAAGTCAATTAGAACTAATATTATAATAGTAGTAGAATCGGTTATCTCAAGCACAGTTAGAACTAGAAAGATTGACATAGCATCTAATGATATCCAACAGCTCAAAACTGCTGAAAGAATGACTAGCAACACAATACTAGCATGTCCGATTACCTAATTTGTAGTTTACGTTATTATGCGATTTAATTATGACATACCTATCACATGTCAGATAACGGACCATACTTATAAGCTTAAATAAAGAGTTCTATACTCACCTGCCCCCACGGTCTCGTACATATGGAAAATCGCCACCATTAAGTTTAGCACAGGCAC